>OY882875.1:32422500-33755000 GCA_963693515.1 Pipistrellus nathusii | reverse complement strand
TGGCCTTCAAAGTAGCCTGAGAGTGGGGTGGGGGTGGGGCAATGGTAAGATAGGTACACATACAATACCTTCATAAAAAATAATAATAAAAAGAAATATCTATTCATAAAAATTTTTTTTCTTCCATGATTTCAGCCATAATATAATAATGTTAATGAAAACATAATGAGACAAATAAATAAATGTCATGGTTAGTGTGGGAAAAAAAAACAGAAAAAAACACAGTAGCCTGAGGAAGACACAGCATCACGTAGGAAGCGGTCTGTTCTAGATGTATGATTTGACTCTAATGAGCATACTATGAAGCCCCCAAAAAGAAAATGCTATTTAATAAAAGGGGGGAGGGAAAAGAAAGCTGGGGAGGCTAGATTCTTCAAATGTCAGTGACCGTAGAGACAAAACTACAGCTGCGGAAATGGTCCAGGTTAAAAAGGGGTAGAGAGACATGATAACGAAATGGGATGCCTGGCCCTAGCCTGGCGCCTGTGCTGAGGAGAAAGGATCCTGTAGAAGATAAATCGGGTCCATGGACAAAACTGGAAGGCAAACAGATTAAAATATTGTGCCAGCGTGAAACCCACTGAGGTGGATAACTGTATTGTGGTTATTTGATATCCTAACACTTGGGAAATGAACACTGAAAAATGTAGAATGAAAGGTCATGATCTGTGCAACTTACCCTGAAGTAGTTCAGCAGGAAAAAGATTCACATACACTTATATGTAGAACAAACGACAAAGCAATGAGATAAGATGATAACAGGTGAATCTGGGTAAAGGTTATACTGGCATCTTTGGTATAATTTTTATTCTTGCAACTTTTCTAAGGCTTAGATTATTTTCAGGCAAAACATGTTTTTTTAATTAAGTTCTTGGAAATATCTGACAGTAGAAAAGGTTCCTAGGCACAGGACTGACTGGGAAGTTGGAAAGGAGCAGGCTCCCAAGTTTCCCAGCAGCATGCCGGTGTTCTAGCACTACAGCCCAGGGCCATTCTCTCTCTTTGGCGTGAGCATAACGTAACTCCCTCCTTCGGTAAGAATTCTGGGGAAATGTTTCGGTGGAAGGAGCTGGGAGTTGGGAAGCTATCAGTAAGCTTTTGCTACCTACCAAACCACTCCAAGACTCAGTGGCTCCAAACAATAAACATATTATTTCTCACAGTTCTATGGCTTGGCTGTTCTGATCTGAGTTGAATTTAGCTGATACTGGATGATCTAAGATGACCTTATTCACGTGTTTGAGCTCTCAGCTGTGATTACCGGGGCCAGTTAAGGCCGTGTTTTTTTGTTTGTTTGTTTTTTTAAGATCTCTTTTTCTCTAGGAGGCTAGCTTGGGCTTGCTCAGTATGGCAGCAGAGTGATTCCCAGTGATGTCAGGGCAAGCCCCAGTGTGTAAGCACTTTTAAGCCTACCCTTGCATTACAATTGCCAATGTCCCATGGGCCAAAGCAAACTATGGTCAAGCCCAAGTGCAGATTTGTAGAGATAGACCCCATCTCTTAGTGGGAGAAGCATCAAAGTCACACTGCAAACAGCAATGGGTAAGAATTTACAACCTGCTGAAACCGGTTTGGCTCAGCGTCGGTCTGCGGACTGAAAGGTCCCAAGTTCGATTCTGGTCAAGGGCATGTACATTGGTTGTGGGCACATCCCCGGTAGGATGTGTGCAAGAGTCAGCTGGTCGATGTTTCTCTCTCATCGACGTTTTTAACTCTATCTCTCTCCCTTCCTCTCTGTAAAAAAATCAATCAAATATATTTAAAAAGAAAAAAAAAAAAGAATTTGCAACCTACCAAGAGCCCTTCAGGAATTATATTCTTGTACACCTGGAAATTAGATAATACTATTAATCAATGTTATTCCAATACAGTTATTTTTTTTCTTTGTAAAATGTTTTTAAATATATATATTTTATTGATTTTTTTACAGAGAGTAAGAGAGAGCGATAGAGAGTTAGAAATATCAATGAGAGAAACATCGATCAGCCGCCTCCTGCACATGCCGCACTGGGTATGTGCCAGCAACAAAGGTACATGCCCTTGACTGGAATCAAACCTGGGATCCCCTGAGCCAAACCGGTCAGGGCTGTAAAAAAAATTTATTGATTAATTTGAGAAAGAGACACATAGAGAGAAAGAGAGAGGAGACAGACACTGATTTGTTGCTCCCCTTGTTTACTTGTTCATTGGTTGGCTCTTGTATGGGCCACAACCCTGGCACATCGGGGCAACACTCTAACCAACTGAGCTACCTGGCCAGGGCTCAATATTATACCAATACATTTAATAATAGAAATCTAAAAGTGATGTGATGAGTGACAGTATGAGAAAGGGGAGCCAGAGGAAGGAGACCAGGAGCAGAAGGTTGTAGGCCAGGGGCAGAATTGCGGGAGCAGAAAGCTTTCCTCCCTTGTACTATCTTCCCACAGCAAGCTCTGGTAATTCGAGATGGAGAGAAGATGCAGATCAATGTAGAAAATGTGGTGGTGGGAGACCTGGTAGAAGTGAAGGGTGGAGACCGAATCCCCGGGGACATCCGGCTCATCTCCGCACAGGGATGTAAGGTGAGGGGATGTGGGAAGCTGGGGGAGGGAGAGCCACGCTTGGCCTTGAGGCGCTGTGGTGGCCTGGGCTCAGGGAAAGAAAGTACAGTCTTATTATTCAGAACCTTGAGAAGTTACAACGTGCAGACCTGAAGTCAGAGACAAGAAGGTGCTGATGCGTAAATCTGTGTTTCTCTCTGCACATCAATAATGATGAGTTGGTGGCAGAAATAGCTGTGTCATCTTTATAAATAAATCTTTTTTCCTCGTGCTCACCTTATGACTCCTTCCCATCTCAGGTGGACAACTCATCCTTGACGGGAGAGTCAAATCCCCAATCCCGCTCCCCTGAGTTCACCCACGAGAACCCTCTGGAGACCAGAAACATGTGCTTCTTCTCCACCAACTGTGTGGAAGGTGAATATCTCATGATTAATACCCTACATGCAAAAGCAGAGATTGAAAGGATTCAGGGAGTCTCTCTCTTCTAAAGGTAGCAGGGCAAGTAACAGCTGGCAAGTAGTCTAGGCTCTCCATTATTCATGAGCTGGGTGACCTTTGGTAAAAGGTCAAAGCCATCACACTCACGTTTGTACAATGATGATACTAAACATCGCTACCCTGTAGATGTTTATGTGGATTAAAGGAATAATAGATAAAATGCTTAGTAACGAGGCCTCACACATTGTAAGTGGCCTATTATTATTCTGGGTAGTGAATGGACTATGCCCTATGTACTGGAAATAGCACAGAAGGGAGGAAAATAATCCAGCCCTGCTAAGTCATTCTTCTCCTGAGGTAAACCGTATCTTCTTACTATCCCGAAAGAGGATATGGGCATTGGAAATTTGAGTTCCCAGAGGTGCCATTCACACTTCAGCTCCTCGTATCTCTGGCCAAAGTGATAACAATGGACTCAATCGCATGATGTCAACTTCATCTTTTCCCCTTAAGGAGGTCTGCATGACTCTCTGGACACACTTTAAAGTCATTATTCATATTTAATCAGTGTTTGGGTATCTAAGAAATAGCTGTTTTATAAATTGAATGCTTAGTATGTGTCAAGTGCTACAGATAGCTCTGATTCTCAGAACACCATATAATAGACATTATCCCTTTTTACACATGAAAGACTAAGATTTAAAGAAAGTAAATGCAGTACTCAAGAGCACAACTCAACAGAAAAGAGAGGGTCAAGGATTCTAAAGCAAGTTTGTTTCCACAGACCATGCTCTTTCCACAGACCCTCCTTGGGAACAAAACTTGCTAATGACCTACCTGGTAATAAAATTCGTTTATTTGGAATTACCTCATAAGATAAAGTAACATTAAGACAAAAAAAATTTCAGCTAGAAAGTAAAATATAGATCAGAATACATTTTTTTAAAATTTGATTGAACACAAAGATGCAAGTGAGCAAGCTTTCCCCACAAATTTTAGGAAGAAATTTCATCAAATTTCTCCTTTTAAAGTAAATTTCTCATCAGCAAAGAATATGCATCAGATAAGAGGGAAGGCGGGTGATGGCATTCCACTTGAGAAACAAGCATCTGGCTAGAATGGAGGAGCTTTAGGAGGAGACCAGAGGGGTCCAAGAGGTGGCCAGGAGGGTGGAGCTAGGTTGAAGGAGCTTTTCACTGTTCAATTGAGGGGTGTCTGTGCAATCTGCTTACTAGTAGCATAACCTTAACCTTGATCCCAGAACTTCGCTTCTCTGCTTTCTCTGTGGACTCTGTACAAACATCTCTCTTTGGGTTCTCACACCTCTTCATGGGGGGCCGAAGCTCTATCTCTGGCATTATATAGAAGACTATTATGGGATATAGGAAGCTTGGCCTTGTTTACCTTCTCCATGGTTGCTATCAACCCACCCTGTCTCTAGACACGTTGAGATTAGTTATGAAACCCCTTCTCGCCAACCATGGGGAAACCATAGCACAAGGAACAAAAATGAAGAACTGAACTCTGAACTAGCTATAGATATAGGTGAAATAATATAGGTGACACTATACTCCATTCCCCCCAACAACATTAACCCGTTGAGCACCTCTCAATTATTTTAGTGTCTTCCTTTCACAAAGCTCTTTGGTAACCAGTCTGAAATTCATGTGGAGAGTACCTCAGACTGAGAACTTTCTAGAACCTCCACCTAACACTGACCTGACCCATCTGCTGTCAGAACAGGACCCTGTTCTGAGACTCATCCAGTTGATGGTAACTTTGGAAATACATGTTAGATGTTGTGGGAGCTGCCGGATTAGAGCTGCCCCTGCTAATTACACGTGTGCCTTTATGTCTGCCCTGCTGGAGACCTCAAATTCATCTAAATGAAGAAAAGAGTTAAACTAATATTTGAGTGCTTATTACATACTCAACCTCTTCTAGGCTCCTTTAAAGACATTTATTTCTGCCCTAACTGGTTTGGCTCATCGGATAGAGCGTTGGCCTTTGGACTAAAGGGTCCTGGGTTCGATTCCAGTCAAGGGCATGTATCTTGGTTGTAGGCACATTCCCAATGGGGAATGTGCAAGAGGCAGCTGATTGATGTTTCTCTCTCATCAATGTTTCTAACTCTCTATCCCTCTCCCTTCCTGTCTTTAAAAAAAAACAATAAAAATATATATTTTAAAAAACATTTATTCTCACAGCTTCCATCCCACTTTAAAGACTGCGACTCACAGCATTGAAGTAACTCGCCCTAGGCACACAGAACATTAGAAAGTTGAACTTTCAGCCCTGAGTCTTTCTGATTCTAAAACAAATACTATTTCTATAATATGTTGCTTTTCTGAGCAGTTCTGGCTATGACTTTAATGGTAGGAATTCAGCCATAGTGGTAAAGCAGGAAGCATTGTTTTGAGTCAAGAGTCTTGCCAGGCCCCTCCCCTGAAGCCATGCAGGCAGGTGGTCTGCAGCAAATGTGTGTGAAGGCACACATGACATCCCAGCTCCCCTTCTGATTCCGGCAGTGCTGGCGGAGGGAAGAGCACAGAAGCCTAGCTGTGATGGCCTATCCTAACCAGCAGGGGGCAGAGTGGCTCCAGCCAGCAAAGCAGGGAGGGGGCTCAGGTCAGAGCAGGGTTCCTCACCTCAATGCTATTGACATTTTGGCAGAATGATTCACTGCATGGGGAGAGGAAACCTGTCCTGGGATAGCAGGATGGTTAGCACCGTCTTTGCCCTCTACTCATGAGATGCCAGTAGCAACACCCTCCCACCCAGTTGTGACATTGTCTCTAGACATTGTCTTCTAAGGGACAAATGGCCCCCAATTGAAAACCAATGGGTTAGAGGATAAGAAAATACTGGAACAAAGATAGCACTCTAGCCCTAACCAGTTTGGCTCAGCAGATAGAACATCGGCCTGGGGACTCAAGGGTCCCAGGTTCGATTGCGGTCAAGGGCATGTACCTTGGTTGCAAGTGCATCCCCAGTAGGGGGTGTGCAAGAGGCAGATGATGGATGTTTCTCTCTCAATCGATGTTTCTAATTCTTTCTCCTTCTCCCTTCCTCTCTGTAAAAAAAAAAAAAAAAAAAAAAAAAAAAAAAAAAAAAAAATCAATAAAATATAAGATAGGACTCCAGCAGATAAGTAACCCCTATTTCTGGGGACCTGGAAACTTTCAGTTACTGAGGACACAATAAGAAACACACAGACACTAGAAGACATTTAAATTAAGTGTAATGTAGACCTACTTGACAGTGAAGACAATCAGGTGGCATAAAGTTGGGTGTCTTTGGAGAATTGAAATCTCTTCAGATTTTTTTTTTTTTTTTTTTTTTTTTTTTTTTTTTTTAGATTAGGAGACCCTTAGTTGTAGAAGCTAAATATGAGGAGACTAACCGAAACGGGTTTGGCTCAGTGGTAGAGCGTCGGTCTGCGGACTGAAAGGTCCCAGGTTCGATTCCGGTCAGGGGCATGTACGTCGGTTGTGGGCACATCCCCGGTAGGAAGTGTGCAGGAGGCAGCTGGTCAATGTTTCCCTCTCATCAACGTTTCTAGCTCTCTATCTCTCTCCCTTCCTCTCTGTAAAAAAATCAATAAAATATATTTTTCAAAATAAATAAATAAATATGAGGAGACTAGAACATGATGACCTCTCGGAGGTCCTTGAGTTTCCAGCTTGTGTTTGACCACTGACAGCTTCCGTATTAACCAAATCCACTATCCTTCCCAGTTGAGACTCACCCTTTCTCCACAGGGACAGCCAGGGGCATCGTGGTTTCTACGGGAGACGACACAATGATGGGCCGCATCGCCACGCTGACCTCAAGCCTGAGAGTTGGCAAGACTCCCATTGCTATAGAGATTGAGCACTTCATCCACATGATCACCTCCCTGGCCGTCTTCCTCGGCGTCGTTTTCTTCGCGCTCTCCCTTATCCTGGGCTACGGCTGGCTGGAGGCCGTCATCTTCCTCATCGGCATCATCGTGGCCAACGTCCCTGAGGGGCTGCTGGCCACCGTCACGGTGAGTAGCCAGGGCAGAGGGTGGCCTCAGGGCAGACAAGCCACTAGTGTCTCTTCCACTGTCCAACCTCTCAAGCCCAGCACGCCCCTGACGTATATACAGGTGTCAAAGCATTTAGCTTCCCTATTACTTTCATTCGCCCCCCCGCCATGTTTCCTGGTGCCTTCTTTCCTTCTCAGTGAGAAAGGACGTGAGTTGCATTGCAGAAAAACCATTAGATTATACATCTCGGGGAGTGAATTCCAGTCCTGGCTGGTGAACCTGTCCAAATCACTCTCTTCCAGGCCTCCATGTATTACTCGTTTTATAGAGGGAGATTAGTTTAGAATCATGGAATCTTGTTGGATTGGACTCCAAAGCCCATAGAAATCCAGCTTTAGGGTCAAGGCTGACTGTCTCGCACAAAGACCGTGGGAGATGATGAGCGTTTCTAGTCCTGGGACACCCACCCCCCTTTTTTAGTCTCTGTTCATCTCATTGCTGGGCTGCTCTCATTTGATTGCATCATGTTGAACGGAAATATAATTCTGTGTTTGGTCTCAGTTTTTCCAGCTGCAGGGATACAAAATAGGTCAATTCTCTCCTACAAACCAACCTTTAGATTTTTGACAGTAACCATTTTGTTTCCTCAAAGTCTGTAGGTAGGAAGTGAAATAATAATCCTGTTTCCCTTAGCCGTATGACATAGTCTTTGGGCCCCTTGTCTTGCTGATCCCTTGTTTAGGGTATGCTTTAGCTTAACTAAAATAAAAATAAGTGTACTACTCGGGGTTGTGGTTGGACTAGCACAAAAATATTGGGAGTAGTGACATTATGTAAATAAAACATAATCCCATAATTAGAATTCTGCTCTTGCATAACCACATCCTAAGAATTTATTAGCTTTTAAAACAACCTTGTCATGCACCTGGCTTTTTATTTTTATTTTTTTAAATTTTTATAGTTCATATTATTACAAATGTTCCTTCCTCCCCTCCCCTCCATTGCTCTCCTCCATCAGGTTCCCACCCCACCCTCTGCCCTTTCCCCACCCCGCATTGTCCTCATCCATAGGTGCACAGTTTATGTTCAGTCTCTTCCCACATCCCCCTCTCCCCTTTTCCCCAAGAATCATCAGTTCACTCCCCTTCCATACCTCTGATTCTATTATGTTCAACAGTTAATATTGTTCATCAGGATTTTTTTAAATTTCCTTGGTTTTTAGATTCACTTGTTGATAGTTACGTATTTGTTGTTCATAATTTTTATCTTTATTTACTTTCTCTTCTGAAAGAACCCCCTTCAGCAATTCATATAATTCTGGTTTGGTGGTGATGGACTCCTTTAGCTTTTTTTTAATTAGTGAAGCTCTTTATCTGACCTTCGATTCTGAGTGATAGCTTTGCTGGATAGATTATCTTTGGCTATAGGTTCTTACTATTCATCACCTTGAATATTTCTTGCCATTCCCGTCTGGCCTGCATGGTTTCTGTTGAGAAATCAGCTGACAATCAGGTGCTCCTTTATAGGTAACTACCTGCTTTGCTCTTGCTGCTTTTAATATTCTCTCTTTGTCTTTTGCTCTTGGAGTTTTAATTATGATGTGTCTTGGTGTGGTCCTCTTTGGATTCCTTTTGTTTGGAGTTTTGTGCACTTCCTGGACTTATAAGTCTAATTCTTTCACCAGGTGGGGGAAGTTTTCTGTTACTATTTCTTTCAGTATGTTTTCAATATCTTGCTCTCTTTCATCTTCTGGGACCCCCATCATTCTTATGTTGGTTCGCTTGAAGTTGTCCCAGAGGTTTCTTACATTATCTTCAATTTTCTGGATTCTCTTGCCTTTTAGCTTCTGTGGAGGAGTGTCTTCTGGCTCTTTATGTTCCAACTCTTTGACTTGATTCTTGCGATCTTCAATTCTGTTTTTAGGATTCTGTATAATATTTTTATTTCAGTCAATGTATTCTTTATTTCTTGTTGATTCCTTATTAATTCTAGTTGATCCCTTTTCATATCCTCATAGGTCTTATCCATCTTTTCTAGGAAATTCTTAAAAAACCTTATAAGCGTAGATTTGAACTCTATATCCAGTCGCTTTTTGTCCTCCATTTCTTTCGTTTGTGATCTATTTCATCTTGGCATTTTCGCAGCTTTCCTGAGTTGGTAGCCTTAAAAGTCTCTGTGTTCTGCTTGGATGGGGGCGGGGTTTCAGGGTGGAGCCTACAGCTTTGGCTTCTGTCAGCCCCACCCTATGCCGGTCCTTCAGTACTTGTTGCAAGCGCCTCTGAGAGAAAGGTGCCCTCGATTTTCGCCTGCCGCCAAACAGTCTAGGCTCTCCCCAATGAGCCCGGTACTTGGGTTTAGTTCAGTTGGAAGTGGAGTTGGAGGTGGCGTTCAGAGCAGACTAGAGCCCCTGTCTCCTCCCACCAGGGCAATCCTGCGGCACAGCAAACCGTCCCTTCTCTGCGCGCAATGTGCACGCTGCTGGGACCTCCTTTCGCTGCTCCCCCGGGGTTCCGCCTTACAGCCCAGCTCCCTCTGTGTGAACCTGGGTCCCCGGGGTCTGGCCTAGAACTGGGGTTCAGAGCAGTAGGAACTGGGGCCCAGCACAGTCAGAGCTTTTATCTCCTTCCCGCTAGGGAACCCTGTGTTGGGACACATGTGAGTGTCAACCAATCAAGTTTCTTTCTGTTTTTCTTTCTGGTTCTCTCTCTCTGCCTCCCTCCTCTCTGGCTCCGTCCTCTCAGCGCGCTGTGTGTCTCCGTACCTTAGGCTTTTACAGCTCCTCCGCACTTCCCTCTGGTTTTCTCCTTGCTTCTCGTTGTAGAATTTCCAGTCAGTCGACTTTCCTGTAGTTCTGGGTAATGTCCATTGTATATTTTAGTTGTATTTTATTGAAATTGTTGTGTGCGGCTGTGGCTAGGTGTTTACCTGTCAGCCATCTTGGAATGCCCTCCTTAATCTACCGCACCTGGCTTTTATTGAGTATACTAGAGGCCCAGTGCACAAAATTTATGTACAGGGGGTGAGGGTGTCCCTCAGTCCAGCCTGCACCCTCTCCAATCTGGGATCCCTCTCACAATCCAGGACTACTGGCTCCCAACTGCTCGCCTGCCTGACTTCCTGATTGCCCCTAACCGCTTCTGCCTGTCAGCCTGATCACCCTCTAACCACTCCCCTGCCAGCCTGATTGATGCCTAACTGCTCCCCTGCCAGCCTATTTGCCCCTAACTACCCTCCCCTGCAGCCCTGGTCACCCCTAACTACCCTCCCCTGCAGGTTTAATCGCCCCCAACTGCCCTCACTTGCAGGCCTGGTCCCTCCCAACTGCCCTCCCCTGCTGGCCATCTTGTGGCAGCCATCTTGTGTCCACATAGGGGCAGCCATCTTTTTTTTTTTTTTTTTAAGTCAATCTTTATTGTTCATATTATTACAAAGGTTCCTCATCTCTTCCCCCCTCCACCAGGTTCCCACCTCACCCTCCGCCCCCTTCCCCTCCCCCATTGTCCTTGTCCATAGGAGCACAGTTTATGTTCAGTCTCTTCCTCCCTCCCTTTCCCCGATAGTAAATCCCTTTTCAGATAGTAAATCAGTTACTTAGCATTTTCTCATATCAATAATATCTCCACATAAGGGGCAGCCATCTTTGACCACATGGGGGCATCCATCTTGTGTGTTGGAGTACTGGTCAATTTGCATATTATTCTTTTATTAGATAGGATGATATATGATCAACATAATTTAAGGTCAACAAAAATTTCTTTATTTAGCCCTGGCCATGTTGCTCAGTGTCAACCCATGCCCCAAAGGGTCTCGGGTTTGATTCCCAATCAAAGGCATATACCTGGTTGCAGGGTTGATCCCCAACCCTGTGTTGGGGCACATGTGAGTGTCAACCAATCAAGTTTCTTTCTGTTTTTCTTTCTGGTTCTCTCTCTCTGCCTCCTATCTTCCTATCTACTAGCTCTAAAAATCAATGGAAAAAATACCATCAAGTTTTTATTTTTTATTTTTAGTGCTGCAATATTTATTCTCACTTCCATCATTTTTTCCATTGTTTTTTAAAATAAATTGGTACACCTCCCTCTACACATACTCCATACATAGCATCTTATTCCACAATAAAAGATTAGCTAATGTGGGACTTGGAAAGATTGAACTTGAGAAAGAGATGTGGTCTGAACTTAAATGAAAAGAGGCCACTGGATAGAAAAGATGAAAGGATCATAGGGGAGTAGAATATATCAAGGAAAATCAGATCATCATTCTCTGTAATGCCTGGTAAAGGAATATACTTGGGTTTTAAAACTCTGCCTTCACCGAAACCAGTTTGGCTCAGTGGTAGAGCGTCGGTCTGCAGATTGAGGGGTCCCGGGTTTAATTCTGGTCAAGGGCATGTGTAATACATTGGTTGCGGGCACATCCCCGATGGGGGGTGTGCAAGAGGCAGCTGGTCGATGTTTCTCTCTCATCGACATTTCTAGCTCTCTATCTCTCTCCCTTCCTCGCTGTAAAAAAATCAATAAAATATATTTTAAAACTCTGCCTTCAAGCACAACCCAAAGTCACTTTCCTAATTTCCTTTCCTGTAGCCATAGATGAAAGGTGTTGTTGTTGTTGTTGTTGTTTTAATATATATATATTTTAAGTATATTTTATTGATTTTTTACAGAGAGGAAGAGAGAGGGATAAAGAGTTAGAAACATCGATGAGAGAGAATCATCGATCAGCTGCCTCTTGCATACCTCCCCCCCACCAAGATGTGCCCACAACCAAGGTACATGCCCTTGACCAGAATCGAACCCAGGATCTTTTAGTCCGTAGGCTGACGCTCTATCCACTGAGCCAAACCAGTTTCGGCATGTTGTTGTTGCTTTTTTGTTTGTTTGTTTGTTTGTTTGTTTAACTAGATAGAGATATAAGGGAAATTAGTACAAAAAAATTTAGGAAAAAAAATCAGGTTTCCAAAACACGAGGTGGTGTGAGTAGCCAATAGCTTCTCTCCACTTGTTCTCTGACTTTTCACGGCCTCAGGTGTGCCTGACACTGACCGCCCAGCGCATGGCCAAGAAGAACTGCCTGGTGAAGAACCTGGAGGCGGTGGAGACGCTGGGCTCCACGTCCACCATCTGCTCCGACAAGACGGGCACCCTCACCCAGAACCGCATGACCGTCGCCCACTTGTGGTTCGATAAGACCATCTATGAGTCGGAGACAAGTGAAGAACGGCTTGGTGACTAGTGGCATCAGGGGGGCCAAGAGAGGAAGGGTTTGGGGGAATGTGATGAGTGAGCTGAGAGGGAGTGGTGAGCGCCGACAAAGGAAAGACAGCTGGAAGGGAGTGAGAGAAGGAAGGCTCGGAGGAAAGCGTCTCATGAAGTTGTGGGCTAGAGACAGGATGGAAATAGCGCCCAGCTCTAACCCCCTCTCCCTGGCTCACTGTCTGTTCTTTCTCCCCAGACCATGTGTTTGACAAGAGCTCCGACACCTGGCCCATGCTGGCCCGAGTCGCTGGCCTCTGCAACCGGGCTGACTTCAATGCCAACCAGGAGGACGTTCCGATAGTTAAGGTGTCAGGCCCAAGGGGCGGAGGGTGCCTTAGTGTCCAGGGTATAACCCACCTCTCCCCCTCCCCACAAAAGATCTCTTTCCTGGCTCTCAGGGATTCCCCTGGCACCCCCTCCCCTCTCAGCCCCTCTCCTTGTCCCGGGACTTATATACAAAACCCCCTTCTGGCAGCGGTCAACGGCAGGGGACGCTTCTGAGTCGGCCCTCCTCAAGTTCATCGAGCAGTACTACTGCTCCGTGAAGGAGATGAGAGAGAAAAGCCCCAAGGTGGCAGAGATCCCCTTTAATTCTACCAACAAGTACCAGGTACTGGCTGACGAAGGTAGGAGAATGATTGGCGGGGAGGGGGAGCAGAGGTGGGGTGAGGGAGTGGGGAGGGGTATCTTTTGGGGAAACAGGAGTTTCGTCTTTCGCCTCTCCTCTGAGCAGTAGGACAGAGAGGGCAGACACCCCGCATCCCAACTAGGAAGAAGCTCGCCTCAAGGAGAAGTAACCAGCAGGTGGAGGGAGCAGCGGGTGATGGAAGGGAGAGGGGCTGAGCCCTAAAGCCAAGTTGGAGACCCCACTACCTGTGGGAAGAGCGAGTGGTCAAGGGCTCTCTAAAGGCTAGGCGGTGGGCGTCACGTGACAGCCCTGCAGCTGTCCGGCGGCATCTCTGTGACGGCTGGCCGGCTGCCGGGCTAGCCAGCAGAATAGGCTGGCTTACCAGACGCTCCCCAGAGGTGCCAGTTTTCATTAGTCATCTTTTTCTTTTTTTTTTCATTCCCTGCCTGCAGTTCTAGCGGCTGCGGGCAGGTAAGCAATCAGGGGTCCCCAGCGTGTTTGTGAGCTTCATTTCCCAGGAGCACTTTCTCCGCCACCCAGGGGGGAGTGGCGACGGAGGAGGAGGGCCAGGGAGGGACGCTGGTGGCATTAACAGCACACTCCATGGGGGTAAAGGGAAACCCAGTATTTATTCTTTTTTTCTTTTAATTAAAAAAAAAAAGTATTTACTTAGAAGCATTCAGAATGTCAACAAAATGGCTGCAACTTTTTAAAAAATATATATATTTTATTGATTTCTTACCAGAGGAAGGGAGAGGGATAGAGAGCTAGAAACATCAATGAGAGAGAATCATCGACCAGCTGCCTCCTGCACACCCCCTACGAGGGATGTGCCCGCAACCAATGTACATGCCCTTGACCGGAATCGGACCTGGGACCCTTCAGTCTGCAGACTGACGCTCTATCCACTGAGCCAAACCGGTTTCAACTGCAACCTTTTTTGCAATTACAGAGTGGTATTCAGTTAACAAAACAGCAATTATTTCGTATAAGCTGCATCAGAGACAAGTGAAGATGGAAAAACTACCATCCCCATAGATAACTAGTTTGTGCTGGGCACCAACAAGAACTGCTTTAAGTTTCCATGCCAATGTACAGCCCCCAGACTGTGCCAGGCAAGGTTAGTGGATATTGGAAATACTACCAGGACAGGGCCAGCTACAGACACATTCGGTAGTGTTAACTATACAAAAAAAAGACACTGTACAGTTTAAAAACAAATCTTACACAGCCTTACATTTAAATTCTTTTCTTTAAAAGGAGTGAGTTGTGTACAGGGGGGTTAATTGCTTTATAGACAAGAAAAAAAAAAACTGCGCTAGAACCAACTTATTCATCATCTTCATCTTCATCATCATCTTCATCCTCTTCTTCCTCCCCATCAGCTTCCTTTTCTTCTCCTCTTTCCTTCTTTTTCTGGCTTTTTCCAGCCTTGACAGCTCCCTTTTTGGCAGCATCAGGCTTTCCGTTAGCTCGGTAGGCAGCAATATCCTTTTCATATTTCTCCTTCCTCTCAGCAGCCTTCTTTGCATAAGGCCGCTTGTCATTGGCAGCAGCTTGAGTCCACATCTCTCCCAGCTTCTTTGCAACGTCACCCATGGATGGGCCAGGACGCTCTCCTCTGATTTTTGGGCGACACTCAGAACAAAACAAGAAAAAGGCCGAAGGAGGCCTCCCGGGTGCATTGGGATACTGGAATTTCTTTATTGTTTCCCCTTTAGGAGGAATATACGTTTTCATTTCTCTCCCATAACGAGCCTTGTCCACCTTTGCCATGTCTTCAAATTTCCCTTTCTCCTTAGCAGACATGGTCTTCCACCTCTCTGAGCACTTCTTAGGAAACTCGGAGTTGACTGAAGCATCTGGGTGCTTCTTCTTGTGCTCCTCCCGGCAAGTTTGCACAGAGAAAGCAGACGATGCTGTTTTGCCTCTTGGCTTCTGAGGGTCTCCTGTGCCCAGGTTTAATTCCTTTCCCTCAGCAAGCACAGTCACCCAGTGCCCGGCGCTGTCTCTGTGGAGCTCAATGTACTGCCGAAACCCAGCATTTCTTTCCCACATTGGAATCCTGGCACATTTTGAAGTGTGGAGGGCTGGGAGTGCTGGCACTGCCATGAAGGGAACTCTAAGGTTTGAGTTCTGTGAGACAATTTTGATTTGCTCAGGGGAGTGGGGCTCTCCAAGTTCACGCATGACTGTCAAGGTCAGACGTTCAGGTGCGGTAACAGAGCAGAAAGGAGACTCCCAAACACCAGTGCTGTGTTTGTGTCTTAAAATGCACATGATCGTCAATAGCCAAGATATGAAAGCAACCCAGGTGCCCATTCATTAATGGACGGCTGGATAAAAACATTGGAATTTAACAAAATGTGGTGGCACATATATATATTGAAGTCTTACCGCTTGTGACAGCATGGATGGACCTAGAGAGTATTACGTTAAGTGAAATAAGTCAATCAGAGAAAAACAAATGCCATACGTTCTCACTTACATTTGGAGTCTAATGAATAAAATAAATGGAAGCAGACCGATGGTTACCAGAGGGGAGGGGACTTAGGGGGCTGGGTGAAAAAGGTGAAGGATTAAGAAGTACACTGATAGTTAGAAAATACTCAAAGCATAGGGAATATAATCAATAATATTTTAAAAACTATGTATAATGCCAGGCAGGTACTAGACTTATTGGGGAGAACACTGTGTTAAGTATAGAATGCATGGCCAACGTCATTCAGTGGTTAAGCATCGACCTATGAACCAGGCGATTATGGTTCAATTCCCAGTCAGGCACATGCCCAGGTTGTGGGATCAATACCCAGAGTGAGGTGTGCAGGAGGCAGCCAGTCGGTGATTCTCTCTCATCATTGATGTTTCTACTTCTCTCTCCCTCTCATATCCTCTTTGAAATCAATAAAAATATGTTTTTTTTAAAAAAAGAGTATAGGATTGTCTAACCACTATGCTATATACTTGAAACTAATACCAAATAATAATTTTTAAAAAATACATTTTATTGATTTTTCACAGAGAGGAAGGGAGAGGGATAGAGAGTTAGAAACATCGATAAGAGAGAAACATCGATCAGCCACCTCCTGCACATCCCCTACTGGGGATGTGCCTGCAACCAAGGTACATGCCCTTGACCAGAATCGAACCTGGGACCTTTCAGTCCGCAGGCCGATGCTCTATCCACTGAGCCAAAACGGTTTCGGCCCAAATAATAATTTTTAAAATGATAAAACTAAGAGCAGAAATTCATATATAAACATTTTTAAACCATAAGAAAATATTTTCTTAAAAAAAACACACAAAACACATGGAATAGTGCTGGTGCCCACAGAGCATATGCTAAAATTGGAACAATACAGAGAAGATTAGCATGCCTCCCCATAACATGCAGATTTCCTCATCATTCCATATTTTTATATTTGCAGGTTGCTTAAGAGGGTAGATCTTAAAGGTTTTCATCACAAAAAATATTCATAAAAATATTCATATCCAAAAATAATAAAATAACAAAAGCCAGATAGATTTCTAAAAGCCCAATTATTTTCACATTGAACACCGAACAAGTAAGAGTTAAAAAACTAGATCCATCAGTGTGTGTGTTGTTGTTTTTTGTCCCAACTGGCTTTTAGTCGGTGTAATAAGATAGGTCTTTTAGGCTCAAACTGCAAACTTATTCCCACTTTTTTCCCTGACATTTAGTGGCCTCACTAACCAGACAGGAATTTTTGCTAGACAGGCCTGATTAGAGCCTTTGACCGGAAAGAATTAGGTGCCTCTCCCTCTATATGATTCAGAATAAAAGCAAAACACAGCCACGTTTGTTGGAATGTCCAACAAAATAGCATTGCTGCCCAAAGTGACGACGTTTGTGCTGTCATGGAGCTATTGAACATCAAACAGCAAAACCCTCCTCTGGTGTCTGTGTGCTCAGCCAGCCGCCAGCACCCAGCTCTGCCAGCTTAGCAGGGGCTGCTTGCCGGAGGCCCCGGGGAAACCCTCTGGCTTGGTTCACGCCCTGCAGACCACCGCCTTCACTGGCCTGCGTTCAGGGTAGTTAGAGGCTCCGGTTTGCAAGGTCTTTCTTAACCTGCGGTCCCTTTCCCTCCCTGAGATGGACGTGAAAGAAAAAAGGTTCTCTGTTCTCACATTCCCAGATTATTTCCCCCATAGTTTCATCTGCAATTTCTATCAAGATGTGATTTTTCTGTGACCAAGTTAACCGCTAATGTAGGCCTTGCTGTCATCCCCAATAATCGCCAATAAATAGTCTACACAGATGTGTTCAGCACTCAGAAAGTTAAGCTTTTTAAAATATATATTTTTTTTTTAATTGATTTTTTATGGAGAGGAAGGAAGAGGGATAGAGAGCTAGAAACATCGACCAGCTGCCTCCTGCACACCCCCCACCGGAGATGTACCCGCAACCAAGGTACATGCCCTTGACCTGAATCGAACCTGGGACCCTTCCGTCCGCAAGCCAACGCTCCATCCACTGAGCCAAACCGGTTTTGGCAGAAAGTTAAGCTTTTTAAGCCTTCGCTGCTTCTGCTTAAATAAGTTCAGGTGTTTCAACTGCTCAAGCAGTTTTTTGAAAGTTGGAAGGACCGACTTTGACCAGGTTGCATACACCCGCTTGCCCCCTTTCTTACCCTCCGGGCAGTGCCGTCTGGCCTCTGCACCAGCTCATGTCCTATCCACGTGCTAATTCCCCTCCCAATAGCCCGTGTACCAGGAATTTCCTGTGGATCCACAGAGAGTTCCTTTCCACAGGTCAGAGATGGAGGGGAAATGCAAAACTAATTTCTCTCTCCTCCTGGTGTGTTGCTCCTCGGGTTTCCTCCATGAATATGCCCCTCTCTCCCCCCACTAGCCACACTGGCCCTGGCCCTCACATTCAACACCCCCCACGGCCCACCCACACCATCCAGCCCCTCTCAGGGGACTTTCTCATGATTTTAGGAGGGTGTGGAGAGGGGGCTAGAAGGAGGAACCTATTTCTGAATTGTGTTTCACAGTTTTTAAAGGGTTTTTTTTTCTTCAAATATTAACTATCATACAAACTCAATGAAGTACACCCTGCCAGTCCTTTTGCATTTCATCAAAAAACACTAAGGTTTTGAGAAGTCAAATGGGTTGACGTGAGGCCATGAGACATCCAGGCTCAGGACAGAGGTCTTTGGGCTCTGAGCTCTCTCTCCCGCCCTCTCTGCGGTGCCTGCCAGCCCACCACTTCTCTCCAGGCTGAGCAGAGGCAGGGAAAGTGAGGCACTGGCTTCGGCCCTCAGCCTCTGGTGAGGCTGAGAAGACAGAGGTTCATGTGCAAACAATCCCAGCCGGAGGCTCCGGGACAGGGCGGATGGGCTGGCCGGCCCTGTGTGGAGGAAGGGCTGCGGGGTTCAGGCACAAAGGAAATGGAGGTTTAAAACTGGTTGCCTGTTTCACCCTCAAAAACCTTTTCCCTGCCCTGGCTGGGTTGGCTCAGTGAATAGAGCGTCGGCCTACAGACTAAAAGGCCCTGGGTTCGATTCCCATCAGGGGAATGTACCTTGGTTGCAGGCACATCCCCAGTGAGGGGTGTGCAGGAGGCAGCTGATTGATGTTTCTCTCATCGATGTTTCTAACCCTCTATCCCTCTCCCTTCCTCTCTGTAAAAAAAAAATCAATAAAACAGCCGAAACCGGTTTGGCTCAGTGGATAGTGCGCCAGCCTGCAAACTGAAGGGTCCCAGGTTTGATTCCTGTCAAGGGCATGTGCCTTGGTTGCGATCACATCCCCAGTAGGAGGTGTGCAGGAGGAGGCTGATCGATGTTTCTCTCTCATCGATGTTTCTAACTCTCCCTCTCCCTTCCTCTCTGTAAAAAAAATCAATAAAATATATATTTTTAAAAAACAACCTTCCCCTTGCCCCACCCCTGCTCTGCTGTTCCACTAGTGCTTCCCCTCCTCTCCCTAGATGTCCATCCACCTGCGGGAAGACAGTTCCCAGGCCCACGTGCTGCTGATGAAGGGGGCTCCGGAGAGGATCCTGGAGTTTTGCTCTACTTACCTTCTGTTCGGGCAGGAGTACCCCCTGGACAATGAAATGAAGGAAGCCTTCCACAGTGCCTACCTGGATCTGGGAGGTCTGGGGGAGCGCGTGCTAGGTGAGGGGCTGGGGGAGAAGACCCTTGCAAGAACGGCATCAGAGTGGTTCTGGGTGGTGGGGCAGAAACCATCGAGGCTGTTGGGATGAGCAGATGGGGACGCACATCGCGAATGACTGCTGGTGCCTCTGGCCCTCTCCAGGGTTCTGCTACCTGAACCTGCCTAACACGTTCTCCAAGGGGTTCAAGTTCAACACAGATGAAATCAACTTCCCCATGACCAACCTCTGCTTCGTGGGGCTCATATCCATGATTGACCCTCCCCGCGCTGCCGTGCCCGACGCCGTGAGCAAGTGTCGTAGCGCGGGCATTAAGGTGAGGCTGGAGCCCCCCATAGGCTGCCCCTGTGCCAGAGCAGGGAAGCAATAGAAAGCCTTGTGTAGAGTTGTGTTTTTTTAAAAAATATTACAGAAAGAGAGAGAGAGGGAGAGAGAGAGAGAAAGAGAGAGAGAGAGAGAGAGAGAGAGAGAGAGAGAGAGAGTTAGAAACATCGATGAGAGAGAATCATCAATCAGCTGCCTCCTGCACACCTCTCACTGGGGATGTGCCCACAACCAAGGTACATGCCCTTGACCGGAATCGAACCTGGGACCTTTCAGTCCACAGGCCGATGCTCTATCCACTGAGCCAAACCAGTTTTGGCTAAAGTTGGTTCTTAATAACACTGCTTTCAATTATTTCTGTTTCCTTCCACTTAGAATTTTTTTCGTCTTAAGAGCCTGAGAGTAAATGTCTTACTTTTTTTTTTCTTTATTGATTAAGGTATTACATATGTGTTCTCATTCCCCCATGTATCCTCAACCCCCCCACTCATGCCCTCACCCCTGGTGTCTGTGTCCATTGGTCACGCTTATATGCATGCATACAAGTCCTTTGGTTGACCTCTCCCCCTTACTCTCACCCTCCCCTACCTTCCCTCTGAGGTTTGACAGTCTGATCGATGCTTTTCTGTCTCTGGATCTGTTTTTATTCATCAGTTTATGTTGTTCATTATATTCCACAAATGAGTGAGATCATGTGATATCTTTCTTTCTCTGACTGGCTTATTTCGCTTAGCATAATGCTCTCCAGGTCCATCCATGCTGTTGCAAATGGTAAGATGATTTCTTTTTTTTTTACAGCAGTGTAGTATTCCATTGTGTATGTATACCATAGTTTTCTAATCCACTCATCTGCCGATGGACACTTAAGGCTGTTTCCAAATCTTAGCTATGGTGAATTGTGCCGCTATGAACATGAGGGTGCATATATCCTTTCCAATTGATGTTTCTAGATTCTTGGGATATGTTCCTAGAAGTGGGATTACTGGGTCAAATGGGAGTTCTATTTTTAGTTTTTTGAGGAGAACAGAACTCCATACTGTTCTCCACAGTGGCTGAACTAAGTGTCCTCTATTGTTAGACTCCTGTCTTTCATGGAACATTAGAATCATCAAGAGAACTTTAAAAACCTGGTGCCCAGGTCACATCCCAGATCCACTGCATTAGAAACTCTCAGGGTGGGACCCGGGCATCTGCATTTTTATAAACTCGCCCAGAAAGTCCAATGTGCCAAGAAGTTTGAGAACCAGCATCCTGGTACAGTGCTTCTCCAACTCCTGTGCACATGACACTGACACCATCTCTGTTCCTACCTGATGTGCTGGATCCCAGACGTGGAGGAGGGCAGGTGACAGTGGGGGGCGGGGGCACATTAGAGGTACTTAAGGAGAGCTAGCTGCTATCTGTCAGAGCTGGCTTATCTTAGACCTTTGACTGTTGCCAGGTGATTTGGAGGCAGCCAGGGCCATGCTAAGTTCAATGATTGGCCTCAGAGGAGTGGGAGCCAAGGAATGGATGTAGAAAATTATGTTGAGTGAATCCCCTAATTGCTACCAGATGTTTGGGGGTGATCGAGTTCTTTGCAGAGACGACATCATTATAGCACATTTACACAGGCTGACCAGGTTGTCCCGATATTCCCCAATGGTCCGTATGCTGCCATAGCAATGGTGGGGGCCACGTGGAGAAGGGCCTCGTTTGCATTTCGGAGCATTGACGTGGGCTGCTAGGTGAGGAATAACACTGTGGTTGTGCCTAAAAGTGATCTCATCGGGGAATGCGTGGGTCTCTGCAACAAGAAGTAACCATTGTGCCCCCGGGTGGGGAGGCCCAAACAGGAGACTAAGGGGTGATTTTAGCCAGAATGACTTCACAGCCGGAAGCAGAATAAGCCGGGAAAGTCTGAGGACACGTCCCAGGCTGGACGAGAGCGGGCAGAGGCCTCTGTGCTTGCTGGGCCGCGGCTGGCTCTGCACTCGGGCTCACATGTCTTGTAATTCCTTGCTTCTTCTGGACCCGACGCCTCGGTGTGGAACTTTGAATCCTCCCTTTCCTTACAGGGAAGGGAAAAGCTTGCCGTGACCCCACGTAGTAGACACGTGGGGGGCTGTCTCACAGGGAAGAGCCTTTCAGGGTCCATCCGTAATGGGGTCGATGCAGAACTGAAGGACAGCACTGGGCTGCTGGGAGAGGTCGGGTAACATCTGCATGGCAGCACGTTTTTACAAGAAGTGACTGTGGAACTGGTATTTCCCAGGTAGAGCCGTGTGCCTGGGTCTTTGGAATAACTGTGATTTATAACACACACACACACACACACACACACACACACACACTAGTGACATGATGCACAAAATTCATGCACAGGGGGTGCGTGGGATGTGTTTCTCTCAGCCCAGTCTATACCCTCTCCAGCCTGGGACCCCTCAGGGGGTAACCTGCAGTCGGACATCCCTCTCACAATCCAGAACTCAGAACTGCTGGCTCCTAACTGCTCGCCTGCCTGCTTGATTGCCCCTAACTACTTCTGCCTGCCAGCCTGATTGTCCCTAATTTCTCCCCTGGAGGCTTAACTGCCCCTAACCACCTCTGCCCTACATCCAAGCCCCAGGACTTCCTCCTCCAGTTGACCACAGGCACCCAGGATCCGGACTTCCCTCCCTCTGGTCAGCCATAGGTGCCCGGGCTGGCTGCAGCCCCAGGGGATGGTGAGCAGGTGGCTATGCCTGGGCTGCAGCCACAAGTGTTGGTGCCCAGGACTGTGGGGTGGGCGGCTTCTCCGTCTTCCCAGGGATGCAGTGTAGGCGATTTCTCTGGCTGGCTGCGGCCTGGGATCACAGGGCAGGCAGCTTCTTCATCTCCCGGACCACAGCCAGCCTCAGGCTCAGGGCCCGGTTTCTCTGTCTCCCCCAGGACCTGGGGCAGGCGAACATGAGGCCTCTGCTGCTGTCTGCAGCCTGTGATCAGGGGGCAGGTGGCTTCTTCGTCTCCCCGGCTGCAGCCAGTCTCAGGCACTGGTGCCCGACTTCTCCAACCCCCACAGGCCTGGAGTGGGGGGGAGGGGGAGGCCTGCCACCATGTTTTCAGGTTAATTTGCATACACACTCTGATTGGCTGGTAGCGTCGCGGAGTGGCAGTAATTTGCATGTTTCTCTTTTATTAGTGTGTGTGTGTATAATCTATTTGCCACTACCTGAGGCTCTCGGGAGCATGGAGCGACTCTACCCATGCGGTGAAACTGGCCTTCTCTATGAACTGCAGTAGAGCCCACAGCAACGCTGCCAACCCTGGAGCTCGCCTCTCAGATGCATGGGAGCCTGGAGGAGAGGGGGAGAGAGGGGGAGGGGAGGGAACAAAGAAACAAGAGGGCAGCTTGCAGCGCTGCGTGGGGACATCAGAGGTACCATCAGCCGGAAGAAGTTAGACATGAAATTCTTTTAATACTTGATGAATCCCAGAGACTGCCAGATGCCCTTTACTCACAGGGAGCCATTCTCTGCAGAACTGGCTTCCATTGTCTGCGCGCATGTCCACTCGCTGAGAAACTGCGTCCTCGGAACTCGCTCTCCGGGTGCCTGGCACAGAGGTGGTACTGCCAGGAGCAGCCATTTGAATGGTCAATCTGGGCTAGGGGCGAGGGGCGTACCGGGATGACACCACGCCTGGCCTACAGGCCTCAGGTCACTATTGATGAGCCACTGGGAAGCGCAGGGCGCTGTGAGCCCAGAAGGCATCACTGAGGGCTCAGTCTGAGCCACATCTGGAATCTTCTGTGCAGCCCCCTCCCAGACCCTCTCCTTATCCCTCCCCCACAGGCCAAGCCTGTGAGGACCCAGTCCCCACACAGAGACAGGATGCTGAAACCAGCGGTGTGGGTAACAGCTCGTAGCGTGACCTTCCTCCGGCTCTGGCACCCCAGCTTAGCCACACTCCTTTCTCCGGCCAGCCTGGGTGCCAGTGTGGGGGGAGGAGGACTTAGAGGAGAACTAGCAGGCTTACCTCCTTGCTCTGGAAGCAGACAGACGGGCTTTTCCAGGACCTCTGTTCCGGAAGCAGTTGGATAGTTCAGTCACAATCAGATAGTGTCCCTTTCCTCCCTCTGAGCCTGGGTCCCTGGGAACTATGGGCATTGGTGCCAGAAGCAGCCCTTCCTTCATCCCTTGGTTTGGTCATTGTTAGTTGCTGGTTACTACGTGTTAGGCAGTGTGCTAAGGCAGGAAATTTATAAGGCAGCATAGCTATGCCCCGCCCCCCCTCACAGAGCTCTCACCAGCGAGGGGGGGGGAGGTTATAAGCAATGGTACCCCCTACTCAGAGAATGCTAGCAAAGCACGGAGCACGGACCCCTGACCTCTGGGAAGGAAGGAGGCTCGGGCTGGTAACAGCTGTGCCAAATGGGCTGAAATCTGGGGCACAGGGCACAGGGAGGCATTGGGGAAAAAAGAGGAAGGAGTGAGGCTCAGAATGCACCTGGGCCTTGATGGAATTTTGCTCGGCAGATGGGTTATTCCAGAGGTTCCTTTATTATTATTTGTTGTATGTGTAGGGGTTTCTGTCTTGGAGCTTAAAGAAGTAGAATAGCTTCTGAAGCAATTAAATGAAATTCTGAATATAGCAATATATTATACCTAAATCTCTGACTTATTCCTGGAAAACCTAGTACCCAAATGGTCTTCCATGTTGTGACCTGGTGATCCTGGCCCACCCACAAGGGTTGAAGCAAGAGTTCTTGGGAATGAGCTCCTGAAAGCAGCGGTCTGTGAGCTCTCAGAGAGGAAGGGGAAGGACCCAGGACCTCCCGGAAGATGATTCTCCTCCTCTGCGCTCCCTTCCCAACACAGGTGATTATGGTGACAGGGGATCATCCCATCACAGCCAAGGCCATTGCCAAGGGTGTGGGCATCATCTCAGAAGGTAACGAGACAGTAGAGGACATTGCTGCCCGGCTCAATATCCCTATCTCCGAGGTCAATAGCAGGTGAGAAACCCCTAAAGAACTCAGATCTGCCATGTTTTCCTCTATCATCGGCCTGTCCTTCCCCCCCTCCCCCGCCCCTGCCCCCAGCCAGGTCCCACGCACTGAAGCTCCCGAGGGACCCTGCAGCAGGCTGGAGGTGCAGGGCTTACATAGTGCAAAGTAGGATGTAATAGGAAAGTGACCACGTGGGTTTCAAAAGACGTGGAACAAAGATGGGGACGGAGGAAAGGGAGATATGGTTCGGAAAGGGGGGAGGGGATGGCACGTGTCCGCCTGGGATCAGTGAATGGCTGGGCCACGTGAGGAGACCGAGCTGAAAGGAAAAGCAAGGAGGCTATGGTGAAAGTGGGTTATGGGGCAGCTGATGAATTCTCAGCACACTGAACTGACCTTTGGAAATTCTTTTTGCATCCTGGCCGGTGTACCTCAGTTGGTTGGAGCATCGTCCCAAGCACTGAAAGGCTGTGGGTTTGATTCCCAGTGGGGACATGTACGGGAACCAATCCATGTTTCTCTCATACATAGATGTCTCTCTCTCTCTCTCTCTCTCTCTTTCTCTCTCTCTCTCTCTCTCTCTCTCTCTCTCTCTCTCTCTCTTTCTCTCTCTCTCTCTCTCTCTTTCTCTCTCCATCCCCTCTCTCTAAAATCAGAAATAAATAAATAATCACACAAACCCATATCCTCCAGTGAGGATTAAAAACAAAATACAATTTAAAATTAAATAAAATAAAGTTCTCTTTGCTTAGGGATGCCAAGGCCATCGTGGTGCATGGCTACAAACTAAAGGATCTGAACTCGGAACAGCTTGACACCATCCTCCAGAACCACACGGAGATTGTGTTTGCTCGGACCTCCCCACAGCAGAAGCTCATCATTGTAGAGGGATGCCAGAGGCTGGTAAGGGGGCAGCGGAGCTGGGGATGAATCTGCAGAAATCAAGTGACACAGCCCCAGGCCCACACCGAGCAGAGGAATGCGTGCTGGGCCAGAGGAGACTCCAGAGTATCCCATCCTGAACCTCAGAGATCTCAGAGATGGGCAGCAGTTTGTGGGCACCCTGAGAAGTCCCCCCCAAAAAAAGTTTTAATATATATTTTTTTAAATATATTTTATTGATTTTTTTACAGAGAAGAAGAGGGAGGGATAGAGAGTGAGAAACATCGATGAGAGAGAGCCATCGACCAGCTGCCTCTTGCACACCCCGTTCTGGGGATATGCCCGCAACCAAGGTACATGCCCTTGACCAGAATCGAACCTGGGACCTTTCAGTCCGCAGACCCATGCTCTATCCACTGAGCCAAACCGGTTTCGACAAGAGTTTTAATATATGAGGAGGACCAGGAGAAGGAAGGGCTAAGAGGCCTACATCAAGCATGATTACAATCAAGAAGAGAGGGATGATGGAATCAAACTGGTTTGGGGAAACTGGCCTTGAATCTGACGGTGATTACTTCGCTCCTTCTGTGCCCCCTCCCAGGGCGCCATCGTGGCGGTGACGGGCGATGGCGTGAACGACTCCCCGGCGCTGAAGAAGGCGGACATCGGCATCGCCATGGGCATCGCGGGCTCCGACGTGTCCAAGCAGGCGGCCGACATGATCCTGCTGGACGACAACTTCGCCTCCATCGTCACGGGCGTGGAGGAGGGTGAGGACGCGGAGCTGGGGACGTGCCCCTCACCCTCACGTGGGAGTCGGTGTGCAGTGCTCCTTCCCGTCGCCCGTCATCCAACTTGGAGGATGCTGCAAAGACTGGGGGGAATCTATTATGTTTAAAATGGTTTTTCTTGAAATAGTAATGCTTATGGCATGGAAAGGGCTAGTTATTTAATATCTACAATCTGGTCATCGATTTCATTTGTATAGTGTAAAAAAAAAAAAAAAAAAGACTGGGGAAAATCACTGTGAGACAAAATTGTGCAAACTAGATTCATTTGGTACTTAGACCATTACAATCAGGAGCCCTTTTTTTATTAGACTGGAGGAAAGGCCAGATTATTTAGGAAGACTAGGACTGTACTATAGTATCTTCTTTCTTTCATATATATGTATATGTATATGTATATATATATGTATATTTTATTGATTTCAGAGGGGAAAGGAGAGGGAGAGAGAGATAGAAACATCAATGATGAGAGAGAATCATTGATTGGCTGCCTCCTGCACACCCTATACTGGGGATCCAGCCCAAAACCCAGGCATGCGCCCTGACCAGGAAGTGAACCAGGATCTCCTGGTTCATAGGTCAATGCTCAAGCACTGAGCCATGCCAGCTGGGCTATGGTGTCTTCTTTCTTCTCTCATGGAGATTCAAACAGATCCACAAGACATTCCAAGTTAGCCATCTCCCTGGACTACTTCAAGCTCCATAATGTCAGGAGGGCCCCATAGGGACCTATTCCATGAATGATGTTGACATACTAAGATCCTTTGGAGCCTGGCCTATAAATTGATTGCATGAGCCAAAATGATTACCTCTTTCCCAGAGAATTCTGAAGACAATACACATTGGTAAACGGGAACTCCAGAACTCTGCCTCCCAAGCTTCCTGCTTTCTGCCTGGAGCTAATTTACTAAAACTTACATAATAGGACAATCCACAGAATAGGAGTAGCTACCGTTTTATGGAGACCTCAGATGATCCAGACGTTGTTCAGTATTTTATATCCAGTTCAATACACTTTCCTGAGCACCAACCATAGTTGTGCCAGGTTCTATTCTAGATGCTGGGGATGCAACCGTGAGGAATCAAAAGACACACATTCCTGTTCTCAGGTCATTTCATTTCTAGCGGAACAAGGCAAACAATAAATTGTAGAGTATAGTATAGTATAGTATAGTATAGTATAGTATAGTATAGTAAAGGACGCTGCGTGCAATGAAAAAATAAAGCAGGAGTCCAGGGAGACATTCCAGTTTTTGAAAGGGTCGTCAGGGAAGAAATCAAGCCATCTTACAAGGCAGAGGGTGAGGGATAACCAAAGTCACAAGCCAGTTATGGCAGAAAATGAGGTCAGAACCCAAGCCCCGGCTCTTTCCACTTCAGCCTTAATCTTTTAACCACTTCTATATTGGGGTTCACCAGCGCCTCTGAGTGTTAACAAGGCCCAACCCTGCTTACTAAGCCATGTTGAATCCAAGAACGAAGAGTGCATAGATATGGCATGCTGATAAACCCTGGCTCTAATTCATAGACACACAATTTAGAAACAAAATTCGGACCACCGAGGCCTAGGACCTCCAGACACTTTCATGGATCATGACACTGCTTTATAGAGGTCCCTCTGTCCAGGAGCTGGTCTGTGGGAGGTGTGTCCTCTCTAGTCTTCTCATAGAAGGTTGACCCTTCTCCCCAGGCCGCCTGATCTTCGACAACCTGAAGAAATCCATCGCATACACCCTGACAAGCAACATCCCTGAGATCTCCCCGTTCCTGTTCTTCATCATCCTCAGCATCCCCCTACCTCTAGGCACCATAACCATCCTCTGCATCGACCTGGGCACGGACATGGTAAGGACCAAACCGGGACCCAGCTGCAGAATTCCTGTGAGATGGACTGAGTAGGAGGTGGAATCTGTGTCCAGGGCCAGGGACCTAGCTGGGATTACTTGTGTGTTTCCTTCTGAATTGTGTGTCTCCCTGTTCCTCCCACCCTCCATTCTCCAGGTCCCTGCTATCTCTTTGGCCTATGAGAAAGCTGAAAGTGACATCATGAAGAGGGTTCCACGGAACCCAAAGACTGACAAACTGGTGAACGACCGTCTCATCAGCATGGCCTATGGACAAATTGGTGCGGCCAGAATGAGGGGGGAGGGAGTGGGGAATGGTTGCACCTGTCTTGTCATCGGAGCCATCTCAGTTGGGAAGTCAGTTTGTTCTTGACCACAAACGGTGTTAGACCCTGGGAATACAATGGACCATTGATCTGTGGTCTGCTCTTGACTTAAAGCCTGGGCAGGAAGGAACAAATAGATATAAGATGATAGCTTCTTTCCAAATGCCAAAAAAGTGAGCATAGACAGGAGTACAAAACCAAGCAGGCTCCCCAATCATGAGGATTGTCAGAACACTTTATGAGGGAAACAGGACTTAAACTTGATGCTGAAAGATAGGACTTAGATTAAGTGTGGTTAAGTGATGCGGGGCAGGGAGAAGAGGAGAAATTTACATGGTCTGGTTGTTGAAGGGTGAATAAACCAGTTTATTCCTGATAAAGGAGTAGTGGAAAATAAGGCTATAGGCCATCGGTCCAGGTTTGAAGTACATTTGAAAACCGTTAGATGTCTTTGTTCTTGAGCTGCCAGGTGCAGTAGGGTGTTTCAGGAGTAGAATGAGGGGTGGACAGGGAAGAGATTGAGGTCAGGGGAACCTGGCTCAGAGAAAGACTTCAAAAGGCAGACCTTGGAAGGGGTCCACCCCAACATCTAAAGGTGGAAACACACAGAAAAAGTAGAGATGTAGGACTCCCCATTTTACCACTTGCTGCATGACCCTGGACAATGACTGAATCATTTTTGTGCTTTTGTTTTCCACTGAAGAGACGGAAATAATAGTTCAGACTTGTGAAGACCAATGTCCACGGTCATCTGCCCAGTGCAGAGCTCTGTAGTTAGTAGGCTATTGCTGTGGTCCAGGCATGGGGAATAGAGGTTGTGAGTAAGGGAGAGGCAAGGGCCTGATGGGAGAGAGGAGAGGAGAGGGGAGGAGAGGACTTTGCGAGTGTTCTAATGTCAGAGGAAATGGACAGGGAGGACTCCAGCACTGACTCATTCGGGAGAAGGAAGACATTTTCTCAAAGGTCCTTTCAGATTTTAAGGTTACATGATTGAAAGATGACGCTGGGTTAGAGCTTAGAAATACAGAAATGATGGGGTCAGATTATTGCTGGAAGCATCTTCAGCATTATAGCTGCACACACACCAAGCCAGCTAGAAGCAAGTCCCAGCCACCACCCCTTCCAAGGTCTGCCTTTTAAAATCTTTCTCTGAGCCAGGTTCCCCTGTTCTGTGATTCTACCACTCACAGGGATGATTCAGGCTCTGGCTGGATTCTTTACGTACTTTGTGATTCTGGCCGAAAATGGTTTTAGGCCTATTGATCTGCTGGGCATCCGCATCAACTGGGAAAATCGACATTTTAATGACCTGGAGGACAGCTATGGACAGCAGTGGGTGAGTAAGAGGGGTGGGATAGTAGATAGTGACTACCTAGTAGTAGGTAGTAAGAGTGAAGATGTGACGGGCCTTTCTGACTGGTGTGACTCAGTTGGTTGAGCATTCTCCCATGCATACAGGAGGCAGCTGATTGAAGTTTTGATGTTCCATTCTCACATCAATGTCTCTCTCTCTTTCCATCTTCCTTCCTTCCTCTCTCTCTAAAAATCAATAAAAACTCTTTAAAAAAAAAAAAAAAAAGAGAGAGAGAGAGAGAGAGAGAGAGAAGTGACAGAAAGAGTGGATTTATCAAATTTTTGAAGAGTGGGAAAATGGAGGAAGCAGAGAGAGTTGATGCCTTATCTCTAGTCCTAAGTGAGTATTGTAACTTTCAACCTCATTCTCTAGTCATGTCAGCAAATATTCTTCTCTTTGTTTACATGACTTCATTTGTGTTCATTCCTACTGTCTGTTTTCTGTCCTTACCTCCCTGTATCTTTTGGCTTCCTGGAAGTCTTCTTTGTCTTGTCAGCTTTTGAGGTCTGATTTCTGTTTTTTCTATCTTCTAACCATCGTTACCCAGAAATGAGTGCTGGGGCCTCTGTCTCCTGTTTCACTGTCTCCCTCAATGGGAGCTCAAATAATATAATTTCAAATTCAAAAACCTATTTTCTTTGTATATCCATTCTTTGTAATTCTAAACTATTTTAATTTTAGAGAGAGGAGGGGAAAAAGAGAGAAACATCAATTTGTTGTTCCACTTATTTATACCTTCATTGGTTGATTCTTGCATGTACCCTGACTGAGAGTCGAACCCACAACCTTGGCAGATCAGAATGACACTCTAAGCAACTGAGCTCTCTGACCAAGACTCATTCTAAACTTTTTAAACTTAGAGGATTCCTCTCTGTAGTAGTCTTTCATAACACTCAAGATGAATGAGACCCAAACTGAAGCCCTCTAAACCAACACTATATGTTTAAGAATTTTAGTAAGTTTTGTGTGTTTTTTTTAATCTGTGAACTAGGGGCCCAGCGCGTGAAATTCATATACTGGGGGAAGAGGGGAAGGTCCCTCAGCCCAGCTTACATCCTCTCCAATCTGGGGACCCTCAGGGGATGTCTGATTGCCGGTTTAGGCCTGATCCCACAGTGATCAGGCCTAAACTAGCAGTTGGACACCCCTCTCATATCCGGGACTGCTGGCTCCCAACCACTTGCCTGCCTGCCAGCCTGATCCCACTTAACCACTCCCCTGCCAACCTGATTGATGCCTAACTGCTCCTCTGCCAACCTTATCGCCCCGTCCCCAATTGCCTTTCCCTGCTGGCCCAGTAACCCCCAACTGCCCTCCCCTGCAGGCCTGAATTCCTCCTCCCCCATTTTCCTTCCTCTTCAGGCCTGGTCCCCCTAATTGCCCTCCCCTGCAGGCCTGGTCACCCACAACTAACCTCCTCTGCCGGCCATCTTGTAGTGGCCACCTTTGACCACATGGGGGCAACCATCTTGTGCAAGGGTGTGAGGGTTAATTTGCATAGTCCCTCTTTATTTTATAGGATTCTTCTGTCCCAAGTTTTAAGACAGTGGATAATGTGATACCAGTTATTGCTAGAACCTTAGTACCATAGAGAACACAGAGGCTACTATTGTCATTCTATAAATGAGGACACTGAGTTTGGAAAGACTTAGTGACTTTCTCAAAGTCCTACAATGAATCTTAGAAGAGTTGGACTAGAATTCCCGATTGATTTCCTGCCTGATACTTTCCTACTTCACCACAGTTCCTCCAACCAAGTGAATTGCAAGTTTCCCAAAAGTATGTTAAAATCTGGGATGTTGCCCTAGACCAGTGGTCGGCAAACTCATTAGTCAACAGAGCAGCAAACTGCAGTTTGCCGACCACTACCCTAGATGGTTTGGCTCAGTGACTAGAGTGTCAGCCTGTGGACTGAAGGGTCCCAGGTTTGATTCTGGTCAAGGGCACATGCCCTGGTTGTGGACTTGATCCTACTGTAGGGCATGCAGGTGTGGCCAATCAATGATTCTCTCTCATTGTTGATATTTCTATCTTCTCTCTCCCTCTCCCTTCCTCTCTGAAATCAATTTTATATATATATATATAAAATCTGGGGTGTTGGAATGATTCCCCTCACACACACTGAGCCTCATGAGGTCATTAGATATCTGTGTTTCCAGCTACCAGCACTGCTCCAGAGACCAATGGTGCCCTGAGTCCCCATTGTCCATATCACCTCAATCCTCAGCTCAAATACTTGTTAGTTTTATTTCTTTTTAAAATATATTTTTATTGCTTTCATAGAGAAAAGGAAAGGAAGAGAGAAATAGAAACATCAATGGTGAGAGAGAATCATTGATCAGCTGCCTCTCTCACACCCCCTACTGAGGATCAAGCCCACAATCAAAGCTGTGACCTCTCCTGGTTCATAGGTTGACCCTCAACTACTAGCCACACCGACTGGGCAAATTTTATATCTTGATACCATCTCCCTGCTGCCAAGATGCAGCTTGACATGTATTCATTTATAATAAATTAAAGGTAACTAAAATTAATTTGAAATAACATCAGATCACACCAAACATATCCTGAGGAAATGCAAAATGGGTTGAGAAAAATTGTCCTGAGGCATAAGCTCCATAAAGGCTGGGTCTATGTCTCCTCCACAGCTGTGACTTTCAGATAATCGAGTACAGAGCTGTGCACCCTGGAGGTACTCCACATATTACAGAAGCAAGGTACTCCACATATTACAGAAGCAACTCCTTAGCTTCTAGATATCAATTCTATTGATTACCACTCACTCATTTAGCAACTATTTCTTGAGCATCTTCTATGTACCAGTTACTGTTTTGGGCCTGGAGATAGGGTAGTGAACAAAAATGACCAAGTTACTGGTCTTGTGGAGCATATAGTCTAGTTAGGGGCAGAGGAGGAAACAGAAAATATGCAAATTTAGAACATAGTGGGTCAGGTGGGGTTGGAATTGAGATATTAGAGTCCGTGAGATGGAAAGGTAAAGATAATGGTCAAAGAGGAAGGAATTCTTGGCGTTGAAACTACAAAGAAACTGTAGCTGTTGATAAGGACACACAGGAGTTTCACCCTGGGAACAAGCAGCCCAGGTGGGGAGCGCTAAAATCTTCACGTGATGACAGGAGGGCGGGTGATCAGAGGCCAAGTGCAGTGAAGGAGGGCAGTGGTGAGATCTGATGCACATAAGGAGCCCGGTGATCTTTCCAAGTTCGATACTTGGCTCCAATTTTCAGCCTTTGTTTTCTCGTCATTTAAGGCTCTTTTTTATTATTATTGTGGACAAGGACACATGAAATACCTTAATCAATTAAGTCTGTTTATCTCCCTCCAAATACAACTGTGACCATATTCCATAATCTCTAGTCTCTCGGTATTGTTCAGTCCTATGTAGCTTCAAAGTCTTTGTTCCATCTACAAGTCCTTCACACACATGGAGTTTCCAGTCTCATCCAGCTGCACCTCTCTGTGTTCCCACAGCCCTGTGTGATCGCGCTCTCTGACAGCTTACCTGGTGTGCTCACATAACACATCTCTCTTCCCCACTAGACTGTATCGTATGCTCCTTACATGGAAAGCGTGAATGAAGGGATGGGAGAATGCCGTCTCCCGTCTGGTACCTCCCTCAGACATCCTCTCCCGTCTGCAACCAGATTGCCCTCTGGCCCACCCTTCCTTCCTGACCTCTTTTCTCTGGCTCTGCTCTTCTCTTGAAGTCCACCTTCTTCTCCTACACCTCCCTTCTGATTAACTCAGTCCTGAGCCAAACTATGTGCCAGGCACTGAACTAAGCATGGAAAGGGACACAAAGACAGAGAAGGCATGACTTAGGACTCTTTCCATCAGGCAACAACTCGTCCTGTGGCATGAGATGTGATGAGAGAGAGAGGAGCGAAGTGCTGTTGGGAATCTAAGGACCTGACTCAGCCTTGGGGTGTGGGAAGGCGGCGGAGGGCAGACGCCTTCGGGGTTGTCTGACTCCCTTCCGGCGCCGCCCGCCCTCCCCGCAGACCTACGAGCAGCGGAAGGTGGTGGAGTTCACCTGCCACACGGCCTTCTTCGTCAGCATCGTGATCGTGCAGTGGGCCGACCTCATCATCTGCAAGACCCGCCGCCTCTCCGTCTTCCAGCAGGGCATGAAGTGAGCACCTCCGGGGGGCCCAGGGCGCCCCAAACCAGCACACAGTGCCGCACCGTGGTCCCCTCCCCTCCCTTCCTCACTGACTCCAACATTCAATGAAGCATTTCCCCCCAGAAACAAGGTCCTGATATTCGGCATCGTGGCGGAGACATTGCTGGCTGCTTTTCTGTCCTACACTCCAGGCATGGATGTGGCCCTGCGAATGTACCCCCTCAAGTGAGTAAGGGAGGGACGCAAGGAGGGGGATCTCAGTGCCCAGGGACTGTGTGTCTGAGCAGGGAAAATGGGGTACACTCAATGTTGTAAAAAGAATTGTCTGTGCTGCCCTAACCCGTTTGGCTCAATGGATAGAGCGTCGGCCTGCAAACACAAGGGTCCCCGGTTTGATTCCTGTCAAGGGCATGTACCTTGGTTGCGGGCACATCCCCAGTGGGGGGTGTGCAGGAGGCAGCTGTACGATGATTCCTCTCATCAATGTTCCTAATTCTCTGTCCCTCTCCTTTCCTCTCTGTGAAAAATCAATGAAATGTATTTTTAAAAGAATTGTCTATGCTCTGACAAACGCTTCTTTTAGAGAGAGATTAGGAACTGTGACAAGTGATGCAACCCCCAGATATGCAAATTGGCAGAGTGACATCTTTTATTGATGATGATGTGTAGTTAGTTGTCCAAGGATACCTAGACTCAGAGCTGAAGTAATCATAAAACTAACTCAATATTCACGGCTAATTCTGTCGTAGGTATGCAAATACGTTTGAATGTGTCTCTAAGCGAACTGGCACACTGAAAGTCTTATTGTTTGGTTCCTTGTTTTGTTCATTCCTGTGTTTTTGTTTTTCACACTAGTCTGTGCTTGTGAAAAGATTCTATTTAAAAATTTTACAGAGAAAAAAGCAAAACTCCCATTCCACTCCACCCCCACTCACCTCCCCACCTACACAGAAGTAATTCTGTTAATGATTTGGTGTGCATTCTTTCAACTCGTTTTCTCTGCACTTACATATTTTGCTCACATTTCTGTCCCTTGCAATGTTTTATACAATGCTTTGTATACTGTAGGTGCTCAATTAATTTTTAATAACAGAGATTGTCATTACTCTTAGATACTGACAATCCCAGGTTCGAATTTCTTTTTTTTTTTAATTTTAAATTATAGTTGGCATACAATATTATATATTGGTTTCAGGTGCACAACTTCATGATTCAACATTTATATACCTTACAAAAGTAGTCACCAGCGTAAGTCTAGCAACCATCTGTCACTGTACATAGTTACCCAGGTTTGAATTTCAACTCTTCAGTGTATTACTCTGGTACCTTAGACAACCTCTTAGCATTGTAAAACCCCAGCTTCATCTGCAGTCTCAATAATACAAACCAGGCAGACTGTTGTGAGAATTAAATGCAGAAATGCATATAATGCACCAAGCCCAGGGCTTGGGTCAGAGTCGGTGCTTCATTAAAAGTAATTCTATGCCGAAACCGGTTTAGCTCAGTGACTAGAGCGTCGGTCTGCGGACTGAAAGGACCCAGGTTCGATTCCGGTCAAGGGCATGTATCTTGGTTTCGGGCACATTCCTAGTAGGGGGTGTGCAGGAGGCAGCTGATCAATGTTTCTCTCTCATTGATGTTTCTAACTCTCTATCCCTCTCCCTTCCTCTTTGTAAAAAATCAATAAAATAAAATAAAATAAAATAAAAAAAATATATATATATATATATATTCTAAAAGTAACTCTATTACTGTTGCTATTAATGCCAAAGTATACAATGAGTGACCAAATTATTATGAGCTCTGAACTCATAATAATCTGGCCACTCAGTGTATATCCTATATAATAAAAGGCTAATATGCAAATTGTTCCCTCAACCAGAAGTTTGACTAGCAGGCAGGCCAGCCAACTGCCTATGTCCCCTCCCCCTGACCAGGCTGGCTGGACCCACCCATGCACGAATTCATGCACCGGGCTTCTAATACACACACACACACACACACACACACACACACACACACACACTGAGTGGCCAGATTGTTATGCGTTCAGAGATCATAATAATCTGGCCACTCAGTGTAAGTATTAGTAAATGCAGCTGAACATTGCCTATTCTCCCAAACACTCTATATGTACCTGGACCATAACACTCATCACCTCATATTGAGATTATTTATTTTGTGTTTCTTTATCCTCTTTTCTTCGATTGCCTGAGCTCCTTGAGATCAAAGACCACATGTCATCATTGTTATTTCCCCAGAACCTAACACAAACACTAAGTAGACATATGACGTTGGTTGTTGAATGAATAAATGGGTGGCAGTATGTCCATAACTCTGTGTGTGTGTGTGTGTGTGTGTGTGTGTGTGTGTGTGTGTAAGTGTAAATAACCTTGGCCTAGGCCTGTGCTGTCCACTATGGTAGTCACCTGAGTTCTTGAAACATGGCTAATGAGATGGAAAAACTGAATTTGTAGTTTTATTTAGCTTTAGTAAATTTTAAAAAATGTTTTCATTGATTTCAGAGAGAGGAAGAGAGAGATAGAAACATTATGGAAGAGAGAGAATCATTGATCAGCTGCCTCCCTCATGCTCCCCATCGGTGATGGAGCCCACAACCCAGGCATGTACCCTGGCCAGGAATCGCATTGTGACCGCTGTGGTTCATGGATCAACACTCAAGCAGTGAACCACACCAGCTGGGCTAGTTTCAGTAAACTTAAAGTTAAAAACTAAAGCAGTGTCAAAAATTTTTCTATGAAACAAACCTTTACAGTTTGGGATGGACTACAAACATTTTCATTTAACCACTGAAAATGTAGTGTCTGATTTGCAATGTGCTGTGAGTACAAAATACTCACTGAATTTTAAAGATTTAGTATTGAAAGAAGAATCATTAATATCAATGATATCAATGACATTTTGAAATGATAATATGTTGGCTATGTTGGGTTAAGTAACACATATTATTAAAATCAATTGTTTCTCTTGTTTTAAGGTGGCCACTAGCAAATACTACATTTCACCCGTGGCTCTTAACACATTCCGTTCTGACAGCACTGGTCTAGGCCCTCTCTCCATCATCCGAGAACATATGTGGTTCCGTTTCAGCCCCTGCCCAGAGTCCATCTCCCGGGCTCTAATCACAAAAGAGGTTCAGGCCGAATCTGGTTTGGATCAGTGGATAGAGCTTCGGTCTGCAGACTGAAAGGTCCCAGGTTCAATTCCGGTCAAGGGCATGTACATAGTTGTGGGCACATCCCTGGTAGGGGGTATGCAGGAGGCAGCTGGTCAATGTTCCTCTCTCATCGATGTTTCTAGCTCTCTATCCCTCTCCTTCCTCTCTGTTAAAAATCAAGAGGTTCGGGAAGAAAAGGTTCCCAATCACTGCAACTCAGAGGAATGTGCATATTCCCGGGAAAACATTCCCACACGCCTCGTCTCAGACCTCTCCTGCTTGGACAACCTCCCCTTGGTGGGTAGAAGGTCTAGAGCAGTGGACGGCAAACTGCAGCTCATGAGCCACATGCAGCTCTTTGGTCCCTTGAGTTTTTAGCAAAAACCAGCTTAGGAGTACCTTAATTAAGTTAATAACAATGTACCTACCTAGTTTAAGTTTTAAAAATTTGGCTCTCAAAAGAAATTTCAATCATCATACTGTTGATATTTGGCTCTGTTGATTATTGCGTTTGCCGACCACTGGCCTAGAGGACTCAGAAAGCGAAGGGGGCCTCCCTCAGCCACAAATTTGGTAACTAATCCCCACGCACACTGCCTAGATCCCTGCTGTGGCATTTATCTCTCTTCTCTCATCCCCAGACTGATCTCCTCAGAGGCGGGGACCAGCCATCCACCCAACACCTGTGCACTGTTCCCTGTGTCTGCCCTTCTCTGGCCCCTCTGTCTCCAGCCACACTGACCAGCTCTTGTCTCTGCAGGATCCTCTGGTGGTTCTGTGCTGCTCCCTACTGCATTCTGATCTTCATCTATGATGAAATAAGGAAGCTCATCCTTCGCCATAATCCTGGAGGTGAGGCTCCCTGCACCCCGCTCTGACTGAGCGGTGACCAGCCTCCTAACTAGCTCTCCCATCCCACCTGGTTCGTCAGACCCATTGGCCTTCTTCCCTCCTCACTGCCTGGGCTGTGTGGACCCCGGTCCTTCAGTCAGTCCTTGATTCCACCATCCTGCTCCTTCCAGTCCTCGGTGCCCTCCCACCTGGTCCTCGCTTACCCTTCCACTCACTCCTCCTTGTGCCTCCCATTGCCTTCCCTGGGCCATTCTGGTCTCTTCTCTCCCGCAGGCTGGGTGGAAAAGGAGACCTACTACTAAGCTCAGAAGAGGAAGAGCATCACGTGACATGGGCTGGTGGGGTGGGGAGGGGGTTAGGGAGTAAGCATTTGGCACGACATCTGAGTTGGGACAGAGAGATGCTGGGACGAACCACCGTGGATGAGAGAGAGAGACAATCCTGGGGCTGGGCCGATCACACCATGGCGGGGAGAAGGAGAAGGGGGAGGGTCGTGAAGCCCCGTCTGCATCTGACTGGACCCAGCGGAGAGGGACCTTGTCCTGTCGAATCAAGTACCAGTCTAGACAGTAAACGTTTACAACATCTCTCACGTGGCGGGACGCATCGCATCAGGTTTGGGGAGCGTGGAGGGGACTGTGACACGCTCCCTCTAGATCTTCGTGGCGGCCAGGCAGGAGGGACAGTCAGGGACCACAGTTGAGGCTGGGAGGGGATCAGAATCAAGCGCCGTTGCCCTCTGAGTCACTTTTCTACCCGATGGAGCAAGGACAGGACGAGTCCAGCTGGAATCAGAGCAATGGGAGAGGGGGAAAAGAGCAGCAGACCACACGACAGGGGACCACAGTACCACATGCAGTCCGTTACTTTTGTTCCTCAGAGCAGCTTAGAGAAGCAGAGTTTTCGTGCTAGAAGAGAGCTTGCTGCATCCGTGGAAGCGCCTGAGGTCAGAGAGGTTAACTGGCTTGGGAAGGGCCGTGTGGTGAGCGGAGGGTGTGGGGCCAGGGAAGGCACTGGTGATTCCCTGCCCTCCACCCTGTGCTGGTCAGGTCATCTCCTCACCCTCCCACCCTCCGCCCTTTCTCTCTGCTGTTGCCTTGAAATAGAAGCTGACTCAGCGCTTCCTATATCCCCGTAGCCTTTACATTAGGCCCGTGGTCTGCAAACGGCGGCTCGAGAGCCACATGCGGCTCTTTGGCCCCTTGAGTGTGGCTCTTCCACAAAATACCACATTCTGGGCGAGTCTATTTTGAAGAAGTGGAGTCAGAAGAAATTTAAGTTTAAAACGTGGCTCTCCAAAGACATTTCAATCTTGATATTGTTGATATTTAGCTCTGTGGACTAATGAGTTTGCCGACCACTGCGTTAGGCAATCCCCACCCCCACCCCCACCTCGCCTCATGCCCCAGACTCCACAGGGGTGATGACCATTCCCTGAACCCTGGTCGGTTCGCTGAGCCTGGGCCTATATGCTGCTGAGGGTCTGGGGACTGAGGAGTCCGCAGGGAGCCTTTCCCTCCTGCCTGGCTCTCCCTTCCTCTCCGCCCCTTCACAGCTTTGCTTTGTGCGCTGGTTACTTGGGCGTGCAGGTCCGTTCATTTTCAGGCTTCTCCTAGAGGAGAGGATTGGCTGTGCCCCACGGAGTACAGAGCCAGGGAGAAAGGCTAAGGAAAGCTGGGGGATCACCGACTGTCGCCAAAAGCGAAGGAGATGTGTTTAGTGGCTGCGTGCTGTGCCTGCGGCGGGACAAGGGCCCACACCGGCCATTAACTCCCAGGACAAAGACATTCTTTCCACCCGCTTCACGTTAGAGATGAGGAAACCAAGGTCGTTCTGGTTCCAGAACGTGTGCCCTCCATCACATTTCAGACTGGTCTCACAATGAGGGCTGGGACAGAAATAGACACAACCATCATCAACAAGCAAGAGAACAGGACGGTGATGGGCAAGGGTCATGGGCGAGTCTGGGTGGGAAGCCGAAGAGAAGGGCATTGGAAGGTACAGTCAGCCACTGTCCCCCTCCCCCCACCTCGGAGGCCTCCCCACCCATGCTCCCCTCGCTCTTCCAAGGCCAGGTCTCCTGGGGACAGAGCTATATCAGTCTGGGGTCCTTCCCTTCCCCCCTCCCCTGCCCCAGTTGCTGACAGGGCTGAACCAGACCCTGGGATTTGGAGGGGCCAGGGGGTGTGTGGACGAGGTGAGGTACAGAGGGGCCAGCTCCTCGGGTTTCAGGAGCCAGAGCCTCGGGTGTCTGGTGGGTTAAAAATACAGAGGCCCCAACTCAGGGTCATTTGACACCGGCAGCGCCTGAAAGCTGGGGCTCAGCTCGGAGGGAAGGCGCTGAGCAGAAAGCAGAGAGCAAAGCATCGGAGCTCAAAGGATGGGGGGAGGGGATAGGTGCAGCGACTGGAAAGCACAGGGTGGACCTGCAGAGCCAAGGAGGAGCAGCGGGAGCAGGCAGGGGTGAGCAGTCTGCAGCTGCAGGGAAGCTGAGGCGACGGAGTGAGCCTGGGCCATCATTTAGCCCCATTGCCCACCCTCGCGGGCACACGGCAGGCCAGAGTCGTCATGGCCAAGCCTGATGTCCCAGGGTCTCTGTCCACATGCTCCCCCACTGGCCCCCACAAGCAGACACTACCTCGATCACTCATCCGTCCCATCCATCCTGTCCAAGGTCGCTCGGCTGCGGGGCTGTGCTCACGTGAGTCGCATTCCTGTGGCCAGGAGATGGAGGGGTTCTGAGGGCCCCCAGTCCGGCGTGCCCTGCCGAGGCTGCCTCCGGCCTCTCCTGCACCAGGGACCGCTGTCCCTCCTGGACTCACTCTGCCACGGTCCCGGGACTGCCTGCGGCCGGCCTGCCCCCGCCCAGCAAGGCCTGCCCCACGGGAGCGTGGGAAAGTTCACTCCTCTCCCTGCATTCCATGCCACCGCCTGGCTGCACAAGAAACGCTGCTGCTCCAAAATCGGGGGGCTCCCGGGTGGGCCTGGGGGCTTCTGACGTTGACCCAGCCCCGCCAGGGGGGTGCCTCCGTGGACCCGCGCATGGTGAGCGCCTGGAGACAGTCCTTCCTTCCCAGGTGCCCGGAGCTGAGCTCACCCCCTGGGCCCTCGCCCCCAAGATGGGCTCCAGAACGGGGGCCAGCCTTTCCCAACGCGGGCTGGCTCTCAGGTACACAGAATGAACCTACGTCCTTGGCTGGGGATTTCCCAGCCTTAATCACCCCCGCCCCCTACCAGTGTTTGTACGGACCCTTGTCAGAGACAGGAATGATTGAATGAATGAATGAATGAATGAATGAATGCTATTCGCTGCTTCCTTGGCACCAGCAGCTCAGGGATCCTCCCTCCCCACTGGGCACAGAAAACCGAGACCCACAGCACCAGAGCCCAGAGCGGGAGCAGGCGGCAGGCGGCCGAGGGCTTTCTCCCCTCCCCAGGGCAGAGGGGCCCCAAGGCCCAACATCACTGCCCCGTCCTCCCCAAGTTAGGAGCGCTGAGGGAGCAAAGGAAACTCCTGGAATGGAGCCAGGTCTCCGGTCCTGGACGAGGCTGCATCTCTTATTCAGAGAATGACCTCATCCTTGGTCCCGCTTCTTAAAAGGGAAGTGGGGGTCGGGGGGAAGGCGGGTCTCATTGCCGCAGCCTGGACCACGTTGGTGTCCCCCTCTTCACAACAGGACCCAAGAGACAGACTTCCCCCGGAAGGGATTCCAGGTTCTAGGACCTGGAGTTCATCCTGCGCCTGTCCCTCCTCCCCTGCTTTGTGAAATGAACCTCTGGCCCCGAATATCCCCCTCTCTGCCCCCACTTCCTCCTCTTCGGGTCCCCTGGCCCTCACCTCCCCTTCCTCCCCCAGCTCCGCCTTCACCAGCCCCAGCTTCATTTACCTCTCGACTCATCTGCTCTTATTTTTAGCTCCTTCCTTAATATGGTGATGAGCTAGGCTGGTGTGGGGACGGGGCTGAGGAGCCCTGGACATTGAGGGGAGAGGGGGGAGAGGAGGGGGGAGGGGAGGCTCCGGGAGCCGGGGGAGAGGGGCAGGCGGTGGCAGAAGCCGCTCTCGTGGAGCTGCCCTGGCCTCAGAAGGTTACCCGTCGCCCCTGCCAATGCTGAGAACATATTTAGACAGGACCAGGTGGGGCCGCGGGTGCCAATCTCAGGGCAGCTCGGGTTCCCTCCCCGCCCCCGCTCCTATTCCTCCTCTGACCCTTTTTCTCTTGGCTCTGTTGACAGTGTCTCCGGGACCCAGCAGTGTCCTCTGTCCACTGCCCGAGGCCCTTCCCCACCCCACCCTCACCGTGCGCCCCCCGCTCAGGCCTCAGGACCCAGGGCCCCCCTCCCTCCCCAGCGAACCTCTTCCGGACCAGGAGAGCCGCCCCAGAGCTCACTACCTCCATGCACGCCGCAGTCAGGATGGAGGCCAGGCCCGGGCCGGGCCTGCGGCTGGCGCTGCTGCTGCTGCTGGTGCTAGGGACCCCCGAGCCCGGGGTGCGGGGGCAGGACGGGCTGGACTTCCCCGAGTACGACGGCGTGGACCGGGTGGTCAACGTCAACGCCAAGAACTACAAGAACGTGTTCAAGAAGTACGAGGTGCTGGCGCTGCTCTACCACGAGCCGCCCGAGGACGACAAGGCCTCGCAGAGACAGTTTGAGATGGAGGAGCTGATCCTGGAGGTGAGTGCCGGGGCGGAGCACGCCCAGCCCCTGTGGGCAGCCCCCCCCCATCCCACCACCCCACGCAGGCCTTGGAGGGTGGGGTCTGGGGCCGGGGACAGTGTGGCGGGACCCCTGCTTTGGCCAATAGGACCCACGTGGCATGTGGCCTCAGCCGCACGAGAGAGAGAGGCTTGGGGGCCCAAAAGAACCAGTGGAGTCAGGCAATGGGGGGGGGGGGGGGTCGGGGAGGGGGTTGGGAGGGGGCTGTGAGGAATGTCTCCTCCACACTACAGGAGCTGGTAGTACCGGGTTCGGCTAGGACTGGGGTGTCCTCATAAGGGAGGTTCTTCAGGGGAAGGGGGGACATGCTCCTCTCTGCACCCTCAGGAGCAGCACCCCAAAGGGGTCTACACTGAGTGTAGATGAAACCGTCACTAGCATCTCACAAGTCCTTTCTGTCCCGGCTGAAGGCTCGCTAGAGCCCAGCACGCCTCCACGTGGCCCCGTCCCTCGCTCTCCCTCCGCTCCCTCGCTCCCCCGAGCCCCTGATGGGTGAAGCAGGCTATTCTGGCTGGAACATGCCTGCGGTCGGAAGAGGCTCAGAGCGCCTTCCCCAGCTTCTCTCTGTGGGGAGATTCTCCTCACCCCCGAGCTGACCTCGGCTCAGAGGAGAGGGGGCTTTTCCGCCATCAAACACCTGTGTCCGGAGATGCCGGGCGATGCAGCTGCACGTCCCTCTGCAGCCGGCGTGTGCTAACTCCCGTCCGGGCGTCAGCAGCCCCTCTTGGGCCCGGCCATACAGAGAGGCCCGGCTCGCCCAGGACTTGGAGTATTTCAGGGCAAGAGACCAGGCCCGCAGGCGCTCATGTCTGTGTGCCCCTGCCAGGCTGGAACGGGCCGGCCCTCTGATTAATGAGCCGAGTATTTTTATCCTGAGGGCTCAGCATCGCGGCCACCCACCTGCCACTGCCTGCCTCCCTGTCTCTCCCCCCCCCCCCCCCCCCCCGGGCCGGGGCTGTGCGAGGTGGGGCTGAGCCCAAAGCCACACCCGGGCCAAGCACGCAGGGCTGAGTGTGAGGCCGGCAGGCTGCGGGGCAGCGGCCTGGGGAGACAGAGTAGAGGGGACCGTTCACAGGATGAGGGGGCCCAGCCGTGTCTCTGGCTCTGGCTCTGGCTCTCTCCCTCTGAGGGTGACAAGTGCTGGTCACAGGGACCTCTGCTCTCATCAGCCATGTGACCGGCCCACCCCACCCCCACTACGCCCCTGCTCTCCAAATCCTTCCAGTTGTGGGTCACTTGTGAGAATCCCAGGGATGTCAGCCCACATTGGGCACGGCTTTTGATGAGGATGGATGTGTGAGCTCAGCCCCGAGTGAGGGAAGGGCCTCGGTCTCTCTAGAGCCAGATTCCTCAGCATTCCCAAGGCTTCGAAGTTCAGCATAATGAGCACATTGCAGGCGAGCAGTAGGCGTTCAGGCATGTGCTGAGCTAAGGAGCAGAAGTAGGAAAGGAGGAGGTATTTGGATCCTTACACGGCGTCAAGGTCAACTCTTCAACCACCCGCATCCCAAGTGGCCCACTTGGAAGCATGCGCGGGGAAGAGGGATGACTGTGAACTCCAGGCCCTGACCTGAACCCACCCCTCCCTGCAGCTAGCAGCCCAAGTGCTCGAAGACAAGGGTGTTGGCTTCGGGATGGTGGACTCTGAGAAGGACACAGCTGTCGCCAAGAAACTAGGTAAGGGCGGGCGGGGTGGGAGCGCTAGGAGGGGACGGTGGCCTGGAGACAGGACGGGCAGCCCGGGTGTGGGCTAGGCACTCCAGCTGCTGCTCTGAAGGGGAGAACATACTGACAGGAGGAGGGTGATGGCTAAGGGTCCTGGCGTCTTTTATTCCTGACAGAGACCCCTGCTCAAGGCCCAGGAAGAGGTGGCCACGGTCTGCTTCCTATGCTTTTCAGGACTAGGTGCTGGAGAAAAGGGGAGCCAGGGAACTCAAGTGGGGCTGGGGAGGCCTCAGCGAACATCTCTCCCCACCCCTCCCCCTCCAGAGCCCTGGCTAGGTGTGACAGCACCGGCCACCAGGGGGCGACACAGGCCTGAGACTGGCCATCAGACAAGGGGGGGGGGTAGGGGGGTAGTCTGTGATGAAGTCTTCAGAGTCAGTAACAGCAGAGGTTAAAAGGCCAAACTGGCCACTGGCCACTGGAGTCCCCAGGGGAGGTAACATGAAATCTCTCTTCAGTGTGACAATCAGAGAGAGGAGGAATCTCTGTACATCCTCCCTAACACCCTCACCTGATCTCAGCTTCTCCCTGGAGAGCCTCTTGCACCAGGGCATAGACCCAGGGGTGCAGGGCTACAGGGCAGAGAGGTGGGGAAGGGGAGGGGAGGAGGTGGGGTCCAGTGGGATTATAGAATGGGCTCTGGCCCTGAATTTGGACTACTCGGGGGTCTGTGGGAAGGCTGGGGTCACGCTCCTCTCTGGCCCACTCCCAGGACTCACGGAAGAGGACAGCATCTACGTGTTCAAGGGAGACGAAGTCATTGAGTATGACGGCGAGCTCGCTGCTGACACCCTGGTGGAGTTTCTGCTTGATGTGAGGATTCATGGCCCCGGACCTAATGTCCTCGCTTCAAGACTTTATGCCTATCCTTAAGCAAACCCAACCTTAGACGTGCATGCACACACACACACACACACACACCCCTGAGCACCTTTCCCTGTTCCCAGCCCTCTCCTCCTCATCCTCACTCCTCTCCTACCAGTGAGGATAGAAACGGGCTCTCTTCTTCCGATGCCCCTGCTCTCCCAGGTCCTAGAGGACCCCGTGGAATTGATCGAGGGTGAACGAGAGCTGCAGGCGTTTGAGAACATCGAGGATGACAACAAACTCATCGGCTACTTCAAGAGCAAAGACTCAGAGCGTGGGTAACCCTCAGCCTCCACCGTTCTCCTCCCTGGACTTCCCCCTCCCCCGCACTTCACCCACCTCACGGCCCCTCTGTCTCCCAACGCCTAGCCACAGTCCGCGCCGCCGCCCGCCCACCCTGATCTCCCGCACTCTGGCGGCTCCCGGAGGGGTGTCTCCAGCATGCCGCCTCCTCCGTCACATGCGTCTCTCACTCTCAGAGGGTCAAAGCGGGTGGGTCTCCGAACAAGGGGAGGTGGACGTGAGAGGGCTCCTGGGCGCAGCCTGCTCTCCCAGGGACTGACTCTGCTCCCCCTCTAGATTACAAGGCCTTTGAGGACGCCGCAGAGGAGTTCCACCCGTACATCCCCTTCTTCGCCACCTTCGACAGCAAGGTATTCCCCCCCGGAACACACGGGGTCTCCCTCACCCACCTCAGCAGCCCTCCAACCCCTCTCCCAGAATCTATGGGGACCTACCTCCCTCTCCCCCCACCTCCCTGCACACCACACTCCCACCTCTCCCTCAGGCCTCCCCACCCCAGAGACTTCAGATTCTCTAACCCAGTCCTCGCGTGTCCAGTCAAAGCCCAGAAAAGAGGAGACCCTTGTCCAATGTCACAATGGCAGTCTGACTGCCTTCCCCTTCCCTGCTCCCCCGTCACACTGCCTCTCACCGTGACCCTGCATCCCCCGCTCAGCCCTCTTCCCCCCCACCCCCAGGTGGCAAAGAAGCTGACCCTGAAGATGAACGAGGTTGACTTCTATGAAGCCTTCATGGACGAGCCCGTGACCATCCCAGACAAGCCCAACAGCAAAGAGGAGATTGTCAGCTTCGTGGAGGAGCATAAGAGGTAGGGCAGGGGCGGACCTCTGAGCACCGGTCTGTGGCATGGGCTGGGGGAAAACCAGCTCACCGGGGGCTTCTCTCGCCTTGAGGCAACCTACTTCCGGAAGCCAGTGCTCAAGACATGCTGACTCTTCCCCACAGTGTTTTGCACCCTAACCAGCCCTGAGCCCTTACCTGTAGAAGGTTCTCCAGAAATGTGTACCGTGGGTTGTGATGAGCATTGAGTGCCTGTGGTCTTCCAGGAACCAAGAGGTGCTTGCTGTCTGTATTCTTCTGCTAAATCCTCTTAACAACCTCAAGCAAAGAGGTTCCACAGGCAACAAGGGTCAGAACTGAATTCCCATCCAAATCTGGCCGGCGACCTTTCTCAGACCTTACCCTCCACCAGTGGCGTCCACAGGCTGGAGAGACTGGCAAGGTGGAGGGAGGATTTTGCTCTCCGGGGGATGTTGGGCAATGTCTGGAGAGGGTTTTTGTTGGGGGCGATGCTGCTGGTATGTAGTGGGTAGAGGCCAGGGATGTTGCTACCAGAACAGCCCCCACAACAAAGAATGACCCGGCCCCACAAGTCAATAGTAGGAACCCTGCCTGAAACTCACAGAGCTCTCTTCTCTCATAGAACTTCCCAGCTGGAAATGGCCTTTCATCGCTGTAAACCGCACTCTCTCTCTCCCTCTAGATCATCATCTCTTTTAGCAGAAGTGTGTGTGCTCTGTTTAACTCTATCTACACAGCACCTAGCACAGGGCTCAGAACATCTCAGACACCCAATTTTATTGAATGAATGAGTACATGAATGAATGAATGGAAAAAATGAATATTCAGATGCTCAGTTCTTAAACTTCCTACCAAAAGGCTCTCTTGCAGTCCCCTTGTCCACCCTCCATTCTCCCACCTGTTTAAAACACACCGTGGTCTGAGCCTGGTGCTCAGAGCTTAGACTTCCCCAGATGTCTTTGTTCTGGGCTCCTAGCTGCTCGTGCCCTAGGCAAGGCCACAGGCAGCCTCTGCTATGGAGACTCTGGGGTGGGGGGTATCCTCTGTCTGTTCTAGATCCACCCTGAGGAAACTGAAGCCTGAGAGCATGTACGAGACCTGGGTGAGTACCCCTCGGCAGGGCCAGGCCCTGGGGGAACATAGGTGGGTGCAGAGGCAAGTCCTAGAAACTTCCCGCCCTACTGCTCCTCGCGCCTCGCGCCTCGCGTGTAGGAAAGACAATGGCGCCAGCAAAGGTTGGGGGAGGGGGTTGTTCTGAAGAACGTGTCACATGTAAGTTGATAAGGATGACAAGGCAGCCCTAGCTGGTTTGGCTCAATGCATAGAGTGTCAGCCTGTGGACGGAAGGGTCCTGGATTCCATTCCGGCCAAGGGCACATGCCAAGGATGCAGGCTTGTTCCCCAGTAGGGGGCATGCAGGAGGCAGTCAGTCAATGATTCCCTCTCATCATTGATGTTTCTATCTCTCCCTCCCTTCTCCCTTCCTCTCTGAAATCAATAAAAATATGTTGGGGCGGGGGAGATGATAAGGTAGAGCCAGTTCTGGGGCTGAAGGGTTTGCCAGAGGAGGTCTGGGGCCCAGAGCTGAACGGAGGTGTCACTTGGGAAAGGGTCACCACCATAAGAAGTCCCCTAATCCAGAAGCTGAGTTTCCATAAAAGTCAGGTTCAAGAAAGATGGAGGGTCTGTTCTGGGCTCTCTGCCTTCGGGGAGTGCAGCTAAGGCCCTCCTCCTTCCCCCACCGCAGGAGGACGACATGGATGGGATCCACATTGTGGCCTTTGCGGAGGAAGCTGATCCTGGTGAGGGAGGAAGACTGGATGAATGGGGGGGGTCGGTGAAAGGGGGTGAGAGAGGAAGACTGGATGAATGGGGCGGGGTGGTGGTGAAAGGGGGTGAGAGAGGAGCACTGGATGAATGGGGGGGGATCGGTGAAAGGGGGTGAGGGAGGAAGACTGGATGAATGGGGGGGTCGGTGAAAGGGGGTGAGGGAGGAAGACTGATGAATGGGGGGGTGGTGAAAGGGGGTGAGGGAGGAAGACTGATGAATGGGGGGTTGGTGAAAGGGGGTGAGGGAGGAAGACTGGATGAATGGGGGGGTTGGTGAAAGGGGGTGAGAGAGGAGCACTGGATGAATGGGGGGGTCGGTGAAAGGGGGTGAGGGAGGAAGACTGGATGAATGGGGAAGTCGGTGAAAGGGGGTGAGAGAGGAGCACTGGATGAATGGAGAGGGGTAGGTGAAAGGGGGTGAGGGAGGAAGACTGGATGAATGGGGGGGTCGGTGAAAGGGGGTGAGGGAGGAAGACTGGATGAATGGGGGGTTGGTGAAAGGGGGTGAGGGAGGAAGACTGATGAATGGGGGGTTGGTGAAAGGGGGTGAGGGAGGAAGACTGGATGAATGGAGGGGTTGGTGAAAGGGGGGGACAGGGGTGTTTGGAGTGGCTCCTGGGCAAGTGCAAGTGGCCTTGGCTACACTTGTGGAAATGGGGGAGGAGAGGTAAGGGATCTGGATCCTGTCTTCCGTTTGTCCCTTTTCTCTCCACCCACCCCATTCTTCTCGCTGCTGTTTCCTTCAAGACGGCTACGAGTTCCTAGAGACTCTCAAGGCTGTGGCCCAAGATAACACTGAAAACCCTGACCTCAGCATCATCTGGATTGACCCCGACGACTTTCCCCTGGTAAGAGGCACTGCTCAGGCCCGGCGGTCTGAAGTTAGGGCCCAGACTCTGGCAGGTTCTGGAGGGAGCTTGTTTCCAAGTTCCTATCCCATCTCCTTTCAGGAGGGCCTGGGAGATTCTGCCCGCTGCACGCTGCAGGGCACTGTGGGCCTGGGGAGGGCCTGAGAAGGGGAGCGGGATCGGGAGGAGCCACATGGGACATCGCCCACATGCCTCCCAGAGCAGAAGCTGGGCGGAGGCTGACTCCTCCTAGAGAAAATCAGAATTTGGGGGAGCAGATGGACATGTGACCCCAGCACGTGGATGTACGCAATCACAGAAGCAAAGCACAGAGGGTCCCTGTCTCAGGGGACATTTTTGTTCCCAACTTAAACCCCAACCCCCAGCATTCATGGTTGAACACTAACTGAATGAACCAACGGAAATGTGAGGAAATGGGCAGCTACCAGGTGTAACTACCTCAGTGTAGAGATGTGGAAACTGAGGGCGGGAAAGAATGACTAGGCCAGAATCACAGGGTCACTCAGTAGCAGATCCAGGATCAAAACAGGGCGGAGTCCAGGTCCCTGGCTGGTCCTGCTCCTTATATTTTCCCTTTGGATTTTCTACCCTTGAACTGCTTAGCTCTACCTGTTCCCTCAGGCCAGGCAGCTGGGCCCTCCTGCTCTGCCGTGGGCTCACAGTGTTCTTTATCCCCGTGCTGACCCTCACCCCCTCCTGGGCCCATGTGCTCATCAACCCCATTAAGTTGCCCGTGTGGTGTCTCCACAGCTGGTTCCATACTGGGAGAAGACGTTTGATATCGACCTGTCAGCCCCACAGATAGGAGTCGTCAATGTGACTGATGTAAGTTTCCCTCGTTCATCCCTGGCTGACCCTCAGCTCAATAGCTGGCTCCCCTCTGCTCTGCTGAGGAGGAGCTGGGTCTTCCCAGAAGAAGCAGACATGCCCAGCCTAACACTAACCCTGACCACGGCCGTCTCCACCTGTTAGAACCGGCTGCTCATCCTTTCAGGCCTCGTTCAAACATCCTCTTCTCCGTGAAGTCTTTTCTGATCTCTCCCCTGGACTCATCTCTTCCTTTGCACGCTCAGAGCCCATTGGCACTGAGAACATGACTTCCATGTGGCTATGCATGTGCCACACGTGTCTTTTCCAGGAGACTTTGGGGCAGAAATCTCATTTGCATATGGCAGGTGCTTTGGTAATGTTTGTGGAGTTGAGCTAGTCTGTGCTTTCATATGATTCTCAGTCTAACTAGGGAGGCAGGCATTCCGTTCACTACCAGGACAGATCTGATAAACTCTATAATGAAGACACAAATAAAAAGCTAGGAAGGCACAAAAATCAAAGTGATTTCTGCTTGAGAAAATCAAAGAAGTGTTTATTTTTGTTCATTTTTACTAGTGGCCCGGAGCACAGAATTCATGCACATTAAAAGGGGATTAACTAGCCGAAACCGGTTTGGCTCAATGGATAGAGCGTCGGCTTGGGGACTGAAGGGTCCCGGGTTCGATTCCGGTCAAGGGCATGTACCTTGGTTGCGGGCATATCCCCAGTAGGGGGTGTGCAGGAGGCAGCTGATTGATCATTCTCTCTCATTGATGTTTCTTACTCTCTATCTCTCTCCCTTCCTCGCTGTACAAAATCAATAAAATATATTTTTAAAAAAGGGGGGGGGATTAACTAGAGGACATATTTTAATATTGCTATTTGCCCTTTCTCTATAATAGAAGTGTCAGAGATAAAAAAAAAAAAATTAGTAAAATGTATATGGAAATCTTCATCCTGTCAGAGTCTGGCACATACCACGGGACCCAGAGTCAAGTCCCCACCCACTTACGTGCACCTCAAAACTGCGAGAGACCCAGACCCAGCTAGTCCTCCCCTATTGGGTTACATCCAGATCTGGCCAGTCCCACCCTTGTCAGGCCCCACCAGATGGGGGGCGCAGCCTCAGGTCCCCTGGTCCAGCGCCGGGGTAGGGGGGACGGCCTGAGGACCCCCAGCCCAAGCCAAGGCATGGGTACACCTTGAGATCCCTCGTCAATCCCCACTTGATGGGGAACATGGCCTGAGATCCCCTGTCAAGCCCCACCAGAAGGGGGCACAGCCTCAGGTCCCTCATCAAGTCCCACTGGATTGGGGTGCAGCCTGAGGTCCCCTAGCCCAGCACTGGGATAAGGGGTGCATCTTGAGGTCCCCCATCAAGCCTTACGGGGGGGGGGGTGATCCCTGCAGCCTCAGGTACCTGCTGATTGCTTATTAAGGTTCATTACGGTAACTTGGCCTTCACTGTGGGTACAGCCATCTTGTGTTATGGAACCCCCTCTCCTCTGCCATCTTTGTGGTGAAGTGACAGTCAATTTGCATATTCCTTCTTTATTATATAGGATTCCTTTCAGAGAGGAAAGGAGAGGGAAAGAGAAACATCAATGATGACAGAGAATCATTGATCAGCTGCCTCCTGCACGCCCCACACCCAGGACCGAGCCCGCGATCAGGGCATGTGCCCTGACCAGGAATTGAACGTGTGACTTTCTGGTTCATAGGTTGATGCTCAACTGCTGAGCCACACTGGTCAGGCAGCGAAGGGTTTAAAAGGAGTGTGGCATTCAAAGTGGAGACTGCACAATGTAGAGGAGTTTTACAAGTGAAAATTATGAGAAATCTCTTCCAAGCTTATGGAAAAGTCAGTGTGAAAGGTCAAAAGTAGGAAAATGAGGATTAGGATCGGGAAAAGGCTGGTAGTGTTTTGTGGCTTGAGAGTCTAGTAACCCCTGAGGCTGGTGCTGGAACAGCAAAGCCTTGAATGGTGAAGCTTCTGACGTGACTCTTTAGGCCGTAGACAGCCACTAGCGGTCCTGCATCCCGGGCATGATAGAGAGGTCTGTCTCAGGAGCTCAGCACGACAGCAACATGGCAGGAAGACTGAAGGGAGAAAACCTATTTGCCCATCCAGCCGTTCCTTCTACTCCTGTGGTCACTGTTATAACCTAGAGCTTCTCCTCTGGCCACGGAGAGATGAAGGGAGGGGACAGAGGAATAGGGAAGGATGTGCAGAGCCCACCGAGTGGGAGGACGGGTCCAGAGAACCAAGTCGGGCTCAGCTCACGCCTCATCTGTGCTGTGCCCTAGGCGGACAGCATATGGATGGAGATGGACGATGAGGAGGACCTGCCTTCCGCCGAGGAGCTGGAGGACTGGCTGGAGGATGTGCTGGAGGGTGAGATCAACACAGAGGATGATGATGATGATGACGACGACGACGACGATGATGACGATGATGATGACTAGTTGCTATGGCAACCATCTCCGTGCCCCACCTGCTCTCCTCAGGCTCCCTCCCGCCTTCCCTGAAGTCCTCCAGGGATACTAGGTCGTTTTCTGCCATAGGGGTCCCCGGGGCCTATATGCTGTGTGCTGAGACTCTGAACCCCTCACTTGATGAGAAAAGGAACTACAAACAGCCCAGCTATCTCATCTGACTGCTGTGTCCTGCCCCACAATGTCCTATATCTATTTATTCCTTCCATTGCTCCCTACACTCTTTCTTGTCGTATCTCTGGGCCCCCGTCTCTCCTCTGTTCCCCCCACCTGTACACACTCTTCGCCCACTTTCCCAAACCCTATATCCTTGGCCAAGAGGAAGGGAGGGCACTGTGATTGGGGCTGGATCGCAGCCATCTTTTGTTAATGTATTTGGGTCAAACAAGAGGCTTCAATAAAGGATCTGGGGCAGCTGAACAGGTGTCTGCCGGTAAGGTGGCACCCCGATGGCAGGAGGGAACCAGCCAGACGGGGTGCGGCATTGGGTGTGAGTGCCGCTTTAGAGGTGGTGATGCGGAGTGGAGGGCGGGCAGGGCGGCTCCCTTCAGGCAGTTATCCCAGTGGAGCTTGGATTGTTTACCGGCTGCAAGTCAGCAAGCCTTTCTGAGCACATGGCGTCACGCACCACTGTTGGCGCTGGGAGAACAGAATGCCAGCCTGTCCCCACACTCCAGCTGGTTAACCTCGCTGGGAAGGCAAGACACGCACGCAAACAGCGGTTTTTATTTTTATTTACTTATTTTTCAAATTGATTTTTTACAGAGAGGAAGGGAGAGGGATAGAGAGCTAGAAACATCGATGAGAGAGAAACATCGTTTCCTACACACACACCCTCCTATACACACCCCCTCTACTGAGGATGTGCCCACAACCAAGGTACATGTCCTTGACCGGAATCGAACCTGGGACCTTTCAGTCCGCAGGCCAACGCTCTATCCACTGAGCCAAACCGGTTAGGACATTGAACAGCAGCTGAAGGAAAACACACAGCAACGTGTCATTCCGTGATTCTGTTTGGCTCCATAGCACCCTCCCTGCAGCTCTTCTGTGAGCGTCAAGACCGAGAGCACATGGCCCTTCCACAGGCCCCTCCTCCAGGCTCACTGCGCCTTGTGGGCCCTCAATTCACCTGCCGGCCCAGCCCTCCATTTACATGTCTGTCTGCTGCCCCTGGACTGGGTGCCCCTGGAAGGCAGGAACCCAGGCCTGTTCTGTGTCTACAGGGCCTGGCACACAAAAAGTCGCCCCTAATAAATGCCGGTTAAAAGAAGAGCCAAGGCATAGGATGGGCTCAGAAGAGAGACATCAGAGTGGGCTTCCCGGTTTCCTAAGGGAAGGGAATCATTTTCTAGGCTTTACATAAAGAATGGGGTTTGATTAGGGGCAAAGGGTGTTGGGGAGGGGACATCTCAGCCCTGGGAATGTCAGAAGCACCAGGAGAATGTGTGTGTCCAGGCAGACAAAAGGAGAAGTGTGAGCGATGGCGGTGACCTGGGCATGATGGACCTGTACTGCAGAGGTGTCTGGCTTCAATCCTGTGAGCTGGGGGAAGGGCAACCTTTCCTGTGGATCTGTGGAGGGGATATGAGGGACAGACCAGAGGCTGGGAGCCCAGCTCTTAGGCTCAGAGGCTGCTGTCACACCTGGGGTGACGGAGGGAGAACATGGACCTGAGTGGTGGTCATGAGAATGGAGAGGAGACGTCGAGGTGGTTTTTTTTGTTTGTTTTTTTAATATATTGATTTCTTACAGAGAGGAAGGAAGAAGGATAGAGAGCTAGTAACATCGATAAGAGAGAAACATCAACCAGCTGCCTCCTGCACACCCCCACTGGGAATGTGCCCGCAACCAAGGTACATGCCCTTGACCGGAATTGAACCTGGGACCTTTCAGTCTGCAGGCTGACGCTCTATCCATTGAGCAAAACAGGTTGAGTTTTGTACATGGAGGACCCCCCAGACCTCGGCCTGCTAGAGTTCCCGGCATGAAGGACTCACATTCTCCCCAGCACAGCCCAGGCTGGGGTGCCTGTTGTCAAGGAGTCGGGTGGGAGGGGGACCAAGCCCGTAACTACAGACAGTCTTCATGGATCCGGTATAAGGGTGTTGCTGGGAGAAAGAGAATTTCTGAATCTGGACGAATGAGACCTGAAGTTAGAAAAGTTTCCCCCTCCACAGACTAACCCAGAAAGTGTTCCTGGGGAGAGTGGTAGAAATAGAGAATAATAACCACTTATTCATCCAACATGTGCCCATTTAATAATTTTAATACATTACTATCGTGGAGCTTACTGCTCAGCGTGGGTCCGTGGAGGCCTGGACTAACAGTAGCCCCCATTTTATTTTATTTTTTAGCTGTGTCTTATTGATTTTTTACAGAGAGGAAGGGAGAAGGATAGAGAGTTAGAAGCATCGATGAGAGAGAATCATTGATCAGCTGCCTCTTGCACACCCCCTACTGGGGATATGCCCACAACCAAGGTACATGCCCTTGACTGGAATCGAACCTGGGACCCTTCAGTCCGTGGGCCTCACTCTATCCACTGAGCCAAACCGGTTTCTGCTAGCTCCCATTTTAAACCCCCATCTGTGCCGATCCCCAGAGACAGACAATATCTAAATCTCATGAGAACCCAGTGAGATAGGCGCAGCGCCCCATCCTACCAGCAGGGGTGCCAGTGAGCTCAAAGCATGACCTGCCTGAGGAAGGAGCGGAGGCAGCAGAGCCCTGGTCCCTCCTGCTTGTGTCTGGAGACCTGGGACTCCCACCAATGCAGACAAATCACTTCGATTCTTCGAGTCTCAAACATGCGGCAACGAAATGGTTTTGGCCCTGCCACACCGAACAAATGAGATGCAGAGGCAAATGAAGAGGGTGTTAGTTAGCATCAAAGGGGCAGCACAGGGCATATTGGGGGCCAGGGCCCAGAGCCTAGAGAAGGGCTGGGAAGAACCCCACCGCAGGAGCCAGAGCCTCGTCCAGGGGGAGCATGGACTCTAGAAAGGTCTCCCCGTGGCTTCCGGAGGGCTCTCTGCCAGGTGGACACTGCGGGGAGGCCAGGGCCCCCTCAGAGGCCGGCCGCGCACAAAAGGGCCAGCCTCTCTCCCCAGGACCAGGCCGCCAGTGCGGAGCCCAGTCCTTCAGGCTGGAGATGGGGGTGATCGCAGATGCTTCCCCACTTCTTCCTTCCTCCTTTCAGTCTGGCTGAGAGTCCGTGGGAGGAAAGTCCCCGGGGTGGAAGGGAAGTGAGAGCCGCCTTGGAGGCCGGGCAGAGGGCAGCCCGGGAGCCAGAGCTGCGTGCGGCTTTGCAGGTTGTCTATATTTGCATGCTGAGCTCAGTGCAGCTCCTTCTCTCCTTCGCAAATAAGATGACATCATGGTGGGGGGAGGCCTGGGGTGGTATATTTGGGAAAAGTAAAACCACACACACACACACACACACACACACACCCACACACACAAGGGGGACGGGGGGGCTGGCTGGCTTCATCCTAGAGGGAGCTCTGTGGCCCCAGGGCCGGGGAAGGGGGCCCCCGGGATGGCTTCTGGTCCCCACACCTGCCTCCATCCTCAGCCTCCAGGAGCGGTCATTCCCCGGGACCCATAGGTGGGGGTGGAGGTCTTTCCAAATCCCAAATCCCAAGGCCTTCGAACCCCCGCCCCCAAAACCCACTCTGCGCCCCAGGGCCCAGCCCTGCATCAGGGAGAAGGGGTCCCCTCCCCGGGGAAAGGACGGAGCCTGGGGCCTGGTTGGGTTTGGGGAGGAGGCGGCCCCCTCCCCGGAGCCTCCCATCCCCAGCCCCCCGCCCGCTCCTCCCCGGCTCTGACGTCAGGCGGCGGGCGGGCGGGCCGGCTGGCTGGGCTCCGGGCGGAGCGGAAGCGGCGGGAGCCGAGGCGGAGGCTCCGGACGCGGCTCGGGAAGCGGACGCCGCCGGAGGGAGTGCCGCGCCCGCGCCCGCGCTCAGCCCAGGCGGTGAGAGCCCCGGGAGGGCGGCGGGAGGGGCGGGGGGGGTGTCTGGGCTCGGGGGGACGCGGGTCCGAGGCCCGGCGGGCGGGAGCGTGGGCCCTGGTCCGCGGGGCAGGCCCCCGGTCCGTCCCGGCGGCGGGGCGCCGAGCATGTGCCGGGCAGCGGCTGCGCCCGGAGCCTGGCCCCCCGGTGCCCGGTCCCCGGCCGGGAGGGCGACCGGGCTGCGCCCCGCCCCGCCCCGCGGCGCCCCCCCCCCGTCCTCCGTGCAGACCTGCCCCGGGCGGCCCCTCCGGGCCCGGCCGCTGCCCCCGGGGCTCCGCGCGCCCCGCCGCCCTGCACCTGGGGAGGGCGTGGGGCCGGCGGCCGCTCGCCCGGAGGGAGGGGAGGATCTGGGGTGCAGGAGTGAAGGAGCTATAACGCACACCCCTAATTAATTTCACACCATCCGTGTCAAGCTGACGGGGACCCACACACCTCCCGCAGACACGCCGCACACACGGTGACACACGCCCATGTGACTCCCACACGCCCCGCGGCGGGTCACACACGTCCCCGCTCCACACCCATCACCCCTCACCCCCCCTCAGGGCCCTGGGGGACACCCAGCGGGGTGGGGGCCTGCCCCCCGTCCGGCCGCCTCCTCTGGGCATCTGCCCCCCGGGCTTCAGATGGCCCCTCGTTAGAACTGGGGGAAGATGGGGGCATTCTGACTCCCGGACGGACAGGGGCCAGAAGCTGAAGGGCTGCGGCCTGGTGCTCTGAGGCTGGTGATGAGGGGAGTAGGGGTACCGAGGCCACTCCTGCTGGTTATCCTTGGAGCCCGGGGTTCTGGGGATGGCTGGTTTGGGGGGCACCAGAATGGCCAAGGGGTGGAGGAGGGGTGGAAGCCAGGGAGAGGGAGAAAATGAAAGAATGAGTGAGTCAGCCACGGATGGAGCCCAAGTCAGAGAGAGAGAATGAAGGGAATGTGTGTGAGAGGGACAGAGATTCAGCCCTGGGATGGGAGGGAGGAAGTGAGCCGCAGAGCCGGTCCTTATCGAGGGGAGAGCATGGGGTGGCCGTGAGAGGGGCTCGGGAAGGGGAGGAGGAAAGCAGGACGGCGGGGCGATGGGGGAGCAGTGAGACCACGGGGAGTAGGGGAGAAAAGCCGAATCTGTGTTTTGTTGCCCCAGGAGCTGCCCCCCCCCCCCCCGTCGGGGCAATTAGCTTTAATTGCGCTTCCCTTTGTGGTTAAACATCGTGTTGGGGAAATTGCCAGATATGCCCTAGGCTGCTGACGGCCCTGGTTGCCTGCTTCCTCACTCCCCGACACCTGTGCCATCACGTGTGCGTGTATGTGTATGTCAGGTCAGGCATGAGGAAGAGAGCCACAGCCCTGCCACCCTCTCTCTCTGCCACACAGCGCCATGGGGGACATCGTACGCAGCCAACCCGCCCAGGCCCCTCCCCCCAGCCTGACTGTCTCCACAGCAGGGAGGCTACTCCTTCCCAGCAGAGGAGTAGCTGGGCGTGCAGATGGGGACGCTGAGCCTCAGAGCCCCGGAGTCCTATCCGTGCACGGCCACCACCCGGTGGGATAGGATGGAAGCCCACTGGAAGGAACGGGGGGAGACAGGGGTCAAGGAGAGGGGATGGACAGGGAAGGCACAGCCAGATGGGGGAGTATGTCCCAGGCCTCACCCCTCCTCACTGTCAGTGGCCCCATGCCCTGCCTGGTCCAATGCCAAGTAGCTCCTCCTCTCCGGCTGGTCTTTCTCCTCTTAGACCCAGGGCCCCGGGGGCGACCCATTTTGCTGTTTGAACTGGACACCGAGCAACCAGGTGTCCTGCTCCTGGCACTCCCAGGCTGGCTCTGGAGTCTTCGCACCCTGTTTTCCGTTACAGGAAATCAAGATGCCCACCCTCCACCACCACCACCCCCCACACACACACACATGCACACACACACACATATGCACACACACACAAGCTGAATAGAAAAGTAAGGTAAGAAGTCAGTTGAGGAAGAAAGAGTATGATATTAATGAAATAATTAGAGGGATGAACTACAGAAATGCTAGAATTTGGGGGCCAGATAAAATTTAAAATAGGAACCCTGCCCTCTCCATCTCTCCCCTTCTGCTGGATGACGGACCTTCCTCTCCCCCGACCCACCCCAAGACTGACAGACGGATGCCTACAACCCCTCCCCCCCTTCTGCCCACTGCGGGACCCTGGCCCTCAGCAGGATCCCACTGCAGCCTGGGGGACAGCCTCTCCCGTCAGCCTCAGCCGCCCCAGGTGGGAGGGGAGGGCCGCAGCTCCCACTCGCAATCCTCGGGCTGCTTCCGTTTATTAAGGATTTGGAAGCAAATGCTCCCGCTCGGGAAAATCATGAATTAAGGCAGAACACACAGCAGTTCTCCTGGTGCTGCCGCCACCTCCACAGGTGGCTACCCCAGGATCCCGTTTGGCTAGGCTCCTCAAGGTGCCCCGGGCCTGCTCCTTCCTCCCCACTGTCCACGGGCACCTTCCTGTCATGCTTCCGGCTTGGCCCCTGAAAGGGCAGTCATGCTATCCGTGCCCCTTCCCCTCTGCTTCAGTGCTGGGCGGACCTTGTCAGGGCTCCACCTGGGGCCAGCTCGGAAGGAGAGGGAGGAAGGAAGGAAGGAAGGAAGGAGGAAGGAAGGTGTGAGCAGCGCACAGAATGACTGGGGAGGGGAGGGGCTGACTTCCTGGCAGCCTGGCCCCGGTTCCCGGTTCCTGCCCTGGTATCCTGTCCCAAGAATGGCCTCGCCCAGGCGGCCCCTGCACTGCTCCAGCCTGGAGGCCGCCTCAGAGCCCGGAGGGCAGGAGGCCCCTCAGGCCCCACAGGGCTTCTGGGACTTGGTGAGGAAGGTGACATGGAGAGTGAAGGAGCCAACCTTCTGCAAAGCCCCAGCGTGGCCAGACCACCCGAGGGACAGCTTCCAATGAGACTTGACAGCCATGTAAGGGGACTCCACGTGCACCCCCAAACCATCCTGCTGTTGCCTCCACTGGGATCTCTCCCTGCCCCTCAAGGAGCCTCACACCCGCTTTGTCAGCCTGTTCTTACAACTCCCCACACCCTCCCATCCAGTGGTATCATTGTCCTGACTACTGAGGGGGGAGGGGGGCACCCAGAACAGAGGTTGCCATGGGAACTGCTGAGCTAAGGCAGCAACTTTCTCCCGGACTGCGCTCCCGGCCCCCCTCCCCCAGGATTCCTCGCTTGCAGCCTGCTCTCTCCCAGCCCCAGCTCTTCCTCCATTCTTCGGCCCCGCACCCCTTCCTCTTTTCTCTGGATGTGAGCCTGTGGTTACCTTCCTTCTTGCATGTGCTCCCAGCTGCTTCAGACACGTACAAACACAGACCACGCGCACATACACACACCCACTGCCTGCGCCCAGACCCGGGCCCGTACCCAGGGCTGGGCAGTCGCGTGGAACCTGCGCACACACACTCCCCCTCCGCTCCGCATGCCCACCCCACCTCTCTTTGTATCTGTTTCACTCTTAGAAAGCTCCTACCCACCAGTGTGGGTATCTCACACACGTTAGTCCCTCCCCTCCCACCTCCCTATAAATCTGTTTTAGATTCAAAACCCCAAATCTTACCTCCTCCCAGGAGCTACACACACATGCACACACACACACTCTCTCCCTCTCCCTCTCTCTCCCTCTCTCTCTCTCTCTCTCTCTCTCTCTCTCTCTCTCTCATATACACACACACACACTCTCTCTCCCACTCACACTCTCTCTCTCTCTCTCTCATACACACACACACACACACACACACACACACACACTCACACTCTTTCCCACCAGCTCTATCTACAAACTCAGCTTCCATGTGAAAGCAAAGGAGGTGACCCTAAATCCTGTCCCTTTGCCGCTGGGTCAGGGTCTTCTTGGGGCATCCTGCCTCCTTCCCAGGCCCCTTCCTTTTCAGTCCTCACACCCCTGCCTCCATCAGTGTTCTCATCCCTGGACTCCCTCCCCACCATCCCTTTTGCCCTAATCCCCACCCCCCTTTCTGCCCTCGGATTATCAGCGGAGGGGCAGCTGGGCTCCGGTCTGCGTGTGACCTAGATTTCCAGGCAGAGACGGTTCCTGGTGCTGACAGTCAGAGAGCATTGTTCCTGGCCCGGCCTGGCAGGGCCACTGCTGGGTCCTTCTGTCTGGCTGGACCAGCGAGTGTGTGTGTGAGTGAGCATGCTGGCTCCGTGTGGGGGCTGTGCCGGCCCTGCCGCCTGGCTCATTGTGTATGTGTGTCACGCTGCCTGCCACCAACGGAGGCTTGTTCTGGTGCAAGTAGGGGGCTGGGAGTGGGGACTTCTGGTTCCATGCCTCTTACTATGCCATGCCTCTCTGCCTCAGTTTCCCTGCAGGTAGGCCAGAACCAAGGAAAATAGGGGGTGTCAACCAGCCCCCTTTTGTCTGCCATATTTCCAAGCCCATTGTTGGTGTGATTTGTGGGTAGTCTGCCAACTACAGGTCAGTTCACTCCTTGTTCCACTCTGATTGAGCCGCAGAGTGTTTGACATAATTTTAAAAATGCTTTACTTTTCCTGATAAAATATATACTCATTGTGTATAAAACTCACTAGAGATCCATATTTTTAAAAATATTTTGATTTTTTACAGAGAGGAAGGGAGAGGGACAGAGTCAGAAACATTGATGAGAGAGAAACATCGATCAGCTGCCTCCTGCACACCTGCCACTGGGGACATGCCCACAACCAAGGTACATGGGACCTTCCAGTCCACAGGCCAACACTCTATCCATTGAGCCAAACCGGTTAGGGTTGGAGATCCATATTTTATCAAATCCAGAAAGTTCATGCTCAGCCACAGTCCCTGTCTTAGTGAATGGAAGGAGGGCCTGGAATGTTCTCTGCCTCCCAGCCAGGGGTCTCCAGGAGAGGCAGGTGAAGGCCTAGGTGAGATTGGGCCTTGCCCAGGACTCTTGTTCGAGTCCTTGCTGAAAGTAGTGCCAGTGGGATGTTGATGCAAACAGGAGTGGCAGCCCCCTCCCTGCCAGACTCTTCCAGCGACACATCTAACCCCTTCCCCGCCACCCAGCCAGCCTGGGAACTGGCAGGGGGCCAGAGCCAGCCGCTTGGTATTCTTGGGCGCTGGGACTGGAGGCACAGCACAAAGATGGGCCGATGGCTACATGGAGGACCAGCAGCAATCGAGGGAGAAAGCCGGCTCCACAAAAGGTGGAGGTGGCCCTTTGCTTCCCCCTCCCCGCCCCCACACCTTGAACCCTAATGACTGAATACAAGGCTGAGCAGAGGAGCCAGGGGACCATTAGACCAAGCAACTAGGCATCCCTCCAAAATGAGTCATCCGTGGGGCGTTGAGAGACCCCTTTGCTTCTGGGGGAAAACAGCAAGCTCATCACAGTGGTCCTTGTTTTGGAGTTGTTTTGCTGTGTTTTGGTGTGTTTTTTTTATGGGTTGCAGGTGGGTGAGGTGATTCTGGGGGGACTTGGAGGCAGCTGGTGAGAAGCTCCAGAACAGGTTGCCATGGTAACCGCCTCCTCAGTCTGGGAGCTGTTGCCAGGGTTACTGTTAGAAGGGTAAAACGAAGAGAAAAGATGGTGGGGGGAGGCAGTGTAACTTCTCTCCAGGCTCCAGCCTGGTCCCTAGATTCCAAATATCTTCCTGTCTGCTCCCCCTCCCTCTCCTCCTGCCAGCCAGGCCCACCCCTGCCTGTGTTCTAGGCACTTGCCTGGGGGGGGTGGAGCAGGGAGTGGGAAGTGCCAGTGAGTAAACCAGATTCCACAGGCAGGCTCAGCCTCCTCTCCCTTTGTTCCCCCAACCCCAGACATGGCCGAGTACGGGACCCTCCTCCAGGACCTGACCAACAACATCACCCTGGAGGACCTGGAGCAGCTCAAGTCAGCCTGCAAGGAGGACATCCCCAGTGAGAAGAGTGAGGAGATCACCTCGGGCAGCGCCTGGTTTAGCTTCCTGGAGAGCCACAACAAGCTGGACAAAGGTGGGGGAGGGGACCCAGGACCCTGCCTGCAGCTTTTCTCTGGGCTCAGTTCATTCAGCAAATAGCAGTGAGCTCCGAGCTCCCATACACTGCCGTGTGCTCCCCTCTGGCAAGGCAGGGCAGATTTAAAATGCTGAGAGTGGAGGGGCTTTGGGGCCGGGGCCTCCACGTTCTTCAATATGTCCTCATCGGTAAAAACATCCAGAGTGCTATTCTATATAATAGTAACCCAAGTTGAAAGTGATAAAAAACCACAACTTCTAAGATTTTATCCACTTTTTAAAAAATATATTTTTATTGATCTCAGAGAGAAACATTAATGAGAATCATTTGGGCTGCCTCCTGCACTCCCCCTATCAGGCATGTGCCCTTGACCCTTCAGTCCACAGACCAATGCGCCAAACCAGCTCTGGCGATTTTGTCCACCTTTAGAGACCACAACTGTGGAGGGTTTGGGGAGGAATTGGGTGTGTAAAAATAACCCTGAAAGGCAGGTGGGATTTCAAAGGCAGAATCCAGAGGAGGGATGCTAGGCCAGGCCCATAGGCTACAGGTGGGAGAGTTCCTGGTGTGTATGGAAAAGCAAGAAGCCCTGCTTTGCTTGCTGGGGCGCCGAGCATGTGCAGAGGTGGCTGGAGGGTGAGTTAAGGCTGTGCTGTGAAGGGCCTTTCGGGACAGGGTGTTGGCTCGGTGAGGTGAGTGACCGGAGTCTGGCGGAGGGAGGCTGAGGAGGTTCTTCCACCGCAGCGGACAGCAGGGCCAGGGAAACGGTCTTAGAATTGGCCAGAGAACTCCTCTGGTCATGGCTGTGCCTTCTCATCGGCAGTAGCCCTGGGCTGTCTGGGTCCCACCCTCCAGTCCCACCCATGCTCTCAGAAAATGTTCTCTGCAGCAGCTCAGGGTGAGGAGTATTTGGAAGCCAGTTAATTTTTCTATTTTACACACACACACACTCGCCCAGATATATTTAACCTAAATCCCTCATTCTAAATCCGTAATCTAGAGCCGTCACTGATGGATGCTCTGCTCCCCTTGGGAACAGTCATCTGTACTGCTCTTTGGTGCCTTAGCTTTCTTTTCTCGGCTTAGAGGCTCCTCCGCTTCTGTTGCCCCCTGATACCCACTGTGAGCAACTCGGTCTTGGTTCCAGAGGCCTGATCTGGTAGAATGGGGGGGAGGGGGGAAGGGTGTCAAAACGCGCACACACACACACACACACACACACACACAGCTTAGCTCTAACCCACCCTCCGTTTCCTGCCTTGCTCCAGACAACCTCTCCTACATTGAGCACATCTTTGAGATCTCTCGCCGCCCTGACCTGCTCACCATGGTGGTGGACTACAGAACCCGTGTTCTGAAGATCTCCGAGGAGGATGAGCTGGACACCAAGCTGACCCGTATCCCCAGCGCCAAGAAGTACAAAGGTAAGCGGCCAGGCCTTTGCTGGGTACTGCCCTTCTCCCAGGGCTGGTCCTTGGAGTTGCTTGCCCTCTGGGGCTGCTCAGTGCCCTGCCTGGTGCTTCCCATGTGCCCTCCCTGCCCATGTCCCTTTCTGTCCCCAGACATCATCCGGCAGCCCTCTGAGGAAGAGATCATCAAACTGGCTCCTCCACCGAAGAAAGCCTGAGCAAGGGGGAGGAAGAGGAGGAAGGTTGGACCTTCACAGGACCACTCCCTTCCCCAGCCTCCAGGGGAGGGGGCAAAGGCACCTCCCACCCCCTCAAACCTACCCACTTACTAACCTGGTCCTAACCCCCCTACTGTGTGCGTGTGTGTGTGCGTGCACACGCTCTGGCTGTCTGTCTACATGTCTAGCTCATCTAGCTCCTCTTCCTTGTGAGGGGCTGGGGGTCAGAGGCTGGGGTTGGGGGTGAGTTTTCCCATCTAGGGAAACTATCCGTATAGAAATGGGCACATTCCTATTTCCCTTTCTCCCCTTTCCCACCAACTCTCACGTGAGAGCAAAAGGGACCTGCATGTTCCTACGTGGAGGAGCCAAAGGGACACAGGAGAGGCAGGTGGCAGGAAAGAGGCCACCCAGCCCCACCTGGGAGGGCAAAGGAAAGCCAGAGCTCGGAGTGTGGTGTTGGACCCCACACGGGACGGCTGTGGAGTTGTTTCCAGCTCTTCCTCAGGTTGGAGGGCCAGGAAACAGCAGGTCCCTTTGTGCTCCCGTCGGACGGGTATGAGCCAGGATCTAATGACAGGACCTTGGACCCTTTCCTAGCCCCAAAGTTCTAACCCAGCAGAGCACCCACCCATCTGCTCTGTAGAGACTGTGCGGGGAGAATGCCCCCCTGAGCTTGAGACGGGGCTGAGGGGCTCCTTCCTCCTCCTTTATTCCTCCTCAGACTGTTGCACATACTGACCCCAAGCCTCGGGAGGTTGGGGAATGAGATTCTTACATTTTAACCCCAATTCTGCCCCCACCTACAGAGTCCCAGGTGATTATGTAGGAAACTTTCCCTCCCTCTCTGGCCTAGCCACACCCCAAGCCCAAAATAAGGGAAGGAGCTAACTACAGTGTTTTCCTTTGCACTGACCCCCAATTCAACCCAGGAAGGAAGGGACTTGGTAACCCCTCTCCCTCATCCTGGCGCCTTGGGCTTGTGAGCGCCTCCTACCTGAATCACTACCAGTGCAGTGACCCCAGCCTCCTGCCTGCCCGAGATGCCCCTGCCCACCTGACCGTGCTAACTGTGTGTACATATATATTCTACATATATGTATATTAAACCCACACTGCCATGTCTGCCCTTTCTTGTGGTGTCTAGCATTAACTTATTGTCTAGGCCAGAGCGGGGGTGGGAGGGAATGCCACAATGAAGGGAGTGGCAGAGTCAAGTTGCTGTATAGTCAAAACAAAACTTATTTTTTAACTTTAAATTCACATGTAATCTCAAGAGACTATTTAGAGAAAGTTTAAGTTAGGAGCTTTTAGGATGTGGGAGCCAAGCTTGAATGGGAGGGTGGCTGCGGAAGAGGGAAGAAGCCAGACTGGTTGGAGAGCACGTTCCACGCCCAGCCCAGCCCGCCTGCCCCCTCGGCCACTGCTGCGGACACCTGCCTTAACACATACACCTCGAGTACTCCCGTTCTGCCTTAAGGACCTTCCCTAGTTCCCCCAGCCCTGTCTGGCTTCTCCCTGAAGGAGAGAGAGACTGTAGAATTGAGAAAGGGAAATGAGCAGGAGTTGTCTTTCCAGTAAGGATATGTTATATGAGAGCAAGAGACTGAGAATGAGGATGAGTGAGAATGAGTAGGAGCCTTCTTTGAAGAGAAGAGAGGATGAGAAGGGGAGAAGGAAGACAGGGTCATTTCCAACAGTCGAGTAATTTCTCTGTAAGGCAAAATAATCTAAGACTAACCTGCCCCTCCCCTCCCCCCATTGCTGTGAGACTGCTCATTCCTGTGCTCCTGTGTGGTGTGCACGGCTTTGTTCTAACTCTGGAATAAAGGTGATTGACTGTAACTGTATCTGACTGATTCTACAACTCATATGAATGGTCAGGATTCTGGAGACTCTGAATGGCTGGAAAGGGAGGGAAAGCAGTATTTACCCCCAAATCCCTCGCTGCAGCCTGGAACAGAGGCCAGGAAAACACCCCTAACAGTACCTCTACCCTCCCCCATCTCCTAGGTATCACTGAGCTATGGAGCCTATTCCACTTACAACAGTCTCCAGTTGGACCCCAAGCACTGGAAACATGACATCCCAGATTAGATTTCCTAGAAGTGCAATAAGGGCAGGGCCAGGCACCTACATTGGAAGGAGCAGAAATAGCCCATCACAAGGGAATGGCCCACCACCTCACAGAGCAGCAGTCAGGGTGGGGGGCTTTACTGAGAGAAAATACACAACCCGTTCCGAGTGCATGGTTTGTGCCCATTCCGTCACCTGACCCGTGAGCAGCAGGAGCACAGATCAGCCACCAGACTCCCTGCCTCCGGAAGTGCAGCGGAGGAGCTGCTAGGAAAGGGGCAGGAGGAGGGAGTGTCTGGGAATTCCATCCTTCTCCTCTTCCCTGTGGCTGCCGCAGGATGCAGAGTTCCTGGCTGAGGGTGCAAAGAAATAGCAGCAAAAGCATTTAAGGGCAAGAATTCAACTGGGACTTTCATGTTCAGTGACCAGTGAGAAGCAAAGTGTCCCAGGCCAGCCACCTTAATCAATCCTCAGATCAATGCCCTGTCCCTCACTCCCAAGATAAGATGTGGATAAGGTATAAAGAAAACCCAGGCAGTCTTATCCTATATATATTCTCCCATTATTAGGAAGAGTGCTATTGTGGGGATTGATGGTATAATATAAAGGATCAAGCAGCTTAAAAAAAAAAAAAAAAAAAAAAGGCACAGTAGCTAAAGCTCAGAGTGTCTTCTGTCACACAGTCCCAGGAGAGACAGTCCGCAGTGGCAGGACCTTTTCTGAAATCAAAGGTCAGTGAAGTTTTCAGGATGAGCCAGTCTGTGGTTAGAAGAGCCATCCTGGGAACCCTGACAACAGGTAGGAGAGCTGAGGCAAAGAGCTGAAAGCCATTTCCCGTTTCCCCAACCCAGAAACAATGAGAGCAGGGAATGAGAAGCCTTCCATTCTTGAGCCTCTCACAACCCAAGGTTAGCCCCAATCTCTAAGGGCCGTACCGAGAAAGTAGGCTGTCCCCTCCACCGTCATTGCTCTCCATCACTCTCTCCTGTAAGTCCCTTTTTTGCAATCCGAGAATAGGTAGGTATTTAAACTTTAACAATAATTTTAACATGATACATCCAGATTTGACTTGCTTTTTAATATATTTATAATAGATATAAAATTAGGCTTCTAACAGTGATAGGGACAGGGAGATTGCTGCCACCAAACAACTTTTTTTTAAAGTAACAGAAGAGGTAACATCCTTCCTATTCTTCCTCCACTTCTGCCCCTCTTCCCACTTCCCACCAACCTCCCTCACCAGATATTAGGGGGTGATGGGATGAAGAGAAGAGAGTAAAGGATACATAATCAAGTGCAAAACACTGTGATAAGTACAGAGGATGAATGGGTGGAAAGAAAGTGAAGAGTGTGGGATGGTAAGGGGCTCTAAGGACTTCCCAGGAAAACAGATCCTGGGGTGGGGAGGGCGGAGGAAGGGGTGGGGGATAATATAACTGTCATAGATTTTTTAACAATAAAGGGGGGGGGGGAGGTCAAAAACCTAAACCAAAGAGAGAGTGGAACTTCTACCACCCCCACTCTGGCTCCTTGGTACTGAACAGCCAGTTATATCCCCAAACCCCCACCCAACAAACAAGGGAGATTAAAGAAAAGGAAACCCCACTCCTATCCCAAACCAGGTAACAAAACAGGCTCCCTTTCCCACTCCCCCAGAAGGCTTTGGGGAGAGGCCATTTCTGCTGAGTCCTATGCATCCTTCCGGGCAGCCCCTTCCAGGCCCAACCTCACTCCTAGGACTCGGTAGGTTCACTCCTCTCTGGTTTGTCCTCCTGGGATTCTTCCTTTTATCTAAAGCAAAAAGTCCAAAGTGCGTTTCGGCTGAATTTAAGGACAGGAAAGGGCTCCCAGGCAGGATCAGGTTGGCAGCCCAGCCCGCCCCTCCTGGGTACGAGGCCTCAGGACGGCATGCACTGCACCCGGTCGGGGCCCTCCTCCTCGTCCGATGTGTCTGAGGAACTGGGAGACTCATCAGAGTCTGCATCTGTGGCCCCGACCCCAGGATCTCGCCAGCGCTGTAGAATGGGAAAGGCTTGTCAGTAACTTCCCTAACCACAAACCTGTTAGATCTTAGCTACATAATTCAGATATTCTAGGCCAGGGGTCAGCAGAATTTTTCTTAAAGGGCCAGACAGTAAATATTTTAGACTCTTGGGCCATATACCTGTTTTAAACTATGCAACTCTGCTATTGTAGCCACAGACAATACATAAATGAATGGGTATAGCTGTGTTCCAACAAAACTTTATTTACAAAAGCAGGCAACAAGCCAAATGCCATTGTTTACCCCTCCCTAGGCCTCTTCTGGCATGAGAAGTAAAACAGAAGGGTCTCCCTGAGACTTATTCCTTCTTCTCAAATCCTTTCCCACCCTCATGACCTTGTCTTTTTGGAGCCATCACTGTGCATGAATGGCGATGGAGAAAAAGCAGATGCCACTCATTTTTGCCAGTGGCTCTGCCAAGGCTACCTCAGGGCTCTGATGGGAATGCGGGACAATGAATAGGAAGCCCAACCAAAACCACCCGGTGGCTCCTTAAAGCAGCGAGGAAGTGAGCACTGGGACCCGGGAGCTCCCTTCCCACTCCCGCTTACCCTGTGATGGCGTCTCTGTCTCAGGTGATGCATGAGGAACCAGAGCATGTGGCTGTCAAACAGGTCAGTGTGGTGCAAGCTGTCTTCATCCCGCTCCCGCTTGTTCTTCTTAATCACCTGGAGCAGTAACAGGGTTAGGGACATGGGGGATGTAATGGATGGGATCCCGGACCTGGTCAGAAAAGGCTGCTGTTCTCTCTAATAAAGACTTCCCTTAGAACTGTCAAGCCAGAAGTGGAGCTAGATTAGGTTACGAAAGGGTGTCCAGGTCCATCCACTGAGAAGGCGGAAACTTTAAATAGAATGATTCTTCCTAAAAAACGTCCCCTACCACTCTGGCATGAGCCAGAGACACTTCAAACCTTCATGCCAGCCTGGGACTGTTCCTAGAGCGGCAGGACAGGCATGCAGGGGAGAGGGATCAGAGTAGGGCCTTTGGATAACTGGGCAGCAAATTATTCCTTCCTATGACAATGAAAACTCCGCGTAGATAAGTAGAAAGAACTTTTGTAGTCAAACACTTACTTCCTTTAGCCCTATAAGCTCAGTAGAAGCTTCAGCTGTGGGTGCCCAGATCTTGACATCATGGTCCAGGCCGCTGGTTGCCAGCACAGGCAAATGAGGGTGAGGCTCAAGACAGTTCACCTAGTCAGGAGGAGAGGAAAGCTCAGGCTCAGGGGTACGGGGAAATATGTTTTAAAAACCACTACTCACATTAAGCAAATAACTCTCCCTGAGCAGGGTTGAGCGGCTACTGGAAAGGCAGGCTCACTCATTCTGAGGCTAAGCCAGAACCCTGGAGGCGGAAGAAACTCTGAACACAGATGGGGTAAAGGACCAGGCCTGTTTCTCATTTCCTACGTATAGGCAGGGGTGGCCTCATCCCCAGAAACAGCCCTAGAAGTGGGCAAGGGACTGGCCAAGCTTAATACTGGCTTCAAAAAAGGCAATGAGGTCCAGATAATCTCATTCACTAGAGAGTCCACAGCTCCAACTTACCCAAGACTGGAAAAAACCATCTCAGGGGCTTTCACCAAGTGGCAAACAGATTTTTAAAAAATGACGCAGCAGAGAACAGTCAAAGAACAACTCCCTCATTTGGCACCATGTACTCGAACACGAGGAGGCATAGGCTGGGAGAGGCTGAGGTGGGGAGGTGGGGTAATGGAGGTACATTCATGTCTGCCTGGGAACCCTGCACATTTCAGGGGCCAGCATCCTGACACCTGCCCTAAACACACAGTAGGCATAGCTCTCAGGTGGCAGAGTGCACCAGAGCAGCTTCTCAGGGCAGCCATAGCCTCAATCTCAACCACCCTCTAGCTGTACTCACTGAGCAGGCGAAATGAACTAGGGCAGGCAGGCAGGTCCCTGGCTTAGGCAGCTTCCTCCTGTCCCAGGCCCTCCTGCCCCCTGCTGTCTGACTTGGGAACTTTAGCCTTCCTAACAAGGGCAGGGCGCTCCCATGCCCACTAGAAGTGCTGGTCCAGATGGAGCTGCTAAAACATTTTCAGCCTTGTAGTCAGGTGAAGAGTAGACAGGAAAGGCACCAAGAATGAAGAAGTGTGGTCCTAGCCAGGCCTCCTCTCACCCACCCAGCCATGCAGCCACCCAACAGTCCAAGACGACAATTCCTGGCAAAGGCTCTCTGTTCTCTCTGGACCAACCTCCTCTGCCTCTCCTGACCTTGCAGAGCAGATGAGGGTAAGCTGGGGCCAGCATGGAAAATAAAACTGACCCACAGACTTCTCACCTTCTTTTGTTTTCCATTTACAAATAAACAAAATGCTCAAAAAAGAGCCTACGTGTAAAGTAGAAACCCCATTTCTCTCCTTTGCACTTTATATTTGGTCTCCTTCAGCGAGTGTGCAGAGGTTCCAGCATCTTGAACATGAGGAGCCACAAGATAGAAACTCCAATGCCCAGGAGCATTACCAAAAGCTATATGACTGCTTACATACACAAACCTTGAACTCACTGATCTTACCTTGTGAGTCCCTCTCCTCTGACCTAGCTCTGCTTGAACAAGTCAGAAAATTTGAAAAGCACAGGGGAGAAATTCCTTGGAACTTAAGGCTAAGGACAAAGCCAATGGCAGAAGAAACAACAGAATACACTATGTACTTAAGCTGGAGCCTGCTGAAGGAGCCAATCGTTTCTGGATCAGGATACCTGAGCACTTCACCAGGCCTTGCCTGAATGCCAAGACTTATCTGGTCAATAATGCCGGAGGAGAGAAAGGAGCTCTAGCCTTAGTTGTCCTTTGACATCACCCCCAACCCCTGTCCCTGAATGGGAACAAAGAAAAGACTACAGTTTGAGGCAAAAACAGGGTCAAGGGATCTAGGCAACTGTGGATGATCATTTCTAAGATCCCTCTGATTCTAATATTATACTTGATGATACAGACCTGCTATCAGTCTGCATTGAGGTTGGTGCCTGGGAACCCCTCTGCTGGGAGATTAAGAAAAAAATAAAATAGAGGGAGCTAAGTGAGATCACATGAATCATTCAGCTTACAGAGGTGAGAATAAGCCAGGAAAAGCATTGTAGGTGCAGTCTCTATACCTCTTGGTCTAGTCCCTCACTCACATGACCGACCACCCAAACTCAAGCAAGTACCCTTTCCATCGGGGCACTAGATTAATCATCAAATCCTAATAGTGGCTGAGCTGAAAGCAAACTGGCCTGGAAAGTGATTTTGGAGGACAGACAAGCGCAGTTCTGCATCTCTGGAATGGAATTCAAGACAATTTATAATCAAGAACAGACTCACTGGCCCCTTGTGACTTCCTTCTGACTATATGCCTGTTATAGAATTCTCATTAAGACTCCATTATTTTGGGTCTGTTCACTGCAGATGATAGATGAGGACTTAAGAGTAGAAAATGAAGCAGGTGGCCTAACAGGCTTGGCTCAGTGGATGGAGCGCCAACCTGCGGACTCGGGTTTGGGTTCGATTTCGATCAAGGGCACATGCCCAGGTTTTGAGCTCAATTCCCAGTGGGGGGTGTGCAGGAAGCAGCCAATCGATGATTCTCTCATCATTGATGTTTTATCTCTCTCCCTGTCCCTTCCTCTCTGAAATCAATTAAAAAAAATTTTTTTTTAAAGAAAATGAATCAGGCACCAGACACACCTTCAAGTTTTAGATTCCTCTTCATTTATATTCAGGCCACAGAAGTCTTGAATATCTACTGGTTCCAGGTCAAAAAAACTTAAGAGGAAACCAGAAGAAAAATCTCAAATAGCCTCACACCAGGGCAAGAAACACACAGAAGGAATGGGGTTCCAATTGCAAGAAACGGTTCTAAATTCTAACACCACTCTCTGGGTAAATCTCATCAAGGGATGGCAGCTCTCCACAGCTCAGAAGGATGAAAAGGAAGAGAGACTAAGCTGACTCAGCCATTCCTTAGAGGCTCTAAACCAGACTTTCTTGGGTAGCCAGTATAATGTAGTCTCCCAAACAGTCTCGCTCATATCTTCTGCAGTCCAAAAAACCTTACAAGAGAAAGCTAATCAACTTCCTTGTGACTTTGGGTCTTAAAAAAGAAAAAAATATACACTGAGTGGCCAGTGCGATCTCTGAACGCATAATCATCTGGCTACTTCTCTCTCTCTCTCTCTCTCTCTCTCTCTCTCTCTCTCTTTTTTTTTTTTTTTAATATATATTGATTTTTTTACAGAGAGGAAGGAAGATAGAGAGCTAGAAACGTCGATGAGAGAGAAAAATACATCGACCAGCTGCCTCTTGCACACCCCCTACTAGGGATGTGCCCGCAACTAACGTACGTGCCCCTGACCGGAATCGAACCGGGGACCTTTCAGTCCACAGACCGACTCCCTACCACTGAGCCAAACCGGTTTCGGCTCCGTGTACTTCTCTTGAGTACCTCACTTATTTGATTTCAAATAAATCATGCAACTGATCAGTTTTCCCCTTTGCTGATAGAAAGCTCAGGGCAAATAGGTGGTTGATCTCCAGCAAAAGTCTAGAATACTTTCGGTACTCATTTGAGATACAAATACACTGATTGGCCAGGTTATTATGCGCTCAGAGATCACAATAATCTGGCCACTCAGTGTATATGGTTAGCCAGATACATCTTAAGAGCTAACCAAGCTTCACTCCCCAACTCAGGATCCTCATGCTTCCTTTGTGCCATATCTCTATGGAGATTGTCTGGAGAATTCAAAGGATAAGCAGACTGATGTGATCATGGTTTGTAAAGCAGGATGCCCAATCTTTCTTTAAAAAAAATTTTGGCCATATTTGCTCTCTCATATATATTGTGTGTTTGTAGCCATTTGAATATGAGCATGACACTTCACACTTAAATACTTAATATGTATATCCTAAGTACAAGGATATTCTCCTACATAAATAGAATACTATCACAACATCAAAAAAATTTAACACTGAATACCATATTATCTAATATACAGACCTTTTTCTGATTTTCCTGATTATCTGGAAAAAAAAAAAAAATGCTCCTTCCAACTTATATCATTGATCCAGAATCTAGCTAAGATCACTACTTAGCTCCTGGTAAGGGATGAGAGATGGAGATGTCTTTGGCATTATATAGGATGGTATCCACTCAACTCTCATGCTTTCCTTTTGCCAAAGGTCCATGGCTAGAGATACTTCACTCAGGCCAGAGGTTCTTCCCTAAGATCCATTTCTCTTTTCAATAAGCCATGTCTTAGAGGGGCAAAGATAGGAAAAGGAAGGAAATAGCCTATTGAAAACTCAGCGCTCCTCTAAGACATGATATCATGTTGTCAGTGAGAATTCAGAGGCCCTGCCAAACCTACCTTAATGACTGGAGAGAGTAGGGAGCCAGGCCACCCAGCACACCATACTCACCACGCCTCCCTTGTCCCCCTCCATGAACTGAACGATCTGGCAGGATGATTTCTCCCAGAGGAAGATATGCCCGCAGTCACTACCGCTCACCACAAACTCACTCTTGGGGCCATAGAAATTGACACCTTTTACTGAAATGATAAATGAGGGAATAAAACACATGACGGTTGGCATCAGGCCTTTACCTCAGAGGGAATTTAGTTAGTCACAAACTCTAAAACAGCTAAGAGCCAAAGAATGCCTTTCATTTTCATAGGACAATCAGGGGAATATGTGTATATAATAGTCATAACAAGAATAATACCAGCTGAAACCGGTTTGGCTCAATGGATAGAGCGTCAGCCTGCGGACTCAAGGGTCCTGCATTCAATTCCGGTCAAGGGCATGTACCCTGGTTGCAGGCACATCCTCAGTAGGGGGATGTGCAAGAGGCAGCTGATCGATGTTTCTAACCCTATATCTCTCTCTTCCTCTCTGTAAAAAAAATCAATAAAACATTAAAAATAATAATAACAACAACAACAATAATACCACAGTCCCTAAGACTATTTCTCCAGAGACCCAAGGGCTGAGGAGTTGGTAGTCCCTAGCAATAGCCTAAGTCTCATCATTCCACACTCTTTCGAGCAACCACAGGACTCACTAATGCCTTACTGTCCCAACCTGAATCACCTCAGCTCTGCCTATTTCTAGAAAGCTCTGTTCTATGCCCTGGGATTATTCTTGGGACGTGTACTTCACGGTACCTCGTCAACGCTTCCTGAGTCATTAGCTGACCTGAGACTGATGGAGGTACACATCACAATCGCCTAAAGCAGCATCTAAACTGTGGGGCTCCACTCTCTCAGGTTAGTGAAAGAAGCCAGGAGTCCCAATCTTTTATCAGAAATGGGACTGGCACTCCTTCTTTGATCCAAGTACAGGTTTTCCCCTCTCTGCTCACCAGCTCAAGAGATAAAGGAAAACTGACTGCTCTTTCCAATCAAAACTATGACAGCTATGTTAGGCATGGTAACAATAACAAAGAGCAGCGATTCCCCAATTTTTCTGCACATTAGAATCACGTAAAGGGCTTTTAACATCCCAATCAGGTCACATCCCTACCACTTACATCAGGATGCCTGGGGATGGGAACGAGGCACCGGTGTTTTTAAAAGAATATCACATGACTCCACTGTGCAGCAAAGAATAAGACAGAACAAAAAAGGACAAACTTCATTGCCAACCTAGGTGAGGTACTACACTATTCCTCCTCCTCTGCCTCATTCAAAAGAATCATTCCCTCCTCCTCCCTCTAGAAGTACAGAGTCATCCTCTTGTAGGCACTCAGTGCCACTGACTGAGGATGGCTTTCCCAGACTTCCTTAACAAGCCATTCAATCCTGAAGAAACCATAAGAAAAATAGCTCGGTCTCCTTATGCTCAAACCAAGTAATGGCAGAGGTGAGAGATGCCCCCAAACCCTCTCTCCTCTAGCAAAGTAGGCCCACGACAACTCCAGCCCAACAGGGATCCCCTCCCACAGCTCTCAGTGGCAGGCAGTCCACTCCTTTAGGTAGTTCCTATTGGCATAACCCGAATGAGACACTGGTTCTCCAAGCCAGCAGGCTTGACTACCACAACCCAGAAAGACAGCCTCACCTGTAGCGTTATTTCTGTGGCCCTTATATCTCTTAACATACTGGGCCCCATCACTGTGAGAGGAGTTGAAGAGATAAATGTCTTCATCGTTGTAACTGGCCAGGAGCTCTGCCAAGAACAAGCACACAGCAGTGAAGGCGAAGGCTGAATAACAAAAGCTGGGATCGGGAGCTGGGGGTAGGGACGGGGCTTCTTGCCAGTAGTGCCCCCTAAGACCCACGGATAAAAACACCCATCTTACTCAGTTGAAACAGCAGGCGAGCCAGGTGTCTCAAGCAGACTAGGAACACGCTGCTACAAAGGGGTAGCAGAATGCTCAAGATCACACCCATCAACTTAGGAACAAGTCAAGGCGTAAGCACTTGCTCAGGTCTAGACTTAAGGACAGACCTGTCACCTCTCATCTGCAACCTTCCCCAAGTGGTCCTGGCATCTCCCAGGGTCCTCTGCTGCATCCTCCCCTGTGTGCTCACCATCAGCAACCACTCCCAGCCTCTCCACCTGTAGCTCTAGCACAGTGGTGAGCACTACCGGGCACATGCCTCGCTGTTCAGCAGCTTCCTAGACAGAGGGGGCATGCCAGCCTAGGAGCTGGGCCCTGCTCACGTACCTGTGCCGTCGTGGCTGTACACAAGACAGGTGATGTTTGCTTTGGACTCACTGTTCACCTGCAATAAGGAGCAGATTCTGACTGATGCCCCACCCCCACCCCCCATTTGTTATACCATCTTCAGGAAAAAAGGTTTTCCTTCAAACTCCCCTAATGTTCTCCCAGCGATTGAGAGACAGACACAGAGAAGAATACAACCGATGAGACATCACCATCTCTGGGGGAGAGGGCTTTCTGTTGGCTGTCTTCCGTGTGTTAGCCACTTTAGATATCCACTGACTCCTTAAGCCTTACTATCATGGTACAAGGCATTTACTTCTATGTTGCCAGTAGGAAAACTGACCAACAGAGGTGAGGTGAGTGCCCAAGATCACAAGCTGGTAAGTGGTGGAGCCAGGATTGAAATCCAGGTGTCTGATTCAAAAATCCAAGCTCTTCCCACATTATCAATAAGTTTGGGATTAGCCTTGGGGTCGAGTCAGGGAAGCCTTGAGCCACTGGCCCTTCATGACTCTTACCAGGTGATGAGGGCAGAATTTCTTGAGTACTCCATTGTTTTCATTCTCATCAATTTTCCTCTGGTCATAAATCCTGTGGTGGAAGAAGCAATTAAAATGTCAAAAACTGCCCTAGCTGGTTTGGCTTAGTGGATAGAGCATCGGCCTGGGGACTAAAAGGTCCTGGGTTCGATTCCGGTCAAGGGCACATGCCTGGGTTGTGGGCTCGATCCCAGTAGGGGGGCGTGCAGGTGGCAGCCTATCAATGATTCTCTCTCATCACTGATGTTTCTCTCTCTCTCTCCCTCTCCATTCCTCTCTGAAACAAAAATATATTTTTAAAAATAAATAAATAAAATATCAAAAACTTACTCTCTCCTTCCTTCATTCCCATCAAGCACCAAACTATCTTCACCTTCCCTAATCTCTCCAATCAAAAACTTTAATCATTTATTCAAATGTTTATGACACATATCATGTCCCAAATATTATGCTAGGTGCTGAAAATACCATAAAGAACAAGACAGCCCTAGCCAGTTTGGCTCCATGGATAGAGCATTGGCCTGTGGACTGAAGGGTCCAGGTTTGATTCAAGTCAAGGGCACATGAGGGCTTGATCCCCATTGGGGGGAAGAGGGCTGATGATTCTCTCTCATCACTGACATTTCTGTCTCCCCCCACCCCCAAATAAATAAAAATATACTTTAAACACACACACACAAAGACAGCTCTCCAATCTCTGTCCTCACCCATCATTCTTCAATCTCAGAGCCTCCACAGCTGCTCTTAATCTCATTCCTCCAATGACTTTGGTGATTAGTCCAGTCTTAACCTCTTCCTCATTACTGTCTGTCCATTTTCTAAAAATTCTCTTCTACTGATTGTCCTTTCCTTGGAGTCAAATTATGAAAAGAGCAATCTACATTCAATATTTTCACTTCCTCACTTTCTATTCACTTCTTACACTATGCCCACCTAGCTTTGGCTCTCAATTCATCACTGAGCTTCTCTGGCTAAAGTCATCAGTAACCAAATTGCCAATGCCAACAAGATACTTTTCAGCCTATCTTGTCCTGACATGTTCATTATCCCTCACCTAAAACACTTTCCTCCCTTGATGTCCAACCACTCCTGTATGTTGCTCATGGGCCTGTCCTTCTTTGTCTATCCCTTAAATACTGACCTTCCACAGAGGTTTAGTCTTAAGTTCTCCTGACTCTATATAAGGAAATTTTAACCTAGCATCTAAGTAGTATGTGAACATCCAGAAACTGTATTTATGTATATTTTCCAGAGAGAAGGGATCATAGTTCTCCATATATTTTCAAAGAGGCCAGAGATTCAAAGGGAGGTGGGGGGAGAGAAGTCTGATCAATACTTCCTATTAGTGATCAAATTCCATTGTCAATGCTTTAACTACCTTCTATGAACAAGTCTCATAAACCTAAATCTCCAGCTCAAACTTATTCTGAGCTCCAGATGTATATGTATGTGCCAACTGAAGTTATGAGATGCCCAAAGTAAACTCATTTTCCTTCTCCTAAAATTAAACTCATTCTAAACTTATCCTTTCCCCTAAATCTCTGTTAATGGCATTACTCTAATTTAAGTGATCAAGATAGAAATCAAGCACTTTCTCTCCTATAGAACTAATTTCCTTCCTGTCAATTAGATTCACTGGGTGTATTTCTTTCTTTTTTTTTTTTTTTAAATATATTTTATTGATTTTTCACAGAGAGGAGGAAGGGAGAGATACAAGAGATAGAAACGTCGATGAGAAACATCGACCAGCTGCCTCTTGCACACCCCCTACTGGGGATGTGCCCACAACCCAGGTACATGCCCTTGACTGGAATCGAACCTGGGACCTTTCAGTCCGCAGACCGACGCTCTACCACTGAGCCAAACCGGTTTTGGCAAGATTCACTGGGTGTATTTCTTGACTACATCTATTTTCTCCACCCTTAATCAAATTTTGCCTGCATGATATGTAGTATCCTCCTAAACCAATTTCCTTGCTTATACTGTCTCCGGTTTAGAATTATGTCTACAATACAAAATTTTATATACATTTCCTGCTTAAATCTCTTTGTAGTTTTGCATTTTCTACTAAAAAAAAAAAAAAAGTCTAAACTCCTTAGTATGGCTGCCTACTTCTCCTCAAAGATCCCATACATTATATAAAACAACAAGTAAAAACGATGCTCTCCATGAACATACTGTATCACATCTTGCTATCTCTAAACATACTGTCCACGGAAATACTAATTTCCCATTTGTCTTTAATACTTCCTCCGTGGAATGGTTTTTACTACATTTAAGGAGTCTGATCTGAGTTCAAATACTAACTCTGCCACTTACTAGATGAGTAATACTGGGTTTATTAGTATTTGTAATCTCACATAGGTTTCTCCAGAATCCTCTTTGAAGGCAGAGACTAATGATGTATCTAGCACATGCAGATATTCAGTAAGTGCTAGATAAATGAGTCAGTATATGCTTATATTCTCGACAATCCCTTGTTTAATATCCTACATAAAGAGAATATTCAGGAAATGAATGTACCAGAGCAAAAAAAGAGGAATAGGGTCCTGGTTGGGCAGTTCATTTGTTTAGGGTGTCATCCCAATATGCCAATGTTGCAGGTTTGATCCCTTGTCGGGTATATATAAGATTCAATCAATGAATGCATAAACAAGTGGAACAACAAATCTGTTTCTCTTTCTCTCTCTCTCTCTCCCCCTCTCTTCCTCTCTTTCAAGTCAATAAATACAAAAATTAAAATAACCCTAACCGGTTTGGCTCAGTGGATAGAGCATCGGCCCGTGGACTGAAAGGTCCTGGGTTTGATTCTGGTTGAGGGCATGTACCTTAGTTACAGGCTCGATCCCCAGTAGGGGGCGTGAAGGAGGCAGCTGATTGATGGGTGTTTCTCTCTCATAGATGCTTCTAACTCTCTATCCCTTTCCCTTCCTCTCGGTAAAATATCAATAAAAATATATTTTTTTAAAATTAAAAAAAGAGGAATAGGAGACTATTGTATTACCGATTACTACTCTTCAGCAAATATATATTACCAGCTAATCAAATTATTTTCTTTCTACATTAAGTTTAAATCACAGATCTCAAATGTCACTAAGCCACATAAACTTCAGCAAGTCAGTAAACCAATAAAAAGTATTTAATATTCGGCCCTAACCAGTTTGGTTCAGTGGATAGAGCATCAGCCTGTGGGTCCCAGGTTCGATTCCAGTCAAGGACATGTACCTTGGTTCCAAGAACATCCCCAATAGGGGTGTGCAGGAGGCAGCTGATTGATATTTCTCTCTCATCGATGTTTCTAACTATCCATCCCTCTCCCTTCCTCTCTGAAAAAAATTAATTATATATATTTTTAAAAAATTTTAATATTTGGGTGTATGGACTATTCTGTGTTCCTTAGTATCTAACACTCTTTGTCCTTCTTCTTTATGGGGAAAGCCTATTACCTTTCTTCCCCTTTCTTATAAATAAAATTAATTTCAGAATATAGTTATAAAAATGTGCTCTCATTTAAAGGAAGATAATGCTTTTTACCCTCCATTAGGAAAGGAAAACAAAAAGTCATTCAATTCTCTAGTGATCCCCTCTCCTCCTCCTCTTCAAACTGAAATCCCTCAGCAACAAAATAAATACATAGTTAAAATAAGCCAATTGGACAGGGATGGAATACAGTTTATGGCTAAGGGCCAGAAGAAAACTAATTGATGTACCTGGGAATTAAATCCATGAAGTCCACTTTCCTTAGGATATATACATTAATAGCCAGGGTTACAACAGATATTCATAGTAACAAAAATATCACTACAAAGAAAAGTGGTTCAAGACAATGGGAGCCAAAAGTGCTGAGTTCACACCAAGTACTCCAAAGTCAAATCATTTCCGTATCCTAAACCGGCATTCAAAGCTTCTAGTGCATGTTAACTTATGTATGAAAATGGTGGGAGTTACTAATACAACACTTGGGATTATGCCTTAACTGCTACGTGGGGACCTTGGTCAATTCATCAAAGTTCTTTAAAACTTGATTATTCCTATGTTAAGCCATCCCTCAGAGACTGTTACATTAGGGAGAATACCCCACCAGGAGCTTAACTCTTTTGGAAGAAAGTAAAAAACTCAAGATGGTGGATTCCTAGGCAATTCACACCTTTCCAAAGGGACTGACAGTACCAAACGCATCAGAGTCTCAAACCCTTTTGAAAGACACAGAAAAGCCAGACTTACCTTACAAACTGATCTCGTCCACCCACTGCAAAGTGGTGAGTATTGGCAGGATTTACATAGATTGTATACAGCCCCACTTTCTTCTCTTTCTCTTTTGTCACCACCAGCTTCCTTTAAGAGTAGAAAAGCATAAAAGTTATTTTCTCCCAAAGATACAGATGGTCATGGCAAGTGACAGCAGGGAGAGTAATGTTTGTTTTGAACATAAGGCAAAAAACCCCTTCCCATTTATTTATTAAATGCTACTCTGGGGATGTAGAAAAACAAACAAACTGGAGTGAAGTCATTTTTCTGGTGTTCCTCAAGAAGTGTAAGTTAAAGGCATATGAAAGTATTGTTCCTCAGGTAGTCCCCAGGTTAGCTGGAATCCAACATGATAACCTAACATTAAACAGACAATACTATCCACATCTTTCCATCCTTCATTCATAAATACACGTTTCTTATCACCTGGGAGCAGGGAATGAGGGGGAAGATGAATCACAAAACAGTGGACAGAAAAGACCTTGAGATCAGAGTCTATCTCCTACATTCCAGGAAAGTGTCACTTAAAAAAAATCCAGTGTTTAAAATGCACACAGCAGCCCTGACCAGTTTGGCTCAGTGGATCAAGAATTGGCCCTCAGAAAGAAGGGCCCCGGGTTTGATTTGGTCAAGGGCACATATCTCGGTTGCAGGCATGATCCCAGGCCCTGGTCAGGGTGCATGTGGGAGGCAACCAATTGATATGTCTCTCTCATGTCAATGTTTATCTCTCTCTCTCTCCCCCTCCCTAAAATTCAAAGGAAAAATATCCTCTTGCGAGGATTAACAAAATAAATAAATAAATAGAATGCACACAGAATGACAAGCCACAGTTTTCTAGCATAGGGGCAATCAAAAGAATTCTTCTTCCCTTATCTGAAAAGCATTCTTCTTCCCTTATCTGAAATAAATTAGAAGAGGAAAAAATTCTTATGAAGATAAGAGCTGTTATATTTTTTTTTTTTAGAGTTAGCACACAATTTTATGTTAGTTTCAGATGTACAACCCCATGGTTAGACATTTATATAACTTACAAAGTGATCATGCTGAAGATAGTGGCATGTTGTTTTTGTTTTTTAAGATATATTTTTATTGATTTCAGAGAAGAAGGGAGAGGGAGAGATAGAAACATCAATGATGAGAAAAAAATCATTGATCGGCTGCCTCCTGCACACCCTCTACTGGGAATCAAGCCCACAACCTGAGCATGTACCCTTGACCAGAATCAAACTCAGGACCCCTCAGTCTGCAGGCCGACGCTCTATCCACTGAGCCAAGCCAACTAGGGCAAAACAGCGGTTTTTAAATCTGGAAAATAATGTCTAAATTATTCATCTTCTTGTACCACCAAAAAAAGGAGATCCTTACCAGGGCTTCAGGCTGAGGAAATGCTATGAAATTTCAGTTTTACCCAGAAGATTCTGCCTAATAGCCGTAATCTGTCCTACTTTAAGGGTAGCACTATGAATCCTCTTCCCAGATCTCAGTACCCAACTGGTCAAATATGACATCATAAAGATTAGTCAATTTATAGGAAAGGAAAGACATGAAAGGAAAGAACTGGGCTTTAGCTTTTGTTTTTAATCTAAGCCTTTGCTCATTTCTGTTGCTATGGAAACTGAAATATAAGCCTGACAACAAGCTTTTTATAAAGAAATGATTTTTAGCATCCCCTCAGCCAAGACCTGCTCTAGGCAAATGGAGAGATTTTACTTGCTCTGAAAAATCTCTGCAGCCTTCCATTAAAAGAATAGTGTACAGAGGTCATTAAAAAGGAATATCATTAGGGAACACACACACACACACACACACACACCCCTCAGCAGCTTTGGCACATTTTTATAACTATATTCTGAAATTAATTTTATTTATAAGAAAGGGGAAGAAAGGTAATAGGCTTTCCCCATAAAGAAGAAGGACAAAGAGTGTTAGATACTAAGGAACACAGAATAGTCCATACACCCAAATATTAAAATTTTTTAAAAATATATATAATTAATTTTTTTCAGAGAGGAAGGGAGAGGGATGGATAGTTAGAAACATCGATGAGAGAGAAATATCAATCAGCTGCCTCCTGCACACCCCTATTGGGGATGTTCTTGGAACCAAGGTACATGTCCTTGACTGGAATCGAACCTGGGACCCACAGGCTGATTCCTTGTCACCCAGTCCTATCCTTTTCCAGTATAAGCCAAATAGCTTCCCAAACTCATGCTCTTGAAGGTTTATATAAATAACCAGTATATCTTTTCTGCAAGCCTAAAACATTCCTATCTTTTAAGTAATTTTTGAGACTCTTCCACAATCTAGACAACTTTTTCTATACTTATGTCTAAAAATAATCAGCCTTAAGTTTATATTCCATAAATTAATTTATACTATTTTACTTGTATACTACATAAATCAGTGTCATACATTCCTTAATTTTGCTACTGACATACAAGATCTGTTATAATGATTTTTAAGACTAACAAGTAATAACTAACCTAGAAAATTCACAACAAGGTCATGGTTAAATAAACTGTGGTATGCCATGTTGTAATATATATGTCGTGGTTAAAATATGAAGTAGACCTTTATGGTCTGACAGAGAAAGATTTCCAAAATACAGCATATTAGGAAAAAAGCAAACTGTAGACATGTTTCTATATTAACTATCCTATCTATGGTGAAAGTATACAAAAAGGATTGCATAAAAGTATACATATTAAGACACACAAAAGTATACAACAAAAAGGTTTGGAAAGGTATTTAAAATTGTTAACAATGATTGCCAACAGCCAGAAAAGTGGAGGCCAGGGAGGTGTGCATGAGGGAGCATTTTGTCTGTATATCCTTTATTTGAATTTCCTGTGTGCGTGCGTGTGTGTGAGAACACACACACATACACACACAAAGACGCCTGGATCCAAACAAGATGCTATGATATCACACAGCTGAAAAAGAATATAATTTACCCATGAGTCTAAAACCGATGTAAAAAGGAGCTGTGATATAATGGGGTTCAATATATACCAATATTTTTGTTCAAAATTAATCATTTGTTTACATGTTTTGATATGTAACTGAATTGGAACTACACAGGACCACATCTCTAAGCTGTTTTGTAGACTAAATGCTTCTTGTGGGTAAGTTGAGCGGTACACAAGATAATGGACAGTTATTAAAGCCCACATATAATAAGATAATTGAACTCTGATTTAGAAACAAAAAGACTGAATGGCACTTCACTTCTGAGGAACAAATATCAACAAAGTAAGGAATTCCTAAACCCTTATCTGCTTCTCATAGGAACAAAGGGACCATTCTGAGGGACCAGAGAATTGAGCATTACCTACGCCATGTGGAATATTTTCAAGGCCAAGAGAGCCAGTTCTGTAAAAATACTACTAGCATACTTACGAAGCTGGCCGGTCTTGTCTGAGGTCAATAGTGAAGACAACTGCATCTTCACCTGCAGATAGAAACGTACAAGGAGAGTCTGGTTCCAGGGCCAACTGTAAGAAAAAAAAGGGCAAGGATGAGGTTTATAAAGATTGGAATTAGAATTTATTTAGTTCATCCCTTTATCTTTAGAAGGGCTGCATTTAAAATGTCTCAGCAGGAAAGGAGATAATTTAATAAGTCCATCCTCTCTTGTTCTGTATAAATTACTTACAGCTTGTTTATACAAGTCAAAAGGACAGGTGATTTGCTATTTTAACTAAGTCCCCTAAGGATTTGAACAGACAGTGATACCAAAGGAAAACATCAGAGATTAGGGCTCATTCACAAATAAAATCAATTTCCCTCCCTTAGGTAGGGAGAGAAAGGGTGCCAAGTTTCATTTCCCTATTTTCAGTTCTAAAAATGAGTGTACTTGGAGGTACACTTAAGATTCAAAGAAATACATAATTTTCACATTGCCTGAGAAATGGATACTCCAGGTCCATCTATATATTTGCTTAGGCTTTTAAGAGCAGACCATCGTCTCTCCATGACATGGAAGAACATGGTACCTACTCTGAGACGAGGCAGCTCCTCACTGGCTGCCACTATGACTATTTGGTCTATATTCCCAGGTCTAAATAGAGCTCCCAGCAATAGTGATCAGAGTAGAGTTTAAAGGTTTGGAAGGCATAGGAGACCTCAATGATCTCCAACTCACTCCTGTTTGGCTTAGGGATTAGTATAATCAATTAATATTGCATGCGCAAGATTTACAGATCTCTCAAATACTTGCCTTCCAAGAAGTTTAGGATGGTGGCTGCTTTCTCTCCCTTCTTATGTACAAATCTTAGGATTAAAAGAAGGGAGGAGGAAGGTAACTATATTAAATACAGATTCAAGAAGACCTTGGTGAGATCCACAGAGGAGTGAATTGCACATCCTTTGGGGCAGATTTACTTACCTTGTGGGACGCTCCCTTATGCTGGGCCACACGCTTCGTATTCTTGCAGCACTGTGTGGCAGACAACTCTGCTACCCGCACCTGCCCATCACGGGCACACATGGCCAGGGTAGAATCACCACTATTAGGAAGGAACTTTGCCTGGGGTGTTAAGAATGAAAAACGGGACACACAAAAGAAATTCAGGAGATAAATTTGAGAATAAGAAAAAAAATGAGAACCCCAACTCGCCCCCTTGTTTCACAACAGATGAAATTTAGCTCGCCAGCTTTAACAAAATTGATTCAAGTCTAATTTCTTCCATAAGTTAGAGTAAGGGGGAAAAATTCTGACATAAAAGAGCATTTCATTTGATTCTGGAAGACTGAACTGGTACAGGGTAAGTACTCAGGTGAACTAGTAATCTACCTACCAGGGGAGAATAGTAAGAAAAATTTGTTAAAAGGTAAATTAAAGGGATGTTGAGAAAGGAGTAAACATGCTTAGGAATAAATGGTCAGTACCAATATGATGTATTTCGCTGATGAGTAAAATCTTCAGATAACAACAACAATATTAACTATCATCAAATGTTTACTAAGTACTTGACACAGTTCTAACTGCTTAGCTTCCATTATTTAATCCTCATAATCCTCTATGTTATTAGACCTACATGATAGATAAATAAACTTAAGACAGAGGTTAAATAACTTGCCAAAAATTACACAGCTAGTGAAGGACAGGGCTAGGATTTGAACCCAACCAGTCTGGCTCAATAGTCTGCTCTTACACAGTATGCCTCCTACCAGAGCACATCCGGTTCCTTCCTGATAATTTCTAAGCACTCTATCTATAATGAGACTTCCAACAGTCTTTGTGCTCAAGGAAAGAAAAGCTTGCCATAGGTCTTTAACTCCTCTAAGGCAATATGAGAGCCAAGAAAGGATCAAGTTTGATGTCTAAATCCTGCAACTTTCTACTAGCTCTCACTATAGGGAACAGCTCAGATTTATCTAACTCATGCCAGATTTCCTCAATTGCCATTCTGCTCCCCTGCCTCACCTGGAAGACATTGCTTTTGTGGCCACTCTCAAAGTCCAGTACCGGCTGCCGCCGCACCCAGTCCCAAACCACCACTTTCAGGTCATCACTGCCACTGGCCAGCCAAGTTCCACGCTGGTTAAAGTGCAGGGTATTGACACAACCAGTATGGCCCTCGAGCCCATGCTGCAGGCGGAAACGTTGCACAAAGACTCTTGCCCCACAAGCCTCATATACAAAGCGGGAACTTGAACCCAGTTCCCGCTCCCGAAGGGCAGGAAGAGCTTGCCAGCGAGGGCGGGGAAGGGCTGATGTCTCCGAGGACACCCAGTCCTCCAAGGCCCGCTCATCATCTGATGAGTCCTGGTCACGGTTGGCCCGCTTGCGCTGTACACGCCGCCGAGGATGCTCTTCTTCTTCCTCTTCTTCCTCGTCCTCTTCCTCTGAGCGATCATGGACTTGGTTTTCATCATTGATGGAGTAATGGCCAGTGTCCTCCATGCTGTCAGAGTCCTTGTCTTCACCTGAGCTCTCTGTATCTGTGTCTCGACTTTCTGTGCTGGTGCGATTGGGGCCACCATCATCCCCGGTCAAGCTCAAGCTCAGGTCTGAGGCCTCTACTTCAATGCCTGAGGATGTCTCCCTCCCCTCTTCAGCACCAGACATCTCCTCTGGACTGCTAGACATGCTTCCTGCATGTAAATGAAATATGGGTAGTTAGGGGCATGGGGGGAACAAAGAAGGAAATAGGATAGTGATTAGAAGCATTTTCCTGCCTTAGTCTAAGAAACTATCACATCAAAAGACCCAGAAACCAACTTTGGTCAAAGTTTTTTCTGAGAGGGAATCTTGGATAAGAAATTGAAAAGACTAAGATCAAAGCCACACACAAATAAAAGTACTTATTTCATCAGATCTGAAGAAATGGAGAATCTAAGAATATAATAAATTCTCAAGAGGCAAAGCATTGGCAAACTGTATGGAAAATATGCTTTATACCTTAAGCTCAGTTCTGCTGGACGGGAATTCATTAGTTACAGTAAATAATTAAACTAAATATAAGAAAAAGAACAGCCATCCCTGCAAGAGTTGGCATAGCTATCTCTCAGAAAAAGATGGAGAAATAAATGAATAAAATCACTAGGATAGTAGGTAAGGAGTTGGACTATTTCCCACTACTTCCCACCTCCCAAATTCTAAACTGAAAGGTCTAAGAATCCAGAAAGAAGTACAAAAATGGGAATTGTGATCATTTGAATGAGTTCTTGGTCACTTTTTGCTAATATAGGTATTCTGACTTATTTCCATTAATTTAATAATTTTAATACTATTTTTGGTTATACAAACTGAGACAAAGTTCTATCAGGAAGCATACATAAAACTGGTAAGAAGAGGAGGTACTACAGTTGATACCTGAGAAACAAGTTCACCATCTTCTAGATTCTAGACCCTCCCTGTTGGTAGTTATAAAACAAATGTGTCGTATTGAATACCGTAATATAATCCCCTACAATTAGATACTGTATTCTATCAAAAAACAGCCTTCTTTTTAAAATAGAAATTTTATCTTGCCAAAAGTAAAGGCTGCTAGGAAAGGGAGACCAACTATAGGTGATTCTGGTATGAGCTTTTCAACTGTAATACCACTCTAATGTTTAAAAATTCAAAGGACTGGAGCACTTTACTGTTTACTCATCTAGATTAGAGCAGTACTTTCTGAAAATCTTTGTAGCAATGGAACTCCTTTTCCAATGAACTCTTAGACAAAACCCAATACAGAAAACTGATAATATAAGTGCTTTGGTTCAAGTAGTAACTGAAAGTTGGGAGACAAAAACAGCTCTTTTCAAAAAGTACCTCAACTAAGAACACAATGTGAGAACAACTAGGCTAGTAGGAACTTGCCGATAAAGGGGAACAGTGTAGCAATTTGCTCCTACAAACTACAATGGTCAGAACTGCTATACACAAATGCAATTGGTTTAAGATTTGGAGTGGTGAGAAGGCATAAAACAGTGGTTCTCAACCTTTTTATGCCGCGACCCTTTAATACAGTTCCTCATGTTGTGGTGACCCCCAACCATAAAATTATTTTCGTTGCTATTTCATAACTGTAACTTTGCTACTGTTATGAATCGTAATGTAAATATATGTGTTTTCCAATGGTCTTAGGCGACCCTGCTAGCAGTTTTATGGTTGGGGGTCACCATAACATGAGGAACTATATTAAAGGGACGCGGCATTAAAAAGATTGAGAACCACTGGCATAACATATTATACCTACCACTTCTGTGGAAAAGGAAAAATAAAAGGCCAAACCCCTAGCATTTATTGTTAAAATCATGATTTAAAAATTAAGACAAGCCGAAACCAGTTTTCCTCAGTGGATAGAGCGTCGTCCTGAGGACTGAAAGGTCCCAGGTTCGATTCCAGTTAAGGGCATGTACCTTTGTTTCGGGCACATCCCAGTAGGGGGTGTGCAAGAGGCAGCTGATCGATGATTCTCTCTCATCAATGTTTCTAACTCTATCACTCTCTCTTCCTCTCTGTAAAAAAATCAATAAAATATATTAAAAAAAAAAAAATAAAGACAATTTTGGTGCTACTCTACCACAATAACATAAAGGTGAGAGCATACCACAAGCTCAGAAAGAGGACCTCAACAGTCAATGACCAAGATCTAGGTCATGGGCTAGCAAATTTTTTTCTGCCAAGGGCCAGAGAGTAAAAATTGGAGGCTTCATAGGCCAAATCGATCTCTGTCACAACTACTCCACTGCTGTAGCACAAAAGCAATCATAAATACTATGTAAATGGATGGGGCATGACTGTGTTCCAATAAACTTTATAAAAACAGTGGCAGGCTAGACGTGGCCTACAGGCTGTAGTTTTCAATCCCTGATCTAGCTAATGGCAAAACTCCAAATCAATTATACACCTCAAACCCTCTAGAATGCTGTGTCTTGCAACTAAGCCCAATAAATATGAACCACAGTGGTAAGAAAAAAAAACTCACTTCCCCCTCATCAATTTCATTACTCTGCCAATCACATCAAATAGATTTTAGCCTATAATCCTGACCTGCAAGGTGCTGAGAAATGCTGGACACTGTGGTACCCAACTACTATGTCCATTTGACGGACATTTCCCCAGTTTAGAAGTTGGCTCAAGGTTAAAGCATTGGTTGAATAAACTCAGGCAGTAGCTAACTCTATCAGAATCTTCATATCTTGCCTTCACACCTGCACTAGAGCTACTTGGCTGCACTGGCAAAAAAAAAAAAAAAAAAAAAAAAAAGGAAGCATGAATGGATGAATGGAAAGAAGGCAGGAAGAAAACCCCAATTCCAGTCGGTTTATGTCATATCTTCATCTCTTATCTAATATCTCTATTAAACTATGATCTACCATGGTAAGAGACTTCTCATTATGACTGCACAACCTCACCTTCCCAGCAACTCTCTTGTTCCCACCACCAACTAGATGTTCTTTTCTCCTTTATTAAGAGCATTTCCTGGTCTTATCCACCTTTACAACCTTTCAGAATTCCAAAGGAAAGATTTCCTTCCCTCCACTAAAATTCATGTCTCCACTCTCTTTGGGGGAGGAGAATCTAAGGTGATAAAACAAAAATAGCTTCACCTTCATTCTGGCTCCTTACCATTAGCTAAGTCTGTTTTGCCATCTGTGCTGCTCCCTTTTCTGGACATCTTGATTGTTGTTTATTGTAGCCAGCCTGGATTTGGAAGGGGGAGAAAATAACAATTAGAAAACAATCTTGGAAAGATGATAAAAGGAACAAGGAGATTTAACAATGGACACCTTTGTCATTTTTATAAAAATGATTTTTGGTGTGCTCAATAGGGATTCTCAGATACTGAAATCACACCAGATTTTCCCCCTATGCCTAAATTCCATTAAAGAGACATATCTTTGTGAAGCCAACTGCAATCTCTTTACCTTAACGAGTTACTGGCAGTGTTTTTTCAGATGAGAAAGAGGGAACTGAAATAAACTTGAAACTGTAGGCACATATAAAGTAATACCCTATATAACAAAGAGGGAATATGCAAATAGACTGTCACTCCGCCACAAAGATGGCTATGCCCACAGCGGAAGCAGGGTTTCTGTAACACAAGATGGCTGCACCCACAGCAGAGACCAAGTTCCTGTAACGAGTCTTAATGAGCAATCAGCAGGGAACTGAAGCTGTGTCGTGTGCGTGTGTGCGCACGCGCGCGCGCACACACACACACACCCACCATGCTTAACAGGGACCTCAGGCTATGGTCTCCGCCCAGCGGGGCTTGACAGGGGATCTCAGGTTGCATCTGCCACCCAGCCGGGCTTAATAGGGGACCTCAAGGCACACACACCCCCCCCACGGGGCTTGACAAGGTTGGGACCGGCTGGGTCTGGATCTAGCCCAGTTGGGGGGAGGGCTGGCTGGGTCTAGGTCTTGTGCAATTTTGAGGCACATGTGGGTGGATGAGGACTTGACTCTGGGTCCTATGGTGCGCCCCCGACTCTGACAGGAGGAAGATTTTCATATACATTTTACTAATTTTCTTTCATCTCTGACACTTCTGTTATGGAGAAAGGGCAAAGAGCAATATTAAAATAGTTCCTCTAATGAATCCCCTTTTAATGTGCACAAATTTTGTGCACCAGGCCACTAGTCCTAAATAATAAAAGTGTAGTATACAAATTGAACAACTGACTGAACAGCCAAATAGTGGGACAACCATCCGGGATCATGCTATGACACCCACTGGTGCCAGGCCAGCCAAGGCAGGTACGACGCAATTGGTCAGGGCTGGCCATTGCCACATGATCACCCCACAGAGGGAGGCCTAGGCCACCAGTGGCCAGGTGGCTGCGGAGGGTGGGCAGGGCCTCACTGTGCGAGGTAAGCTAAGTGCCAGCAGGAAGCTGATCCTGGAGAAAAGCCAGTGCCGGCAGCCAGGGAAAGGAAGGCCCACTCTTGCACAAATTTCATGCATCAGGTCTCTAATATATTATAAGCAGAGAACCTTAATTCAATACAAAGCTAGCTTCAGCATTGCCCTCTATGCAAAAATCTTGTTTTAAATGTTAGACTTTTGTATTTAAAAACTCTATATACTACACTGTCTTCCGAACATGAAGAGGTGGGTCAGACTCTTTATATAATTTTGGACACTAAGCAAGAGATAAAAGCACATGGCTGGTGTGGGTCAATGATTGAGTGTCAACCCATGCAACAGAGGTCACTGATTCGATTCCTACTCAGGGAACATGCCCATGTTGCAGGCTCAAATCCCAAGAGGGAGGAAGGGGGCAGGAGGCAGCTGACCGATGATGTTTGTATCTCTCTCCCTCTCCCTTCCTCTCTCTCTAAAACCAATAAAAACCTTTTTATTTTATTAAAAAAAAAAAAAAGATAAAAGAAATCAAGCTCATGAGGTAGGTAAGAGCTTGGGCATTATGTTCACTAGATGCTTATCTTCACACTTACAGGTGCAGGTACAGTATTAACTATTATAAGAAGCAGAGATGCATTAGAACTCTGAGTCCCTCTGCCCCACACCTCTAAGAAAGAACATAAAAGGGTTTTTTCTCCTCTTACAACTAATGCTAGTCACCAAATACAAAGCTGGAGAAGAAAAGGACAACACTTGTATTAAATCATCTCAGTCCATTTCGTAATTTCATAATCTCACCAACTTTCAACAGATTTGTCTTATTAGCAAAACTATAATTAGGAATCAGGGTGCCTAGTTTTTTTTTCTTTTATGCCACTGTACCACATTATTTTTTTCAGGGTCTCACTCCCACCTGGGGCAAATTCCAAAGAGCAAAGAAAAGTATTATTCAGCCCAGAGTTTTGTTAAGCCCTTTCAGGGCCTTGGACAAAAGGCACTGGAAAAAGACAAAGTATGATTATGACTCCCGTCCTGCACCCAGGCACACTGGCCTTTCAACAGCCTTTTCATTCCCATAACAATGATCCCAGAGGCAGCCCCGTCCTTAACCTTATCCCCTATTATCCTCACAGAAATCCAAGTTACTGCAAAAAGGTATCCTCTGCCAAAAGACAGCTGTCCAAAGCTTGCTCATAGTAGGCCAGAGAGGGGGAGAGAAAATAATGCAAGAGCAGGACTGAAGCTGAATTTGAGGGAAGAACATCTGGAAGAGTGAGGATGAAAGACAAAGCCAATAAAAAACAGAGTTGTGAAGCCACATAAGGAAAAACAGTGACGGGCTGTTTGCAGAGCAGGCTGTTTTTCTCCTCCTGCTTCGATGATATATTTTTGTACAGTATTCTTCACACAACACTTGTTTTTCCTTCATGGCAGTCCCTGTTTACATTCTTTTAATATATCGGCGATATAGTCTTCCCCACCTAGGGTTTAATTACTTACATTAATTGTAAAAGTCCTACAAAGTGAGGAAAATAATTGCACTACTCTATTCAGATTAAAAACTAAGATCTAAGTATACCTTATGGCCAACTGAGAACAGATGTGATATTTTCTCACCTCTAGGATCAAAGCTGTCAACCAAGCTATACTCTCACCCCACTATTACTCACTCCCAGAGAAGACTAAAGCAGCTCCAGAGAACCTTCCTCAAAACTGGATCTCATCCACTTCTACAGAAGCCCAGCCTGCCTGAACTTTAGTCATAATGGCTCTACAGGCTTTCCCAGCCTCCATGACCAGGAGGAACCAAAGCCTATTGCCGATCTAGCTCTGAGAAGCGGACAAAGGAGAGCCCATGAGGTTCAACCCATACCCAGAGATTACAGACCTCATCTTTTGGGGAAATTGGTTGAAAGTTCTTACAAGAAGAAACTCTTTGAGGAAAAAAGTTGACAGAATTTAATGCTAAATTCAGAAACAAAGAAAACCCCGTGAGTGCTTATGTTAACTCTCATCACTAAGTTGCTATAGGCAAACTGCAGCTCACGAACCACATGTGGCTCTTTGGCCCTTTGAGTTTTCAGCAAAGGCCAATTTAGGAATATCCTAATTAAGTTAATAACAATGTACCTACCTTTGTTTAAAAAATGTGGCTCTCAAAAGAAATTTCAATCATTGTACTGTTGATATTTGGCTCTGTTGACTAATGAGTTGGTAGGCCACTGATACAGGCAGATAGCTTCTAAAGGTCATATTTTAGGGGCCACAGAATTTAGCAAGGGGAGGGAGGGAGGAAGAAAGCAAAGGAGGGGGAGGAAAGAGGAGAGAGTAGAGAGGGAGAGAAACACTGACTGGTTGCCTCCTACACGTGTCCTGACCTGGGCTGTGAACTGAACCCGGGACTCTTTGGTGTGTAGGCCAACACTCTACAATGGGCCAGGGCCCTTCTTCATTCTTTAATGCACTATAATGCCAACAAATCCAGTTTTCCCTTGATTGATTTCCATGTAAAATCTAGTCCAGAACAAGCCAAACTGAGCTTGAAAGAGCTGATGAGCTCATTGCCCCAGGTAGCTAGGGGAAGCTTAATTAGATTAGCTCTACTGCCTGTACACTAAAAATAACCATAACCCCTGCCAAACTGAAGGTTAAAGAGTAAACTATTGGGGGATGGAGAAAAACAGGCTCAGGTATCATTTTAATTTCTACCTAAAAAATTCCAGTGACCTAGATTTTTCTTGACTTATTAAGAAAAAGGTCTTAAATTTTTAACCAAATAGATGACACAATATTAAGTATAAACTAGGAAGAGTGAGAGTTAATACAGTATGTAAGAGTATTTTGAGGAACAGATACCAAGTGTCTCCTGTTTAAAACCACTGAGGCTGCCTCCTTTTCTAAAAAAAAAAAAAAAAAAAAAAAAAAAAAATTAACTGAATATACCAAAATTAAAAATTTTCTCTTCAAGAGACACTGTTAAGATGATGAAAAGACAAGCTATACAGACTAAAAGAAAATATCTCCAAAATACATTTAAGAATAGCAAGCAGAATATATTTATAATCTCTCGCAACTAAATAAGAATCACTAGAAGATAGCAGAGACCAGCTTGGCTCAGTGGATAGAGCGTCCGCCTGTGGACTGAAAGGTCTCAGGTTCAATTCCAGTCAGGGGCATGTACCTTGGTTGCGGGCACGTTCCCAGTGGGGGATGTGCGGGAGGCAGCTGATCGGTGATTCTCTCTCATCGATGTTTCTAACTCTCTCTACCTCTCTCTTCCTCTCTGAAAAATCAATAAAATATATAAAAAAAAAAAAGAATCACTAGAAGATAATCAATATCATTAGTTAATAGAGAAATACAAATTAAAACCACTATGAGAATCCTCTACATGCCTATTAGAATGTTTACTATTTTAGAAATAATTATAATGCAAACTTTATCAAATGCTAACAAGTAGAGCAAGTAGAACTCATACACTGATGCAAAATGGTAGTCACTTTGGAAAACATTTTGGCAGTTTCTTCTAAAGTTAAACATGCACTTACCACACAACCCAGGAATCCCACACTCAGGTATGTATAATATACAAGAGAAATGAAAATATATGTCCACCCAAAAGCCTGCAGGTGAACGTTTTGGTGGCTTTATTCAGAGTCATCAAACACTGGAAACAAATGTCCTTCAGCTAGGTCATGGATAAATAAACTGTGGTCCATCCACACAATGGAATACTACTAAGCAGTAAAAAGAAATGAACTACTGATACACACAGAACATGGGTGGATCTCAAATATCCTATTCTACGTGGAAAAAAAGCAAGATTCAAACAGCTACCTAATATGATTCCATTTATAGCACAATCTGGAAAAGATAAATTATTGGGACATAAAGCAGACCAGTGGTTGTCAGGGTTGGGGGTAGAGGTAGGGAAGGGAATAACTACAAGCGCGAGTGAGAAAACTTTTTGGAATGATGAAAATGTTCTATGCTTCAATCATGGTGATATTGAGAGACTATGCATTTGTCAGAATCCATACTAGGTCACTGAAAAAAAAGAGTAAACTCCATGTGCCAAAACCGGTTTGGCTCAGTGGTAGAGCATTGGTCTGCGAACTGAAAGGTCCCAGGTTCGATTCCAGTCAAGGGCATGTACATTGGTTGCGGGCACATCCCCAGCAGGGGGTGTGCAAGAGGAGGCTAGTCAATGTTTCTCTCTCATTGATGTTTCTAGCTTTCTATCTCTCTCCCTTCCTCTCTGTAAAAAATCAATAAAATATATATATATATATATATTTTTTTTTAAAGCGTAATCTCCATGTAAATCATAGTTCAATAAATCTGATTGGAAAAAAGGAATGAGAAGTGAAGGGAGAGAAATCATGCCAAGTGTTAAACCCAACAATAAAAAAAGACTAAATTTTCAAGGCTGTGATTATTAATATTTTTAATCCCCACCCGAGGACATGCTTAGAGAGAGGAAGAGAGAGAGAAGGAAAGAGTAACATCGATGTGAAAAACATTTATCAGTTACCTTCCATATGCTCCCCTGGGGATCAAATCCACGACCCAAGTACGTGTCTTGACCAGGAATCAAACAGGCAACCTTTCAGAGCATGGGACAATGCTCAACCAACTGAGCCATTTCAACTGGGCAAGGCTGTGATTATTAATAAAAGTTAGCTCAAGTGGTCAATATGCTACAGTAAACGAGAGCAAAACGTCAGGTCTTCTTGTGTGAAAATGAAAGTGCAACCACATCTGAGGCAAGATGAATCCTAAACACAAAGAAAGTCTCCACCCCTATTTATTGTGTTGTTGGCAGCTAAGAATATCACAGTACTTCAAAGTAAATCTAGTGGTTGTATTATACTATTAATATGTATATGTATGTTTTTCATTTTTATTTTTTTTAATTTCTCTGAAGTCTAGAATCTCTGAAAAATGATTAACTCTACCTTACCTCATATCCACTGGAAACTTGACCATCTAAATATTAGTCCTTGATCTCTTCACTGAGCTCAATGAGGTCCCATGAGTTACATAATCCCAGCACTCCCTTAGGCCAGGCCAGCAGTCTTGCTGTGCATGCCTTCATTTTGCAACTCAGGTGGCCCAACTCTCCAATACAGACACCATATTTACCTGAGACAAAGTTTTAGAATTTCCTCTGAAGCTAAAAAGTAAGCTTCAAAAATGCTTCAATTATTAGAAAGACAGGTATCTGAGAGCCACACAGTCTTTGGTTCCTCTCGAGAGAACAGATGTCCCATACCACTCATAACTGAACAGCTGTTCAGGGCTGATCTCCATCCAAAGTACAAATTTGCTTTTCAGTCCTAAGTCACACAGTCCATCTGGAATCAACCATTCCTACTTTCCCCATCCCAAATTTTGTTTTCAAGCTGAAATGGCTCATTTTTAAAAAATATATTTTATTGATTTTAGAGAGGAAGAGGGAGATAGAAACACCCATGATGCGAGAGAATCATTGGTTAGCTGCCTCTTGCAAGTTCCCCCACAACCCAGGCATGTGCCCTTGACTGGAATCGATCCTGGGATCTTTCAGTTCGCAGGCCGACTCTCTATCCACTGAGCCAAACTGGCTAGAGTGGAAATGGCTCATTTTTAATTCATCCTCCTTACCTTACTGTTTTTCTACTTAACAATAACAGTATTTTTCTACTTAACAATACAAGCCAACTTTCCTAACTCCTCCCACCAGCTACTTGCTTGCTTTTCATTTATGGAACCTGATTTACCCTGGGCACCCTCACTCAAATAATATAGTGTTTATTAATCAGACAGAGAACCTCAAGCACTAAAATTCAAAAGGATCACTCCCAAAAGATGAAACTCATACAATATATATATTTATGGGAAGGCAGGCCTTTAGATCTGGCCACATTCTATTTAGTCTTTGGAGGAACTGAATATACTACACTATTTCCTCTGGAAAACTGGAGAGGAGCAGAAAGAAACTATGAATGTTTCTGGATCAGGGAAATTAATCTCTTTTTCTATTGTGCAAAAGATTTGACAACACAGGGCACCCCAACTGTACATCCAGCCTCCCTTGTTTATCCAAATTATAGGCATCTGGCACCACCCAGTGGCCCATCTGTACACAGACATGCTTGTAATACAACAATGTACAAGGCAATATAGGAGCTACTAATATGAACAAGGCAGTCACCACCTTTTGTAGCCAAAAGTCAATTAGAAAAATGAGCATACAGCCGAGACCGGTTTGGCTCAATGGATAGAGCGTCGGCTTGGGGACTGAAGGGTCCCGGGTTCGATTCCGGTCAAGGGCATGTACCTTGGTTGCGGGCATATCCCCAGTAGGGGGTGTGCAAGAGACCGCTGATCGATGACTCTCTATCATCGATGTTTCTAACTCTCTATCTCTCTCCCTTCTTCTCTGTACAAAATCAATAAAATATATTTTAAAAAAAAGAAAAAAAGAAAAATGAGCATACAACCAACTATAAGAGATACATGTATCATTAAAAATAAATTTAAAATATAGTTCCAAAAAAATGTATATACACACTTTGAATAATTATAAAGGCAGTGGTTATTAAAATATATTTCATTTTCAAAACTGAGCTATCAGCTGTTAAAGTGCCTATACGTTTTTGGGGGACACCCTGTACATATAATGCAGTTGCAGTTGATCAGAGGAAAGGATTTTATTTAATTTCTGGGAGAAAGGAAAAGCTTCCATAGAGAAATTAGATTTTAAGCTGGGTTTTGAAGGAAGGATAGGATCTTATTTTATTTTCTAAGACTTTTTAAATTGACTTTCAGCCGGGACCGGTTTGGCTCAATGGATAGAGCGTCGGCTTGGGGACTGAAGGGTCCCGGGTTCGATTCCGGTCAAGGGCATGTACGTTGGTAGCGGGCATATCCCCAGTAGGGGGTGTGCAAGAGGCAGCTGATCGATGACTCTCTCTCATCGATGTTTCTAACTCTGTATCTCTCTCCCTTCCTCTCTGTACAAAATCAATAAAATATATTAAAAAAAAAAAGAAAACACAGGCTCTGGAAAAAAAAAAAAAAAAAAAAAAAAAAAAATAAATTGACTTTCAGAAAAAGAAGGGGGAGGGGGGAGAGAAATCAATCAGTCACCTCCTTCACAGTCCTTCTCCCCCCACCGGGGACTGACCCACAGCCAGGCATGTGCCTTGAGCAGGAATAGGATGGACAACCTTTCAGTGCACAGGTGGACACCCAACCAGGGCAGGAAGGATAAGATTTTAATAGGCAGAATTGAAAAATACATTCAACCAGCATTAGAGTAAGACATGGAAAATGAAGAAACCTGGTATATTCAAGAAAATACATGTATAGTCTGGTTTGACTAGATAGTGGGGTAGAGTTGACAGAAGGTGCTCTAGCCGATGTGGCTCAGTTCATTTGAGTGTCCTCCAATACATCGAGTGGTGGGTTCAATTCCTGGTCAGGGCATATACCCACCCAGGTTGCAGGTTTGACCCCAGGTCTGGATGCATGTGAGAGTCAACCAATCAAGATTTCTCTCTCACATGATGCTTCTCTCTCTCTCCCTCCCTCCCTCCAAGATCAATAAAAAAAATAATTTTTTAAAATATATTTTATTGTTTATAGAGAGGAAGGGAGAGGGACAGAGAGTTAGAAACATCAATGAGAGAAATATCAATCAGCTGTCTCCTGCACACCCCCTACTTGAGTGGAATCGAGCCTGGGACCCTTCAGTCCGCAGGCCGACGCTCTATCCACTAAGCCAAACCGGTTAGGGCTTAATTATTTTTCAAAGTATGGAAGGTGTATTAGGCGTCAGGAAGATTATTTTGTCAATGATAGTAAGATGGACTGAAGTGGACAGAAAAGGAAGGAGAAACAAGTTTGAAAGCTAGTATTATAGTTGCCAAGGTAAGAAGCAATGAGAACCTGTCTTATGTTGATGGCAGAGAAATTAAAAGGAGATAAATGTGAAAAACTTTATAGAAATAGGATTAATAGTATTTGACTCAATAAGTTGTTACAAAACTAAAAAAATCAAAAAGACAAGTTTGAGCCTAGGTTCCTAGAGGAAATCAAGTGCCATAGATGAAAAGATTGCATGTGGGGAAAGATATGAATTTTATTTTAATTATATCTAAAATCTAAGCTGACATGTCAGCAATGTAGAGGAGAACTAATAGAGGTCTGAACATTGATAAATTCGGGACAGAGATACAAATTTGGAAATTATTTGTATAGAGAAGTTTCAAAATCAAATGTCTTGTAAATTTTACTTCACTTTAAAAATAAGCACAATTTACTATAGCTAAAATTTGGAAACAGCCTAAGTGCCCATCAGCAGATGAGCACTTAGGTACATCTACACAATGGAATACTACACTTTTTTTACTGTGGTAAAAAAAAAAAAAAAGGAATTCTTACCATTTGCAACAGTAAGGATGAAACTGGAGAGCATTATGCTAAGTAAAATAAGCCAGTCAGAGAAAGATAAATATCACATGATCTCACTCATTTGTGGAATGTAATAAACAACGAAAACTGATGAACAAAAACAGATCCAGAGATAGAGAAGCATCCATCAGACCGTCAAACCTCAGAGGGAAAAGAGGGGAGGGAAAGGGTAAGATCAACCAAAGGACTTCTATGCATGCATATAAGCCTAACCAATGGACACAGACACTATAGGGGAGAGTACATGAATGGGGGATTAGAGGGACAATGGGGGTAAGGACAAGTATGTAATACCTTAATCAGTAAACAAAAAAATAAGCCGGTATTGATCAGTGATTAGAACATCTGCCACACATGAAGAAGTCGCGGGTTCAATTTTAGGTCAAGAGCAAGTACCTGGGTTTCAGGATGGATACCCGGCCCGTTTGTTTGGGGCTGGGTATGGATGTGTCTCCTTTACATCCCTCACGTGTGTGTGTGTGTGTGTGTGTGTTTGTGTGTGTGTGTGTGCACGCACGCGCGCGCGCCTCCCTCTCCTGCTCCCTCGCTCCTTTCTTTCCACTCTTTAAAAATCAATGGAAAAAATGGTGAGGATTAACAAAAATAAATAAAAAATAAGGGGAATAAGAAAAAATAACAGATTAAGTACCCAAGAAAGTTCTGAGAATAAAGTTCAAAGAAAGAATCTCGGGGGAATATACTATCCCTAGAAAAAAGAAAGGAAAGGGAGACAGAAAGGCATAGGGGACTAGAAAGAATGACTAGAGTGTTAAATGCTGTGGCTATCAAGAGATAAAAATGGCGGAAACCGGTATGGCTCAGTGGTAGAGCATCGGTCTGCGGACTGAAAGGTCCCAGGTTCAATTCCGGTTAAGGGCATGTACATTGGTTGCAGGCACATCCTCAGTTGAGGGGAGGGGATGCTGGAGGCAGCTGGTGGATGTTTCTCTCTCATCAATGCTTCTAGCTCTCTATCCCTTTCCCTTCCTCTCTGTAAAAAAATCAATAAAATGTTTTATTTTATTTTATTTTTTAAAGAGAGAGATAAAAATGTTTCAAGAAGATGGGGATGGTCCATGTTTCAAATGCTACAGAAACATATAAACTAAGAAAAGGCTTTAAGAGACAAACAACTTTCTATGGAATTACCTCAGTTACTAAGAATCCTGGTTTTCTCTTATTTGAGTCATAAAAGAATTCAGCTATCTCTTTGGTTTATTAAGTCCGTTAAGATTATTTCCTTAGCCCTAGCTGGTTTGGCTCAGTGGATAGAGTGTCATCCTGGGGACTGAAGAGGCACAGTGCATGAAACTCATGCACGGGGGCAGGGGATGTCCCTCAGCCCAGCCCACACCCTCTCCAATCTGGGATCCCTCGAGGGCAGTCCAACACCCCTCTCACAATCCAGAACTGCTGGCTCTCAACCGCTTGCTTGCTTGCTTGCTTGCTTGCTTGCTTGCTTGCCTGCCTGCCTGCCTGCCTGCCTGCCTGATTGCCCCTAACTGCTTCTGCCTGCCAGCCTGATCACCTAACTGCTCCCCTGATTGATGTGTAATTGCTCCCCTGTCAGCCTGTTTGCCCCAAACTGCCCTCCCCTGCAGGCCTGGTTGACCCCAACTACCCTCCCCTGATGGGCCAATCACCCCTAACTTCCCTCTCTTGCCAGCCTGGTCGCCCCTAACTATCCTCCCCTGCAAGCCTGATCTCCCCTCCCCCAACTACCATCCCCTGCAGGCCTGGGCTGCCCCCCCCCCCCCAAACTGTTCCCCTTGAAGGCCTGGTCCTCCCCAACTGCCCTCCTCTGCTGGCCCAGTCACTCCTAACTGCCCTCCCCTGCAGGCCTTTACCTCCCAACTGTCCTCCCCTGCAGGCCTGGTCACCTCCAACTGCCCTCCCCTGCCAGCCCAGTAATACGGTAACCCCTAAAAATATACCTACCTATAGAGTTTAAGTTTAAAAAATATGGCTCTCAAAAGAAATTTCAATCATTGTATTGTTGGTAATTTGGCTCTGTTGACTAATAAGTTTGCTGACTATTGTCTTATATGCATACATGCACTACCTATAGACTCAGGCAACAGGGTGGTGAAGGCCTGGGTTAGGGCAGGAACTGAGTGGATGGGGATTACGGTGGGGAAAAAAAGGATATCTGTAGCACTCTCAACAATAAAGATTTAAAAAAGATTATTTCCTTAAAAAACTCACTGGCCTACTAATTAATCATAACCTGAGACCTATATATATATATATATATATATACCTAAGTGACCACCATTTCAGTCACTATGATGCACACTGACCACCATGGGGCAGATCCTCTATGCAGGAGCTGCCCCTTGGTGGTCAGTGTGCTCCCACAGTGGGAGCACCGCTCAGCTGACCAACAGGCACCAGAAGCCAGCTGTGAGCCCGACAAGTGAGGCTGTGGGGGTGAGAGCCTCTCCCCTGGACCATCCCCCTGCACACCCCTCCCTCATCCAGACCAGGATCAGGACCTGCAATGGGACTGACTGGGTGAGAGCCCATGGCCACTTCTCAGTCATGGGCACACAGAGACCGCAGCGGAGTGGCAACAAGCCTACTAAGTGGCGGGATGAGTGGGAGCTGTGTGGTGCCAGGCCCAGGCTTGGGCTCCTCTCCAGCTGCTTGCCGCCTTGCATACTACTATATCCCTTGTGAGATGTTGGACTGCAGGTTTCAGCCCAATCCCAACAGGCCACGCCGAGGCACGCCATTGGTGCACAAATCATGCACCGGTCCTCTAGTGTTTAAATATTAAAAAATGTTTTTAGCCGAAACCGGTTTGGCTCAGTGGATAGAGCGTCAGCCTGCGAACTGAAGGGTCCTGGGTTCGATTTCGGTCAAGGGCATGAACCTTGGTTGCGGGCACATCCCCAGTAGGGGTGTGCAAGAGGCAGCTGATCGATGATTCTCTCTCATCAATGTTTCTAACTCTCTATCCCTATCTCTTCCTCTCTGTAAAAAATCAATAAAATATATATTTTTTTAAAAATGTTTTTATTTATATTGTCATTTGGATAGCTATTTTTTAAAGAGGAAATTCAGAGAGGAAAGGAAGAGAGATAGTAAAATCAATGATGAGAAAGAATCACTGATCAGCTACCTCCTACATGCCCCCACAGGGGAACAAGCCCATGATCCAGACACGTGCCCTTAACTAGAATCGAACCTGGGACCCTTTGGTCTGCATGTCAATGCTCTATTCACTGAGCCAAATCAACTAGAGCCTTAATATGTTTTTATTGTAGTTTACTTTTTTGTAAAAAGCGATGTCATTACCCTGCAGAAGTTAGAGGATTAAAAACAAATGTTTCCAGCCTATACTTTGTAGCGTTTTTACTACTTATTCCAAGCCTCTCAACTCTGGTTCCAGATTGCATTTCCTAGAGAAACCTGGGATTGCCTGCCACTCAGCAATGATCCTACAAACACTGCATGGAACTTTGGATATAGTCCCAAGTCCGTATCTGCTTAACTGCTCTCACTTGCCTTTTAAAGAATTCAGAGACCTGTTAACATCTTCTTTTGAGTGCTATATTCATGTCCTATGAACTAGGGTAAAGCAATATACTCAAGAACTCAACAATAGCTGGGACCGGTTTGTCTCAGTGGATAGAGCGTCGGCCTGCGGACTGAAAGGTCCTGGGTTTGATTCCGGGCAAAGGCATGTACCTTGGTTGCGGGCACATCCCCAGTAAGGGGTGTGCAAGAGGCAGCTGATCGATGATTCTCTCGATGTTTCTAACTCTCTAACCCTCTCTCTTCCTCTCTCTGAAAAATCAATAAAATATATTTTAAAAAAAACAAAAACTCAACAATATAAGCCTCCTTTTCTTGAAAGTTGAGAAGATAGCCAAGATGAGAACTTCAAAGCAACCACCACAGATCATGAGGAAGATAAGGAAGTCTTGTATCAACTATCCTATGAACAGGAAATTTGTTCCCCCTTCGGATGGATGCCTTCTCTTCCTGTTGGTAATACCAAATGTCTTATGTTTAGATTATTGGCTTTGGTTCCAATAACAATATTTCAGCCCTGGTCTGTTTGGCTCAGTAGATAGAGCACAGGCCCGCGGACCCAAGGGTCCCAAGATTCAATTCTGGTCAGTGGCACGTGCCCAGGCTGTGGGCTCCATTCCCAGTAGGGGACATGCAGGAAGCAGCCAATCAATGATCCTCTCTCATTACTGATGCTTCTAGCCTCTCTCCTCCTCTCTAAAATAAAAAATATTTGAAAAAAATAAATAATGATATTTCAGTATGTTAAGAATTCATTCTAACCCATCAGTGCAATCTCCAGCTATAGAGCCAAGGAACTTTTTATAACAATTAAGCCCATTTATCTCAATTTAAATGATTCTAAGAAAAATCCATTAACTAAGGATTTCCACTATAAAATGATTTACTTTCACATCAAAATCCAGTATTACCAGTTTTTGCCATTCACATTTCACATCTTCCTTGAGCCCTAGCTGGTTTTGCTCTGTGGATAGACTATCAGCCGTGGACTGAAGGGTCCCAGGTTTTTTGTGTTTTTTTAAAAAAATATATTTTACTGATTTTGTACAGAGAGGAAGGGAGAGAGATAGAGTTAGAAACATCGATGAGAGAGAGTCATCCATCAGCTGCCTCTTGCACACCCCCTACCGGGGATGTGCCCGCAAACAAGGTACATGCCCTAGACCGGAATCAAACCCGGGACCCTTCAGTCCCCAAGCCGACGCTCTATCCATTGAGCCAAACCGGTTTTGGCAGGGTCCCAGGTTTTATTCAAGAGCACATACCCCGGGTTGTAGGTTCAATTCAATTCCTAGTCCTGGTCCGGCATGTGCGAGAAACAACCAATCAAGGTGTCTCTGTTTCTTGCTCTGTCTCTCCAACCCCCTTCCACCCTCTCTAAAATATCAATGGAGACTTGTATACATGCATATAAGTACAACCAATGGACACAAAACTCTGGGGAGGGGGAGCAATGGTAAAATATGTACACAGATAATTTAATTTAAAAAAGAGAAAATAAAATATCAATGGAAAATATCCTCAGCTGATGAGTAACAAAAAAAAATTTCCCCTTTAAATCACTGGAAAGGACACTAGAGAGATCAAAGAATGGTGATACTCCAAAGGAACAATTTATAATGAAACAAAAACATCAAGCGCCCTTCTACCTGCACTCAGTCAGAGGGCAGAGTTAAATAAGGTTAAAATATACTTGAAAATGTGGCACTGCTTAAAGTACACTAGAGAACGATAGCCTCTTGGCTACCATAGAGGTAAACAGCTTTCCAGATGGCTAAGGAAAACCAAGAACAAAAAAATGACTTGTGAGATAACTTCACATTAGAATTTGGCCAGACTTCCTTAAACAGTATCCTCACATGATAAGAGCAAATATCTAACCTCTCAAATATGATGATGAAAATTTTTGCAATAACCCAATCCATTAGACATACCACATTTCATTAAAAGATGCCATGCCCAGCCGGGACCGGTTTGGCTCAATGGATAGAGCGTCAGCTTGGGGACTGAAGGGTCCCGGGTTCGATTCCGGTCAAGGGCATGTACCTTGGTTGCGGGCAGATCCCCAGTAGGGGGTGTGCAAGAGGCAGCTGATCGATGACTCTCTCTCATCGATGTTTCTAGCTCTCTATCTCTCTCCCTTCCTCTCTGTACAAAATCAATAAAATATATTTTTTTTAAAAAAGATGCCATGCCCTAACCAGTTTGGCTCAGTGGCTGGAGTGTCAGCCTAGTATGTACGGACTGAAAGGTCCCAGGTTCGATTCTAGTCAAGGGCATGGACCTGGGTTTTGGGCACATCCCCAGTGGAAGGTGTACAGGAGGCAGTTATTTCTCTCTCATTGATGTTTCTAACTCTCTATCCTTCTCCTCTCTGTAAAAAATCAATAAAATATATATTTTTAAAAAGATGCCATTTCTGTCATATTAATCATGGCCCACACCCTACATGCAAACTTGAGACACACTAAATTCATTAATTTATCTCTAGCAAACACATTCCTGTGGTTAAGGTAGTACACGATAAATTGGGCTTCTGGCTCAGAAACTATGTTCTGTAGGGGTAGAGATATAAAAAAAAAATGCGGTAAGTGACCAATTCATAAAATTAATCACACATTAATTTTCAAAAACCCCTCAAGGACTTTTTTCTCACTCCAAGAGAATAGCTGAGTAAGTAAATAAGAACTGGTTGTCCCTTTTTCTGACCAATTTTAATAATAATAATGAAGATTCTTTTTTTGTTGTCGTTAATCCTTACCCAAGAATATATTTTTCCCCAATGATTTTTAGAGAGTGGGAGGGAGGGAAAGAGGAGGGGAATAAAAGAAGGTAAGAAGGGAGGAAGGGCAGGAAGAGAGTGGATTAAAATCATACACCTATGGATGAGGACAATGGGGGGGGGGGACACCATGGGTGGGAAAAGGAGAAACAATTGTAATAATCTGAGCAATAAAGATTTTTAAAAAAAGGAGGGAGGGAGGGAAAGAAGAACACTGACACAGAGATATATGGATTGGCTGTGTCCCACACAAGCCCTGACTGGGGTTGGGATCCAATCTGCAACTCAGTACATGCCCTTGAATTGGAATTGAACCCACAAACCTTCAGTGGACAGACCGATGCTCTAACCACTGAACACACCAGGGTGAAGATTCTTGTGCATATTCACAAAAACCAAAGATAAAGTTTTCAACACGGCTGTTAAATCTAAAAGCATCTGAAATTAAGATATGCATAGTCACTTCCTTCATGCCTATTGCTGATTCAGTGGTTTCAATTGCCAGGGTTCCAAATGAATAAGAGTAAATAAGAGATTATTTTGCCTCACTGATAATCTGCTTAAAAATAAAGCTAATTCAATCTTAAAAACTAACTCTTAACACTGTTATGCAATAAAAAGCTCTGTTTGGCTAACTGACTTTTATTATCTAGACATTTCCTAGACATGTTTAGAGTAACTTTCTTCAGTAGGTAATATCCAGAAATAAATAATATTTACTAAAAACAAAGTTTAACTAGTCATTTCATGATTGTAAAAGCCTGAACTCACTGATGGAATGCAGGACCAGAGTGTGAAACTGATCATCTCAGGCACCCGCAACAGGGCACGCGTCTATGGAACATCTCCCACTAGCTGTGTCCCATTTGCTGCTGAAATGCCAGTACTGTTTTAATCTGGCAACAAAAAGGCTGCTTTTTTTCAGCTCTCTCTAAAGACTGGCTCCTGTCCTAGGTTGATCCTAGTCAACACCAAGGAGCAGCACTGGGACGGAATTTTACACATTTAATAGAGTGCTGTACTAAATGCCTTGTTGGGTTGGGAACTAAGGTCACAGCATACCTAGCCTCTCACTTCAGCCATGCCAGGAAATTCTTCCTAATGAAATGGGACAATTCTTATGTAACACCATGAAATACAAAATATCTTCAGAATATGTGAAATCCTTGGGGGAGGGGAGGAATGGAGCAGGAATGGAGAATTCTTATCTGTCACACAGAATAATTAGGCAAAATTATGCCTCTTCAAACATATTTCCTTTTTCCACTATTTCCCAACATAGATCTAAAAATCTTCTAAAAATATAAATAATAAAAATGCAATCTCACTATTCTCCATCCCAAGTTTTTTATCTTTCAATGGAGAGAATTTAGATCCTGTTTTATGTTAATGCAAGTTGATCAACTGTAAGTTGATCTCTGGCTTGAATATAATTGCTTTCATCACAAGGTAATCAACACTTTTTTTTTTAATATGCATTTTTATTGATTTCAGAAAAGAAAAGGGAAACATCAATGATGAGAAAGAATCATTGATCGGATGCTCCCTGCATGTCCCCTACTGGGGATGGAGCCCACAACCAGAGGAACCAGGGACCTTTCAATCCACAGACTGATGCTCTATCAACTGAGCCAAACCAGATAGGGCTAACCAACACATTCTTAATTTTCACGTGGCCTTATCTACTCCAAAAAGGCATGGAAGAAAAGCCAACAAGAGAAGGTTAGAAACGTATCATCTGTGCTATCCTATTATTAAGATGGTCCAACTAGGGAGGTGAAATAAAAAACTCTGTATCCCTGACTCCCTAGTCCAGATTCACTTCACACAGAAAGAGGCCTTTTCATGGTCTAGGTTTTTGGTAATGTATTGATGAGGATCACTGCAGAACCCAACAACTAGGAAAAACAACAACATATTCCCTCCATGGCAAAAGGAAAAGGCCTAAGAGGTAGACAGAGCAGAGGTGGTGAACACTGAAGCAGGAAAGAAGGAATTACAGGCCTACCTCCTTTTACGGTGCTTCCCTTTATGGTGCTTCACAGATGCTGTGTTTTTTTACAAATTGAATGCAAGACCCTTCACTGGCAAAGAGAGTACAATTCACTTTACTGCAATACCCTGCTGCAGCGGCCTGGAACTGAACCACCAATATCTGGAGGTAAGCCTGTACAATACTTGTGTCAACTCTGGTCGGGTATACTAATACAGACACCAGGAGGAATGAAGCAATGAACAAAAAACCCCCACAAACTTATAGTTTAAGAATGCATTTAGAGATATACCTATATCTACATCTAATACTGCCCTGTCCTCTGGTCTTAAACTAACCTGAATCATGTTCAACAGACAATCCTTGGTGGGCACATTCAAAGTAACATTTAAGCTGACCAATTAAGAATGAATTGAAAAAATAACCAGGAAACAATGTTCAAAAGCAAAATGCAAAGAGATGTAAATTAATGTCTAACTTATTCTAAGCCATATCAACGATGTGTACAGAAAATGGGGGAGAGAGGGGGGAACTAGCCATAAAAACAGAAGGAAGTGGTATTTATCCCACTTTTGGAGATGTGAAAACAAAGAGAGAAGCTTAAATAACGCGCCCAAAGTCTAAATCTTAGTACAGTGTTTAAACACACGACTGTCCAGCTCTAAAGCTGTACTTTCCCCTTTATATCTTACTGATAGACCTATGTACCACCAATAATAATCTTACTCCAGTTCATAAGGAGCATTTTCTAATTAGAACCCAATGTGAAATAACGCTCACCAGTGTCACATTGCAAATCAGAGATATTAAGAGTCAACCAGACCTCCCTCCCAAAGACATTCAGCTCCAGTCACATCCCATAAACTCCAACCATAGCACTATTCTCTGCTTTTGAAACCCAAGAATCTTACAAAAATTATGTTGACAAGTAAGTCCTGACTCCCTCTGCCACACTGGCTCATGCTGCTGCCTGCAAAGGATGACTGTCTGTCTGTCTGCTGAACAGCTATAAAAGCAAGTTTACTACCTCCAGAAGAGCTGGAATTCTGAGGTGAACTGAACCCAGACACCAACTAAAGGTAGCCTTCAGTTTCCTTACAAGCAGCTAAATATTCTCCTTCTAAGGAGCAAGAAATGACGGCCCGAATTAATCCACAGGTTGTAACAATGTAAGAAACACGAACCACACGAAGGCAAAACGCAATGCAAATGAGGTAGATAGACACAGCCACTTCTAGGCTTACCCGAGTTTCGGAGATAAACACAGGAAGAGTTTATGAGAGAGAATCAAGATGTCCCACAGCCCGTTAAACTCGTAAAAGTAATTGAACCAGAGCTGGCACACAGTCAAAAACAATACCCCGGCTCGGGGAAACGGTGGTGGGAATTTTACGACTTGAATGGTCAGCCCTTGACCGTCAGGGCAGAAATCCAAACGCTCAACCCCTACTCACCTTTCCGCCTCTCCCGCGGCAGGAAGGGGCAGGCCGGGCTCCTGAGAAAACGGGTCCTGTGGGTTCACTGAAGGGCTGAGAAACAAAGTTTAAGTGGCAAAGGCGTCTCTGCTACTAAACACAGTAAAAAACAAACAAAAAAAACACACACCATAAGTACATTATAACGTGTTTGAGATCTCTCCAGAACTATTTAAAAAAAAACAAAAAACAGAGTAATGTATCTAATTCCGACTACTCTGTAAATAACCTTACAAACATAGCTACGGAAATAAAAGGAACCAGGCGAGTTATCCTCCCAGCTCCACCAACATGTAAAAAAAAAAAAAAAAAAAAAAAAGAGTCACTTAACAGGAAAACCTGAATCTTTTCAACCCTAACGAACCCCCACCCGAGCCGCCTTCCCGGGGAGAAAGCACCGCGCGGGGGAGGGGTGGGCCCGGGGAGAATGTGATAGCTCCAGCGCCGGTTTGTTTACAGGCTCCGGCGACAATCATGAGTCAGAAATTCAAGCCACCGGGCGCCTTCCAGCTAACAGGGGCCGAAGGGGACCGCTCGACGGCGTCCCGGAGGTCTGGGGGTGAGGGGAGGCAGACCAAGAGAATTCTGTTACAAAGGGGACCGGACGGGACGGGGCCAGCCGGCAACGACCGCCCCTCGGGCTCTCGGACCTCGGCCGCCCTCCCGTGCGGGGTGCTGGGCCCGAGAACTCGGGCTGCGGGGGGAGGGGGAGGGGTGCTCAGGGGGGTATCGCGCGAGGCCCTTGAAGGGACTGGGGAGGGCGAGCCGCGTCCCCCAGCCTCTTGGAGGGGGGTTGGGGGGAGGGGGATGGAGCCCACAAACGGGGTCGTCACCCAACGAGGCAAGACGTCCCCGGAGGGCTGTGGGTCAGGCCCTTGAGGGCAATTCCGGGGCTGCCGGGGGGAAAAGGGCAGCCAGTCCTTGCAGCGGAGACTTGGCTCGAGAGAGGGAGAAGCCCGGAGCCCTGGGCTTGGAAACGAGCCCCACTGTCCTGAGGGGGAAACAGACCGGGGGAGAGTGGCAGGCCAAGCCGGAACGAGGCACGGACCGGGTAGGTCGGGGGTGGGGGAGGGTGTCCGGCTGGGGCAGTTACAAGCACGGGGGCCGGCGGGGCTGGGCAGCCCGCTCCCCGCCTCGGGTCATCCTGCTAGCAGCCGCTCCAACGGTCCCAGGCCCGGCCGTCCCGTCCACTGCCGCCACCAACGCCGCCGCCATCTTACACTGGCCAGCGGCCGCCGCCACCGCCGCCTCCGCTCTCTGCGCCTGCGCCTGCGCCGCCACGCTTTCCGGCCCCGTTTGCGACGCTCGGCCGCGGAGGAGCCGCAGGGAAGGGTGGTCGCGCGAGCTCTCCGCGGCCCAACCTCCGCGAAGGACGCGTGAGGGGCGGGGCTTACGGCCAACGGAAAACACAGCGGGGGCGCGTGCGCATTGCCTAGGAGGCAAAGTTTATTTTTTTATTTTAATTTTTTTTCTAGTGCTTAGAGGGTCACACGTGCCTTGTGATTCGCAAGGCAAAGCTGAGTTAGCGGCGTCCCTGAGTTGTGGTGGAAATAAAATGTATTCCTAATGGGCTAGCAGGCGACCTTCCGGGCGACCTCCATGACTGCCCTGTTTCTGAATACTGGGAACAAGCAGTTGTCAAGCCAGATTTTTTCCAAAAACCCTATTTCCTTTGAGGCCATTTCCATAAATGGTTTCCATATTTTCGAGGCCCACTTCACACACACACACACACACCTCCCTCCCTCCCACACTTCACCCCGAGAGCTTCCATGCATCCACTTTTTTTTTTTCAATATATTTTATTGATTTTTCACAGAGAGGAAGGGAGAGGAATAGAGAGCTATAAACATCAATGAGAGAGAATCATCGATCAGCTGCTTCCTACACACCCGCCACTGGGGATGTGCCCGCAACCAATGAATATGCCCTTGACCGTCGAACCTGGGATCCACTGAGCCAAACCGGTTTCGGCCATGCATCTACTTTTAAAGGAGGGATTCAGAGCCTTGACTTGCAGCTATTTCTATGAAGTGGGGAGGGACATTGAGGGTTCCCAAGAATGGACCAGGGAATGCCCACTCGGCTTCCGAACAGAAAGCGTGTGGAAGATCCCTGACAGGGTTACTCCCCCACTGCCCAGATGGAGGGTTTTTGATCAAAAGGCCAGGGTGCAAGAATCTGACCTCGCCTCCTGTACCGCTACCCTGCACGATAAGTCATCACTTAGATTGTTGCAATAGACACCTAGCAGGTTTGTCTACTTCCATTATTGTCCTAGTTAAACATTAAGGCAGCCAGAGTGTCCTTTTAAGCTGTAAGTCAGGTCAAAACTTCCAAGCTTCCCATGACACAAAAATCACAATGGTCACAGCAGTATTCAACACAGGCTTACAAGATCCGGTACCTATTTCTCTGACTTCTCCCACACTGCCTAGCTCTACACTAGCCTTGGCCTTTGGTGTCACTCCAGTGGAAGCATGTTCCACCCCAGGGCTTTTGCACTTGTTTTCTTTTTTGTTCTTTTTTTAATGTTCATCTAAGATTTTTTTTTCCCCTTCAGATATTAGAAATGCAAAAGACTTTGGTATGTTGTTCTTATATCCAGCAACCTTGCTAAACTTTCTAATTCCAATAGTTTATTTGTAGATTCCTTTGGGTTTCCACATAAACAATTACAGTATACTAGGTAAGAACACCAGTTTCATTTATTTTATTTTGGGGCCAATACCAAGCTTTTCCTCCATCATCCCCCCTCCCACCCCTTTGGCAATCATCAGCTTGTATCCTAAAAAGGATTTTTAAAAATATATTGATTTTTTACAGAGAGGAAGGGAGAGGGACAGAGAGCCAGAAACGTAGATGAAAGAGAAACATCGACCAGCTGCCTCCTGCACACCCCCTACCAGGGATGTGCCCGAAACCAAGGTACATGCCCTTGACCGAAATCGAACTGAGACCTTTGAGTCCGCAGGCCGACGCTCTATCGGCTGAGCTAAACTGGATTCAGCAGCTTGTATTCTATAAATCTATTTCTGTTTTGTGGTGTTTCTTTGTTGTTGTTTTTTAGTTTCCACATATAAGTGAAATAATATGGTATTTGTCTTTCTCTAATTTCACTTAGCATAATACCCGCTAGGTCCATTCATGTTGTACAAATGGCAAGATTTCATTATTTTTTATTGCTGAGTAATATTCCATTGCTTGTATACCACACCTCCTTCATCCATTCATCTATTGATGAACACCTAGGTCACCTCTATATTATGAGGAATGCTCCCGTGAACTCAGGAGTGCATATATCTTTTCAATTTGGCCTTTTTGTTTTCCTTGGATAAATTATCCAGAAGTGGAATTGCTGGGTCATATGGTGGCTCTATTTTTAATTTTTTGAGGAATCTCCATACTGTTCTCCATAGTGACTACACCAATTTACAATCCTACAATAGATATTTACTAACTTGAGTTCTCCACTTAATCTCCACAAATCTCTACTCAAATACTTCGTGAGGCAGCTCTTGACCATTCCAACTAAAATGATACATTTTACACACACAAAAAAGAAAGAAAATGGTACCCTACACCACCACCCTCCAGTATCCTCTTGCTCTGCATTTTTTATTCACAGTGTTTATAAATATATACTTACTGTTTTTAGGGAGAGAGAAACATCAATGGGAAAGAAATATCCTGCATAACTGCCACCAGGGATTGAGCCCACAACCCAGGCATGTGCCCTGACCAGGAATTGAACTGGCAACCTTTCCATGCATGGGGTGATGTTCAATCGAGTCACACCGGCCAGGACTTTCATAACATTTTTTTTAACTGTAACATGTAACCTATAATTATATATTTTTAATCTAAATATATATTAGAATAAAACTCTGTGAAGGCAGGGTCTTTGTCATCTTTGTAACCCTAACTTCTAGAAGAGTGCTAGGACACCAAGTAACTATCAAATGCTCCAACCTTCCATTCATTTATTGTATCCGACAACTATCGAATTCCTGCTACATTTAAGGTCCTGTTCTAGGTGCTGCAGCTGCTGCAGTGAAAAAAGCAAACCCAGCCAAAACCAATTTGGCTCAGTGGACAGAGCGTCAGACTGAAAGGTTCCAGGTTCGATTCACGTCAAGGGCACATGCCTTGGTTGCGGACACATCCCCAGTAGGGCGTGTACAGGAGGCAGTTGATCGATGTTTCTCTCATACATCCATGTTTCTAACTATCTCTCTCCCTTCCTCTCTGTAAGAAATCAATAAAAAAAAAATTTTTTTTTAATGACAAAGGCAGCTTAAAAAAAAACACCACAAACCCAGATGTCTGCATTCATGGAACTTACTAGTGCAGAAGTTGGGAGTGTATAGAGAGGAAAGGGGCAGGCAGAAAGACGATATTAACTTATGGAGAGTACTGTAAAGGAAAAGAAATAGTGTGCTCTTTTGCACTGGGGGCCCAGGGAAGGCCTCTCTGCTGAGATGTGATAGAGATCAGCGGGGAGAGCCAGGCAGAGGGAGCAGCAAGGTTAAAAAACCTTGAATCTTGCTGGGACCGGTTTGGCTCAGTGGATAGAGCGTCGGCCTGCGGACTGAAGGGCCCCGAGTTCGATTCCGGTCAAGGGCATGTACCGTGGTTGCGGGCACATCCCCAGTGGGGCGTGTGCAGGAGGCAGCTGATCGATGATTCTCTCTCATCGATGTTTCTAGCTCTCTGTCCCTCTCTCTTCCTCTCTGTGAAAAATCAATAAAATATATTTTTTAAAAAATTTTTTTTAAAAAAAACTTTGAATCTTGAGTGTACTCTGTATTCAAAGAACAGTAAGGAAAGCAGAAGAGCATGTAGGAAATTAGAGAAACAAGATGGAGGTCAGATGAATTATGGACTTATAGAACTAAAGAGAGGACTTTGGATTTTACCCTGAGAGTGTCAGAAAAGCCCTAGTGGGTTTGGCTCAGTGGATAGAGCATCAGCCTGCAGAATGAAGGGTCCCAGGTTCAATTCCGGTCAAGGGCACATTGCCTGGGTTGCGGACTCGGTCCCCAGTGTGGGGCGTGCAGGAGGCAGCTGATCAATGATTCTCATCATTGATGTTTCTAACTCTCTCTCCCTCTCCCTTCCTCTCTAAAATCAATAAAAAAAAAAAAATTTTTTTAAAAAGAGTGCTAGGAAACCATGGAGGATTTTGCATAAAAGAGTGACATGATCTGATTTATCAATGAAGAAATTTACTTGGTTGATTCTTTAAGAACTGCCTGCAGGAAGGCAAAATAGAAGCTAAAAGACTAGTAAGGAAGGTAGTGCAGGCCTACAAGGCTAGTGTTGCAGTTGAAGTGGTAGGAAGTGGTTGGATTCTGGATATACTTTGAAGGTGGCAGAGGTGATTTACTAATAGATTGAATTTGGGGTGCAAGATAAAAAAATACATATCAGACCAGAGCAACAGGATAAATAGCAATGACTTTCTCTGGGATAGAACTCCTGAGGGTGAGGGGACTGGAGCAGGTTTTTTTTGAAAATACCCAATTCTAGTTTAGATCTATTAAGCTGGAGTAGTTCCTATTAGATTAGGAACTACTGAGCAAACAATTGAAATACAAATTTGAAGCTCCCAGGAGAAGGACAATTGGTGGTTTTATCTGGGGAGTCATTAAGGTATAAACGGTATAGATAGCCATGGCATGGGAAGTGCTTGGTAAGTTAATATGAAAAAGAGAGAGAGAGAGAGAGAGAGAGAGAGAGAGAGAGAGAGAGAGAAACAATTATAAACTGAGCTCTCCAATCCTGAGGCACTCCAACTAGTAGCGGTCGGAGAAAAAGGAAATCTATCGAAATGTATTTAAAAGGAGCAACAGGAAATAGGAAGAGAGCAAGAGGTCTTATTAAATAAACTTTCAAAAATGTTTTAATGAATTTAAAGTTGAAAATTGCTCAGCCAGTGTAGCTCAGTGGTTGATTATCAACCTATAACCCAGAAAGTCACAGCTCGCTTCCCGGTTAGGGCACATGCCCAGGTTGCAGTTGATCCTCAATGTGGGGGCATGTAGGAGGTGATGTTTCTAGTTCTCTTGCCCCTCTCCCTTTCTCTCTCTGAAATCAATTATATATACATATACATCATTGATGTTTCTATTTCTCTTGCCCCTCTCCCTTTCTCTCTCTGAAATCAATTATATATACATATATATATACATATACATATACGTATACATACATTTTTTAAAAGAAAATTACTGAAAATTGACCACTGGATTTGGAAACATGGAGGTTAAGGCCTTGACAAGAGTGGTTTTAGTGGAGCTAGGGAGATACAAACCTCCCTTCTGTGATCTGATTTCTGTGCTCACTGTTGTGGTGGCCACCATTGCTTCTACCACCAAATTAATTGCTACTATCACCGGATCTTCTCTTTCTTATTTTGGGCTTTCCTGCATTTGAGGTTGTGATGACTCTTCTAAATATTTAACCCCACTGCTTTCTGTGACACAGTATTCCATAGTTCTATAACATTTTTCTCTCTATTTATTTAATGAGCTTCATTGTACATGCTCTTCTAAACTGATCTTACCCACTTCCACAGTATAAACTACTACCCACATAATGGTTCCTAAATATTTATTTCCTACATAGGCTTCTCCTTCAAGGTATAGACTCATACTTGATAACCAATGGCACTTGTTTAAAAAATAGCTTTATTGAGATGAAATTCACATACCATACAATTCACTCATTGAAAGTGTACAACTGAAGAGCTTTTAGCACGTTCACAGATATGTGCAACCACCACCATCAGTTAATTTTCAACCATTTTTATCTCCTTGGAAAGATACTCAGTACACATTAGCTATCACCCCCTAATCTTCCCACCCTCTCTAGTCCTAAGAAACCATTAATCTACTTTGACTCTATAGATTTCCCTATTCTAGACTTTTCTATGAATGGAATCCTATAGAATATGGTCTTTTTTGTGACTGGCTTCTTTCACTTAGCATAGTTTTCTTTCTTTTTGGTAAAGATTAATAAAGGCATTGGATCATCTAGAAATCAGATGAGCTGAGCACCAAAATGGCACCAGCAGGCCAGAATGACTGGTGGGCAGGAGGCCCAGTGCAGGCAGTCCACTGAAAAGTGGGTGAGGCAGTTTACTGGAAACTGAAAGCCGTTAATCACTTCCTGTGAAACAGATAATGGGAAGAATAGGAACACCGAAGGGAGGGCAAGAGCCCTGGGCCAGTGCAGAGGAGAGGTAGAGAATGTGCATAATATTCCAGCCTCTCTCTTATTTTCGTGTAAACTGAAGATCTGTTTAACATTTTCCACTTCAAGGATTTTTGGCACTGAATTCCTTCAAAGAAAAATGCATCAGGTCCCTTCTATAGCTGCTTGCTGCTGGAAGCCAAAAATCCTTGCTCTCGGTCAGAGGGTCGATGAGGCCTGAGCATAAAAGGAGGCTGTAATAGGGTCTAGGGATGGTATTTCCTGAATACAAGTAGGGCTTTTAACTTGGTAAAAACAAACAAAAACTTTATAAATTTTAGTATTATTGGGGCAATGAGAATTATGACAAATGGTCTGGTGGAAGGAAAGAGACATCAGTTTGGAGGGTTGCAGCCAAATATATAAGAAAACTAGAAAAAAATTCAGGTTCTAGTCAGCCCATGGACTGAAGGATCCCAGGTTCAATTCCAGTCTAGGGCATGCTCCTCACCTGGGTTGGAGTCTCAATTCCTGGCCCCAGGTCAGAACGTGTGCAGGAGGCAACCAACCAATGTGTTTCTCTCACTCTCTAAAAATAAAAAAATATCTTTAGGTGTGGATTAACAACAACAAAATTTAGAATTTAGTTTCTTTTTCACATGGGTGAAAAAGAAAACTTTGAAGATAATGAACTAGAGTTTAACATCCACAATTGCATTTGAGAATGCTTTTGATGGTATTCAGAGTCCAGGCACATCTTTTTCAGACCTGACATACTCAGTAAGAATTGCCAAATTCCGAAGGGATCAAGTAGGGAGAAAGATATAAAAGCTTCCATATTGCTTATGAAGGTATAATTTACCAAATTGTTCTAAAATGAAGTCAATTTTCTTAACTTTATTTGTTCTTCGGTATGGTCGTCAAATGGGATAATTGGCTTTCTGTTGTCTGTCTTACTGAATAAATTGATTTAAGCTGTTTACCCTCTGGCTGGGTAGGAATAGTGCAAATCCTTTAAAGTTTCCTTTGTTAGGGAAAATAGGATTTACTAGATGGCTGAAGACTACTCAGCAACTAGATTTTCTAGCTGCAAAATGCTATTTAACTCGGTTTCCCTATTTTGCTTGTTCTGGCTTACAACTTCCACAACTTTCAGAAACCTTTTTCTTTATTTTTTAAAAATATATTTTTATTGATTTCAGAGAGGAAAGGAGTAGAAGAGAGAGATAAAAACATAAATGATGAGATAGAATCATTGATCAGCTGCCTCTTATACACTCCATACTGGGGATCAAGCCCACAACCCGGGTATATGTCCTGACCAGGAATTGAACTATGACCTCCTGGTTTACAGGTTGACACTCAACCACTGAGCCACACTTTTCTTCAAAATGTATTTCCATGCCTGATTCCTTCTATTACTAAAACTATACAATTTTTCCAATTTAATTAAATTCTTAACTCTTAGAAACCTTAATTTTCCAATGATAACCAAAAAGTAAACAACTAGCATTTCTTAGATTGACATTTATGAAAACTCTCAATTTCAAAGAATATACCTCCAACAAAGCACAAGACATTACATTAACAATTCCAAATCTACTTTATAGATTTTCTGTGACAAAAGCTAAAATCAGGTGAACTAGGATTTTTTTTTTTAAATATATCTTATTAATTTTTTTACAGAGAGGGAGGGAGAGGGATAGAGAGTTAGAACCATCGATGAGAGAGAAACATCGATCAACTGCCTCCTGCACACTCCCTACTGGGGATGTGCCCACAACCAAGGTACATGCCCCTGACCGGAATTGAACCTGTGACCCTTGAGTCCACAGGCTGATGCTCTCTCTATCCATTGAGCCAAACTGGTTAGGGCCTTAGAATTTTTTTTTTTTTTTAATATTTATGTTTATCATTTAACCCAGCAATGATCCAAAGTTTTTAAGTTGCCAAAGACTGGACATTATGTACAGGCATAGGAGGTTGGAGAAAAAGGTGGAAGAGAGGCGGGAAACAGCCTGTTCTAGGGCTACAGTTTCCAGGCCTCCAGTCGCCTGGATTTAAAACTGCACCATTTTCCCTTAGAGATAACATGCTAAGAAGAATAATGAGTTCTGCTTCTGATAATAGCAGGACTATTAAGTAAACATTGGCAGTTACTTTGTTTTGTGTTTGTCTGTTTTTTAATTCTCACCTGAGGATATATTTCCATTTGTTTTTTTAGGGAGAGTGGAAGAGAAAGGGAAAGACAGAGAGAAACATCCATGTGAGAGAAATAGATCAACTGGTTGCCTCCTGCACGAGCCCTGAACAAGGTCCAGGGAATGAGGCCTAGGGAGGAGCCTGCAATTGAGGTAGTGTCCTTGACTGGAATTGAACCTGGGACTCTATGGTCTGCAGCCTAAGCTTTATCCACTGAGCCAAACTGGCTAAGGCAGCATTTGCAGTTTTGCTGTAAAGAAAGTTGTTCTTTGAAAGGAGGGTAGGGCCGAAACTGGTTTGGCTCAGTGGATAGAGCCTCAGCCTGAGGAATGAAAGGTCCCAGGTTCGATTCCGGTCGGGGGCATGTGCCTTGGTTGTGGGCACATCCCCAGTGGGGGGTGTGCAGGAGGCAGATGGTCGATGTTTCTCTCTCATTGATGTTTCTAGCTCTCTATCTCTCTCCCTTCCTCTCTGTAAAAACTCAATAAAATATATATATTTTTTAAAAAAGAGAAAAAAAAAGAAAGGAGTGTAGGGGAGAGCAGACAAAATTAGGGGGTTCTCGTGGTTTTAGGGGCCTGGAGGTGGAAAGGCAGAGGGAGGCTTTAGAGCTGTGGGTGGGTGTCAGGATGAGGAAGGCCGAAGTTGAAAAGAATGGTCAAAGGAACTTAGGGTGATAGAGGTGCAAAATTTAGAAAGAATATCCCTCCCTAGGATGGGGGTCAGGTACAGAGGTAGAATGAGAAGAGTGGGTAAAGGGGGTGCCTAGTAAGATGCAGAGTAGAGATGAGGAAGCTAATGGCTGTGAGACTAATCTGTTAACTCCCATAATAGAGATTGAGGAGGGGCAAGGATCCCAGTGAATTCAGGGAGGGCAGAATAAGTGTCCCCAGTGTCAATTATAAAGGAGATCAACTTACCTGCCACCACATTAATTCCCCAAAACTCTATCCTGGTGATGTAAGCCTGTGGGGCCTTTCGGGGCCTGGGCAGCTTCAGTCTTCGGTAACCAGTCCCAGGAGGTCTAGGAGCTCCAAACCGGATCCAGAGGGCGGCCTGCTGGACTGGCCAAGTTCCAACCTGGAGGGGCCAGACTGATTTCCAGTGGCCTTCCCTCCCGCGCCTTGGGCAGGGCCCAGGCGGGGGTCTCAGGTTTGGGCAGGACTTGGCCCAGTGCCCTTCAATATCATCCCCCTCCCATTTGAAGCATGGGCCCGGAGGAGGCTTACCCTTGGTTAGAGAACCGGCACTTCATTTGGGGGTCATGAGAGCAGTGGCTAGGAGCTGACAGGCCTCCTTCTGGACCTCAGTCTTGGTCTGGTCTCCCTTTTGTTTTTGGATTGGGTCTCCTCATAAAGACCTTAAAGGCTAGGTTAAGAGGGGCTTGTGGACCTGTGCCTGGTTTTCGAAGTTTGCCGAGTATGTCGGGGGCTGCTTGGGATCTAAAATGGGTGTTTAGGCGGCTTTTCTCTGGGGAGGTGGGGTCTAAGGTGGTAAATTTCTGTAAGGTGGGAGAGGAGAGCTGGGTTTCGTCAAGTGCCCTGAGTGATTTCATTAGGTTTATCACAATTGACTGCCCCATGGGCAGCCTTTTTGAGTCCGGCAATGAGACAGGTAACCTATGGAGCTGGTGCCCTGAGTCCCATCTCGGGTCAGTTCTGGAGACTACACCAGTGACAACCAGGTCAGCCTCTGCATCCTGTCTATGGAGGGCATCGGCATGGTCCTGAGCTACTAGCCAAAGGTGCTCCTTCTCCTCTGGGATGATATAGATGTTGTGCCAGGTCAGGTCATAGGACTGGGTCAGGTACTCAGATTCCTTAGTAAAGGTCAGGTTGGTGGGGAAAGACTCAAGACACCTCTCAATCTGTGTGAAGTTGGACATAAAAAATGGGATGTGTACCTGAACAACTTAAAATCCTATATAACAAAAGGCTAATATGCAAATAGGCCAAATGGCAAAACTACCAGAATAACCAATCACTATGACATATGAACACCAAGGGGCGTGTCTGGAACTTGGCGGGCCTTGGCTACTGCGGGATGGTGGAGCTGGGGGAGGGGAGATGTGCCAGAACAAGGGGTTGCTGTCATCAGGGCAAGCATCTGGTGGTTATTGAAAATTCTTTGCTCCATGATCCTACCTGGCACTCCAACCTGCTGCTGGTGCCGGAGCCACCACTCGCACCCACTGCCAGTGTTGGTCCCACTGCTCACACCTGCTGCCGGTGCCAGAGCCACGGCTCACACCCATAGCCGGTGCCAGCCCTGCTCACACCTGTAGCCACCACTGCTTGCACCCGCTGCTAGTGCCTGGCGCCAGGCCCCATCACTCAGCGTCATCAACGGGTGTGAGTGGTGGCAGGGAGGAAGGGATAGATAGAAACATCAATGAGAATCATCTATCAGCTGCCTCCTGCATGCCCCACACTGTGGACAGAGCCCACAATGAGGGCATGTGCCCTGACTGAAATTGTGACCTCCTGGTTCATAGGTCGATGCTCAACCACCAAACAGCCAGGCCATAGCCACTTTTTAAATGGTGGAACTTTACTACAGATGACACATTACTCCAGAACCCTAGAGATCTGTACTGTGGCTCTCCCATTGTGGATTGCCAGAGAATCCACACATCTTTTCATTCCAGATACCTCTAGTACTGTGGAATTTTCCAGGTCATAAGGTCCTGCTATCATAGCCCGGCCTCTTGCACTTCTATGTAAGGATATGCTGTCTACTGAGACAATGTGCTTTTTTTTGGATAAAAGACACAAGATGCAGCCCAGATGGCATGGCTGTTGACCTATAAATCAGGAAGTCATGGTCTGATTCCCGATCAGGGCATATGCCTGGGTTGCAGGCTTGATCCCCAGTGGAGGGCATGCAGGAGGTAGCTGATCAATGGTTCTCTTTCATCATTGTTATTTCTCTCCCTTCCTCTCTGAAATCAATAAAAATGTATTTTTTTTTTTTTAAAAGACACATGATGGAGTAACTTATCTTTTACTTTGGAGATGTTTCAGAACACTGAATTCAAAAACCAAATATGGCAGGGCCCTAAATTTTTGTAGGGTTTATCTCCCACCCAGTGGAGTATCTCACTAAGGAATTCCTTATGACGAGATGCTGCAGCAACCTCACTCATGTTTGTATTAATTAGCCTATGATAAAATTTGTTTCATTTTATGGTTATTTCACTCAAAGTCACAAAACCTATCAATGTTGTTAAATGCAGCCTAGAACCTAGGCAAGGTAGTGTGACATTTCATTGAAGTTACTGACTGTGCGTTCTGTTCAACTTTTGTTCTCTCTTAATTATATAAAAATCAATATCCTTCTTGGCTGCCCATCTATCTGGTCTGTAGGACCACCCATGTTCCATTACCCAACTCTGCTTGGACCATGCTGCACAATGGAACTTCACCCACCCTGCCTCTGAAAATTAAATGGTGCCATTTGGCCTCTGCTATGCCAGAGTCCGGTCATCCCCACTGCTTCGAGGGAAACCAAATCTTCAATATCATCCCCCTCCCCTTAGCTTCTACCAACAGACAACCACTTCTAAACTTCTCAAAGGTATTGGTTACCACTTGGTTGGTGCCTTTCCTTTATAAAAATTACAGTCAGCTGGTAGGTTTTCCAGTGTAATAGACATTCATTCCTATATGCCCACTTTCTGTAAGTCTGTTGATAATTTCTCATGTGATCTGTCATCTTGACTTCATTTACTGTGGGCCATTGTTTCTCCCAAGCTCTCCAAAGCCATCTCAGCAGCGTATTATAAATACCTCATGGGAACTTGCCAGGATGTTCACGTTACAGGAAAGTGTCCCTATTATCACAAATCCTATAAGAATTTGATTCTTAGTTCTGAAACGATCCAAACCACTACCAATTTCTAACATATAGAAAGGGGCCTACAAAGGGGCACCTCCTTTAAGGTTGGAGAGCAGCATGAACACTTAGCCTACAGCTTAATTCCAAGCTCAATGATCGAACCATGACCTGGTTAGAGGTCAACCACTGAGCCACGACGGCTAGGCATGGGCATTTTTAAGTAACAGAAAAGGCAGGCTAAAAAAATACTAGAGATGTCCTTACAGTGACACATTCTTGGAAAAGTTTACTGGGGGCACCTTCACCTAGGAGAGACCTTTAAGCTACTAAATGACAGGGTCGGGCCCAGTACAATGCTACTCAAAGGTGATTTGAAGACATACTGGTCTGTGAAGTTTTTCTTTTTAAATCATTCTGTGACAGGATGAGTTAGATTTTGGGTGTTTAGAAACTTTTAACATTTTGACATTGTGATATTCAAGTGCATGATCAGTGGACTTATCCTGTCAAATGGGATCTGATCGGTTTTGAGTGTTGTCCAATTTTTGTGGTGGGGAGCACTGAATGTGAATTGCACACTTGTCTTGGCAATAGGAACACATACTGGTGGTGTGAAGAACTGGATATTTATAAAACAAAAAACCTGGTCCTTGACCAGTTTGAGAGGACTGCTCTGTCCTTTCAAAAGTCTTAGAATAACTCAAGCAGTGTTTCTAGAACAGAATCAATTTGTTCATGATCAATCAAAATAAAAATGAAAATAAACAGCTTGAGAACAAACTGAGGCAGATGAGGGGGTACACTTAGATTCCTGGAATAAGCCCGGCTGACCCAGTAAACAGTGAGAATTTATAAAAGAAAATTGGCAGTAGGGTGGGCACACAGTTCAAGGGCCCGACTCTTGGGTCTTCCCTCTCTCCTTTCTATCCTCATCCAGTGTTGGCTGGAGCTATAAGAAGAGAGTTTTGGTCATTTAGGTCCATCATCACAAGTCTATCCGCACTTTTCCCTTTTTTTGCAGAGCACAGGCGTCTCAGATTCAGACCTGGGCTCTTTCCACACTCTGATTAAGAACAGTAGTTAGACTTTCCCCAAAAGCCTGTGCGCTCAAGAACATTTCCTTCCTTGGTAATACCACAGAACATGAGAGCTTATGGGTTGAAAGGCTTACCCCATGGAAAGTGACATGTTGGGAGCTCAAAGTGACTCAGATGGTAAAGGTGAATCTGCTTCGGTAGTTATTTTCTGAGTGCTGAACCAGGACAGCCAGCTGGTCTGACCAGATTATCCATCAATATATGGCAGCCAAGGTCCATAGATCCCTAGCTCCCATAGGAAGGGAAAGTCAGCTCAAAGAAAAATAATTTATAAGACACATTAACAAAAGTAATGTGAAATGTTAAAATCACCACAAATGAAAGGGATTCCAATTGAAATACTCAAGAGAAAGTGAGGAAAGGTCATTCCATCTCCTTTGCCAAATGAGGTATAGATTGAGTGGAGAAGGGGCAGAACGGGCAGACGGGCAGAACTCAGCCTTGCAATGTTCTGTGGAATACCTCTGCTAATATTACTCACACTTTGTGCAGAAGCAGAGGAAGATCAAAAAAAGACCTGGATGAAAAACACTCCTCACTTAAAATATTTATTATTCTGGAAAAAGGACTCTGGCTGAATCCTACCCTTTCCCGAACCACTTCCCGAATCAAGCCACAGAACTCAAAGGAGTTGTTTCAAATAAACCAAAATATATCTGGGGAAGAACAGTCATTCATTCCCTAGACCTGACATTACAATTACATGTGTTTGCCAGGGAGGAGGGGAACTGGTGAGAATGGTATAATAGATGGACTAGATGAGGGAAAACTAGATGAGGGTGGGCCCTTCTTTGTCACAGTTTGAGCTCAGAGAAGGGCTGAATAAACAGGTATTTTTCAAAGAGGCGAGATAAAAAGAGGCAAAGGAAGGTCACGGGCTGGTTCACCCTGACCACGTAGCATTGCAGAAAGAAACAGGGTAGCTACTTGAGTTGCTGGAACAGAGCTGAGGACTCAGCACCTGGAGAGAGGAGAATCCCAACGCTTCTTTTCCAACCGTACTGTGAATAGAGGCAAAAGCCTCCACTTCCTTTCCCTTTCGAGAATTCAGAAAGGTCTGCCTGAAGGCAAGAGGGCATGGCGACAGACCTCTAGCTCCAGCCCAGGCTAAGTTCCCCCCCCATTCATTTCCAAAGGCCCTGCCCAAGAGAACTACTGAAACAGAGTACCAAGATTCTGTCCCTGCTCCCCAGGTCCAAGAAAGGGGAGTGGAGACAAGGCACAAAGACCCTGGGTACAAAGGTGAACATCAATGTGGCCAAATATAACGAGGGATGCCTTCCTTCACCAGTAGGTAGCTGGGCCTTTGCTAGCAGCAGAAACCACAAAAGGGCTCACAGAAATGGCCTGCAGAACAGGCTTTATCCCTAGAAATCAGGGGAGAAGCCTCAGTTGGTATGGCACCATCTTGGACAGGATGCCGGAGGGCAGCGGGCAGACCACTCCCGCGACAAAACTCCTGCCTCAGCTCCCAGTGGTTCTCCAGATGTTCCCCATGGCTGGCAATCAGGGAGGAAACGTGTTGTGTTTCACATGATCAGACACTGTTCGCCATTGGCACCTGGTGGGCCTGATAGATTGAGGGCATCCACGTCAAAGTTGAGGCCAGGAGGCTGGAGAGAGATGAAGGGACTCAGATAACTGCTCATATTTCAGGTCAGAGCATCTAAAGGCCCATTCCCGGGAGCCACAATTATCACTTGAGGTGGAATCACAGAAGGCTAAAGAATTCTGGAAACCTGGACTCAGATTAAAATCTAGAAGATATACTCACCATCTCCCCAGCCAGCTCTTTTGGAGGATGGCCCAAATCCTGTAGCTGGAAAATAAGGAAAAAGGAACATCAGACAGAGAAAACCAAAAAGTAGCTAAAAGTAAGAATCTGAGCTGTGGTTTCTGCTTTCTCTTAAGGCCCATGCTGTATGGCCTCTCTTGTGCTCCCTCTTCTACCTGGGTTTGGCACTAGGGCCTGGGATCCTTCCCAGATACATCCTCCACCAAACACCCCATCTGACAGCCCCATCCATCGGGCAGACAGCAAGAGGCCTCACCTGCTGCATAAGATCCAGCACTGTCTCAAAACGAGCCTTCTGAGTGGCCTCACTGTCTGTGGGGGTCTCTGCTTCAAACTGCTCACATATCTTGCCCATGACATTGTGCTGTTCCTGATATTTTCCAAACTGTTCTGGAGGTAGAGATTCCCGGTGACTCTGCAGCCATTCTGGATACTAAGAAAAGAGAAAATGGATAGGGAAGAATTAGGTGAATAATGGATAAGGAAGGGCAATAGAATATAAAGAATAAAGTACCAAGGAGAGGGGAAGACAAGAAAATGAAAAATTAAACAAGTTAGTTCAGCATGAGAAATAGCAATGACTCCAACTAATCACCTGGCTATGCTAGCATTTGTCATTGGAGGATGGTAAATTTTTTCCAAGAATGGACAAATAGTAAATATTTTAGGCTTTAAGGACCACATAGGATCTCTGTCACATATTCTCTTTTTTTTCTTTTTAAGTATATTTTATTGATTTTATACAGAGAGGAAGGGAGAGAGATAGAGAGCCAGGAACATTGATGAGAGAGAGTCATCGTCAGCTGCCTCTTGCACACCCTCTATTGGGGATATGCCCGCAACCACGGTACATGCCCTTGACCGGAATCGAACCCGGGACCCTTCAGTCCCCAAGCCGACGCTCTATCCATTGAGCCAAACCGGTCCAGGCTCTGTCACATATTTTCTTTTTTTGTTTGTTTTGATTTTACAACCTTTAAAAATGTGAGAGTTGGTCCCTAAGCTTGTGTGGCTCAGACTAAAGAGTCCCGGGTTCAATTCCGGTCAAGGGCACATACCTCGGTTGTAGATTCGATCCCCAGGCCTGGTTGGGTGTGTGTGGGAGGCAACCAATCAATGTATCTCTCTCACACAGATGTTTCTCTCTTTGTCTCTCCCTTCCACTCTGTAAAATTCAAAATATCAATGGAAAAAAATATTTTTAAAAAAATATATTTTACTGATTTTTTATAAGGAGGAAGAGAGAGGAATAGAGAGCCAGAAACATCGACCAGCTGCCTCCTGCATACCCCACACCGGAGATGTGCCCACAACCAAGGTACATGCCCTTGACCAGAATCGAACCTGGGACCCTTCAGTCCACAGACCAACACTCTATCCACTGAGCCAAACTGGTTTCGGTTGGAAAATATTCTTGAGTGAGGATTAACACACACACAAACACACACACACACACACACTCTCTCTCTCTCTCTCTCTCTAAAATAAAATAAAATTAAAAAATAAAATAGAATAAAATAAAATAAAAATAAAATAAGACAAAACAAAAAGAAGCTCACTCGCTCTAGCTTGTTTGGCTCAGTGGATAGAGGGTAGGCCTGGGGACTGAAGGGTGCCCAGTTCGATTCCGGTCAAGGGCACATGCCTGGGTTGTGGGCTCAATCCCCAGTAGGGGGTATGCAGGTGGCAGCCAATCAATAGTCATCATTGACGTTTCTCTCCCTCTCTCCCTTCCTTTCTGAAATCAATATATATATATTTATAATAAAGATATACCAATTGTGAATACTTACAAAAAAACAAATATCCTCAGTGTGGTAAAGCTTTATTTTCCTAGAAACACAACTCCTCTCCAGCTCTCCCCAATCCAAATAAATGAACATAGGAGGAAAAAACAGATGGGAGCTGTATACCAGAGTTTCTCTATCTTTGCAGGCTCTGAGCAGGCCTGCAAAGATAGAGAAAGCAGCCACAGGAGTTGATACCATGGAGAACAAGGATGACAGGCATAAATTGTTCACAAACCTTTTCTGTGATCTCCTTCAGTGAAGGGTACAGCACATCCTTGGACAGTAGGTTCTGCATGATGCTCTGCATGATGGGGAGGATGTTTCCTTCACCATCCCCTTCATCCATGCCCAGTCCTTCCATGGCCTTGGTCAGCTCCTCTTCTGACATACCCGAGTTCTAGAAAGGGTAGGAGAGAAGTGAGCAAGTACCCTGCCTTCTTGGGATGCTTGCTACCCTTTCAGGTGGGAAAGAACTATTTAAACTTGCCTGTAGCAAAACAGTGAGCAAGGATAGACTTGAGATGATACTCAAGAGTCTGTCTTTGAGACTCTGCTGGCGAAGTGTCTGAAAATGGGCCCCTTGTGGTTCCCTACCTCCCCCGCTCACCTGAAGATCAGTGGCATTTTTGGCCAGTCCACTTAGTGTCTCCTTTAGGCAAGAAGTGAATTCTTGTTGGGAAGTTGCATCACTACCTAGGAGAGATCAAAAGAGCCAAGGTCATTTACGATTTTAATTATGTGCTTACCTAGACTGAACTGGTTACCAGCCTGGATATGGAGCAGTTAGTAGTGAGTCACTAGCACTCCAAATGTTAGAGTGCTCTATGGTTACCTTCATAGTCATTTTCATCAATCTACACGGACTGTGCGTTAGTTTGTGCTCCATGATGATACTCAAGATAATGCTACCGCTCCGAATCGATCAGTTTCCATTAAAACTACCTGTTATGTTCCACCTACCTTACCCCTTTCATCAGCGGGATTCCCATCCCTCCCCCCATCTCCTTCTCCATCCCATGGCAGTGGTATCATGATTGCTACCAACTTGATTAAGAATTTTGATGGTCTCCAGCAAGGATGACTTAAAGAGGTTTGTTCAGAATTTCCAGTGGTCTGGGCCCCGCCTCACCCACTCTTCCAGCAGCCTCGGAGAGCTTCTGGAACTGCTCCACCAGGTGGGGCTCTTCCTCAGCCAACTCCTTCATTGCCTTCTCGAACTCTGCAGTGGCTTGGGAAGCCAGCTCGCTGTCGAATAGTTCCTGGAAAAACTTCTCTTGGGAGGCGAAGAGGGCATCCTGCATGCGAAGTGTGGCCAAAATGAACCTCTTGGCACTACGCTGCACCTGACCTCTGACACGTCACAGGCAGAGGCTCTGGGACACACAGTGCCTCCCTCCTACCTCTCTCTACTGGGCATTCTAACTACCTCTCTGAAGGACGGCAAGAAAGGTATCTGGCCTCAGAGGGAAAGGTATAGAGTGGCATTCCCAAATCAATCCTTTAAATGTCCTCTTTTCTCAAAGAATTTCCTTGAGATCTATTCCATCTCAAGTCCCTGTTTCATAAGGACTGAGGCCTGCAAGGGCACTCAGCAATGTGATGTCAAGGCACCCTCCTGCCACTCCCCTCTGGCCGATAGGGACCTGCCCCACCGCTGCTCAGACTGCATACTATCCCCCCATCCCCTCATCCAGCCCCACCCTCCAAGCAGGTGGAATTCCTACTTTGGCAGTGTCTCCTGGCGTTCTCTTCTGGGGCCCTGAGGCATCAGGGGCCGTGGTGGCAGGAGGGGGTGCTGGCGAGGGTCTGGCCTTGTCGAAGTCATCCAGAGCACCTTCAGAGACAAGAGACACGGTGTGTGTGTTGGGGGTGGATGAGAATAGAAGACGAGGGTGTTTCTGGGCAAAGCACTGAGAGAACCATCTTTCTAACTGTCAACTAAGTTTTTCTTTTTTTTAGTCTCCTTATTCTGGCCCACGCCTAAGCAAGCCTCCCAATTCCCTCCCAATTACCTAATTTATTGCAATCGAAGAGGGGAAAACAGCTTAAAGCAGAACAGGCATCTCTCTCGGAACCAAGAGGAGTGTTAAAAAGAAATTCTGCAGAAACACCTCTATCTACAGTGCCTTCCCTGCCACTCTCTCTGATTCTCTACAAACCCTACATTATGCCAAAACCGGTTTGGCTCAGTGGGTAGAGCGTCGGTCTGCAGAATGAAAGGTCCCAGATTTGATTCCGGTCAAGGACATGTACCTTGGTTGTGGGCACATCCCTGGTAGGGGGTGTGCAGGAGGCAGCTGGTCGATGTTTCTCTCTCATTGATGTTTCTAGCTCTCTATCTCTCTCCCTTCCTCTCTATAAAAAATCAATAAAATATATATATTTTTTAAAAACCCTACACTAATACATCCAACAAGAGCTAAGATTCAGAATATCTTCTGGCCCCTGCCCTCGCTCTGGAGCCCTAAAAGAAATAACCTTTGGCAAGAAAGCAGACGACACACTCTGTCCCACCTACCTTCCCCTGGGTCCTGGTACTAGTACAGACTGAACTCCAAGGAAGGGCATTCAGCTCTCTTATCCTCCAATTTGGCCCTCCCCGGGCAAAGCTCCTGGACTACCTCTGGCCTCGTCCCTGCAGGTGGCTGCGCGCCAAGTCACACAGAGTCACTTGGCACCCTCCACCGTTCCTGTTCATCCTCCCGCCTGCCCACATCTCTGGCACTGGGCAGGACAAAAACATTCACCTCTGCCCTGAAAAGCCTGTGTCCTCCTACGGGCTGCTCGCCAGGCCTAGGGGGAGAGAACGGGCGAGACACCAGGAGCACGGAGGGCATGGCTAAGGAAGAAGACATGGGTGAACGAGGGTGAACTTCTTTCCCTGACACCTCCTCATCCTCCGTTTTTCAAAATAACAGGAAAGGAGCCGGCTCCGGCTCTGACAGGAGGGAAGGACGGGACGGGGCCTGGAGAGAGAGAGGTGGACGGACTGGGAGGAGGGGAGACACCGCCTGGGAGGGAGGACCAGGGGTGGGAAGGTGGGAAGCCCGCCGAGGACCTAGAGAACTTCCCAAGGCCAAGTAAGGGGGTTTGGGGGGACCCAGAAACGCCGCCCGCTGGATTACCGTTCCGCTCCGGCAGGGCGATCACCGGCCCGGGCCCTCAGGGGCTCCCAGCTCCCGCGCCGGGAAGGGGCCAGGAGACGCGCTTCCAAGTCGCAGTCAGACCCTCCGCCCCCGGCCAGTCCCGGGCCGGCCTCCCCGCTCCGCCCCAAGCACCTCGGGCTCCCCTAACGCCCGGAACGGGTCCCCACACCCGCCCTCCTCGGGTCCTCCCAGGACGGCTTACTCTCCAGAAGCTCTTCCAGCTCCCGGTCCGCGTCGGCCCCGACCCCACAGTCCCCCTCCGCTGCGGCCATCTTGCTGCCTCCGCTGCACCGTAGGGGGCGGGCCTCCCAGACCTGGCGCCCCACCCCTTCCGCCTCTGCGACCAATGGTAAGGCGGGCCGGGGCAGAGTCGTCATTTTTAAAGGGACAGGACGGTGTGGGGTTTGTTTTTCTTTTCGTCAGAACCATTTAGCTAACGGAGGGGAAACTTACTTGGATCTTTTGGTAGGTTTCCTACGGGCCTGCACACTTTCGGATATACGATAGATTCTTCCTATTTATTTTGTCCTCCCCTTTCGCCTATGCCTCTCCCTCTGGCATTTCAGCGCCATTACTGGCAAGGATTTTACTCCTGTCTTCACTGCTCTTTTTCTCACTCCCAGGTGAGGGCGTAACACTTAGTTGGCTCTCCCGACTCTTATATAAAGAACATTTTTATGGAATCAAATGGGCATCTCTTTTTTCCTAGTCTCCATTAGAACTGTTACACTTAAAACTCAGTGCAGGGGGAAAAATTACTCTGGGGCCTTGTACTGAGCAATTTGAATAGTAATAGACCTGCCTTCTCTGATCCATCTCCTTTCCTTTGTAAAGAACCTAACCTCCAATACAGTGAATTTGGGAAGGCTCATATAGACACAACTCGAGACAACCCTTCCTCCTCTGGATTGTTCTATTCAGATCTATCAGAATGTATAAACTACCCGAGATACAAATCTGTTTTAGTACTTAGAGGGTATCTACTGTTTAAGACCCTGAACAGTGGAAGATTGATAAACCAGGGCCAGCTGTAAAGTAGCTGACTGGGGATTAGGCTGGAGGTAATACTAGACATACACACACAGTAAGAATGGGACAAAAGCCCTAGCTGGTTTGGCTCAGTGGATAGAGAGTAGGCCTGCAGACTGAAGGGTCCTAGGTTCAATTCCAGTCAAGGGCATGTTAGGGGATGTGCAGGAGGCAGCCAATCTAGAATTCCCTCTCATCATTGATGTTTCTATCTTCTCTCCTTCTCTGTCTCTAAAATCAATAGCAATATATTTAACATGTCACCAGTGACTGACTATACTTTCCGTTTGGACCTTGTCAGTCACTGGTGCCCCCAGCATATCAGTGAAATCAGGTATCGCAAGCTAAATGGAAAGGAAGACAAAATATGCTTGGCACTTAATGTATTAAGAAAAAAAAAAAAAATGGCCGGGACCGGTTTGGCTCAATGGATAGAGCGTCAGCTTGGAGACTGAAATGTCCCAGGTTCGATTCCGGTCAAGGGCTTGTACCTTGGTTGCAGGCATATCCCCAGTAGGGGGTGTGCAGGAGGCAGCTGATTGATGACTCTCTCTCATCGATGTTTCTGACTCTCTATCTCTCTCCCTTCCTCTGTACAAAATCAATAAAATATATTTTTTAAAAATGGCACAAGATCTTAAAAATGTCTTAAAAGAGGTCAGGATAAAGTGCTATAAAGTTTAAAAAAGAAAAATCACATTAAAATGAAAAGTTATTTCATGGTTTTCATCCTTAGCTTCCCAAACACCTGAATACTGTTTCAAAGCAACAGATTTGGCACATCCTTTTTCCTTTACAAACAGGGCACAGACTTATAAAATCACACCTGTGCAAAACTTACTGTATTCTTCCAAGCACATTCTGAACTAAATTCTAGTGCTCTCACTAAATTACTTGGTTTAAAATCCTTGCCACTCTAGACCTCAGATTACAAATTTGTAACAATAAAGTTGGGGTGTTAGGTTCCTTTTCAATTATAATTTTCTATAATTTGTGTCCTCTGATTAACCCAGTTCTCCCCACAGCTGAAACAATTACAGATTTTCTCATTCAATTCCAAACTGCTTACATGTGTATCTCTAATATGACTACAGTTATATCACGCACATGATTAAAAATAATTGGCATTTCTATTGGCTTTTCATTAATGTGGTAAATAAGCATGTTAATAAGGAAAATACTAGATAGTAATTGAGAAAATTATGGAGTTGAAAACAAGCATGGATCTTCTTTCGTATTATTTCTTTTTTATTTTTTATTGCTTTTTTACAGAAAGAAAGAGAGAGGGATAGAGTTAGAAACATCAATGAGAGACCGGGAGAGGGATAGTTAGAAACATTAATGAGAATCATTGATCAGCTGCCTCTTGCACACTCCCTACTGGGGATGTGCCCACAACCAAGGTACATGCCCTTGACCAGAATCGAACCTGGGACCTTTCAGTCCGCAGGCCAACGCTCTATCCAGAGCCAAACCGGTTTGGGCTGCATTATTTCTTAAACTTGCTCCTGCTTTTTTGTGTCTTACTACTGGTAATCCTAACACCTCATCTCAGTATTTATGAATCTCTTGCCTTTTGAATATACAGTGAACAATGTTCTGAAACAGTAATTCACAGCATTTTTTATAGCACTCTAGATTAAGAACATAATGGCTCTACTGTTCATTGACCAATTTTAAGTTCTTGCCTGATATTCATAATAATTTCACATATATCCATTTTGTTTCCCCAGTTCCATAAGGTTTAAGAAATGTGCCGAAGCCTGTTTGGCTCAGTGGTAGAGGATCTGTCTGCGGACTGAAAGGTCCCAGGTTTGATTCTGGTCAAGGGCATGTACATGGGTTGCTGGCACATCCCCAGGAGGGGACGTGCAAGAGGCAGCTGGTCGATGTTTCTCTCTCACCGACATTTCTAGCTATCTCTCACCCTTCCTCTCTGTAAAAAATCAATTAAATATATTTTTAAAAAAAGAAAAGAAATGTGGATAACTTTTTTCATATCCCTGAATTCAGAATAATGTTTATATTTATATGCAAAGTTAATCTTATAGTTTAATTTTTAAAGTTACAAAAGTGTTTTTGGCCAAAATTTATTACCAACTTGTATATATTTACAAAAAGCATGCTTATAACTTGAGAAAGTGTTACCAAAATAAGGCAGGCTTAGTTTGGGGATACTTTAAGAAAGCAACTCTTAAAAGCTATAAAAATATAAAGGACTAAGCTCTTTTTTAAAAGACAAATTTTTAAAAGATATATTTTTATTGATTTTAGAGAGAGAGAGATAGGGAGAGGGAGAGATAGAATCATTGATGAGAGAGAAACATTAATCGGTTGCCTCCTGCATGACCCCCAGTGGGCATCAAGCCCCCAACCTGCCGAAACCGGTTTGGCTCAGCGGTAGAGCGTCGGTCTGCGGACTGAAAGGTCCCAGGTTTGATTCCGGTCAAGGGCATGTACGTTGGTTGCGGGCACATCCCTGGTAGGGGGTGTGCAAGAGGCAGCTGGTCGATGTTTCTCTCTCATCGACGTTTCTAATTCTCTAGCGCTCTCCCTTCCTCTCTGTAAAAAATCAATAAAACATATATTTAAAAAAAAAAAAAAAAAGCCCCCAACCTGGGCATGTGCCCTAATTAGGAATCGAACCAGTGACCTCCTGGTGCACTGAGACACACTGGTTGGGCAAAAAGATACATATTTTAATCAAAGACACAGTTATTCTACTCAGTCTTCGCACATAGCAAGCAAAATACTTTATCAGCACGGTAATCATCCTAATTTACTGTATTTACCTCTAATCTTACATATGTATATTACATATAAAACATCTAGAACAGTGACCGACATGATAGGTGCTCAATAAATACTGGCTGAAATTAATAACAGACAAAACGTTGCAGTCAATAATGGAACAGGGGAGCTATTTGCTTTCCACCATTCTCACAGCAGTTTAATATATCCTAAGAAAAATGTGTGCTTTGTTTTAAACAATGGGCATTTACTACTTTTGTAATTAACCTATTTGTCCCCTAGTTTTCCTTCCTTCTATAAAGTAGTTATATAAGGAAAGATATGCTTTGGTGGGCAGCTGCACGGAATAAGTAGGAACAAGAAAGAAGCCACAAAACTCTCGCAGTAATTTAGTTTATTTAGTGTGAGATACAACAAATAAGAACAATGATTATAAAAAAACAAATCAATAAAAAGGGACGTGCATTTTTGGAAAACCAGACAGTTTTTTTTTCCAACTTTAAATTTCTGGGCACAGAGAGGGAGGGTACCTGCCTGGAAGTTGAAAATGCAGGATGTCTTAGTTTGCTGTGATGGAGGAAAAGATGCTACCTTATTTATTACATCCTACTCCTTTCTAACAAAGAGGAAAGAAAGGTAGTAGGGAAGAAAAGGATTAGCACTGAAGGAATTTACTAAACAAAAGTTCACCACTGCATTTTCATTTGTTTCTTGAAAGAGTTAAGCTGGGAAGGCAAGTCCAACTGTGACCACAACTGTAAGATTGAGAGAATGAAAGGTCCTCAGAGAAAAAAAATACAAGAAGTCAAGCTTAGACATTTATTAGCCATAGATCAAGAGAAAAGAACACTTGATCTTAGGGCAGGGAAAGGGACAGGTTAGGACATAAAGATTAATTCTTGGGTTTGGGGTGGAGACTGAGGGGAATATGATGACTGACCCTATACACAAAGGGGGCTTCAGCGAAACTGCAGAGGACTGATCCTTAAACCAATCACATCTTTGCCAATCTCTGTCACCTGTGGAAGAGGAAACAGGAAAAAGTTAGGAGTTTGAGAGGTTGAGACGCCTAGAAAGCTTGCTTGCTCCACTCTTCCATGAGCACAATAAAGTGCTTTGTTATTGTTTGTCAGTGATTGACAAAAGAGCAGTGGGAGAAGCTCTAGCTTTACCTAGTATATACCTCAAGGAGGTAGGGGCAAATACAGGAGAGAAAGGACCACTGTGCTGCTTCTCTCCCCCTTCCTTCAATATCCTAGATGCATTTCTCGAGGAGAGTACTTACTGTAGTGACCCTGCAGATCTGACCCTTGAATTCAGGGGAATAGCAGGCCCCACTGAGTGGACACTTTTCCACTGGTTTTCCACGGTAGATGGGCCGGTAAGATGCAGCACAGATGTCGAAAGGGTTGTGCATGTCATAATTAAGTTGGTAGGCATCTGTGGGGTTCTTCTCGCAGGCTGCCAGGATTTTCCGGGACTAAGAGAGGGAAGGAATATTTTATTTAAGAGTAGTAAAAGCTTCATACAACTCAAATTATTTCACCGTTATAGTTTAGTAGTTTCTTTGGTGCAGGATGAAATTACACTGAATTCGAAATATACCTTCTGTCAGGACATACATGAAGGGGTAATAATTACCACTCCTGTGGAATCAGGCTTTTCCCTTCTCAACACCAAAGAAATTCCCTGGATCTAGACCCATATTCCTCTATCAACTCTGAGTTATCAGGGTCAGGCCTGAGTTAGAACTGGCTTCCAATGCCCAAAAATGCTTTTGGAGAACACAATGGGACATAAACGTGGAGGTTGGTGGTGGTGGTATTGGGAGATCTGGAGCTCAGGGTCAGGCAGAGGGTTATTTTCAGGGGCAGTGGAGCTATTCTAGGTTGCCAATCACTCTCACCCTGGTGCCATGTCTGAATAAGTTATTAGTTCAGTTTCCAGGAACAAAAAGAGGTACCCATGCCAGTAAGTAAAAAGAGTCAAATTTTGTGGCTCTTTTTGTTGAATATCATTCTGTGCTTTATTTCAGCAGCAAAGACCTTGGTCTACTACTCCCTCCCTGTAAGAGCAGACCTGGTTCTTTTATGCTCACTGACGGGGTTCCTATCTACCTGTTGAGCCACCTCTGGCTTGGGCCCAAGTTCCAACAGGCGCCGAGCAAAGGTGGCAGCTGTTTTAAAGTTCTTGAGCTTGAAGAAGAGGTTGAGGGCTGTCCGCAGCACCAGGATCATGTGCACAGGCTGCAAGTTTGAGTGGGTGAAATAGGCTGCCATCTGGTGGACAGAAAGAGGAACACATGAGAGGCTGATTAGACTGTTGAGATAGGTCATGCATAGCTGATACACATGCATTTAAAAAAAAAACCACACAAATAAAAACAGGACTGGTGATAAAGCAGGGAAGTCTTCTGCTTCCTAGTTATGGAAGACTGATGAGATGAGGAAGAAGAGTGTAGAAATACATTTTCTTCTCACAGAAATGGGACCAAATTTCTCTTACTCCCCAGAGTGAGATCTGGGTTTGGAATTGAAAAATTCAGACGTAATGGAGGAAGAGGGAAGGAAACCGCTTTACTGCTCAGAGGGCCACAGATCTTACCTCACAGGTGCGTTTCTGCTGTTCCAGACTCTCTTTAGGCAGCTTCTTCCTTTCAATCTCCATGGACAAACCCACAATGTACTCACGGCAAATGGTGATGAGCTGTTGGGCCTGAGGGAAGGGGCAAAGGAAGGTCATGGTACAGAGGCAAGAATGTGCGGGCGCCCATGACTAGGACAAGTAGTAGACCCCTCCTAACCTCTGCAATCTCCTGTTTATTGTCCACAACAAGGAGTGGCACACTGAGTAAGATGGATCGGAATTTTTCCACCGCCTCCTCAAACTTGCCAACGGTGGTGAGCTGGTAGCACAGTTGCAACCGTTGGATGAGGTCATTAAGTTTCAGGCCCACAGCTGGTACACCATTCTTCAGCCCTGCATCCTTCCTACACATGAAAAAGCAGGAAGAAGACAGACAATAAGTAGGAGCCCACTGGGACTCAACTACTTTTTCTGGCAACATAATCACCGTGAAAGCAGTAACCAAATCTCGGAGAGTGCCAAGCCAAAAAAATCGTTTCCTATTAGGAACCCCAGCTTTGAAAAATTGTGACTGTCCCTGTACCACCTGAAATATCTAAACCACGTTGGAACAGATAAAAGTCAGGAACACGGGGCCTTACCAATTGCGATTAGGGTAGCCATACATGGAGGGCAGGCAGGGCAGAGCCTGATAGGTGGTACGGCCTCGGGCGTAGGTCTGCAGGAACAGTTGCTTGTAGGGGCCAAACTGGGTTACCCCTACCTGGTCATGAAGGAGCTGAAACACAGGAAGCAAGAAACATAAGGATTTTTGTCCTCCTACCACTTAAAAACCAAGTGCCTTGGGCAAGGACTTAACTCTCTGTACTCATTTCCTCATCAGTAAATTACACTTATTTACAGGACCACCCTCATTTAATACCTGTTAAAGCATTTAGGGCAGTGCCTGGCACACAGTGAATACATGTTAGTTGTTGCAGTTGTGGTGGCTGTTATCATTGCTACTGCACACATGCTTAGTGTTCAAAACATACACCTGTTCATGAAGGGATGCTTACTTCACTGATATGAGCCAGAAAGCAGGCTATAAAATGAGTGGAAGATGGTTGGAAGGATTCACCTAGGACAGTGGTCAGCAGAGCCAAACATCAACAAGCAGTATAACGATTGAGATTTCTTTTGAGAGCCAAATTTTTTAAACTTAAACTTCTTCCAACGCCACTTCTTCAAAATAGACTCTTGCAGGCCACACTCAAGGGGCCAAAGAGCCGCATGTGGCTCGGGAGCTGCAATATGCTGACCATGGACCTAGGAGATGACTAAGCCAAAAGGAAAGCAGGTAAGAGGAAGGCCTTATGAGAAAAGTTTCTTCAGTCAAGACCCAGGGTTTCCATGGTAAATACATGCCTCTGCCCTTGTGGGTGGGATAATTTCCATTTGGTTAAGGTGAGTCAACCATCTCCCTGGGACTCTGGTTGAGACAATAACTGAACAAAAGCCAAAGTTACTTTAAGACTTACCCTCATGGCAGTTTCAAAAGATCCTGCCAGGATGTGATCAACTGGAAGCTGAGAGTTATTGCACCAGATCTAACAAAAAACAGAAAACCCAAGCCAGGTGAAATCTTGTTCTTACTATTCCCAAACTATCCTACTCTGCATCAATACTCCTTACACATCCATCAGCGAGAGCCAGCTCAGAAACACTCAGCCCACAGGCTGTCTCCCCGCTTACCTGAGCTGGGCTTGTTCCCTTGGTGGGGGGCACAAAGAACCCATCCTCAGCCCCACCAGCTGCAGGGGGTATGTCCTAGGGGAAAAACAGTAAGTGAGCCATTCAAGCATTGTCCTGATAAATCTTTTTTTTTTTTTTTTTTTAATATTTCATTCATTTTTTACAGAGAAGAAGGGAGAGGAATAGAGAGCTAGAAACATCGATGAGAGAGAGACATTGATCAGCTGCCTCCTGCACACCCCTCATCAAGGATGTGCCCATAGCTAATGTACATGCCCTTAACCGGAATTGAACCCGGGACCCCCTCAGTCTGCAGACCAGTGCTCTATCCACTGAGCCAAACCGGTTTTTTGGCTGTCCTGATAAATCTTAACAGAGGTTGGTTCCTTGTTCCCAGTCTCCATTGGAGAAGAGGGGTTGTGGTTGTGGGAAAAAACACTCAAAATAGGAGCAGCTTCACAAGTAACAAAATTATATACCAAAAGCTTGTTGACAAAAAGCATGCTGCCTTTTCATAAGCAGCTACTGGCATAATCCTGATTATCTCCTTCTTCTTTCTTTCAAACTAGAGGTCTGGTGCATGAAATTTGTGCATGGGGTGGGGGGTTGTCCCTTAGCCCAGCCTGAACCCTCTCCAATCTGGGATATCCCTCTCACAATCCGGGATTGCTGGCTCCCAAAAGCTTGCCTGCTTGCCTGATTGCCCCTAACCGTTTCTGTCTGCCAGCCTGATCACCCCCTAATCACTACCCTGCCAGCCTGACTGATGCCTAACTGCTCTCCTGCCGGCCCAATCCCCCCAACTGCCCTCCACTGCCAGCCCGATCGCCCCCAATTGCTCTCACCTGCTAGCCCAATCAGCCCCAACTGCCCTCCTCTGCTGACCCAATTGCCCCCAACTGCCCTCCCATGCAGGCCTGGTCACCCCCAACTGCCCTCCCCTGATCGCTTACAACTACCCTCCTCTGCCGGCCATCTGTGCCAGCCATCTTGTGACCACACGGGGGTGGCCATCTTGGGCATAACAGTCAATTTGCATATTACCTCTTTATTATATACAATGGGAGATAAAGCATCATATTAGTAGGGTGTAGATCCCCTTCCTTTTGGGGACCTCGGACAGGGGTGGTGATGGTGGGGAGGGCAATAAGGCCACTGGCTTCCACAGGGACAACAGTGAGAACTTCACAAGGGTAAAAATTCCACGTACCAGCTCAGGAGGGAGTTCCAGATCTTCTTCTACCTCCCAGCCACCTCCTTCTTCCTGTCCCTTCCCAAGAGCATCATCTCCCAAACTGTCTGTAGCCTCCACAAATCCATCTGTAAGGAAAGCCCAAGCTCAGAATAGATCCCTGTTATGACAAAATCTTAGCCAAAGGAAAGCAAAGTGTTGAGATCCTTATTAGTTCCATGGTTTGGAACCCTGCAGAACTGCCCACAGGCCACTCCAGGGGGTGCATCTGCTCAGACCAGTCCTAGAATTGTATTCTTACCTTCATCCAGCTGCAGCTCGGCATCCTCTCCCCAGCCCTCAGTACCAACTGTGTCAATGTCAATGTCAGCAGCCAGTGCTCCTCCCTTCCCTGCAAAGACAAAGGACAAAAAGAAGCTGGTTATAGTCAGGCAAGTGTGAGATGTGGCCTCCTCTGCAGACAGGCTGACTCCTTACAAAAGCAGGTGGTAAGGTTCTGTCTCCTTATTGTTTTTGTTCATTATTTATAATATATAAATTATGCTTTCAGTAGCAAGTTTCAGAGAGAGGGAAGGGAAGAAAGGGAAACAATTGGCCTTCCAACTACCAAAAACTGCTTTAAAAAAAAAACAAAACATATTTTATTGATTTTTGTACAGAGAGGAAAGGAGAGAGATAGAGAGTTAGAAACATCGATGAGAGAGAGAGTCATCGATCAGCTGCCTCTTGCACACCCCCTACTGGGGATATGCCGGCAACCAAGGTACATGCCCTTGACCAGAATCGAACATGGGACTTTTCAGTCCCCAAGCCGACGCTCTATCCATTGAGCCAAACCGGTTTCGGCCAAAAACTGCTTCTTAATCGAGGACATAGGGTAAGTTAGAGAAGATGGAGCAAAGAGCAGAGCTGGGAGCAAAATGCTTAAGGATCTAGTTAAGCTGTAAGTCAGGAGAAATGACTTAGTAGACATATCCAATAAGTCAGGAGGAGAGTTAAGGGTGGGTATGGTGACACACATCTGCATATACCCACATGGCAGAATTTGAGGGAGCTGAATTTGTACTTTTATTTATTTATTTTATTTATTTTTATAAAAATATATTTTATTGATTTTTTACAGAGAGGAGGATAGAAGGATAGAAAGCTAGAAACGTTGATGAGAGAGAAACATCGACCAGCTGCCTCTTGCACACCCCCTACCGGGGATGCCCGCAACCAATGTAGATGCCCTTGACTGGAATCGAACCCAGGACCTTTCAGTCCGCAGACCGACGCTCTACCACTGAGCCAAGCCGGTTTTGGCTGAATTTGTACTTTTAACATTGTACATCATGAGTGAAAAATACTGAATGGAGAGAATACTATATATATGGTAAAACCTAAGGAAATACACCAAAATGCTAACAGTGGTTGTTAGAAGCATGGACTATAACATCTCTCTTTTTCCTCACCTATTTTCCAAATGTTAAGGATCTCATAATGTTTTTTAGATTTTAAAACACTGTGTACCGTAACTCCGGCATCTCAGTGCTCCATGAGGCTTCATACAGAAAAAAAGGACAGATGAAAAGGAGAGGAGAGCAGACAGTATTCCCCAGGACAGTTCTCCATAAAACAAACCAAAAAACGATATGGGAGCAGTGAGCACTTACCCTTGCTGGCAATGGAGCCTTCAAAGAACCCTTTGGACACCGTCAATAAGGGCCAATTGGTATCCAATGGCATGATAGGTGCAGGAGGCTGGAGCAACTTGGCATTAGGGTCAATATCTGGAATCTGAAGGATAGAAGAAGGTTAAAAGCAAACAACTCTCAGGAATCATGTAGGGGATGGTTATAGGCCCTCAGGTAGGATGGTGACATTTGTAGATTTAAAATACCCCAAGACTGTCTGGCTGGTGTGGCTCTGAGTTGACCCATGAACCAAGAAATCACAGGTTCAATTCTTAGTCAGGGCACATGCCCAGTTTATGGGCTCAATCCCTAGTAGTGGGGAGTGCAGGAGGCAGCCAATCAATGTTTCTATTTCTTTTAATTTTTTAAAAAAGTTATATTTTATTGATTTTTTTTTTTTTTACAGAGAGGAAGGGAGAGGGACAGAGAGTTAGAAACATCAATGAGAGATAAACATTGATCAGCTGCCTCCTGCACACCCCTTCCAAGGACATGCCTGCAACCAAGGTACATGCCCTTGACTGGAATCAAACCCAGGACCCTCCAGTCCACAGGCTGATGTTCTATCCATTGAGCCAAACCGGTCAGGGCAATGCTTCTATTTCATTATCCCTCCCTCTCCTTCCCTCCCTACCCCCCCTCTCAAAAAATAAAAATAAATAAAATAAAAAATATTTTAAACGTCCCAAACCCTGCCTGTGTTTCTCAGTGGTTAGAGTGTCGCAGGTTTGATTTCCGATCAAGGACACGTATTTGGGTTTCAGACTTGATCCTAGTCCCTGGTTGGGGTGCATATGGGAGGCAACTAATCAATGTGTCTCTCACATCGATGCTTCTCTCTTTCTTTCCCTTCCCTTCTCTCCTCTAAAAATCAATGGGAAAAATAGCCTCATTCTTTGGGTGAGGATTAAAAAGAACACAAACATCCCAAGATTTCAGAGTTAATCAGAGACACTCATGTAAAGACTCACTGTCTCCTTTTCTGGGTCAAATGTCTCCTTCAGGCTCTCAGCTTCTTCATCTAAGCCATGGGTAGCAGCTGTGAGATAAGCCAGTGACTCTGCAGAAAAATCAGACTTTGTGGTTCAGGTACATTTCCAAGTGAATGCTGCTGTGGGTAGGCAGACTCAAAGAGGCCTCCCCAGTGATCCCTGCCTCCAGGTAAGTCCTTGCATAATCCCATCCCCTTAAGTGTGGGCTGGACTCATTGACTTGCTTCTAATGACTAGGACATCATGGCAAAAGTAATAAGCATCAATCCTGAGATTAGGATACAAATACTGTGACTTCCATTTCGGATGCCCTCTCTTGTTCCCTTGCTCTGAGGGAGTGAGTTGCACTATGGAGAAGCAGAAAAATGCCATCTCCCAACCAACAGCCAGCGGGGACCTGAGGGCTGCTCACAGCCATGTAGTGAGCGCGGGAGGGAGCAGATCCTCCCCCACGTAAGCCTTGAGATGTCTGTAGTTTTGGCCAACACCTTGATTGCAGCCTCATAAGAGACACTGAGAAAAGCACCCAACTAAACCATGTTGCATATGAAAACAGTCAATGTTTGTCGTTCTAAACTACTAAGTTTGGGTGCAATTTGTTACATAGCAACAGGTAACTAATACAGCTGCTTATTTTTAAGATCTATCATCAATGTTGATGAGAACCTGGGAATCACTGCTGACTCCTCTGTTAAAGATCCCACATCCAGTCCTTTAATAAACCATGCTGAGTCTACCTTTATACACTAAATCTGACCATTGCTCACCCCTTCACTACTAGCACCTTGGTCCAAACCACATCTGTACATCTCTTGTTCCTTGATGTATCTCACATGTTAGTATAATACTTGGTATATAACAACATTTAAAAAAATATAAACGTTCTTTGAATATATAAACAAAAAATAAATAAATGAGCAAAACCTCGGGAACTGAATTAAAAGAATAAAATTCCAATGGCATCTAACCAACAGCATTAACTAGGGTGCCTGCTCAGGACCTTTTACAACTTCTACCTCTTCCACAACTATTAAATATTTTCCTAAGAGTGCTTGGACAGACTGAATATTCTGGCTGTGACTCCATTTGGCTTTGAAGAAAGTCTCTGAGCATGGTAGGAGCATACTGTCTCTTCTGAAAAACTGCCCAATGAAGGCAAATCCCTCTCTACTACACCTGAATAATCACCATGAAGAGAAAATTCTTCCTAAGGCCCCAAAGGAACAGGTGAGCCTGGAAAGATACTTACTCTGCCCACAGTTCTTTAGGATCCGCACCCGTTCTGATACATCACCCAGGTACAGGGCATTCTGATAATGGCCACTCATGTCCTTTCGGATCTCGGCTGTACCAAGTCAGTAAGAGACACCACGTTAGGCCTTCTCTGTTAAATTCTCTCTCTCCTCTCTAGCTTCCTCCTCCCCTACCAGGACCCCTCTTCCCATCCTTAAGTTTCTGGGGCCTCACCAATCTTCATCATCTTGCGAAGTTTCTCTAAGTTGCCAGTGATGAGATATAGGAAGGAAAGCTTGTCAAAATTTTTGGTGCGCTGATAACACATTTCCACAATCTGGTGGTTCCCCTGTAGCAAGGCCACTTCTCCCAGCTTTTCCCAGCAGTTCTTGTCATCCAGCGCTTTGGCTGCTTCCAGAGCAATCTAAAGAATCCTCAGGGTTAATTAACAGGATGGGCACCGTGGCTCCAAGCCAGGGATGATAGTCAGTCAGTGTTTGCGTCTAAATAAATCTCTCAAGGAACTTTCAATCACGTCTCACCTGCAGCCTAATTGTATTGGAAATCCCATTAACAAGTATAACTCCATATGGAGCCATGGATAGAAGAATTACATCATGTTGTCATCAGAAATTTAGTTTTTACAAAATTACTTCTTAGCAGTTGATTCCATAGAGCCAAACCTTTCTTAGCTATGTGATTTCCTACTTGCCAAGTCTAAAGATCCACAAGGGCTTTAGAGAAGACAGGAGAAATAATAAAAGGAAGTTCTAAACTGAAAAGTCTACATTCCTAAGCCCTCTCCCCATTTAAAAATAATGCCTACAGACTCTAGGGCCCAACATTTAATAAGGACTCTTTCATTTAAGCAGCCAATGAGCAGGTCAAATGTCAAGAAAGGAGATTTTTCTAATCTCATGCTATCTTGCCCCTATTCTAAATTTACTGAATTCAGACTAAGCATGAAATCAATAGAAGTGCTGTGGCAGAAACAGATAGGAAAAAGTAGAAATGGGCAAATAGCATCAGAAAGATGGTTATATCTAACAACTAACACTGCCCCCCCCCCCAAATTCTATTATACTTACTAAAGAAGCAAGCCCAGAATAATGCCTTCCTAATTCTCATCTTCTCCCCACTGATATGGAGCTTATAACCACACTAGAGGCCCGGTGCACTAAATAGGGGGCAGACATCCCTCTCACAATCCAGGACTGCTGGCTCCCAATCACTCGCCTGCCTCTGCCTGATTGCCCCAAACCGCTTCTTCCTACCAGCCTGATCAATGCCTAACTGCTCCCTGGCTGGCCCGATTGCCCCTAACTGCACTCCCTGCTGGCCTGGTCACCCCTAACTTCCCTCCCTGCTGGTCTGATCACTCACAACTGCCCTCCCCTACAGACCTGATCTCTCCCAACTGCCCTCCCCTGGAGGTCTGGTCATCCACAACTGCCCTCCCCTGCAGGCCATCTTGTGGCAGCCATCTTGTGTCCACATGGGGGCAGCCATCTTTGACCACTGGGGTGGCCATCTTGTGTCTTGGAGTGATGGTTAATTTGCACATTACTTTTTTATTAGATAGGATTATTCTCACCTCAATGTTTCCACACTCCAGTGCCAGACTAAAGCGAGTTTTCTCGTCCTTGACAAAATGCAGTGCCACTTCAGGATAGCCCTTCTTCTGGAGATAAGCAATAATAGACTGGCCTACTAGTTTGGCGTTTCTTACCATGTGCAGTACCTAGACATTTGGGATGGGGTAGGGCAGGAAATAGAGATTACTTAAAGGAAAAACGGAATACTTCCCGTCTCAATACTCTTAGCATGTTTTTTTCTTTCATACCTCATCATATTTTCTGTTGATCAGGGCCAGCTTGAACTTGAACTCGGTAGGATCAATGGTGAGCACACGAGGACGACACTCCCTATCTAGGCAATATACGTTGTTGCCCTTCACCCTTGTGACATAGATGGGTAAATCCAGAGTTCGAATGATCCCATAGTCCCTAAGAGGAGTTAGAGAGAACCACTTTCAGTGAGTGAGGGGGAAAATCCAGCCTATAAAGGAATGGACAAAGCCTAGCCACATCCCTTTATTCTCTCATTATCATTTTGTCCAGTGCCATTTGGACAATGGTATAGATGGGAAGTGATTCAAAATAGAACAGAATTAAATGCCATGCTTATTTATTTTATTCTTTATTATGAAATGGGAAAGATAGAGCAAATAGAGTGTGATCTTTCTTCATAAACTATTAATTTAGGAGTTAACAAACATGGCAATAGGAATCCGACCTACTGAAGTTCTAATATATAAGCACTAGGCCACTATGGATAATTAATTCCTTCCTTATAAGCTATATAAGAAAGGAGATAGATGTGAAGAGTTCTGACACACACAGAAATGACAAAAAACAAAATATTTTAAACTGAATGAAAAGAAAAAGTTAACAAAATTAAAACTTACAGGTATAATGTAATATTTGATGGGTAATTTATAGTGTTAAATGCATATACTGAGTCCCCTATACCTCAAACCATACACAAAAATAAACTTCAGGTAGATGGACCTAGCTATGAAAGGCAAAACTATAAAAATTCTACAAGAGAATATAAAGAATACTTTTATGATCTTAGAGTCAATAAAGAGTTTTTTAAGTAGGACAAAAAATTCAATACCCATAAAGGATATTCACAGATTCAACTACGTTAGGAACTTATGCTCATTAAAAGGTATCATGATGAGAGTCAAAAGACATGCCACAGAATGGGGGGAGATACTAATATCTGTAATACAGAGCCCCCAAAAATTGACACTCAAATACAGTTGACCTTTGAACAACATGGGTTTGAATTACGCAGGTCTAGTTACAAAGGTATTTTCAATAAATACTGTAAATGTATTTTCTCCACCTTGATTTTTTAAATAAAAATTTTTCTCTAATTTACTTTATTAAAGACTACAGTATTTAATACATATAACATACAAAACATGTGTTAATCAACTTACATTATCAGTAAGGCTTTTGTTAACAGTAGGTTATTAATATTAGTAGTTAAGTTTTTGGAAAGTCAAAAGTTAAGCAAAGAATTTCAAATTCGTGGGGAGTGGTGCCCCTAGCCACACTTTCAAAGGTCAAGTAGATATAAAGAATGTCTACAAATAATCAAGGATAACACATTAAAAAGAAAAAGAAAAGGAAAGGCTGAAACCGGTTTGGCTCAGTGGATAGAGCGTCGGCCTGTGGACTGAAATCCAGTCAAGGGCATGTACCTTAGTTGTGGGCACATCCCCAGTAGGGAGTGTGCATGAGGCAGCTGATAGATGATTCTCTCTCATCGATGTTTCTAACTCTCTATCCCTCTTTCTTCCTCTCTATAAAAAATTCAATAAAATATATTAAAAAAAAAAAAAAAGAAAAGAAAAAAGAAGAAGAAAGGATGTGAATGGAATTCAAAGAAGAGGAAATCCTGATGGATGGCCAAATGAAAAGTTGCCTAATCTTACTAGGAATTAGACAAAGTAAAATTACAATGAGATATTGTTACACACCCACCAGATAAACAAAAATAAGTCTGACAAAGGAAGGTGCTGGCCAAGATGACAAGCAAGGAAACTTTTATAGTACAACTACTTTGGAAAGCAATTTCACATTATCTAGGAAATGTAAAGATATGCATACTCTATGACTCAGCAGTATTTTTTCTGGGTAGATACATAGGAGAAATGTATGTGCATAAGCACCAGAAACATGTAAAAGAATATTTAAAAGAACATTCTCCCAAAATAGCCCAAAACTAGAAGTCACTCAAATATTCCTCTAGAGTAGAACTGATAAAATGTGGTATATTTATATAATAGAATATTATACAACAATAAAAATAAATAACATTAGAGCTACATCATGGATGAATGAATCTTAAAATATTGAACACAGCAAAATATGAAATAATATATTCAGTATGGTTTTATTTACACGATGTTCAAAACCAGGAAAAATTAAATCATATTTTAAGACACAAACTAAGTGATAAAATCACAAAGAAAAGCAAAGAAGAAATTACCATAAAAGTCAGAATAATGTTATCTTTGGGTGGAGAATGAAGGTGGTTGTCATCAATAATGACCATGTAGCAAAGGGCTTCTGGAGTGTCAGAACTGTTCTACATATTGACTTGGGCAACAGTTGTACAAATGTTTACATAACTATTTGCTATTCTCTCTCTGTAACAGCTGTCTCATTTTCTATATTTGTGTCGTATTTCACAATTCTAAAAGAATTGAACAAAGAATGTTCGGATGCCCCTAGCACATGTATGTCTAATATGTTTAGACTAAGCTTTTCCAGGAAGAAAATTCAGGGAGGAGTTCAGTTCCATCTCTTGAGACAGGAGAATGATTTTAAGAAGGTACCTTCTCCCAGTCTGTATCTTAGATCAGTGACTTACCCAGTGGTGACAGCATATTTGATGTGGTTGCTTGTGGTATAGATAAATACCCCACTCTCATCCCAGGCCCCACTCTTGACACGGATGTTCTCATGAATGTTACACAGAGCCTCCAGTTTGCGGTTACAGATCACAATGGCTGAAAAAGGCATAGGGGATGAGTGCTCTGCTGGATAGGGTGAGTGGACTTGCAGGGAGGGGGAGGGAAGGACTTGTTTCCACATCAGCGTGGATATAATGAAGACTTACCATGTTTGGCCAGTAAAGCTACATGGGACATGTCTGCTGACCAGATAACATATTTCACCTTGGAAATCTTCACAGATGCCAGAGTTCTGGGACCGAAAGAGAAGGGCAAACATGAGTACACCTGATTCCTTTGTCCCAGGTTAAGACCTACCTTCTTCCATCTCCAAATTAATGTAAACTTCAATTTCTTAAAGAGTACCAAAGAGACATTCTCTGTACTGTACACTTCCTCCTTCTTCAACTCCCTCATTAATGTAATTATACATGGCCTTATCTCCATTATTAGGGATTTGTGTATGTCTGTTGTTACCAGTTGACTATAAGCTCCTTCAAGTACAGAAACTGCATTTTTCATCCCTGAGTCCCTAGCATTCTAAATCCCAAGAGCATTCTTTGTTCAGGTTGGTGTTTTAAAAATAAATAAGCCCCTTGTTATAAGGTTATGTATCTGTACAGGATGGAGAGTCACAAAGGAGAAACACAGTTTGGAATCATAGCACAAGAAGTGATCAAGCCAAGAGGCAAGCTCACTTGGGGGAAAAAGCTCCCATTGAGAATGTCTATTCTGCCCCCTGCACGCCTGTCTGCTTAGGGCACCTGACACGTTACCGCTTCTGCTGCACATCAAAGAGTGTGATGGAGTCCGCGTCTCGAAGCAGGAGGTTGCCTGTGCCAGCGTAAAAGATCTCATCACAGTTGGGCACCTGAACTTTCTTGGTGATTTCATTCTTTAGATTCTTGATCAGAAGCTGAAATGACAGTTATAGGGGGCTTAAGAGAAGTGTGTGTATATAAAATGACAACAGCTGACCATGTCCCTCAGCCATTGTTTCTTAGCTTCAATAAATGAGGCTTTGGGGTTTTTTCCTGTCCAGGTCAATCAGCAGTCTTGGTAGATTTTCCAACCAAGATTCTCTCCAAGGGCCCTGGTAGTTTTTTTTGTTTTTTTTTTTCCTGCTTTTTTTTCCCCAACTGAAATATCCTGAGAAGTCCAATAGTCTCCCCCTCACCCCCCGACCCAATAAAGTCTTAATTCCTCAATCAACCAAAGAGAATAGTACTTCTGGGCTTAAATTTGTTAAGATTTTTTTTCTTTTTAATATATTTTATTGATTTTTTTTTACAGAGAGGAATAGATAGAGAGCTAGAAACGTCGATGAGAGAGAAACATCAACCAGCCGCCTCCTGCACACCCCCTACTGGGGATGTGCCCGCAACCAATGTACATGCCCTTGACCGGAATTGAACCTGGGACCTTTCAGTCCGCAGACCAACGCTCTACCACTGAGCCAAACCGGTCTCAGCTGTTAAATATTTTCTTGAGAGAGCATTGTTTATTTTGTTTAGGGCCTATTACATTTTGTAGGTAGGAGGATAAGGTCAACTCCTCATCCAGACCACCTTTTTCAAATTTGATGTTGTCTAGAGTGAGTTTAGCTTGGTTCTTAAGCCCAGGACCACAGTAACCCAATCAAATCAATTTTAAGGCCATTTTTCCACAGGGGGATTGGGATAAGACTAGGGATAGAGGTAGTGCTGATACACAAGGATTACAGCTGCTCAGGGGAGAGTGGGGGGGGGGGGTGCCCTTTATTCTTCAATACAAAAGCCACTGCTATCCTACTCCCCAAATTAGGTTCCGCTTTTAGTCTTGACTCACTGAGTGCATCCGATCTAGGACAGCAAACCGATTTCGAGCAACCCAAACAGCTGTCAGGCCCGAGGATCGTTTCCCTTCAGGAGCTGAGAAAAACAAAACCAAAGGGCGGGAGCATGTGGTGAGCCACTGGCAGGTGACAGAGTCAGGTGCCATGGAGCTGCCAGTCTGGCTGCCATGTTGGCTTTGCCAGTTCAGCTGCTTCATAACTAATTCAGCCATAACCGGGGGCTGTTGTCAGTGACTTTCTCCCACCAGTCCCCTCCAAACTCCAACCTCTACCCCTGCCAAGCCTCTCTTCTCTAGGCCAAGTGACTGCATTTCAGCCAACACCATGTACTGGCAGAAGGACTGCCCATCTTGGGAGACAGCACACTCCATCAAGCTAATGAGCAGGGCCTCGCTGGCCAAGCTGTTGGCGCACTGCAAGCAGCCTGCCAGTGTCATAGGCTCTCCTCTCTCAACAAGCTGCAGTGGAGACAGAGCCTCCTCCCCAGGATGCAGCTGCTCTGCTGCTTTTAACATGCAAATGTAGACCTCCTAATGGAGCAGGATTGGGCAGAGCACTCCAACAAAATCGATGCTGGGCAGTTTTAGCACCAAGTTGTTGCTTCAAAGACGTCCATCCATCATCCTCTTTACTCTGAAGAAAGTTACAAAATGTTCCTCAGTTCCCAAACATTTCACTGGCTGATTAGAATTCTGCAGGGCATTCCACTCCCTGGAAAACTTCAAGAAAGATACACCAAAGAGTGTGCAGCAGTATTCTTGGGTCTGTTAGTATCAGCAGAAAACTGGACAGAATGTGCTGGTCAGTCTTGCTTTGTACATCTCTGGCACCTGGGGGGGAGGGGGAGGTGATGGGACAGGCTCTATACAAAACTAATTCTTATGACAGCCAATGCTCTCACTTTCCAGGAGCTAGGGAACCTCACTATCCAGGCTTTTGCTCTTCTTCCTCTCTGCTGCCTACCACTGGAATGCACCTTTACTTCTTTATTAATTATCATCTTCCTCAAAAGATGGAGAAGAGAAAATAAAAGTGGCAAGACAAAACTAAACTCAATTCACTGTAAACACATGGGGGTGGGGGAAGCAAGAGGTGAGTAGAGAGGGACCAAATCACAAAATTCAGTAAAAAATTGGCTTAACTGATTAATTTATAGAAAAGGCTTTCTCTTTTCTTGCCATATCCACACTTAAGAGATAATGACCCAGTGGCACCCACAATAAGAACAGAGCTAGAAAAGTATTTCTCAGAATTTGTTGATGGGGTCTAAACTATCATGAAAGTATTCTAGTAAGAGTGGGGACCTGAGGAATAAACCTGACCTGTAAAACAACTGGAGGACGTGCATGGACAGGAGCATTAAAAAGACTCCAATCTATTCTGACAATGTTTTGTCAGCACGTTCTAGTAGTAAGGACACCAACAAGATATGGTGGTGATGGAAGAGGTAGGCAGGGGTCTCAGCTGGATCCTGGGATCCCTGGTGGAATGTGGGGCTGTTAGCAGCCTCATCTTTTTGACAAGTGAAAGGAAGCAAAGCGGATCTGGATGTGGATGTGGAGCATAAATCCCTAGTCCCAGGATGAGACATTGCAAGATTGGAACCACATTTAGAATAAATGAAATTACCAGGGTGAAAGTCATATCAGCTGACAATAAACTAGGATAACACGCTGTGCTGAAAGAGAATACGGAGAGTTTCTAATAACCAAATTATAAAATATATATATCTAGTTGGAGTAATAAAATGAAAGCGGAACATGAATATTTCACACCATAGTCGCCTGTGATGCAATTGTCAGTGCCACCTGCCACAGCCCTGAGTGATGTGGCCACAGCCTGAGGATGGAATGTGAAAAATTCAGAGAGGAGGGAAGATGTGGGAGGGGAGAGCTGGAAGTAGAGTTGGGGAATAAAGAGAAAACATACCATCAGGGTTCTGAGAGTCAGCATCCTTGGGGATGGTGTATAGGTCATAGGTACTATTCTCTAAATTGCTAGCTCTCTGTAGAAGGAGAAAATTAAACTATTAGTAAGAGGCACCCAAAATATTAGTTTATTCTGATAGAGAAAACAGTATAACTACACAGAAACTATATACTTTTCCCACCCTTAACTCCAATGGCATTTGAATGTCTCCGTAGCTAAAACTTACAGGGCTTGTTGCCAAATAACTCAGTATTCCTGTCACTCATTTTTCTTTTATCCTCCAAAGACGCAGATATTACTTGAATGAAAACAAGAACTGCTCTCTATTCCACAAATTAACAGATTAAAATTCCAATGTTTTATTTATTTATTTATAAAATTTTTAAAAATATATTTTATTGATTTTGTACAGAGAGAAAGGGAGAGAGTTAGAAACATCGATGAGAGAGTCATCAATCAGCTGCCTCTTGCACACTCCCTACTGGGGATATGCCCGTAAGCAAGGTACATGCCCTTGACTGGAATCGAACCTGGGACCCTTCAGTCCCCAAGCCGATGCTCTATCCACTGAGCCAAACTGGTTTCAGCTAAAATCCCAATATTTCAGTGCCCCAACTAAGTATACTCATCAATTTAAAAGTGTGTTTGAAGGGGGAAAAAAATTTGAAGAAAATTGCCAGGAGGAAAATATGGGACTGTTAGATATTGAAAAAGAACTGGAGCTTGGCAGGCATGGCTCAGGTGGTAGAGTGGCGATCTATGAACCAAGAGGTGACGGTTTGATTCCCGGTTAGGGCACATGCCTGGGTTACGAGCTTGGGCTTGATCCCCAGTGTGGGACATGCAAGAGGCAACTAAGCAATGATTCTCTATCATCATTGATGTTTCTCTCTCTCTCCCTCTTCCTTCCTCTCTGAAATCAATAAAAAAAAAAAAAAAAAGAAGAAGAAAAAGGACTGGATTAGACACTAGAAGTCATTTTGGGAAAGACAGGTCTCATTTATTTTAACTTGGCAACCTGGGTTCTAAAATTTGAATGTCATTCCTTTTTTGAATTGTATGGCAAGAAATTAAGATGATTCTACTTGATGACCCTGAAGGCAACTGCCCTGAGAGGAACTCTCAAAGTCAGCTCTAATATTTTCACAAAAATGGAGGATCAAAATAAGCAACTCTCTTTTCTAAGGTATAACCTTAAACATTCCTCAAATACTTTTAATGGTTAAGGTCATTCATTTAGATGCTCCATATGTTTAGAAGGTATTAGTTAGCCTATGAAAGATGTAAGTTCACAAACCTTTAACATGTTTATGACAACGGAAGCCTACTTGGTTTAAGCCTCTGTTTTGTGTTAGTTTTCTCAAAATGACCATTAAATAACTTCTAAGAATACATTAGAATCCTGTAGCACAAGAAAGAGCCTATAGGAAATGGGGAGGCCCTAAGAACACTCAATGGTTACTTACCGTACACAGTAGGACGGCATTTTCTGCTGGATTGTATGACATATTGAACACTGGAAACTTGGAACCACTAGAAATGTATAGAGAAAATAGGAAAGAGGTATAAGAGTAGAAGGAAGAAAGAATTATTCCTACACCTCTTACTTATCTAATCTTTACACATATAATATACTTGTCACTTTTATAATCAGGAATAAAAGTAAATAAATAGTGCATCTATTTTCTTCCATCCTTTAAGGTTTGGGGACTTCCCTATCCAGCTTTGAGCAAACAGTATTTAAAAAAAGAAAACCCTACTACCAGTCAAATTATTTAACAGAGGCAGGGTTAGCACTACTGTAATAAATAGGATTGGTTTGCCTTGGATACAAATTCCAACACATAACTGCAGTGGACACCACAGAGTAACGTGTGACTTGTCTCTGGTTAATTTCTCCTGTTCATATAAACCCGTCTTTTTATTGTAGTCATGCTAGAGGGTTCTTATCAAGCCCTCATGCCAAAGTTTGCCACCATGAATGTTTCAGTGTGATGATGCAGCTGGCTTCCAAACAGGACTGTTCCTTTTGCCAGGCATCCCAGAAGTTGTATCTTCAGAGTTAGAGTTTCCAAAGACATATATCTGGCTTAGAGAACCACATATTTTGCTAGAGAGCAAAGAAGAGTTATAGATATGCGAAATAAAGGCAACAAGGACTGTCATCAAATTGGGCTACTCTCTACCAGGAAGTTTTCTCTGGTTTGCAAGAGAGCTGGCAAAGTGTGGCAGGATGATTTCCTGCCCACAGGGTCACCAGCATTCTCAAAGGGGAACTTCCATTCCCCAAATGGCTATCTCCTTGTCCACCATGTCTTGGGGTTTAAACTGAACAGTCTCAGCCAATGGGGGTTCAATCTGTGTCAGGAGAGGAGATCCAAAATGTTGTTAAAAGGACTGAGCTCGGTTTGAAGTGAAGAAACAAATCTGATTTACCTCCGCAACTGCATCACAGCAACATCTTTAGAGCTGTTGAAATCCAACTGACGTAAGAACCGGTCCTTGACATAATGCAGCATATTGCCGTGAACGGCATAGGCTGGCCTTTCCCGTTCTAGTTTAAACACAATCATGCCACCATCATGACCTGGGGCACAGAGAGAAGAGGAAATAATTAGCTGAAGGCAAGAAAGAAAGCTGGAAATGAGAAACGGGAGGATAAGGATTTTATAAGTATGCTAAAAACAAAGTTAAGACATCTAAATGCATCCTTTATTTGCCTAAATTATCATGATTCTTAGACTTTTTTATTCAAACAAATTTCTGTGAATCCTTTCCTGATACATAAGTCGTTACCTAACATGGTTAATAGGTTTTGCAACTTTAAGCAAAACAATGTATAATGATAACCAACTTTATCATAAGGTAATTACTACAAACAAAAGTTAAGTTCCTACAGCATCTTAACATTTTAACAAAATGCAGAACAAAATGATATTATTTTTATTTGAGGACCTGCAGTACTTTCTCACACTGCTACACTTAGACATGCCTTCTTGTGTTATCTTAATACTTTGTGCAAACCTCCATATAGCACTCACCCTACACTGTAATTATGTATGTCTACCACCCCCATGATACATAGTGCTTCCTGAAGGGAGGAATTACAATAACTTCCACCCACCCCAGTCTTAGCTTATAACCCTATCCAATATAATAAAAGCCCAATATGTAATTCGACTAAATGGGGGACCGACCGGTCGCTATGACGTGCACTGACCACCAGGGGGCAGATACTCAACAAAGGAGCTGCCCCCAGCCCACAGGCGCCAGACCAGCCAAGGCGGGTGCCATTGGTTCCCTCCTCCCCCTATCATCCTGCTGATCACCTCACAGATTGGCCCTGATCTCTGGCCAGGTCTAGGGACCCTACCCATGCATGAATTTCGTGCACTGGGCCTCTAATAAGAACATAAACATATTTGCTGAACAAATAGATGCTAGTTTTGAGTCTTTGCGTTTTTTTTTTCTAGATAAATGTTTTGCTTTTTCCCTACTGGCATCATCCGTCTCTTAGAGAAACCTTCAACTTTTGCCCTACAGGCTACTCTCCATGATAAGCCAGATTGTGTCACTTCCAATGGCTTTCCCTTCAGAGTAACATGCACAGTCTGGTGGTCTTACCTCCTATACTTAGGCCCTTACTCACTGTGCTGTGCCCCTATTGGCATGCTCTTCTAACAGGCTCAGCATCTCTCACATCATGGTCTTTGGTAATCCCCACACTCAGTCCTCTCTTTCTCCCTTATTTATTTATTTATTTATTTATTTTTTTTTAAGTAAGTTAACTTTTTTAAAAAGATATATTTTATTGATTTTTTATAGAGAAGAAGGGAGAGGAATAGAGAACCAGAAACATTGATGAGAAAGAAATATCAATCAGCTGCCTCCTTATACACCTCCCACTATGGATGTGCCCACAATCAAGGTACGTGCCCTTGGCCGGAATCAAACCTGGGACCCCCCAGTCCGCAAGCTGACGCTCTATCCATTGAGCTAAAAAAGCTTTGGCCTCTTTCTCCCTTACTTTTGCTTAACTTTCCTCAAAGCTTTTTTCACTATATATTGCTATGGTCTATCTCTCGTCACTGCAAATAAAAGTTCCATTAAGTAAGGGACATTTATGCTATACCACCAGCACCCACACTAGGGCCTGACACTAGTATATTTTTGCTAAATGAGTAAAACTCAGCTTCTAGGTCCTCAATTAAGAAATCCATGCGTCCAGTGTTACACTCCTAAGTCTCCTGGAACTAATGGCTTTACTGTTAAATGGCTCTCGGTAAGGAGAGAACACTGTAAGAAGGAATGGAGGAAAAAAGGAAGAAAGCCTCAACAACATGGCTCTGAGAATTCTATTTCTCCTGTCACCCTACTATGCATTTACTAGAGACAAAGCTAATGGAGAATCACTTTCAAGTCTTATAAACTTTGAGCTAAAACAAGAAAATAAAAAAAAAAAAAATGCGGCCCTTACCTGCTGCAAAGAGGTTAAGGTTGGGGTGGGCAGCTAAGACCCAGAAACGATCGTGGTCCCTACGGAAGGTCTGAACCCCAGTTCTAGGAAAATAAAAGATACACAAAGAAATATATTAATTTCCGAGGAATCTTCAGTCCATCTACACTAATAAAAGAGAAATATGCAAATTTCCCATATATTTGTGACACCCATCAGCCAATCAGGAGCATGCAAATTAACCCAACAAAGATGGTGTGTTAATTTGCATACACAGGCACAGAGAATTGGGGCGGAGGGAGCTACAGAATCGGCGCTCCGCAGGGAGCGAGGACTTGAAGGCTCCTGGGCAGCTGGGAGCGAAGCCAGGGGAAGGAAGGCCTATTCTTGCACAAATATTTGTGCAACAGGCCTCTAGTCCCACATAATAAAGAGCTAATATGCTAATTTGACTGGAGGGCAGAACGACCAGTGGGAAGGGGGGGGGCGGCAAGGCAGCCAGGGCTGCTGTGAGGGCCAAGCCCGTTGCACGAATTTTGTGCGTCAGGCCTCTAGTCATACATTAGAGCATTGAGTGGTAAGCCAAAATGCTAATTTAAATCAATAACAGTATACTAATTATCCTAAACATAGTCATGATGAATTCTACAAAAAAAAAAAAAAAAAACCCAGAAGGAAACTTCAAACTGACCATATTATTTTGATATTCCAATTTCTATTTGTCACAATTTTCTACTATACTTCTTTCACTTCATATTTCTTATTTTTCTAGTTACAGAAATACATGCTTAAATTTAAGAGAAAAATACACATGGAGATTTCTATTTGATAGAAAATTTTTAAATGTTGGGTTGATCTTTAGGTCCTTTCAAATTTTCATAATACTGGAATACCTAGTTTTTTTTTGTTTTTGTTTTTTTTGTTTTTTTTTTTAAAGAATTTTAGTGAGTTTATTTGAGCCAAACTGTCGACATATGCCAGGAAGCAGAACCTCAATAAATTGAGATAATGCCCTGGAGAATGGCAGGTTACATTTCTATTTATACATTGCAATCAAATGAGGGACATAGGTGGGTTACATGAAATTCACTGGTGATGGATTAAGGATGTGAGATAAAGCAAAGCGGTGGGAAACCCCTGGGATTAGATAAAAAGTAAATGATGGACACATACTTAGGTGAGTGTAGGAACAATTAACATGATAAAGAAGGAATTTGAGGCATCTGTCCTAGCACCCATCACATTTGGTTGTGTCCCAGGGGCTCCAAGGAATACCTAGTTTTATCAAGTTTCACTGTATTGTGCTTTGCAAATACTGTTTTTAACAAACTGAAGGTTTATAGCAACCCAGCATCCAGCAAGTCTATTGATGCCATTTTACCAACAGGCTCAGTTAATGGTCAATATAACTTTTATATGCACTGGGAAATAAAAAAAAAAAAATTGTGTTTCTTGTTGTATTGCCATATTTACTTGACTGCAGCAGTCTGGAACTGACCCCACATCTCCAAGGTATGACTGTGTATGATCAGACCTCATTATATGCTATATGCTGAAGACAATGAGAAACAAACGCAAGTATTCTAATTTAACTTTTAAAAAGAGAGAGGGTAAGAGAAAGGGGCGTCCCCTTAGTTTGGTACCACTATGTCATAATCCCCTTACCGTTTAGACATGTCCCAGACCCGGATACTCTTGTCCTCAGAATTACTAAGGATCAATTCTTGGCGAGGATGGAAGACAGCACAAGACACATTGTTGTAATGGCCCCGGCAGGTATCAACCTCCCATGCCTTTGATTCTGAAATAAAAAAAGGTCATTTGGGATTTGGAATTATGAGATGCTCTAATAACATGCTAAGGTACACTAGTACCACAAAATGTAAAATTCGCAACTTCTTTTTAATAGGGCAATTTTCTTCGTTTAAGCCTCTGAATCTTTTTTTTTTTTTTTTTAATATATTTTTATTGATTTTAGAGAGGAAGTGGGAGGGAAAGAGTGGTAGAAACATCAATGATGAGAGAGTCATTATTTGGCTGCCTCCGGCACACCCCTACTGAGGATCAAGCCTGCAACCTGGATATGTGCTCTGACTGGGAATTGAACCCATGACCTCTAGGTTCATAGACTGATGCTCAACCACTGAGCACACTGGCTTGGTTGAATCTTTACATATTTATTTGTTCTTATATTTTGACCCTCCTATCAGTTACAGCACATATTCTCCATTATTATTTATTCCCTTACCCTGTTTTACTTGTCACTAGCGGCCATTAGAAAATAAATATAAGCTCTGTATGGCAGGAGTTTTATCTGCTTTAGTCACCATTGTATCTTCAGAGCCTTGAAAATGTGGGATATAAAACTGGAACACTCAGACACAGGCAACAATATGGTGTTACCAGATGAAAGGGGTGAGGGGTAATAAAGGGTAAGGTGATGGAAGATGATGTGACTCTGGGTTGTAGGCACACAATGCAATATACAAATCATGCCGAAACCGGTTTGGCTCAGCGGTAGAGCGTCGGTCTGCGGACTGAAGGGTCCCGGGTTCGATTCCAGTCAAGGGCATGTACATTGGTTGCGGGCACATCCCCGGTGGGGGGTGTGCAGGAGGCAGCTGGTTGATGTTTCTCTCTCATCGACGTTTCTAGCTCTCTATCTCTCTCCCTTCCTCTCTGTAAAAAATCAATAAAATATATTAAAAAAATATATATATACAAATCATGTATCACAGAAATCTACACTTGAAACCTATATAATCTTATTAACCAACGTCAGACCAATACATTTAACTTAAAAATAAACATTTGTTGAAGGTTTCACTGTGTTCATACACCTCAAAATCAGGATGCCATCACAAGAAAACAGGGAACGAGGAAATTTTTATTCTCCTGGGATTAGCATAACCATTTAAGGTAAGAAAATGGGTTTCTAAGTCCAGAAGACCTGGCTACATCACCTTGCTGGCCAGCAATCAATTAAAAAAATATATTTTTATTTATTTCAGAGAGAAGAAAGTAAAGGGATTGAGAGAGAAACATCGATGAGAGAGAAACATCAATCAGCTGCCTAACTGGGGATCAAGTCCACAACCCGGGCATGTGCCCGGACTGCGAACTGAACCACGACCTTCCAGTTCATGCGTCGAACTCAAACACTGAGCCACACAGGCCTGACCAGCAATCAATTTAAAAAAATATACATATTCTATTGATTTTTTACAGAGATGAAGAGAGAGGGATAGAGAGTTAGAAACATCGATGAGAGAGAATCATCGATCAGCTGCCTCTTGCACACCCCCGCACTGGGGATGTGCCCACAACCAAGGTACATGCCCTTGACCAGAATCGAACCTGGGACCTTTCAGTCCGCAGGCTGATGCTCTATCCACTGAGCAAACCAGTTTCGGCAAGCAATCAATTTTTAATCATGGTAATACCATCACCGTTCACTTACCATTCATGCGCCAGATCTTCACCTGTCGGTCATCTGCCCCAGATACAATAAGGGGCATAGTGGGGTGGAAGGCGGCCCAGTTCACTCCACGATCATGACCCTGTGGAAAAAATGAGGAAAGAGTGGTTCTTCTAAAACAGCTTTATGCCCATTACTCAAAGCAAACTAATGAACCATGTTGATTAGTTTCTCTGATTTTTATTCTTCATATGAAAAGACTAAAGGGACTATCACTCTGTCAATCTACCCAATATTATCCCCAAATTCTAATGGGAATTCTTCTATTCCCATATTCAGCTTCATTTTCATTTGTGATATACTGCCTTGTTTTATTACCTATTTATAAATTTCAACTAATTTATAGCACCTCAAGAATAAAGACCAATTTTATAATTTAACTAGAGGCCCGGTGCATGAATTCATGCACCGATGGGGTCCCTTGGCCTGCCTGCAGGGATTGGGCTGAAACTGGTTCTTGACACCCCGAGGGGTCCCGGATTTTGAGAGGGCAGTTCTCGGGTGATGCAGCCTGGAAACAGGCTCCCTCCTCTCGAGTCACCCAAGAACCTCAGCTGCCAAGTCACTGTAGATTGGCAGCTCCTGTGTTTAGCATCCGCTCCTTGGTGGTCAGTGTGTGTCACAGTTTCTGGCCGGTTGGCCAGTCACTTAGGCTTTTATATATATGTAGATGAAAAAATTCTCCTAGTTGGAAAATTGGATAATAATCAAGGTTCTTTTAGGAAATATGCAAGATCAAAACTATTTTCATTATAAAACTAAGATATTATTTGCCTTTTCATTTCTATTCTATCTTAAGTTTAATTTTCCAGAGCTACGATGCTATAGCTTTGAGGGCTAATGGAATGTGTACTTACATATTTTATAAGTGCTTGGTTTTAATTTCAAATATGGTAAAAATTGACATCTATAACTTACATTAACAAAGATGATTTGGGGTCAATAAGTTTTCAGAGTATAAGAAAGTTTTCAGTCCAGCTGGTGTGGCTCATGGTTAAGCGTCATCCCATGAACCAAGAGGTCACTGGTTCAATCCTGGTCAGGGTACATGCCTGGGTTAAGAGGTTGATCCCCAGTAGGCAGCTTGTAGGAGATAGCCAATTGATGATGTTTCTCTCTCTATATATATGTATCCCTTTCCCTTCCTTTTCTCTCTCTAAAAATAAAAAAATCAATAAAAACATATTTAAAAAATATCTTCAGATCACTAAGTTTAAGTGCTACTTATCTTTTTAAAAAAATATTTTATTGATTTCAGTGAGGAAGGAAGAGGGAGAGAGAGATAGAAACATCAATGATGAGAGAGAATTATTGATCGGCTCCCTCCTGCATGCCCCCTACTGGGGATTGAGCTCACAACTCGGGCATATGTCCTGACGGGGAATCAAACTGTGACCTCCTGTTTCATAGGCTGATGCTCGACCGCTGAGCCAAGATGGCTGGGCAAGTGCTGCTGATTTTAAGATATATTATATCCTATATATATAGTTGTACTCTGAATTGTGACAAAAATCGTAAATAAGGCAGTTTCAAAATAGCAGCATTTTTGAGAGATACAGTGTGGTGAAAAGTTGGTGTGTTTTGGAATCAGACAGATCCAAGTTCAAATCTATTTACTAAATACACATGGACTATGGAAAACTGCTTAGTTTTTCTACATTTCCATTTTTAAATCTTATTTCGGCAAAATTCTTGGATCTCAATAACTCTAATTAAATCTACCTCCACACCACCACCATTCTGTCCTCCCTTACAAGAGAATAGGCTCTGCTTTGGGATGGTAAAGGAGCCTAAGACAGCTCCCTCCCTCTTTGCACTGTTTTTATAAGGTAACATAATTCTCCCTTATGTGGCATGTAAGCTTCGTTTCTGATGGATCACCTACTATTCTACTTCCAGTGTCTCAAAACAGTGCTCAATACTTAATAAACTTTGTATAAACCTTTGTTGAAGGAATGAACACATGAATGACACTGTCACTGTTTCCGTGGGAAAGAGCCCATACCCAGCGATGGCTGTAAAGAGAAATACCTCCAGTACATGCTTCACCACTGCATCCGTAGTTCCAAACAGATCAACGCCAGTAAGTCCTCTTACATCCGGCTCCACTGCGCCAGGGGATAAGTTTTTTTTCCTTAGACCTACGAAGGGATAAGGAGTGGGAGGAAAGATGTAAATACTATAATGTTACCAAAAAGAGCACAGTAACAGAAGAACAGAAAGGCAGTGATAGACGAACATTAACAAAAAGGAAGGAAGAAATTTAGAGACTGAAGAAGAGATACTCAAGAGCTCCAATCTCTTTCTAAAAATGTTCAAAATGTTGAAGTACATTCACTGTCTTCTCTTTTGCTCCTTTAACACTGAACAGACACACTATTGGGATTTCTTCTCAGAGGACAATCCAAACTTCTACCACAGCTAACTTCTTCAACAAACTTCACCTCAAGAATTGTCTACTTGGTTATGGATAATAAAGAACATTATAACCTGATGAACAAAAAGATAGATACAGAGGCAGAGAAGCATCAAACAGACTGTCAAATTACAGTGGGAAGGCTGGGGAGGTAAGAGATCAACCGAAGGACTTGTATGCATGCATATAAGCATAACCAATGGACGCAAGACACTGGTGGAATGGGGTGAGGGCATGTGACAGGAGGTAGGAGAGGTCGGGGGAAGGTCAATGAGGGGGGAAAAAGGAGACATATGTACTACTATTTGTAATATTTTAAACAATAAAAAAAGAAAAAATAATACTCCATTTCTACTTTTCCATTTTCAACTTTATGAAATTATAGCAACTTTTCTTCTATCATCTCAAAGAGTTTTCAAAGAAGAGCCACTTGGGATGGCTGCAGATCAGTATTTCCCAAACTGGGAGCTTTTAGGAAACTTACAGGAAGTTCCAAAGGAGTTTAGGAAACTACACCTATTAAATGTAAAACAGCTATTTGGTGGAAGAGACTATAAAACTATAAACTATGCAAAAAGTGTACTCATGTCTTCTACTTGCCTCTTGGGCAAAGGACAAAATAATTCAAACTGTCATGTCCCATTAAGCTCTTGCTTAAAAGACTGGTGATAGATCTGAATACGTGTACTTTGCCATTAAAACATTTGGAGGCTAGTTTCATTGAGAGGAATTACAGCCCATAATTTGAAACAATGGAAAAAAGACACCAGGATAAAAAGAATCTTACTTGCAGCCATAAAAAAAGAATAAAATTATGCCATCTGCAACATGATGGACTTAGAAGATATTGTGCTAAATGAAATAAGTCAGAGAGAAAAAGAGGAAATGCCATGTGATTTCACTTAAATGTGAATTCTAAAAGACAAACTGACAATCAGAACAGAAACACAATCATAGAAAGAGGACATTTTCAGGGTCGCCACATGGGAGGGAGGTTATGGGGATGGGTGAAAAAAGTAAAGGGATTAAGCAGTACAAATTGGTAGTTACAGAATAGTCATGGGTATATAAAGCACAGGGAATATAGTTAATATTGTAATAACTATGTATGGTGTCAGATGAGTACTAGATTTATTGGGGTAATCATTTAGCTTTATAAATGTCTAGTGACTGAAACAAATATAATATTGTACATCACTATAATTGAAAAATAAAGTATTAACAAGAAAAAGAGTCATATTTGTATAAGATCCACATTCATGGCAAAACTACACTTATCTTTAAAAGCTAACTATTTGCATTATAGTCAAAATAAAAATTATAACAGTATTACCATCTTACAGTTGAAAAGAACTTAGTGGTTTTCAAAGCACTCTAACATATGTTATGTGACTAATACTCAGTTTATAAATGAAATAATAGAATTGGAACTCAAATAATATCTTTTAAAGTATTTGGGGAGGCAAAGAGAAAAACGGAACTACCTGGCATTTGTAGAATAAAAACCAAATCTCTAACATAGAGGGGAAAATAAAAGCTATCACTGAAAATAAAATCTAAATAGTTTTAAGCCTAAATTTTGACACTTGTAGGAAAATATGGACATTTAAGTCCAATGACAATACTTATCTTCATTGTATCAGAATCAGAATCTCTCTTCTATTACAGCGGCATGTTAACATCAATATTGGAGCAATAAGTGCTTAAAAGGACAGGCAGTTTTAATTATCTTGTCTCCTGCCCAAGAAGAGCATTCAGCCAATGGGAAAGGAGAAAGCAAGCCAATGCTTAAAAAGAAAAAAACACTCTTCCAAAGCTTCATAAATACCTCATCACAGAGGCGCCTCCTTTCACTTATTTCACTTGTCCCTTTAAGGGGATCTGCCAGCTTTTTCTGAGTCTGGAGTATGAAACAGATTCCAAGAAAGATATAAAAACAGATAGCTGTGAAAATCTTCACCTCCAATAAGCTTCAACAAACACATGAAAAGGAAAGGCTGTATTACAGAACGGAAGCCTTTGTTGTACTTGCTTGTGATGGTTCAGGAAAAGGAAAGGGTATATTCAGACATATGAATGTATACGGGTAGTGAAAAGATGCTTAGAAAGGAAATATTTGAGCTTCGACAAGGCATGGGGACTGAACAGATAGAAAATTTCTACAGCAGCTACTCAAATCCAGAGGGAGGAGAGGACACTGTCAGAATGGACCAGTTTGATGCACACCTCCCAGAGGGGACAGGAGGAAGTAGTAAGAAGAGAGAGTTGGATGAGGACAGAAGCTGCAGCAAATTAATATGTTAGTAGTCATTGCAAAGATTACACATTTGCAAGGGCTTGATATGCAAAGGTCTAAGCACAATAAGATATTTCAATTTACTAGGACGCTGAAGATAAAAAGCAATCTCTCTTCTAAATCTATCCCTATATTGTAAATATTTACAGGCTAATACAAAAGATTCAGGTTAATCTAAGCACCATGGGGCACAATTCTCATGGGAGAGGTATCAAGAACACAAGTTTTCCTTTAAAGATCTGTTTGCTTATTACTTACCTCGCTCAGAGTATCCCCTTTCAGACACTCAGAAAAATTAGAATTTTGAACCGTTCTCTAGATGTGAGGGTATTCATTTTCTGACTCAGAACTAATGTTTTCTCTCCTGGAAATATTAGCTCCAGTCCCTAACAGACCTGAAAGCTAATTCCTCTTCCCATGTTTAGACTTACTGGAACTCAGGCTAAAATAACTGCTAAAAAAGGTAGGCTGCACAGCCAGTGTGGCTCAGTGGTTGAATTATGCATTAAGAGGTCACAGGTTCGGCCAAAACCGGTGTGGCTCAGTGGTAGAGCGTCGGTCTGCGGACTGAAAAGTCCCGGGTTCGATTCCAGTCAAGGGCATGTATCTGGGTTGCGGGCACATCCCCAGTAGGGGGTGTGCAAGAGGCAGCTGATCGATGATTCTCTCTCATCAATGTTTCTAACTCTCTATTCCTCTCTCTTCCTCTCTGTAAGAAATCAATAAAATATATTAAAAAACAAACAAACCAAAAAAAAAAAAACAACAACACAAAAAACAAAGGGAAAAACTAAAATCGTATTAAAAAAAAAAAAAAGAGGTCACAGGTTCGATTTCTGGTCAAGGCACATGTGGGCTCAACCCCCAGTTGGGGGAGTGCAATATCTCTCTCTCTCTCTCTCTCTCTCTCTCTCTCTCTCTCTCTCTCTCTCTCTGTTTCTGTCTCTCTCTCTGCTTATTTTACTTTACATGCTTTTGAGTTAATGGTGGAAAACTAATCACGAGCAGTTTCTAAACCAAAAACGACATGTTGTAAAAGGATAATAAATGTTGTATCAAAATGGGAGAAACATTTTCTGGTTAGCAACTTATTGGACCCATAAAGTACTAAACATTTAAATACTATAAAAAAATTAAGATATATAAACTGTGAAAGGAGAGACTATCCCAATTACCCAAAATCTATAAATTAATTTCTGGTCTTGGAAGTCTGTTCTAACATTAAAAGGTATTCTGGATGTACCACCTCCTGCTCCACCTCCCCATGATCCTTACACTAGAAGAAATATAAAAGATTTTCCTATTTCTAAATGAGGCCATAGGATTCAAGAGTTCTGTTTCCCTGTAATAATTTATTCCCCAACTTTGTTTTTGCCAAAGGTTTTTCTTTTATTTGTGTAAAGCTTGATTCTTAATGAGCTATTGCCAATGATATATAGATTTTACTAAAACTGATCTAATAAAAAAGTGCAACTTTCTTCAAATTAAATTTCCTAGAGCAAACACTTTCCTTAGGAAATACCTCTAACATGAAGAACCATGAAAGCAGATTTAATATACTCAGAAACAAAGATGCTATTATTTGAGGAAAGAATATTCTAAATTTTCCTGTTCTAAGCCAACTACCCTCACTGTTTTAAGAAATTGCAGTTTTGCACACGACATAATTAGGTTTTCCTCTGAACTTGAGCAGCTCACCAGAAATATCCCAAACACGCACAGTCTGGTCGAGGCTGGCTGATACAACCAGGTCTTCTGAGGGGTGAAACTGAGCACACATTACATAATGGTTGTGCCCCGTTAAAACACTGTAAGAAGAAAAAAGACAATGCCAAATTAGAGGCAGGAATCACCAGACTCCTACATGCTAAAAACCATTCTCCAAATTCAACGAATACAAATCCAATTATACTTTTTTTGAGGCAAAGATAAGTCAACCCAACAATTCTAAACTAATAACAATAAGAAGGCCAGCTGTTTTAACAATAGCTCTCTTCTTACCTCTAATGCATTAGCATTTAATATTAATGATTCCGGGAGAACTGAGAAAGGCACAGCTCTCCTCTAAAAGCCATATTAAAATATCAAAATAAATGAAATCTTAGTAATTCATAGTGGAAACCATCTGTTAATTTTAGTAGGATATCTCTCTTAAGAGGCATCATTTAAAATGGTCCTTACATCTTCCTTATATCCTAGAAAGCTCAAGGCAAAACAAAGCAAGACAGATGTCTAGACTTTGGCTCAGGTTTCACAAGAACAGAAATGAAAACCAGCTAAAAGTTTTATTCTAAAAACCTAGTTATATGACCTCCTTTTTCTGGTAAGAAATGATCAGAATATCCAGATTCATATATTACTTACAAGATTGCCTCTATATTTATCATTTTGTACATAAAAAATTTTACAAATACAATCAATAATTAATCAGTAGACACTGTGCATTAGTGGAGGAGATGATTATTTTGAAGAGAAGTTGATTATAAAACACGAGAAAGAATGAAGACACTTTTGAGCCCTCTGTTCCCTGCTTTACCAGACGCAGGTTCTAGACTGCCAGTTCCACACCCGGATGGTCTGATCATCTGAGGCGCTCAGTATCCAAGGATATTCCTGTAAGATATTCCAGATAAAGGGTTTGACATTAAACGAGTATGTTCTTTCAGGCTCCTGTAACCACTTCTCTCCTTGGAGGGGAACATTCCATTGTCTAAATTCTCATCTATCTTAGCAAAGGGAGTGCTGATTCTGATTTAATTCAATATAGCCCTGAGTGCTTTCTTTTTCTTTTTTTTTAAGATATATTTTTAATATATTTATTATTTATTTATTTATTTATTTATTTTTTTTTTTTTATTTTATACAGAGAGGAAGGGAGAGAGATAGAGAGTTAGAAACATCGATGAGAGAGAGTCATCGATCAGCTGCCTCTTGCACACCTCCTACTGGGGATATGCCCACAACCAAGGTACATGCCCTTGACCGGAATCGAACCCGGGACCCTTCAGTCCCCAAGCCGATGCTCTATCCATTGAGCCAAACCGGTCCCGGCCTGAGTGCTTTCTTTTACAGAATGAAACAAAGGAAAGTCAACACACCACAGAGATCCTAGTAGAGTCACTCAAATAATATAACTTTGTATCAATGTTTGGATTCTTGAGGGAAAACAATGATTCCTACAAGGAAAATGAAGAATGCTCTAAAACAAGAGGCACATGGACACTTACATGATGAAAAAATGTGGTGCGTATGTAGTCTAAGTGCCCCAGCAATGTGAAGAGACAGCGCCGAAGCTTGTAATTCCAAACCTGCAAAGAGAGAAATACAGCAGAGGAATGGGACCTGAGGTTCTCGAGTACCTAAAAGGCTCAGGTTTCTCACTCAGTTTGGATTTATATTCGGGCACTTCTAAATAGGTGGGAACCTTAATAGGAGGTCTTTGTTTAAAGCTGGAGGGAAAAGATCAAATAACATGCGAGGAAGGAAAAAAAAGGAAGGCTAGGGAAAACCTAAAGCTAAAACTATGAAAAAGTTTCTTCCCTTTAAAAAAAAAATTTTTTTTTTTATTGATTTTTCAGAGAGGAAGGGAGAGGGATGGAGAGCTAGAAACATTGTTGAGAGAGATACACCGACCAGCCGCCTCCTGCACATTCCCCCCTGGGGATGTGCCCGCAACCAATGTACATGCCCTTGACTGGAATCGAACCTGAGACCTTTCAGTCCGCAGACTGATGCTCTATCCACTGAGCCAAACCAGTTCCAGCAAGTTTCTTCCTTTTTTGAGAAAGAAACCATTTCTATTTAATAACATGAGACAAGATGCTTATCCAAGCTCAACCGGAAGCTCTTCTTTCTACTGCATAATGTTCTCAGCTTTTATATATTCAGATCCCTTAGTACTTTGCTGATTATCTTATCTCAGGGTAAAAAAATTAAAAATGCCAGAACAAATAGCATGAGTTCAAAGGAACAATAATATAACATATGGCATCATCTTTTTTTACTCTTAACTTGGTGGCAAATGATGCCAATACATTCACAATCTACACTCATCTGTTATGCAAGGAGACTTTAACTCATTGCTATGGAAAATACCACACTGCTCAGATTCACATATAAAGTTGATTTAACTACCGAAGTACCAGGCACCAATGAGTACAAATGAGGAAGACACTAAAATCAGGACCATATATGTAAGGCAGCTCATTCTCCCATCCAAAAAAGTACAAAAATGAGAGGTCAGATGCTTTTTGTTTTCTTTTTTAAGATTTAATACTTATTTATAGTCTCTCTGGGCCACCTTATTACTATTCTTCCTTTCAACTTAAAATTTAATTTAAAAAAAAATTTTTTTTTTTGTAAATGACAAAATTCAAACAACCTAAAAACATGATTATTCAAACAAGAATATAAGCTCTAGCCCTGTATGGCTCAACTACGAGTTGTCCCTCGTAGTGAAAGGTCATGGATTTGATTCCACATCTGGGTACATACCCAGGTTGCAGGTTTGGTCCTCAGTCAGGATATGTACAGGAAGCAACTGATCAATGTTTCATTCTCAATAATGTTTCTCTTTCTCTCTCTATCCCCTTCCCTTTATCTCTCTTTAAAAACAAATGAAAACGTATTAAACAAAAAAGAATATAAATTCCCTAAAAGCAGAATCCTTGTCCATTATGCTCAATACTATACCTCTAGCACATAATATAGTGGCTAGCACTTAGGAGGTACTCAACAGGTGTGTATAAAATGGAGAAAAGGCAAATAACACAAAAAGTGAAAGTATCCTAATACCTTCACCTTCATTTGAATCAAATACATATAAATATACATGTATACATTAGAGTTGGAGTTTCACACAAAAATTAGGTCATACTACAAATACTACTCTGCAATTATAAATTTTTTCTCTTATCAAGTTCAGTGTTTTAAACTTCCATATATATAGCTTCAAACCGTCTTGGCTCCTTGACAGTCCTCTATCAAACTCCTGAACTCTGAATCCTTAAGTACCTATAGGATTTGTAGACTCTGATCATTTGCTGTGCTTCCTATCTTACTCTTTGAAAATGTGGATACAGCAAACAATAAAATGATCCATAAACATGACTTCTAGATTATCCCCCTTTCATCAGAGAAATATAAATTAAAACCACAGCATGCAGCTAGCTAAGACAATTTCTTTTATCACAGCTTTGAGATATAATTCAAATCCCATACAATCCATCCATTTAAAGTATAGAATTCAATGGTTTTTAGTACATTTTAGTTAGGCAACCATCACCACGATCAATTTTAGAACAAACTATCACTTTCAAAAGAAACTATACTCATTAGCAGTCACTCACCATTTCTTCCCAACTACTGCCTCCACCAACTCTAGAAAACCACTAATCTACTTTCTGCTTTCTAATTTTGCCTGTTCTGGACAATAACTCCTTTTTTAAAATATTGTGTTAGTCAGTTTGGCTCAGTGGATAGAGTGTCGGCCTGCAGGCTGAAGGGCTTGGTTCTATTCTGGTCAGAGGCACATGCCCCGGTTGTGAGCTCGATCCCCAGTAGGGGGCATGCTGGAGGAAGCCGATCAATGATTCTCAACATTGTTGTTTCTATCTCTCTCCCCCTTCCTCTCTAAAACAAATAAAAATATATTAAAAAAATAAAAAATACATTGTTTGGGGAAAACTTTTTAAAATATATTTTTATTGACTTTTTACAGAGAGGAAAGGAGAGGGATAGAGAGCTAGAAACATCGATGAGAAACATTGACCAGCTGCCTCCTGCACACCTCCCATCGGGGATGTGCCCGCAACCACTGTACATGCCCTTGACCGGAATTGAACCTGGGACCCTGCAGTCTGTAGGCCAATGCTCCATCCACTAAGCCAAACCGGTTTAGGCTGGGGAAAACTTTTTAAAAAATTGATTTCAGAGAGAAAGGAAGAGAGAGAAATATCAATAATGAGAGCGAATCATTGATTGACTGCCTCCTGCACACACCCTACTGTGGATGGAGCCTGCAACCCGGGCATGTGCCCTTGACCAGAATCAAACCTGGAACACTTCAGTCCACTAGCCGATGCTCTGACCACTGAGCCAAACTGGCGAGGGCTGGGAAAACTTTTTAATGAAAGTAAAGAGTGCACCGAGACCGGTTTGGCTCAGTGGATAGAGCGTCGATCTGTGGACTGAGAGGTCCCAGGTTTGAATCTGGTCAAGGGCATGTGCTTTGGATGCAGGCACATCCTCAGTCGGGGGTGTTCAGGAGGCAGCTGGTCGATGTTTCTCTCTCATCAATGTTTCTAGCTTTCTATCCCTCTCCCTTCCTCTCTGTGAAAAATCACTAAAATATATTTTTAAAAAAGAAAAGAAAAAGAAAGTAAAGAGTGCAAACTTTGTATTTTTTATTGATTTTTAGAGATAAAAATATTGATGAAATAGAAACATTACCATACTGGGAATCAAACCCAGGCTTGTGCCCTGACAGGAATTGAACCAGTGACATCTTGTTTCATGGGCTGACGCTCAACCACTGAACCACACCTGGCTTGATTTTTTTTTTTTTTTTTTAATAGAGGTTCAAAGTCTCTGCCTGCAGTTTTTGCCTTTATCACAGTCAAGCTTTTTCAAATTGCCTATATTCTGTCTCTGCTTCCTCACTTCACATGAAAATGCTAAGACCACTAATGCCCTGCTAAAAAAGCACTCCAAAGGTTACTTTGTCTTTATCTTATTCTGACCACTTTCTCCTTCCCAAAATTCTATCCTTCCTTGGTATCCAAGAAGGCTTTGCTTCTTGCTTTTGGTTCATCTCTAACCTCCTACTTTCCTATACTAACTCTAATTCCTCCATCTTTTAAATGAGTTTGCTTTCTCATTCAGTGATTCCTGAGAGATATGTTCTAACTACTTCTGTTTTGGTTTCCTCCTTCATGATGACAACTCCCAAATATGTCTCCAGTGCAGACATATCTTTAGGTATCTCAAACAGATCAGAGCCAAGATAGTTTTCATTACCCATCTGTGTCTTCCCCAAAACTCATAGGTTGAAATCCAAATGCCTAAGGTGATGGTATTAAAGAGGTGAGGTCTCTGACAGGTACTTAGGTTATAAGCGTGGGGCCCTCATGAATAGGATTAGTGTCCTTATAAGAGAGACCCCAGAGATCCATGTGAGTACACAATGAGGAGTCAGCAGTCTGCTTCCTGGAGAGGACCTTCATCAGATCTCAACCATGCTGGCTCTCTGACCTTGGACCTCAAACCTCCAGAACTTTGAGAAATAAATTTCTATTGTCTACAAGCCACCTAGTCTGAGGTATTTTGTGATAGTAACTCAGCCTGTGACACCACACTTTTCCACTTTATTTTTCATATTTTTCCTATTCTGGTTAATAGTACAGCTTCTACCCAGTGACTTAAACTAGAAACCCGATATAATCCCATTTATTTTCCCTTGCTATCCTACCAATATCCATGCAAAAGACCGATTCATTTCTTGAGTGTTCACATCAATCTTTCTCTCCATTTCAAATGCTACTGCCTAAGCTCAGACTGTTCACCTCTCACATGGACTTACACAACAGTCTCCTAACTCTGCTTCCTGTCTTGCCCAATTCATCCAACCAATCTCTTCTTTACATTGCCACCCAAGTAATCTTTTTTTTTTTAATGAGTTAATCTGATATCATTCCTCTATACAAACCCCTTTATGGCTCCCTGTTATCTGTATGACAACCAAACTCCTGAGCATGCAAACTCCATAATCACTTCAATTAAAGTGCTAAAATCACTCCTTTATCTCCTTTTCTCCAGATTTTATCCACACAAAACTAATCATAGTTTCTCAAATGTATCAAGCTATGTCATGCCTCTATGTCTTTGTAACCGAATTGCCCTCCACTATTTCACTTTGGTTATCTCTCTATTGTATTACTTACTAACCTGTACAGCTATTATTTGGGTATATATTTATCTCCTCTAATAGAATAAAATATCTTTATGACCAGAGGTCATTTCTTATTTACTTGTGAATTCCCCAAAAATAAGTGCCTGGTACACAGTAAGCGCTCAATAAATGTTGCTGAATAAAGTAAAAATCATGAGCTCTCTCTGAGTAAGATGTACTATTGCTTTTTAGTCCCTTCCACAATTCCCAAACCTCACGTCCTCTGTCCTTTCCTCCAGCAATGACAGAGCCTCTGTACCTTAATTTTATAGTCATCTCCTCCAGAGACAAACAGTGGCTGCTGCTTATGGAAGTCGATGCCTCGGACTGGGCCTGGAGAAGAAGGCAGGCAATATATGTTAAAGAGAGACATGCTTCCTTATCTCCAAGGTGGTTCTTATTCAGGCTTTTCCAGTTCTATTCCCTCCACATTATTTAATCCTAAGGAATTAATGTCAAACAAGGCTTAAACTACTCCCAAAGACAATAAATACTTCTATCTTTAACTTCCTTCTAAAAACCATTATCTTACCATCATGTTCGTCAAACTTGTCAATGAGGGTGCACATCCGATAGTCCCATAACTGGATGACCCCATTGTGCAAACTGGTCAGGATCCAGGGTCTTTTGGGGTGAAAACTGAGTCCTGGGGGGAAAAAAAAGAATGGTCCAATGAGCTAAGCCCCAAATGTCACTTCCTGTCAATTCTGATAGAAAAGGAACAGCTTAGGTTAATTCTAGGCTCATTTATTCATTCACTGCTAGACATTATGAATTTATGCTATAAGGTCCTGGATTTTTGGTACATTCCTTAAAATATTGTTGGGCTTTGTTTTATGATGCAGTTAAGTTCCTTGGAATCAGTTAAGCCTTTTGAGGTTTGCTTTTAAGTTTTGTTTTGTTTTTTAAAAATATATTTTATTGATTTTTTACAGAGAGGAAGGGAGAGAGATAGAGAGCTAGAAACATCAATGAGAGAGAAACATCCACCAGCTGCCTCCCGCCCCCCCCCCCCCCCCCCGCAACCAATATACATGCCCTTGACCGGAATAGAACCCGGGACCCTTCAGTCCGCAGGCCAACGCCTCTATCCACTGAGCCAAACTGGTTTCAGCTGCTTTTAAGTTTTATAAAAAAGTTTATCCTTTATTAACTTTTGGTTGAGAATATGTTTGTATATTTTCAGAAAACAACTCCGAGACTATGTGGATTCTGGCAACAGAGAGGGATTGACAGGACTACTCCAACCATGAAGACAAAAGAGAAGAATCCAGAGATGGAAGAGGCTGACGTTGCCTTGCCATAATAGCAATCAGCACTGTGATCACTGCAGGTTGCCCAGGACCAAACCAGAGAGGGTCAGACCTGCATTACCACCATTTGTCCACCATCCAGAACTGAAATATCATTGCTGACATACACATAAGACATGATCTCAATCATCTATGGGAAATGGTGAACAACGTAGATTGATGAACAAGAACAGACCCAGAGATAAGGAGCCATGGGTCAGACTGTTGGACCTCAAAGGGAGGGTGGGGATAAAAGGGAGAGATCAACCGAAGGACTTGTGTGCATACATATGAGCCTAACCAGTGGTCAAGGACAATAGGGGGTTGGGGGCATGAGTGGGGAGGGGTGGGGGATTGGAATGGGGGGTTGAGGACAAATATGTGATACCTTAATCAATAAAGAAATTTAAAAAAAAATTTAAAATTGATTTCAGAGAGAAAGGGAGAGGGAGAGATAGAAACATCAGTGAGAATCACTGATTAGCTGCCTCTGCACACCCCACACTTGGGATCGAACCCACAACCTGGGCATGTGCCCTGACCAGGAATTGAACCGTGACCTCCTGGTTCATAGGTTGATACTCAACCACTAAGCTACACCGACCAGGCTAAGTTTTATTAGCATGGGTCCACAGTAGCCTTTAGTGTAGGTTTAATTTGACGCTACTATTAAGGCAATGCCCTCTGAGGTCTTTGTGTGATGCCTTGTAGTATTAGGAGGTTTTCCCATGTTGGCTAGTAGGAACACAAACTATTCCTGGCCCGATGTGAGCTCCAGGGAGTTCTGCCTTCTTTTCCCCAGTGGTTCTGTCCCAGGCCTTGGGTCTTTCCTCATTAGTACTCAAAGGCCTACCGGGATGCCCTGCAGAACTCAGGTGTTCTCTGAGCACCTCCCTCTTTTCTGGTATTTTCCCGGCACATTCTAGCTGTCTTGACTCCCCTGAACTCTAAACTCTGTCCTCCTCAATGAGACCACAAGGCTCTTTCCCCTCCCTCCACTGCAGCCTGGAAACTCTCTCCGGGAAGTAAGCTAAAAACAACCATAGGACTCATCTGTTTATTTCCCTTCTATCAAGAATCACTTTCCTGCAGTGGCTGTCATGCAATGTCTGAAATCCTTTGTTTTATACATTTTGTTCAGTTGTGCGGTTGTTTAAGGTGGGAAGCTAAACCTGGTCCCTATCACGACTGGAAATGGAAGATTAAGGAAGTAACAACTGCTAACAGTTTAGAGTGTATCCTTTCCAATTTTTAATGCAGACCATATCACTTTATGGAAATGAAGGTAACAAAGTTTCCCTGCAAACTTCTTTCAAAAATATATATACATATTTTATTGATTTTTACAGAGAGGAAGGGAGAGGGATAGAGAGAAACATCGATGAGAGAGAAACATAGATCATTACTAGTGAGGCTGATAATATTTTTGTTTTATTTTTAAAATTTCTATCAAAATTTAATTTCTCTCTGTTTAAAATTAGTTTACATTCAATACTGTTTAGTATTACTTTTACATGTATAGTGAGGTGTATATTTTCATTTATTTATTGAACATTTCTTCTCTAAATTGACTTTTTTGTTCGCCTTTTTCCTGTAGGGAAGTGTTCCATAGGAACACTCATTAATGGATATAACTCTCAAATATTCTGACACCTTCCTCCTTCCCCCACTTTCCTTCTCTACTGCCCAATAAAAAATTAGGAGCAGAACAGAAAATACAATGATTATAAAGACCCATTTCAACCACCCAGGAATTTGTCACGGTGCTCATCATGATCACAGCCTCACAAGACTTAGAACTGCTCAGCGTCCATTCTCACATCCAAAGTGCACCCTAGGTTTGGAGCCCGAGTCTATGCCAGGCACTGTAATAGCACTTTTCATATCCTTTCTCGTTTTAATTCTGTCTATAAGAGAATGTTAATTATTCACACTTCGCAGATGAGGAAAGAGAGATTTATAATGTTAAATAAGGCGCCCCACCTACAACCACCCCCCCCTCCCCAACCTTTGGCATTCCAAAGCAAGCCCTTCTGACTCCAAAGGCTAAGTTCCTAACCACCTTGCCATGCTGCACCTTACTAAATAGTCAAGATACCTATTTCTTCCAAATTTCAGAAGACCTTACTTCTCTGCCTTTCCCATCCTAACATCCTGAGACCACTGCTGCAGTTTCAGCCATCTGCCCTCCACCCCATCCACTGATCCCCAAACTCTAGGTTTGCCATATTTAGGAAATATGTTAAATTTGCATTTCAGATAAACCACGGACAATACCAAAAACGTATTCACTGTTCACCTGGCAACCTCAGCAAGCTCACACCCTGCAGGGGTTACAGGCCTATCCTAGCGTGTCCTGTGTCCAGGTAAGAAAGGAAAGCCGATGGAGGAATCGGTGTTGAGCTGGTGCGGCCAAGGCCTCCTTCAGCGAGGCAGCCGCCGCTCATCTCCGGGGAGGCCGCGGACTCGGATACGAACAGACTTGGATACGAAGAGCAGAGGTCGAGCCTCGATCGCCCGGGACACTCCCTACAACACGGTCCTCAAAAAGCCCACAGGTTCCTGGGCTTGGGAGCTGGCTGGACACAGCCCGGGGTGAGGAGGGGAAGGGGAAGAACAGGGAGGAGGGCCTCAAGGTGTGGAACCCACTATCGGTGATCAAAGCGCAAGGACAACGCACAAGAACAGGCCGGAGGGCTGCCCGCCGCTCCAACCGCCCTCCCGCCTCCCTTCCTCTGGGTCCGCACCGGGGCCAGTTCGGCCCACACGTAGGCCCACTCCCCCCGGTGACAGCGCACCCCCGACACCCAGCCCCCCGGGCTCCGCTACCTTTGACCCGCGCGCTCTTGGTCTCGAATTTGGTGAGCATCCTTCAGGCCCGCGGCTCCCAGGTCCTCCCCGCGCCCCGCCGCTCCCCGCCGCCCCGCTGCAAGCCTCCACGTCAGCCGCCCGCAGCCGCGACTCCCGGAAGCTCCCGCGGACACGGACTTCCGGTCCCTGCAGCTCTTGGCCACCGAGACGGCGCCCGGGTGGCCTAGAGAGGCCACTAGCTCCTGGTCACCGAGACGGCGCCCGGCTAGCCTAGAGATGCCACTTCCGGCCGGAAGGGAGCCGAGGCTTCCGCTCCGCCGAGGCGCAAGATGGCCACGGCCGGGGGCGGCTCCGCTGCTGACCTGGGAAGTCGGGGTCTTCTTCGCCTGCTGTGTCTCTGCGTCCTCCTGGCAGGTGAGGCCTCCCTGGCCCGTGAGCTCCACTCTGCGAGGAGAACCCTCCGGTCCTCCCAGCCGTCTGTCTCCTGGTTCCCGTCCTCCCGCCCTCTAAATCCCCTTTCTCTTTCGTTCCCATCACAGAAGTTCCCCCTTCCCGAGACCTGAAGGTCTCCCCCGTGCCTCGTCGGGTCGCCCTATTCATTACCTCCTCCTGCAGGCCACCCGCCTAGGCTCTCACTTTCTCCGGATGCCTCCTTTCCCCCAGGTCCCGGGCCACCCCGCCCACAATCAAGAAGGACAGGTGTCACTTTAGCTTCCTCCCTAACGTGAAAGCAACCGAGTTTTGTGGGGATAGGGCACCGCTAGGAGGATAGTAGATTTCTCGTTTGTTTCTGTGTTGATGCCACCGTAAACCCGCGTCCCTGTGCTTTGCCTCAGTTTGTCTCAAAAGTAAAGTGAGATAAAAGTTAGATCTGGGTACTCTTCACTGTAGACCGTGGAATAATGATTCAAGGAACTTGAGACATTTATAATGGTAGATGGCTTTCTAGTCTGTCAAGTCTTAGAAATGCAAATGTGTCTGTGTCTAACCATGACCACACCTTCCACCAAATTCATATTGATTTCTTCAAAGATTTCCCAATGGAGAAACTATAGCCGCCCCACACATAGATCAGCTACTGGTGCTAGGTTAACTGACAGGTGTGTGACCTATGTCTTCTTCCAATTCTTCTTGTGCGTGACTTTGATACACCTATAGTAGGTCCCCTCTCAGGAGGCCCCTTAGGCCAGTTCCCTGTTGTTTTCCTTTCCCTCTCTCTCCTCACCTGGGACTGTGCTCAGCTCCCAAGGCCCGGTAATTTGTGGCCTTTTTGATGACCATGTTGTAGGGAGTGTCCTGGGGGATTGAGTCTCAATGTCTGTCTGTTCTTCATATCTGTATCCAAGGAGGTAGCTTCTCTGGAGATGAGCAGAAAAGTAGAAGCAATAAGTAAAAGTGTGGTCACCCATGCAACCAGAAGCTGGTACATCTGAGCTTAAATGCCTTTCCTTTGACAAATGAAGTTTTCTGTCTTTTAGCTTCACTGTATGTTGCTCTCTGTAATAAGCACATAGCTGGGTGTCCCTATGATGTGCCCAAGAAGTGAAAAAAGTAGACATTAGTCCTATTGCGGAAAGTATGATATAGCCAAGCCGTACAGTGAGCTAATGACAAGATGGAGGCTGATGCTATCATCTCTCAACTTTTTCCTAACACTTTTTATCTTCTGATCAGGTTTGTGTGGGGGAAACTCCGTGGAGAGGAAGATCTACATCTCTTTAAATAAAACAGCTCCCTGCGTCCGTCTGCTCAATGCCACTCATCAGATTGGCTGCCACTGTGAGTTGAGGTTGGGGTTTGTGTTTGTGGCTGTTGATATTTCCGTCTGTGGGCTAGATATAAAGATCTAAGTGCTGCTTAGAAGTCTCAGCATACAAATTATGCTATGTGGGTGGGAGGTGGTAGATAGTTAGGCAAACCAGGCAAGATAATTAGGAAGAGCTAACATTTAGTAAGTGTTACTAAACTTCTTAAACATGCATCTCATTTAATTTTCATGACGTAGCTATTATTATCTCATATTACAAGTGATGAAACTGAGACTTACAGAAGTTGAATAACTTTTCCAAGGTTATCCTGCTCTCATTAAGTGATGAAGCCAGGATTTGAGTCCTGGTGGTCCAGGTTCTAAGCCAGGACTCTTAACCACCCAGTAGGTTGAATAGACAAATATGCTGTTTCTAAGGAGAAAGACATCCCATATTCTGTGGAGCCCAGAATATGCCCTCTGATCTTTTTGGAACCAAAATGGCCTTTTACAGGCAATAAACTATTTGAAGAGAAGGCATTGAGAAAGCCATATAATTGCAAGACGAATTAGTAAAGCATTTGAATTTGTCTTCATGCTTTGTAAATGTGTTCCAAAACAGAGTACTGTGACAGTATGGTTATAAAACTATGAAAGGGGGAAAAATCGTGATCTAAAGGTTGAATCCCAGTTCCCCTTCTGCTTACCCTGCTATCTTCAGATTTTGTTCTGGGAGTGTAAGTAGTTCTGTCAGACTGTTTTTCAGGTAAGCAGGAAACAGAATCAGATCTTGGTTCCTTCGTCATCCAATGGGTCATCTCTGAATTTCACTTTACGTCCATAAAAACAGTTAGCATATTCCTGCTCAGAGCTAATAAATGTTTATTGATGATGCTAGTAAGTAGTGTGCTTTCCTGAAACCTCTCAGGTTGGTAGGAGATAAGTGGAACACGCGGCAGTTACTGCTTTTCTACCCATCCTTCCCTGAGCTAGACTCCATGTTCACTGTCCCATGTCTCGGCCGCAGGAGGTGCTGGGAGTAGGTTAACTGGTTCCAAACAGTTCCAAATAAAGTTGTTGTTGTTGGACTTAGTTCTTAAACTGGGTCTGTGGGTAGAAGACAGCCAGCTCCATTGTGGGCTGAGCTCAGACTTCCAAGTTCCCCCCTTTGGGAATGAGTCACTCTGCTGCAGGTTCTTAGACAGCCCTGTGGGAGGCAGAGCCCCGTGGCCAAGAGCCAGTGCAGAGAAACCAGCGGGAGGAGCTGGACTCTGGCCACTTCCTCATTAAGATCTTGTTTCCTTTTCAGCCTACTCCTTTATAAGCCTGTCTTCATTGTATCTGTATATCTTCGATTAGGATTGCTAGCATGGTGAAATGAAGGAGAAATAGACCCAGATTTGATTTCTGATTATGATGCTCTGTTTCTGTTGGACCATTTGAAAGTGCTCAAAGGGCTTATGTAGGGTTTTTTTTTTTTTTTTTAGTTCCTTCTTTTCTTTCTTTTTTTCATGTGTCCCCACAGGATGAGGTAAATAGGAGTGGAAAACTTCTCACTGAAGGCCCAGAGAAAATAAGCAAGTTACTTAAGACTACATAGTCACTCATTGGAACCCAGGTTAGAGTCCAGGTGTTTGAAGTTCAGTGTCACAGCTTATCTTCTTCCTGTCCTGGGTCAGTCTGCTCCTGGCTGAGGGTGACCAGCCGAGGGCCTAGGACAACCCTAGGTCCCCAGAAATGAGGGGAATCCATACCAGCACATCTCCAATTCACTTAAGGCCCAGCAGTGAGGACACTGTTCTGGAGACCTCAGAGCTCTTGGTGAACTTGACCTAAAACTGGCCAAAAGCAAGTAAAGCTACTCTCAAATAGGGCAAAGGAATGAAGATCTAGGGAAGCTACTGAGGCCAATGGAGTCTACACATGTTTTCACAAAGGAAGCTGCAGTGGCAGAACAATGAGCTAGAGATTTATTTATTTATTTATTTATTTATTTATTTATTTATTTTTAAAAACATATTTTATTAATTTTTTTTTTTTACAGAGAGCAAGGGAGAGGGATAGAGAGCTAGAAACATCAATGAGAGAGAAACATCGACCAGCTGCCTCCTGCACACCCCCCACTGGGGATGTGCCCTCAACCAAGGTACATACCCTTGACCGGAATCGAACCTGGGACCTTTCAGTCCTCAGACCAACGCTTTATCCACTGAGCCAAACCGGTTTCGGCTGAGCTAGAGATTTAGAGCCTGCCATTTTCTGGAGGAATTACAGGCTTTATGTCTGCTGTCCTAGAATCTCATATATTTGGCTAAATGCACTTGAGGGAAGAAAGCAAGAAAATGAATATTAGTGAACAAGGTCTCCCGAGTAGACTGCTTGGGCTCTTTTGCTCTCCATTCCCTCCTGATAGTCCTCAGGTGGAACGGGGGCCTTTCAAGTTCAAGTCTAGACGTGGTTGTATTAACCCAAATGTCCTGTAACATGTTTGGGGATAGATGATCTGCAGAGTCAGTGAGCAAAGTCAGAATCGTCAATCATCAATCGTCAATCGTCAGAATCGTCAGCTTTCATTTGAGCCTTTCTGTCCTGGCAGCTTCCATTAGCGGGGACACAGGGGTCATCCATGTGGTGGAGAAAGAAGAGGACCTGCAGTGGGTGCTGACCGATGGCCCCAACCCCCCTTACATGGTTCTGCTGGAGGGCACGCTCTTTACCAGGTAACAACTGCCCCTGTCTGCTGGAGAGCGTGTGCAGAGCGGGGAGGTTCAGGGACAATGCTCACGCTGTGAATGACAGCTTCCTCAGTTTCCCCGGTCTGAGCAGCACAGGGGTGGGGTGCCCTCACCAGGAACGGTCACGGTCAACAGGAATTGTCTCGGTGACCTTGTAAGTAGAACTCTAGTGAGTAAGGACCCCAGGGAGGCAGGAGGGGTGCTCAGGGTCACACAAACACAGGGTAGATGAGATAAGCCCAGAGCTCAGATTGGGTCTTGGTTCTCTCAGACGTTAGCGGCTGAAAAGACAAGAAGTGAGTCACCAGTTTGATTCCCCTCATTCCCATTTGTTTCAGGACATTAGGCTGCCTGATGAGCTTCCTGTCTTCCCTCATGTCATTCCCTCCTGTTCTAGGAAGGTGATGGAGAAGCTGAAGGGGAGCACCAGTCGAATTGCTGGTCTGGCAGTGTCCTTGGCCAAGCCCAGTCCCGCTGAGGGCTTTTCTCCTAGTGAGCAGTGTCCCAACGATGGGTTTGGTAAGAGCCCGAAGGATTTTTGGAACTCGCTGTCACCCAGAGCTCATTGTTGTATCAGTCGTGTGTGTGTGTGTGTGTGTGTGTGTGTGTGTGTGTGTGTGTATGAGTGAGGGAGCGTGATGAGGGAGGGTAATCTGTGTGTGGTGTGAACAACTGACACCCCAAACAGAAGATAGTGTTTCTTGGTCTTTGCCATTCATCCCTTTCCCCTCCTGTTTCCTCTTCTTCCACTGACCTTCCATTCTTGCTTCTTGTCACATGCTCAGACCCCTAATTGGCCAGCCGAGGGCTCCCCGATACCGGGGCCTGTTCTATTGTGGGTGGTGACAGGTTGATGCTTGCTTCTTTGGGTTCTCCTCTTTCGGAGCTCCTAATCCTGACCCTGTAATATCTTCGCCTTCGCCGGTCCTTAAGTGCTTGTGTCCCAACATCTGTGCCTCCTCCTCTTCAGGCGTTTACTCCGACTCCTACGGGCCAGAGTTTGCGCACTGCAGGAATGTACAGTGGAACTACCTGGGTGATGGCTTGGCTTATGAAGACTTTAGTTTCCCCATCTTTCTTCTTGAAGATGAAAATGAAACCAATGTCATCAAGCAGGTAATGACTCTGCCAGCTCCTGGCAATTCCAGTAGAAAGAAGGCTTTTTTGGGCTCTCGTTCAGAGGGACTCTCAGTCTACACATACACCCTCTGAAAGACATGGGCTTTAAGAAGAGCCAGGAAATTTACTTTCTTACATTCCCCTCTCCCATTTCTCTCCTGCCTTTACTGCATTAAGGGCTTAGACTGGAAGAAAATGTAAAGGATACTTAATGTGAAACAAGGTAGAAAGTCCTGGTTAAGAACCCCTCGTATGATCAAAAGAGCATTGGGCTAGGAATTGAGAGATTCAGTTCAGAAATTCCTGGAGTTCTTTTCACCTCCGATATTCTCTAATTCTAGTCTAGCTTCTTCATGTTAACACACAGAGCAGTTAGATTCATCCAAAGTTACATGCTCAGATGATGTGCAAACTGTCTTGAATTGGACATTTGATTTCCGGTTCAGTGTTCTTTACATCAAATCACATTAAAACAGTGGCTGATGCAGGTCACTTGACGCAGGTTAATTTCATCTGCCTCCAACTGGGCCATTGAGTCTGTGCCCCTTCACAGCTCTCAGTGAGTTTTTCTTTGACCTTATAGATCCTGTGGTTGTACCAGACAACTCTCACTCAGGGACAGGAGTGGGAGTGGCTTCAGGATAGAGCTGGGCCTTCCCCTTTCTGGGCAGTTTGGGAGGGACTCGCAGCTAGCTGCCTCAGTGGGGTCCATCTCCCCTTCTAGTGCTACCGAGATCACAACCTGAGCCAGAACGGCTCGGCACCGGTCTTCCCGCTCTGTGCCATGCAGCTCTTCTCGCACATGCACGCCGTCATCAGCACTGTCACCTGCATGCGGCGCAACTCCATCCAGAACACCTTTAGCATCAACCCAGGTAGGTCAGGACCGAGGCATGCTGGGTGTGCTGGGCAGAGGCAAGGGACCAGCGTGTTGGGAGGCCTGTGGGGGAGGAGTGGGCCCAGGCAGGGAGCACTGGTGGGAGAAGTGGGAACCATTCTCAACAATGCCATCTTGTCCCTAAAGTGGACATTGGCAGGGAAACCAGTGTGGAGATGGAGAAGGTGACTGACAGAGGCCATGGGCGCTGGTCTGAGGGGCCTTCACGCCTGCTTTTATTTCCCTGGGAGACCCTGACACCAGCTGATTCTCACTGTTTGTTCTGCTCAGAAATCGTCTGTGACCCCCTGTCCGACTACAACGTCTGGAGCATGCTTAAGCCCATAAATACGTCTGGGACGTTAGAGCCTGGTGACAAGGTTGTGGTTGCTGCCACCCAGGTGAGCGCTGGCCGCTGAGCAAAGTGGGCAGGGCTGGCACAGGAAGAGCTGGCGGGCCTCGGTGACACATGGCAGTTATCACGGTGGGAGCCTCCAATGGAGAGGGACCTGGGCGGTGGGACTCAGTGCAGCACATGAGTGTTCACTTGACTGAAACAGGAAGGGGGCCGGGCCTGGTACTCATTTCCAATTCAAAGTCCTCATTTCCTCCCTGCCTTCTCTGCCGGACCCAGCTGGACAGTCGTTCCTTTTTCTGGAACGTGGCCCCCGGGGCTGAGAGTGCTGTCGCCTCCTTCGTCACCCAGCTGGCCGCAGCTGAAGCTTTGTCCAAGGCTCCCGACGTGACCGCCCTGCCCCGCAACGTCATGTTCGTCTTCTTCCAGGGGGTAAGGGCTCTGGCTGAGTGGCGTGGCCAGGGAACGGGGGTGAGGAGAAAGGTGGGCATGGCCACCATTTGGGGACGATCTCAATACTTAAGTTGTTATTCAGCAGAGAGCTTCTGCATGTGCCTGCAAGTATCTCCCCCTCAGAGACCCCTGTTTTAGGAGGCCTCTGCATCCTGACCTGGAAGTGGTGTACTGTCCCCTCTTCTTCCCCCACTGATCTCATCTACTAGAGGCATTCTTCTGCTTTTTATTCCCTGGGCCCCTTTACTGTCACTTCCACCCGGGAGCCCCGAGGCTCCTGACTCACTCTCCCACAGCCTGGCCTGGGACTAAGGAACAGCAGCTGCGGCTGAGCTGGTGGAGATACTGGAGGGGCCAGAAGCGGCACATGGCAGCTGATGTTTGCCTCAGGCCTTCCTGAGGCTGCTCTACTCTTTTGGAGGCTCAGAAAGTCATGCGGTGCATACGTGTGGGGGGAGAGTCAGAGCTGGGGCGCGGAGTAGGGAGGAGGAAAGCCACATGACTGTGAAGCTAGCCTGCAGCTGAGGTGCATGAGACAGTGGCCTTTGTGCTGAGAGCTCTGATCTAGCTTCAAAGGAGCCAAGGCTGCCCTACCCCTTTCAGTCGCTCCGTTCCCTTCCCCTCCCGTCTCTACCCCTCAGGAAACGTTTGACTACATTGGCAGCTCGAGGATGGTCTATGATATGGAGAGGGGCAAGTTCCCTGTGCCGTTAGACAACATCGACTCGTTCGTGGAGCTGAGACAGGTGTGCAGCATGTGTCCTCGCCCCTTCCTTTCTGCTCAGCGTCCCCTCCTCTTTTGTTCTGTTGTCCTCACTGCAGGCATCACCTCCTCTTCCCTTGCCTTCTCTTTTGACCCCACTCCTTTCTCCCACAACAGCAGACCTATTATAAGTGTTGTTTCTTCGTCCTTCCCCAGGTGGCCTTAAGAGAGTCACTAGAGCTTTGGATGCACACAGATCCCGTGTCTCAGAAAAACCAGTCTGTACAGACCCAGGTAATCTCAGCATCTCTCCCCTCACTTCTCTTTGCCACAGCTCAGAATAGGGGCACCTCCTTGTCCTGGCCCTCTCCCCAACTGCCCCCCAGGCCTGAGAGACCGGACCGGAAGCTGGTGTTGGTTAAAAGGGTGAACACCGTGGCTGCTGCAGCTCCCCAGCAAGAACCACGAGCTCACTGTCACTGGTTCCGTGGGACGGCAGTTCTCTGACCATTTGGCGCCTCGCAGCTATTGCTGCCCGTTGAGGACAGGGTAGTGACTGGCTCCCTTCTCTAATTGCTGCCCTCCAGGTCCAGTTGTCCAGGCCATGCTGCCCCATTCCTGTCATGTCTGACTCCCAACCCCAAATGCCCTCCACTTTCCTCACTACTTGTTCAAACTCCTCCCTCCTCTCAACGCCCAGCTGTAGGCCTCTTTTTCCGTGAGGTCTCTTCCTGCCATTGCAGCTTTAGCGCTGTCCCTCTCTGAGCTTCTACTGCCCTTACCACCTGGATTGCCTGTTTTGTATTATTACTTGTCCCTGCGAGTCTGCACAACAAAAAGGCAAAGCTTTCACTGAGGATGAGGCAGAGTTCTGCAGACAGTGGGGTTTACCTGTAAATATGAAAACGCAGGCCTCTCCCTCATTAGGCCATCATTCAAAAAGGACGGTGGGAGTTGCAGGAGGTTCAGGAGGCCTTGATCCCAAATGCCTGAGGCATTTAGGTCTACAAGGGCTTAAGGCAACTCCCCAAGCCGGCCACTTGAAGTAGGATGCATTTCAGATCTAAAAGGCCTCCTGCTTGCCTTTCCCCAGTCTCCCCTGAGTTAACCCTCCGCCCCCATCCCAGGTGGAGCGCCTCCTGACCACACTGGAGCAGAGTGCTGCCGGTGTCCCTGTCGTCCTCCGGAGGCTGAACCAGTCCCAGCCTCTCCCACCGTCTTCTCTGCAGCGGTTTCTTCGAGCTCGAAACATCTCTGGTGTTGTCCTCGCTGACCATGCTAATGCCTTCCATAACCGGTAAGAGGGGCCGACGTGCATGCTCTTCCTTCTCAGGGCGTCTGTGCAGCAGCCGGGTCCATAGAGAGAGGTCTCCGTGTCGAGAAAGATGACCGCTCTCCCCTCTCCCCACACCGCCTCTCCGCAGCCACCCCTTGTGTTCTTTGTTCAGTGACCGATTTCTATGTAGCCTGGTCCCTCATCTGACTGGATGTTCGTCTTGGAAAACGATTCTCCCCATAGCTCTTTCCTGCAGTCATCCCTGCTTGTGATTCCTCTTCCCCCAAGTCTCTAGGGGCCTGACTTCCCCAGGGAAGGCATCATCTCAAACAGAGCGCTGGCATGATGATGGGGTTCTCAAGGTGTAGGACGGAGAGCTGGCCCTGTTAGGCCCACCCGGGGGTGCTGCAGACCGTACTCTGAAATGCCGCATGTTCTTGCCATGTGGTTCAGTGTGAGGGTATAGTATCCCCCTTCAGGGGATGGAGCTCCAGAAATGAGCGGTGAGGCCTGTTAGCCACCTCTCTCCTGGGCCTAGACACCTCTGAACTGCCTCTCTCTTGAGCCCGCGGGGGGGCAGAGACCTTCTTCCTCAGGCTGGACTGCCACGCCCCCAGCCTCCTTCCCTTCCCAGCAGGCCAGAGGCGTTTCTGAGTGAAAATGCTTTATCTCAGGTTCGCCCACCACAGCCGAGCAGCAGCTTCTCATTTATCTTGGGCAGCGACAGTTCTGGGCCATTAGGACAATCTATTATACTTCGGGGTGAGGGTGGTCATCATTGAACACATCTCAGACTTAGGCGGACAGGCGTTTAGGGACAGGAAAGGCTGGGCACTCTTCTCTTAGCCTTGCCTCTATGGTCCGTCTCCTGGGGCTCCCCAAGGAGCGGCGAGGTTTGACTCAGCGTCGTGTTTGTGTCCGTGAGCAGATGTGCTGCTGCCCTCTGCTGCAGCCCCCCCGGTGTAAATGCTCACTGGACAACCCACAGTTGCTCTGATGCCCCGTGGCAGGCTTCGCCGGAAGCCATCCTCCTCTGCCGCCACCAAACGCCGCAGGAGTGTCTCCTACGTTTAGAGATCTCTTGGGGAGGAGAGTCCTGCGTTCTGATTTCATTCACCTTTTCTGCCTCGTCTGTCAGAAAACGCTTTGTATTTAACAAACAGCTGCCACCCCCACTCCTCCCTCCCCTTTCTCCACACCTTCTTCAGAATGGGACCCTAATCTCTCTACCCTTCCTGGCTGATGAAAAATGAAATGCCACGTTGCCGCATTAGAGGCAGGAGGGAGGGGCAGGGCTCTGGCTGAGCGTAGCCAAGGTTCTTGTTGGCTTCCCCGGCAGCTACTACCAGAGCGTTTACGACACTGCTGAGAACATCAATGTGAGCTACCCTGGACAGCAGAGCCCTGAAGAGGACCTGAACTTTGTGACAGACACTGCCAAGGTAGCACTGGCCCGGGCTGGTGGGAGCGGGGGGTCACAGTGCAGTGGTTGGAATGGTCCTGTTTGGGGTTAGAAGAGGTGGGCCATTCAGCCCCTCTCTCACCTCCCCCAGGCCCTTGCAGACGTGGCCACGGTGCTGGGACGTGCACTGTACCAGCTTGCAGGAGGAACCAACTCCAGGGACACTATTGAAGCCGATCCCCACACAGTAAGAACAAACGGGTCCTGGCTTCTTTCTGCCCATTTATGCTCAGACCGCCCCAGCCTTTATGTCTCCCACACCTGGGAATTCAGCGGCCTGTCTGTGCCTGGAAGAGCTGTCAATTGGGCCTCGTGAGCCAGCCACCGTCCTCCACCCAGAATCCATCTGGCCAGCCTGGTTTCTGTCTCATGACTTTACCTTCACTATGCACTCAGTCCCTGGGCTCCACGTCACAGCTCTCTCTCCTCACTATCCATCCTAGGTTACCCGCCTGCTCTATGGCTTCCTGGTTAAAGCCAACAACTCGTGGTTCCAGTCTATCCTCAGGCAGGACCTGCGGTCCTACTTGGGTAAGCACCTGGCGTGGGAATGGGACCTGGCCAAGAAACAGGAGAGAGGGAAAGTCAGCATTTTGCTTTAATCTTGACTTTTTTTTTTTTTTTTTTTTTCCTTTTTCCTTTCTTCGCTTCCCCCCTCGTCTCCCTTTCTTCCTGTTTCTCTTCTGGCTCCGGCCAATCTTGGGCTCTTCCCGTCTCTGCCCATCTGCCCTGCACCTTCTGTCCACCACATCCCCTTTCCCCGTGGCACCCAACCAGGCGACGGGCCTCTGCAGCATTACATCGCCGTCTCCAGCCCCACCAACACCACTTACGTTGTCCAGTATGCCTTGGCAAATTTGACTGGCAAGGTGGTCGACTTTACCCGAGAGCAGTGCCAGGATCCAAGTAAAGTCCCCAATGAAAACAAGGATGTGAGTGGTAGTGGGTGTCGGAGGTGCCCCGAGGGTCCCTTTCCCTTGGGAAATTGGAGGCTCTCCTAGGCCCAGTTGGACCCACGGGCTTGGGATGGAGAGGTGGCGGGAGGCAGCCCTTTGAATGAGGGTGTTGAACAGGCAGTAGCCTAAGTGGAAAGGGCCAGCGAAAGGGTGAAGGGAGAGAGTGAGGAAGGGTCGCCTCAGCCCCGGCTCTGGCCTGTCTTCCTCAGCTGTATGAGTACATGTGGGTACAGGGCCCGCTGAGCCCCAACGGGACAGAGCGGTTCCCCTATTGTGTGCGTTCCACGGCCCGACTGGTCAGGGCCTTGTCTCCTGCCTTCGAACTCGGGCACTGGGGCTCCACCGAGTACTCTACGTGGACCGAGAGCCGCTGGAAAGACATCCGCGCCCGGATATTTCTCATAGCCAGCAAAGAGCTCGAGGTGAGATGGGGGGAGGTGCTGGCAGAGACCTGTTTGACTCCTTCCTCCCCCACCGCCCAGATTTGCCACAAAAACCTGCTGCAGAGCTGTTCCTTGTCAGCGAGGACGTCCCCGCAGGAAGCTTGTCTCCGCTGAGAGTGTGAATCTGTGCTCTTGCTGGAGCTATGCTCTCAGAGAGACCCAGGGACGCTCCTAGCCCTGTGGCCCCAGGCAGGCCTACCCCGGCGGAGGCAGTCAGTATTGACAAGGACCTGAAGCAAGGCAGTCAGGCATGTAATTGCCACGAGAGAACCCCAGTTCAGGGTCCTGCCTTCCAGTAAGTAGTACAAGACAGAAGCAAGAACAGAGGTACCTCACTTCTCTTTTAAAAAGGGGAGACTAAGCCTCCAGCCTGCGGAGCTGGTGCTCTGATTGGTCAGTACTTGGTGCTTAGAGCCAGCTCCAGGAATCTGATGTCCTCCTCCCAGCCCCAAGCAGTTACCCCAAACTGCACCGAGATCATCTGAGTGCACTGTCTCCCCGCAGCTCATCACCCTGGCCGTGGGCTTTGGCGTCCTCATCTGCTCCCTCGCCATCACCTACTGCATCAATGCCAAAGCCGATGTCCTCTTCATCGCTCCCCGGGAGCCAGGGTCTGTGTCTTTCTGAGGAGAACCCCAGCTTCTGCCAGCTCTGTGGTTCACCTCCTAGATCAGCTGTCCTGCTGGGACAGAAACCACTAGTGTGTCACTGGACCTTCTCTGGGCCTGGCTCAGGCTGAGATGGACAGAAAGAAGTTCGAGAAAGAGACTGAGGGATAAACACGTCCTCCCTGCCCCACCTCCCCAGCTCCCCATCCAGTCTTCCCTTTCCCGTTCCTTCTTTCTCCCCGCCAGATCCTGGGATGACAGATAGCAGCTTCTTGCTCCTATTTAAGTCCATCCACCCTAACGTACCCTCCTTCAGCATCCCTCTATTCTGTCTTCCCTCCCTGGACCTCCCTCTACTTCCCACCCCACCTGTACCTCTCCACCTTCCTGGCCAGGGAGAATGGCAAGGGTTGAATGCCAGGAACAATACCAGGGTGCCCTGAGGAGGGGAGGGGGATGGGATCTGTGGGCAGGTGTGCTGTGGGGTGGGCATCCCACCTCCAGCCCACAGTGCTCAGTTGTCATTTTTTAAAGCTGTAAGATCTATTTTTGTTTTCTTTCCCTGTGTGTGTGTGTGTGTGTGTGTGTGTGTGTGTGTGTGTGTGTAAATATATAAATAATGGATTTCATTAAAATAGATTATCCACCCCACCTGCTATGTGTCCCAGGCTCCCTTGTTCTGGGAATGGGACTGGGAGTCACAAAGGTGTTGTCCAGGAGGAAGGCCTATCACCACCAGCTGGAAGCCCTGGTTCTGTCTCAGACAGTGTTAGCAGTTTCTCCCCACCTTTGTATTTGACAACCATTTCTTTTTTAAAGATATTTTTATTGATTTCAGAGAGGAAGGAAGAGGGAGAGAGAGAGATAGACACATCAATGAGAATCACTGATCAGCTTCCTCCTGCATGCCCCCTCCTGGGGATCAAGCCTGTAACTGGGCATGTGCCCTGACCAGGAATCAAACCATAACCTCCTTGTTCAAAGGTCGATGCTCAACCACTGAGCCACACTGGTTGGGCTGACAGCCATTTCTCTCTTCACTTTGGGATCCTGGAGGGTCCAGAGATGAAGGGAATACAGCCCTGGAGTAGCTCCCAGATGGTGAGGGGAGAGACAGATACTCCAGAAAGGGTGTGACCCAGAGTGGTAGGTGGCATCGGCCGGGCTCGGGGCAGCGTGGTGGCATTCAGGGAGGCCGACAGAGGAGGAGCACTTGTGTGATTTAGATTCGCTGGCTGTGGAAACAGCCAAGAGAAAACACCGGTCACATTCCGGAACGGTGAGCTACTCAGTGCCCAAGCCCCAAGAACCAGCAGGAGCGGCTAGGCCGGGTAGAGAAGGGCCCTTGGATGACCTGCTAGGGAGCATAGCTTTCTGTTGGTGGGCACTTTGTAGATCAAAACGAGAGTGGTTTGGGACTTGAGACACTAGTTCCCTGGGTCTTTGTGGAGGCAGAACTCTATAGTGGCAGCATAGCTAAGTGATGGGCAGGGGCTGAGTCAGCGGAGGGGGAAGAGCTGGCAGGAGGGGCTAGAGCCAGCCTCCTCCCCTCACCGAGGCCAAGAGGCTGTCTCCCACATATGGGGGGTAGGAGGGCGGAGGGGAGGGCACAGGGATGGAAAAAAGCTTAGGGGTGGGGTGGGGCACAGGGGTGGGAAAGAGCTAAACATTTTCAGAATCCCAAACCCTCCTCTGAGTTTCCTGATGGGGATGCTTACCTTTTCAAATCCTGCTGAGAGGAGGTGGTTTTTCTCCAAGTTCCCTCAGGGGTGTGTGTGGGGTTCTGGGCAGTGGACATGCACGCTGCTTCTCCCTCCCCGCGCACGCCCCCTCTCCCCCCCACACACACACACTCCTCCAGGCTTAGCTGGAGAAGCGGGCTATGCTGGCGGGAGCTGAGCGAGCTGAGAGCAGCTGCCGCGGCTTCTGGGCTGGCTCCACACCTCCCTGAGCCAACAGGTTCCCAGCGGACAGCGCCGCTTCCTCTCTTTGCTGTGGCTTCAGGGAGCAGAGAAGTGACTGGGTACCAGTGAGGGGGCTGAGCAGAGGGCGGGCAGAATCAAGGGGACGATGGACAGGAACGGAAATCCAAGCTGCAGGGCCTTCAGTAGCCAGCCTGCCCCCAGGAGAACCCTCAACAAGGCTTCAGCCTTTCATGCTGTCCCACCTCCCTATCCTCTCCCCTCCCCAAAAACAGAACCAAAGGCTTGGCCGCTCTATGGCTCTCGGAGAGGCCAGCTCCTTGGAAGGGGCACCCCCTGGGGCAGTCTTTCTGAGACTGGTCTGGCTCCTCACCAGGTACCTTGTGACCCGGAGAGTAGCCGCCTCTGCTTGCTCTAGACCTAGCTCACCCCTGTGCCTTCTGACATTTATTTCCCAGCTCCTCCCTTTCCCACAGGGGTTCCTTCCCTTCCTGCTCCTTCCCAGTGGCTCACACTGCACCTTCTCTTGCACCCACCGTCTGCTGAAAGCCGGGACCAGCCTCTCTTGTGACTCCTTGTCCCTCAGCCCTGGTGGCTTCCTTCTGTTCCCCACGCCTTGCCCGCTGCTCCTGAGGGCCTGTCCTGGGGGAGATTTTTTATCCAGAGTCTGGTGTCCTGCCCTGAGGTTCTGCCTCATTCAATAGGACTTAGTTTCTTCCAGGGATCGTATGATAAGACCTTAGAAGTTCTGGGCAGGGTCTCACTTGTTTGGCAGGTGGGGACAGAAGCCCAGAGGAACGATGTGGCTTACATCTGCCCTGGCAGAGTGGCAGTGATCAACTCCCAGAGCATGGCTGTGGGGAGGCACTGCCCCAGCCTTATAAGAGGGTATGGGGCAAGCCACCTTCCCTCAGAAACCAGAGCTCCGAGGTCTAGATGGCAGGAAGGGACACGACGCAAGATGAAACCGCCAGTGGCAGCAGCCACACGTGCTCCTTGCAAAGCGAACCAGTGCTGTGAAGGTCTGTGGAGTCGGAGGGTAAAGGCTTTGCTTTGGATGGGGCCAGTCAGGGGGCTTTCCGAGGTGCCAAGAGGCCAGGAGCAGATTTCCCAGTTGCCCCGATGCCCTGACTTAGTTAAGGGCCCTCCCCTGCTTCGGGCCCAGGGTGCCCATCTACATGGTGGGAGTCCCAGCTCTCTGAGGTCCGTCCTCTGCTGGCACTGAGGTCTGCCTCTGTGCGGCCTTCCTTTCTTTCATCTTAAACTCCTCAGGGCAGGGCTGATTGAAAGGCTGATAATTCATGAATTCTCTATGGTATTGGGGTCAATCCAGAGAGGGAAGCCCGAGGGACACTTACTGCCCTCCAACTCAGACACAGTGGAAATGGGAGGCCATTGTGGCACAATGTCATAGGAAAGGCCTGTCACTCATCCCGTCCGCAAACGAAGCTTGGCCTGCTTGACCAGAGTCACTGACAGTTGAGCTTGGGAAGTGGAGTCCCTTCCTTGCAAGGTCCGGGTCTGAAAGGGCTCGGTCGGATTGGAGGGAGCTCCCGCTGCCTGCGTGGAGGGGAAAAAAAGAAGCCGTAGCCCAGTCCCAGGCAGAGAACCGAGCAGGAGCGCAGGGGGCATCTCAGGAGGCCTGAGAGGGTGATGCAACGGTGAGTAAATGTTGCCGTCTCTGTCCCAGGCTGGCTGGCTGCTCAGGGGCTGGGGGCTAGGACCCTGGAGTCCTCACTGTCTCTGCTCTCACATCCACGAAGGGAAATTAGAGAAACTAGAGGAAAGGAGGGCAAAACAGAGGCAAGAGGGCGGAGGGGGCTGGGGGGAGAGACAAAGAAGTAATGGGATATAGGAGGTGGGGACACCTAGTAGGGCTGGAGGAGGAGAGGAGCCTGGGAGAGCTGGAAGGAAGCGAGCCCGCGCCCGAGGGGAGAGAGGCCAGGTGGGTGTGGCTGGGAGGGGAGTGGGCCTGAGCTGGTGGTGACAGATGGGTGGACACAAAGAAGAGAGCTTCAGGGAAGACAGATGGATGGGGGAGGGAAGAGCCTGGAGGGGGGGGCAGTGGTCGGAGGTCATAATAAGATGGGAGATGGGCTCTGAGCTGAGGAGAGGTGAGTGGAGAGGAAAGAAGAAAGGGAGGCTGCCTTAGGAGACAAAGGCTTCAAGGCCAGGGGCTGGGGCGAGAGAGGGCTCGGGCTCAGGCTGAGGGGGGCTTCCAGCCAGGCTGGCGGCAGAGATTGACAGATTGTGCCGTTAGCCAGAGCGGAGACCCGCTGTCCCCTTCTAGAGGCCCAGAGAGACGGAGGCAGAGAATGAGGAGACCACATGGAAGCAGGCACAGAGAGACCCTCAAAGATGCAAGAAGATCCAAGATGTGCAGCCACTCCCAGGAGCGCAGTGCTCCTTCCAGTTCTCCTGTCCCCGTGACCCAGAGCACAGACCCCAGCCACTGGCCCCTCCCCGAGGGCCAGGCAGTGTGGCGCAGCGAGGGTTAACACTGTCTGCTCTCCTTGCCAGCGCTCGCCTGGTTGGGTCCCCAGGGCTCCCCACATATGTCACTGACTCTCCTGCCAAAGCCTCTGCTTCCAAGCTCCTTGGGCCCCCGCCCACCCTCAAGGACCAGGCCTGGGCCCCAGGGTCTTCCCTGCACACCAACCTTTCTTTTCAACAGCCTATCTGGAAGCCTGTGTGGAGATAAAAAGAGATTGCACTGTCCTGTCCAGTGGTTAGAGCATCAGCCGCGAACCAAAGGGTCGAGGGTTCAATTCCCCATCAACGGCACATACCCGAGTTGCATGTTCTATCCCCAGCCCCAGTTGGGGCGCATGCAGGAGGCAACCGATCGATGGGTCTCTCTCTCACATTCATGTTTCTCTCCCTCTCTCACACCCTCCACACCCCTCGCCCCCCTTTTACTCTCTAAAATCAAGGGAAAATATCCTTGGGTGAGTTTGAATAACAATAATAACAAAAGGTTGTGCTAAGCTAAAAAAAGTACACCTGTAAAATGCAAAATACCAATCACCATAGAGCCATCAGCGCCCCCATCGGCAGGCCCTGCTCCTGCCCTACAGCAATGACTCCCAGGGCTCTCCTTCCCGCTCAGCCAGCACTGCCGGCACCCTGAGCTGACCCAGAGCCTCCCGGCCTCCCGCAATCATGCCCCACACACGTGTAGGCAACTCCTTGCCACTGTCAGGTCATGTGCATGGTGTAAAGGCTGGGTGAGCAATGTCACAATTCCCCTGGCCTTGTGCAGTACAACTTGCCCACGAGTTGTCTGAATAGAGCCCTGTATGGAAAGCAACATTGTCCCCGCTTCACAGATGACAAAAGTAGCCGAAACCGGTTTGGCTCAGTGGATAGAGCATCGGTCTGAGGACTGAAAGGTCCCAGGTTCGATTCCGTCAAGAGTATGTACATTGGTTGCAGGCACATCCCTGGTGTGGGGTGTGCAGGAGGCAGCTGGTCGATGTCTCTCTCTCATCGATGCTTCTAGCTCTCTATCCCTCTCCCTTCCTCTCTGTAAAAAATCAATCAAATATATAAAACAAAACAAAACAAAACAAAAAAAACAGATGACAAAAGTACACTCAGTCAAGGTTAAATGACTTGCTCAAGGTCACCAGGACTTGGACCCAGGTTTACTGACCCCGAGGTTAGTACACTTAGCGGTTCTTTCTACCACGCCATGCTCTATCACACACTTAGGCTCTTTAGCTGCTCCCTGAGGAGCAAACACCAAATCCCTGAGTGATGATGACTGGTTGGAGGCCCCAGAGTCCAGGATCCTGAGATGACAGATGCAGAGGAGTTGGGGTGGCTCCAGAGCATGCTCAGACCCCCCTTTACCAGCAAACCTCCACTTGCACGGGGGAGAGCATGGGTCACATATTTCAAGGCTGGAGGTTGCAGGGTCAAAGGGTTGGCACTAAAGGGCCAGAAAGGAGAGAGTCTGGGTGCAGGGATCTGTTCCTCCCTTCTCCACACCGCCCTTCCCAGCCCCAGTTCCCTCCGGCTACTAGGCTCTCTAGGTTCTGCCTCTGTCTCCCTCAATGTCTTACCCTTTGGGGTCAGTAACAGTCCCTCATCTCTATAGTTCTGTGTCTCCCCATTTTGTCCCTGGCCTGGGGTACTCTCCCATGCCTTAGGTCTCTGCCCTGTCTTGGGGCTTCTTCGGGCCTCTCTTTTGGGATCAACATCGGTCCATCCCTGAGCATCTGTGTTTCTCCCAGGTCTGTGTCTGCGTCATGGTCTCCTCTTTTCAGCATCTTGCCATGGCCCTGCCCCACTCATATCTGGTACATCTGAGTCTCCCATAAAGCCTTGGCCACCTGGCAACCATTCTCCCATCCTCTCCTTTTCATCCCCTCTGCCCCCATGTCTCCATCTCCCCGTGACAAGTCTTCTCCTTGCCTGCTACCCAATGACTATTTGCCTTCTCTCCCCCACCCTCTGTCTCTTATGTCTCTCCCCCTCATTTCATCTGCTTCCTTTCATCTTCCATTTGTCTGTATCTCTCCTCTCCCTCATGGCACACTCGCCTGAGACTCTTGGGCTCCCGGTTCTTGGATGGGCGAGAGGGCAGGAGGGTGGGGGAGCAGGATTGTTGTTGCTGGGGGCTCATTAGGTGGAGATTGGTTTTTAATCAGCACCATGGCAATGATGATGCAAGAACTCAGATGCCACCTGATCCCCTGCCCCCTCAACCCCCCTCCTCCAGCCTCCTTTCCCCTCCAGCTCAGCCCATCTGCTGGTGCCTGGGCACCTGTCTGGGCCTGCCCAGGTGGGAGTTGGCACCTCCCAGGCCTGGGGTTGGGAAGCGGTGGGGGAGCTGGGGGTGGAATTGCAGGACTCCCCGCAGGGAATGCCTCACCGGGAGAAAGCCCAGCAAAGGCTGATCAGCGAGGGAAATGGCAAATGCCTCAGACAGCCTCAATGTGGGCTGTGGCCCTACTAAGGTCCGGGCTTGTCGCTTGCATTATCTTGCTTAATCTCCATGGCAACCTAAGAAGCAGCTGGAATTAACCCCATTTTACAGGAAAACGCAGTTGATGGTCCTCGTCAGAAGCCACCCCGCTGACAGGGATCTCTTCTCGGTGGCACGCTGTTTCCTCAGCCCCCAGCCATGGTTCCTTCTGGGCGCTCGCAAAGGGTCAGTGCAGACATGCCAGCTGAGTAGGCAGAGGACTTCAGATTCTGACACCTGGCCCGTTGCCTCCTGTGCTTCCCTACGTCCCAGCTCCTGCCACTCCACAACACACACACACACACACACACACACACACACACACACACACATACACACACACATATACACACACACATATATATATACATACACATACACACACATATACACACACTCACACACATACACACACACTCACACACATACACACACACTCACACACACACTCACACACATACACATATACACACATACACACACATATATACACACACATACACACATATATATATACACATACATACACACATACACACATATACACACATACACACACATACACACAGTCACACACACACATACACACACACACACACACTCAGGCTGGGGCAGCTCTGCTATTGATATGAACTTAATCAGTGCCCATTTGCATATAATTTTGTATCTAGTTTTCTCACTGCTCATTAGATACCCCAGCAAACGTGAAGTCTGCCCGGCTGCCCTGCCTACTACCCCAGAGCCCTTCTCACGCTGGGTTTTCCTCTCTCCGCCCCGTTGCTCTGTTAGCCCTGACTTTCCTCTAAGATCACCTTTTTCCCAGGGGGTCAGGCTGAGATGGGCAGCCTCGAAAAACTCCTAAGGGGATCTGTGTCAGGAATCGGATCCTGCCGCTCAGGCGATGGGGTCGGGGAGAAGGGGGGCTGGGGTAAGAAGGTGGGGTGATTGAGTTCCACAGGGATGAGGCCAGGGCCTGGAAAGTGGCCACAGGCAACGTGCAAGGGGGCGGTGGTACCAGCTTTGGAGGCTGAGAGTGTGGTGAGGGCATGGACTCTCTGGCTCTCTTCTGCCGCTTAGTGCTGTCCACTTGTGCTTTCCGAGACCTCCCTGCTGGAGCCAGGAGAGCGGCCTTCCCAGGGCAAAGGAGACACGGGAAGGAGCTGTCAAAGTCGTGCTGGGACTTAGACTGGGACAGGGGCACTCACACGGAGCTTGCTGAGGGACTCTGTCCCTGCTGCCTCTTCTGAGAGGCTGAGGGGCTCTCTGGGATCCTGCCTGGCTCTCGCCCCAGCCCCACCCCTTCCCCAGCTCTCCATTTCTTGCTTATGAAATATGCATGGAGAACAGATGTCCCTGCTCCCCTACTGCCTCCCCACCACCCCCAGGGCCAGCCCCCAATCCCCAGCTCCCAGGGTTAGGGGGGGTTCCCAGGTCCTTCTGCCAATGGCTGCCTGGCCTGCCTGTTTAATATTGATGAGGGGGGAGCCTGGGCCAGCCAATGGAGAGCTGGGGGTGTGTGTGTGTGTATCTCCTTATATACACACACATAGGGCTGGGCCAGCTCAGGTGTGTATGTGTCTGTGAGTGTGTGTGCCTGTGTGTGGGTACTGGTGGCCCCAGTCCCTGGTCGAGCCCACCCCTTCCGCCTGCTCCTACATCCCCACTATGTGTGCCCCTCTCATCTGCCCTGGAGCCTGTGCAGCCACGCCACGCTGCCCCCGAGAGCTCTAGAAGGCTGGTCACTAACTTTGCAGACGGATGAGCCCTGAGCAGCCAGAGGAGACTGGGGCTGTCAGCGCTGCCCCTGTCCTGCCAGCGTGGATCCCCTCACAGGGTCCTCCTAGGTAAAGGGGGGACCGTGGGCTGGGGAGGGGTGGGCGTGTCCCTCCCGCTCTGGCTCCAATCCCCTCCCAGAGCCTCCCTCTAGTTCTCTCTCTAGTGTGCTGTGTCTTCCCACCCTGCACCTCCCTCTGCCCTCTTCTCCCCGCTGGTTCTGTGCCCACCTGTTCTCAGTCGGGTTGGGGATGGCGGAAGCGGGGCAAAAAGTCTTGTCCTGGATACTTGGAAACGCTGCTGTCCTTGGTCCTCGGAGCCTGGAAATTTGAGACCAGAAGTGGATTTGGGGGTGAGGACTTGGTGGGTAAATAGAAGCCACTGCCAGGACCGGTGCCAGGAAGGACAGTGGGCCGGGTGGAGATGGGGCAGGGGGCAGGCTGGGAGCAGACAGATGGAGCGGGAGGACATGGCAAGGTAGTCAGGGGGCAGGAACCTGGGGACAGAGGGAGGACGGGGCTGTGATCGATGTGCTGAGATCCCACAGCTGAGATCCCGAAGCCTGGGGTGGTGAGCTGGGCAACTGAACCTGTGCAGGGAGATAGTGATTGTGGGGCCCCCCACACTATTGGACCCCGGAATATGGGATGTGTTCTACATTTCAGCACTAACCACCTTGTGTTTTGTGTTGTTGTTGTGTGTGTATGTGCCAGTCAAATGATGACCTTGCACCCCTCTCTCCCCCAGCTTAGTAACTGTTGGTCAACTACAGTTAAGTCTGTCTTCTGTGCAGTGGGGTGGGCAAGCTTGGGGGTTCCTGGCCCCCGTGAGACTGTCTGTCAGGCAGAAGAACCAAGGTTGATGAGGAAGGATGATGGTGGCTGTGAGGGAGCTGAGCTCATAGTGAGTGGTCCACTGTGCCCGCTGAACACCCCCTAAAGCAGAGCCCTCTCCCCAGCCTTCCCGGCCGGCCATATTCCTGCTGCCCTGCCCCGCCCTGCCCTCCTCTGACCCCAGGGACAAGCAAGCCTTAACTAGGCTTCATCATGGTGCCCCACGAAACTGTCTACACCCTTCTCTGCAGGCCAGGTCTGAACTGGCCTTGGGCTGGGGGAGCTGATTACTATATGTCCCTTTCTCCAATCTTCCTTCCAGAGGAAGGTCAGAGGCTGTGGAGGAAAGAGCTGGAGGAAAGAGCTGGTCCTGAGCAGAGGAGCGTGGCCAGGGAGGTGCCTTCCCCTGAGTCTAGTGGACGGGGTGTGGGACCTGCTGTCTGAGTGGCTGTGTTTGGGAGCGGGGTGTGGGCTGGGATCCACTGAGCTGGGGCAGCTGTGCCGAGCTCCATATGTCCCAGTCCACTCTACAATGGGCAATCTGCAGGTTTATTCCAGCCTCCTCCCTGCCCCACCACACACACACACACACACACACACACACACACACACTCACACACAGAGGAAGAGTGGGGCCAAGGCTCGCAGTTCTTCCCTCGCTGGCAAAAGTTTAGAGTCACAGCTCTACAGACCTAGAGCTTCAGTGTTGCTCAATTTTTTTTTTCTTTTTCCTTATTATTATTTTTTAAATTATTATGGTAAAAAACACACCATGCAATTTACCACGTTAAGTGTGCTGTCCAGCAGTGTTAAGATTATTCACATTGCTAAACAGAGTTCAGAAATCCTCATTTTGCAAACCGGAAGCTCTATGCCTATGGAACAACACCTCCCCTTTCTGCCTCCCCCCAGCCCCCGGTAACAACATTGTACTTTATGTTTTTGTGAAAATGACTACTTAGATACCCTATTTAAGCGGAATCACACAGTGTCTTCCTTTTTTAACCCTCACACCCAAGGATTTAGAGAGAGAGAGAGGGAAAGAGAGATAGGGGTTGGAATAAGGGAGAGAGAGAGAGAGAGAGAGAGAGAGAGAGAGAGAGAGAGAGAGAGAGAGAGAGAGAGATCAATCTGTTGTTTCCCACATGCACCCCTACTGGGGCTGGGAATCAAACTCAAAACCCAGGATGTGCCCGGACCGGGGTGGGGGAGCTGGGGGAGGAATTGCAGGACTCCCCGCAGGGAATGCCTCACCGGGGAGGCACCTTTTCTGTGCACTGGTTGACAACCGGCACCTTTTCTGTGCACTGGTTGACAACTTTCAGCCAACAGAGCCACTCTGGCTGGGCTGCAATATGTCTTTTGTAACTGGCTTATTTTACTTAGCATAATGTCCTCAAGATTCATCTAGGTGGTAGCTCTTGACAGGATTTTCTTCCTTTTTAAGGCCCAATGCTCTCTCGTTGTGTGTGTATTCCACTCTTTTTATCTGTCTGTAGATGGACCTTTGGGTTGCTCCCATATCTGGGCAGTGGTGAATAATGCTGCAAGGAGCATTGGAAAGCAGATACTTACCTCTTCACAATCCTGGTTTCAGTTACTTTTTTTCTGATTTCAATTCATTTGGTATATATCTCTATATTGTCTTCAATAGCGGTTACATCATTGTACAATCCTACTAACAGGGTCCAAGGGCCCCACTTTCTCCACATCCTCACACCTGGGGGATGAGAGCATGCCTCCTAACGGGGTGAGGAGATATCTCATTGTGGTTTTGATCTGCATGTGTCTAATGACTAATCATGTTGAACTTCTTTGCATACATTTGTTGGTCATTTGTACATCACCTTCGAAGAAATGTTTATTCAGGTCCTTTGCCTATGTATTGATAAGTTATTTGGTTTTCTGTTGTTAGAGGGGGCAGTTCTTCATAGTATTCTGGATTTTGAGCCTTTATCAAATAGATGGTTTTTAAAAATGATCTCCTGTCCTGTGGGTTGTCTTTTCACGCTGTTGACTGTGTCCTCTGATGCACCCAAGTTTTTAATCTTAAGACCTATTGGTCTAGTTTTGCTTTTGTTGCCTGGGCTTTGGGTGTCATAGCTAAAAAATCATTGCCAAGTCCGATGTCATGAAACATTTTCCCGTTTTTATAGAAGCTTTGTAGGTTTAGGTCTCACATCGAGATCTTTAATCTTGTTCTCGGGTTTATCTTGCCCCATGTTCTCCTCGTCTTTCTCCTCCTTCCCCATCCCTCATGTTCTGGATTCTCTTCCTTCTTACCATCTTTCCTCCTGTTCCTTTAACAACACATCCACCCGTCTATCTGTCCTGCTGTACCTTAAGCCTCCCCTTTGTTTCTGCCCTTCCCCCATCCCAGTCCACCTCAAACCTTCCTTACGCCCTCCTCATCTCTGAGCTGTCCCTCCTTCCTCCCCACCAATGTCCCCTTCTCTCTTTCAGGCTCCCAGCTGGAACCCTGGCCATGGACTCCTGAAGTGGTTCTGCCTTTTCTAGCTCAGCAGCAGACCCCACCACCCAAGGCCCTTCCTGCCTCTCCCACAACCTGCGTCCAGGCTCCCAGAGGAAAGGGTGGGAGGGGATCCTGATCTCACGGGGCAGGGGGCATCCATCATGATGCTCAACTCAGACCCCATGGAGCTGGACCTGCCTCCCACCCACTCTGAGCCGGAGTCAGGCTTCAGTGACTACGGGGGCGGGGTGGGCCCTGACGGGGCTGGGCCCAGGGGGCCAGGAGGGGGCCAGGCCCGGGGCCTGGAGCCGGGGGAGCCTGGCAGGAAAGACCTGCAGCACCTGAGCCGGGAGGAGCGGCGGCGCAGGCGCAGGGCCACGGCCAAGTACCGCACGGCCCACGCCACGAGGGAGAGGATCCGCGTGGAGGCCTTCAACCTGGCCTTCGCCGAGCTGCGCAAGCTGCTACCCACGCTGCCCCCGGACAAGAAGCTCTCCAAGATCGAGATCCTGCGCCTGGCCATCTGCTACATCTCCTACCTGAACCACGTGCTGGATGTCTGACGGTGGCCTGGGGCGCCCTCCCCGGGCCTCCCCAGCTCCCTTCTCCTCACCCCCTGACTAGGACAGACATCCTTCTCCTGAGCCCCGTACCCTGGCATGGAGCCCCCCGGGCCTGGGGTAGAGATGATGTCCCCGGGGGTCGTGAAGGCGGCTTTCTATGACCGACCCGGGCATCTTCTCCGTGTGTGGTTGGACCCCAGCTGTTAGCAGTGTCTGCGGGAGGTGGGTGTCCAGTCCTCATTGGATTTACTAAGCTCCCCACACATTGGGTCCCCCTAGCTCTCTCAAGGGCTGCTCCCTCTTCTACCCCAGATTTTCTGAGACCCAGACCGCACTCTGCCATCCTCTTTCCACCCTGTTCCAGCCTCTCCTGCCCATGGAGGGAACGTGGGAACAGGAAGGGGTAGGCTGGGCTTAGAGTGAGGTGGGATCTCAGTCTAGTTCGGCAGAGGGGCCTGTGAAGATGACATCATCTCCGTGGGGGAAATCCTAGTAGCTGACTTTGGGGAGAAAGTCTTCCGGTTTTCTATCTTGTTCCTGAGGATGCAGGCCTTGATGTTGGTAGAGAGTGCCTTGCGCTCTCTGAGCTATTTGCTCCTCCCCCCTGCTTGGCCCCTCCCACTCCTACCTTTCCAATTTCCTCCTGGGATAGGGGATGATGTCCCCAGACGCACCCCAGGGAATGGGTGGGCCAGATCTCACCTCTGCTTCCTGCATCCCAGCCCACCACGAAAATGTGCAGACCCACATCCGCTCCTCCCTCGGATGCAGAGGGTGCCTCATCATCGCCCTCTGGGAGCACTCAGCTCTCCTGGTCATGGGGCCTGTTTATTACCCACCCCCCTTCCTTAAACTACCTTCCTCAAATTGACCCTTACCTACCCCACCTCCAGCTCTCCGCTCCACCCTCATGTCACTGAGCCCCACGTGCTCACCAGAGCCTGGGCTCAGCAGCAGAACAAGGGCCCTAGGACCCGTGCAAAAGAAAGGAGCTCCCTGCACTCAGCACGCTCCTCCCTTGCACCAAACTGCTAGCTCTACAAGGATATTTATTTATGTATTTATTTATTCGTCTATTTATTTACTTATTTATTTATAAATATTACTATTTATTGCCAAGTTGTGCACTTTGGGGTAGGGTGAGGAGGTCCCTGGAAGCCCTGGCCAGGTCTCTCTTGCTTCTTCCCTGATTATTCCTTTCCTTTTCGTGCTCCTTCTGCAACTGCAGGTGTGTGTGGGGACCCCCTTTACTCATGACACCCCGTATCCCTCCTCAGATCCATCTGTCTGTCACCCTAGTCCTCTGGATGGTGCCCCTCTCCCAGCTCCAAGGCTCCCAGTTCCTTCCTCAGCTCCCTCCATTCCCAGACAACCTCACCTGTCCCACCCACCTCTTTCTCCCTCAGCCTTCCCCCAACCCCTCACGGTTCCCTAGTACCCCCAAGTGTGGGCCCTAGGTGTCTGTGTCCTATGTCCTGTTGCATTTCCGATTTCATACAAAAGAAAAATTAAAGTGACCTCATTCTACCACCAGGTATGGCTTGGATCATTTAAATAGGTTGGAAGCTGGCCTGCAGGTTATGGTAGGATGGGCACAGTGGGTTCCAGGCCTTGAAGGTTCTGTTGATGGGGCCTTGAGAGGTCAGTCTGGTGGGTAAATGAAGACGGGAAAAAGAAGGGTCACAGAGTAAAGAGGGGCAGCAGAAGGTGTCACACACAGGCCCCAGATCTCCCCACCCAAAGCCTCATGGACCCCCCATGTTGGGCACTCACTGAGTGGCACTTTCTGATCTCCCTGATGTGCTTCTGCCCCTGCTCCCAATGGGTCTGAGAAGGAGCTGAGTGTCCCAGTGGAACCCAAGTTCAACTTGTATCTGTGGGTCCATGCTCCTGGGAAAAGCCATGGCATGAAACACGATCTTCCCTGGTATTGTCTCTAAACTGGGTCAAAACTCCTTGCAACCTCAATTCTTGGCTCATGTATTTCCCCACCTCAGGATATGGGGAGAACAGAATGGACCAAGACTAAGTAATACGTTAGGGATGCAGAGAAGTGCTGAAGGACTGCCAGAGGAATTCTGGGAGGCTCCTAACATCTGCTTCTAGATGAGGAAACCAATGCCCAGCGCGGAGGATGCCTTTGCCCAAGGTCACACAGCTCCTTGTGGGCAGAGACAAAGCCAAACCCAGGTCCTTTCTGTTCCATACTGCAAGGCCCCTCCGCCTCCCTGAACTGACCGTCCTGACGGGTGGCTCTTTATGGACCCCATATTTTAATGGAACACTGATGAACTAGAGAGCATTCAGAGTTGTGTGGTTAAGAAGGCTAAGGGCCTGGAGACCTCCCAGGAGGAATAGTTAAAAAAAACTGAGGATATGTGTCTTTCCAAGAGTAGACTTGGGGGCAACATGCTACCCATCTTCAAATATTGAAAACAAGCAAGCAGACAAACAGACAAAAAAAGAAACAAAAGCAGACATTCTGGGTGGTCCCAGGAGTCAGAACCAGGACCAGCAGGTGAAAGTTACAGGGAACAGTTTTTTTCTGCAAGAAAAACTGCAGGGCTTGGAGCTGCCCTGCCGTGGGAGGACCAGAGTCAAGGAGGAGGGGGCCAGGCAGACAGGCGGTGACACCACTGAGCACGTTCCTGCCTCCATGGTCTCCAAGGTCCTTTCAGACGGGAGATCATCTGAGAAGGCTGGAGGCAGACTGTGGGAGGGAAATTCTAAGACGTCTGTGATGAACTCAGGATGAATGGCATCAGCAGCAAGAAGGGTGTGAGTTAGACTCAGAGAGGAGGGTTGATATCTCCCCTTCCCCGTCTGCGTTAGATCGAAATGTGCTCTGCCCAGCACATGACAAGAGGGAGGCCAGAGAGAATCAGAGGACTACAGGGGCAAGGGTGGGAAGGGAGCACAGAAAGCATTGAATCCGACACATTTGTTTTATTTTAATTTTAAATATATATTTATTGATATTTTACAGAGAGGAAGGGAGAAGGATCGAGAGTTAGAAACACTGATCAGCTGCCTCCTGCACACCCCCTACTGGGGATGTGCCCACAACCAAGGTACGTGCCCCTGCCTGGAATCGAACCTGAGACCCCTGAGTCTGCAGGCTGACACTCCATCCACTGAGCTAAACCAGTTAGGGCAGCCAACACCTTTGTTTTAAAGGCAGGTTACTGCTATCCACAGGCTCGGGGGATTCGCACGCCGTGGTGGACTGGGACTAGAACCTGGTTCTTCCATTCCTGGCCCAGAGTGCTTTGTGCCTCCCCCTGCACAGCAGCCATAGTCCCCTGAGCTCCCTTCCCCCCCTCACTCTTCCCTTTGCCAGGCTGGAAAGCAGAAGGGGTTACAGGGCCCCCTCCTCAGGGATCCCTGAGGGCCTGGGGGTGGTGAGAGGTGGCAGCTGCAGCTGTTCTACTGCTAGCTCCGAATTTCTTCAGATAATCAATTGGCCTCGCTGCTGTTGGGCTCTGAAGGACAGGGGTGAGGAAGGAGGTGGGAAGTGGAAGGAGGGGGACAGAGATGGGGGGAAGGGAGACGGACCAGGCGCTGGGAGAGAAGACTGTCAGGGAGATGAAGTCCCAGGCTGAGGGATAGGGGGGAAGAGAGCACCAGGGCCAGCAGACTAAGAGAAGGGAGGAAGGGGAGGCTAGAATAGTATGCCATCTTGGGTTTCACATCCTCCAAAACCCAGCAAGTGTGAGGGCCAGTGGGGTGAGGGAGGGGCAGTTTGGCCCCTCCCCTCTCCCTTCTTCTTCTAGTCCCTTCTCATCGGGTCATACCCCTTGCAGCTGTCCTCACCCTGGTCCATGCCTGGCTCCTGCAGGTCCCGGGCCTCCAGTTCTCTCCGTCATAATTGCTCTTCTCTGCCTTCTTTCTCCGCAAACCCCACCTCCAGTGACAGCAGGGTCCCTAGGGTTTGAGAATAGGGTTTGGGGGAGGACTCTCAGCCACTCCTTTCCCTCTCTCCTTGCACACACACACACACACACACACACACACACACACACACACACACGTTGCGTAGGCTGCCAGGCAGATGGCCCCATTGTGCCCACACAATGGGAGCCCAGCCTGTGCCCTCTTCCTCGGTTCACCCAGCTTCCTTCCTTCTCTGTCCCCGGCCAGTGGCCACCTTCTTTGCCTTCTCTTCCCCAATCAGGGGTGGGGGACGGCCAGCCTAAGGGCTGACAAAGGCTGGGAAATCATTGGGTCTGGCCCTACCAAGGCATGAGAGTTGAGTTCATTAAATGTTTGATCAAACAGGCTAATTTAAAAAAAATATATATATATTTTATTGATTTTTTTACAGAGAGGAAAGGAGAGGGATAGAGAGTTAGAAACATCGATGAGAGAGAATCATCAATCAGCTGCTTCTTGCACACTTCCTACTGGGGATGTGCCCGCAACCAAGGTACATGCCCTTGACCGGAATTTAACCCGGGACCCTTCAGTCCACAGGCTGACGCTCTATCCACTGAGCCAAACCAGTTTTGGCCAAACAGGCTAATTTTTAAGTCGATGATTTTGTGAATGATGTTTTAAATATCCAAACGGCCCTGGGCAGGAAAAACGTTCCCCATCCTTGCATGCAGCAGGCCCCTTTTATTGCCCCCTTCCTTCATCTTTCGGCCTTTTCCTCGTGTCCTCAGATCTGGCTGTGCGAGGACAGTGAGCAGGAGAAAGACGCTAATAGGAGGGAGCGCTAGTTGTGGGGGAGAAGGACAGAAGCCTAGAGGGAGTGAGGAGGAGGGAGGCAGTGTGGCTGGTGGCCAGCAGCAGCTACAGCAACCTCATGCTGGAGAGTGAGGACACGCACACCTGCCGACAGAGCACCTGCGAGGGCCTGGGCTCCACATTCGCCTTTCCTCTTGGTGCCACAGTGAGCAGCCACATGCCTCCCTGGGACTCCGACTCCTCGTCTGTGAGTCGAGGAAGATGATAAGACCTGCCTCACGACTGATTCCATCTGGCAGTGCTCAGTGCTCTGGTGGAGAAGGGGCTGGATGTCAGGCCCCTGCCCTGCCCTGGCCCAGCACCTAGTGGAGGTCACAAGCTGGACAGCAGTACAGGTTGGCCCTGCTACTTGCTGGCCCTGAGGTACCACTTGGTGAACATACTCGCCCTGAGCAGTGTGGCTCAGTGGATCGGACTGAAGGGTCCCAGGTTTGATTCCAGTCAAGGGCAAGTACCTTGGTTGCGGGCACATCCCCAGTAGGGAGTGTGCAGGAGGCAGCTGATTGATGTTTTTCTCTCATTAATGTTTCTAACTCTCTCTCCCTCTCCCTTCCTCTCCGTAAAAAATCAATAAAATATATTTTAAAATATTTTTTAAAAATTCACGAGTCTTAAACACCTTGGAAACCTAGAAAGTGGGAGGGGTCCAGAAGCTATGGGATCACCACAGAGGAATATTTCTCACGTCAGTGTTCTCTGGAAAGTTGGAAAGAACCAAACTATGAAATCTGCTAAACTGAGGGTGGACAAACTACAGCTGAGGAGGCACATGAGGAGTGCTGAAAACAAACAAACAAACAAACAAACAAACAAACAAACAAACAAACAAACAAACGAAGAGGAGGGAGATCTGGGTGGGAGATGTGATCAGAAATTCATATTGATCCCAGGACTTCTGGTCTTTGCTCCTCCAGGTTCTGTGATCCTGGTCTGGTTATTGCTTGTTGGACACTGCCCCCTGCTGGCCACATGCAGAGACTTTCTCACTCTTGCCCCTTTCTGGCTGGGAGCTGCTAAGAAACCTAAAGAGAAGACCCTCTGGGGACAGAGGGTGAAGGAGATGGAGGGGAACCTGTCACCCAGAGTTTTTGTGGGAGGTTTCTTGAAAGTGAATGAGAGCCGATTGCTGACTCGAGATAAATAGAGACCGTAATTCATAGGTGTTCATTTACATATGTTAATGGCCTATAATTTTCAGATTGATTTTTTCCCTGCCTTTGTCCATTTCATTTGGTGTGTGTGTGTGTGTGTGTGTGTGTGTGTGTGTGTGTGTGTGTGTGTGTGTGTTTCTGGAGATGCTTGCCTCCTGTGGTTGCTGTGTATGTGTACATCAGTGTGTTGTTTTTGTGTCCTTTTTTATGTAGGAATCTGAGTGACAACTGTCATGCTGGAAACTTTCATTTTCTCTCCCCCTATAAACCCTTTCCTTCCTTTTAGGTTTACTTCCACCTTCCAGGGCTATTTCCCTATTTACAAGGTACAGCCCTTTGCTGGCTTCTGCCCCACTCTGGCCACTCTAAGTTCAGAGGTTTGCTTTGCTCTGACCCTGGGCTCTGGGATCCCCCCAGAAGGGCCTCCAGCTTGGTTCCTAGTGAAGCAAGAGGAGACGGAGGGGCCTGAGATAAGAGCCTCTTTGTTACTGTCCTCCCTCCTCTCCTCCCTAGCACTTAACCCCAGCTCTCTCCTTTCATAGCCTTGTAGCTGTCTCCTCCATTACTCAATCCCGTTTCAGTCAATGCTCTATACACTCACTGAGCAGCCAGTGTGTGCCAGGCACTGTTCTAGGATCTGAAGGGCAGACCCAGGCTCTCCTCATCGTCTACTGGGAAGGTAGTATGCGGACACAGACATGTAAACACATAACTTTTTAAAAAATATATTTTATTGATTTTTTTCAGAAAGGAATAGTTTTTAAAAAAATATATTTTATTGATTTTTTACAGAGAAGAAGGGAGAGGGATAGAGAGCTAGAAACATCAATGAGAGAGAAACATCCACCAGCTGCCTCTTGCACACCCCTTACTGGGATGTGCCCGCAACCAAGGTACATGCCCTTGACCGGAATCGAACCCGGGACCTTTCAGTCCGCAGATCGACGCTCTATCCACTGAGCCAAACTGGTCAGGGAACACATTACTTTTTTTTTGACAGTGAATAGCACACACAAGGAATAGAAGGCATGCATGGAAAGAAAGATAGACTCCGAGGGAGTGCTAATGAGAGAGGGAGCAGCTAAAACCTGAGTTGGGCTGTGAAGAACAATAGCGTTTTGCCCTGGCTGGGTAGCTTTGTTGTCCTGATAGACCAAGGTCGTGGGTTTGATCCCTGGTCAGGGAACAAAAAGAATCAACCAATGAGTGAATAAATAAGAGGAACAATAAATCTCTCTCTCTCTCTCTCTCTCTCTCTCTCTCTCTCTCTCTCTCTCTCTCTCTCTCTCTCTCCTCTCACTGAAATCAATAAATTAACAAACAACAAAAAGAAGGTTGATAGGAGTTTGCCAGGTCTGCAATGCAGAGAATTCTGTGGTGTGCTATCAGGACCTCCTTCACCGATCCCCTCCTTCACCAGACAGGGCACTCCCCTCCTCAGCCACAGGAGTGTTGGCTCACAGCGAACCATCTCAGCTTGAGATTCCCTCTTGGGCCTCTGCTGCCATTGCTTTGTATTTCGGCTTTTCTCCCCGTTTAATCCAACTTTTGCACACTTAGGATAGTAGATGTTTTCAGGAGCCCGCCTAAGAGCACTCTCCTGCATACAATCTCAGTGCAAGAATCCTAAGGAACCCCACCTAAGTGTGTGATCTTCCAAGTAGAGGGCACTGGAGGGATGAAAGCCTGCAGGCCTGAGGAGGCTCAGTGAGCAAGAGAGCACTATAGGTAGTTTGATACTGTTAGGACATAAGTGCAGGAGGCTGATGGGATAGGAAAGTGATGGAGAATGGCCTAAGACAGTGGTCGGCAAACTGCGGCTCACGAGCTAACATGCAGCTTTTTGGCCCCTTGAGTATGTCTCTTCCACAAAATACCACAGCCTGGGTGAGTCTATTTTGAAGAAGTGGTGTTAGAAGAAGTTTGAGTTTAAAAATTTTGGCTCTCAAAAGAAATTTCAATCTTTGTACTGTTGATATTTGGCTCTGTTGATTAATGAGTTTGCTGATCACGAGTCTAAAAGGTAAGTATATGGAGAATGGTCAGGAGAGGCATTGTATGCTGTGCTAGGGAGCTTGTACTTTGCTCCATGGTGATGGGAAGCCAGCGGTTGTTCTTCAATAGAGTAGATGAACACCAACAGGTTTACATTGAGAAATGTCACTTTAAGGGCAATTTTGAAGACAGACAAATGAAGGTAAGATCTGACCAGGGGACAGTTTCAGAAAGCCATTGCAAGGTCATCAGAGAGAAGGTAAGACACTGTTTAGGCAGAGGCAGTGGGAATGGAGAAAAGAGGACAGATTTAGGAAAGCTATTTATTTATTATTTTTAAAAAATATATTTTTATTGATTTCAGCGAGGAAGGGAGAGAGATAGAAACATCAATGATGAGAGAGCATCATGGATTGTCTGCCTCCTACTAGGGATTGAGCAACCTGGGCATATGCCCTTGACCAGAATTGAACCTGGAAACCTCCAGTCCATAGGCCAACACTCTATCCACTGAGCCAAACCGGCTAGAGCAGGAAAGCTGTTTAAATAGATTCAACTGGGCCGGGACCGGTTTGGCTCAATGGATAGAGCATCGGCTTGGGGACTGAAGGGTCCCAGGTTCGATTCCGGTCAAGGGCATGTACCTTGGTTGTGGGAATGATGCACCTTTGGAAGTGAAAAATGTCTGAATGAACCAAGGGGAGGGGGAAGTGGTGAAGGGAAGATAATGTGTTCCCTTTAAAACCATTATGTTTGGAGAACCCAGAGAATAACCAAGTTAAAATGTCCAGTAGGAATTGGAAATATGAGTCTGATGACCAGAAGAGAGATCTGAATTTAGGAGCTTTAATAAGTAAGCACTGAATGTAACCCCAGGGAAGAGTGGCATTACTTTGGGAGACCACGTAGGATGAGGAGCAAAGGGGCCAAAGGTTGAATTCTGGGAAATATCAATATTTGAAGTCAGGAGAAGGAATGAAATTGAAAGGATAGCTAGGTTGGAAGAAGCTGAGGAGTGAAGGATGGTGATGAGTAATCTACTCTTTTAAGAAGGTTGAATGAGAAGAAAAGGAAAGAGAGGGACGACGCAAAGAGGAAGCTGCATAGTGGAGAGAGGTATTTTGTTTTGTTACACGTGGTAGACAAAGATGAGTGAAGAGGTAGAAGTTAGATATGGGGAGATTGGGGACAACAAGGGATTTGTGTGTGTGTGTGTGTGTGTGTGTGTGTGTGTGTGTGTGTGTGTGTGTGTGTATGGAGTACTTGTTCTGTCAAGAAAGGAGGAAGGGCCTGAAACCAGTTCAGCTCAGTGGATAGAGCGTTGGCCTGTGGACTGAAAGGTCCCAGGTTCAATTCTGGTCAAGGGCATGTACCTTGGTTGCGGGCACGTCCCCAGTAGGGGGTGTGCAAAAGGCAGCTGATCGACAATTCTCTCTCATCGATGTTTCTAACTCTCTATCCCTCTCTCTTCCTCTCTGTAGAAAATCAATAAAACATATTAAAAAGAAAGGAAGGGAATCAGAGTTTCCCTTTAATGGTTCTCACACTAGAGTCCCTAAGGTAACTTTTAAAAAAATGCCAATAGCTGGACTTGGCCTCGGAAGTTTCTGGTTTAATTAATCTGGGATGTGCCCTGGGCATGGGTATATTTTCAAAGCTTCCCAGGTGATTAAAATCTGCAGTCAAAGATGAAAACCACGGGCTAATTGTAGGTAACCTTCTAGATTGGTGATAATGGGATGGGATTTGAATTTGGATGCAGAGGGGTTGGGAAGTAATGGCATTATTTCCTGTGGCCATGTTCAGTGCTTACTTATTAATGCTTGAAACCTAGAGGGATGGAGAAAGACAAGGAAGTTAGCAGGGAAGTGGACTATTACTTAGCGACTTGTGTGGACTATTAATGTAGAAATGAATGAGGCTCAGTTCTGTTCTCAAAGAGATCAGGAGCTGATGTGAGAAACACCTCACAACAACCTGATGACATCACAGAGTTCTTAACTAGTTAAGGGTATTTTTTCTCTATTTTATTTCCTTTAAAAATATATTATTGATTTCAAACAGGAAGGGAAAGAGATGGAGGGAGGGAGAAGGGAGGGAAAGAGAAAAGGAGAAAGAAGAGAGAGAGAGAGAGAGAGAGAGAGAGAGAGAGAGAGAGAGAGAGAGAGAGGAGAGATGAAAGAAACATCATAGATCACCTTCCTCCTACAGGCCTCACACTCGGGATCGAGCCCATAACTGGGGCATGTGCCCTCACCTGGAATTGAACCGTGACCTCCTTGTTCATAGGTTGACACTAAATCACTGAGCCACACAGGCCAGCCTTATTTCCTTTTTTATTAACAGTGAAACAAAATCCAGTTGTTCCTCTCGTGCACTGCTGGTGGGAATGCAGACTGGTGCAACCACTGTGGAGAACAGTGTGGAGTTTCCTCAAAAAACTGAAAATGGAACTCCCATTTGACCCAGTTATCCCACTCCTAGGAATATATCCCAAGAAACTAGAAACACCAATCAGAAAGGATGTATGCACTCCTATGTTCATAGCAGCACAATCTACAATAGCCAGAATTTGGAAACAGCCTAGCTGCCCGTCAGCAGATGATTGGATCCAAAAACTATGGTACATCTACACAATGGAATACTATGCTGCCATAAAAAAGAAGGAATTCTCATCATTTGCAGCAACCTGGATGGAATTGGAGAACATCATGCTGAGTGAAATAGGCCAATCAATGAAAGAGAAACACCACATGACCTCACTCATTTATGGATAATAAAGAACATTATAAACTGATTAACCAAAAGATATAGAGACAGTAAAGCAACAAGCAGACTGTCAAATTACAGCGGGGGGGGGGGAGATAATAGATCAACTGAAGGACTTGTATACATGCATATAAGTACAACCAATGGACATAAACTCTGGGGAGGGAGGGTATGTATGGGGGGGGGGAAATCAATAAAATCTATATATGTATAAAAAAAAATCTGGCCGGGACCGGTTTGGCTCAATGGATAGAGCGTCGGCTTGGGGACTGAAGGGCCCCGGGTTCGATTCTGGTCAAGGGCATGTAGCTTGGTTGCGGGCATATCCCCAGTAGGGGGTGTGCAAGAGGCAGCTGATGATGACCCTCTCTCATTGATGTTTCTAACTCTCTATCTCTCTCCCTTCCTCTCTGTACAAAAATCAATAAAATATATATTTTAAAAAATCCAGTTGTTCCAAAGTATAGATTTGATCTAACATTTGTAACATTTGAGAACCATTAAATCAAACTCTGATTCTCCTTCCTCCTTCTTGACAGAATAAGTGCCCCCCCCCCATCTCTCACTGTCCCCAATCTCTCCTATAGATTTGATCGGACATTTGTAAACATAGTCTTTTTATAAAAGTGGGTGCTGAGGAAAGAGCTCTAATGGTCCTGGGAGATGGAACTGTGCCCGGTTTTATCTGCAGGCTGCGAAAAGGTGGTGGCTCTGGCCAGGGATGTGGGCCCATTACTGGAGTCACCTGAACCGGGGAGTTGGCTCAAGTGGCCACTCACATTAGAAACTGTGATATGCCAAGACCGGTTTGACTCAGAGGATAGAGCGTCAGCCTGCGGACTGAAGGGTCCCAGGTTCGATTCCGGTCAAGGGCATGCATATTGGTTTCGGGCACATCCCCAGTAGGGGGCGTGCAGGAGGCAACAGATTGATGTTTCTAACTATCTCCCTTCCTCTCTGTGAAAAATCAATAAAATATATTAAAAAAACAAAACAAAAAAAAAACACCAAAAAACTGTGATGGCCATCCTGCCTGGGTGTGAAGCGTCTGAGCTTGAGGAAGATATGAGTCCTCTTTCTCAGCAGTGGTGCTGGGCAAGGGGCCTACTTTCCACCAGAGTAGACCTAAGCCTTGCCACCGTGGCCTGGGCTGCCTTCTGGGAACAGCTTCATCTGCACAGGAAACCCACAGAGAGCGTTCATTGCCACTCCCGAGCCCTTTGCCTCTTTCCTGGGAGACTCAAGTGTCCAGGACAGCCTCTGCTCTGCCTGCTCCAGCCCAGCAGCCTCAGGCCCGGGAGCTGGTGAGGAAGTGAGAAAGCCTTCATGGAAGGCCCGGTTGCTTGGCTAGGAGCCCCCCGCCCCCTTTCCTTGAACAAGACTCCCAAAAGCATCAGGAATCCCCTTGGCATGGAACACGGAGGGGAAGTCTGACTGGGAATTGACTGGGGCATTATGGGTATGTGGAGGGAGTTCCTTCTGCCACCTTATTAGTTCCATTTTATGGAATGTTTGCTGACTACTGCTCCAGGGCTGAGGAACTGAGGCTTTTAGAAACTGAGAAACTTGCCCACGTCCTCAAAGCTAGGAGCTGCTCATTCCAAGTTCAATCTGTTCCATGATGTTGTCCGCCAGGCTCCTGACCCCCGCTCTGTCACTAGAGATGGGCCCCCTGAGAAAATCCTGGTGAGAGTCACCCCAGTGCCTATCTGCCTCCTGGAGAATTAGGCAGGCTAGCTCCCTTGGGCCCTGGGGCACACGAACTTCTTCTTTGGGCCTCTGTTTTCCCATTCTGTGAGTTAAGAATGTGTAAGATCGCCCTAGTCCAGTGGTCGGCAAACTCATTAGTCAACAGAGCCAACTATCAGCAGTACGACGATTGAAATTTCTTTTGAGAGCCACATTGTTGAAGCTTAAACTTCTTCTAACGTCACTTCTTCCAAATAGACTCGCCCAGGCCGTGGTGTTTTGTGGAAGAGCCACCCTCAAGGGGCCAAAGAGCCGCATGTGGCTCACGAGCCAGGGTTTGCCGACCATTGCTCTAGTCAGTTTGGCTCAGTGGATAGAGTGTAGGCCTGCGGACCAAAGGGTCCCGGGTTCGATCCCTGTCAAGGGCATGCAGCTCAGTTGCAGGCTCCACCCCAGCCCCGGCCCTGTCAAGGCTTGAGCAGGAGATAACCAGTCCATGTGTTCCTGTTGCATTGATGCTTCTCTCTGTCTTTCCCTCTCTCTTCTACTCTCTAAAAATCAATGGGAAAACATCCTTGGATAAGGATTAAATTTTTTTTTTTAAATTGATTTCAGAAAAGAAGGAAGAGGGAGAGAGAAATAGAAATATCAATGATGAGAGAGAATCATTGATCAGCTGCCTCCTGCATGTCCCCCTCACCCCCCCCCTCCACTGGGTATCAAACCTGAAACCCAAATAGGCCCTTGACCAGAATCAAATCCAGGACCCTTCAGTCTGCAGGCTGACGCTCTATCCACGGAGCCAAACTGGCTAGGGCCTGGGGTGAGAATTAAAATAAATAAATAAATAAATAAAAAATAAAAATAAAAATAAAAAAAAGGATTTGTAAGAAGGGGGGCGCATCTCTCGCCACTAATTACCATCAGGGGTAAGGGGTGACTCTTCCTTCTCCAGGCTCGGGGGTGATGGTGGTGTGTGTGTGGTGGGGGGAGGATCCATCTTTCCATGTCCCAGGAGCAGCCCTAGGAGGGGCTGCAGGCTGGGCAAGGCTGGGAGTCGAAGAGTTCCCAGGCCTCCACCTTCACCTGAGGATGGAAGGCAGTCCAGAGCATTGCTGCATGGGACACATCTGACCACTCATCTCATTTTGGACCTCTCCTCTGAAATCCAAAGTTTTTGTTACAGAGACATCATTGAAAGCCCCCGATCTCACCCTCAGAGAAGAAGGTGAGACCAAGCTTACTCCAGCTTGTGGCCTGATATCTGTGGACATCTTGACTTAGGTTTTGAGCTCTATCTGGGGCCAGCCTGCAGTGTCCTCTAAGCTGTGTGTGTGTGCAGTTCTTGGGTAAGGTGACCAGATGTCCCGCTTTTGGCGGGACAGTCCCGCTTTTTAACCATTTGTCCCGCGTCCCGTGGCGTTTTCTTGGACCCTCCTGAGGTCTGGGACACAGGCAGCACCGTGTGAACATCACTCTCTCTAACCTGCTGCATAGTCAATCGGGGCCACGGCAGCTCGCACTGTGTCAGATTACACACCGGCTGCCCAGCCTGGGGCAGGGCTGGGAGTACCCGAAGGCCACCCATCTCCCTTTACCCTGACCATGTCTCTCAGACTCCTGGTTGTCGTCACTGCCAAGACCCCCCAGTGCAGCCCAGTCCCTGGCCTGCAAGAGACACCAAACAATAAGTCTGGATGCACGCAGAAATCTGGTCCCTGAAATAATGATTCTGCATATTCCCTGCGGTCTGCAGCTGCCCGGCCAGGATGTGGGGAGGGGGATGAGGAGAGGCAAGGGTTCGACCAAGGTGTCTCTCTCTGAAGGTTCTCCATCATTGAATGGTCCCCATGCAGGTGAAGGTGGCTCTGGCCTCATCTTTAGTCAGGCCAGAGTGGAGGACTGACTGAAAGGGATGAGATTGGGGGTCTCAGTAAAAATAAAAAAGTCGCCGAGACCGGTTTGGCTCAATGGATAGAGCATAGGCTTGGGGACTGAAAGGTCCTGGGTTCGATTCCGGTCAAGGGCATGTACCTTGGTTGCAGGCGTATCCCCAGTAGGGGGTGTGCAGGAGGCAGCTGATCCATGACTCTCTCTCATCAATGTTTCTAACTCTCTCTCTCCCTTTTTCTCTGTACAAAATCAATAAAATATATTTAAAAAATAAAAATAAAAAAGTCCACCAGGGAGGAGCAAAAATATCCCCAGAGGAGTGAGGAACAAGAGTCGGACATCTCCTCCCCTGGGGGACTTGTTAATCACAGGGTTGGGAGAGAAGATAGCAGGACCAGGAGGTGGAGGGTGCTGAGGGGTTGGGCAGGGCCAGGGAAAAGTGTGCGCAGGTCTTTTTGAAGTAGGACTATTCCAGGTAAGTGCTGGGTTGCACAGCAAGAATACGAGTGATAACACAATCATACTTTTGCTTTCATGTCTTCCACAGAGGACGCTCGGGTTTCCCACAGCCTCGACTTTGATGGGCGTGGGGGTGGGGTCACTCTGGGTGGGTTCCATCTATGGCTCCACTTCACGAACCCCATCAGGTTTCCTGAAGGCAGAGATGCCCCACTTTCGGGCGGATATTTTTAGAGACCCTGTCATCCCTTCAACGCCCTCCAAGGTGTCGGAAACCCCTGGGGCCGAGGGCCCCGCCTGCTCGGGGTTAGAGACAGGACAGGACAAAGCATTTTTATTCCTGGAAGAAGGGCCCCTCTCCTACAAGCCGACCCAACCCCGGGCGCCCCGGCGGCCGCCTGCTCCCTCCCCCACCGCCCCAGGCAGGCTGGGCTCCCTTTGTAATTAATCCCGGGGCTCGAACCCGAGGGGAGGGGCGCGCGGTAATGAGGCAGCGCCCAAGCCGACCCGGCGGCCGCCGCTCGCAGCGGGAGCGCCGAGTAATTAAATTATTTCTGGAAGCGGGGGAATTGGGGGGTACCGTGTTAGGGAAATCCCGGTATGCATGGGAAGGGGGGCCCACTAATTACCACCAGGGGTGCCTCTGCCTCCTCCAGGCTCGGGGGGTGTAGGGGGTGTGTGTGATGGGGAGGGGAGGGAGGAGGATCAGTCTTTCCACGTCCCCGATCCCGCTGGGCTCCGGGTGGCCGCTCTGGGGCCCTAAAGCATTGCACGCCGCCATCCCCCGGGGCTCGGGGTCGGTCTCCACGGCAGAGGGTCGAGGAGGGCGGCCCCGGGAGGGGGGCTGCAGGCTGGGCAAGGCCAGGAGTGAGGAGTGCCCAGGCCTCGGATGGGGGCCCGGGTGGGTAGTGGTGGGTGGTGGGTGGAGGGTGGTGGAGGGTGGCGGCCCCGCCACCGGGCGCGCTCGGGGCCGCGGGCACCTGGAGGTGCGGCGGGAGGGGCGCCGGCCGCGGGAAGAGCGGGGCCGCAGACAATGGGCGCGGCGGCGGGAGGGCGGCGACGGCGGGAACAGCCGGGGGGCGGTGCCGGGCGCGCTCCCCGCCCCTCCGCCCCACGCCGCGCCCCTCCCCCTCCGCCGCCGGCTCCCGGTCCGAGTCCCGATCCCCGGTCCCCGGTTCCTAGACATCAGGGCTCGCCATGGGTGCCTGAGCGCCCCCCTTGCCCCCGGCCCCCTGCCCCGGGGCCTTGCGGGGGCAGAGGCAGCTGCGGTCTGGGACGAAGAGGGGGTGACCGGGCTGCGGAGCCCCCTCCCTCCACCCACCCCCCGCGTCCGCCCGCCGGGCTGGGAGCGCGGAGTTCGGAGCGGCCCGGGGCGCTGCGGATACAAAGGCGCCGGGCGGCGGCGGGGCGCCTGCCGAGGCCACCGGGCAGGTCGCAGCGGCGGCGGGTGAGCCGGGGCGCGGGGCGCGGGCAAAGTTTGCAAAAAATAAAAAGAAAGCAACAGAGCAGGAGGGCTATCCTGCAAGGGGCAGGGGGTGCCCGGCCCCCCGAGCCAGCGGGGCGGCGTATGGGGGGGGGGGAAGGGGAGCGTGGGTCAATCCCCTTCCGGTGCAATCCCCCCGCTGCACCGCGGAGCACCCCCCCCCCCCAACTTTGGGAGGCGAAGGGGCGTGTGGGGAGGGGGCGGAGCTGGGCCTGGCGAGCCGGGGACTTTCCTGGGCCCGGGGTCCGGGTGGGGGCCTTCCTGATCCCGGGGAGCCTGTGAGAGCCGGAGCCTGGGAGTGCGCGGAGGTGCGGGCAGAGGCAGCGCAGGGATGGGGGTGCGGGCGTTGGGAGCGAGGCGCTCAGGGTGCATCCACACCTCTGGAGCGTGGGGAGGGACAGGGGAGGGGTGGCTCAGGGTGCAAAGTGATGTCTTGGGGGGCCTGCCCTGCAGAGGAGAGGGTGTGTGGGTGCCGCTGGAGGATGGAGCCAGCGGGCTGAGACCCCGGCACTGGGCATGCGGGCCCGGGGGACTAGGCGCCGCATCCCTCTCCCCACTCCCAGGTACCCATTGGGGGCGCGGGGGGCTCTGCACGGGTGAGTTTGAAAGGGCTGGTGGAGGACCAGGGTGCACCATTCTTTGTTTTCTTGTGTCCTGCATGCAGGTGGGCCCGGGGGTTGGAGGTGGAGGTGTTTTAATGTGCCCACTGCGTGTGTGTGCAGCCAGGGAGGGAGCGGCGGAGCGCGGGGCTGCTGTGTGTTTGGATATGGATTTACGTGTGCACTCCGGGGGAGGGATGGGTCTGTGGGAACGAGGTGGTGGTGGTGGTGGCGGCTGGGGGGTTTGTGGGAAAGAGGTGTGTAGGTATGGAGGGAGGTGGGTGTGTAAGAGCAGAATGGGGCATATAGCCAAATGGGCGTGTGTGCGCCTGTGTGCTGGGAAGCGGTGTGTTTGAATCTGTTCTCTTGTGTGTAACCTTTGTGGGTACACCAGTACCAGGGTGTGTGTGTGTGCGCTTCTGAATGTTGGGGGTACCGCCTCTTGCCTCTGCAGGCAGACTCTTCTGGCGGAAAACCCAAAGGGAGGCCTCTCTGGGGGCGTCGGAGGCTTCTGGGGTGTCCCTGACTGGGCTCTAGGGAGCTGCCTTCAGCCTCGGAGACCGAGGGGTGAGAGGGAGGGGGCCATCTTAGGAAGGGTCTGTTTTGGGAAGTGGGTTTTTCTAGCAAAGGGTGTGTGTTGTGGGGAATAGGAAAAGGGGGTTCTGGGTATAGTCCTGAGGAATCGGGGATTGGAGGAATCAGGGAAGAGAATAAGAAGGATCTGGGACCCCTCTTCATAGGCTGGGCTTCAGTGCTTGGAGGGGTTACATACGTGGCTTTCCAGCTCAAATTCACCCCCTTGCTCCCCAGGCCACTGTTCTCCTGGAAAGCTTTCTTGGAGTTTCTGCCTCAGAGCCCAGTAACTGCCCTGGCTCCAGCGTCCGACAGTTCCCCAGGAGTCTTGGGGTTTGGAACGGATGAGACGGGGTAACCAACACCTTGGGTCTCCCTCCATGGGGGTGAGGGTGGCATGGGAACTCTAGGGAGGCGGGGGGTGGGTGTCTTCGGGAGTTTTTGAAGATGTGTGTGTGGTTTGTCAAATGGTTTCCCGTTTCACTGGCAAGAAGTATGATCGGATGGGGCTGTGGTTTGGGATGGGGGCTGAGCATGCAAGAGGGCAGATGCCCGATTTGGGGAAGGGGCAGGTATCCACATCCCGTCATCAGGACAGCACCGGGGGCCATCAGATCTCCTGGGAAGTGGATGTGTCTGCTCCCAGAGAAGCAGCAGCCCCCTGCTTTCCCTCCTCACTCTTGTCTTTTCTGGAGCGAAGGGAGGGGGTGCCCTTTTCCTTCTTTTGGTGCGCTCCTTGTTTGCCCAGTTCCCTCTCTCCGCCATTTTGCTCTGGCTGGCAGAGGTCATGTCACGGCACCCAGCCTTAGGGTTCTCTGGGACATGGGATTGGGATGCCCAATGGGCACAGCAGTTGGGATGTGTCCTCTGAGGTCCTCAGGCTCCCCACTTTCCTAAGGCTCCGGGGTAGGGGTGTGGGAGTTAGGAAGTGTTGGAGCTGGGTATAGGGGCAGAGTAGGAAGACTGGATTTTTAAAAAATGCGTGATTCACTCCAGTGTGATCCTAGTCTGATGGGCAACGTGCCTGCGGCCAGCGTGTGCCCGCATCCGGCACGGTGAGCTGTGGACTGTGGGCACCTTGCTCCGGGCACTCTCTCTGCATGCGTGTGTACTGGCGGGGCACGCTGCCAAGGAGACAAAAGGAAGTGCCATCTCTTCAGGCACCTCCAGACGGGACCCAGAGGCCACATGCCTGCTCTCCGCCTGCCCCCCTGGGCTTGCTCCTGCATCTGTTTCCTCTGATTTCCCAGTGGAGGCCTCTCTGTGGTGCCCACTGTCTGTTCCTTCTGTTCCCCGGAAGCCTGAGGAAGGCCCCCCCTCCCTGGGTCCAGACCAAGACAGACATTTGTCTGCTTGTCCGGTTCCCAAGCCGGCCTTTCCGTTGGAAGGGGTGTGAACTTACTCGATGAACAGAAGCTTTGAGGGAAGAGTTCTGGGGCTCTCCTCACTTCCTCTGAGTTTTAGGGGTTCCAGTCGTCTCCTTAGCTCCTCCTTCAGCAGCTCCCCACACTCGGAGGCCCATGGGAAGAGTCTGACGTGGTTGGGATTAGCACTACATAGCTTTGCCAGGTTGGGGTTTAAGAATCCCGTTCCTCAGCCTCTTCGGTGTCTTAAGACACCAGCCTCCCACCCCAGGTAGGACCTTTCACAGGAAATCCCAGGTCCCCCAGGCCTCCTTCCCTGGGTCTCAGCTGCGTTTAAATCCCTTTTTTTTTTTTTTGTCACTTCCTAGTTTTGTGGCCTTAGAAAAAAATAGGTAACTTTAAAATGTATTTTTAATATATATATATATATATATTATATATTTTTTAAATATATTTTAAATATATATTTTATTAATTTTTTACAGAGAGGAAGGGAGAGGGATAGAGAACTAGGAACGTTGATGAGAGAGAAACATCGATCAGCTGCCTCTTGCACACCCCCCACTGGGGATGGGCCTGCAACCAAGGTACATGCCCCTGACCGGAATCGAACCCAGGACCTTCAGTCCGCAGGCCGATGCTCTATCCACTGAGCCAAACGGGTTTCAGCAATAGGTAACTTTCTGAAGCCTCACCTGTCTCATGGAGTTAAACTAGGTGCCGCCTCTTATGTTTATGAGCGTGAGATGAAGTCCTCTGTGGAGAGCATCACACGGTGCCCGGCACAGGGGACGCCCTCGACAGTCGATGGGAGCAGCTGCGGTTCTGGTTCTGGTTCTGGTGGAAGGTGGCGATGGAGAGAGGTCTGGGCTGGAAGGACAGAGGCTTTGCTTCTGCTCTTCTTCCGGCGGACCATGCTGGGCACTTCCATTTGCCAGGCCCGGTGTGGAGCCCCGGGGATGGGGGGGTGAACGAGACAGGTTTTCACGGGGCAGGCATGCCTAAGCATGTTGACCCATTAGCCCAGTGAGTGCTGTGTGGAGGTATGTTCTGGAGGCTGCCATAGAGCAAGGGTGCTTGCCGCGGGAAGGTCCATGCTGGCCGGTTTTTTAATTGAGGTGCACGTCACATCATATAAAATTAGCCATGTAAAGGGGAACAGTGGCGTTTAGTACATTCTCAGTGTTTGTGCAATGCTGGCTTCTATCTGACATCCTTTTTTCACCACTATGCAGTGCCTTCCCACTTTCCATCACCAGTCTGCATTCTGACTCTGCGGGTTTACCTGTTCTGGATATTTCATAGAAATGGAATTTTCCAGTGTGTCTGGCTTCCCTTACTTCCTGTGACCTTTTCTGGGTTCATCCGAGTGGTAGCAGGTATCAGACTGCGTTCCTTTTCATGGCTGAATCGTATTCCACCGTATGGCTGGGCCTTGGCTGGATGTAAAGGACGCACTGCAGGCAGAGGCTGAGCCAGGTCAGGGGTGTGGGTGAACCACACACAACTTGGCATTATTGGGAGTATGTGGTGGGGACTTGGCCTCAGTTTCCCTGCCTGTAAAACCAAGTCCTCTGTGGTTGGTGGGATGAAGGAAATGGGAAGAGGAAAGACTGGGATATTATTGCCTCTTCTCAGCGTCTGGGTGGGGAAGGGACTTTTTCATATATATAGTTATATATATGTTTTTATTGATTTCAGAAAGGAAGTGGGAGGGAGAGATAGAAACATCAGTGATGAGAGAGAATCATCCATCGGCTGCCTCTTGCACATCCCCTACTGGGGATTGAGCCTGAAACCCAGGTCCCGTGCCCTGACAGGGGATCCAACTGTGACCTCCTGATTCATGGGTCAATGCCCAACCACTGAACTACCCTGGCCGGCAGGGATGGGACTTTTTAACTCACTTCTTCCTCCTTTTTGGGCAGCGCCCTCTTTATGCATCTATCTTCCTCCCCTTGGATTCCCATCTTCCTGTTCTACTGAGCGACCACTTCCCATCTCTCCGAATTGACCTGACGTTTCTCCTCTTACCCACGCCAGGTGGGTAATCACTTGGGTGGCTTCTGTCATGTGACCTCTTTGAGATCTGGAGAGAAATGAGGCAGCTCAGGGAGAATCCTGCCATTCCTCCCCCGTACCCTGCGAGGTACCCAGTAGGAGACGGAGGGCACTGGGGGGCGGGGCCCTTTGGAAATGAGGTCCTGCTGTGCGTGTCCAGTGCCCCTGGCAAGGTTGGTAATTACAGATGTGGCATCTGGGGAGGGTTTGGGAGAAGCGGGGCTGGATTCAGCAGAGCTGAGGATATCCTGGTAATCAGGGAGGGGCCGTGAGGGGGAGAGTGGGAAGAAGCTGGGGTCTGGGGTGGGGCAGGAAGCTTGGGGCCCCTTTCCTGGGCCACTCCATGCACAGCTAGGCTTGGTGCCTGTAGGAGAGTGGGAGGTGACTGAAGCACAGGCCCTGCTTCCCTGTAAGTGCAGGAGGGAGGGGAAGGGAGGGGAGAGGCTGGGGATCTGGGATATTGAGGAAAGAGGCAGGGAGAGGAAGAGGGGTGTTGGCTGCTCTCCTAGGCAGTGCCTGGCTCTGGTCTCAGAGAGGGGCTGTCATTTGGGGCCAACAGTGTAGCCAAAGGTGATTGGGGATTTGCTTCTCGCAGTGAGGCTGGGGATTGGCCCTTCGCCCTCTTGAAGGATAAAGAGGAAGGAAATACCATTTTATGGAACATCTGTTATGTGCCTGATTCTGTGATACTCCGTATACACTATTTCCTTGAATACACTATTTCCTCTTTGCCTTCCTGAGTAAGCACTATTTACCCCCACTTTACAGATAAGAAAACACATTTAGAGGCGATGAGCCATTCGTTAGGATCACACAGCTCCTCAGAGGCCGCGTCAGGCCCATCTCCCTTCACGGCTCCTCTATTTCCCAGCGCGCTTTCCCCTCTTCCCTCACTCTCACTCCAGTGAGGCCTGGTTTTGCTCCTTATTGCCTTTAATCTTGAACTTGAGTGATTCCCCTGTCTTCTGAGTAGCACAGTGAGTCCAGTTACCAGCCTGAGGAGGAGAGAAGCTTCCCCTGAGGCAGGGTGACCGGAGTCTCCTGGAGGAGCCGGAGGGACACGTGGCTGCCACCCCGGGCGGGACACCTCCTGGGGCCGGCCTCTTCCTCTCCGCTGGGCCTTTTCCCCTTTGGGGGCTCCAGCCTCCATGGCCTAGCAACCTCCCAACAGCATCCTGTACGGAGAGCTGCTCCCCAGCGAAAGCAGGGGTCTAGACCAGTGGTTCTCAACCTTCCCAAGGCCGCGGCCCTTTCATACAGCCCCTCATGCGGTGGTGACCCACAGCCACAAAACTATTTTCGTTGCTACTGCATAACTGTCATGTTGCTACTGTCAATGAACTGTAATGTAAATATCTGTGTTTTCCGATGATGGTCTTAGGCTCTACAGCCGTGGTTCTCCACCTGTGGGTCTCGGCCATCGGAAAACAGAGATTTTCGTTATGGTTCATCACAGTAGCAACATGACGGTTAGGAGGTAGCAACGAAAATAGTTTTATAGCTGGGCTCACCACCGCATGAGGAACTGCATGAAAGGGTCTCGGCCTTGGGAAGGTTGAGAACCACGGCTCTAAAGGGTCCTGGTAAGAGGCTGCTGGAAAACTCTGCAGGCATCGAGGGCCAGGCTCCCTCCCGGTCAGAAGAGAGAGGATGTACTTGTGCCCGGCTCTGGGGAGGACTCTGGCTCTTAGGGAAAGTGGGTGGGGGGGGGGGGCAGGAGGGAACAGGTGCTGAGCCTGAGGTGTGACTGCGGTAACTGAAAACAGCCACGTGTGAACAGAGACGCTTGCTTGTTTGTTGTTGAGTCACCTGCTTTGCCCATAGAAGGGAGGTTGCACACAGAAGGGGTGGGGATGTTGGGCTCCTTGGGAAGAGGGAAGACCTTTTGTGATGGGTTTGTCCGGGGGATGGAGGTTGCTTGGAACTGGGCCTTTCAGCGGGCTTGGTTTTCCTAGATAAGAGCTGGCGAGGGGTGAGGGGTGAGGAGAAGGTTTCCGGGACGGGGAAACTTGGGGTGCCACCTGAACCCCGTCACACGGTGCCTCCCACCCTGAGGCCCACACTCCTGCTTTCGCCACACAAACCGACCCTCACATCAGAGCTGTCTCCATCCCATGCGGCCGAGGGGTGGCCCACTCCCCTCACCTGCTGCGAGACAGGGGCCCTCGGGGCCAGGGACCGCTGGGGCCTCCCGAGTGTCTTACGAAGAGGGGGCGGGAGGGAGGGTTTTTGCTTTCCCTGAGCTGGGGGTGCTGTGCATAGGAGGTTGGCCTGGGGGCCATCCCAGCTGGCTCACCCTCCGCGGCCCACCTCCTCTCGGCCCTGCAAACAATCCGAGCTCCCTATTTTTCTTCTTCTTCTTGGCTCTTCCAGAGCCTACCTGGTGGGCAGGTAGGGGCCAGCGAGGGGGGAGCATCGTGGAGCCTGGTGGGTGGGAATCATGAGACCTGCCCATTAAACAGCATCCAGGCATCTAGAAGCCCCGGTTCCCTCCTCACCAGCGTGGCCTCCGCCTGGGACAGGTGCCAAGGGGATTACTCACCTTTGCTACTGCACCCTCTTCCCCTGCCCACCTTCCCGTCCAGACTGACTGGGAACGGGTCTGGGGAGGCTCCGGAATGGGGCTCAGGTGAGTGTGTGTGTGTGTGTGTGTGTGTGTGTGTGTGTGTGTGTCTACGCCCTTGTGTGTGCTTGCGTGTGGTGTTCTGGGGGGGCAGGAGCTCTCTGAGCGATGAGAGGGTGGGGGTAGGGGTGCCAGAGAAAGCAGAGCAGGTCTCTACAGAACCTGCCTGGCCGGGGCAGGTGGAGCTGGGCGGGGCGGGCAGGAGCCCATCCAGGTTCCAGAGGGGGAATGCGCCTGTGGGTGTGAGTGTGTGTCTGTGTTTACGTGTGTCTGTGGGTTGGAGGGTACCCAGCCTTCGTCGGAGGGAGATTAAGGAAGTAGCTGGAGCGGGCTTGGCGCTGGCCTCCCGGACTCCTTTTCAGTTGGGACGAGAGCTCAGGTGTCCTGGCCGGGAGCCCAGCCCGCGGGCCGCCCCTGCTCCTGGCGCTGGGGTCTGGTGGGGGGCAGCTCTAGAAACAGCCGCCTGGCAGCCTGGGCACAGTCTCCCTTTCTACCCGGGCCTGTGGGGAGGAGGGTTCTGCCCCTCGCCTGGGGCTGTTGGGGCGGTGAGCTCATGTCTGGGGCCGTCCTGGGAGAGCGCCTGGTGAGCGAGGCTGGAGCGGGCATATGGTGCCAGCTCCTGGGCTCTCTGGTCCAGCTCTCGCCTCCCCCTCAGCCCGCTGAGATCCAGCTGTTCTGTCCGGCCTCCTGGGGAGCACTGTCCCCAAGGACATCGGGGCCTTTTGCAGGGGGCAGGACGGAGGCGTCGGGGCTGGTCCTGGCCCCCCTCTGCGCCTTTGTCCCTTTGTGGCCCGAGACCCAGCGTGGGCCTCTTGGCATGGTGGCTTGGGAAGGAAGGAGGGACATTTGGACCCTCCGTCGGGAATGGTGAATTGTAGGGGCAGAGACCACCCCTTTGAGGGGTAGGGGCTCTTTGGTCTCGGAGGTCTTGGCTTCGGCCTGTCTTCCGCCTCTCTCTCTCTCTCTCTCTCTCTCTCTCTCTCTCTCTCTCTCTCTCTCTCTCTCTCTCTCTCTCTTTCCTGTGTCTCTCTCTCTCTCTCTCTCTCTCCCTCTCTCTCTTTTAAATATATTTTATTGATTTTTTACAGAGAGGAAGGGAGAGAGAGAGTTGGGAACATCGATGAGAGAGAAACATCGATCAGCTGCCTCCTGCACACCCCCTACTGGGGATGTGCCCACAACCAGGGTACATGCCCTTGACCGGAATCGAACCTGGGACCTTTCAGTCCACAGGCTGACGCTCTATCCACTGAGCCAGACCGGTTTTGGCCTGTCCACTCTCTGAACCTTTGTGTGGTGAGAAGGGGGGTTAGGGCAGGAGCCCATGAGTTCTCCTCTCCGTCTTGGCAGTTCCAGAACCAGAAGAGGCTCCTGAAGGGGCCGGACTCGCTCTGAGAAGATCACACACATTTCAGTCACAGGCCGGGAGGCCTTCCTAGCCAATGGGGGCCAGAAGCGGGCTGCTCCCCCGCCATGGCCACGGGCGCCCCACCTTCTTTCTCTGGGCCCCGCTTTCTCTGTGGATCTCAGGCTCTACCCTGAAGGCGTCTTCCAGCTTAGTGCTGGCACCTGCTGCACTGGGTCCGTCCAGGGTCTCCTCCTGAAGGAGGGGATGGAGGGGGAGCTGGGCAAAGACATGGGTCCCGTGAGAGGTGTGGGTCCCTCTCTGTCCTCCGTGGGAGCCATGTCAGGGCCCCCCACAATGGACACTGTCCGCTCCCCACTGGTGTCACAGGACGGCCTGGGTTGAGCTCACCGATGAGACTCGAGAAGGGGTGACCATAGGGAGATGTGTGGCCGAGAGGAAAAACAAGGGGCCTGAGGGGGCAGGTGTGGCTTTGGGTCTCTGCCGGGCCTCACTCTGGCGTCGGGTGCTTTTTCTCGGAGCACACATCCAGCTCCGGGGACACGGGGCTGGGAGGCAGGGCTCCCGGTGCCACCCAGGAGGATGGGCACCCAGCACTCGGTGTGGGGCTCACATTGGCATCCTTGCACGTTGGCGCTGTGGTGGGGGAAGACCAGGGGCACCCCCATATCCACACCACCTGAGGGTTGCAGTGGGGAAGGGGGTGCAGGGCACATGCAAAGACCTAGGCTCCTGTGTGGGAACCAGAGGGCGTTAGGGGTGTGGGAGGTGGGGGTGGGGGTCCCTAGACTCCTCTGCGGGTGGCCTCAGAAGAGGGGCCACGGCCGGCCATCCTCCCGCATCCAGGCAGGACCGCCCTCCCCTGCCCCGACGGAGAGGAAGGCCTTGGCGGAGAGCGGTCCCACCAGAGACCTGCCCTTTGAGAGGAACTCTTTGGGCTTCTTGTCCTCCCTTCCTCTGCCCCGTACCCCACGCCCGGAGTCCATTCCAAAGCCGTCCCAGCGCCACCCCTGCCCTGCAGCCCCGTCCTTGGCGGAGATGAGGAGCAATCGCAATGGGCACCCTTTCAGGGGCATGTTTGTGCCCTGTCCCCTCCCCCCTCCTCCCCTCTCTTCCTCTTTGGCCCCCACAGCACCTTCCCCAGCCCCGTCGTCCCCCTGCCCTGCCTCCCTTCCCCAGCTCAGGTCTAAGGAGCGGGGACCGGGCAGGAGGGTGGCCTGGACTGGAGCAGCCGGAGCGGGTGGTGACCACACTGCCTGCCCCTGGCCACCCGGCCTCCGCTGTGCCCCACCCGGGGATGCCAGCCTCTGTGCCCAGCCCTCTGTCCCCTGAGCTGCTCCTGCGAGTGGGGCAGTGGGGAAGGGCCTCATCTTGGTCTGCATTTTGGCCAATACCAGGCTCCCCCTCCTCTTCTCCCCTCTCCTCTCCCCCGAGGCCTTGCTTCTGCCTGTTGCCAGGTTCTGAGTGTATTTTTTTCCAGAGGCCTCCAATTGTTTCCTAAAGAAACCTGATCCCAGCGCTCAGACAAAAGCTGGGGCCGCCGGAGAAGAAACCCCATTCTCTCCCCGCTTTGTCCCGAACACCCCCACCTCCATAACCTCCCTGGTTTGGATACTTGGGTATGGGTTCCTGGACTGGCTGCCATCACCTAGGCAACGGGGGGCTTTGGTTGCCATGGTGACCCATGTGGGAGAAGCTGGGCAGCTGGGACAAAAGCCCCCACCTCCCTCCCCTAACCTTTCCCCCAATCCCCCTGGGATGACACTGAGACACATTCCATTAATTTCATTTCTGAAAGGCCTTCGGAGGGGAGAGGGGGCTCCTTTTTGTGACGGACGCTCCCCCCCCCCCCTCCGTGGTCTCCTTTTAACCCCGGAGAATCCATGGTTGGTTTGAGCGGAGGACAGAGTGGAGCATGTTGGTGTGTCTTGGGGGTGGGGACAAGGTGGGAAGCAACAGGACACATTCCCTTTTACAGCCCAGCCTGCCACTCCCCTTCCCCCACCCGGGCCCTCCCTGCCCCACACAAGTCCCGCTTCCCTTCCTTTCCACTTGTTGATCTCATCCAGGATCCCTCCCCCGCTCCCCTTCCTGGGAACACTGCCCACTCTGGAGACCCTCCAAACCTCCGATTCCTGAGGCCCATTACACCCGGGAAACTTCTGCCCTTCTGCTCGCTCCTCGCTCACCCACCATCCCTCTCCCAGCCTCTCCCTCCAGGGCTGGGGTTGCCTGAGGGAGTTGGAGGGGACAGAGATGGTTCTATGACATTTGGTCCATGTTTTGGACCCTTCTGATTGGCAAGGGAGGGTGGGGCCTGCTGTGGGACGGGGTGGGAGAAGCGGGCAGGGAGCAGGTTGTAGTAGGGCCCTGAGTAGTAGCTGGGAGAAGGTAGGGCTCTGGTTTGAGCAGCTCAGAACAAAGGGCTGGGAGGGGACTGGCGCGCTCTCCCCTCTGGTTTGAAACTTATCTGCAGGGGAAACACAATGGCATTAGCTTCCCTCCTGGTGTGTTTGAAGTGGTGGTTTTGGTCAGAGGGGTGTGTGCGCGTGTGTGTTTGTGTGTGTGAGAGACTTCTTTATTTAGCCGCACTAACACCGGGATTTCTTCATACCACCTATTTTCCAGGTCTCAGAGGAAGTGTCTGGGGATTGGCGTGTGAGAGATCCTGGAGCCGGAGCATATTAATTGCTTACTTAATTACTAGCTGAGCAGCTTATAAAAGCACTGCTTTCACCCCCAGGATCCTCCCAGCCACCCCATCCAGTCTGTATTATTATTTTCCCTGTCTGCTGAGCCTCCCTGACCACAAAGCACGGAGCAGTAGCCTGCCCGTGGCCACAGAGCTGGGTTCTGAAGGCAGGTCCTGGGTGCAAACTCCAGACTTTTTTTTTGTTTGCCAATGGCTGTGGCCCGTGAGAGGGTCTGGATGTGAATGAGGAGATGGAGAGTCTGGGTTCCGGTGGCTCTGTACCTCAGTGACAGTCCTTTTCCCCTTCCTGTCTCCACCCACGTTGGTCTGTAACCCACTTTCTCTCTTTGAACCTCCTGGTGAAATTCCCCCTTTAGGAGGAGGACAAGAAAGAATAGGCTGAACCAGTGTGGCTCGGTTGGTTGGGCGTGGTCCCTCGCACCAAAAGGTTGCGGGTTGGATTCCAAGTCAAAGGCACCTGCCTGAGTTCAGGCCTCGATTCCCGGTAGGGGGCGTGCAGGAGGCAGCCCAACGATGTTTTGCTGTTTCTCCTCACATCAATGTTTATCCTCTCTCTCTCCCTCTCCTTTCCTCTCTCTCTAAGAATCAATACTATATATATATATATATATATATATATATATATATATATATATATAATTTTAAAGAATAGGCTTAACCATAGCAAGAGAGAGGCAAGGGAGACATCAAAACTACAGGGTCGGGCAGAAGGAGGTTGTTCATGTGGAAAATAATACAACAATAATAAACAAGAATAAACTCTGTTTTGCATACTCACAGCTGTAAAACTACTTTTGCTCCATGCTGTATGTTGACTAAACCAGGAGAGGGGGTTCTCAAGAGGCGGGTGGAGGAGCCCCAGATGGAAACTGTACACAGAGCGGTGAACAAGGGCCCTGCTTGTGGTAAAGCTTTTTAAAAATATATATTTTATTGATTTCAGAGAGGAAGGGAGAGGGAGGGAACGATAGAAACATCAATGATGATAATCATTGATTGGCTGCCTCCTGCACGCTCCCCATTGCAACCCAAGCATGTGCCCTTGGCCGGAATCGAACCTGGGACCCTTCAGTTCTCAGGCCAATGCTCTATCCATTGAGCCAAACCAGCTAAGGCTGGTAAAGGTGTTTAGAAAGGTCAGGTTGGGTTAAGGCCTTATATCTCTGTCTCCCAGGTGTGTCTCTGTCACACACTTGCCTTGACATGGGGATGTGACAAACATCACTAGACCACGGAGTGCTTCCAAGTAATCCGGTTAGGATCAGTGAATGGGCTTAGTTAGCATCGATTCCATCTCCCTGCACGCACTGCCCTTTCCCTGAGAGTCAGAGGCATGCTTGTTTACTGGGTGCGTGAGTGACTTGCTCGGTGCCCACGGGAGGGCGGTGGATACTGTTCAGTCCCCGTTTGCAAGTTGGCGATGGTTTCACTTCATTGGGGAAAAGGTAGCCACTAAGCAAAGCAAACTCATTTTTTTTTAAAGCATTTCTCTCTTTTTTAAAACACAAGGTATTTTTTATATTATATATATATTTTATATTATATATATTTTTTATATTATATATATATTATATATTTTATTGATTTTTTTTACAGAGAGGAAGGGAGAGGGACAGAGAGTTAGAAACATCAATGAGAGAGAAACATCGATCAGCCACCTCCTGCACATCTCCTACTGGGGATGTGGCTGCAACCAAGGTACATGCCCTTGACTGGGATTGAACCTGGGACCTTTCAGTCCGCAGGCCGACACTCTATCCACTGAGCCAAACTGGTTAGGGCTAAAGCAAACTCATTTTAGTTCTGAACAATCAGCCTCTCAGCAGCCGTTGAGCTGGCTGATTTACCCCACGAGGGCTGCATGGAAGCCCACTCCTCTGGTCTCACCTTCTCAGCCCTTTGCCTGCTCCCTTTCCTCTGGACACTTACGTATTGGGGTTCTCAGGGACCTCTTATTAATTCCCTAGGTGACCCCATTCATCCCCATGATCTTGAAGCCCCAGCTTCTGAGTCCAGCTCCTCTGAGACCAGCTGCCTACTCCGCTGCCTCGAAGGCCATGCACTCGGCACGCTGGACACGGGGCATCGTCTCCCTGCTGGATGGCTTCCTCCGCAGTCTGGCCTGCCCTGTAACAGCACCGCCGCCAACGCTTGCTCAGCCAGAGGTCCCCGCTCCCCCTCAGCCAGTCCTCCTCAGTCCCGTGGGTGCTGCCACCAACACTGGGCTCAAGCATGGCCATGTCTTACCCGCTTTGCTGCTCTGCCCTTTCAAGCCAGCATGGCTGCAGGAGCTTCCGTATTAAGCTCCCTGTTTCTGCTCTGCCCTCTTTCCATTCATGCCTGGTAGCTAAAGCCCTTTGCAGCCTTCCCGTTGTTTAAAACAGCCCACGAGCTCTTTGCCGGGCCCATGGGTCCCGTGATAGCCTGGCCCTGGGCTGCCCTTCAGCTCCCATACGTTCTGTCTTCTTAAAACACAAAACTACAGCCAGCTCCTCACTGCTGGCCTCCCCGCACGCGATTCTCTGCTCCATGGCTCCCCTTCCGCACTCCTGGTTAACTCCTGCTTGCCCTCAGGCTTACTAGGAGGTGTCATGTTCTCAGACTTTCCAGAGCCACCCCATTGTTTTTTTTAATTTTAAAATATATTTTATTGATTATTTACAGAGAGGGAGAGGGATAGAGAGTTAGAAACATCGATGAGAGAGAAACGTCAATCGGCTGCCTCCTGTACACCTCCCACTGGGAATGTGCCCACAACCAAGGTACATGCCCTTGACTGGAATTGAACCGGGGCTCCTTCAGTCCACAGACTGATGCTCTACCCACTGAGCCACACTGGTTAGGGTCAGAGCCACCCGGTTTAAAGTAGCCCTTCCTTCCCCAGAGTTGTCTCTCATAAGTTCTGGTCTTCTCCGTTCCTCAGTCTATAGGTAGTCATTTATACTCCCCTGTTTTCTGGCTCAGGGTACACCTGCCCCATCAGACTGTAAAGGCGGGGCCCGTTTCACCCCTGGATACCCTCTGTGCATAGCTCTTCGTAGGGGCCCAAGAGAGAGCTGATGATGCGGCGAGTTTAGCTCAGGCATAAGCCCTCAGTGCCTGCTGATGATGGGTGGGGTCGGGTCAGAGGGGACGGTAGACTGTTGGGTGCTAGAGTAGGTGGGGGTGGGCGGTGGGGCTTCTGAGAAGGGCTGGGGGCAGCTCCGAAGTGGGAGCAGGATTTGGCTGAGAGTTGGGAAAAGGCGGGAAGGAGAGGGCGTTGTCCTCTGCAGAATTATTTTAGAACGCGCACGTGGAGGGGAAAGATGCTGCCCCTCAGCCCACAGAGGGACAGATAAACTCACCATCTGGCTCACTTCAGGATGTTTGGCCTTTGGCCTGAACCCTCACTGCTTGCCGTCCCTCGCCCCGCCCAGGACATACATGCACACACACACAGACACTCAGCCTCCAGGGAAGCAGCCGTCCTGACCTGGACCAGAGCTGTAGGTGTGTTTGATGTGCATCCTGGGAGATGGTGTCAGGAGAATAGTCCTAGACAGCCCCCTGTGGGCAGACCCGGAAGCGGAGAGGTGGGGCCATGACTGCAGGTGAAGAAGAGGCCTGGGCTGAAACCTGTCAGGCCTGTGGACTGAAAGGTCCCAGGTTCGATTCCGGTCAAGGGCATGTACCTTGGTTGCAGGCATGTCCCCAGTAGGGAGTGTGCAAGAGGCAGCTGATCGATGTTTCTCTCTCATCGATGTTTCTAACTATCCCTCTCTCTTTCTCTCTGTGAAAAATCAGATACACACACACACACACACACACACACACACAGGCCTGGGATAGTTCCTGGACAGGATCCAGTTGCTTCCTGATCTCTGTGTTGGTCTCTGTTGGTCCAGCCTGTTGGCCTGGCCAGTCCTACCCTCTCCTTGCCTCAGTTTCCCTGGCTGAGAATAGGAAAGCATTGCCCTGAGTCTCCCCTGCAGGGTTGGGTCACTCTGGGAGGCCTTTGCTGGCATCTTCCTCCGCCCTGAGCCCGGGCACAGTCTGGGGAGGGGCTCTTTCCGGGACGCGGGGCAGGAGGCCCTGGGCGCTGGAATCGCGCAGGGACCTGGACGTCGTGTCTCAGGCGGTGGCCGGGCACACAGCTCGCTGCGGCTGCTGTTCGGGGTGTCTTCCTTTGTGCTGACCCCCCAGGACCTCCTACCCCTAACGGACTCTCTGCCTTCTCTCTCCCTAGGGGCCGTCGCTTGATTTTCTCCGAGACAAGCCCATCCGTCCAGCAAGATAGAGTCCCTCAGGGTGACGGTTGACTTCCTGAAGGTGCCCTTCGGCCTGAAGAAGCCGGTGCTGAAGGAGGTGGCGGTGGGGCCCCCCCAAAGGCCCCAGCCCGCGGCCCTGGAGCGCTACAAGGCGCGGCGTTCCGACGCCATGGACACCGAGTCCCAGTACTCGGGCTATTCCTACAAGTCGGGCCACTCCCGCAGCTCCCGGAAGCACAGGTGACACAGGTGGCCCAGGGGGAGGGGGGATCCAGCGGGGGGTACGCTCCAGCGGGGGTGGGCGGTGGGGAGGGGGTGGGTGTGAGGAGACCCAGGTGCTCCCCTTGACCTTCTGTGCCTGTTCCCCCCGCCTCTGCTGCAGGGACCGACGGGACCGGCACCGCTCCAAGAGCCGAGACGGGAGCCGTGGGGATAAGTCGGTGACCATCCAGGCTCCGGGGGAGCCCCTGCTGGACAACGAGTCCACGCGTGGGGATGAGCGGGTGAGTGTCGGGGGGCATGGGGTGCAGGGTGGGTGTTTCCAGGCTGACCCTTGGTGAAGCTGGAGGCCCACCAGAGGCGAGGGGCTGGCAGGAGGGCCCAGATCTGTCCCAGGGCCAGACACTGTTTCAGCGGAACTGAGGGGATTTCAGTAGAAATCCCGCTGGGAGCAGCCGTCTCTTTATTCCTCATCCTCAGAGAGGTGGGGGTGACCGAGGCTGTGTAGGGGATTCCCTGCTTCCTCTGGCCAATGCTGGTCAGTCTGGCTGCTGGGAATGTAGAATGGGAGGGTGGGGCCAGGAAGGGGCCTAGGGTATGGGGAGTCCTGAGTTTTCTTTGAAGCCTTAAGGCGCGGGCCCTCTGGCACCCTCTGGTGTTGGTCTGTAGAACAGCATCGCCTGGGTGTGGGGTAAATGGGATATGGGAGGAGTGGATGGAGGAAGGGGAGGGAGGAGAAGGGAGGAGGCCAGGGTGTAGAGCTGAGGCTGGAAGAGTTCTCCAGAACATGGATTCTCCTGCTTTAACCTTTGTGGCCGCTGTGCTCACCTGCTGGGGAGGTCAGTGGCAGGACACAGGGCGAGAATAGGCAGAGCTAGGATGTGAGATGTCTCATTCCTCCTCTTTCTTCTTCTTCTTCTTCCTCTTCTTCTTCTTCTTCTTCTTCTTCTTCTTCTTCTTCTTCTTCTTCTTCTTCTTCTTCTTCTTCTTCTTCTTTTTAAATATATTTTATTGATTTTCTACAGAGAGGAAGGGAGAGGGATAGAGAGCTAGAAACGTCGATGAGAGAGAAACATCAACCAGCTGCCTCCTGCACCACCCCCACCAGGGATGTGCCCGCAACCAATGTACATTCTCTTGACCAAAATCGAACCCAGGACCCTTCAGTCCAAAGACCGACGCTCTATCCACTGAGCCAAACCGGTTTCGGCCTCCTCTTTCTTCTTGAGAGCATCTTATGGGGCAGGGGATTCCCAGCCCCCTCCCCCCTTTTTTCTCTCTCACAAGAACTTGTTGTGACTGACATTGGGACTTCCTGGATCTTGGGGACAGAGCAATACCAGATGTAAATGCTTTTTCTCCCTCTTCCGCAATGCTGTCTTCTCCCGAGACGTGGCCTCCTGCGTTCTTGAAGTGACCCCGAGATGTGGGGCTCTCCGCGGTGGGAAGCAGTTCCCAAGCCTTGGTCCTTGGGAAGGGTAGGCCCTGGGTCTGGGTGAGGAGTGGACCTGCCTCTTGAGCTGAAAGTGGCCAGTGTATCCACTTCCTCCTTTTGGACCGGACTCTTCTGTCCGTGGGAGAGGAGCCTCCTCAGCTTCTTGGTCAGGGTTTCCTTCCTGTAACCCAAATCCCCGGTGAAGGATGTGACTCCATACCCGCAGCGGTCCAGGTGTGGAGGGCATGAGCGCTGCTCCGCTTGTAGTCTTGGGCTCCTCTGTGAGATGGCATGTAGCCCCTTCAGAGAAGCAGCTTGAGGGGACCCCCTCAGGAAGGCATCGGGGGGCCCCAGCCTGTCCACCCCCTTGCTTCCAGGAAGGGGCAGCCCCTGTGCTGTGGGCATGGAGCTGGCCGGCCAGAGCACAGAGCCAGAGCGGTCCTGGTCTGACCATGGCCCCATACTTGCACTATCATCACCTCCCCCGGTGTCCCCTTTTCCTCACCACACTGCTGTTGTCAGTCACTCCCTTGTCAGAAGCCTCGAGTGGCTCTCAGTGCCCGGAGAATAGGTGTTTCTTTTTTTTTCTTTTCTTTTTAAAAAAAAAATATTTTATTGATTTTTTTACAGAGAAGAAGAGTGATAGAGTTAGAAACATTGATGAGAGAGAATCATCGATCAGCTGCCTCTTGCACACCCCCTACTGGGGATGTACCCGCAACCAAGGTACATGCCCTTGACCGGAATCGAACCTGGGACCTTTCAGTTTGCAGGCCGATGCTCTGTCCACTGAGCCAAACCGGTTTCGGCGGAATTGGTGTTTCTTGCTTTGCCTGGTATTGCAGGTCTCCCATCTGCATTGCCTGGTGAGCGTGACCTCAGGTCCCAGTCGCTGTCGAGCATCTCTCCTGTGCCCTCTGCTCTGAGGGAACTCTGTGCATGTGCAGTTTTTGCTGCCCCGCTGCCCAGTGTGCAGACCCCGCCTCCCCCCAGGCCCAAGTCTCAGGTGTCCTCTCCTTGCAAAGGCCCAGCGTGGACGCAGGGCGCTTAGTCCCTCCGACGGCTTCGTCCCGGCTGACTACCTTTTCTTCTTCCTCCCTCCCCTCTCCCCCGCCTCCCTCCCTCCCGTTCTCCTCGCCCCCACGGCTTTTAGGATGACAACTGGGGGGAAACGACCACCGTAGTCACCGGCACGTCGGAGCACAGCATCTCCCACGATGACCTCACGCGGATCGCCAAGGACATGGAGGACAGCGTCCCGCTGGACTGCTCCCGCCACCTGGGGGTGGCCGCCGGCACCACGCTGGCGCTGCTGTCCTTCCTCACGCCGCTGGCCTTCCTGCTGCTGCCCCCGCTGCTGTGGCGGGAGGAGCTGGAGCCCTGCGGCACGGCCTGCGAGGGCCTCTTCATCTCCGTGGCCTTCAAGCTGCTCATCCTGCTGCTGGGCAGCTGGGCCCTGTTCTTCCGCCGGCCCAAGGCCTCGCTGCCCCGCGTCTTCGTGCTGCGGGCGCTGCTCATGGTGCTCGTCTTCCTGCTCGTGGTCTCCTACTGGCTCTTCTACGGGGTGCGCATCCTGGACGCGCGGGAGCGCAGCTACCAGGGCGTGGTGCAGTTCGCCGTGTCGTTGGTGGACGCCCTGCTCTTCGTGCACTACCTGGCCGTGGTCCTGCTGGAGCTGCGCCAGCTGCAGCCCCAGTTCACGCTCAAGGTCGTGCGCTCCACCGACGGGGCCAGCCGCTTCTACAACGTGGGCCACCTCAGGTACCGGCGCCCGGGCGCAGGCAGCGGGGCCTGGGGCGGGGGCGGCGGGGACCAGGTGTGACGATGGGGCCGGAGGTGCTGGGCTGGGAGGGCCCAGGGGGAAGGAGTTCAGCACGTGGCACATAGTGTGTGTGTGTGTGTGTGTGTGTGTGTGTGTGTGACAGTGTCTGCGGCTTGATGCGCAGGGTCCTGAGACGAGACGGGGTGAACAGGTGGACAATCAGAGATCTTGGAGAGAGGGGTGGGCCCGAGAGGCGAAAGCTGTGGCCCAAACAGGCCTGGGGGAGTCACTGTGCTATTTCTTTCTCGGAGGCTCAGCCTCCTGTGATCGCGGGGTGAGTGGTCCCTGCGATGAGGTGGCCAGAGGAGGGCCCCTCAGAGCCAAAGATGAGGAAAGCGCTTCAGCCCTCCCCACCCACTCTGTGGGCAGGACGCTCCCTGGCCACGCAGAGAGTGTCAGGAGCTCTTCCTGATCCTGTAGGGAATCTCGGGGGAGGAGAGGGGGGAGATCCTAAAAGGGGTGAGTGCCCCTCGGCTGGGGACCCAGGCCCAATGCCCTTTCTCCCCTGGGCTTCAGTACGGCAGGGAAGGACTTAGGAGGCCCAGCCCTGGGGAAGGCGTGGGAACCCGGTAAGTAGACCTCAGGCCCTGAGCCAGGCTTCCTGGAAGCAGCTTGTCCCTGTCCCGTGTCCTTTCCTGCCCTACCAGCCTGCCCTGATGTCTCCCTTCCCCTGCGCCCCTTGTCTGTCCCCGCTCCCTTCCCCTCCTGTGTCTCCCCCACAGCATCCAACGCGTGGCGGTGTGGATCCTGGAGAAGTATTACCATGACTTTCCCGTCTACAACCCTGCCCTCCTCAACCTGCCCAAGTCCGTCCTGGCCAAGAAAGTGTCTGGCTTCAAGGTGTATTCCCTCGGAGAGGGTGAGCGGCCCTGCTCCTCAGCCCTCCTCGTCTTCTCCCCCTGGCAGGACTCCAAACCACCTCCGCCCTGCTTCTCTCGTCCCCCTCCTTCCCCTGCTTTCCCCTTTCCTCGGCCCTTGCCCCAGGCTCTTCTGTTCTGTCCTTCGCCTCGACTCCAGGTGGCTGGTCTTAGCTGCTGATCCTCCTTGCTGTCCCTCTAGGCCACGGTGTGTCCCCCCCCCGCCTGGCTCCTCTGCGTCTGCTCATCCGTCCTGGTCCTAAGCCCTCGGCTCTCTGAGCTCCAGAACCTCCTTCCCTGGCGAGGGACACGTGCAGAGCCTCTGCCTCCAGGGCCACCTTGTCTCCTGCGGGTCTCTCCCAGAAGTGGCCACCAGGGTTGGGAAGAGGAAGTACGGTTGGGGGTGGTCACAGCCTCCTCAGAGGTGTCAGATCGCTGTCTCCAGACTTCCTGCAGCGAGAGGCTAGGCCATGAACCCAAGTGACCACCCCCTTTCTCTCCTGCTCCCGCGCAGAAAACAGCACCAACAACTCCACGGGCCAGTCCCGGGCCGTGATCGCCGCGGCAGCCCGCAGGCGGGACAACAGCCACAACGAGTACTACTACGAGGAGGCGGAGCACGAGCGGAGGGTGCGCAAGCGGAGGGCCAGGTAGGTCCCTGGGGGGCAGTGGGTGTGGGTGGGCTCAGCGGAGGAAGACTGTCAGGCTTCTGTGGCTGTTGGAAATAGACACGTGAGCAATGGTGAGGGTGAGGGTGTATGTTCGTGCGCTGTTGTTGCCAGAGCCAATCACGATGAAGGCAGCTCTGTAGAACAACACACGTCTGTTCCCTCATGGTACCTGTGTAAGGTGGGGTTCGTTGGGCCTCCATTCAGGTCTCACAGGCCGACGTTTGAGCCTGGGTCGTCTGCCAGGCTCAGTGGTTGCTGGCAGAACCTTGTCACCTGGCAACTCACAATACGCAGTTTGCTGTCTTCTTGAGGGGCTCTCGAGCCTGGAAAAGCAGCTTTGAAAGGGCTCACGTGATACGATCAGGTCCACCATAACAACCTCGAGTTTTCCTTACTTGTTTTCAGATGGTAGGTGAATCTCTTTTTAATTGTATTTTATTATTGAGAGTATTATCCATCTCTCGCCCATCCCAGGCCTTCACCTGTTTATTATCTGTGTCCATGGACTACGACTAATTTGTACCTCAATCCCTTCACCTTTTTCACTCATTCCCTCAACTGCCTCCCACGTGGCAGCCTTCAGAATGTTCTCTGTATCTATGAGGCTGTTCCTGTTCTGCTTGTTTTATTATTATTTACTTTTTAAAAAAAATTATTTTTATTGATTTCAAAGAGGAAGGGAGAACGAGAGAGAGAGATGGAAACACCAATGATGAGAGAGAATCCTTGATTGGCTGCTTCCTGCACGCCCCCTACTGGGGATTGAGCCTGCAACCTGGGCATGTGCCCTTGACTGGAATCGAACTTGGGACCCTTCAGTCTGCAGGCCAACACTCTATTCACTGAGCAAACCCCACTAGGGCTGTTTGATTTTTAGATTCAATTGTTGATAGATATGTATTTATTACCATTTTATTGTTCAAAGTTTATCTTTTTTTTCTTCTTCTTCTTAAAGAAGACCCTTTAACATTTTCATGTAATACTGATTTGGTGGTGATGAATTCCTTATAACTTTTTTTTGTCTGGGAAGCTCTTTATCTGACCTTTAATTCTAAATGATAATTTTGCTGGATAGAGTAATCTTGGTTATAGGGCCTTGTGTTTTTTATTTTTTTGTTTGTTTTTTAATCACTTTTAATATTTCTAGCTACTCCCTGCTGGCCTGCAAAGTTTCTGTTGAGAATTCAACTGACAGTTGTATGAGTGCTCCCTTGTAGATAACTAACTGCTTTTCTCTTGCTGCTTTTATGATTCTCTCTTTGTCTTTAATATTTGGCATTTTAATTATGATGTGTCTTGGTGTGGGCCTCTTTGGGTTGGGTCTTTCTGCACTTCCTAGACTTGTATGTCTATTTCCTTAACCAGATTAGAGAAGTTTTCTGTCATTGTTTTTTCAAATAGATTTCAATTTCTTGCTCCCTCTATTCTCCTCTGGTACCTCCATGATGCGAATGCTGGTACACTTGAAGTTGTCTCAGAGGCTCCTTACACTATCTTTATATTTTTGGATTCTTTTTTTTAAAAATATATTTTTATTGATTTCAGAGAGGAAGAGAGAGGAAGAGAGAGATAGAAACATCAATAATGAGAGAGAATCATAATTGGCTGCCTCCTGCATACTCCTCATTGGAGATTGAGCCTGCAACCTGGTCATTTGCTCTGATCAGGAATCAAGCTGAGACCTTCTGGTTCATGGATCAATGCTCAGTTTCTAAGCCACACTGGCTGGGCTCCCTCCTGATATTAAACCACCAAATGTGAGTGTGGCACCAGCTGGTTCCTTGATTCTGCCCTGAGTCTTTGTCCTGTCTACCAGTCTTGATGTGCTTCTTTAATTCCCAAGTTGTGGGATCTCCATTCAGCTAGATTCCAGGTGGTTCTGAGTGATGGTTGTTCTGTATTTTAGTTGTAATCTTTTATATATATATATTTAATTGATTTTTTACAGAGAGGAAGAGAGAGGGATAGAGAGTTAGAAACATTGATGAGAGAGAATCATCGGTCAGCTACCTCTTGCACACCCCCTCCTGGGGATGTGCCCGCAACCAAGGTACATGCACTTGACCGGAATCGAACCTGGGATCTTTTAGTCTGCAGGCCGACGCTTTATCCATTGAGCCAAACCGGTTTTGGCTATTTTAGTTGTAATCTTGATGTGGCAGTGAGTATTACGTTTATCTATGTTTTCATATTGACTGATTACCGGTCTAATCTCATATTATTATATTTTTAAATACTGTCTATTGATTTTTTTTTTTTAGAAAGAAAGGAAGGAGAGGGATAGAAGAGAGATAAAAACATGAATGAGAGAGAAACATCATTGATCGGCTGCCTCCTGCATGCCCCAGATAAAGGGCACAACCGAGCCTGTGCCCTGACTGGCAATCAAACCGGTGACCTCTTGGTTCATGGGTTGATGCTCAACCACTGAACCACACCCACTGGACCTAATGTTGTATTTTAAAGTCAGTTGATTTGGCACTTTAATTTTACCCTCAAAATGTGCTGATGTTATTGAATCATCGGGAGTGGGAACCTGGCAGAGGTGGATGGAGGTACCTTTGAATTCCACCTACTGCAGTGGGCCAGGGACCAGTGAAAGGCTGTGAACTCCCCTGCGACAGCAGGGACTGAGGCTGAGATCTCCTACCAGCAGATCTTGAAAGCTTGCTCAGCAGATGGTCCATTTTTACCTGCAAAAATGAGGGTCTAGTGCCCCTCTGCTTCCTTTTTCCCATTCCCATTATTATGTGAATTTAAGTCACACCTGAAGAATCTTTCTTGCTGCCAACTGCTGTCAGGTCCCACCTGGGTCTGTCTGACAGGCAGTAGCAGGTCTCAGGCCCTTCCTCCCATTCTATCTCCAGGCCGCAAGGGAGGAAGAGAGCGCTTGGCCTGTCCTCCCACAAGCCTGGCGTCCTCTGCGCTAGACCAGAGATCATCACCCCATTTCTGCAGCGTCTCGGTGTGTTTTGAGTTGTAGAAGGCGCTCTCATGGAAGGAAACCGGAGACGTCCCCTGCTCCCTTACCTTCTGCCTTGCCTAAGGGTCTTGGCCGCCACCAAAGGGACCCTTTCCTTCCCTGTTACCTGGGGTGTGAGCAGAGGAGAGCTTTTCCCCTTGGTTCACCTGAGACAAGAGGGTCATTTCCAAAGGAACTTGACTGAGACCATTAGGAGAAGCGAAGGAATATAGAGGCACTGTCGATGGACACAGATAACCTGTCAGGGTGCACAGGTTTACTTAGCCCAGGATCCCGTTCTAAGCTATTTGAAGGGCTTCCAAGTATTGGTGTTGGGTGTCTCCCTCAGCTTTTAATGCAAATTGGCTTATTTTTCCTGTTCCCCTTTAACACTGTTTCTTTTAAAAAAATATTTTTATTGATTTTAGAAAGGAAGGGAGAAAGATAGAAACACCAATGATGAGCAAGAAACATCATTGATTGACTGCCTCCTGCATGCCTCACACTGAGGATCAAGCCCACAACCTTCGCATTCATGGCCCAAGCCCTGGAGAACTACCTCCTGACTGGGAATTGAACCCATGACCTCCTGATTCATAGGTCGATGCTCAACCACTGAGCCACACCAGCCAGGCAACACTATGTTTCTGAGATTCACTGATGTTGCCTAAATATTCAACGTGTACCATCCTATCTTTGCAGAGTAGTTCATTGAGTCCACACAACATCCTAACCAATATTTGGATTATAGTCATCTTCCTAAGTTTTTTTTCATTTTGTTGGATAAGTAATGTCTTATTTACATTTTAAATATCTCTAATTACTAGCAAGTGATTAATTCATAATTTTTTTTTTAGCCTTTTAGGCCTTTGGCGAATTGTTTGTTCATCTCCTTTGCCTGTTTTTCTGTAGTGTTTGGCCTTTTTCTTCTTGATTTGTAGCAAATTCTTAACATTCCACCCCCATCCTCTGCCCCAAGAGATTTTCATTAATGTCGTCCATGCTTAGAAACCGTCATTTTGGTGTATAATAGTTGTATCTATTAACCCTTGCGCCCCACCCCCACCCCCCCGCCCTCCCCCCCGCCTCCCACTATGAAGTGTGATTTGAGCATCTTATTTAAGAAAGCTTTTCTTAGTGCTTGCTGCAATGCTGGTCTTTCCCGTAGCACAGTTCTCAGTTGTCTCTCTGGGTTTGACATTCGAATGCTCTCTGAGTCCCTGGGCTGTGCTCACTGAGCTCTATAGCTGTCTCCTGTCTCCAGTGGGGAAACGCCCCCCCCAACAGCATATGCTTATGCGAATACACATAGTCCCTGAAGCCCAGCCCTACGCTGCACATGGGGTCCTATTGCTTCCTCAAGAGCACCGAGGCCTGGGCTTGCTCTGGCTGCTGGAGGGCTGGGGGGGTGGGGGAGGGGGAATGAGAGGTGGGCGTCTGCTCCAGACCCGTCCCGTCCCGTCCCCCGCCCCTCCAGGCTTGTGGTGGCGGTGGAGGAGGCCTTCACTCACATTAAGCGGCTGCAGGAAGAGGAGCAGAAGAACCCCAGGGAGGTGATGGACCCCCGGGAGGCAGCCCAGGCCATCTTCGCATCCATGGCCCGAGCCATGCAGAAGTACCTCCGCACCACCAAGCAGCAGCCTTACCACACCATGGAGAGCATCCTGCAGCACCTGGAGTTCTGCATCACACACGACATGACGCCCAAGGTGGGCCTGCTCCGCCCAGCATCCTCTGCTTCCTCTAGTGCTGGCAATCCTTCCCAGCTCGCTTTCCCATATTCTCTCCCTTCTTTCTTTACTTTCCATTTCTCTCTCTCTCCTCTCTCCCTCTCCCTCTCCCTCCTTCCCTCTCCTTCTCCCTCCTTCCCCCAACCTTCTTATAGTCTCTTCTCTCATTTCTGCCCCATCCACCCATCTCTGCAGGGGCTAAAGTTCTTAGTGGTGAGGAGAAGAGAGAACTTGGGGACCATTTGGGGAAAGGTTGAGTCTCTTTCTCATCTCTAGAAAAGCACTGTCACTCCCAGATCTAACATCCCACGTTCACCCCTTTCCTTCCAGCAGATTTATTTTTGTTGTTGTTGCTCTCTTTGAACCATTTTGAGCCATTACCCACCCCCTCTGCTTTTTGCCCACTGCCTAGTCTTGCTTCCCCTGAGCCATCCTGGGTGCACGGGTGGCGAAAGACACTGCACTTGAACCAGGACACCTCCAGCTTTCTGCTGGTGCAGACCTGCCCGTCCCTGAGCATGGCAGCTGGGTGGAGAGGAAGGAGGAATGCGGAGGGCTTGCCCGGATCATCCAGGGTGTGAGGGGGAAGGGCAGAGCATGGTGTTAGGAGAGCTGAGCTCCAGGCCCGACCCTGCTGAGCCACATCACCTCTGTGGGCTTCCGCTTCCTCGTTTATAAAGCACGGGTCTGGCACAGACGGTCTCAGCCTTCCTCCTGCTGTGACATCCTGAGACCGTTGAGTGCCCGGTGAGCTGGGGCCTGCTGCCATCTTTGGAAGCGGAGCCCCGGGGTGTGCAGGGCGGCGGGTGGGTGGGTGGGAGAGCTTCTGACTCGGCTCCCTCTCCCCTTCCCAGGCCTTCCTGGAGCGGTACCTGGCAGCCGGACCCACCATCCAGTACCACAAGGAACGCTGGCTGGCCAAACAGTGGACCCTGGTGAGCGAGGAGCCAGTGACCAACGGCCTCAAGGATGGCATCGTTTTCCTCTTAAAACGCCAGGACTTCAGCCTGGTGGTCAGCACCAAGAAGGTCCCGTTCTTCAAACTCTCCGAGGAATTTGTGGACCCCAAGTCGCACAAGTTTGTCATGAGGCTGCAGTCGGAGACCTCGGTGTGACCGTGTCGCAGCAGGGGGAGTGGGAGGCTCCGGGGGCACTGGGAGGGGCTGGGCGCTCAGGTCCGGCCCTGTTCTTGCAGCCCTCGCCCTCGCGTGTTTGGTGTTTTTTTTTTTTTTTTTTTGGTTTTTTTTTTTACTTGAATGAACTTACCCCTACCCTGTCTCCTCCCCTCTTCGGCCATCGTGGAGAGACCATCCTGCTGTCATCAGTACCTGGGAGGTTCCCTCTTCTCTGCCCCCTCCCTCTGGTACCTTCCCAGGCCCTGCAGGAATCAGTGCCTCTCCTCCTCCCTCTCCTCTCTCCTCTCCTCTCCCCGGATGACTGTCTTTTCTGAACATGCACAGGGCTCTCCTGAGCCCCCACTCTTGAACCCAGGTTCTCGTGGCTGTTCTTCCCGGCGGCTCCTGACGGGGTGCCTCTGGGGGGCACAGACATGGCTGCAGAGAACCACGGTGCCAAACCCCTCCAGGGCAGCAGCTTCCCGAGACCTCCCAACGGCAGGCGGTCCGCCCCTCCCACTGCTCACTCACCTGCAACAGATCCTGAGTTTCTGGGGCGAGGGCAGGCCTGTGTCCTCCCCCACCGCCCCAGAGTTAGGGGTTCCCCTGCCAGAGCGATTTGCTTCCTGCTGTGAGAGCCTCCCACATCCGGCCATCCATATTCAGGGCAAGGGATGATCCTGTCTTCACCCTGCAGTCTCCACCGGCTGCTTCTGACATGTGACCGTGGGCAGCCTGGGACAGACACCATCTGCGACCTCCTTTCCTGGGTCCCCTCTTTTTATGGCTCTTTCCTGGGTAGCCCCTGAGGGAAGGGCAGGAGAGACATCTCAGTGGGCCAGGTTCCCCTTCCCAGCAAAGGATGACCTGGAGACTCCAGCACAGAATTACCTGCCTGTGGGCCCCACCCCCGCCCCGGTGGCCTTAGGCAAACACTGTTCTTCCTTTCACCGGCCACCTCCAGTCTCGCTGTCTCTTCCTTCAGCTCCAGAGACCTGTTGTCTCACCTCTCTCTTGGGGGGAGCCAGCTACTCCTCCTTGTCCCCTGCCTTAAGTCCACCTCTTTGTCTCAGGGGTCTCTCTCTTCCTTGGCTGGCCAGGGTCCCCTCCTCTCCTCCCTCTGCCCGGTTCTCTGGGCTCTGGCCTCCCTCTGTGTTGGGGTGAAGGACCAGGATCGCTGCCTTTTGTGGGTGTGGAGCCCCTTACCCCGTGTAGCTCTCACCGTCCTTGCACCCAGTCTGAATTCTTGAGAATTTCCATCTCCTTTCGAGCAACGTGTGCTGGCCCTCTACTACATAGATTCGGTGTAAATCTGAGCCTTGAAACCATGTGGTTTTAGCCAGGGGGTGGGGTGGGGGTAGGGGGAGGGACGCATCCAGATACCTCCAGCCAGGACCCATGTGGCAGACCTTTAAGGTGGCTGGGCCGGAGGGTGCCTCTGGGTCTTACCCTCCAAATACATCGCGGTGTCCCTTACAGGCCTGTCTGTCCCCAGAAAACTCACTGGCCGTTGCCTTGCAGAGAGCCGCTTGGGGTCAGATCCCCAGGGGAGTCTCAGCAGAGTCCTGGGCTTGGGGGAGCCTAGCGACTGGCATTTCTCCTGCTGTCCTTTCTGGAAAAGCACATCTGCCCCCTCCCCCGTCCCCCTACCCAGCACCTCCACTTACTGAGCAAGGGCTCTTCAGCCAGGGCTGACCGTAGGCAGGGCCCGGGCTTGTGGACAGACCTGAGGGGAGGACGTCCACTCTTGGGGGTGCCGGTGTCGGAGGAGCGCGCCTGGGTCACATTTCTAAATACCTCGCTCTCCTGGGAAACGGGCCCGGATGGTGACCGGGGCCATTGCCGCCGGGGGCAGGAGTGGGGCCGTGTGGTGTGAGGGTGGCGTTGGAGAGGGAGACGGTTGGGGGTCTTCGTTGCTGCCCCGGGTTGGGGGCAGGGAGTGTTGTTTAAGAACCTGCCATGTGTTGAATCACTGTGATCTCTTCATTCCTTTTCCCTGAAGCAAAAAGAAAACCCTCCGTATAAGCACCAAGGGCCGCGACTGAGGATGATAGTGTTTGGGCCCTTTGTGTCAGAGCTGTGGTATCTTTATCTTCTTGGATGATGTTGATTTTTTAAACTGTCAGGATGGATCGTCACGTGCGTGGCTGTGTGTCCGTCCTTCTCCTCTGTGGGAGGCTGTCTTCATGCTGTGAATTGCCGTGGGGCGTGCAGCTGAGTCCCCCTGTGCAGTGTCCTTCCTGTCTCCTGTCCCGTCACTCATTCTTCCCGGTGGGGGTGTGCCCGCCTCTGCCCCCACCCCCAGGGGGCGCTGTGGCTGGGTCTTCCTATGACTTCATGGCATCCTGGTGCCGCCCCTTCACACCTCCTAGGCCTTCCTTTTCATCACTTTGGAGCACATTCCCCCTTCTCCCCTATCCCTCCATACCAGGACACTGTGCCTCCCTCCTCCACCTACCTCGCCACTCTGCGGCTGTCCCCATCCGTCCCTTCCTTACTCTTCGTGATCTGTTTATTTCCCTGTAATCTCTCATGCTTCTTCCCATCCCCCACCGTTTCAGCCCTTCATTCCCCTCCCCCCCCCCCCCCCATTCCTTTTACAAACCCTGCATTGTGCTTGTCATCAAGCATCGGAGACATTGGGTCCCTGACCTTCTCAGCTCAAACGCCCATTTCCCAGAGTTTGTGCTTCTCTGCCTGTCAGTCTGTCTTCTCATTCCTCGGCTCTCCCCACGGGCAGCGTCTGCTGATGGACTTCGTCCTGGTGTGTGACTGTTGTGATTCCTCTGTGCGCGGAGGAAGGGCCTTTTTGAATCCCTTCCAAGTGAGATTGTAAATGTAGAATTTTCTACTGTGGGATCTAGATTTTTTTTTTCTTTTTTTTTTTTTTGGGGGGGGGGTTGTGTGGGTGGGTGGGAGGGTTACAGAACTGAGACCCTGTGCATGCATGTAGAAAATTGTAAAATGTAAATTTTTTTAATATATAAAATGCTTGTTTTTACAGTTTGCAGTGAATCTAAACATTATGGCAGTTTTAGGGATTTTTTTTTTTTCTTAACATAGGAACTAAAACTGTACAAACTTTTTTTAAAAATATAAAATAAAGACATTTGACTTTTGTGGGGGCATTTTGTTGTCTTTCTTTTTTTACAGAGAGCAAAGAGGGTCAGGCCATAGTGTATATGTGTGCTCCTTGTTAGGGAACGGGTAGGCCAGGAGGGGGCAGTGTGAGCTCATTATCATTCCATTGTTTCTCAGATGAAGGAACAGGAAATTGTTCTCTTTGAGGAGAGGCAGATGGGGATGGGTGGATGGTTGTTACCATAAGAATTTCAGGGAATAATTTATTTTAGCCAACAGTGACTAAAAATCCCTGAAGTCTATGTCTTATTTCTAAATATCTTATTTCGGAGTTTTCGAGATGGATCCAAGATGGCTGCACAAGTAAACACCTAGCCGCAGTCGCACACAACAATTTTAATAAAATACAACTAAAATATAAAATGGACATTACCCAGAACTACAGGAAAGTCTACTGACTGGAAATTCTACAACTCCAAACAACGAGAAGCAAGGAGAAAACCAGAAGGATGAGCGGAGGAGCTGTAAAAGCCTAAGGTACGGAGACATGTGGCGTGCGCGGAGAGGAGGGAGGCTGAGTGCCTGGCTGGCGTTCCCTACCAGGAAGGAGATAAAAGCTCTGACTGTGCTGGGCCCCAGTTCTGACTGCTCTGAACCCCAGTTCTAGGCCAAACCCCGGGGACTCAGGCTCAAACAGAGGGAGCTGGGCTGTAAGGCGGAACCCCGGGGGAGCGGCGAAAGGAGGTCCCGGAGCACGCACATTGCGCGCAGAGTAGGGATGGTTGGCTGTGCCTCGGGATTGCCCTGGCGGGAAGGAGACAGGGGCTCCAAACTGCTCTGAACGCCACCTCCAACTCCACTTCCAACTGAACTGAACCCCAATACCGGGCTCAGTGGGCAGGCAAAAATCAAGGGCATCTTTCTCTCAGAGGCGCTTGCAGCGAGTATTGAAGGACCCTGAGAGGCAGGAGCCGCATAGGGTGGGGCTGATGGAACCCAAAGCTGTAGGCTCCACTCTGAAACCCCGCCCCATCAGGGAAGCTGCGAAAATGCGATAACGAAATAAATCACAAATGAAAGAAATGGAGGACAAAAAGCAACTGGATATAGAGTTCAAATCTACGCTTATAAGGTTTTTCAAAAATTTCCTAGAAAAGGTCGATAAGACCTATGAGGATATGAAAAGGGATCAACTAGAATTGATAAGGAATCAACGAGAAATGATAAGGGATCAACAAGAAATAAAGAATACATTGTCTGAAATAAAAAATATTATACAGAGTCCTAAAAACAGAATGGAAGGTCGCAAGAATTAAGTCAAAGATTGGGAACATAAAGAGCCAGAAGACACTCCTCCGCAGAAGCTAGAAGGCAAGAGAATGCAGAAAATTGAAGATAATGTAAGAAACCTCTGGGACAACTTCAAGCGAACCAACATCAGAATTATGGGGGTCCCAGAAGATGAGAGAGAGCAAGATGTCGAAAACATACTGAAAGAAATAGTGACAGAAAACTTCCCCCACCTGGTGAAAGAATTAGACTTTCAAGTCCAGGAAGCGCACAGAACTCCGAACAAAAGGAATCCAAAGAGGACCACACCAAGACACATCATAATTAAAATTCCAAGAGCAAAAGACAAAGAATATTAAAAGCAGCAAGAGCAAAGCAGGTAGTTACCTATAAAGGAGCACCTATACGATTGTCAGCTGATTTCTCAACAGAAACCATGCAGGCCAGATGGGAATGGCAAGAAATATTCAAGGTGATGAATAGTAAGAACCTACAGCCAAAGATAATGTACCCAGCAAAGCTATCACTCAGAATCGAAGGTCAGATAAAGAGCTTCACTAATAAAAAAAAAGCTAAAGGAGTTCATCACCACCAAACCAGAATTATATGAATTGCTGAAGGGGGTTCTTTCGGAAGAGAAAGTAAATAAAGATAAAAATTATGAACAACAAATACGTAACTATCAACAAGTGAATCTAAAAACCAAGGAAATTAAAAAAAAATCTGATGAACAATATTAACTGTTGACTATAATAGAATCAGAGGTATGGAAGGGGAGTGAACTGATGATTCTTGGGGAAAAGGGGAAAGGGGAATGTGGGAAGAGACTGAACATAAACTGTGCACCTATGAATGAGGACAATGGGGGGTGGGGAAAAGGCAGAGGGTGGGGTGAGAACCTGGTGGAGGAGAGCAATGGCGGGGGGGGGGGGGGAGAGGGGGAGGGAACATTTGTAATAATATGGACAATAAAAATTTATTTAAAAAAATAAAGATAAATAAATATCTTATTCCGACCATTATCTCTTCAGTCTTTCAGGCACTGCACGAAAGAAAGTATAGCAATAGTCATTTATTTAAAACTAGAGGCCCGTGCATGAAATTCATGCATAGGAGAAGAGGGGTAGTCCCTCAGCCTGGCCTGCACCCTCTCCAATCTGGAACTCCTGCCTGCTTGATCGCTCCTAAATGCCTCTGCCTGCCAGCCTGACCCCCCTAACTGCTCTCCCCTGCTGGCCTGATCCCGCTAACTGCTCTCCCTAACTGTCCCAATTGCTCTCCCTTGCCAGCCTGATCCCCCTAACTGCTCACTCCTTCTGGCCTGATTGCCCCTAACCACCTCTGCCTCAGCCCCCACCACTGTGGTTCTGTCTGGAAGGATGTCCGGTCTAATTAGCATATTACCCTTTATTAGTATAGATGAAAATATTCAGTTGGCATTGCGCTTATATTCAAGTATCAGAATCAGCAAGAGGACAGGGCCTTTCAGCTCCACCAAGACCCAAGCTTCTCTGTGACTTTGAGCAAAATACTTAGCACATAACAGCTTCTTAAGGTTAAAACAAATAAGCAAACGTAAACTGGACTGGAGTTGACCTGCTTCCTAGGTTCAGTCTTCCTCTTCCCACCTCATGCTTTGCCAGGCTTTGAGGATGCAGAGACAAGAGATGAGGTCCTTGTCCTGGGGGAAGATCCAGCTGATAGGATGTCGCAGACCCAATGACCTAAGGTGAGGCCGTGGCCTGGTCACAGGCAGGGCACAGAGGAGCACCGGCTGGACAACAAGGAACTCAGGGAGCTTTTCTTCAAGAAATTCAAGGAATTTTAGAATCAAGAGGGGGCAACACAGGTTCCTTGAAGAGGATTTGTTTTATTTACCTAAGTCTTCCTAGCATTTGTACCAGTTCCCCACATACAGTTGGTGCTCAATAAGAAAATTGTTGGGCCGAAACCGGTTTGGCTCAGTGGATAGAGCATCGGCCTGTGGACTTAAAGGTCCCAGGTTCAATTCCAGTCAAGGGCATGTACCTTGGTTGTGGGCACATCCCCAATAGGGGGGTGTGCAAAAGGCAGCTGGTCGATGTTTCTAACTCTCTATCCCTCTCTCTTCCTCTCTGTAAAAAATCAATAAAATATATTAAAAAAAAGAAAATAAAATTGTTGGATGAATTAAAAAAACAATACAATAGGGATGTGTAAAAGGGATCATGTACTTCTTCCTTTACAATTGTACTCCAGTCTTTCTCATATGAAAACAAATAAAATTAACTTCCCTCGAAACTACAACCCCCTGTTCTTCTGACTTTTCTTTATGTAACGAGGCTTATAGTTTCACTTACTTCTGCTTTCAGTTTACCTCAAATCCAGCTTTTGAGTTATTGTGACCAAATTTCTAGCAGGTCTCTCAAATCATTCTTTCTCTTTACGGGCAAATAAAATAACTGCTTTCAGTTTAGCGAGTCTTTTCTCAGCACCTAGGATGTTCCAGCCTGACAGCTGGTTGCAGCAGGAACAGCACTAGGCGGAGTCAGATCAGATCTGGGGACTTCAACAATCCTTGGTACATGGGTTCCCGCTAGGAAAGAATTCAGAGCCAAGATTCAAACTATAGGTGAACATCTTAATAATAAAAGTGTGATATGCAGGTCGAACAAACGGCTGAACAGTGCAAGAACTATCCGGACAACCATGCTATGACACCCACTGGCGCCAGGCCAGCCCAGGTGGGTGGGATGTGATTGGTTGGGGGGGCCCTGCCATTGCCCCACGACTGCATTGACTGGTGGGCTGTGGCAGGTGGGTGGGGCCTCCCTCTATGGGGTGATCAATTGCGTGGCTTCCAGACTGAGAGAGGGCTCAGGCCGGGCTGAGGGATCCCCCTCCCTCACCCTTCCACTGGGCCTCTATTTATAAAATCTCAGAGGTAAAGAAGTAATTCATAGAAGAAATGGGCTTAGGAAATACACTGAGTGGCCAGATTATTATGATCTCCGAACACATGAAGATCCCTAGGTGCAGTATAATATATATATTAGAGGCCCGGTGCATGCCTGGCCAGGGAGAGGGGGCATGAGCGGTTGGCCAGCATGCTTGCTGGTCGAACTCCTGGTTGAGGGGACAATTTGCATATTAGCCTTTTATTATATAGGATATACACTGAGTGGCCAGATTATTATGCGTTCAGAGATCATCATAATCTGGCCACTCAGGCAAAGGAAGGATCCATAGAGCTTGGGAGTGAGAAAGATAATGGTAAAATGTCATGGGGAACGGGGAAAGGAAAATCGCAGGCAGGCGTGCTCCCGGGAGAGTGAGCAAGCTGGGTCTTCCATTCTAGGGGTTCAGGGTGGAGCTTTTAGGGGAATCCCAGGAAAAGATCTTCATAGAATATTCAGCAGTTTTCCAGGTGTGTCCTTTCACGGTTGTGGTCTCCACTGATGGATTGGTCTGTTCCAGGGCAGAATTCATTAGTCATCATGGCTGGTCCTGAGGTCAGCCGTGGTGTTGCTTGTCTGGTTTTGCTGCTTTTCTGGGCCTGGAGCTGAAATACAACTGTGGCCTAGACGTTATCTTTAGGGAGGAAAAGGTGAGGGTGTCAAAACCACATGACTAGCGATATGCTAGGGGAGGAAGGGCCTACCCTAAATTGCGCATTGCTAGGTGCCCAGGGCTGCCCACTCTGCTGACTTTCTGTACCTGGCCCATTATCCCTGCTCTGCTCATGTCTAACTGTCTATCACATTACCCCTTAAGGATCTTGGCTCTGAATTCTGTCAGAGAAAAGGGGCACAGGTTTTCTTCTGTAACTGCTTCCTGCTGAAGAGGGATGATATTTTCCTTCAGAGCCAAGAGATCCATCCTTCCTTCCTTCCTTCCTTCCTTCCTTCCTTCCTTCCTTCCTTCCTTCCTTCCTTCCTTCCTTCCTTCCTTCCTTCCTTCCTTCCTTCCTTCCTTCCTTCCTTCCTTTCTTTCTTTCTTTCTTTCTTTCTTTCTTTCTTTCTTTCTTTCTTTCTTTCATGTATTTCATATATTTTATTGATTTTTCACAGAGAGGAAGAAAGAGAGATAGAGAGTTAGAAACATCAATGAGAGAGAAGCATCAATCAGCTGCCTCCTGCACACCCCATACTGGGGACGTGCCCGCAACCAAGGTACATGCCCTTGACCGGAATCTAACCCGGGACCTTTCAGTCCACAGACCAACCTTCTATCCACCTAGCCAAACCGGTTTTGGCGAACCCTCAACTCTTTGGTCATAGGGCCAGCGATCTACCACTGAGCACATTGGCCCAGGCTAAGAGACTTCTAATAAAGTATATGGCATTCACTAATAGCTTTAAGTGTATTTCATAGCTTTTTTTGTAAAAGTTGAAAATGTAAAACTTCTAGAAGAAAACACAGGAGAAAAGCCTCTTGACATTGGTCTTGGCAATGATCTATTGAATTTGACACCAAAAGCAAAGGCAACAAAAGTAGAAAAAGAGAAATGGAATTACATCAAACTAAAAAACTTCTGCGAAGCAGAGGAAATAAAATGAAAAGGAAACCTATGGAATGGGAGAAAACATTTGCAAACCATCCACCTGATAAAGGATTAATATCCAAAATATAGCCCTGCTGGTGTGGCTCAGTTGGTTGAGCATCATCCCATGCACTGAAAGGTCACCAGTTCTATTCCCAGTCAGGTCACTTGTCCAGGTTGTGGATTCTATCCCCAGTTAGGATGTGAACAGGAGGCAATAGATGATATATCTCTCTCACATTAGTGTTTTTCTCTCTCTTCCTCTTTCTCCCTGTTTTTTTTTTTTTTTTTAAGACACACCAACATATATGAGAAATTACCAAAACTCAATAGTAAAAAACCAAATAACACAAATTTAAAATGAGTAAAGGATTGGAATAGACATTCATTCAAAGAAGGCATGTAAATGGCCAATAAATATATGAAAAGGTGCTCAACATCACTACTCATTAGGGTAATGTAAATCAAACCCATAACGAGATATCATCTCACACCTATAAAGATGGCTATATAAAAACACAAATCCTATATATAAAACCCTAATATGCAAATTGACTCAACAGTGGAATGACCAGTTGCTATGATGTGCACTGACCACAGGGGGAAGACATTCAATGCAGGAGCTTCCCCCTGGTGGTCAGTGTGCTCCCTCAGGGGGAGCACCACTCAGCCAAAATCCAAGCTCACAGCTGGTGAGCACAGTGGTGGTAGAGGGAGCCTCTCCTGCCTCAGTGGCAGTGCTAAGGACCAACAAGCCAAGCAGTAAGGAGCAGTGAGCATGCAGGCAGCAAGGAGCGAGGGGTCCAGGACTGCAAGAGGAATCCCAGACTGAGAGGGATATCCAACTGCTGGCTTAGGCCAGATCCCATCCCCTACAGGGTCCTGGACTGCGAGAGGGCACAGTCCGGGCTGAGGGACCCCCTTCCCCAGTGCACTAATTTCATGAACTGGGCCTCTAGTAAAAAAATAACAAGCATTGATAAGGATGGGGAGGAAAGGGAACTCTTCTCCCATCCACTCTGAAATCAATAAAAAAATAAAATTCATAGATGAACCTGGAGGACATTATACTAAATAAAATAAGCCACACACACACACACACACACACACACACACACACACGTGCGAGCACACATGCACATGCACCAAATAATATGATCCTACTTATATGAGAAATCTAAAAGTTAAACTTATAGAAGCAGAGAGTGAATAGGAGTTACCAGGGGATAAGTGAGGGGGGAGAATGCAGATGGTCTTGGTCAAAAGATATAAAATTTTAGTTATGTAGGAGGAATAAGTCCCAGAGAGCTATTGTACAGCATAGTGTCTATAGTTAACAATATTGTATCCTATACTTAAAAATTTGCTAGGAGGACAGATCTTATGTTAAGTATTCTTAGCCCACACACAAAAATTAAAAATTAAAAAGAAGTGTAGAGGGAAACTTTCAGAGTGTATGGATATGTTTACAGTATTGATTGTGGTTGTGGTTTCACGAATGTATATTTATTTAAAACACCAGTTATATGCATTAAATATGTAATTTTGGCATGTTAATTATACCTCAATAAAATGTTTCTTTAAAAAAAGACATTAAAATATATTGAACCCACAAAATATCATGACATTCTTCTGAAGGGAATGGTGTAAAAGAAGGGAATATGAGAATTTGAGCAGAGAAAAGGCAGGAAATGATTAGAAAGCTGGGCTCAGACAATGTATCTTCTCTTCTTTTGTATTTTTTGAAGGTTTGTGAGAAAAGTTGTTGGTTCAGGAGAATGTAACTTAACAACAGCAACAATAGTTACCATTTATTGAGCACTTTTATGAACTAAGCACTATGCTGAAGATGTCAGGTACATTATCTTATTTAATTCTCACACAGTTTTATAACACATTCCTTCATTTATTTAAAATATTTGTTGAACATTTTCTATGAGCTAGCTACTGTGTTAGGTGCCAGGGAAACAGCGATAAATAAAATTATTATGGTCCCTATTCCAGGAAAGTTTATGTGTAGTAGGAGAAACTCACATTACTATAAGCCAATAAAAATAAATATGTTTTGCCATATGATAAGTGACATGGCAGTGTGACAGAAAAATGGGGAGAGCACTGGATAGATAGGTCTGAGAAGGTTCTTTAAGAAGGTGACCTATATAAGCTGAGACCTAAAGAATGAGGAGGAGCAGAGCAGGATGTGAATAATTCTCCCTTAAAGAGCTCTTTCCTTTAATGGAGGAGCTGACAGAAGACCAGGGAGGATAAATAGAGACAGCGGTGGGAGAGTGATAATGGCTGAGGCTGGAGATGGGCCAGAGACCATCCGGGGCCATGGAGATGTAATTTCATTCTGAGTGCAGGGAGAAATATTGCAGAGTTTTAAGCAGACCAGTGAAAGATCTGATTTATATTAAAAACACGACTCTGGCTGTCTTTTGGAAAATGGGGTAGAGGGAGAGAAGAGCAAAACTAGGGAGAGTTGTTCAGAGTTTATTGCAGCCTTCCAGGTTAGAGATGGTAATGACTGGGTGGAGGATGCTGGTGGAAGATTTGTGGAGAAGTGGGTAAGTTCAGATATGTCTTTGGAGGTAGAGTCCAAAGGGCCTGGTGATAGAGAAGCTGGAGTCAAAGGTAACTCAAGCTCCTGGTTTGAGTAATAGGGCTGATGTATCACACCCTCCTTTTTCAGTCTAGGACCGTGATCGGTAAACTGTGGCTCTCGAGCCACGTGCAGCTCTTTGGCCCCTTGAGTGTGGCTCTTCCACAAAATACCATGGCCTGGGCGAGTCTGTTTTGAAGAAGTTTAAGTTTAAAAAATTTGGCTCTCAAAAGAAATTTCAGTCGTTGTACTCTTGATATTTGGCTCTGTTGATTAATGAGTTTGCCGACCACTGGTCTAGGAGACCAAAGCTCCAAGAACTTAGGTAGCATGTTCCAGGAGATATGTCCAGTACATGATTTGAGCATGAGTCTACCCAATTCCAAAGACAGCACACGTAATCCACACATTGTATTCTCTCCCAAGGTAACCATGCTCATCTGGCTTTCACAGACCAAGCGACACTCATGTGTCACAATTCTGCTGCTTTCTAAAAGGAGAGAAGTGGTTGTCTTCTGGATTAGAGTCTCTCCATCAACCATAAGTTCATTTGCTTAGTTGCCAAAGGGAAAGTCAATACCCAGGCATGTTATCTGAAGCATGTTTCATCCTGGAGCAGATTAGAAATTGTTATTTTGATCACAGGCTGCACATGATGTTATTCCTTAACCCATTGTATGTCATAGGTGTCTGTAGACGCAAGCGGTGGACCTTCCCCACACACCACGTGTGTCTATAAAGAAAAAATGTTTTCCCTAAGTGGCAGCCTTGACCAACTTTAAAATTATTTTTTGTGAGAATTTTCAACTGAAAATATTCAAGAACACCCAAATTGTGAGATATATATGATTTTATTATTATTATTTTTTTATTGTCTAAAGGTTTATGTCTTCTTTTTCCCCAATTGACTCCCTTCCCCCAGCCATTCTTATCCCAGGCAAGCCCCCACCACCCCAGTGTCTGTGTCCATTGGTTATTCTAATATGCATCAATATATTAATTTTTATAATATCCATTGCAAATTAAAAATATATATTTTATTAATTTTTTACAGAGAGAAAGGGAGAGGGATAGTTAGAAACATCGATGAGAGAGAAACATGGTTCAGCTGCCTCCTGCACACCCCCTACTGGGGATGTGCCCGCAACCAGAGTACATGCCCTTGACCAGAATTGAACCCACGACCCTTGAGTCCGCAGGCGGATGCTCTATCCACTGAGCCAAACCAATCAGGGCTCCATTGCAAATATGGACACGTGGCAGTTAACCAGTGTTTGACCTAGGTAAGCAGGTTCAAGTCTGAAGGACTGGAAGTGATAATCCTAGATATTCAACTTCTGTTTTCAGGCAGAATTCCCGCTCTGTGGTCTCCAATTGGGTTCAGGAGAAGATGTGTCATTCCTGAATTCCTTTGAGACATTTCAGCAACTTAGACAATGTTGTCAAGAACTGTTACCCTGGAAGAAATGGACTTGCTTTAATGGGAAAAAGAGGAAAATGAAGTGGTTTAATAAGGACCAGAGCCTCAGGCCAGACTCCATGGCTACAGAGGAGGTCTGCAGAGCACCAGAGGGAAGATAGGAATATTAACTGATAGCATAAGAGAATTAAAACACAAGTAGGCTGAAAACATAGATATGCATGGTGATCTTAATACAACAAAACTTTTTAGATATGTTTTGGTGATATCCTGAGACTTTTGATATTCTGCTGGTATTATTCATCTATAAAATGGCTCCTTAACTTTAATATATATATTTTATTTATTTATTTATTTATTTATTTATTTATTTATTTATTTATTTATTTTTATTAAAGTCAGAGAAAAAGGGAGAGGGGAAGATAGAAACATCAATGATGAGAGAGAATCAGAGACTCATTGGTTGGCTGCCTCTTGCACACCCCCTATTGGGGATAGAGCCAGGGCATATGCCTTTGAAATCGAACCTGGGACCCTTCAGTCTGCAGGCCCATGCTCTATCCACTGAGCCAAACCAGCAAGGGCAAAAATGGCTCCTTAACTTTTGCTTTCTTGGTAAAGTCATAAGTCTGATGAGAGAGGTAAGAATGTAAGAACATGAGGCAATCATGGGCTTACCTGTTTGGGTTGACAAATTACGGAGTAAATTGTAGAGGAATCATTATTTTTCATAGGTATTGGGATTCCCGTTTTCTATAAAAAGGAATCATACTCATTTGACTCACACAGACAAAGAGATACTCATGCAAAGACATATTCCCAGAGAAAGGCAGTGTGCCAGAGTTCTCCAGGAGGAAGGCTAGGGAGTGCTTAGCAAGGGGAGCTGGAGACCAAACACCAACAGCTCTCAAACCTGTGAGTTTAGTGGCATTTTCTGACCCCCAAACAGAAGCATACTCTAGCAAACCAGTGACAGGAAGGTGACTTTCTTAGCAAGTGTTGTGAAGACAGGAAGCCAAAGGCAGGAAGGTGACTTTCTTAGCAAGTGTTGTGAAGAAAAGGAAACATTCTTGTCCTGAACCCAACTCCACTATCTTCTGTCTCAGATCTCTACTGGCTATCCCTGGATAGTGCTGCCTGCTCTGTTTTATCCCTGTGGTTCTAATTGCCTGGTCATCAAGTCATTGGGTTCTCCTCAAGCAGGGGGAACCGGTAGGAGACACATCTGGTATTCAGAGAGGCTCTGGCAAAAATCAATTTGGCTCAGTGTGTACAACGTCAGCCTGCAGACTGAAAGGTCCCAGATTCGATTCCAGTCAAGGGCATGTACTTTGGTTGTGGGCACATCATTAGTGGGGTGTGTGCAGGAGGCAGCTGATCAGTGTTTCTAACTATCTCTCTCCCTTCCTCTCTGTAAAAAATCAATCACTATATATATATATATATATATATATATATATATATATATATATATATATATATATAAAATTTTTTTTAAAGAGTGGCTCTGCTTGGAATACAAAATGTAGCAATAACAGAAGTCCCCTGTGCTCAGAGGTTTTGACATTTAAAATTAATTAACAAATATATAGGGTGTTTTCAAGACCTCCAAAACTCTCCAAAGTACAATTTTACATTAAAAAATAAAGTTAAATTTGCAGATTAGTTTCTTGAGAGTGATTCATCTTGTCTTCAAGAGGAAATGGGAAGGACAATAGAAATATTTGAACAAGCCCTAGTTGGTTTGGCTCACTGGATAGACTGTCAGCCTGCAGACCGAAGGGTCCTGGGTTCGATTCCCGTCAAGGGCATGTACCTCAGTTGCAGACTCCTCCCAGCCCAGGCCCTGGTCAGGACTCGTGCAGGAGGCAAGCACTTGATGTGTTTCTCTCACATCGATATTTCTCTCTGTCTTTCCCTCTCTCTTCCACTCTCTCTAAAAATCAATGCAAAAATATCCTCAGGTGAGGATTAAGAAAAAAACAAAACCAATAAGACATATCTGTTTCCTTCATGTTCCCTTTCTTCAAGGTGCCTGCTTTACAAATACCTTTGAGCTGCATGAGGAAACAAAGGTTTCTAGCTAGACTATTGCTTCTGTCAGTTGGAGGATGATGAGTCTCTGGACTTGTTTTCAGACAACATGGCCTGCCAGGATGTGTTCTTTAGAATTGAACCTCTTGCAGGTGGTGGGGAATTATTCATGCCTGACCAAGGCCTTCCGGTTCTGTTGCTAGAGGGGTGGGGAGGATTGAGAGCTACTCATGTCTTTATTGCCCTCTACTGTGAAGGGACTGCAAATTCTTGTCCCTCATCTCTTGAGAGACTGCTTCGGAGCACTGCTATTTTCCCTGCTACCGATCTGTCTCCTCTGGAAACTCTCAAACTTAATGGAACTTTGATCCACTCAGCAAATATTTACTGAGCATCAGGCTAAGACACAGGGGGAGAGAGAGGAAGACATAATTTTTTACTTTCAGGCAGCTTGTCATGAAGCCAAAGGGACCAGACTTCCTGATGCATGAAGCAGTTAGAGAGCAATGCAGCGAAGGGTATGAGTAAACATTCCATTGGGGTGAGAGCGGTTGGGGCTGGAATGATCCTGCGTAGAACTGTGTAGCTATCCGTAGCCTTCTCTTCTCCTCTCCTCAATGGTGTACGTCATTTGGATTAGTCAAGTGATTGTGGTGACATGTTTTTGAATAATGACTATAAAAATAATGCTGTTGGTGGAGTATAAAGTGGAAAGGACTCACCGTGTTTGGATGAGTGACCCGAGCGTACACAGTGTTCTCTGGGCAGGTCGGATCATTCCCTGAGTCCCTCGAGGTCTCTGCTGAAAACACAGAGAGTCCCAGTCAATTGCAGAAGCATTCTCCCACGACCTTGCCTACCCCGGGCCACTTTCTGGCCCTGAAGATGCAGTTGTTCAAGGCACTGCCATTCCTTACGGTTCATTCATTTTTGGCAGTCTTTGACATTCTGGGTTGAACCAGAAACTTCTCAGTCATGTGATCTGTTTTTGACCTCATCTCTTGGGGGCACATAGCCTTGAGGTACCCTAAAGATTCAGCCTCTTGCTGAAACCGGTTTGGCTCAGTGGTAGGGCGTTGGTCTGCGGACTGAAAGGTCCCAGGTTCGATTCCGGTCAAGGGCATGTACCTGAGTTGCGGGCACATCCCAAGTAGGGGGTGTGCAAGAGGCAGCTGGTTGATGTTTCTCATCGACGTTTCTAGCTCTCTATATCTCTCCCTTCCTCTCTGTAAAAAATCAATAAAATATGTACTTATGAGCTAGCAAACCTAACTGGCCAGGGTAATGGACCTGGATTATTTCACATACCTGTGATTAACCCTTTCATGTTCCTCACATTGGGTTTGATTATATTAGAGACTAGAGGCCTGATGCATGAAATTCGTGCAAGAGTAGGACTTCCTTCCTTTGACTGTTGGCACCAGCTTCCCTCAGGAACCCAGGACCTAGGCTTCCCTTGCAGCCCCGGCTTCATCCGGAAGGATATCTGGTCTAATTAGCATATTATGCTTTTATTATTATAAATAAGGAACTGTAGGTTCAGAAAATTCAATTGACTTGGCACAAAATTATATAGGAAGTGACCGAATAAGGAACTAAATGCATACTTTCTGATGCCAAATCTCATCCCATTTACTCTACACATGACATCCTATATCTCTCCCCCAGGAAATGAGACTCAGTGCTGATCTGAGTCCAGAGTCTGCATCCCAGTTCTCTATCACATTTTCTCTTTTGATTGTTTTTACTCAGTTCCCACGCCCTGGATGAACAGAGTGATGGGGTCAGGCAGTTTGTCTTTGGGCCTTTGATGCTCTCATCCTACACTTGCCCTGGACTTGCTGGGTGATAGTGGACAGGCCATGAGCCAGTTCACTGGCACTTAGTTTTCCATCAGCAGAGTGGGGAATGGCCCTAATCCCACTCCAAGAAATTGTGTCAGCGACTGGTCCACATGCTGTAAAGGGCCCTGTAGGTCCCACAGGGGACAAACGTACACAATGACAGGTTCTCCCCTTGTGCCATCTGGTCCAGCTGAGTAATGACATTCTGACTCCCATCTTTTCCAATGATCCAGCCCTCTGTCTGCCCTCTTCTTTTTCAATTTGGCTATTCCTAGCTGTTTTTGGGTTGGGAGTTAAGAGTCTAGAAACTCACCAGGACTCTGGGTTTGCTGAGTAGAAGAGCAAAATGAACCTGAAAAATAAAATCAAGTAAATAGAAACTTGTGACTGTAACGAGAGAGATTTTCCACCCTCCAGCCCCATAGGTGTCTCTATAGAATATGTGGTGTGAGGAGACCAGAAAGGGAAGGGCAGGCAGGACCTGGGGACCTACACTTCCCAGTAGGACAACGTCTCAGCAAATTAGCGGGTGTGAGGTTATACCCCAGGTGTTGTCCTAGTGGACTAGCTGAACCAGTATCGCATCCTCCCTCTTTTCCTCTGTCTTCCAAAAGGTAGGTAAAGGGAACCCCAGACTCTGAAACCTTGGAGAAGAGACAAGTAAGAAGAAAGAAAACCTGATGCTTTTTTCCTCCAAAAAAATAAGGACACAATGATACAGATCAAACAAGGCACTAGTACACTCCATATGATAATCCAGTGTTGATTTTTTTCGTTAAAAACACCTGAAAAGACAAAAAAAAAAAAAAAAAAAAAAGTTGCACTTAGGACAATTGAGTAAGGCTCCGTGTTCTTCTCAGAGCCTACACTTAACCTCTTCTAGGCCACTTTTGGGGGACAGGGTGGGTTCATCTATACCCAGAAGCCCTGGGGCTCTGGGCAGGATTTCTGGGGGTGGGAGACGGGGCAGGGCAGAGTTTGGTAGAGCCAGGAGAAGGCAAAATTCTGCTTTCCTAAGGATTTTGTTCTTGGGCTCTGAGTGTGTTGCAGGAGGGTTGGGGGAGGGTGGGGTTAGGGAGGAAGGTGAGATCTCTGGGGGTAGACATTGAGTGTCTGTCTTCTCCCAGCATCTTTGGCTGCCTCCCATTGGGCTGCTGTTTTGGGAATCATGTTAATCCTGTGGTCATGCCACACCCGACAGCTGCTCAAGGCTTTGAGAGAGACCTGAGACAGACTCTTACCTTTGCAGAGACTTTGGACAGAGAGAGAGAAGGATAAATTGCTGACAGGATTCTTAGCTATGCAAGTGTATGTCTCTTCACTGGAATTCTTGGGGTCCCAAGAGATAGTGAGGTTTGCTTCCTCCAGAATTGTGCTTTCTGTGGCCTGCCACCTGAATGAGACATGGTCATCTGGATTCTTCACAAAGCAGGTCAGCTGGATCTCACAGGTCCCATTCTCAAAGAGTTTAGTGTCACTAGTGACTTGTAAGTTCTTCAGTCGTTCTGTGTGCAGAGAAAAGACCCAGATTAAGGACAAATGGTTTGACTCAGCCCTCTGTTAAAAATGTCTTTCTCCTCAATGTTCCTGTATTCTTACCCGACACTCTGCTGTATGTTATGATCTACTGAAGTTTGCCACTAACTAGCTGGGTCATTTGAGGCTGATCCCCTTACTTTTCTGCACTTCAGTTTATTCTTGGAGTCCTTTATAGCCTTTATTTTATTTTTACCCCTTATGTAAAAACAATTTGAAGAGTAAGCTGATGGTCAGCCCTACCTTAGCCAGGTTAGAAAACAGAGCCAGGCACAAGAGCTCTGTTTCTTTTTTTCAAATATATTTTATTGATTTTTTACAGAGAGGAAGAGAGAGGGAGAGAGAGTTAGAAGCATCGATGAGAGAGATTCATCCATCAGCTGCCTCTTGCACACCCCCTACTGGGGATGTGCCCCCAACCAAGTTACATGCCCTTGACCGGAATTGAACCTGGGACCCTCAGTCCACAGGCCGACGCTCTATCCACTGAGCCAAACCGGTTTCGGCAAGAGCCCTGTTTCATCCATAGCTGGGGTGGAAGATGGAAGCTGATCTTCCTGGGGGAACTATATTCCCCACAAATCTACAGAGATTCCAGTCCTCATTGCATACTATGCTGGCTCCACTGGTGACTAAGAGACCCTGACACAGAATGTCAGCAGGACAGAAAAGGACACGTTGAGAACCAAAACATTAGGGAAGAAAGAAGTGAAGAAACTGAGAGAATAAGCACGTTATTATGGACAAAAAAGTACAATATGTTTAGGCATTTGAGAAAGCACTTACTGCAGAAATTTATGAGAGGAGAGACCAGAAATATTGACTAGTGAGATATCAGTAGCTATGGATCAATGGGGACATGGGCAAAGTACAGAAAAGGTCACTGACCTAGACTTGGCCTAAGATGACCCAGCAAATTACAGAATAACTCCAACTGTCTGATTAGAAGAGACAGAGTAATGCTTTAAGTTTAGTTAACTGAGTAGGACTAGTGGAATTTATCTTGCCATAATGGAGCTTTTATGTAGCAGGAAGAATGTTGGATTTGGAATTAAGACTTGGGTTAGAATCATTACTTAGTTATTTAATGGCTACTCAACCATGACTACATTGTTAATTGTTTCAAGCATCTGTAAAACTGGGCAATAATACTTAGTGCTTAGGTCATTATGAGGGTTAAATAAGACAGAGCCTAGCACAGCAATGACAAATACTTGGCATAAATGTCACATCTCCCTCAGCCTTTGTTCATGGAGGACCAAAAGCTATATTATTACATTTTTCCACTTGATGAATTCATAACCATCTACTTGACATTCCCACTTGGACATAACATGTATTTTCAATTCAACATGCTAAAAAGAACTCCCATTCTTCTCTCTAAAACCTGTTCCATCTGCAGCCTTTCTCTATCTTACTCAATAACAACTTCATCCAATAACCAAGAATACCCAGAATCCACTACTTCCCCTGCTGCCATCCTGGTCCAAGCCAGTATCATCTCTCTCTCTCTCTTTTTTAATTTAATATATTTTATTGATTTTTTGCAGAGAGGAAGAGAGAGAGATAGAGAGTTAGAAACATCGATGAGAGAGAATCATCGATCAGCTGCCTCTTGCACACCACCTACTGGGGATATGCCTGCAACCAAGGTACATGCCCTTGACTGGAATTGAACCTGTGACCTTTCAGTCCACAGGCTGATGCTCTATCCACTGAGCCAAACCGGTTTTGGCCAGTATCATCTCTTGCTTGGATTGTCACAATGGCCTCCTTATTGGTCCAGTGGCTTCCACCTTTGTTTCTTACAATCTATTTGCAACAGAGCAGCCAGGAGATCTTTTAAGCAAGTAAGTCAAATCATATTACTTCTTTGTAAAACCCTCCAATGGTTCTCAACCTGACTGAGATTTAGAATCAGAAGCCCTTATGTTCACGGGCAATATAATAACTGACATTTGTTAAATGCGTTCTGTATGCCAAGCATTATACTGGAAAAAATAAAAGGTCCTTATGTTGGCTCTCAGAGCCTTACATGATGTGGCCCTCAATTTTCTTACTGAACCTTGTTTCCTGTTATTCTCTCCTCACTTTGCTTCTTGATATTCCTTGAACATGCAAGACACCAGAGAGTACACACACTGGATGCTCTTCATCCAGATATCTTCATGGCTTATTCCCTCACCTCAGGTGAGGTCTTGGCTCAAATGTCATCTTCCCAATGATGCTTAGTATAACCCTCCAATTAAATTTACTCCCTACTCCTTGTCGGTATGCTTTTATGCTACTCTAATCTGATGGTCTTATTCTACTCTAATCTCTTTTTTTCTCCACAGCACTCATGGCTTTCTTACACACATGGCTTTCTTATATGTCATTTTTTACCTCCTCTTACTCTCCACCCAGAATTTCAACTCCATGAAGGCAGGGATCTTTGTCTGTTTGCTCACTGATACATTTCAAGTGCCTAAAAACAGTTTCTTGTACATTGTCCATAGTCAACAAATATTGTTAACTCAATGAATAAACTTAACATGGCCTCAGCGACTTTTTTAACAGTGAACTCTAGCCCAGCTGGTGTAGCTCAGCAGTTGAGCATTAACCCAGGAACCAACAGGTCACTGGTTTGATTCCTGGTCTGGAGTTGTGGGCTTGATCCCCTGTGGGGGGTGTGTGTGCAGGAGGCAGCTGATTGATGATATTTCTCTCTCATTGCTGTTTCTATCTCTGTATACCTCTCTTCCTCTCTCTAAAATAAATAAATAAATAAATAAATAAATAAATAAATAAATAAATAAATTTAAACAAACAAAAACAATGAATTCTAAGAAGTTAGTCCTAATTAGTTGATTATGGCCTGTAAGGTAAAATTTTTGCTATCCCTAACCTGATATATGAAGTAATTGGTTAATGTTTTATTTTATTTTTTAAAATACATTTTTATTGATTTCAGAGAGGAAGGGAGAGGGAGAGAGAGATAGAAACATCAATGATGAGAGAAAACCATTGATCAGCTGTCTCCTGCACGCCACCAACTGGGGATTGAGCCCACAACCCAGGCATGGGCCCTTGACTGGAATCAAACCTGGGTCCCTTCAGTCCATAGGCTGACTGAGCCAAACCAGCTAAGGCTGGTCAGTGCTTTAAAATTGAAATCCCTCTGTACTCTTGTAAGACATGTTGGTGTAGCTTGCACATCTCTTTGTGTATGTGTCTTTGAAGGAGAGGTACTTTAAAAGACCCTGAGAAGGAATGGACATTGAGCCTCAGGAGTGTGGTTAGTGCAGAAGTCATGCGTGGTCTTCTGAGTGGTGGCAGAAGAATGTCTCTACAGGTGTGATGGAGCCTGACATGGGATCTGTTCCCAGACTTTCCAATAGACGTGTCTCCTCTCTCCAGGGCCCTAGCTCTGCCTTGATGATCAGTGATTACCTAGAGTTGGTTGCATGATGACACCCCTTCCCACTCACCACCACACACACATAGATATTCTAATTCTATGAATCTTATTTGGACAAAAGGACTTTTGCAGATGGATGAGATGAGCCTGGATTATCTATCTAGGTGGCCCTAAATCCAGTAAGTGTCCTTATAAGAGAAAAGCAGAGATATTTGAGACAGACTGAAGAGGAGAAAACACAAGGGAGAGATAATGTGACCATTGTTCCCCAAGGAAGATAAGCGTTCCTGTCATTCATGGCATCACTGATTGCTAGAAGGACTTTCTTTTCCTGACATTGACTCATAAAAAATGTCTTTATGGTTTCCATCAGTTTATGTTGAGGACCCAAGGTGTCTGGGGGAAAAAATAATTAAACAACCTTGCTAGAAAATACATTTCTCCTTTTCAACTCATCCTTATAGAACACTTTCTACATAGACTACTGTTCTGTACATTGACCACTGGGTTAGATGAACCTTTATATAAAGGGAGGCATCACACCAGCTAGTTCTATGGGAAGCTCTCCCACTTACTATCTCTGTGATTGTAGGGTGTTGCTATAACTGACACTGTGCCTATCTCATGAAGCTTTTGTGAGGATTACATGACAAATACATGTAATGCACATGTCATGCACATGGCAACAAAATCCTAGATATTTCACTTCCATCACTTCCTCTACACTTGTAGTTTGAAAGGAACCATTTTATGGTGTGAGGGGAAATGAGGTGATTTGGGTTGGGAGTCACAAGACTTAGGTTCTGTTCTCAGTTCTGTCAACTAACTGGCCATGTGCAATGCTCTTGAATTGCTTTGCCACTGGACCTCAGTCTGGCTCCTAGTGCCATATTCTTTACTACGAGGTTCTAGCACATATTTGCAGTCACACAGAATTAAAATATGTAATATTTCTTAGTCTATACAAAATTAAACTCCAATCTTTGACTCACCAAAGATCGACAGATTGTAATCATAATTCTTTAAGGCTTTTGTGGTTAACTGGGCACGGTAAACTCCACTGTCCGCCATTGTCAGGTTATTGATCTGCAAGGAAGAGAACTGGATGACTTTCAGTCGATCTTTCCGCTGTGGATCAGTATTCTGGATCTGTGGTGGCTTTATCTGTATAAAGATGATAGCTGATGAATTATGAAGCCAAGTGATGAACTGGATCTCTTCTTTTGCAGGAAACTTCAGGGGGAGAGTGACCGACTCCCCCAGCACCCCATTCACCAGTAATGGGGGTGCTTCGGTTTGTGAAACTGTGTTCCCTATAAACAAAGAAGGGAAACTGTTGACATGGACTATCAAACAAAATGTATGGAACTCTTGGTTAATGGGCTAGGTCAGCAAACTGCGGCTCATGGGCCACATACAGCTCTTTGGCCCCTTGAGTGTGGCTCTTCCACAAATACAATGGCCTGGGCAAGTCTATTTTGAAGAAGTGGCATTAGAAGAAGTTTAAGTTAAAAAATTTGGCTCTCAAAAGAAATGTCAATTGTTGTACTGTTGATATTTGGCTCTGTTGACTAAAGAGTTTGCCAACCACTGGCCCAGATGATCCTGGCTCAGTTTACTCTCCCACACTGGCTGGTTATCCTCGGCCTTACATACTATCTAACTCCAGCCTCTGAATTCTTTCTCTGGGCATAAGGTAGAGGGAAACAAGGAACTATATCAACTCCCTGCCACATATTCCAAAACCATAAGTATTTGCTGATAATTTATAATTAAAACTCTACATACTGATGACCTACTATGTGTTCAACATAGTGGGCTTGTGAGATTTAGAGGATGAATAATCAGAACTTACAGTTCTTTTTATACATTACTTCATTTGATGCTGACAATAATTTCTGTGTGGTAGTTAGATGGATGCTATTATTTCAATTTATAACAAAACTGAGGCATAGAGTAGTTCACTAATAATTTTCCCAGGGTTGCATAGCTAAAGGATGGGTCAGGATTCATACTCAACTACTTTGACTCCAACTACTTTGTGCTCTTTTCAGGATACTAAAAGTCATCTTTTCTCCTCTCAAAAAGATTATACTTAGTAGAAGAGATACACATAAAAGTAATAAATATCATTTATAAGGAATATATTATGGCCATATTCTAATGAGCTTATCTCAGAACCATTAATGTTTGAGCCAAGAAGGTGAAATAGTCACAAAGATTCTTAAAAAAAAAAAAAAAAAAAAAAAAAAAAATATATATATATATATATATATATATATATATTTTTACTGATTTCAGAGAAGAAGGGAGAGGGAGAAGGTGCTAGAAACATCAATGAAGAGAAAGAATCATTGATCAATTGTCTCTTGCATGCGCCCTCCTGGGGATTGAGCCTGCAACCTGGGCATGTGCCCTGACTGGGAATCGAACTGTGACCTCCTTGTTCATAGGTTAATTCTCAACCACTGAACCCCACCAGCCAGGCACAAAGATTCTTAAAGAAGATGCTTCCTTAGCATCCTTTGCCAAATACTTAAACAATTATTACACTCTTTTGTAGCCCTCTGTTTACTTATTTGCCTAACCAATCATGCTTTAATTGTCTTTGCATTTCAGCACTGTGCCTGATATAAAGTATTATCTGTTTGAGTGAATCAAACAATCAGTAACTATAACCATGACCTTAACCTTCTTGAGATCTCTTTCTTCTTAGGAAAGGATCTGAGTAGGGGAGAAACCCTGACACTCAGCTCCTGGGTGAGCTCTTTTTTCCTTAAATTGTCTTGTGGATGTCAGGCACTTGAACATTGCCATCACCAGTACTATCTGCCTACCACACCTTTCCCATCAGCACTTTATCATGCTGTCATTTGCCATCTTAACTCTTCCCTCTTGAAACCATATGAGTAAACATCACAAGGAGAAATCTTGAGAGAAAACCCCCCAGATAGAAACAGGATACACGATATGATTCCATTTATTTTAAAGTTAAAAAGCAGGCAAAACCAATCTCTGCTGTTTGAAGCCAAGATGGTGGTTATCTCTGAGGAGGTGGGAAGGAGCGAAAGGGAGAAATGCAGGGAGGGGAGCTGGTAATGCTCTATTTCTTGGCCTGTATTCATGTTATACATTGAGATGATACTTAGGATTTGTACCCTTTTCTCTCTGTATGTTAAATTTTTAAAAAAAATATATATTTTATTGATTTTTCACAGAGAGGATGAGAGAGAGTCATCGATCAGCTGCCTCTTGCACACCCCCAGCTGGGGATGTGCCCACAACCAAGATACATGCCCTGGACCGGAATCGAACCCGGGACCTTTCAGTCCACAGGCCGACGCTCTATCCACTAAGCCAAACTGGTTCTGGCTGTATGTTAAATTTTAATAAAATATATTAAAACAACAAAAACAAAACAAAACAAAATAATGACAATGACGTATACAGACCAAAATGTTCCGGTTATTTTTCTCTCTTCTACCGAATGTCCTGTAACTGTTCCCTGTGTGCACTTTGCTCAGGCTACGCTGGCCTGCTATTCCTTGAGATGGTCAGGCCTGGTTCACTTGCAATCGTCTTTGCCTGGAATGCACTTCTCCCTGGTGTCCATGTGTCTCACTCTTTGTCTCCTAGGTCTTTCATGCCCATAGTCCCTCTCAGACCTTCTGTGGCCACTCTTTCCTCATCATTAGCCCATACCCTATACACTCAGCTGCCTTTGAAATTGATTTTCTCCATCATACTTACTATCTAGCATACTTTATAATTTGTGTATTTGGTTTTATAATTTTTTTTTCCTTCCACTAGAGCAGTGGTCGGCAAACTCATTAGTCAACAGAGCCAAATACCAACAGTACAACAATTGAAATTTCTTTTGAGAGCCAGATTTAAAAAAAATATATATATATTTTATTGATTTTTCACAGAGAGGAAGAGAGATAGAGAACTAGAAACATCTATCAGCTGCCTCCTGCATGCCCCCCACCACCCCACTGGGGTTGTGCCTGCAACCAAGGTACATCACCTTGACCAGAATCAAACCTGGGACCCTTGGGTAGGCAGGCTGATGCTCTATCCACTGAGCCAAAACCATAGTGTAGGTTTTGGCTAGAGAGCCAAATTTTTTAAACTTAAACTTCTTCTAACGCCACTTCTTCAAAATAGACCTGCCCAGGCCTTGGTATTTTGTGGAAGAGCCACACTCAAGGGGCTAAAGAGCCGCATGTGGCTCACGAGCCGCAGTTTGCCAACCATGGCAAGTAAGCTCCTTACTAGAGAGTAAGCTCCATGAAAGCAAGAATTTTTGTTTGTCTTGTCCATTGTTGTGAGCCTATGAACAGTGCTTGGTACACAATAGGTATTCAATGCATATTTGTTGAGTGGAAGGACACATCCTCATCCCTTCTTCTGGAGGTTCTCTGTCGAGGATATGAAAGACCAATTCCTTTTTGTAAGGAGTCTGAAAGATTCCCCAGGAACTGTTCCTCCCTCACTCAACACATTCTTTAAGGTTCATTTGTTTTTATAGATAGCAATTATTCATTTATTTAACAAATCGTTCATTCTTGTATTTATTCAGTTCTATGCCAGGTTAGTGAGTAAAGCCTCAGAAATTATGGATTTCAGACCATATTTAATATATTCCTTTTATGTACCAATTTCTGGCCTAAAGACTGGGAATACAAATATGAATAAGGCATATTGGTCCTCTGGGCTGTGCATGTGGTAGAGGAACCTGACTGGTGGACAGAAGTTATAGGGGAAGTGAGTTAGACCTTGACCTAGAATACAGCTTGCATCCTCATTGTCCTCAAACTACTAATTGCACCCTGTGCACTCAATATCAAATACTTCTTTCTAGTTGTTATAATTACAAGATTGTCACCCCCTTTCTTTCTTTAAAAAAAAATCTTTATTTGTTGAGAGTATTATAGATGTCCCTCCTTCTCCTCCCCCCCCCCCCCCCCGCCCCAAAACCTCCTTCAGGCCTTCACCACCTCTGTTCCTCCCTTTCTATTCCGTAATCTTGAGGTAAGAATTATGTTTGTTATTTCTATATTCTTAACACTTAGCACAAAAAAAATTATCTTGTTGATTCCAGAGAGAGTAAGGGATATATATATATATATATATATATATATATATATATATATATCAATGACGAGGGCCAATCATTGATTGGCTGTCTCCTGCATGCCACTATCCGGGGATTGAGCCCAAAACATAGGCATATACTCTGACCAGAAATTGTACCATATCTATCTGGTTCATAGGTCAATGCTCAACCACTGAGCCATGCTGGTTAATATTGATCTGATAGAGGTATGTGCTCCATATGAGCACACATAGTGAGAATGGTGATCAGGAAGCGTTGGAAACAAGAGGTTCTCCATGATTTGATCATTTGTGATTCTTCCCAGAATGCCCTGCTTCTTCTTCGTTCTTTTGTTTTCTTTGCCTGAAACACTCTTTTTTTTTAAAAAAAAAATATATTTTATTGATTTTGTATAGAGAGGAAGGGAGAGAGATAGAGAGTTAGAAACACCGATGAGAGAGAGTCATTGATCAGCTGCCTCCTGCACACCCCCTACTGGGGATATGCCCGTAACCAAGGCACAAGCCCCTGACCGGAATCGAACCCAGGACCTTTTAGTCTCCAAGCCGACGCTCTATCCATTGAGCCAAACCGGTCCCGGCTGAAACACTCTTTCCCACCTTTTCCAGGAAGTGAGCTCCTATCGATCCTTCAAGGATGACTCAGATATCTCTTTCCCTCGGCTTATCTTTGTGGGAAGTTTGGTACAGGATGTGAAGAAAGAAGTTTGTGGCGGGAGAATAGGAGGAGGGGGTAGGAGGAGAAGATGGTAGAATAGTTCTCTGTAGGTATAAGGGGGGGCGGGGGAGGTTTGAGCCACTATGCTTAGAGAAGGTAAAGGTTAGAAGTTACTGCAAACGCCCAAGAGGTCCTCTGTGAGACTTTAGCCACAAGTATAGCTGCTTTGGGGTGGGGCACAGGTGATGTGGTGTGTCCCAGAGGGCACAAGGAGGCCCTTTCCTCTGCCTGTAACCAGCACTGATGCTTTGGGAATGTCCTGGGCCAGGATCCTTGTTGTGGATATTGATGTCCTTGGAGTAAGCAGGACAATGACGTTTACTCTGAGTGTCTCTGCTGGCAGCAGGTATGAAGGGCTAGGACCAGAAGAGAAGGTTGTGCATTGGAAAGACACCTTCTGACTGCACCTGAAGGCTGCTTGGGTGGCCCCTGGGAAGCATCCCTTTGGGGACCCTCGTAAGTCCCTGAGGGATCACTTAGAGCGTGAAGGTGATGCAGAGGTCCTGCCAATTTTCTGGCGAGGATGTTAAGTCAGCAGACCTTTGGTGTCTGTTTGTTGACATGTTTTATTCATTGGATGATATGCTTCTGGGGACATGAATAATGTCTTACTCAGCTCTTTATGGTCCCAATACTTGACCCAGGGAACTCAGTGAATGCTAAGTAGACTGAGATTAGAATATGAAGTGTCTTAAATGATTACTGAATACTTTTTTTGAAAAATATCAAGAAATATGGAGTATTTTTTAGAATTGGGAAAGTATAAAGAAAAGTGTTTTGGAAAGTAGAGGAAAAAGGTAGGACTGAGTTGATTTAAAAAAAAAAAAGCAGAGAAACATAGAAACACAGCTGAAACCTATATGTTCATATTGACCAATGTCATTCAAATAAATTTAACTTAAAAAAAAAAAGAAAAACAGGGAAAAATCAGAGAATCTTTGGGGTTCCTAACCTAGGGGATTGGCTTAGGCCTGTCTACAGAAAAGAAGGATATAGTATGCTATTTTAGCTCAGCATGAAACAAGTTTAGAAGGAGAGTTGGAGCTGATTTCTCAAGAGATTTAATAAAAAGAAACATAGGACAGAATCTTAAGAATGATAATGGGAAAATGAAATTAGAATAACCCAAAGTTAAAGGAAGCAATGAAAACAATACTTGAAGGGAAATATAACTATACTTATAGTTATAGCTATGTCAATATTAAAAAAGAAAAACATCTCAACTCAATAACCTAATTTTGCACCATAGGATCTAGAAAAAGAACAAAATAAATTCAAAGCCTAACAGAAAGCAAACACTAAAGATTAGAGCAGAAATAACCAAAATAGAGAATGTAAAAGCAACAGAGAAAATCAACAAAACCAAAATTCTTTTAAAAGATAAAACAGATTTGACATACATTTAGCTAGATTAATTAGGAAAATAATGGAGAATACTAAAATTACTAAATTAGGAATGAAAGAGTGGATATTACTGCAGACCTTATAGAAATAAAAATAAATTATAAGAGAATACTATGAAACAGACAAATTCCTAGGAACAAGAAAATTATATTTAAGAATAAATATAAAATCTGAGAGGACCTGTAACAACTACAGATATTGAATCAGTAATCAAAGATATACTAGCAAAAAAAAAAAAAAAAAAGTCTAGGACCAAATGGCTTCACTGGTGAATTCGACCTATTATTTAAGGAACTAGTACATGAAATTTGTGCACAGGTAAGGTCCCTAGGCCTGGCCAGTGATCAGGGCATTCTGGCTGCTGGCCAGGGCCTTTCTTCATTCCACACTGCCTCCTAGAGGTCAGCACATGTCATAGCAAGTGATCAACTCCCAATCTCCTGGTCAAGTTCCTCAGGGGACACTTCGCATATTAGCCTTTTATATAAGTAAATAATTAATACCAATCCTTCCCAAACCCTTCCCCCCAAAAAATAAAAGAGGAGAAAGCACTTTCTAATTCATCCTATGAGGGCAGCATTACCAAAGTCAAAGACATTCCCCTCCCCCAATAAAATTACCAACTAATATCTCTTATGAATATTGATGTAAAAATCCTCAACAAAGTACTAACAAACTCAATCCAGGAGCATTTAAAAGGATTATACATTATGACTAAGTGGAATTTATCTCAGTAATGCAAGAGCGGTTTAATATATGAATATTAATGCAATATATCACATTAAAAAAAAAAACTAAAGAAAAGAGACAGGCCATTATCTTAATCAATATAGAAAAAGTACTTAACAAAATCCAAAACCATTTCACATTTAAGAATATAGGATTAGTAGAAAATGTTTTTACTTTGATAAAAGTCATTTTGAAAACCCACAGCTGCCGAAACCCGTTTGGCTCAGTAGATAGAGCGTCGCCCTTCCGACTGACGGGTCCCAGGTTTGATTCCGGCCAAGGGCATGTACCTTGGTTGCAGGCACATCCCCACTGTGGGGTGTGCAGGAGGCAGCTGATTGATGTTTCTCGCTTTCCATCCCTCTCTCTTCCTCTCTGTAAAAACTCAATAAAAAAACAAAAAACCCACAGCTAACATTCTACTTAAGGATGAAAGGCCGAAAGCCTTCCACCAAAACCAGGCTGAGATAACAGCACCTGCTTTCACCACTTCTATTCAGCACTGTACTGAAAGTTCTAGCTAGAGCAATTAGGCAAGAAAAAGAAAAGATATCTTAATTGAAAAGGAAGAAATGATATCTTAATTGAAAAAAGGAAGAAAAGATATCTTAATTGAAAAGGACTTCCTATCTTATCTTTTAGATAGAAAGTCCTAAAGAATTCATACACAAGAATCATCAGAGCTAATCAATTAATTTATCCAAATTGAAGAAAAGAAGATCAATATACAAAAATTAGTTATAGTTTTAACAATGAACTAACAATTAACATCTGAAAGGAAATTAAAATAGTTCCCTTTACAATAGCATCCAAAATAATAAAATATCTAGGAATAATTTAACCAAGGAGATGCAAGAGTTTACATTGAAAACTATAAAACATTGCTAAATTAAAGAAAAAAAAATAGATGTAAAGACATCCTATGTTTATAGATCAGAAGACTTAATATTAAGATAGCAATACTACCCAAATCAATTTATAATCTACAGATGCAATTCAATGTCTAACAAAATTCCAATGAGTCATTAATTTTTTTTCAGAAATGGAGAAGTCAATTCTCAAATTCATATGGAATTTCAAGGGGTCCCAAATAGCCAAAGCAAAACTGAAAAATAAAACTAAAATTGGAGAACTCACATTTCCCAACTTCAAAATTTACACAGCTTCAGTAATCAAAATAGTGTGGTGCTGACTATAAAAGTAGATATATAGATATCAACATAGAATTGAATTGAGAGTGCATAAATTAACCATATGTTTATGGACAATTAAATTTTTTTGTTAATCTTCACCTGAGGGCATTTTTTTTTCTATTGATTTTTAGAGAGAGTAGAAGCAGAGAATAAAGAGAGAGAAGCATCAATGTGAGAGAGACACATCAATTGGTGGACTCCCATACATGCCCCAACCTGGGCCGGGGATCAAGCCTGCAATTGAGGTATGTGCCCTGGATCAGAATTTAACCCATGACCCCGCAGTCCAAGGGCCAAGACTACTAAGCAAAATAGATCAAGCTACAGCAATTAATTTTTGACAATAGTAGCAAGATCATTCTATGGGGAAAGAAGTTACTTCAACAAATGGTACTGGGACAATTAGACTACCTACATGCAAAAAATGAGGTTGGACCCTCTAACATAGACCTATATAAAAATTAACTCAACATGTTTCAATGACCTAAACATAAGAGCTAAAATTATAAAACTCTTAGAAGAAAACATAAGTTTAAATTTCCCTGTCCTTGGTTTTGGCAATAGGTTTTTAGATATGCTACCAAAAGCACAAGCAACAAAAGAAAAAAGTAGATAAATTAGACTTCATAAAAGTTAAAAACGTATGTTCATCAAAGGACATTATCAAGAACATGAAAAGACAACCTACAGAATGGGAGAAGATATTTGTAAATCATGTATCTAAAAAGGTTTTAGTGTTCATATCATTTAAAGAATTCTTATAAGTTAACAATAAAAAGACAAAAAATACAATTAAAAATGAGTAAAGGCCTTGAATAGATATTTCTCCAAAGAAGGTATAAATTTAAGTGGTCAATAAACCCATGCAAAGAAACTCAACATTATTAGTCATTAGAGAAGTGCAAATCAAAAACACAATGAGATACCTTTACATCTACTAAAATGGTAGTAATGATAGAAAAATTTTTTTGTAGAATATGGAGAAATTAGAACCTTGTACATTGCTGGTGGAAATATACACTGGTATAGCCAATATAGAAAACTATTTAGTGATTCCTCAAAAAAATTAAATATAATATGACCCAGTAATTCCATTCCTAGGTATATATCCAGAAGAATTGAAAACAGATATCAAACAAATACTTGTACACAAATCTACATAGCAGTGTTATTCAATAAGTAAAAAGGTGGAAACAATACAAATGTCTATCAATAGATGAATGGATAAATTAAATGTAGTAATACATATAATTAAATATTATTAAACAATAAAAAGGAATTACTGATAGATGATACAGCATGAACAAACCCTGTAAACCCTGTACTAAGTGAAAGAAGTCAGCTACAAAAGGCCACATCCTATATGATTTTACTTATATGAATATCCAGAATACCTAAACGAATAGAGATGGAAAGCAGATTGGTATTTTTGGGGTGCTAGGGGGAGGGGTAAATGTGGAATGATTACTTAATAAGTGCAGGGTTTCCTTTTTGAGGTGATGAAAATGTTTTGGAGTGACTTAAGAGGTGGAGGAACAACCATGTGAATTTACAAAATGCCACTAAATTATACACTTTAAAATTATTGTTTTGTCTTTTATATTTCACATTAAGGAAAAACAAATAAAGGAAAAAAGTCTGCCTTTGGGTAGAGACACACCTGACGCTAGATGTGGATGGAAAACTGAAAGGCATGGAGAGTGGGAGGTCACATGGGTACAGTGGGAGGTCACATGGGCAGATTCTGAGAGGTGGAAAGACGCAGCTGTCCCAGAGGACAATGACAAAAGGTAAAACAACACTGCCTGTAGTGAGCAAGAATAAACATTAGAGGCCCTGACCGATGTGACTCAGTTGGTTGGAGCATCGTTCCATACACCAAAAAGGTTGTGGGTTCAATCCTGGGTCAGGGCACAAAACCAGGTTATGGGTTCGATCCCTGATTCCGGTGCGTGCGGGAGGGACATAACTAAATCAATGTTTCTCACATTTATCTCTTTCTCTCCCTCTCTCTTTCTCAAATCAATAATAATAATAAAAAAAGAATAAACATTAGAAAGCATGGATAGTTGGTAAGTAGATGACCCTGCTCAGGGAAAGGAGAGTCATTGGATTACAATCTCTTAGCCTAAGAGCCAGCAAGTTTTTGACTCAAAACCACAGAATCATTTGGCCAGCCTACATGGATTGGCTCTGCCTCCATTTCCCACCGCATTCTCCCCTGGGCAGCAGATATCTGTCTGTATCTGCTTCTTGCAAACACATTCGGAGAATTTGTTCCCAGGCTTCCCTCCCTCTAGTCCCAGGGTGACTTAAATCCCATGAAATCTAGACCTTGCTACTCAAAGTGTGATCCTTAGAATAGGAAGGGTTCCCTGGAAGCTAAATCTTAGCCTCCTTCCCAGAATCAATATATATATATTTTAAAATATATTTTATTGGTTTTTTACAGAGAGGAAGGGAGAGAGATAGAGAGCTAGGAACGTCGATGAGAGAGAAACATTGACCAGTTGCTTCTTGCACACCCCCTACAGGGGATGTGCCCGCAACCAAGGTACATGCCCTTGACCGGAATCAAACCCGGGACCTTTCAGTCCGCAGACCGACGCTCTACCACTGAGCCAAACCGGTTTTGGTCCAGAATCAATATTATAATAAGATTGCCTTGCAATTTTTATGCATATTAACTAACATTTGATAAGGCCCTCCCCCCATTTAGAAAGAATAAGAGACAAAGAGACTTGTTTTCCCCAAGGGCATGCTGGTGCCTGATTCCAGTTGAACGTATTAGGATGATCTCTCAACACGGTTTAACTTTCTGGCTAAGTTTTCTAAAGGAATCAAGTTAGGATGTTCCCCTTACTAAAGAGAATATGGGCTGGCACGCATCATCTTCCTTCCTGCTTGTTTTCAAGGTTGATTTAATCTTCTTTAGCTGCTTCCTGTCCCTGAATCTATACCATTTTTGGCTACCGGGCCGGAAATTTCACAGCCCCTACGCTGCATCATCCTTCTTCCTATACACCGTACTATTTCACTTATTTATCTTGTTTATAGTCTGTCTCCCCTGCTAAAATGTTTATTTGGAACCAGGAGGTTGCTATTTGATGCCCAGTCAGGTTGGGGTTGCTGGCTCAGTCCTCAGTGGTAGGCAAGCAGGAGGCAACAGATCAATGATTCTCTCTCATCCCTGATCACTGATGTTTTTCTCTCCCTTTCCCTTCCTCTCTGAAACCAATAAAAATATATTTTAAAAAAAGTTAACTCCAAGAGGCAGAAATTGTTGTGGCTTTGATAATGATGGATCTCCAGAAACTAGAACAGTGCCAGGCTTCCAGTAAGTGCTCAGTATTGGCTGACTTAATGAATTTATATTTCCCCTTATTCCTACGGCCAGCTACTTCTGCATGCCTGTGGGGACTCTTGCTTCTGTCCTTTTTTCTCTTGTGCTGCTGCCCTGTTTGTTCAACTGTCATTATTTCTCAGAACTATCACAATAGGCTGCCACCTGCTAATGAAATTTGGCAAATTATTGAAATTATCATAATTCAAGATGTAAAAATGGGAATGGTACAGACTCACAAAACTGTCACAGGCTTATGTACATATACACTGAGTGGTCAGATTATTATGATCTCATAATAATCTGGCCACTCAGTGTGTGTGTGCGTGTGTGTGTGTGTGTGTGTGTGTGTGTGTGTGTGTTAGAGGCCTGAAATAGATAATTTCAATAATTTGCCAAATTTCATTAGCAGGTGGCAGCCTATTGTGATAGTTCTGCATGGGTGGGGTCCAGCCAGCCTGGCCAGGGGAAGGAGACATGGGCGGTTGGCCGACCTGCCTGCTGCTCGAGGGGATAATTTGCATAGTTGCCTTTTATTATATAGGACATACACTGAGTGGCCAGATTAGTATACGTTCAGAAATCATAATAATCTGGCCGCTCAGTGTATAAAGCATGTAAGTGCTTGGTCCCGTGCCTGTTAAACAGAATAGACACTCATCGAATATTAGCTCGAGGCTAGTTCTGGCTTAGCTCTCCGGCCTTGTGTCCTGCCTCATATGTCCCTTAACCCTATACTTTGGCTCCAATGGACCCCTGTGGTGACCCAAATGTCACATAAAACTTTGTTTTGCAGATAACGGACAGTAGGAAACAAGAAGCAGGCAGGACCCGCTAATTCTTTCTGCCATATAAGGTACTGCTGAACCACATACAGAGCCCCTGGTTTGCATCAAAGAAAGAACGAGCTGTAGAAAGCTTTTTATTCTTCATTTTTATAGCAAACAGAAACTAAGAGGACCGTGTCTAGTATTTTTTGTTGGGCCTAGAAATTTTGGCTAAATCGACTCATAGGTTTTCAATATTTTAGATGAGAACAGCATCTCTAGGGAGGAAAGGTAATAGTAATGTAAATACGATTCATAACCGTAGCAACCCACAGGTTGAGAACCGCTGCTGTAAAGCCTAAGACCATCGGAAAACACAGATATTTACATTACGATTCATTAACAGTAGCAAAATTACAGTCATGAAGTAGCAACAAAAATAATTTTATGGTTGGGGGTCACCACAACATGAGGAACTGTATTAAAGGGTTGTGGCATTAGAAAGGTTGAGAACCACTGCCTTAGATGCAGACACAACTTTAGTTATCCACCGAACCATTTAACATTGAGAGGAGGTAGCAGCTTATCAGATAGCACTGTGAGCCCCACCCAGAACCTTGGCAAAGAGACAGACAGACAACCATATATATATATATATATATATATATATATATATATATATATATATATATTTATATATTTATATATTTATATATATTTATATATATTTATATATATTTATATATATTTATATATATTTATATATATTTATATATATTTATATATATATAGTATTTAGCCTAAACAAGCAGCACAAAACCAGGGAGTCACTCCGTGAAACATGGGTTTGCACAGACATTTACCTGAGCCAAGGCTGGAGAGAAGTTCGAGGAACTGGAGCAACCAGATCATGGTGTTAGCATTGGTGCTGGAGACTTGACACTAGTCAAAATGATGCAGCCTTAACTGAAAGTGCTTCTTAAACTTCTGCTTCCTCTTAGAGGTGTGGCATAAGTAGACAGCAGAGAGCAGAGCAAAGGACCGAAAGCCCTGGGTGCCTAATGAAATATGGTAGTGTAAGGATTTATAGACATGCTAGGCATGGATGTAACAAGGGGAACAAACTGCTTGTGCTGGGAGCGGAAACAAGGGTTTGTTCTCAGCATAAACAAGGGTCTGTTCTCAGCATAAACAAGGGTCTGTTCTCAGCATAGACACTATCTGTAATACTTAGCTAAGTCTAACCATAAAGATATCAACAACAGGACGTGCTCAGCCTCCCCCTGATTGTGTCAACAATAGGACGTGCTCAGCCTCCCCCTGATTGTGTCAAAAACAAAATATAGACAAGGAGCTGTTATCTTGTTGTGAAAACTTACCAGCCACCTGCGCGTGGTTTTTGCCTTTAAAAGCTTACACCCTCCCCTTGCTCGGGGCTCCAGTTGGCAGTCTCCTGCAGAGCTGCTCGCTGTGAGACCGAGTGCACTCGAATAAAGCCTCCTGCTCTTGCATCAAGTGCCGTGTCCAGCATCTGATTTGGGGTCGCCGTCCCCTTCCAAAGGACAGAGGCCGATTCGGGCCTTACAGTAGCAACCATTCTCAAATAAAAACTGCTGTTTGAATTTTAACCCTTCTAGTCTGGCTCTTGCACCTGATTAAGCATAGGATGGTTACCTCAGCTTCCAGGTGGAGACCTGGAGGATAAGGCAATTTTCCTGTGCCTGGGACTAGAACTGCAGGAGATTGATTCCCACTGGCTCAGTAGCTTCAGGGATAGAAACTGTAGATAACCATTAGAGACTAACCGCTGAACTCTGCTTCTGTACTATGCTTTCTTCGCAAGATAGGGCCACGTTCCAATGTCCAGCAGGCTGTTCCCAGTCTTTAGAATTCAGAATAAAAGAAAATTCTCGTGGTTTAGACCTTTAAATGGACTGCCTGCACCTGCAATGGTGCAGTCGTGTGGAGTCCACCTGCGTGTGGTGCTCTTGCGGCCGTCTTGGCCAGTTTTTCAATAAATCCTTGCCTGCTTTTTTAAATCAATCATCAGCCTCCAGTGGTCTTATTTTGAACCCAGGGTTCGCCCCCTCAACACCTAGCAAAGGACAATTGTAGGATGGCACCTCCAGGTGACCTTTCCTCCCCAGAGATAACATTTAGGCCTCAATGACATTTCAGGCCCAGAAAAGCAGGAACACCAGACAAGCAATGCGATGGCTGACATCAGGACAAGCTGCAATGAGAAAGGAGCCTGTGCTCTGGTGTTAACTCATTTCCTACCCTGAAAGCTGCTGAATATTCTATTGAAGTCTTCCCCTAGGATCTTCCCTAAAATCGCCAACCCTGAGGATGGAAGACCTAGTGATGAGGAGCATAAGATATTTTGGGGGCTAGCAATCTGAATTTGTCCCCGTTGCCTGCTTTCTACTGCACTTTCTTGCTGGCCGATAACTCCCTTTGTGAAAGGAGGTGGGAGTCTGGCAGCCGGACTCCGCACCTAGTTAATTAATGTCGCTAATGCACATTCTTGAAGTGACTGCTCCTTCCTTAATTATCTGGTCTCACAAGAGCTATTTACCCAAATACTCCCAATTTACAAGGGCCATAAACCAAGGATGAAACAGCTTAACTAGAGGGAGGTCACTGGTGCCATCCAGGATGGACATTAGCTACAATCTAAGTTAATCATTCTGACTGATTCTCAGAGATGGGGGAAGGGGAGACTGTGAGGGGGTGGGGACTGTGAGAGTGCTCTACCGAAGCTGGTAGTTAGGAAACAAAGAAACTCAGAAATATATAAGGAGACAATCTCACTGTATAAGTTGTTCAGGATCTGCATCTTAGAGCACCCTGAACCAGCAGTGCTGCTTTGAATAAAGGCTTTTCCTGAAACCTCAGTGTGTCCAACTGACTCTCCTGTGCCAATTCCATAAATTCTATATTCCATAACACCAGCATCCTCTCCCTTTCAGGAGCACCCATACCCACACCTCTCCCTCCCCCACACCCCCAGGCGCTACCGTTACTTTCCTCACTCCCAAGCCCCATGGACCCTTCTTTTGCTTCTAGACTTTGTTTTCTCAGCCCATTTCTTCTATGAATTACTTTTTCTACCTCTGTGATTTTATAAATAATCTAGAGGCCCAGTGTATAAATTCATGCACAGGTGGGGTCTGGCCAGCCTGGCCACACGCAATTAGGGTAGATTGGGACTGGGCCTGTCAGGAGGAGAAGATGGAGGGAGATTGGCTGGCTGGAGGGAGGGGCCATAGGCGATTGGCCAATTGGGAGGCCAATGGAAGGAAGGGGCTATGGGTGGTGAGCTGGCTGGCCTCTCCCCTGAATGGGGTGGGTGGTGTTGATTGGGGGCCAGTGGCCTGGGGGAGAGGCCATGGGTGGTTGGCCAGTCAGCCCCTGATTGGGATGAGGGGGCCGATCTGAGGTGGGGCCGGGTGTGGGGGAGGGGCTGCAGGAGGTTGGCCAGTTGACCCCACTCTTATTAAGGTGGGGGTGGGATCAGTAGCAGGGCCGGCTGGGGGGAAGGGCTTCGGGCCTATTATGGTAGGGTGGGCAGATCAGGGGTGGTGCTGGCCGGGAGAAGGCCGGGGAATTGGATTCTCCCACCCAGACCTAGGGCAGACCAGCTGGGAGAAGGGCCATGGGAGGTTGGCTAGCCAGCCCCGTGCCCTGATTGAGCCAGTTCACTGGCCATAGTGGGCATCACAGTATCATTACATCATTACAGACACTGGCTTTTTTAATATATAGATTAGAGGCCTGGTACATGAAAATTCATGCACTGAAGGGGGCGTCCCTCAGCCCGGCCTGCCCCCTCTCACAGTCCAGGAACCCTCAGGGGAGGGAGGTGACCCAGCAATCAGGGGAAGGTGACACCCCATCACACCTCTGCTGCTACCACTGCCGGCAGTGCAAGCCCTGGCCAGCCCTGATTACCTGAGCCTCGGGTAGCCCTGGGTGGCTGGGCAGCCACCATCCAAGGCTTGCCTGTACCTTGAACTGGCTCTGGGCAGTTGGGGGCAGGGATGAGGGGACTGGAAACTCTGAAGGCAGGCATGTGGGCCTGACCTTGCTGTGCGCTTGCCAGGTGGGGCTGAGGGGACTGGGAGCCACCATCTTGTGGCTGTGGGCACCATCTTTGAGGGTGGGCAATCAATTAGCATATTCCCTCCTTATTGGCTGTGGGTGCCGCCACCTTTGTGATGGCACGAGGATCAATTAGCATATCCCCTCTTTATTAGATAGGATGAGTGAGATCATGTGGTATTTTTCTTTCACTGCCTGGCTTATTTCACTTAGCATAATGCTCTCCAGATCCATCCATGCTGCTGCAAATGGTAAGAATTCCTTCTTTTTTTTAACAGCAGCGTAGTATTCCATTGTGTAGATGTACCATAGTTTTCGAACCCACTCTTCTGCTGATGGGCACTTAGGCTATTTCCAAATCTTAGCTATTGTAAATTGTGCTACTGTGAACATAGGGGTGCATATATCCTTTCTGATTGGTGTTTCTTAGGATATATTCCTAGAAGTGGTATTTTTTATTTTTTTTTTTATTTTTATTTTTTTTTTTTATTATTTTTTTTTTTTTCACTTGGCCTTCTTTTTTTTTTTTTTTTTTTTTATTAAATATATATATATTTTTTGATTTTTTTTGCCCCCCCCTCCCTCCCACACATTCCCTCCCTCCCCAGAGTTTTATGTCCAATGGTTGTACTTATGTGCATGTATAAAAGTCCTTCGATTGATCTATTATCTCCCCCAGATCTTCCTCCCCTCCCCGCTGTAATTTGACAGTCTGCTTGTTGATATACTATCCTTATATCTATCTTTTGGTTCATCAGTTTATAATGTTCTTTATTATCCACAAATGAGTGAAGTCATGTGGTGTTTTTCTTTCAATGACTGGCTTATTTCACTCAGCATGATGTTCTCCATTTCCATCCAGGTTGCTACAAATGATGAGAATTCCTTCTTTTTTATGGCAGCATAGTATTCCATTGTGTAGATGTACCAAAGTTTTTTGATCCAATCATCTGCTGATGGGCACCTAGGCTGTTTCCAAATTCTAGCTATTGTAGATTGTGCTGCTATGAACATAGGGGTGCATATATCCTTTCTGATTGGTGTTTCTAGTTTCTTGGGATATATTCCTAGGAGTGGGATTACTGGGTCAAATGGGAGTTCCATTTTCAGTTTTTTGAGGAAACTCCACACTGTTCTCCACAGTGGTTGCACCAGTCTGCATTCCCACCAGCAGTGCACGAGGGTTCCCTTTTCTCCACAACCTCGCCAACACCTGTCGTTTGTTGATCTGTTGCTGTTGGCCATCCTGACAGGTGTGAGATGGTACCGCATTGTTGTTTTGATTTGCATCTCTCGGATAATTAGTGACTTTGAGCATGTTTTCATGTGCCTTTTGGCCTTCCTTCTGTCTTCTTTTGGAAATATTCTATTTAGGTCTATTGCCCATTTTTTAATTGGATCATTCATCTTCCTTTTATTTAGTTGTATAAGCTGTTTGTAGATGTTGGAGATTAAACCTTTATCAGTGGTAACATTTGCAAATATGTTCTCCCACATTGTGGGCTTTCTTGTTGTTTTGTTGATGGTTTCTTTTGCTGTAAGAAAGCTTTTTATTTTGATGTAGTCCCATTTGTTTATTTTCTCTTTAGCTTCCATTGCCCTAGGGGCAGTATCAGTGAAGAAGTTCTTTTGGCATATGTCTGAGATTTTGCTGCCCGTGGATGCTTCTAGTATTTTTATGGTTTCCCGTCTGATGTTTAAGTCCTGTATCCATTTTGAGTTTACTTTTGTGTATGGTGTAAGTTGGTGATCCAGTTTCATTCTTTTGCATGTATCTGTCCAATTTTCCCAACACCATTTATTGAAGAGACTGTCTTGACTCCATTGTATATTCATGCCTCCTTTGTCAAATATTAATTGAGCATAGTGATTTGGGTTGATATCTGGGTTCTCGATTCGATTCCATTGATCTATATGTCTGTTTTTGTGCCAGTACCAGGCTGTTTTGAGAACAGTGGCTTTGTAATACAGTTTGAAGTCTGGTATTGAGATCCCTCCTACTTTACTCTTCTTTCTCAGGATTGCTGTGGCTATTCGGGGTCTTTTATTGTTCCAAATGAACTTTTGGAGAGTTCTTTCTAGGTCAGTGAAGTATGCCGTTGGTATTTTAATGGGGAGTGCATTGAACCTATAGATTGCTTTAGGAAGTATGGACATTTTGATGATGTTGATTCTACCAATCCATGAACATGGTATGTTCTTCCATCTGTTTACATCTTCCTCTATCTCTTTTTTCAGTGTCGTGTAGTTTTCCGCATATAGGTCCTTTACTTCCTTAGTTAAATTTATTCCTAGGTATCTTAATTTTTTTGGTGCAATGGTAAATGGAATTGCTTTTTTAGTCTCTGTTTCTATAAATTCGCTGTTGGTGTATAGAAATGCCATAGATTTCTTGGCGTTAATTTTGTATCCTGCTACATTGCCAAATTCATTTATTAAGCCAATTAGTTTTTTAATAGAGTCTTTTGGGTTTTTTATGTACAATATCATGTCGTCTGCAAATAAGGATAGCTTTACTTCTTCTTTTCCAATTTGGATGCCTTTTATTTCCTCCTCTTGTCTAATTGCAATGGCTAGTACTTCCAGTACTATGTCAAAGAGGAGTGGTGAAAGTGGGTATCCCTGTCTTGTTCCTGTTCTTAGAGGGAATGGTTTTAGTTTTTGCCCATTGAGTATGATGTTGGCTGTGGGTTTATCATATATAGCTTTTATTATGTTGAGGTATGATCCTTGTACTCCCACCGTGTTGAGAGTTTTTATCAGGAAAGGGTGTTGGATTTTATCAAATGCTTTTTCTGCATCAATTGATATGACTATATGATTTTTATCTTTCAACTTGTTTATGTGATGTATCACGTTTATTGATTTGCGGATATTGTACCATCCTTGCATTCCTGGAATAAATCCTACTTGGTCATGGTGTATGATCTTTGTGATGCTCTGCTGGAGCCGATTTGCTAGAATTTTGTTGAGGATTTTGGCATCTATGTTCATGAGGGATATTGGCCTGTAATTCTCTTTCATTGAGTTGTCTTTATCTGGTTTTGGTATTAGGGTGATGCTGGCTTCATAGAAGGAGTTTGGAAGTGTTCCTTCCTCTTGGATTTTTTGGAATAATCTGAGGAGGATAGGTTTTAGTTCTTCCTTGAATGTTTGGTAAAACTCTCCTGTGAAGCCATCTGGCCCTGGGCTTTTGTTTGCTGGAAGTTTTTTGATGACTGTTTCAATTTCTTCCCAAGTCACTGGTCTATTTAGATTTTTAGATTCTTCCTGATTGAGTTTTGGAAGGTTGTATTTTTCTAGGAATATGTCCATTTCCTCCAGGTTGTTCAGTTTATTGGAATAGAGCTGTTCGTAGTATTTTGTAACAATTCTTTGTATTTCGGCGGGATCTGTTGTTATTTCACCTCTTTCGTTTCTGATTTTGTTTATTTGGGTCCTCTCTCTTTGTTTCTTGGTTAGCCTGGCTAGGGGTCCATCTATCTTGTTTATTCTTTCAAAGAACCAGCTCTTGGTTTTGTTGATCTTACGTATTGTTTCTTTGGTCTCTAAGTCATTTATCTGTGCTCTGATTTTTGTTATTTCCTTCCTTCTGCTTACACTGGGCTTTTCTTGTTGCTCTTTTTCTAACTCTTTGAGTTGTAGAGTTAGATCATTTGTTACCCTTTTTTCTAGTTTTTTGCAATAGGCTTGTAGGGATATGAACTTCCCTCTCAAAACTGCTTTTGCTGTGTCCCATAGATTTTGGATAGTTGTGTTTTCATTGTCATTTGTTTCCAGGATGTTTTTAATTTCTTCCTTGATTTCTCTGGTAACCCAGTCCTTGTTTAATAGCATGCTGTTTAGTCTCCATGTGTTTGATTTCTTTGGATTTTTTTCGTTGTAGTTAATTTCCAGTTTTATGCCACTATGATCTGAGAAGATGCTTGATATGATTTCTATCTTCTTGAATTTGAAGAGACTTTGCCTATGTCCCAAAATGTGGTCTATCTTTGAAAATGACCCATGTGCGCTTGAGAAGAATGTATATTCTGTGGCTTTGGGGTGGAATGTTCTGAAGATGTCGATTAATTCCATCTGGTCTAGCGAGTCATTTAGGATTGATATTTCTTTGCTGATTTTTTGTTTAGATGACTTGTCAAAGGGTGACAGTGGGGTATTAAGATCTCCTACTATGATTGTATTGCTATTAATCTCTCCCTTAATGTCCTCCAGCAGTTTTTTTATATATTGGGGTGCTCCCGTATTGGGTGCATATATATTTACCAGGGTTATTTCTTCTTGTTGGATTGCTCCCTTTAGTATTATGAAGTGACCTTCATTATCTCTTGTTATGTCCTTCACTCTGAGATCTAATTTGTCAGATATAAGTATTGCTACCCCAGCTTTTTTTCCATTTCCATTCGCCTGGAAAACCTTTTTCCATCCCTTCACCCTCAGTCTGTGTGCATCTTTTTTTCTGAGGTGGGTTTCTTGTAGACAACAGATATATGGGTCTTGTTTTCTTATCCAATCCGTTACCCTATGTCTTTTGATTGGAGCATTTAGTCCATTTACATTTAAAGTTATAATTGATAGATACTTATTTGACGCCATTTTTATTCTATACCCCTGTGTTCCTTCTTTGCTTTCTGTTTCTTTAACTTTACAGTAGACCCGTTAGCATTTCTTGCATTGCTGGTTTGGTGGAGATAAATTCCCTTAGTCTGTTTTTGTCTGTGAAGCTCCTGATTTCCCCTTCAATTTTGATTGATAGCCTTGCTGGGTACAGTATTCTTGGATTCAGACCCTTCCTTTGCATGACTTTGTATATTTCATCCCATTCCCTTCTGGCTTGATAAGTTTCTGTGGAGAAATCAGTTGCTAGTCTGATGGGGGTTCCTTTATATGTAACTTTCTGTCTCTCTCTGGATGCTTTTAAAATTCTTTTTTTGTCGTAGGTGTTTGCCAGCTTAATTATAATGTGTCTAGGGGTTGATTTTCTGGGGTTCATTTTGCTTGGGACTCTGTGAGTATCTTGGATTTGTGTGGGTTTTTTCTTCTCTATCTCAGGAAAGTTTTCTGTCATTATTTCTTGAAATACGTTTTCCATGTCTTCCTCAATTCCCTGTCCTTCTGGAACCCCTATTACTCTAATATTGTTTTGTTTTGTATTGTCCCAGAGTTCCCTTAGACTTTCCTCCTGTTTTTTAATTTTTTTTTCCAGAAGCTGTTCTAATTGGGTATGTTTTTCCATCTTGTCTTCTAGCTCGCTGATGCGGTCCTCTGCTTCTTCTAATCTACTCTTGATGCTTTCTATTGAGTTCTTTACAGTAGCGATGTCATTTTTCATTTCTTCTTGGTTCTTCTTCATTTCCTCTTGGTTTTTACTCATATTGTCAAATTTGTCTTCCATTCTTTTTAGCCATCTTATGATCATTACTCTGAATTCTTGCTCTGGTAGGTTGCTTCCCTCTATCTCGTTTACTTCCTTTTCTGGTGAGGCCTGCTTTTCTTTCATATGCGGGCTATGTTTTGGTCTCCCCATGATCTAGGATGTCTGGTTGTGTAGTTCTCTCTCTCTCCTGCTTTGATTTAAAGGCCCCAAATACAACACAACCAGGTACAACACACAGGGGACTGAATCGAGATGTGTTTGAAATATTAATAACCACCAATAAGGGTGACTAGAACCCAGCTAGCAAAAACATACAATCAAACAAAAAGCATATCAAATCAATCTTATAAACAAAAGCATACAACTTCAGTATAGTTGACATTCAACATACAACTTCAAAGTGTTAGAGAGAAAGACTTTTGTTTTGTTTTGTTTTTAGGACAACTGCAAGGGAGGTGTAAATGGGCTCGGAGCAAGTAGTTGGAAATTAGATATATAGAAGTAGGGTGAAATTTTAGGAGGAGGTAGACAGAAGGAATGGGGAAAATCTAGAGCAAGAAAGGGTTAAGATAAACGGGGTACCAAAGGAAAATATCGGAAAGAGGGTGAAGGCATAAAGGATAGGTTGAGATAGAATAAAGCGTTGGAGAAGGAAAGATAGATAAAGCCTGTAGAACAGTAATCCTGAAATTAAAAAAAAAAAAAAAATATATATATATAATCAAATGAAATAAAAATAATAAAAATAAACAAAAAAATAAGATGAAAAAGGTAACTTAGTAGTAGTATAATGTAGTAATTATAAAGATAAAATCAAGTGAGGAAAAAGAAAAAAAATAGTTTCTTGAGTAAATGTTGCAAATAATGAAATCAAAAATAAAAAACAAAAATTTAAAAATTTAAAAATTAAAAAAATTAAAAAAATTTAAATAAAATTTGCAGAAATGAAGGTCATTCGCTTCCTCTATTGTTATGATCCAGTCCTGATTTTTAGGCGGGTTTTGCTTTGTTTTTATTACACTAGAGTCAATTTGTGAATTAGGCTCTGGGGGCAGTGTTTCTAGGTTGACTTCCCAGACTCTAGAGCCTCTCCAGCTTTTTTTTTTTTTAGTCCTCTCTGAAGCAGGAACTACGGAGGGGGGAGGGGGCAGGTCCGAGCAACCTCAATCTCCTGCAACTCTCCGATAGCCCTCCGCGCCAGATCCAAATGTGTTGCTCTTTAGATATCTCCCCTGTTAGGAGCCCCGTCCACTTTCACGGGTGACACTCGCCCAACAGCGGGGCTTCTACTTGTAATCGCCGCCCTTGTCCTCCAGCTTCCGCGTTCTGCGCGCAGGCTTTGTTTTCGCCGCGAGTGCGCTCCACCCTCTCCCCGTGAAATCTGACCTTTTCGCTGAGCAGTGGGGCACTCCTGTGGGGCCAGGTGTTCGCGCCGCCTGGGATCCGCGTTCTGGGGGTCACAGTTGCTTGTTGGTCGCTGCGGCTGTGGATATTCAGGCCTCTGACACGATCCTATCTTCCTCTCAAGATGGCGAGGTTTCCCCATCCAAGCCGGCAGGTAGCTCCGGGCAGGGACGCAGCCCGAGTGGGTGCTTCCCTGTGAGGGGTACCTCTGTCAGCAGCCCCCCAGCAGTTTCTTCTGGTGTTCGCTGTCTCCCAGCTTGCTAATAAACACTCACAGCTCAAGACCATCAGTTGCTCTCTCTTTCTGCTTCGGGAGAGGGCTCAGAATCCGCCCATCTATTCTTCCGCCATCTTCCCTCTCCGAAGTGGTATTTTTTAAATAAGATTTCCATAAAGGTCAAATGGAAGTCCCATTTAAAAAAAAAAACAACATATATATATATATATATATATATATATATATATATATATATATTATTGATTTTTCGCAGAGAGGAAGAGAGAGGGAGAGAGAATTAGAAGCACTGATGAGAGAGAATCATCGACCAGCTACCTCTTGCACACCCCCTACTGGGGCTGTGCCCACAACCAAAGTACACGCCCTTGACGGGAATCGAACCTGGGACCTTTCCAGTCCATAGGCTGACACTCTATCCACTGAGCCAAACCGGTTTTGGCTGGAAGTCCCATTTTTAAATTTTTGAGGAAACACCCTACTATTCTCCACAATGGCTGCACCAGTCTGCATTCCCACCAAGACCTAAGTTGAATCCAACATGTTTGTCTGACACAAGAAGCATTTTCTGCCTCTCATCTGGGCCTCTTTGAAAGGCACGGGAAGGGCCAGGTTAACATGGTGGTGCTGGGAAGGCTAAATAGCCATCTCAGAGGGTGGATTAAAAAAAAAATCGAGGTGATGTGTACTGGCTGGGGAAGCCACAGGGATGATGCCAGAGGATTCCAGAAGCCAGGAAATGGTTTGGCTTCAATATTTACTTGGTAACTGGCAGGAACCCAAAGAAGTCCAACCAGGACCACCCTATGGATCTGGACCCCATGCTAGGTACAAGCAAGGTTCCATTGTACCCTCTGGCTCCTTGCTTCCCCCCAGGAAGCTCCTAGGAGATAGAGACTTTAAAGAAAATGACTGCTGTTAGGGTCGCTGAAGGAGGAACCCATGAGTCCAAAAGGGGTAAAGAATTATAAATGTATTGTTATTATACATCTGCTAGAAGGCTGAGACCAAATGGGTATCAGCGGGGTAGAGTAGAGGGAGTGGGATATTTATGTCTCTTGTCAAGGTCAGGCAGAGTGATGGGTCAGACCAGGTGCAGGTGAGGGCCAAGTGTAAGCGGTCCACTGGAAACTGGGTGAGTCGGTTACTGGAAGCCAAAGGCCGTCAATCATGAAACCTACAAGGAGAATAACAGGAAAATCGCTGGGAGGGGCGAGAGGCCCAGCAGAACATAATGGAGCACAAGAATGTGCCTAACAACTGTCCGCTGGAGATTTTCTTTATTAGAAAGGACAACTAATAAAAGACACACTCCAACCTTGTGCGCCTTTGAAATGCCAGAAGTCGGGTGTTTACCTGTTGCAGAATTTACCAGGCAACCGGAAAACACACAACGGGTGCTCAGAAGATTCAGAAAAAAACCCTTTATTTGCAGATGGACTAGGACGGTGACTCAGGGGAGTCTGTTTCCAAAGCCTGAGCACCGAATGCAGAGGGTCTCTCCCATGTACCCCCTTGGTTTCTCTGTCTCCCCAAATGTGGACCAGACTTCCGGACTTTTCTCAGGCTTTGCTATCCTCTGTGGTTTGGGGTGGGAAAAGTGAGATTTCACCCAAAGACCAGGCCTGGTGGTGCCAGTGACTTCTGCTTTGGCTAAGCTGTTAAATTCTTGGTTTGTGGCCCTTGTAAATCGGATGTATTTAGGAAAACAGATTATTGCCTAAGGAAGGAGAAGTGATCTTATAGGCTAATAAGAATGTGCATTAGGATACTGGTTGCTGGCACAGATTCAGATTGCTAGCCCCCAATTGTCTTATCAAAGCTGGTCCAAAAGAGCACATATGCTAGTTAACTATAATTATAGGATAGTTAACAAGATTATGTGCTCCCCAATATTTCTTACATCCCCTCCTTAATTTCAAATGCATAAAAGAAGCTGCAGAACTGTTATTATTCTCAGGAGCATCTGAGAGCTTGTCCCACAGCTTACTGTCATCAGTTTGGCTCAAATAAATTCTTATAAAAATTTAAAAAGAATTGAATTTATCTAAGAAAAGGGAATGGAGATGGGATAGCCAAAGGGATGGGCTAGTGTTCCTATTTCTTCACACCCTCACCAACACATGTTGATTTATTGCTGACAGCCATTCTGACAGGTGTGAGGTGATCTCATTGTGGTTTAATTTATATTTCTCTGGTGATTAGTGATGCTGAACATCTTTTCATATGTCTGTTGGCCATCTGTGTGTCCTCTTTGGAGAGGTGTCTATTCAGGTCTTTTGCCTTTTTAAAAAAATTGGATTGTTTGCTTTTTTTGGTGTTGAGTGGTATGACTTCTTTATAAATTTATAAATTAACCCCTTATCAGATGTATCATTGGCAAATATTCCGTGGGTTGTCTTTTCCTTTTGTTGATGGTTTCCTTTGCTGTGCAAAAACTCTAGTTTGACATAATCCCATTGGTTTATATTTTCTTTTGTTTCCACTGCCCGAAAAGATATATCAGAAAGAAATTCTGCTAAGAGAAATGCAGAGATTTTACTGCCAATGGAAAAAACACACACATTTTATTTATTTTTATTTTTTTAAAATATATTTTATTGATTTTCCACAGAGAGGAAGAGAGAGAGATAGAGAGTCAAACACATTGATGAGAAAAAAATCATCAATCAGCAGTCTCTTGCACACCCCCTACTGGGGATGTGCCTGCAACCAAGGTACATGCCCTTGACAGGAATTGAACCTGGGACCTTTCAGACCACAGGCCGATGCTCTATCCACTGAGCCAAACCGGTTTCGGTAACACACACATTTTAAATCAACTTCGCGCCAAAACCGGTTTGGCTCAGTGGATAGAGCATCAGCCTGTAGATTGAAAGGTCCCAGATTCAATTCCGGTCAAGGGCATGTACCTTGGTTGCGGGCACCTCCCCAGTTGGGTGTGTGCAGGAGGCAGCTGATCGATGTTTCTCTCTCATCAATGTTTCTAGCTCTCTATCCCTCTCCCTTCCTCTCTGTAAAAAAATCAATAAAATGCATTTAAAAAAAAATCAACTTCGCTTTCTTCTTCGGAGAAGCATAAGCTGCAACGTTTTCTCATTTTCTCAGTTCCCTGGGAAAGCCTATGCTTCACTAGCCTGGCTTACGGTGCTTTCCCCTAGAGGACTCCTCCCCTGAGATTTCAGCATCACGTGTAAAACTGGCACATCTTTGGTCTGACACAAAATCCTGTTCTAGTGAAAGAATGGTTTTTAATTCCCCTACCCCCCCGCCCCACACCGCTAATTCTCATCTGAGAATATTTTTTTCCATTGATTTTTGAAGAGAGTGGAAGGGAGGGGGAAGAAAGAGAGAGAGAAAGACAGAGAGAGAGAGATACAGAGAGAGAATAAATGTGAGAGAGACACCTCGATTGGTTGTCTCCCACACATTTCCTGACTTGGGCTGGGGATTACCAAGTGTACCTGTTAATTATGCGGTTTTTTTTTTCCCCTCCAATAGATGGAGTTTCACATATGTTGATATATATGTGATTTGATATGTATGCTATTTTGTTGTATTGACAGCAAGCTTCAAAACTTCATATGTCAAATTTTCTGAAGATGTTAACATATGTATTTTTACACTTAAAAATGTCAAATTTTGTGCCTAAAAAAAAAGAGCATTTGAGGTAAGTTTTAATTCATCAGTTTATTTTGAAGAAAAGTGCTGCTGAAAGTTATCTTATACTTCAGAAGCTTATAGTGAACATGCTCCATCTCAAGATACTTGTGAACGCTGGTTTAAGTGCTTTAAAAGTGATGATTTAAAAAATAAATAAATAAAAGTGATGATTTTGATGTGAAAGACAAAGAATGTCCAGGTCAACTGAAAAAGTTTGAGGACCAACAATTTCAAGCATTATTGAATGAAGATGTGTGTCAAACTCAAAAACAACTTGCAGAAAGATTAAACGTTGCTCAGCAAACAATTTTAGATCATTTACAAGCAATGGGAAAGATTTTAAAGGAAGGAAAATGGGTGCCACATCAACTGAATGAAAGACAAGTGGAAAACTGAAAAGTCATCAGTAAAATATTGCTTCAACGGCACAAAAGAAAGGTTTTTGTTTTTTTTTTGTTTGTTTTTTTGCATCAAATTGTGACTGGCGATGAAAAGTGGATTTATTTTGAGAATCCCAAATGCACAAAACCATGGGTTGGTCCAGGTCAACCATCAATATCAACTGCAAGACCAAATCAATTGGAAAGAAGACAATGCTCTGTGTTTGGGTAGGCCTAAGTCTGAAAGTCTTCTCCCTCCAAAACAGCCTCTTGCATCCTGATATTTAATATATGTCCTAATTTGATTCCACTGTGCTTATTGGCTGTCATATGTCAATACTTACAATAAGTACCTTCTCTTCAACAGTACTTATTGCTCACAAGCAGGGTACAAGGCACTACCTGGTGGATGCAGAAATGAATACATCTATCACCTCTTCATGATCATGAAGTCATGGAGCTTGTCCTTGAGTGATGTATAAGGTAGAGGGAAACAAATAATCGTCTCTACTGAAAGGCAGAATGGAATGAGTTATAATGACTGAAAGAAAGGAGTGCAAAAAAAAGCCATCATTAATTTCACTAATCATATCAGGAAACGCTTCGTAGAGGACTGGGCATTACAGGATGTGTGGAGGGGTAAGGGGTGGAGCCCACATTCTCGCTGAGGCTCTGTGCCACACACAGGCAAGGGACTGTGTCCATCATGGTGTCTGGGGAGGGCGGCCAAAATACAGCATGCAGATCCAGGGCTGTTTTTGTTTGTTTGTTTATGCTTTCCTCATGTGAATGCCCTCCTCTGTCTTCTCCACTCTCTGCCAAATCCCATTCATCCTTCAAGGCCCAGTTTCAGCTCTGACAGTGCTAGCTTGGGCCACTCCAGGTAATATGCAGTTCAGGATTTAGTTGTAGTGTTTGTGCTGGAATTGGTTTCTCAGTTAGTCCAGGACAGACATTACACTCATCTCATACTTTGGGGACCTTGTAGCCCCAACAAAGTGCTAAAGACAGTCAGGGCGAGGGGGTTTATGGGTCCATTCACTATGACTAACATCCTCCTTCTACCTAAATGCAGTGTGTGTGTATATATATATATATATATATATATATATATATATATTTTTTTTTTTTTTTTTTTTTTTTTTTTTTTCCTGTGCAGTCTGGGGTTGTTTGTGGGCATTTAAGATTTAGCTGGTGCCAAAACCGGTTTGGCTCAGTGGATAGAGCATCGTGGGCCTGCAGACTGAAAGGTCCCAGGTTAGATTCTGGTCAAGGGCATGTATCTTGGTTGCAGGCACATCCCCAGTAGGGACTGTGCAAGAGGAAGCTGATTGATGATTCTCTCTCATCGATGTTTCTAACTCTCTATCCCTCTCTCTTCCTCTCTGTAAAAAAATCAATAAAATATATTTTTAAAAAATTTAGCTGGTTATATTTGTTAGCTCGTAGGGGAGCAGTGTTTCAAATACTCACTTGAGTGTTCCACTCAGATGCGGAAGGGGAAAGGGAGGGAGCACCTAACCTTGAGCTGAACTCTGTGCTCTCTGGGTGGAACCTTGGGAACTGGGTTGGGCCTAGTTGCACAATCTGGAACATCATCTCTCAAGTTCCTGCTTGAGAAAGATTTTGCTTCTTGCAAGTCTCTTGTTTTGATGGTTGCGTTGCACTTAGTTCCCCTAAAGTGCTAGAAAGATAACTTGTCATTCCCTTTTGGAGAAGGGGGTACCGGGCATGGCTTCTTGGTCCTGAGGATACTTGCATTGTGTGTTTATGTGATTCTGCAGACAATGAGAACTACCGTGTTTCCCTGAAAATAAAACATCCTCCGAAAATAAGACCTACTTACAGGTTTCCTTCTGAGTGAAATATAAGGCATCCCCCGAAAATAAGGCCCCCCCTAGGCTCTGTCTCAGAATGCTATTGCTAAACATGAGAGATTTGGTCCACTGATTCTGAAAGAAATGGAGTCACAAGAAATTCACCAGGAAATTCAGGAATTGGATTGTTATGATGATGTTCCAGAAGATGATGACATGATTGTCATTGAATAAATAAGCAAATTCTTGATACTGTAGGATTCACAGTTTGTCTGATTTGTGTTGGCAACTACCGTACTACCGTACCATATACAGGTAATACATTTCCTTTATTTTCATTTAACAATAAATGTGTACCATATTCTTCTTCATGGAAAACTAAGACATCCCCTGGAAATAAGACCTAGCGCATCTTTGGGAGCAAAAATTAATATAAGACACTGTCTTATTTTCAAGGGAACAGAGTAGTTGTAGTAAGGAGTCGGCTCATGTAGTTACGGAGATTGAGAAATCCCAAGATCTGTAGTCGGCAAGCTGGAGTGGTGATAGTATATAATTAAGGTGACTAGATTTTAACATTGGTAAAGTGCGATACCATTGTCTGGGGATGAGGGGGAGTTCTTGATTAAAAATTTGGTCTATATGGAGCAACAAAAATTTTCATAGAACACAAAAATAGTATTGTAATATATATTTTAAAATTACAATATAAGTATAATTTACAAATATAATAAATAAAAAATTATGTTTAGTATTATATTATTTTATTCTTTGGCATATTTCTCATTTGAGTGAATTTTTTTTTAGTAGATTGCTACTGTTGTTTAAAAGGTTGTTTAAAAATTTTCACAAGAATTTGTTAAATTATTTTTCACACATAAAATGGCTTTCAAAGTCTCAACACTTAATTGTGATTTTTCTGATATCCACACTTTATTTACCTGAGAAAAAACGCGTTCAGTCGCAGCATTAGTTCCTGGTAAGGACAGCGCGTATTCCACAATTCTAACAACTGATCAACAATGAGAACTTTGATAAGCAGTTCTCGACAATCAGCTCTTAACAATTATTTGTTATTTTTGAAGTTTAACATTATAAAATTAACAAAAGTAATATAAAACTCATATCCTGGCTACATAGCCACATGGCTGCTGAAAACCGTATATTCCCTTCCTGTTCTCCTACCATTCCCTAGCTTATCGTGCATTCTTTCCAAAAAAAACCGCTGGGGGATTCGGGACAAATTGTTAAAAATCGGGACTGTCCCGCTAAAAGCGGGACGTCTAGTCACCTTATATATATATTAGTTCCAGACTGAGTATGAGAGCCAGGAGAGCTAATGGTGTAAGTTCCTGTCCAAGTCCAAGTGCAAAGGCAGAAGAAGACCTATGTACCAGCTCAAAGACAGAGACAGAGACAGAGACAGAGACAGAGAGAGAGAGAGAGAGAGAGAGAGAGAGAGAATAAATTCTCCCTTACATCACCTTTTTGTTCTATTCAAGCTTTCAGTGGATTTAGTGATGCCCAACCAGGAAAGTAGAATTAATCTGCTTTACGTAGTCTACAAAAAATCAAATGTTAATCTCATCTAGAAACACCCTCACAGATGCATTTGAGTAAAATTTGACCAAATATCTGTGCACCCCTCCCCCTGCCTAGTTGACACCTAAAGTTAACCATCACAGAGTGATACGGAAGGGAAGCTTGGCTGGGAAGAAAGTCTGATGAAGCCTTTGAAGTAAGGCCTGAAGAAAAACGCCCAGCACTCTAGAACCCCACAGAAAGTGCATTTTCCAGCACAGAGTTTGGGGAGCCAGGCTCTGACGACTTCTCACGCTGTACCGTCATGTATGGTTGCGTTGGGCCAGTCAGTTGCACATGAACAAAGGTTCCTGGGTAAAAGGGGCAAGTGGAGGCTGAAATGCATGCAGCTCACTCTCTCCTTACCAAGCCATACACTTGGGTTAGGAGCTGCATCTGCCTTAGGGAAAAAGGGGGCCTTTGCCTAATTCCCCCAAGCCATGAGCCAGGGCTCCTCATGTATGTTGAGTGTAAGCAGAGCATCCTCGCTGGTGTGCCATGGCATGTTACAGCGCCTCCAGCCACACAGGTCCTCTCTGTTTGGAGTTGCGGGGAAGGGCCACCACCTGTAATCACCAGAGGCCGCTAGCCACAGGCAGCCTGCAGACATGAGCAATCCTGATGGTTTACGTCATTGTGCCATAAAAACATTTTCTACAGGTGCTGTGATGTGAAGAAGATTGGAAAGCACTGTGCCGAGGTAGGGAATTCACCCATTTCAGAACGGGCACATGTCTATTTAAGCACAAGCTATGTCCAGCAGCAGCGGGCTTCCTGTTTTTAAGCACAAGCTATGTCCAGCAGCAGCGGGCTTCCTGTTTTTCATACGGGGTGAGTGGCTAGTTTGCAATCTTCAGGTTTGCAATCTTCAGGCAAGATCTGGGCAGAGGAAGTCTGGGTCCAGGGTATCTGCCGTTATCTGTGGTTATAGTTCAGTTTCCATGGAGAGGATGCTGTCTGGCAGCCTAGATCACAGATACATAGCTTGGAATCCCAGGAGGTTTTCTGTCCTGGGTGCTGACGGTTTTGTCCATCTGTGCCCAAGAGGGAGAGAGAGGACATGTTAACATGAAGGTGCTGCTGGGGAGTTCTAGTTCCATGAGGGAGATGCAAATGGGCGGGGAGATGCCCTGAGGGAATCTGGGGTAGCAGGGCCTTGCCCTTTGCTCCAGTAATCACATTTAAAAGCCTTTGGGTCATCAACTTTTTCACCCAGAAAAAAAAAAGAGTTAGTGGGTGTGGGACAGAGTGACTGAGCCTGAGGAACCTAAGCTGCTGCTGCAGCCAAGCAAGTTAATCGAGTTCAAGGGCACCTCTCTCAACTCTGTGACCTTGGAGCCCCCTTAGCAACCTGTTCACATGGAACAGCCCTCACCTCACACCAGAGGCTCTCTTGTAGCTTGTCCCCTGTAGAGGGTGCTTCACTCTTAATCATGATTCTCATCTAACCTTGAGCCACACCCCCACATGAGAGTTTAGGGCCATGGGCTGACAATTGACCACATTCCTGTCCTCAGAGAGAATCCTGATATGGTATTTCCAGATTCTTGCCTGTGGCTTCTGGCTAGGCAGTAGTAAAGAGAGGCCTGCCACCAGTGACTCCCTGTCCTGGGAGGGCTGGTGAAGATCCATGAGTCGAATCAGCTCACCTTACACAGCGAGATTTCATCGTAGATTCTGAGCTCTGCTGGCTGAGGATCCTTTGGAGCCGTGACACATGTGTATATTGTGTTCTTTGAGACATCATCTGTGTCACAAATAAAGATAGAAACACAGTATGCAAAAGGTGGATGACTTGCCCTAGCCGAGTTGGCTCAGTGAATAGAGAGAGCATTGGCTTATAGACCGAAGGGTCTCGGGTTGGAATCTGATCAAGGGCATGTACTTCAGTTGCAGGCTTCTCCCCTGCCCGGACCTTGGTCGGGGCTCATGCAGGAGGCAACCAATCAATCTGTTTCTCTTCCATCGATATTTCTCTCTTTTTCCCTCTTTCTCCACTTCCCCCCACCAAAAAAAAAATCAATGAAAAATATCCTTGGGTGAGAATTAAAAAAACAACAACAAACACACACATACACACACAAAACCAAAACCAAAAGGTGGCTGACTTTTTAGAGATGATTTACTCTAACATTTTCTTTTTAAGATGAAAAAATGAAGCTCTCAGAGGATAAATGGCTCCCATCCTCTTGAGATGGATGTTTGGGTGTTTGGACTGTCGTTCCCTTTTCTAGGGATTACATGTGCTATGGGAGGCACCCAGTTCAAGCCTCACCCAGAGCTCAGTGGGAATTCTTTTTCTATTCTAGAGACCACATTAGACTAAAGAGACTCTCTTCAGTCTCTGCGAGGGTAGTCAAAGTAGCTCTTCTACCAGGGTCTTCATAGTGTTTCTGGAACTTAGCATTGCCTGCCTTGCATGGCTAGCTATTTTTTTTTTTTTTTAATGAGAAAGTCTTGTTTTTTCTACTAGATTGAGACTCTCTAGTTGCATACTCTGTTGGAATCACCTGGCTCAGACATTATTGTTATTGCCTCAATGTTAAGGACATTGCAGATGCTCCACAAACATTTGTGGCTTGCTTGATTGGCTCACACAGCCAAACACTTAGTAAGCTCCCTCTATGTGCCAGATTCTGTGTGAAGCTATAGAGAAGCAAAGACAGGAGAGACATGTCTCCACTTTTAATAAATTACGGGCTGGTGGAAGCACTCATCCCAGTGTAGCACTTTTCTTTGCTCCTAACGTGGAACGTTTTAGGATCAAGTTGAAAAGATACATCTAGAAAAATCAAAAGAGTCTTCATGTTCAAGGGCACTAACATACCACACTGAACAGATCTGAGTTGAGCAATCTCAGAAGGATCCAACATTTGAAAGTTTAGTTCTTCCAGCCCCTGCCTCAGACTTGGTGAATAAGCTAGACTGAGTGTCCTCTTGGCTCACTTATAGATAAAAAACAAACAAAAACAAAACAAAACAGTCCTTCTTCCTTCCCAGAGGCTGTAAGATAAGAATTTCAAACTCAAAGGCTAGCCGAAACCGGTTTGGCTCAGTGGATAGAGTGTGTCAGTCTGCGGACTGAAAGGTCCAGGGTTTGATTCCAGTCAAGGGCATGTACCCTGGTTGCGGGCACATCCCCAGTAGGGGGTGTGCAAGAGGCTGCTGATAGATGTTTTTCTCTCATCAATGTTTCTAACTCTCTATCTCTCTCTCTTCCTCTCTTTAAAAAAATCAATAAAATATATTAAAACAAAAACCAAAACAAAAAAAACTCAAAGGCTAACATAGGCCAAATAAATGAGACATGTGGCCGATGGGCTGTGAGTGTGACATGCTTGCTGTAAAGTATTGAAGACAGATGTTTTTTTTTTTTTTTTTTTGAGGAACCCGGAAGATCACCTATGTCCTGAGTGGGTTGTGTGACTTCTCATCATGAGGCCAAGCTCCTTATCATGGGGCCTATCAATGGTAAGAATGGTAGCTGACATTGACTGAGTACTCACTACGTGCCAGGCACCAGACAAGTGTTTTATATGTGGAATTCCACTTAACCCATTACTATGCATATTTTATAGTGAGACTCACAACGATAAAATAATTGGTAGCTGATAAGTGGTCAAACTGGGACCTTGACCCCTGACCAAGCATGTCAAACTCAAAGGCGAACGCGGGCCAAATAAACAAGGCATGCGGCCTGCGGGCTGCGAATTTGACCTGCTTGCCCCAGACTGTCTGCAAAGCACAAGCTTAGCCTTAGCCTCTCTGAATTTGTCTCTCCCAATAGTCATCCAGAGAAACGTGTGGCTGAAAACTTACCAGGTTTCTTCTTACTCTTGAGGATCTTGAAGGAGGAATCTGAGGAATCAGATCAAAGGAGAGTCAAGAACCTGGAAGCAGAGGGAGAGCCTCTCTACATCCGGGCTTTTTCTTCTGATTTGGGCGAAGGGGAGATTCTGGGAGGCTATAGGGTTAGGAGGAATAGGATGGCGTAATTTCCCCATAGGGTGCTAAGGTCAGGCTTTCTGAGTTGAAAATAGCACAAATTACAGAAGAATTCAGAGGGATCTGGAAGAATCTAGTGACAACCACGGAATACCAAATTAGTTCTCTAAAGTAAAAAATATGATGGAATTGAAGACCCTCTAATCCAAGCCTTATTTCATAGGTAAGAGCACTGAGCCGGAGAGGTAAAGATACATGTCTAGTAAAGCACAGCTTGTTAATGGAGTGCAGAACTTGAACCCAAGCTCTGGGGCCTTTAGATACTGGTGATCCCATGAACATATTCTGAAGAGCATTCAGAGTGATCTCATACAGTCAGGGCCACCAGTCCGGGAGCTTGTGTGGTGGTGGGTGGGGATTGTAGACATGCTGATCCCCTGGAACAGAAGCCTCTCCACACCACCTCGGCTACATGACTCCCGTCCCAGGGAGAATCCTACCTCGTCCTCTCTTCCAAAACAGGAACACAAGCACTGCAGGAAGGATGAGTATCACCAGAAAGAGCACAACCAGTCCGCTTAGCCACCTCGCGTGGTGCATATGGATGCTCATGGCGCTATCTGGAGATGAAAGAGGCAGTGAGACAACTCAGAAAATAGGCCCAGATGCTGGGGAGGCTTGTCCACATTCCAGGGGCACTGTCCAAACCGGGGACCCTCCCGGGGAGGGAAACTATACTTTCTGCTATGGAAAGTCAGGGTTAGAAACAGAAGCAAGCCGAAACTGATTGGGTTCAGTGGATAGAGCATCGGCCTGTGGACTGAAGGGTCCCGGGTTCGGTTCCGGTCAAGGGCATGTATCTTGGATGTGGGCACATTCCCAGTAGGGGGTGTGCAAGAGGCAGCTGATCGGTGACTCTCTCTCATCGATGTTACTAACTTTATCTCTCTCCCTTCCTCTCTGTAAAAAATCAATAAAATATATTAAAAAAAGAAAAAAGAAAAAAAGAAACGGAAGCAGGGATGATCCCTCTGATGTGGACTGGTTTCCAGGGCTTCCTGGGAGGAGATGCCCCTGGGGACCAGGCCTAGCATGAGGGAGGCACTTTGGTCTGGAGAATGAGGCCCTCAGTCAGGCCTGACAGCTCTCCAGAGTGATGTGAAGGACTCCAGGGAAGATGGACAGAGCCGGTTACCTGCACAGAGCTGCTGGGCAGAGATGGAGTCAGAATTGTTGCTGACGGGGTTCCAGGCGGTACAGGTATAAGTCAGCTCTTGGTTTTTGGGAATCTGGAAGATTTGAAGAACGCTACCCTCTTTCCCTGTGGGACTCCACATGTATGTCACATTTTTTTCTTCTTTCTCCACAGAGCATGTCAGTGTGACATTACAGGTACTGTTCTCAGATGTCATTAAACTCTGAGTAATTTTCGGCTTCCCAAGTCTACCTATGAGGAAACATATTAGCCTATACCAGCTTGTAAGGGTCAATTGCTATGTTAATTTCTTTTTCAAATGTTTAGTAAAATTTAGTTAATTTCTTTTTCAAATGTTTTACAGACATCATGTAAAAGCAAAGTGTAAAGTCTTCCAATAAAATAAACGATATTAAAATAAACCGAATACTCAAAACTCATCACTTTCTAATTTTTTTGACAATTTACCATTATTTATGCTCTAAAAGTTACTTATATCTACATATCTGTCTCTTGTAATGATGTGCAAAGTCTTTCCAACTCTGCATGTCTTAAAATAATGTATCTGTAACACCATAGGTGGATCTTGAAGGTATAATGTTAATAAATCTGATGTAAAAGGACAAAACCATACGACTTCTCTCATATGTGAAATATAAAACTAAAAGTAATAAACAAACTATCAAAACAAAACAAAACAAAACAAAACAAAAACTTAGGCACAGACATCAGAATAGAGGTTACCAAAGGGGAAGACAGGGAAAAGGGGGTCAAATATGTTATGGAAGGAAACAAGACTTTGGGATGTGAACACACAATATTGTATACAGATGTTGTGCAGCTGAAATTCATATAATGTTATTAACCAATGTCACCTGAATAGAATTAATTTAAAAAATCAGCCACAATGGGAGTGTTTATACCACAGGAATTGGCAAATGCTACAAACTTGGACTTGAGTTATTGCCTTGTTGATAGTTGCTGTCAGTTTAAGAAAGCAAAGAAGGAAAGGTTACTAAATAAGATTAAACTTAAAAGTGTCTATTGCCATTTCATTGTGAATAGCAAAAGAACAAAATAAAATTAAAAAATTAGAAAATATTCTTCCAGTATTTGAAAGCCACTATCCAGTTCAGCAAAGTTGCAACTAAATGTATAAAGGGATGAACACAAACATCTTAAAGTTATTGCAATAAGCTGCTCTGAAATAAGTTTCTGCCTGAAATAAGTTTTTGTTTCTCTGAGATAAATGCCCAAGAATGAAATCATATATATAACCGTTTGTTTTTAATTTACAAAAGTGTATTGTGATAAAATATACATGGCATAACATTTAGGATTTTAACCATTTTTAATTATACAGTTAAGTACATTCACATTGTTGTGATTGGGTGCAAACCTGCAACAAGTACATGGGGCCGGGATGAGTGGGAGCAGCAAGAAGGAGTGGCAGGGGACATTGGATTGTAGGTTTTATCCTGATCCCTGCAGGCCATCCTGAGGGATCTCTGCTTGTCCACGAATTTGTACACCGGGTGTCTAGTATATATAAAAGCCTAAGTGACCATTCAACCATTAGCTATGATGTGTATTGACCACGAGGGGGGCAGATACTCAACGCACAACCATGGAAACATGGAACAGACTGATGAATCTCAGAGAAAAAGGGGGCAGAGGGAGGGCAAGAAGAGATTAACTAAAGATTTTATATGCATACTAGAGGCCTGGTGCATGGATTTGTGCACTGATGGGGTCACTTGGCCTGGCCTATAGGGATTGGGCCAAAACTGGAAGTCCAACATCCACTAAGGGATCCTGGATTGTGAGAGGGCACAGGCCAGGCCAAGGGACCCCACTGACACATGAATTTGTGCACTGGGCCTCTAGTATGTAAATAAATTGCACAGAGCAACACATACACTCACACATAAATCAGTGCCTGTGTAAGTGGTGAAATATAAAGTAAGCTCTATTTGTTGCACAAATGCCAATTTCCTGGTTTTGATATTAAAACTATCTCTCTATATAAAACCTAATAGACCCTTGGGATGCCTGACTGCCAGTTTAGGCTTGATCCTGGGGATCGGGCCTAAACCAGCAGTTGGACATCCGCCGAGAGGACTCAGATTGGTGAAGGTACAGGCTGGGCTGAGGGGATACCCCTTTCCCCCGTGCATGATTTTCATACACTGGGCCTCTAGTAGTTATATAAGATATTACCATTGGGAGAGACTGGGTACAGTGGGCACAGAACATTCCTGTACATGTCTTTACACCTTTCTATGCACCTGTAATTATTTCAAATGAAAAGTTTTCTAAAGTATTTTGCACACACTATCCCACATGGGGTCCTCACAATAACTATGGGAAGGGAATGGTATGATTTTTCACATTTTATAGAGAATAAAAATAAGGTCATGGGGCAAACTGCTGATAGAAGGTTACACTGCTGAAAACAAGCAAATCCAAACCCTCTTGAAAAGTATTAATGTAGTTATGCTTATTTATAAGCATGAAATGATTTAGGGAACCCAGTAGTCAGAAATACAGTTGTTCTATAATAGCAAATTTGCCAAGTAAAAATAAAAAACAAGCCCTTTATCTTCCCACGACTTACGATAAACTTGAAGTTTGTAGGTCCTGGTGAATGTCTCCTTTTTGGAGTTGTTTGTATTTATGTCAGCTTTGTAGGTCTCTGAATCCTCCATCCTCAAATTGCTCAACTCCAGGTTGTAGTTCTGACTCGAGACGCTTATTCGTTGATTATAATATTGGTGGGTCACAAGGACTTGTGGGGGTTTGTCTGAGTGGGCCATTACAACAGCAACAGATGTTTTGGAATTCCTCCAATTAATGATGGTAACTTGCTGTACGTCTTGGATATTTAAAGGGAAAGTAACTGTCTCCCCCAGAATCCCATTCACGGTGAGGATGTTTGTGTTGCTTTCAGCTGCTTCCAGACCTGAGGACATAAATAGAAAATTGTGGCCATTTGGCTGTTGCACCATTCAGAGCTCCCTGTCTCCCCAGGCTGGAGTCTTCCTTAGGAGCTCCCATGGATGCAGATCATCCAGTTTCTTGAAGGTGCCTTTCTGTTTTAGCATTCTACCCTAGACATATTTAATAGGTTATGATGGATACATTTTCTAAAGGATTATCATTCAAAAATGAAGTTTCCCAGTGAATCTCCAGGGATCTATTTAATTAAGAACATGTTTATCTAGACTTACAGACTCTGAGAGTTAGAAGGAACATAAGTCTCCATGAGGTCTGAGATAGCGAATGTCTTTCTTTCCCAATATCAGATGTCCAAGAAGTGGAAGGGTTGGGGCAAGAGCCTGGGATGGCTCCTGTGGTCTTTGCAAAAGTTACATTTATGCCTATATTCCTGGCAGGTACAGTGTTCTGGAGTAAATACTCCCTAAGTTGATGATTTTAAAAATATATATATATTTTTATTGATTTTTTACAGAGAGGAAGAGAGAGGGATAGAGAGTTAGAAACATCAATGAGAGAGAAACACCGATAAGCCGCCTCCTTTCCACTTCCTACTGGGGATGTGCCTGCAACCAAAGTACATGCCCTTGACCGGAATTGAATCTAGGACCTTTCAGTTCACAAGCTGACGCTCTATCCACTGAGCCAAACCGGTTAAGGCTGGGGGATCTTTTTTATTAACTATTGTATCTTCAGTCCAGGAAGAGTACCTGACACACAGTGCGTGGTTAGTAAATACTTCTGGGATAAAGTGATAAATGGATTTCACTTATGTGTTGCCTAGAATGTCTTGGAACAACTTCTGAAGTAAAGTTCATTTATTCATTCACACATTTATGAATGAATGCATATATTTATTCAAGGTCAGCTTTGTTTCAGATACTGTGGCAGGCGTTTATTATCCTAATAAAAGAGTAATATGCATATTAACCACTATTCCAACACACAAAATGGCTGCCCTCATGTGGACACAAGATGGCCAGTAGGGGAGGGCAGTTGGGAGGGTCCAGGCCTGCAAGGAGGGCAGTTGTGGGTGATCAGGTCAGCAGGGAAGGGCAGTTGGGAGGGACCAAATCTGCAAAGGAGGGCAGTTGGGGGCAATCAAGCCAGCAGAGGAGGGAAGTTGGGGGCGACCAGGCCTGTAGGGGAGAGCAGTTGGTGGGGGGGGACCAGGCCAGCAGGAGAGGGCAGTTAGGGGTGACCATGCCTGCAGGGGAGGACAGTTAGGGGTGATCATGCCTGCAAGGGAGGATAGTTAGGGGCAATCAGGCTGGTGGGGAGCAGGCAGAAATTAATCAGGCTGGCAGGGGAGTGGTTAGGTGGTGATCAGGCTGGTAGGCTGAAGTGATTAGGGGCAATCAGGAAGCCAGGCAGGCAAGCAGTTGGGAGCCAGCAGTCCTGGATTGTGAGAGGGCTGTTTGACTGCTGGGCAGTCAGACATTTTTCAAGGGGTCCCAGATTGGAGAGAGTGCAGGCTGGGTTGAGGGACACACATTCCCATGCACGAATTTAATGCAATGGGCCTCTAGTATAATCTGTAATATGAATGTTTGTTGAGCAAACTACTCTTTTAAGCATTAGGAAAAACACACCAAGGCGAGGAGACAAACTGTTGATGGAAGATTACAGAACAATGTAATAAGGAGTTGGGGATACAATGATGAACAAAAATAGATATACTTCCTACTTCCAGGATGTAACAGTTAAATAACGAGACCAATGTGGATGAGGTAACCACAAAAGGTTAAATATAAAACAAGTAAATATTATGGTGGTTGGGAGAGAATAGCAAGAGGAACTAGTTCTGTTTTGGGAATTCAGGAACACTTTCTAGTAAAAGCTGAAGGATGAGTGTATTTATTTATGTATTTATTTATTCCTCATCCGAGGACATTTTTTTTTCATTGATTTTTAGAGAGAGTGGAGGAGAGAGGGAAAGACAGAGAGAAATATCAATTTGAGAGAAACACATTGAATGGTTGTCTTCTGTATGAGCTGCGATCAGGGCCCGGGTCAGGGAGAAGCACGCAACCGAAGTACATGCCCTTGATCAGATTCGAACCTGGGACCTTTTGGTTCAGGCTTATGCTCTATCCACTGAGCCAAACCAGTCAGAGCAAGAATGAGTATTTTTAAAATCTAACATGAGAGGGAAAAAAAGAATTAAAGGTTTATTTTCTTTCCCTCCATCACCTAATAAAATAAATTGATTTAATACATAATTTGTGAAACGAAAAGCAATATAATTATAAGATGTTATTTTTTTCACCTTTTCCTCTTCTCTCATTACTTTTTTGTTTTCACTGAGCTCTATTTAGTAATAAATAGTGTTTTGAGCCACTACAGATTATATTACAAATGTTTAAAAAACCAACAGACACAGGCACTGACCCATTAGTCAGAGTATCAGTCGTAAACAGGAACAGTGCTCCTCTGATGAATACTGGCTGCGGGTGAGCCCCAAAGAGCAGCATGTAAGTTTTCCACTTAAGTGGGTTCAGGCTAATCCTAAAATTTATCCAGGGCTTGGCATAAAGAGTGCAAGAATAAAGGTCATTGAGACTACAGGTCATTTTGAAGTGTCATAAAAGCAAAGGGCCCGGCCAATGTGGCTCAATGGTTGAGTATCTACCTATGAACCAGGAGGTCACGGTTCAATTCCTGGACAGGCACATGTCTGGTTGTAAGATTGATCCCCAGTAGAGGGCCTGTAGGAGGCAGCTGATCAATGATTCTCTCTCATCATTGATGTTCCTATCTCTCTCTCCTTCTCCTATATATATATATATCTTTTTTAAAATTTTTTTTTAAGCAAAGGGATTTTTAACCTGTCTCACTAAGGCCGCCTTTGTCCTCACCGCTAAGCAGTTCCTGAATGAACCCGGGGCCTGCAAATATAAACCTCTTTTCTTTCAGACCAACCAACATTTCCTCTGAGGAAGACCACCGCAGTCAAGGCCTGATGACTCAGTTAGGGAAATATGAAACAGGGCCCTGGGGGGCTCGAGAGACGAAGGACCCCCATTTACAAACATGAAGTGCTATCTATGTGCCAGATGCTGTGTTAGGGACCCAGGGATGAAAAGAACATGGCTGCAGTCTTGGTAAAGACAGACAGGTAGACAAGTACTGCATTCAATGTGATGTGTGGTAAGAGCACAAGGAACAGACCTAACTGGTTTGGTTCAGTGGATAGAGTGTAGGCCTGTGAACTCAAGGGTCCCAGGTTCGATTCCAGTCAAGGGCATGTTGCGAGCACATCCCCAGTAGGGGGTGTGCAGGGGGCAGTTGATTGATGTTTCTCTCTCATCAATGTTTCTAACTCTCTATCCCTTCCCTTCCTCTCTGTAAAAAAAAATCAATAAAATATATTAAAACAAAAAACAACAACAAAAATCCAAAACACACAAGGAACACACCATTGGGGGACCAAGCAGAAACTAAAGTTGCTTTCAGAGGCCAGAGTCATAGTTTACCAAAATTCATTCTCTTGAACATGAATTCTCTCCAGGTAAACTGTTCCATTGGGCTAATGACATCAGGTAGAGGGACATGGGGAGGGTCCCAGCCTGAGTTTCTGAATGTCCCAGATTTGACTTGTGACTTGTGCAGTCACACAGAACATTGAGCTCAGAAAGACCCTGAATTTGGTTTAATGATGCTGTGCTACCTTGAAATTCTTCATAGTATTTGAACAAGGAGCTTCATATTTCTGTTTTAAAAATACATATTTTTATTGATTTCAGAGAGGAAGGGAGAGGGAGAGAGAGATAGAAACATCAATGGTGAGAGAGAATCACTGATCGGCTGCCTCCTGCACGCCCCTAACTGGGGATCAAGCCTGAAACTCAGGCATGTGCCTTTGACTAGAATTGATCCTGGGACCCCTCAGTCCACAGTCTGACACTCTATCTACTGAGCCAAACCAACTAGGGCAAGAGTTCCATGGACTGAGTGGCCAGATTATTATGATCTCTGAACGCATAATATTCTGGCCATTCAGTGTGTGAATGTGTATATGTGTGTATGTGTATGTGTATGTGTATGTGTATGTGTATGTGTATGTGTATGTGTATGTGTGTGTGTGTGTGTGTGTGTGTGTGTGTGTGTATTAGAGGCCCAGTACATGAATTTGACATGAGTGGAGTCTGGCCAGCCTGGCCAGGGGGAGGAGACATGGGTGGTTGGCTGGCCTGCCTGCTAGTCAAACTCCTGATGGAGGGGATAATTTGCATATTAGCCTTTTATTATATAGGATATACACTGAGTGGCCAGATTACTATGCATTAAGAGATCATAATAATCTGGCCACTCAGTGTACTTCATTCTGTACTGGGTTCTACAAATTATACAACTGATCCTGGTGCCAGATCTTAAGACTTTATTTTTTATTTTATTTTATTTTTTTACATAAGGCCCCTAGGACCTAATTGCCATTCTGCTCATTGGACTCAGATCAGGTGTGAAAAGGTGGATGAAGTGTGGGTGGTGTTACATCATCATTTTGGTGGGTTCTTCCATTGAACTCCAGGAAGTGTGTAGGCAGTTAGCTAAGGTGGAGTCCTTCCTAGTATTAGAGCAGATGGGCAGCCACAACATGGTTGATGTGGGGTCTGGTTTTGCAGTTATGTCTTATCTTCCATGGTAAGTCATCAGGAAGTGGTGCTGGCTGGGTGGCAGATGGGAGCTGGGCGGAAGTCATGCTGCTATTTGTGCTCTGGTGCGGTGAGAATTATGGGCTTGCTGGGAAATGGCAAAGGGTTTATAAAGGCATAAAATAAAGATTCTACCACCTTCAAATGTTCCAACCGTGATGTGAGAGAGGCAACTGCAAAACCTTAGCATGTAGTGGAAAGATAGGGAGCTGACGATGTAGGTGCTAGTACTTACATGTATGAGCTGGGAAACCTTATAAAAATCACAAAACCGTTCCGAGTCTCAGTTTATTCATTCATAGAATGGAAATAATAGCTGTAAAATTGCCCTACCTAACCAGTGGTCAGCAAATCGTACAATATAAGTGAAAATGCTTCACTAGTCATCAAGGCAAATACATGTTAGTTATTTCTGAGGTTAATAATGACCATGAGGATGAGAAACTTCCTCCACATCTTTTTTATTAATTAATTAATAGCTAATTAATTAATTTAAAAAATTGATTTCAAAGAGGGATGGATTGAGAGGAAGAGATAGAAACATCAATGGTGAGAGAATCATCAATTGGCTGTCTTCTGCATGCCCCACACTGGGGATCGAGGCCCCAACCTAGGCATGTGCCTTGTCTGGGAATTAAACCGTGACCTCCTGGTTCATAAGCTGATAACCACTGAGCCACTCTGGCTGGGCCATCTTCTTTATTATCATCTTAATTGGTACATTCCCTGGAAGGCTTCCCTAGTCTAACCCTATGATGGCCACGGTGACACCAGGCCATACTGAAGAATGTATAAAGAGTCAGTATTAAGGACTAATTCAAGTAAATCCCTGGGGATGTTTTAGGTACCACTTTACTTGGTGAACTTTATTTTTCTCTTAAAAACTTCAGTGTTAAAACAATCCCTTTTACCATTGCACCAAAAAAATTAAGATACCTAGGAATAAATTTAACTAAGGAGGTAAAAGACCTGTACTCAGAAAACTAAAGGACATTGAAAAAAGAGCTAGAGGAAGACATAAACAAATGGTAGAACATACTATATTCATGGATTGGTAGAATAAATATCATTAAAAATGTTCATACTACCCAAAGAAATTTATAGATTTAATGCAATCCCCATTAAAAACCAAGGGCATTTTTCACCGACCTAGAACAAACTCTCCAAAAATTTATCTGGAATAAAAAAAAGAACCTGAATAGCCACAGAAATCCTGAGAAAGAAGAACAAAGTTGGAGGGGTCACAATACTAGATATCAAGCTATGTTACAAAGCCATGGTTCTCAAAACTGCCAGGTACTGGCACAAGAACAGACATATAGACCAACAGAACAGAACAGAGAACCCAGAAATAGACCCAAGTCATTATACTCAATTAATATTTGACAGAGGAAGCAAGAGCATACAATGGAATCAAGACAGTCTCTTCAATAAATGGTGCTGGGAAATTTGGTCAGATACATGCAAAAAAAAAAAAAAAAGAAAAAAGAAAAAAGAAAAAAAGAAACTAGATCACCAATTTACACCATACACAAAAACAAACTCAAAATGGTTAAAGGACTTAAATGTCAGATGGGAAACCATAAAAATCTTAGAAGACACCATAGGCAGCAAAATATCAGACTTATGTCATAGCAATATCTTTACCAAAACAGCTCCTTAGGACAATGGAAACTAAAGAGAAAATAAACAAATGGGACTTCATCAAAATAAAAAGCTTCTGAATAGCAACAGAAACCATCAACAAAACAACAAGAAAGCCCACTGCCTGGGAGAACATGTTATTTCAGATTAGGGCTTAATCTCCAAAATTTACAGGGAACTCATACAATTTAACAAAAGGAGGAGAAACAATCCATTCAAAAAATGGGCAAAGGACCTAAATAGATACTTTTCGAAAGAGAACATACAGAAGGCCGAGAGATATATGAAAACATGCTCAAAGTCACTAAACATCTGAGAGATGCAAATAAAAAAGACAATGAGGTACCACCTCACACCTGCCAGAATGGCTATCATAAACAAACCAACAAACAAGTGCTGGCAAGCATGTGGAGAAAAAGGAACCCTCCTGTACTGCTGGTGGGAATGCAGACTGGTGCAGCCACTGTGGAGAACAGTATGGAGGTTCCTCAAAATTTTAAAAATGGAACTCCCATTTGACCCAGTAATCACACTTCTAGGAATATATCCCAAGAAGCCAGAAAAAAACAATCAGAAAGGATATATGCACCCCTATGTTCACAGCAGAACAATTTATAATAGCTAAGATTTGGAAACAGCCTAAGTGCCCATCAGCAGACGAGTGGATTAGAAAACTGTGGTACATCTACACAATAGAATACTACACTGCTATAAAAAAGGAACTTTTACCATTTGCAACAGCATGGGTAGATCTGGAGAGCATTGTGCTAAGCGAGACAAGCCAGTCGGAGAAAGATAAATATCACATGATCTCACTCATATATGGAATGTAATGATCAACATAATTTGATGAACAAGAATAGATCCAGAGACAATTTATTCTTTTGGGGGAAGGTTAGAGATGAACCAAAGGACTTGTATGCATGCATATTAGCATGACCAATGGACATCGACACTGGGGTGGGGCGGCCTTGCCCTCGGGGATGAGAGTGGCTGGGGGTGTTAATCAGGGGAAAAAGGAGACATGTAATACTTTAAACAATAAAAAAACAACAAACTTCAGTGTTTGTTTTTTAAAGACTCTCCATATCTGTTTCAGACAGAGAAACGAAGCCACAGAGCCCTGCTGCTGCTTGGACTGCCGACTCACCTCCTGTTGCCATTGGAGTTGGCAATCTGTAATCCAAGATTACTGTTTTCTTCTGTGACTGATCCCCAGGAGGAGTGCTTTAGGCGGGACCCCTCAAAGGGGTCCTTCATAAAGGTTTAGAAGCAGGAGAATGTGTAATATAGTTTAAATGAGTATAGATTAGAATAACAGTAGAAGTAAGGCAGGAGATAAAAAGAGATATGGTTTAGATTTGGGACAGCCTTGAGTTTAATATCTACACCACAGAGGGGAGCTATTAAAGTTTTTGAGGATGAAGATTAAAATGATGTTTTAGGGTCATAGTAATATAGTAATGATGCATAGAAAAAGTAAGGAGAAAGGGAAGCTGGCCTTGAGATATCACTTTGGAGACTATTATAGCCTTCGGGGTATTAACCAGAGGTGATGGGGGAATAGAAAGAAAGGGCTAAATTTGAGAGATAGTACAAAGAAAGTCAAGGAATAAGGATATCTAATATAATTCAGTTGTTCAAACACACACACACACACACACACACACACACACAAAAGTAGGTTTACACTTGTGAGTATGCAAAACAGAGTTTATTCTTGTATTACTATTTATTAATTAATCTTTGTACTATTTATTTGTATTATATAAACCTCCTTTTGCCAATCAATTAAATGTATACATAATTGATCTCAGAGATGGGGGAGGAAGAGAGAAACATCAATGTGGGAGACATACATCTATTATTGCCCCCTGCATGGAGCTTCAACTGGGGATCCAACCCACATCCTAGGCATGTGCCTGACTGGGAATTGAACCAGAGATCTTCTAGTGCATTTGATGACATTGCAACCAACTGAGCCACACTGGCCAGGGCAACAATACATTTTTAGTGCCTACTTTATGTCAGGGGAAAACCAATTCATTTTATTTTGGAAGAAAATAAAAGCAGAAGACAACTTCAGATTTAGAAATATTGAATTTGTGGACGATCTAAGTACAAAGTTGGAAAATGGAAAATAAGGAGAGAGAATGGGCTTAAATATTGTTTGTGGGGGGCTATGGTGGAATCTTCAGGTTGTTTTCCTATATTTGTTCTCTCAGAACTTCATTCATAGTAACAGAATCTTTAATTTGTTTTCTGCTAGCTAAGTTTGGTCACATGACTAAGTTCAGGTCAATAGTATGAAAGTGGTAGTGCTGTATATGACTTCTTTAAGAAGAGGGCACTTTGACCCTAGCCGGCTTGGCTCAGTGGATAGAACGTCAGCCTGCGAACTGAAGGGTCCCAGGTTAGATTCTGGCCAAGAGCACATGCCAGGATTTCGGGCTCAATTTCCAGTTGGGGGTGTGTGGAAGGTGGCCGATCTGTGATTCTCTCTCTTCATTAATGTTTCTATCTCTCTCTCCTTCTCCCTTCCTCTCTGAAATCAATAAAGAAATATATATTAAAAAAAAAATTTTTTTTTTTTTTTAAAAGAAGAGAGGGCACTTTGCTTTCTTCATCTCTTTCTTGCTTCTTGCAGGTGGAATACCGGGACAGCTGGATCCCAGATGGACATTTGGGATCAAAAGATGAAGCAGGAAGATTGGAAAAGCGTGGATCCCTGATGACCTTAGGAACTATTCTACCAATGGAACTGCCAACTCTGCTTTTAAAAAAAAAAATTTTTTTTTTAAAGAGGATGTTTATTACAACTGTTTCCTGAAAAAAACCCTTGAATCTGCCTGCCAGTCCTTCACTCCCCCAGGCAGTCCAATATTTATAAAGTTTATGGATTGTCCCTCAAGCAAGCACAAAAAACAGTCTCTCTAAACCCTGAAACGGATGCTTTCCAACTCTTACCCCAAGGCTGGGAGGGAAACAGTTGCCTATGAGGGGCTGTTACAAGGTTCCTCGGGCCACCACTTTTGATATGGCTTGAATGATTTGAGTCCAGGGACATTGCCTTCAAATCTCCCGACCAAGGACAATGCAGGACACCAAGGCCACTAATACTTGTGACACTAAAGACGGAAGCGATATGGTTTTCAATCAGAGGAAGGGTGAGTGAAAGGTTTAGATTATTTTGGGGTGCTTTTGGGGGTGAGTCAAAGGATGGGTGAAAGGATCAGGTTATTTTGAGGTGCTTTTGAGGGTGGGGATAGAAGAAAGGGAGCACAGGTCTGAGCCAGATTCAGTGTCTGAATTTACTGCAGCCCTTATCTTACTGACATTACAGGATGGGATATAATAACACCTGCCTCATAGATGGTTGTGAGTAGGCATTCTGGAGTAGAGTGGGTAAAAGTGAAGAGAGTCATGCTTGTTGACCTTCACCTCTTTAGTAATATAGGAGGTGAGACCATCTGGGAAGAGTGAAGAGGCAAGAATAGGACCAGCTAGAAAGTAAATCTGTGCTTAGGGGCACAGATTTTGAATCTTGGTAGATTTGAACCTAGCTGTGAACATTTTTGAGATGATCTGATCCCCAGTTTTCTTACCTCTACAATGTGGATAACTGTTAAATGCAACTATGAAGATAAAGCACTTAGCACAGTGCCTGGTACATACTAATCATGGTTGTATTATTGTTTTTGATGAATATAAAAATTTTGAGAAAATGCCACTATTGGGAACACCCTGGGAGTCTACCCAAGATTTATTAAGGGGATGAAAAGATCGCTGAGAAGCCTTGGGAGCCCAGGGGAGAGGTGACCACATTTATAACATCTCCCAGTGAGGATGGTTTCCTGACTGTCATATATATGCCAGACCACAGAAGGGAAGAGAAAGGCAGGACTTCTCAAGGAGAAGCAAAGGAAAAAGCTGGAACCCTGAAGTGTGGGCTTGCATTCATTGTGCCCCCTGGGTAGTTATGGTGAGAGGGAACCCCAGGGGAAAGATGACACCGGCTAGGACAGAGAGCACTATAAACAGGCTGTTTATTGGAGGTGGCCTTCCCTTCCTGGGAGGGAAGGTGGGCGTCTTTCCCCTCCTAGTATACCCTTCTGTGCTTTAGGTGGTAACTCCAGTTTCATTGAATGCATCCATGTGGATAGGTGAACTATACACATGTGCAGTTCATGATAAAGGAGCTGCCGAAAACCACTGACTGGAAGAAGGCAATAGAAATTATGAGAAAAAGAAAGGTATTTTTTTTTTCAAATCAGAAACTTATTCTGGTTAGAAATATTGATGGGGTAGGAAGACTTTAACTGGCTAAAGGGAAACTCTTCAGAGCTGAGCAAGAGAAACGTACTAAAGAAGTGGTGGATGGAATCCAAAGGGAGTTCGACTCATAAAATGTTTATGACAATGCAGAGGGCACTTAGACATAAAACTTCATAGTTCTTCTCAGAGTCCAATAAAGACAAAGATGATGTACAATTGGGGGTGTAGGAGGCTCCCTAGTCTGTTATACTCTGCCTTTATCTCCTAAGCTCTACTTGCTCTGGCCCCTCCTCCTTTCATATCTCCAACCCTTCTTTTCCCCCTCAGCACTGGCTTCCTCTTTCAAACAGGTGGGGCATACTTGCTGACTTCCTCTCCCCCATCATGCTGAGCACTGTGTCAATGTGGAACTCTGCTCCAAGGTCACCTCGCCAGAGAGCTTTCCTGACCACCATGCTTAGAGCAGCAGTTCCCTCCACCACTCTCCATTGCTTCCCCTTTCTTTTGTTTTATTCACAGCAGCTAACTCTACGCCACACCCCAGCTCCATCAGGATGTAATTACCATGGTGCAGAGTCCTTGTCTGTTTTGGTTACCGCTACTTCCCTACCCCCTAGTGGGTGACTCGCACATTTTTGTTGAGAGAATGGATAATTTTAAGCTGCACCCAATCACCCCTTTCCAGCAATATAAAGCAGGGTAGAAAAACTCAGAGTGAGAGAAAGAGTGAGGGCAAGAGAGAACTCTTCACTAGTCCCGTGTCTTGGTGTGGAAGCCTCAAGGTATAAACTGATCCACAAGAAGGAGCAGCTGATATCCTTGTGACATTTGCAATTTTTTTCGGCATTGGTCCACACGCTGGGGCTTCTCAGAGTGGCTAGTAAAAGTGCCCTGAACTAGGGATCGAGGCCCAGTCTCTTCCTAAGTAATCCTGTCTTGCTGGAAATAAATCACTGCTCTTCACTGACAAATCCTGAAACGTGATAACAATTAATAGGAGGGAAAGTATTTTATTCCACTTCAGTGGCAAAGTGGATGAAGGCAGCATTGCTCAATGGTTAAATCTAAAGACATTGGAAGTCAAATCCTACTTTCTCCACTTTTTGGCTAAATGACCTCCAGCATCCTGTGCCAATGCTTTCATCTGTAAACTTGAGATATTAATAGTACTCATCGGGTATTGTGAGGATTAATAAAATGATAAATGTAGGCTACTTTGCATAATGCCAGACACATGGTGGCTGCCCCATAAACAGTCAGTAATTACTATTATTGATGAGGGAGAGGCGAAAGGAGCAAGGGGAGGTCTCTGAAACAACAAAGGTGGAGAGACAAGGAAGAATTAAAGTTCCATGGAAAAAACATGTAGGGAGAAATGGACATGGAGCAAAAGCGTTGGACTCTCCTGTCTTCCACCACAGAGGGTGGCTGGCTGGCTGGTAGGGTACTTGGAGGGATAGTCAGAGTCACAGGGTTCCCAAGTCATGATGAGAAAGCTGGGATCAGAGCATAAGCCTGTGTGTCTTGGCTCGCAGGGAAAAACTTTCCAACATGGAAGAAAAGTCATGAGTTCACCCACTCAGACTTATTTCAGCAATTTCAAGAGAAAAATGGGGATTTCTAACTTCCTTTTCCACTGCTTCTCAGCTGCTTCCCTAAATCTGAGTTCCAGGAAAGAGCAGGCAATCAGTTGATTCACACAGTCCAGTGGTAAACCTGAGAGACCACCTTTGCGGGGAACAGCAGCAGGAGGAATTTAGGGTGCAGTCTCCATGAAGCTCAAATTGAAGGAGCCCCAATGTTAAACGGTCAAGGGAACCAGAGAGACTGGTGCATTTATTCTACCTTTTCAGAAAATCCTAACCCACTCATTCATGTCAGGAATTTGATAGTGCATGTGTAGAGCTGGTAAGAAATATTATAAATAGACTTAAAATGGCAAAGAGAGTCAATTTTTATATAACCAAGGCAATTATTTAGACTTAATTAAATAACGTATGCAATGACAAGATACACCAGAGCTAGGTTAATGTCACATAGTTTTCTTTGTACTGACAACAAACAGTATGCATACGCCCTTTATAATTTACTAACGAACATAAATAAGAAAAACAGAGTTTTTAGAGCCAGTTCTTCATTTTTTTTTTTGAAAGTAATGTTCTCAGTTCCAGTTCTTCATTCTTTTCTGAAAGTAATGTAAAATAGGAATAATAGCCACTTCTCATTTATTTTAGGGAGTTTTTGGAAGATAAAAGCTGAGTAATAGCTATGCATGTACTTTGAAAATGAAGCAAGTGCCCAGAGATCAAGTTTTTACAGTGAAATATGGTCATGAACTCCAATCTGAAATAAAGTGGAGAAAAGTGTATCTCTGTCAAAAACCATATGACACATTATAATACCCAAAAGGAAAATCGCTTTTAAGTTATTCAAGATTTTGGATTATTTCTCTTCTTTCTGGCCAGGTCTACCAAGTGCTGAGCCTCCTGAGCAGAAGAATTTGTGTCAGCTCTTTGGAGACCCACCACCACCAAAAATTCAAACTCTAACGCTGCAAAACAGGTTTGACCCTTACTGGTTGTTTTTCTTGTAGACCAAGGGTATCTGTGTTGAAACCTATCAGAAGGGTATTTCCATGTCTTCCTTCAGGGCAATCTCTAAAAAAAACAAAACAAAAAAAAAACCCACAACAAAAAACATAATAGAAAACTAGAAGGGATCGACAAGGGTCAGAACTTACAGGTTTGTAGGCAAAGAAGCAAGATCCATAAATAGTGCTGGGCCATCTTCCGGAGGATCCTTGATTGTGAGAAGAAAGGCTCTCTTCTAGCAGACAGCGTTGCACTCAAATTTTCTTGCTAATTATAGCTGCGCTTAAGAAAGGAAGTGTGACGTCAGAAGCAATGGCCTTTGGCTTTTTTCTCTCTCCTATATTATCACATAAAGTGCCTAGCATTAATTCATTATTTATTCAACAAATATTTATTGAATACCTACTATGTGTCAGGCACGATTCTGGATGCTGGCAGTATAAAGACCAACAAAGCAATCAATCTCTCCCCTTGTTGGGGAGATCAACAATTAAACAGTGTCTTAACAGAGAAATTTACGGAGGATGGAGGACGGGGAGGGCCCAGGCTAGGAGAATGTGGGGAAGGCTTTCTGTAGGAACTGACAACCATGCTGAGGTGGATCTGAAAAGTAAGTTAGCATTATTAGGCAAAAGGTGGTGGGGGATAGAGAATAGGAAGAATGTGTTCACATGATAGGAGCTTAATAAATGGTAGCAATAATACTATATAACTACAGTTATACGTATGTTAATATATAACACAATAATATGTAACTAATAAAACACATTTTATACAAATTTATTTAAATATATATTTTATTAATTTCATAGAAGGAAGAGGGAGGGATAGAAACATTGATGAGAGAGAATCATTGATTCGCTTCCTCCTGCACGCTCCCCACTGGGGATTGAGCCCACAAAGTGGGCATGTGCCTTTGACCGGAATCAAACCTGGGACCCTTTAGTCCACAGGTCGAAGCTCTATCCACTGAGCCAAACTGGCTAGGGCTATTTTATACAAATTTAATAATTTTCCCAATTATTCTATATAATAAAAGCCTAGGTGGTGTCATGCACAATGTCATCACAAGATGGCTGCTACAAGATGTCCAGCAGGGGAGGGCAGTTGGGGATGACCAGGCTTGCAGGGGAGGGCAGTTGGGGGCGATCAGGCCAGCAGGGAAGCAGTTAGATGTCAATCAGGCTGTCAGGGGAGCGCTTAGGGGGCAATCAGGCAGACAGGCAGGCGAGCAGTTAGGAGCCAGCAGTCCCGTATTGTGAGAAGGATGTCCCAGTTTGGAGAGGGTGCAGGCCAGGCTGAGGGACACCCCTCTCTGTGCACAAATTTTGTGCACCAGGCCTCTGGTTTTATATAATAACTAGAGGCCCGATGCATAAAATGTGTGCAAGAGTAGGCCTTCCTTCCCCCAGCTGCTGGCACCAGCTTCCCTCTGCACCCAGGACCTGGGCTTTCCTCACAGGTCTGGCTTTGTCCAGAAGGTTGTCTGGAAGGACATGCAATCTAATTAGCATATTATACTTTTATTATTACAGATGATATTCTATATGTTATTATATATTTTATGTGATATATAATTATGTTATATAAATTACATATATCATATACGCTGAGTGGCCAGATTATTATGATCTCTGAATGTGTAATAATCTGGCCACTAATATATATTTTTAGAGGCCAGGTGCATGAATTTGTGCATTGGTGGGGTCTGGCCTGCCTGGCCAGGGGGAGGGGACATGGCCAGTTGGCTGGCCTGCGTGCTGGTGGAACTCCTGGTCGAGGGGACAATTTTCATATTAGCCTTTTATTATATAGGATTGTTTAGGACTAGAAGCCCGGAGCATGACATTTGTGCACTGGGGGAGTGTCCCTTAGCCCAACCTGTACCCTCTATAATCTGGGAGCCCTCGGGAGTTATCCACAGGGATCGGGCCTAAACAGGCAGTTAGACATCCCTTTCACAATCCAGGACTGCTGGCTGCCTGCCTGCCTGATTGCCTCTAACTGCTTCTGCCTGCCAGCCTGATCACCCCCTAACCTCTCCCCTATCAGCCTGATCAACTCCTTACTGCTTCCCTGCCAGTCAGATGGCACCCAACTGCCCTCCCCTGACAACCTGGTCACCCCCAAATGCCTTCCCCTGCATATTCCCTCTTTATTAGATAGGGTTTTATCTTTAACACATTGGACAGCCCTAACTGGTTTGGCTAGGTGGATGGAGCATTGGCCTGCAGACTCAAGGGTCCCAGGTTCAATTCCAGTCAAGGGCATGTACCTTGGTTGGGGCACATACCCAGTGGGGAGTGTGCAGGAGGCAGTTGATTGATGTTTCTTTCTCATAGATGTTTCTAGCTCTCTATTCCTTTCCCTTCCTCTCTGTAAAAATATCAATAAAATATATTTTAAAAAAAGAAACATTTAAGATTCCTCCATATCTGCCTGGGTGGTGTGGCTCAGTGGTTGAGACCCCAGGCTGCCACAGCTGGCAGGTGATCGTGCCATGGGGGTGCGGTGCCCCTGCCAGGCTGAAAACCTAGCCCAGGTTACTGCCACTGGCAGGGGATCAGCCGTGGGGAGTGAATTTGTTTTTGTTTTTGATGAAGGGTCAGGAAGGCCTCTTTTATTGCCTACTTCCCCTTGTAATTTTTGTCCTACCCAGAAAGGAAAAAAGAAGAAAGAATATAAAGTTGCCAAGAGCTGCTGAAAACTTACTTTGTATTTCTTTCTTCCTTCCTCCTTCTCTGTAGGAATCGGCTTTCTTCCTCTGTTATTTGAAACCCTTGTGTGGTGTCCAGTCTTTGCCTTAAGAATCTTAGATGGTATCTGTTAGGCATACTATGCCTTGCAGGGGACTCTTGCCCCTCCCGGCGATTTTCTGTTTTTCTCCTCATAGGTTTCATGACTAACGGCCTTTGGCTTCCAGTAAACAGCCTCACCCAGTCTCCAGTGGACTGCTTACACCTTGACCCACTGCACTTGGTCTGACCCATTACTCTGACTGACCCTGACAAGTGACATAAATATCCCGCACCCCCTACTCTGCCCTGCTGTTGCCATTTTGGTCTCAGCCCTTCTGCTAGCAGATTGAGAGTCTATAACAATAAAAGTGTAATATGCTAATTAGACTGGACAGCCGAATGACCTTCCAGATGCCCTTCCAACTTTCCGGATGAAGCTGAGGCTATGAGGGCCAAGCCCCTTGCACGGATTTCATGCATCGGGCCTCTAGTACATTTATAATTCCTTACCCTTTTGGTCTCATGCGTTCCTCCTTCGGCGACCCTAACAGTATCTTAGTCCTGTTGAGCCTAGACCAATCTCTCTCTCTGTCTCTCTCTATCTCTCTCTCTCTCTCTCTCTCTCTCTCTCTCTCTCTCTCTCTCTCTCTCTCTCTTTCTCTCGTTTTAGAGAAATACAATCCAAAATTTTATACTCAGTTGCTTTTAACTTCCAAAAACTTAAGGGCCTGCATCAGTTCTACAGTTTACAAAAGGAAAGCACCCAAGTAAAGATATCATAAAAGTTAATTATAGCTGAAACCAGTTTGGCTCAGTGGATAGAGCGCCTGAAGACTAGGGGGTTCCATGTTCGATTCCGATCAAGGGGATGGATGTACATTGGTTGCAGGCACATCCCTGGTGGGGGGTGTGCAGGAGGCGGCTGACCCATGTTTCTCTCTCATTGATGTTTCTAACTCTCTCTCTCTTTTCCTCTCTGTAAAATAATTAATAAAATATATATTTAAAAAAAAGTTAATTATGCCTGGAATAAAAAAGCAAGCTCTTTTTCTTTACATGTTGAGTTTTGTTTTCAGTATTAAAATGAAGGTCAAGATTATGTACAAAAATAGTGTTAAGTGAATAATTATGTGTTAGAGGGCAGACACTTCAAAATGATGACCTGAAAAACAGTAAGTCCAATACACTGCACACATCAAGTTGTAGATTAGACAGAAAAATGGCTAATGTCCATAGGCTAAACTGTCAGGTCGGACAGTGGTTAAATCTGGCTTCATTGAAGTAATTTGGTCAGCTATCATAAACAAATTCTTATTAGTCAAAGATTATTTGTTTGATGTTCAACTTTTGATATATCCTATCCTGGATAAGACCTTTAGTTTTCATCAGATTCCTAGAAAAATGTCCTACCTCTTATACTGCATATAGAAAAGATACTAGGTTTGAAGACTTATTTTGATCTGATATGGAAGGATATGAAAGTTCTTCTATTCCATGGTAACAATAAGAAAACTAAAATTAAAAGCATACTTCTCTGTGGAATATGCAGTGAGTGGTAGATGCAAAAAACCCTTGATGAACTGAATTCCAGAGAGAAATGTGTCCTTTGTAGATGAGCAGAAAGCCAAATAGGTCAAAAGCTGGGGCAGGGAGCAGGGGAAAGCGGTGGCGAACAGGCAGACTTTTCTTGCGCCTCCTCCCAGGGCCAGACGGAAAGTAAAACTAAAGTGGGGAGCATTCACCCATAATCACCAACTGAGGTCCAGTTAAAGAGGAGACTTCTATCAAGAAAGGACAGAAAACACCCGGAGACTGACAGAAAGGGAGCTGTCGGGAGAGGAAAGGACCCAGCGCCCAGGAGCAGCCTGCAGGCAGGCAGGCCGAGAGTGGGGAGGGAGCTCCGGGCTATGGGAGGCTGTTCCCTCATAAGACAGAGGCCCGGACCCAGATGGGCTCCGAAGCCTGGAGCACCAGAGCGGAGACCAGAGGCCCAGGTAACATCCCACCTTGAAAGGTGACAGGGCTGCTGGCCACCATGATGCCTGGAGCCGCTCAGAGAGAAGGCGACAGTTTAGTGGTTTTTTTTTTTTTTTTTTCTTTTTCTTTTTCCTAAACCCAGAGCACAGAAGTTTTCATTTGCAGCTGCTCACCTGGGGCTTTGGTGCAGGAAGAGAGTCCGGACTTCAGGTGCCTCAGCAGAGGCTGGGGTGGGAAGCATCAAAGCAGCAGCCCGGAGTCCTGTCCTCAGTGACATACACAGGGACCAAATGGCCTTTGTCTGACTTAAAGAGGAACTAGCCCCTCCCCATAGCCACAGGGCAGGTCAGATGATACAGACCACTCTACCCTAAGGTGACCAGACGTCCAGCTTTTGGGACTTTTTTAAAACGCCTCGGGATGCGGGACAAATTGTTAAGAATCAGGACTGTCCCGCCAAAAGCAGGATGTCTGGTCACCTTACTCTACCCTCAGGAGCCATGCCTACCACAGCCTAAATCAGTGGTTGGCAAACTCAGTCACCAGAGCCAAATATCAACAGCACAACGATTGAAATTTCTTTTGAGAGCCGAAATTTTTAAACTTAAACTTCTTCTAACGTCACTTCTTCAAAATAGACTCGCCCAGGCCGTGGTATTTTGTGGAAGAGCCACACTCAAGGGGCCAAAGAGCCGCTGTGACTCACGAGCTGAGATTTGCTGACCACTGGCTTAAATGTTGTCATTTTTAGAGGAAACAGAAGCAGAAGCCAAGCCTATGGGTTTGAGGGTTTCAACAGTCAGTGACAAGTTTGGGAAAGGAGCTCTCTACCCTACTATCCTGGGCACCAGTCTAGTCTGGTACTTTCCCTGCCTGAGAGAGCTGATAGAAACTGAGGGTTTCCAGCTGATCCCACTGGATTGAATACAAGGATCTCTGCCCAGCCGAGGGCAGAAAAAGACTTTGGGCCAATGGCAGAGGAGTAGCTCTGGGCCAGGGAAATACACCAATCACATTTGCTGAAATCTGAACAGCCCCTTCCCTGCCTAAAAGACTTTTGAGTGATTAAGATTGACAGATGGATTTAACTGACATTTATAGGCCATTTCACCCCAAAGCTGCATAATATACATTCTTCTCAAGTGCACATGGGTCATTCTCAAAGACAGACTACATGTTAGGACACAAATCAAGTCTCTACAAGTTCAAGGAGATTAGAATCACATCAAGTATCTTCTCAGACCACAATGGAATGAAATTAGAAGTCAACTACTGTAAAAACACTCAAAAACCTTCAAACACATGGAGGCTAAGTAGCATGTTAAATAAATAGGTTATCAACGATATCAAGAAAGAAAAGAAGAACTTCCTGGAAACAAATGAAAACAACAACCCCAAATCTCTAGGACACAGCAAAAGCAGTCCAGAGAGGGAAGTTCATAGCATTACAGGCCTACCTCAGAAAACAAGAAAAACTTCTAAGAAACTACTAACTCTACAACTTAAACAATTAGAAAGAGCTGAAACTGGTTTGGCTCAGTGGATAGAGCATTGGCTTGTGGACTGAAAGGTCTTGGGTCAAGGGCATGTACCTTAGTTACGGGCACATCCCCAGTGGGAGTGTGCAGGAGGCAGCTGATCGATGTTTCTCTCTCATCGATGTTTCTAACTCTCTGTCCCTCTCTCTTCCTCTCTGTAAAAAATCAATAAATCACCAATGGATTTCATGTAACTTACATACATCCCTACTTTGATTGCAATGAATAAATACAAATGTAACCCAACATTCTGCAGAGCATCATCTCAATTCGTTGAGGTTCTGCTTCCCGGCATATGTCGACAGTTTGGCTCAAATAAACTCACAAAAATTCTTTACAGGTTTCAATGTTTGTTTGTTTGTTTTTATGTTAACACCCCTGTAATCAAAACAGCTTGGTACTAGCAAAAGAACAGGTATATTGATCAATGGAACAGAACAGATATCCAAGAAATTGACACAAGCCATTACACTCAATTGATATTTGACAAAGGAGACAAGAGCATACAATGGAGTCAAGACAGCCTGTTCAATAAATGGTGTTGGCAAAACTGGACAGATACATGTAAAAAAATAAAACTAGATCACCAACTTATACCATACACAAGAATAAACTCAAAATAGATAAAAGACTTAAATGTAAGTTGTGAAACCATAAGAATCTTAGAAGGAACCATAGGCTGCAAAAAAGACCTGGGCAAGAGGCTGGTCTGGGTACAGACCAATAGAAGAGAGAGCCTGCTGTAAACAGAGACCTTGAGAAGGACAAAGTTGATGAAATGTACAGAATCGTATGGGCTGATAAGACAGGCTGGAATCTAGAAGAGCTTTTGAAGCAAAAACAAATTGCCCAATAATGTCCATTCTTTCCAGAATTTTGCTGAGAAAGTGGCACTAGGAGGGGATTGGACAGAAAACTTCCTTTACCTGGTGAAGGAAATAGACATACAATTTCAGGAAGGGCAGAGAGTCCCAAACAAGATGAACCCAAAGAGATCCATACTAAGAAACATCATAATTCAAATGTAAAAGGGTAAAGACAAAGAGATATTCTTAAAAGCAGCAAGAGAAAAGCAATTAGTTGCCTATAAGGTAGAACCCATAACTGTTGGTTGATTTCTCAACAGAAGGGATTAGCAAGAAATATTCAAAGGGGCGAGAAACAAGGACCAAGATTAGTCTACCCACCAAAGCTATAATCCTATATAATAAAACCTAATATGCTAAATGTTCAGTTGGCTATTCAACCAATCATGCAGGAAGCAGCCAATCAATGATTGATGTTTCTCTCATCACTGGTGTTTCTAGCTCTCTCTCTCTCTCTCTCTCTTTCTTCCTCTCTGAAATAAAAAAAATATATATATTTAAAAAAAGAGGTATACATAACCAACTAAGACTTAATATCCAAAATACACAGGAAAAACTGAGTATTATCAAGAACAAACAGATTATCTAGTGGGAAAATGAGTCAATAATGTGCATAAGCAATTCATAAAAGTGGAAACTGGAACTGCAAATAAACATCTGGAGAGATGCACTATCCCTCCAGGAATAAGAGAAATAAAAATTAAAACAACTGTGCTATGTCACATACTTAAATGGTCAAAAATATCAGGCAAAATCAAGTGCTGTAGAGGAAGGGAGTAAAAAAAAAAAAAGAAACTCTAGTGTATTGTCAGTGGGAGTATAAATTTTTCAGAACAGTTACATACTTTTAGAGTTGAGTATTTGCATAATTTATGACTCTAGCAAATTCCAACCTGAAAACTACTCAGACAATCCCTTATATGGGTAGCAAAAGAGGTCTAAAAAGACAGATACAACATTGTCCATCATAGCATTGTTTGTAAAGTTCAATATCTATCAACAAGGAAATTGATGAATTAAAATGTAGTAAAATATCTATAGGATGTGATACTATAGAGTAGTCAGAAAAATTGAATTAAACCTGGTAAGATCTAAAAAATACAATATTGAGCAATGGACATAAAACAAAACCGAGAAGCAGAATGTCTCTCTATATAACTTGAAAACAATTATAGATATCCATACATACCTTTAAACATACCCCCCCCATACACAAAATTAATGTATAGACAATGGACTAAAAGGGCACATGTGAAATAGATGAGAATGTGTCTATTCAAGGACATGGTAGTGGGAAGCAGAGAATAGGGATGTGTTATGAAGGGGAAAAATAGAAGAATAAAATAAAAATGAAACATGGATCAAGGGGAATGCTATTAATTGTATCAATCTATTTTTGTGGACCTGAAGTCCAACTTAAAAACAAAAATGAGCCCTAACTGCTTTGGTTCAGTGGCTAGAACATCAGCCTGCAGAATGGAGGGTCCCAGGCTCAATTCTGGTCAAGGGCATGTACCTTGGTTGTGGGTACCTCCCCAATAGGGGGCGTGCAGAAGGCAACTGATCAATGTTTCTCTCTCATCAATGTTTTTAACTCCCTCTCCCTCTCCCTTCTTCTCTGTAAAAAATTAATAAAATACATTAAAACAAACAAAAATGATTGTATATTTCTCACCTCATGGAATAGAATTCTACCCTGGTCTGCATTGGTGTATTTAACATCTGAAGCAGAATTCTGTCTTGAGTAGCAGATTTCAAAAAGCATGGACAGTTTGGCCTCTCTTCCTATGAGTCTATTTTTGTTTTTCAGATTCCACATATAAGAGAAATCATATGGTATTTATCTTTCTCAACTGATGGTTGCCAGAGGAGAGGGGTAAAAAAGGTCAAGAGGGATATAGTCAATAATATTGTGATAACTTAGCACAGGGAAAGATGACTACTAGACTTAGTGTGGTGATTACATTGTAAGGCATCTATACTAATAAAAGGGTAATATGCTAATTAGACCGGGAGACCTTCTGGACAAAGCCATGATGATGGTGCTGAGGCAGAGATGGTTAGGGGTGACCAGGCCAGCGGCGGGGAGGGGGGGCAGTTGGGGGCAAGCAGGCTGTCAGGGGAGCAGTTGGGGGTAATAAGGCCAGCAGGAGGATAGTTGGGGGTGATCAGTCATGTGGGGAGGTGGGGTGGGAAAGAGGTGTGGGCTATCAGGCTGGCAAGAAGGTGATAGTTGGGGGCAAACAGGCCAGCAGGGGGAGCAGTTGGGGGTGAGCAGGCTGGCAGGCAGAGTGGTTAGGGGTGATCAGGCAGACATCCAGGGATTGGGCCTAAACTGGCAGTTGGACATCCCCTGAGGGGTCCCAGATTGGAAAGGGTGCAGGCCAGGCTGAGGGACACCCCCCCTCCCCCCCCCGCTCCCCCATGCACAAATTTGGTGCACCAGGCCATTAGTGTACTAATATATGTTGAATCACTATATTGTACCTGAAACTAATATAATATGGTATACCAACTGTACTTAAATCAATTTTGAAAAGGAATTGACAAATCCTATTGTGTTCAGAGGAGAGTAGTCAGGACAGTGGAGGGGCCTGTAAGGGGAATGCCATATAATAAATAACTGAAGGAAAGGAACTTAGAAACCATACAATTTTAGGTAAAGGAGACCTTAGAAATCATCTTGTTCACTTTCTCACTATTTCACTTAAACTAGTGAAGACATGAGAACTGGGAGGTCAAGTGACTTGTCCACAATCAAAGGTCAGATAGAAATGACAGTTATTTTCATATTAGAGGCCCAGTGCATGAATTTGTGCACAGGTGGTGTTCCTTGGCCTGGCTGGAGATCAGGGTTGATCGGAGCCACCTTGCCCAGTCCTGATTGTGGCTGATTGTGGCCAGCTGGCTGGGAGAAGGGACTATGGGAGGTTGGGCCACTGGAGGTTGGCTGTGGGAGTGCACTGACCACCAGGGGACAGCTCCTGCATTGAGCGTCTGCCCCCTGGTGGTTGGTCTGCATCATAGCTACCAGCCGGTTGTCTGGTCGTAATGGTCACTGAGGCTTATATATATGTTTGAAAAATTGTCATATGGAAGAAGAATTAAACTATTCAGAGAGAGGAACCAGGATGAAAATAGGCAAGTTTCAGGAAGGAGGATTTTAATGTGAAATAACTTTCCACTTGGAACTTTTTAACAATGGGACATGTATAATTGTTGTTGGAGAGAATTTCAGGGGAAGCTTATAGGATGCTTAACCAGAGAGTTGGAGAAAGTGGTGAGATTTTGGGAAGGGGACAATAAATGATACCTGGTCTTTTCCTTCTGAGTTTGGAAACAGTTTTGACATAGACAGAAGTCCTGAAGATGGAGAAATGGGGTTAGCTCTATTACTGTTTTAACTGATTGGCAAATGTGGCTTTAGGTGAGCTGATGCATGATTAGCACTCAGGACCAAGCTGGCACTTAACAAGCAGTCAATAAATGTTGTCTACTATCCTATCGAATAAAAGGGTAAGATGCAAATTGACCATCACTCCAACACACAAGATGGCTGCCCCTATGTGGCCAAAGATGGCTACCCCCATGTGGTCAAAGATGGCTGCCCCCATGTGACACAAGATGGCCAGCAGGGGAAGGCAGTTAGGAGGACCAGGCCTGTAAGGGAGGGCAGTTGGGGGCACTCAGGCCTGCAGGGGAGGGTAGTTGGGAGGGACCAGGCCTGCAGGGAAGGGCAGTTTTGGGCAATCAGGCTGGCAAGGGAGCAGTTAAGCATTGATCAGGCTAGCAGGGCAGAAGCAGTTAGGGGCAGTTAGGCAGGCAGGCAGGTGAGCAGTTGGGAGCCAGAAGTCCTGGATTGTGAGAGGAATGTCCAACTGCCAGTTTAGGCCCCATCTGAGTGAGATCAGGCTTAAATGGGGAGTTGGACATCCCTCCAGGGGTGCCAGATTGGAGAGGGTGCAGGCTGGGCTGAGGGACACTCCCCACCATGTGCACGAACTTTGTGCACTGGGGCTCTAGTGTTATTATAATGATGATGAAGAGAGGCAGAGGGAAAGAAGAGGAAGGGGTAAAGGAGGAAGCCACATTGAGTTGGCAATCCCAGGATACATTCCCAATAAGAGGACACCCTGCTTTTGTGAGCAGGGGTGAGTAGACAAGAATGTGTGCATCTTACAGACAGACTGGTCCCAAGAAAGAGAGCTCAGAAGGGACCGAGTTGGGCTTGTTCAGCTCATCTTCCCAAATTCACAAAACAGCTCATGCACTCTTCCTTCCTCATGAGGTAGAGTGAGTGAGGGATGGGGTGTCGGGACCCGCCAGGAATGTTATTCAAGCCCCAATAGATCACGTGGTTGTCTACCTATTATATAACTTTTAATTGCTTGTATTCCTTGTATCTCCACTGAATGGCACTCTGTAATATGTAGTAGGAACATGGTAACTATTTGTTGAATGGGTGAAACATTGAGTCGAACTAGGCATCTTCTGTAAAATAAACTTATGGCAGTTAACTTTGATTAGAACCTGTCATCAACCCACACTGGATCTCCTTATGTCTAAGGGGAGGGTTCCGGTCTCCCTCCAGCCTGTAAGTGTTGTGGACTAAGGAGCATCCAGGCAGGTTCAGTAAGTCTGTGACTAAGTTCCCGTCTCTTAGATGCAAGAGAAGTTGCGTTGTGGATGCTTGTTGGGGGGGCAGGGGGGGGGGCGAAGGGGGGGCGGGGAGGTTGTGGACTGTAGCGTTGCCACATCGCCCTCTTGTGGTTGCTGTATGGAATTCTTCACAAAATCCTTTCTGTGAAGAATGGGCAATAATTTCCACTTGGAACTTTTCCACAATGGAACACGCATAACTGCCGTGGGAGAAAATTTCAGGGGAGGCTTGCAGGATGCTTACCCAGGGAGTTAGAGAGTGGTGGGCCTCTAAGTTGGTGGTTCTACATAGATCTCAACCAAGATTTCATTTGGGTTTGAGGTAGGGTTTGGGCATCAATATTTTTTAAAAGTTATCTGGCAACTCTAACATGTAGGTAACCTTGGGAATGTTGGCAGGTGTAAGCCATGCTTACGTGACCAAGTGGACACCTTCCCAAAATGTGATTTTTGGCCTTGGCCAGGTGGCTCAGTTGGTTGGAACATCATCTCTCTCCTTTAATCCATGTCTCTTTCACTCTCCCTTTCCCCTTCCTCTCTCTAAACATATCCTCGGGTGTAGATTTAAAAAATGTTATTTTTGGCCCGGTGGGTGTAGCTCAGTGATTGAGCATTGACCTATGAAACAAGAAGTCATGGTTTGATTCCCAGAGCACATGCCTGGGTTGTGGGCTTGATCCCTAGTGTGGGGCATGCAGGAGGCAGCTGATCAATGATTTTTTTCTCATCATTGATGTTTCTATTTCTCTCTCCCATCCTTCCTCTCTGAAATCAATAAAAAATATATATTTTTAAAAATGTGATTTTGAGAGCTCTACTTATTGGTATATAGAAGTATAGTTAATCTACACAAAATCACTAGGTAGTCAGTATGGTTTTAGATTCGTGAGTCTCAGTCAGTGGGGGAGCTTTTCCCCACCAGGAAACATTTAGCAATGGCTGGAGACATTGTCTTGATTGGGGACAGGGTATGTGCTACTGGCATCTGCCAAACATCATGCAATGCACGGGGCAGCCATGAAAACAATTATCTGGACCAAAATGTCCACACTGCTACAGTCCTCTCCCCCCACCCCCATATATTTAATTGATTTTTTTGCAGAGAGGAATGGAGAGGGATAGAGAGTTAGAAACATCAATGAGAGAGAAACATCCATCACCTGCGTCCTGCACACACTCCACTGGGGATGTGCCCACAACCAAGGTACATGCCCTTGACAGGAATCCAACCTGGGACACTTGAGTCCACAGGCCAATGTTCTATCCACTGAGCCAAACTGGTTAGGGCAGTGGTCAGCAAACTCATTAGTCAGCAGAGCCAAATATCAGCAGGATGACGATTGACATTTCTTTTGAGAGTCAGATTTTTAAAACTTAAACTATATAGGTAGGTACGTTGTTATGAACTTATTTAGGGTACTCGTAAGCTGGCCTTTGCTAAAAACTCAAGGGGCCAAAGAGCCGCATGTGGCTCGCGAGCCACAGTTTGCCACCACTGGGTTAGGGCCACATTGCTACAGTTGAGAAACCCTGCTTTGTATTGCTTCATAGGGGGAATTTGGAGAAGTTTGAGCAAGGCAATTACTCTGGCAGTGACAAAACATGAAACAACCCTTTCCACACAGTTCTTTTCTCCGTGTGGAAGGGGGCTCCTGACTTTGGTGGGGAAGGCAGCTCCCCTAGGAAAGGAACCGTCTCACAGCTCCTCCAATCAAAGCAGCCGCCTTCGGTACTACACAGCTACAGCTACAGAGACACAGGCCATGAAGCATGTGTTGCCATCCCACTATGCCATGAATCCTGTCAGTATCACAAGACACGGGTACAAGTTTCTTGACGAACTGTCTGTGTTTTCTTCATTTCCTGGAGGTAGAAACAGAAACTGCAGGAAGAGAAGTCACTGACTGTCATGGGTGGCTTCTCAGTCAGCGTTCGCACCCTTTACCAATCACATCTGGGTGGTCTAATGAGAGAAAGTGTCCTAAAGAGGCTTGAGAGCATGCCCGGTCATACTGCAGAACAGCAGTCCCTTAAGACGGAAAATGAGTCTTTTCCTCCTGAGTTCTCCAGAATTCAGATGTGCTCATTCAGAAAACTACATTAGAGAAGAATCATGGGGAAGTCAGACTCTAAAGTATCAGTTTTACTTTTATTTTTATTTTTTTAAGCCCAAGGCAAAGGAATGCTCCAGCTTGCACACGAAGGTCATGTGAAAGATGGCACAAAAGACTCCAAGACACCGCCACCCTCCCCAGGGAGGTCTTGACCTGGGATAGGAAACTTTGAGGATCAGCCCCTTCTTTCCCCCTTTGCGCCTGCCCTTCCAGCGTGTGGGATTCAGCCACAGGAAAACCCAAGTGCTGAAAACTGAGCTTCTGGGGGGAGCTGAGTTGTAAAGGAGAGAGTGCTCAGACAGCCCAAGATGAGACAAAGGAGACATAGTGGACATTTTTTTTCTCATTTATTCCCTGCCCAGCAATGAATTCCACTGCTTATGTTTGGGGAATTTGCTAACTCATAAGAGGCAGAGCCCCCCCTGCCACTATGCCAGGAGAAAATGGCAGGTATTGAAATCCCAGCCTCCCTAGAGAGAACATGGGTGAGTGGCCTAGGACGGGCCACTCAGTCCCAGACTCTGGGTTAGAAAATAGAGGTGGAGAGATGACTAAGGACCCTGGAGCAGTCACTTTGGTTCAGACAGTGCCAACAGCAGAATGAGTTCCCAATCCAGCGGAGGTAGGAGGGAGGGGGTGGTGGAGCCCAGATCGAGTGCTGGAGGACAATGGCAGAGCCACTGGTGCTCAGCGTTGCCATCCCTGAGCTGGGTTTGTGATTGTGGGGAGCGGCTACAGTGTTTGCACAGGTTCAAGCCTCGGACTGATGAGAGGGCACAGTCCTCTCATGACCACATGCAAGTCCTCCAAGCACAATTAAAGCCAACAGCTATAGTTGTAAACTTGAACCTGTGGTCCGAACACGTGGCCCACGTGCCTGAGTGACGTGGGCTTGATAGAGTTCAGGTGCATGTAGTTGAGTGGAATTGAAACCCACCAGAATGTTGTAAACATCGTGACCACGCCCTTACTTTGCCTGGTGGCATCTGCTGTAAGATGGCTGGTAGTCCTAGGTGCTGTCTCTCCATCAGAGAAGCAGTGTCCCACCCAGACCCAGCTTTCATTCTCTTGTCTGTCTTTTCTCAATCCTTCACACCCCCTCCTCCCAGGGTCATTGAACCTGGCTGAGCTGGCATGGCACATAAGGTGCCCTGGGGCTGAGTATGCTCGCCACAGCCTATGTCTTCCTGTTTCCTGCTCATTTTCAAAGCATGGTTTTACAGACCCCCCACCTAGCAATATCTTTTCAGTAGAATCCTTTTCTACATTAAAAAATAAATAAATAAATAAATAAAATCCAGCCCAGCTGGTTTGGCTCAGTGGGTAGAGCGTCGGCCTGTGGACTGAAGGGTCCTGGGTTTGATTCCGATCAAGGACACATGCCCGGAAGGCAGCTGATCAAGGATTCCCTCTCATCATTGATGTTTCTATCTCTCTCTTTCTCCCTCTCCGTTCCTCTCTGACATTAATAAAAATATTTTAAAACAAAACCTAGACCCATTTTCTGCTGATTACAGCTAAGAACAACTATTACCAAATGGTTACTGGGGAGTGAGCAACAGAACTAAAGTATGAATGGACTGAACAGAGGAGGTCCCAGGTGATAGGACCTCAGAGTTCTGAGCTGGGAAGTTGGTGATCCTCGCTCCATGGTTGGAAGACAGCTGGAGCTTTCTTAGTGTCAGACAAGTACATATCAGAAAGAGGAAGAGCTTCCATTGGGGAAGGACTGTCTGTCTGAAAGCAAGAGAATAGGAAGAAAACGGGACTTTATGAAAAGCTCTCTGTCTGCAGCCTGCAGTTTATTAAGCATTCCATTCCTTGAAACTGTGGGGCTAAAATATGTTAATTTTCTACTTCCGGAGAGATTCGGCGCCAGGGGTTAGGAAGTTCCTGCTGCTGGAGACCCTGGCCATGGGAGGCCACACATGTAGGACGAGGTCAGAAGAAGGCTGACGAGTCTTTGAAGCTCCAGGTTTGTTGCTCAACGGAGCAAAGAGAGAACTAGAATTTAAAATATTTTGGGGAAGTGAAAAGTCACCCTAAAAGAAGTTCTGATGATCGCAGATTCCTCTGTAACAGCATCACCAAATTCTTGCCACTTTTCTTTAAATCTGAGCACCGTCTGCACACTCTTAAGACTATACTTTTAAGAATCTTAGATGACTTTCATTCCATGATTCAAAGCTCGGAGACCCCAAAGCCATGTTTTCAGTTTATTGACTCTAGCTCTTCTTCTGTCACAGTGTTTTACAGACAATAAGGATCTCATCCTTCCTGGCCCATCCAGAGAGAGAGAGCCTGAGGCACCGGGCCTCCATCAGGCCTGCGTGGTGACCTGCAGCGGCTCCTAGAACCAAGCACAGGCAGCCAGAGTGGCAAGGGTTCCAGGCTCTGGTGGTGGCCAGCTGCCTGAGCTAGGAGCTCTACGCGCTAGCTTCCTGCCTGTGGCTTTCCTTATCCACTCCCAGCGAAGAGCAAGACGCCGAAGGTCTAGACTCGTGGGTTTGCATCGTCCATTCTGTCTGCTGCTCCACAGAGACGGAAAGCTGTCCTGGGCCTGTGCCCCGCAGAGCAGACTGAGTGGGTGGGAAACTTCCCTTTCTTGTTCCTGTCGCTGGTGGGTGTGCAGGCGACATCCCCAGGCAGTTGATCCGAGGAGTGCGGTCTGTAGAGTATCGGGAGAACTTGAGACCTGGGGCCAAGTTCAGTGTTTCTTTTGTCTCCTCCGTGCTCTTTCCGCCAGTCCCTACCCCGGGGCTGTGGTGTCAGCTCTCTGGAAGTGTCACGCTGGCATAGACCGTGATGGAGCTTGGTTTCTGGGGGCAAAACAGAGGGCGTCTGTGAGTGGGGGGACGGGCTCTGGCTTCACAGGAATGAATAGACACAGCACAGCTTAGGAGAAGGGAGGGGCCTCAGAAAACTTGTAGCATAGACACTTGCTCAGGGCCTGTCTGTCAAAGTCAGCCCCAGCTGCCTGTCGTGGCCGCAAGGTGGACTATGGCTCCTTCCAAGTGGATGCCTGCCCTCAGGAGTCAGGAGACGGGGAGAGCTGTGACCAGATGCACCAGAACCTGGCATCCTCCCCTCCTCACTCTCTTTCCTTCTTCTGACATACACTGAGTGGCCAGATGATGATGATGATCTCTGAGCGCATAATAATCTGGACACTCAGTGTATATCCTATATAATAAAAGGCTAATATGCAAATTGTCCCCTCAACCAGGAGTTCGACCAGCAGGCAGGCCAGCCAATTGCCCATGTCCTCTCCCCTTGGTCAGGCTGGCTGGACGCCCCCCCCCCATGCACGAATTCATGCACCGGGCCTCTAATACACACACACACACACACACACACACACACACACACTGAGTGGCCAGATTATTATGCGTTCAGAGATCATAATAGTCTGGCCACTCAGTGTATAAGGAAAACCATTTGTTTTGGTCTCATGGGGCACAGTTTGGAGAAGCTAAGAGAATCCCAAATTCCGGAGCTTTACAAAGGGCTAGTGGTTCAGGCAGGAGAGACGGAGGGAGAGGAGGTGAGGCTTTGGGGCAAAGACCTTTTGTAGAGAGGAGGTTCAAGCGTCTGAGAAAGAAAGAGACAAAAGTGGGAAAAGTCAGGAGGTTTTCCTGTGAAATACACTGTTTTTCTTTCCCCAGAAAACTTCATTATAAATTTAGATGATTTTGTAAAAGATTTTAAAGTCAGAGCATGTGTACAGTGAGCGCTTCGAGGAACAGGGGTAAATGTAGGCCTTTCTGTGGCCTTTTAATCCTCACCTGCCCCCTAAAATGCTTTATTTAAGAGAGCTCAGCCAGAGTCAAGATTCCAGCCCAGAATGTATTTCTGTCCATTTATTGACAGTAAAAGGAGAGCGTGCTGTCAAGTGGGATGAATCCAAGGCTGATTCTGCGATGGGAGTGGGTGAGGCCCATTCTGGACTGCCCGTCACATGCTCTTCCAGGCTTCAGACCTACGCAGGGCTCAGCCCCTAAATATTCTGATTAAATAGGGCCGGATGGAGCCTAGACGCAGGCATTTTACAAATGATTCTGTTACACAGTTGGACGTGAGAACTCCTGGACTCAGACTGCAATCCCCAAACTTTTTTTTTTTTTTTAATAAAAAATATATTTCTTTATGATTTCAGAGAGGAAAGAAGAGGTAGAGAGAGAGAGAAACATCGACGATGAGAGAGAATCATTGATCAGCTGCCTCCTGCATGCCCCCCACTGGGGATCAAGCCCACAACCCAGACGTGTGCCCTTGGCCAGAATCGAACCTGAGACCCTTCAGTCCACAGGCCGACGCTCTACCCACTGAGCCAAACTGGCGAGGGCGCAATCCCCAAACTTAAAGGTGCGTCTGGAGCCCCAGGGGTTGCTGTTTTTGGTGTGTAGCTGTCGGTTGCTTGCCATAGGCATTCTGCTCGAACTGCATCCTGGGTGGAAAAGTCCTGGAATCTTCATTTTTAACAAAGACACCAGCGGATTCTGAGAAACACCAGTGAGCAGAGGAAGCTGTGAGCAGCCGTGAGGGGTTCCCGGAAGCCCCACAACCAAGGCCGCCACTGCTCCTGGCTACCTTCTTCTTCTTTTTCTTTTTTTCTTTAAGTATTTTATTGATTTTTTAACAGAGAGGAAGGAAGAGGGACAGAGAGTTAGAAACATTGATGAGAGAGAAACATTGATCAGATGCCTCCTGCACACTCCCCACTGGGGATGTGCCCGCAACCAAGGTACATGCCCTTGACCTTGTCCGGAATTGAACCTGGGACCCTTCAGTCCACAGACCGACGCTCTATCCACTGAGCCAAACCGATTAGGGCTCCTTGCTACTTTCTTGCAGGGCCTCTGTGTCCTTTCAGCTCTGCCCACGCCCCAGCCTTCCCGCCCCTCCGCTTCCCTCTCTGCAGAGATGCCTCACCTGGGCAGGCTCTGGGGCAGGCTCTGCGGCTGCCACGTAGATGGTGGTGCAGGGGTCCTGGGCGGGCAGGGGATCCGGTTTCTTCTGAAGAGACTAGCGAGAAGCAAATAAAGCAGGAAGTTAGCGGAAGGCAAAGTTATTTCTCATCCGTGGAGTTACCTTGAGTGATTCCCCACTGAGATGCACAGAATCAGAAAGCATTGAGTTAAAAACTCCTTAGGATAATTTGGTCCAGCCTCCTTCCCAGGTGGAAATTCTCTCCCAAAATCCCTGGAACTCAATTCTTGGGGCTTTGCTTGGACCCCACAGTGACACCTTAGCGCTCACAACCTCATGTGTCAGCCTAACTTGTCATTTGTGCTGCCCGAATGTGTGAGAGGCCTTCCTGACAGTGAACCAACATCCGTGGCTCTTCCTGGGACCCCTGAAGGGAAAGCCTTCTCCTGGTATTTGAGCCTGGCTCATATCATTTCCCACATGCAGACTTCATGCCATCCCCACACTCCAACACGGCTTTTCCTTACTTCTGTTTCCCGTATGAACTATGGAACTTCGTAATAACCACCCACATGCGTGTTAAAGTTTACAAAGTTCTTCACATGTCTTTCCATTTGCCTCACAACCACTGTGTGCTAAATACTGTTGTCACTCACATTTTACAGGTTAACAATGCAAAAAGCACTGAAGCCAGGAGTCCCACCCAGCACTTGTGAAGTGCATGCTCTTTCCACCAGACCCTTCTCCTCTGGTCATCCAACTTATACTGACCTCTCCTTGGCCTAAATGCCTCAGTTATTTATTTTAAAATACATTTTATTGTTTTTTTTACAGAGAGGAAGGGAGAGAAATAGGGAGTCAGAAACATTAATGAGAGAGGAACATCAATCAGCTGTCTCCTGTACACTCCCTACTGGGGAAGTGCCCGCAACCAAGGTACATGCCCTTGACCGGAATGGGCAGTCCACAGGCCGATGCTCCAGCCACCGAGCCAAACCGGTTAGGGCAATTCCTTGGTTATTTAAAATCTAATCCACACACGATGGCACTTAACTGCAGGCTGAATTTAACACACTCCTATTTAAACATTGTTTCTCCAAATAGACGATCAGTTCCTTGAGAAATCAGCTATATTTCTTTGCATTCCCCACAAAATAGCGCTGGTGTTTTGATGAATCACAATCTACAACACCAGGATGAAGTCAGGGTGGGGATACTTTGTGACCACAACCCTGTAAGACGGAGATGACGTATTTTATGCCAGGAAAGCCATCCTTTCAGCAAGGATGTGGGGCACGCTAGTGTAGAGTGATGCTTCTCTCCACTTTTCCTGATACAGAGCAAGACTCGAAACAAGCACATGGTTTCTCATAGGAGAGGACTTAGACTCTTGTCACCGAGGCTGTGTCCCACCCTAGGAATTGGAAGAGGTTTACTTGAAGGAGAAAAGCTTCCAGGTGGAACATGATCTTTCTCTTCATGCATTTTGCTGAGTTGCCATGTAGAAGAGAAATTGGGTTTGTAATGTAGAGTCCTTCAGGTTTAAACCCAGGTTGGAATTTTAGGGAAATCTTTTGTGTAATGTAATAAAGAGTTTTCTAAAATAAAAGGTGCTCATGTGTGGGATGAATTGCAATGGGAGGCAGTGAGAATGCCTGGGTGGCTCAGGACTTCTCATACTTCAATGTATCTATGATTTACCTGGGGATTTTTTTTTATTTTTTAAAAATGATTTCAGAGAGGAAGGGAAAGGGAGAGATAGAAACATCAGTGATGAGAGAGAATAATTGAATGGCTGCCTCCTGCACGCCCTCTACTGGGGATCGAGCCCGCAACCTGGGCATGCGCCCCCCCCTCCCCCCTTTAAAAAAATATATTTTATTGATTTTTTATAGAAAGGAAGAAAGAGGGGGTAGAGAGTTAGAAACATCGATGAGAGAGAAACATCGATCAGCTGCCTCTTGAACACCCCCTACCAGTGTACATGCCCTTGACCAGAATTGAACCTGGGACCCGGCAGTCCGCAGCCAGACACTCTATCCACTGAGCCAAACTGGCTAGGGCTACTTAGGGATTTTCTTAGGAGGCTGGTTCTATTTCAGAAGGTTTGGGGCGGGGCCTGGGATTCTGCATTTCTAACAAGGTCCCAGGTGCTGCTGCTAATGCTTGGTCTGAGACTATATTTTAGTAAAAAGAAGATAGCCAACACTTTGAAAGTAATGTTGTAGAAAGTAATTCAAGCAGTAATTTCTTGGTTCCAATAGATTACTTTCAAGATTCCATACAATTTGGAGAAGTTTTGAATTTAAGGAAGAATTACTTGCAATAATGAGATGCACAAGAAGGATGTAAAACTATCCAATCCTTGCCCGTCTGACTGCCTGGGAGGGCGTTTCTATGACCTGGCTAAGAGGCATGAAGGAGAAGGCATATGAGTTGCTTTTACATCTCATTAAAAAGTTTAGAAAAAAGGAAAACGCATAGGAAACACATGGTTTTGTCACTTCAACACAATATGGTTATCAGGTTGTTAGATTTCACGTCAGGATTTTTATCTAGGTTTAGGGAATTCTTTTAAACATGGATGTAATAACTTAGTACCTTTTTGTATCTTGAAGCCTTCAGTTAGGGCACAACTCCAGGAAGCATGATTTACAAGGAACTGCAGGTGCATTATACCCTCATTCTTTATGAATGCTATCCCCTGGGACTGTGCAAGGTGCTAGCCCTGATAAGACCTATAAGAGTCCCTAGCAGACAGCAGACATTTATTTGGTAAAGAATTTTCTATGTTATTATAGCCTTTCTGAAGGTATTAAATAGCCATTAAAAATAAGAACAAAGACAATGTTAATAAATTTGGATAATTGTCCATGGTATCACAGTTGTTATGTAATATCACATAGGCATTGTAAATATGAACAAAAAAACTATAAAGATGTGGGTAAGTCTAAATGCACATTGAAAACAATAATAATTGTCTTATATGTTTAAAACATATGAAATTAAAATAATGACCAAAAAGGCACATAAATCTAAAGGTGAAATTGAAGATGGAGTTAAAATAAAATAAAGGTGGAGTTAGAGTATTGCCCAGAAATAAATATTAGACTTTGATAAATCAAGGATGCATTTCCTTATTTCTAGGGTAACCAATTTGTTTAATTACTAATCTAATAGGCAAATTAAATAATAAAAATATAATTTAAATATCCTCTCAAAGACACCTCTGGCTTCACTCATGAATCCTGCCAAATATTTAAGAATAAAAATAACATAAATAATACACAAACATTTCCAGAGAATAAAAAAAGAAAATATATCCTATAATGAGGGGAATGCAAAATAAAACTATAAAAATCCACATCCAACAGAATAAATAAAATTTGAAAGACTAATAATACCAAGTTTTGATTAGAATGTATAGCAACTGAAATTCTTATAACTATCCTATATAATAAAAGCCTAATATGCTAAGTGTCCGACAGTTCATTCGACCTTTTGACCAGTCACTATGAAGCGCACTGACCACAGGGAGTAGACAATCTGACCAGTAGGTTAGTTTGCTGCTGGGGTCCAGCTGATTGAGACTGGGCAAGATGGGCTGGACACACCCTGGAGCCCCCCTCCCGACCCTGATTATATACTGGTAGGGTCTCTTGGCCTGGCATGTGCCCTCTAGCAATCCAGGTTCCCTCAAAGGATTCCAAGAGCTGATTTTGGCTCTATTCCCACAGACCAGGCCGAGGGACAACACCCCCCTCCCCCCAGTAGTATCATAATAGCTAGTCATAATCCCTTTGACCTCCCTCTTAACATCTGCTCAATGTATCTGATAGAAAAGTAAGTTGTTATACCCACTTTGAAAAAAAAAGTTTGGCCTTATTTAGTAAATTTGAAGATATGCATACTCTATGATTCAGCAATCCTACTTCTAGGTATATACTATACAAAAATATGTGCACATGTTTACCAAGAGAAGGACATATGTTTGAGCGTTCATAGTGCCATTTTTATAGAAGCCTCACAGTGGAAATAATCCAAATGTCTATCAGTAGTCAACTGGATAAATAAACTAGTATAGTCATGCATTGACATCTATAAAAAAAAGGAAAGTGAATGTATTATATCTAAGCTCAAAGACATGTATGAATATCATAAAGGTAATGTTGAACAAAAGAAATCAAACAAAAGAAAAGATACTGTAGGATTCCATTTTTATAAAATCAAGAAAAAAGAGAGAAAATGAAATTATAGTTTTAGAAGTCAGAAGTCAGGAGAGTGCTATCTTTGGGGAGGAGTGAGAAGTTAATGATTGGGAGAGGTACCAGGAGGGATGGGGGTTGCTGCCAATGTTCTGTTCCTTTATCTGAGTAATAGTTTTAGGGAGACTCAATACTGCAAGACATAATTTCTCCTCAAATAGATCTGTAGATTCAATGCAATCCTGGTAGGAATTTTTTTTCCTTTTTGTGATACTTGAGAAGTTGATTCTAAAATACATATAAATGGTCAAAAACTCTTAAAGAAAAACAAGATACGAAGATCTGCTTTACTAGATATTGAGATGTAATAACTCATTGATCTGACACATATATTGTGCACTTTTGGTATCTATGCCAGACTTTATACAATAAAAAGAGGGGTGCTTACTGCATCGAATAGATAGGAAAGGACCATGATAAAGCTGAACCTTCATATAAGAGTAGAGGTTACTCTTAGGACTCTAATATACTTATACTAGAGGCCCAATGCAAGAAGATTCGTGCAAGAATGGGCCTTCCTTCCCCTGGGTGCCGGCACTGCCTTTGCTCTGGCAGAAGCCGCCTTTTCACTCCAGCCCAGAGCCACCTTTCTGCTCTGACCCAGAGCTGCCTTTCCACCTTCCCATGCTGCCCAGAGGCCTGGAGTAGCTGGGGTGGTGTGAAACACCTACATCGTCGCCATGGTGACGACGCAAGTGTCCTGCCCCATCCCTGTCCACTTGATGCCCATGTATGCAAATTAACCTGCCATCTTTGTTGGGTTAATTTGCATACCATCTCCTGATTGGCTGGTGGGTGTCGCAAAGATACAGTCAATTAGCAAGTTATTCTTTTATTAGGTAGAAGATAGATTAAGTAGATGGAAGATGGTTCTCGGTGGTTGTCATGGCTTGTGTAATAAACCCTCCCAGCCACTAGAGGACATCAGAAATAAAAGTTTTGTCTAAAAGTTCATCTCTGGTTATCAGAAATGCATTTATTGTCATCTGATGCGATTTTCCAACATACTAATCAAATATCTCATTGCCTTTATATCCCTTACTCCAGAATTTGCTTTCTGGTAAACTCTGAATGGCCAGATACTGGCCTATCACCTAGAACTGTTTTCATGTCTGAAAAACTATAGTATCATAATAGCTAATCATAATCCCACTAATCCCCCTCTTGACATCTAAGCATCATCATAATTCTAATTTCTTCATCCCTCTCTGCTGTCTCAGTCCAACAATCACAGTTTTGCTTTCTTTTATTTTCAGCCTATGTATCATCTTCCATCTCTTCACCACCGTCCAGCCAGAATCCTCAAGATCTCCCTTCCTTGGCACTTTGGCACTTTGCAAACTTCTAAACGTGGACCAGACCAACCTGTCACACAATTGCTTTCCTAAACCTTTTCCACTCTCCTCACGCTTGCACCTTTTTCCCTAGAGAAGGAGAGAGTTTCCTAGCCTGGAATGGTAGACTCCTAGAATGTGTGAGAGCTGGAAGGAGTCATACGTCATGTCTTTCTAACTTCCTTTTTTTTTCCCCCTGTGAAGAAACAGATGACCAGAAGATTACCCGGTATTTTCTGTTATTTCGCTAACAAATAGTCCCATCTGACACTGAAGCTAATATCCTTTCAGAGCGCTCTTGCTCTTGACTTCTGCTCCCTTAACTTCCCCTGCTTCAGAACCCATGGAGAACCGTGGATGTCAGAAATGCATGGCCAACTGGCAGGAAGCCATAGGAAACACCCCAGAAAAAGAAAGTGTAGGACTTACTCCTGATTTCTGGACTTGGGCATAGATGGTAAGGTTTTTTGCTTCCACTGTTGGCTTGTAATGGTCTGTGTGGCCTGGAGAAAAGAGACCATAGAGTTATCTCCCTCTGGTCCCCAGCATGAACCTCCCCCTCCCTATTGGGTACCAATTTCCCTAAGAGCACCACAGAACAAAGCACTGAGTCCCCCACTCTCCCCAACCCCCTGCACACCTGTCATTTGGCATTAGGTTAGTTACTTGAATTCTCTGGGCCGATTTTCCTGTCTGTGAAATGGGTTGAAACACCTGCCTCAAAGGGCTGTTGTGATGATAACATGCGCCATGACTTGTGAAGGGTTTAGAGTAGGGGGTGGCAAATAGTAAATTCCCAATGCACGGTAAGTGTCATAAATTATTTTAATCTTTATTTGTTGATGTGTGTATCTGTTTTTTTTAAATTAGGATGCTAAGTTTTTAAAGGGCAGGGTGAGTTATGTATGCCTTTTTTTGTGTGTATTTTTCAGCTCATAACCGTCTGCTTCACTAACAGCTCTCTTGCCTCCCTATTTCGGTGGGACTTGATGTGTATGTGAAGGGGAGGGACTCTAGAAGGATAGGCCGCCTGAGATTACTTAGCAAATAAAGTTATAATGCCATTCTATTGCCTACCAATAGGAAATTTTGCTCAGAGCCCAGGGTTTCTGGAAAGTAATGTTGCAAAACATTTTCATTTTTAACCAATATTACAACTTTTTAAAATTATAGAAATCATTCTAGTTACAAAAATAAAAATTGTATAGAGTAAGCCTGCCAGCATGGCTCAGTGGTTGAATGTCGACCTATAAACCAGGAGGTCACAGTTGGATTCCCAGTCAGGGCACATGCCCGGGTTGCAGGGTCGATCCCCAGTAGGGGGCATGCAAGAGGCAACTGGTCAATGATTCTCTCTCATCATTGATTTTCTTATCTCTCTCTCTCTCCTTCTCCTTTCCTCTCTGAAAGCAATAAGAATATATTTTTCAAATGGTACAGAATAAAAATTATATCCCTCTACCCCATTAAGCTGTGCAATTTTATTCTCAGAAATAATCGCTTTTAACAGTTACATTTATATTCTTCAGGACCAGCTCTGTGCAATAGAATTTCCTGTGATGGTGAAAATGTTTCATGACTGCAGTCTAATACAGTAGCCACAAACCACATGTGGCTATTGAGCATTTGAACTGTGATTAATGCAAATCAGGCCCTGAATTATAAATTCAATTTTATTCTAATTAATTTAAATTTAAAAAGCCACACGTGGCTAGTGACTACCTAGGACAGTGCAGTCCTAGACATTTGCTGTATTTATATAGATATTTTGTATGAAAATAGGGTCATTCCATATACGCTTTTCTTAACCTTTTCACATACAATGTGTTGAGGGTATTTCCCACCTACCTCATTTTTACTAATGTTTCATGGCAGACTTTGCATGCCTCATGTAGCAGTGAGAGGAATGGAGGAAGGTAACACACTAACATGTGGAGGCCTATTTGGCAGAGGCTATGGAGACCTGACCCAGAGGAAAGGACACAAAATCTTTAGGGTACACTTAATTTTTAGGGTACTCTCATTTGAACACCGACTAATTTATTGTCTTAAAGATCTAGGAGCATGTCTCTGAGGGAACTCCACTTAGGAAAGGTATACTTTTCTTTGGAAGAGAGAGAGGGTGTGATCCTTGGGGAGGAAATGATGGGAAGCCAACTGGAGAAGCTTAAAGAATTGAAGGAATGTCAATCTGTGATTTTCTTGTGTGGGCCTGGGCATGGAGTTCTTGGTGGCTCCAGCTTCACTTTTTTGGTCAGGGTTGATAGTGGCTAAGGACCGTGTGTGTGTGTGTGTGTGTGTGTGTGTGTGTGTGTGTGTGTGTATGTGTGTGTGTGTGTGTGTGTGTGTGTGTTTGCATGCACATGTATGCAGAATGGAGGATAGGGGTTGAGGTGATCAGAGGCAATAACAGAAGAGGTGCAAGTCAGTTCTGATATATCCTTTCAGTTCAAATCTATGAGTGTTTGCAAAGCTAGAAGTGCCCGCCTAGCACTGTCCTAGGTGCTGTAGGAGAACAAATAGAAAACAGACCCCAGTGTTTAAGGACTTTCAGTCTTACAGCTCAGCTCAGGCTGAAATTTAGAGTTGTGGGGGACAATCCTAAATGGTCAGATGGAAGAAGTAAGGTTGAACGTTATTTCTCAAAAAGACCACTGGACCAAGATCATTCAATCTCCTAGTTTGTTCCCAGTGTAAGAACAAGTTTCCAGGAGCTAGCTTGATTCTGCTCAAAGTCAGTGAAGCCTTTGGGTCTCATGAAAAAGGCCTTAGGATTACGGCATCTCCATTCTAGCCCTCACCATTGAACAAAACATGTCAGCTAACTGGGACTCTTCTGTGACCATGTCTTTACAATGAAGATGTAGACTGTCTAATGACTTTTTCAGCTCTCACTGAAGCAGAAAGCTACCATGACTTCAAGTACTTTAAATCTTTAAAACAAGGTATTGCTCCCAAATGCTTCCTGTGCTGCCCTCTGCTGGCTATAGACTTCAATATTGATGTTTTAACTCACTACATTAAGTGCTATCTCTCTCTCTCTCTCTCTCTCTCTCTCTCTCTCTCTCTCTCTCTCTCTCTCTCTCTCTCTCTCATCTATCTATATCTCTGACAACTATCCATAGAAGCCATTGTATCCTATGATTTCTGTGTATGAACTCATGCATTCCCATGACAATAACATGAAGTACATAATATTATTCTCATTTTCCAGAGGGGAGGGTAAATCATTTGCTCAGTCAGTGGCTTGGTCTGTCTGCATTCGAATGTAAGTTTGTCTAACAAAGCCCACGTTCTCAGTCAGTGTATTCTGGATATGAAGTTGCCAGAGTCCATTGGGAAACCTTCAGCGTCCAGCTGCATTCTGCAGACGGCAGCTTTAGAAACTGCCAACAGGATGTCTTGAGCAGAGGCTCTGGAGGGGACAGATATTAAGAACAGGTTTTCCCACAGGTGTGAGACAGGATTTTTGTCTTCCTGACTGACAAGGAGTACATAGTGACTGGCTAGGAGGACGGATGTGTGTGTTGGGGATGGTGGTAGGAAATTGTCGTGGGATGAAGCATACTAGTCCCTTCAGGGCACAACTATATGAGGAGTAGGATGTAGTGAGGAAAAAATGTGAGTGAGACTCACAGCACCTTCACTAACGAGGTTAACGTGGGTGTGTTAATTTGTTTTTCTCAACCATGGTATCTCACTATTTCCTTATCATCCAAGCCAAATGTGGTCACCCGGCCTCATGCTCATAGTCTGTCCTCATGGGTTCTATCTGAATCACCCCCCCACCCCACCCTTTCCCCAGTGAACTCTTATATGGAGGAAATGAGACAGATGGCTGTGTGGTGATCTAGATTTTCTTATATAAGCAAAACCAACACTGGAGCGCTGAGGTAAGAGTTTTTCCGAAAAGGCTACATGTGGGCAAGATAGATCTACTGGCGAATGAGCTCAGCTGTCAGCTTGATGGCATAAAGATATATTCTCTCCTCACCATGAGGAGGCCAGGCGGGTCTTGGGGCCCTCATGTGGGTGGATGAGGAAAGTGTGGTGGAGGGGAGCACACTGCCCCGAGACATTGAATCATAGGACTGTTGGAGGAGAAGGCAGGAGAAAGGAAATGCAAGGAAATCATTGGGCCTTCATGGTGTTAGTCTACTCTGGGTGACTTTCTATGTTATTTAGTTTGGCATTAAGCAATCTCACAAATTGCACACTTTCCCAAGGTGAGTCGGGATTTGTGCAAACATCTTAGTAAAGAGTGATCCCTTTGCTGTTTTCTGATGACCCATGGGCCTTCCCAGTGGAATGCACCCTGGTGGCTGGGAGACACAGTTATAGTTCTCATTTCCTTGCCAACCAGCAGAGTGACCTTGGACAAGTCACTTGGCCTCTCCGTGTCTCTGTGAGCCCATTGCAAAGTCACATAGAAACAGTCATCCTACTTCTCTCAGAGGAGTATCATAAGAATAAAAAGAAATTATAGAAAGATTTCCATCCTTGAGCAAAAAAAATATTATAATGTCCTTTTATTGGTCAATAATTACAACTTTTCTTGAATGAGATCCAAGAATCCTCTAAAATTCTGCTCCTATTAAAACTCTGGTCAGGGCCCCCTTCAGCAGTATTTGTCATATTGAATTAAAACTAACAGTGTATACCGTTTCCCATGTTAGATACCTCAAGCTCATGTCTCTTAGTATCCCCGTTGGCTAGTATAGGGGATTGGCACATTTTGAATTAGACTGAACTGAACAAGGTCCCAGGATCTGTTTGCTCAGTGTTTTTGCAAAAGTGCTCCCTGAGGAAAGCTAAATTGAAGAGAGCAAGTTGGTGCTTGAGGTGAGAGGTCCCTCGCTTACCACAGAGACTACGATAAGCATCTCTTTATTGTTAGACACCTACCTCTTCTTCTGAACAGAAGTATTACCACTTGGCCAATCAGGATGACACCAATGATGCCTCCTAAGAGCAGCCCAACATGCAGTCCCCATTGTCTTGGTACTGAAAAAAAAAAGGCAAAGGGCGGTCTCAGATGTACTGTGAGTGTGAGGACATCCTGCACAGACATGGGGAGGGTGAACACGAGCCTCACGTTCTCTTTCTACGTTTTCTCTCAAGGAAGACATCTGTTTTCTGCGTTTTCGAGATCACGTTAGACCATGGAAGATTTCCACATCGGTTTCCTTACCCTCATTTCTCTTACCATATTTGGCTTTCACAGTCCTAGTTTCTGTAAAGATTTTTTCCCCTACTCAAATGCATTATTTCTACTTCCATCACCACATCCCATGTCTAAAATCAAACTTATCTTCATTTCTCTTAAGTCAACCTTTCTGTCCCGTTTCTCTATTTTAAAAATCTCAAATGTGGCCGTATCCATTTTGGTAAAAAGAACATGGCGGCTCCATGTGTTGTCCTCATTCTCATGAGAATTCTGAGAGGAGAAAGACCTATGTGGTTTTTTTTTTTTTTTTTTTTAAAGAAACATACTAGTGCTTTTATTGTCCATCCATGCAAATAACTGTATTGAACCCACGAGGCCTGACATCCCCATGTTTAATATTTGCTCCTATCACCCAGGTTCAAAATCACAGAGTCAAGTTTTTTGTTTTTATCTTTTAAAATATATTTTATTGATTTTTTACAGAGAGGAAGGGAGAGAGATAGAGAGCTAGAAATGTCGATGAGAGAGAAACATCGACCAGTTGCCTCTTGCACACCCCCTACCAGGAATGTGCCCGCAACTAAGGTACATGCTCTTGACCGGAATCGAACCCAGGACCTTTCAGTCCGCAGACCGACGCTCTACCACTGAGCCAAACTGGTTTCGGCAGAGTCAAGTTTTATTGCTTTTTCTCCTTTACCCATGTTATCAAATCCTTCTGAACCGGAAGCAGCATTTTGGAAAATAGTGATTGAGACCCGTTTCCTCAATAAACAAGACATTTAGCTCAATTAAATAACAGAATATTCTGAGCATTTACAACAGGTCAGACACTTCTTTTAGTAAATCATCTGTATTAATTATTTAATCCTCACAACAATCCTACTCTCATTACTCCCATCTTGTGGATAAGAAAGCTGGTGTGGAGATACTCAGGAACTAGAGCTTAGTCCAGAGTAGAAACATGGCAGCATATTGAAGAGAGATCTCTTGGGGTGTCAAAGACCCCGAGGTAATGAACAGTGGGGGCTGACTTGAAGCATGGGGTTCTACATAAAGCAATAGCGTTAAGGTTCTAAGTAGTATACTACCAGGTGCTAACATTAATGTGCAAGCGTAACTTCTCAGGAGGATTGTGTCATGAGCCTGCTGTTGCACCTGTGATGAGTTTGTTGGGAAGAAGTTGAAAGGAAGGAATAGTTAGATAGCAAATGAACACCTCAGGTATCTACAGAGTTGATTAAAGATACAGACTGGAGTCTCAATGAGTTGAGAAAAGGCATTCCACTGAGATCCACGTGGCCCTTTCACCTGACAGCTACCCAAAAGTTCCTCCTAATTTTGAAAAGATTCTCTCTCTCTCTCTCTTTTTAAAAATATATTTTATTGATTTTTTTTAAGGAGAGGAAGGGAGAGGGATAGAGAGTTAGAAACACTGATGAGAGAGAAATATTGATTAGCTGCCTCCTGCAAACCCACCCCCTCCCCCACTGGGGATGTGCCTGCAACCAAGGTACATGCCCTTGACCAGAATCGAACCTGGGACCCTTCAGTCCGCAGGCTGATGCTCTATCCGCTAAGCTAAACCAGTCTGGCTCTCTTTTTCTTCCTAGGTCTTTCAGACAGCAAGTCTGAAATCTTGCTGGAATCTCATTGAACTGGCTTTGAAAACATCTTGATTATAGATTCTCTTCCCCAAGTTAAATATGTTTTAATCCTCCCAGATACCAACGTCAGCATAGTCAGAAGACTTGATGAAAAAGCTAGGGGACAAACAGAAAATTGCAGTAAAATGCCTGACTTTAGGTAAAGCATGAAATTCGAGCGTGGACTCACTTCTGAGGCTGGAGTTGCTCTGTGAGCGGCTCCACTCTGAAGGACTACTCTGAATGGCTTACGATTGCTGAGAACCCTCTATGCATGCAGGTGTGTGTGTGTGTGTGTGTGTGTGTGTGTGTGTGTGTGTGTGAGTGTGTGTGTGTGTGTGTGTGTGTGTGTGTGTGTGTGTGGTATTGAATGAGTAGGAGATTGATTATTCAGGGCTTATGTTGCCAACACCAGGGACCTGTGGAGAAACCTCCTAAATCCCATGATAAGAAACAGAGGCAGCAGCCCACGCACCACCATGCCTCCTGAGCCCACGGAGCTGACTTGCAAATTCTTATAGTAGCCCTTCCTATTTTGAGACTATTTCCTCTTTTGCTTTTCCTCATGTATTTGGGGACCTTCTAAAACTATAGTTAATGTAAGAACAAACACTATTTAAACCATGTTAAAATATGATGTCTCTCAAATTTCATTTGAGATAAAAACAAATAAAACAAACGAAGTGGTGCCTCTCAAACCAGAAAACAGAGGATGACAAAACTGCATCAGTAACACCTGCCAACTGAGCCTTTCTCCTGGGGCCGCTGACAGCGCTGCCACCACCCACTCCTGTAAGCTAACAATGACCGGGGCGCATTACTGAGGCCCAGAGGATATAACACTCCAGCCTGCTCTTTCTTCTCCTTTTTATTTTTATTTTTTGACTTCTAAATTTAAAAAAATTCAAATTACTTTACTTTCAATATTATTTTCTATTGGTTTCAGGTGTGCAGCATGGTTAGAGGATCGCATTCTCTACAAAGGGTTACCTCAGATAGGGCCAGGCAGGCGGGGGGGAGGGGATGATTTGCATATTACCCTTTTATTACATAGGATTAGTGACTATAGTCCCTATCCTGTACTTTACATCCCCATGACTAGCTTGTAACTGCCAATTTGTGCCTCTTAATCCCTTCACCTCTTTCACCCAGCCCCCCAAACCTGTCTCCTCTTTCTTTTTCGGGGTCTTAGGAGGATGAAAGTTATCTGCTACCCCTTGTCCTATGACCAGTCTAGCCAGATGTGAGAGGCAACCTGGCCATAGTCCTGAAAGAGATTTCATAGGTCTTCACTTTTCTCTTAGTCTTTAGATACGAAGTGATATGAATCTGCTGGAGTATTTAAGGTACAGAACCACAGGCTTTTTTAACTTTAAAAGAACTATCCTGCTTATCTCACCTGACCCCCTAATTTGGTGTTGAGAAAACGAAAACTCAGACAAGTGTACCTAGAGTCACAGAAGAAGTTGACGGCAGCTTGGTTGGTGTGAGCGTTGAGAGTTGACCTATGAACCAGGAGGTCATGGTTTGATTCCCAGTCAGGGCACATGCCTGAGTTGCAGGCTCAATCCCCAGGAAGGGCCTTTCAGGAGACAGCCAACCAACGATTCTCTCTCATTACTGATGTTTCTATCTCTCTCTCCCTCTCCCTTAATCTCTGAAATCAATAAAAAAACTAAACTAAACATATATTTAAAAAACAAGTTGATGGCAGAGCTGGATGAGAGTTTGTGGTTTGTGTTTCAACAGCAGCAGGCTGGAATGCCTGGGAGACCTCATGAAACAAAAGCACTCTGAGGGGCCAACTCACCCCTTCACCATCTTCTAAGCAACACCTGCCCATTCCTACCCCCCAGTGCCCTTTCCATGTTAAAATATGGTGTTCTCTTCCCCTGCTGTGCCTTCCAGCTGTCTACCTAGCCTGCCCAGCCTTGTCCTCCAGGCCAATCTTACTGCCTCCGTGTCCCATTGCCTGGCTGTTCTACTTCCCAATTCCCCCTTTACCTGGAACCTGGCAGCACCTGGGTTATGTCATGCCTCTTAGAACCTGAGCTGTGACATGATCTTTGCTTTGGAGGCCATTTTTGGTGAAGGCTGTTGAAGCCAGACAGATGAATTCAAATTCTAGGTCCACCACCTCCTGGCTCTGTGGCCCCAGAGAGGCTGCTCACACCTCCAGGGCCTCACTTTTTCTCAGCTGCAGACTGCACAGCCTTGTTCTGATAAACCCAGAGCAGTGACTGCGACTCAGCGGGTGGAGATAAACGTTAACTTTCCACTCGCCTCAATTCCCCAACTGGCTGCTATGTCAGTGGTCGGCAAACTGCGGCTCTCGAGCCACATGCAGCTCTTTGGCCCCTTGAGTTTTTAGCAGAGGCCAGCTTAGGAGTACCCTAATTAAGTTCATAACAAGGTACCTACCTATATAGTTTAAATTTAAAAAATTTGGCTCTCAAAAGAAATTTCAATCGTTGTACTGTTGATATCTGGCTCTCTTGACTAATGAGTTTGCTGACCAATGTGCTAGATTCTTGGGGGCCAGAGACCATCTCTTTAGACTGAAACCTTGATATAATGGACTGATTTGGGTAATAAAGTAGGTTTTCCAAATGCGTATATTAAAAAATTGACAAATTAGTTAATTTACCTATTTTTACTCATGTAGACATATTTGTGTAATTCAAATTAAGAATGTGTGAAAAGTTTAATTTCACAGAAGAGTTTTCTATATGGATTAATGCAATTTTATTTTATTTTTTATTTTTTTTAAAATATATTTTTATTGATTTTTCACAGAGAGGAAGAGAGAGGGATAGAGAGCTAGAAACGTCGATGAGAGAGAATCATCGACCAGCTGCCTCTTGCACACCCCCTACTGGGGATGTGCCCGCAACCAAGGTACATGCCCTTGACCAGAATCGAACGTGGGACCTTTCAGTCCGCAGACCGACGCTCTACCACTGTGCCAAACTGGTGCCGGCGGATTAATGCAATTTTAAATTTACACTGAATATGTCTAGTAAACGCGTGCATGCACATTCACCCAAGTAAACAAATGCACAGGCTGGAGCGTGGCTTCGTGCACGTGGGAACATCTGCTGGCAGCATTAAAACTGCTGCAGAGTCATGCCACCGACACAAAACCAATTCCCTAGCACTGTGGTTGACAAACTGTGGCTCGAGAGCCACATGCAGCTCTTTGAGTGTGGTTCTTCCACAAAATACCACATGCGGGTGTGCATGTACAGTGCGATTGAAACTTTGTGGTCCACGCGCAGAAATTGGTTTTTGGCTCCCAAAAGACATGTCAATCGTTGTACTGTTGATATTTGGCTCTGTTGACTAATGAGTTTGCAAACCATTGGTGTGATCTTGTGCTAAGCATTCACTGAACGCTGTTTCTGAGCGGTGATTCTTGGATTTAAATAAGTAGCCGATAGCTGTAGGTATGTAATATTTCTTTCTGTTGGTGTAATGACTACAGTGTTTTTTTTGTTTTTTGTTTTTACTAACATATGGCCTATTCACGAAAATTTGTTAAAAATAACTGCATTCATAACAAAAATCTCCTGTAATTTCATTGTAAACAAATCTTGGCTAAAAGCATTTAAAAATTAGCAGGGTGTTTCTTTTCATATATGACATACAGACTGAAAATGTTGTCCATTGAATCTGAAGTGTATTGAATCTAGGTCCCCAAGCTCGAGGGTTTACTGTACTTTTGCAACTCTCTCAGCACTGGCACATACACTAGTAGGTCCTCGGGAACTTCCTGCTGGTTGATTAGAAAACAAGGAGGGAGGATTGATTTCAAGTCAGAGGCGTTCCTTCACTGATATCCAGAGATGCTCCAGCCCCACCTTGGTGTTTGCTGATAACTTCCGTTCCTGCTCGGTCTAGCAGGCCCAGCTATACTTCACTTGGTGCTCCTCTATTGCATGTGACTATCTAATTATGAAATTTATATGGAAACAAAATGTCGAGGACTCTGTGCCCTCGGGAATTTGGGTGAAGATAGACAAAATGCTATTTTTATGGCTTATGGTCAGGCTTCCCAAAGTTTCTGTTATTTCTGGCAAATTTGGGTGAAGATAGACAAATTTTCCAAGTCTTGACTTCTGCAGCTCCATGTGCTCTAGGCTAAGCTATTCTGGATACCTTCATCTGTTTACACACACACACACACACACACACACACACACACACACACACACCAAACTAAAACCGAAATTCTATACTAAGAATTTTGTGGGGTTGATCCTTCTACTGCAGACTTGGAGGTCACAGGGTGCAGACTTCATTATGAACCTGGCAGCCTTCCCCCATTGGACAGGCTCAGACCTTTCCTTTCTCTTCCTTCATCTATAATACATCAGCAATGTCTTCCCCCTCTCTCACACCAAACTATTCAATCCACATTCTTTGGGGGCAGGGGGTGTCTCATCTAGCATTTATGCAGGTACTTTTCTAAACAAACACTGTTCTCTTCCAAAGAGGAATTCTAGTAGCCATTTCTTTAATATGATAATCTTCTACCTAGCAAGCTACCTAGATTGCCAATGACTGAAAGTAGACTCTGTACCTTATGATTTATTTACATCTTCCATTCCATCTGATATAATGTAGGGCAGGAGTGGGGGCATACAATATATGTGTGATGAACTAAATTAAACTAGAGGCCACAGAAAAAAGCTGGGAGAAGCCTGGCAGGTGCCTTTTTATTAAAAATTATCAGAAAGCCTCGGGAAGAATGTGGTGTTACCTCCCGAATGGCCCAGGGTAGAGATAGGAGGGAACGAGCATGGATAGGTGTGACCATGACCACATGGAACCGGAGGAAGCTGTGTGTCTATGTTGTCAGCACCACCTGTGTTCCCATTTTCAAACCACCATTTCCTGTGGCAGAAACTCCAGCTCTAACTCTTTTTTTGCTCAGAAATGGAACGAGGCCTCTCAGGATGTTGATGCTCAGAAATCAGACCCAGGTTGTTCAGGGTCCACAGGCCTCATTCTTCATTCACAAAGGAACCGTATTCAGAATTCTTAAACAGCGGATTTGGTACATTCCAGCAGCCTCTTAGAGAGAGCTGAGCAGGCTGACAGAGAACCCCTGTGCCATGAAAGACTTATGAAGAGTACTTGGCACGAGTCTCCACCTTTCGGTCCTCTACCCTATTGGCTATTGCTGAAAGTTGGCCTTCAGCCATGTTTCCAGGAAAATGCTGGAAGGCCTTCCCCCCAAACTCTGGAGGTGTGCTGCCACAGAAACACAAATGCTCCTCTCTCTCCTCAGGTCCCCACACCATAATCTTTAAGGGAGATAAACAAGAAAATAAAAACAAATCCGAGAAACAAAGGTGCCTTGTAGTTCACCCCAGGAGCTAATGTAACGGTCTGAGGATGCCAGATCTCCTTCCTGCCTTTCATGTGGTTCTGTCAGCAAGGCTGCCTGCACCATACACATCGACTCAGAGAAGTCAACCATCTTCAAGAGATGTCTTCTTGTCCGTGGCGGTTTCCACTCAGAACTGGGGGTGGGGGAAGGGTGCTTACAGAGCATATACTAAGTTAAGATCTGAGACCATCCAAATAAAAAATTTTACGGAGTTCACAGCTTCCCCCAAAATTCCTGACACCTGCCTGTCCCACCCGGCATTGTGTTGCCCGAGGCTTCAGTTGTCATTCCCTGCCTCCCTCCCATGGACAAGTTTTGCCTTGTCATTTGAATGCCCAGGTAAGGACTATGTTTCTCAGCTTCCTTTCTAGCAGGTGTGACTTTGTGACAAGGCTCTGGTCCAGGAGAGATGCCCAGGCTCCACCCTTCCACCACTGTTGCCACAGTGCTTGGACTGGGAGGAACGTGAGGGACCTGCCCTGTGCGTGAAACATCTAGGTGACCTTGACAATGGGAGCTCTCTGTTCGAAGAAATGGCCCTGGTAGAAAGGGAGAGCCCTGGGAGCTCACTGGCAGGTGTCAGCTTTTTCTGCTGCCGAGCTAACCTAGACTTGCTGAGCCAGCTCTTTGCCAATATGCCAAAAAGGGTCTTCTTTTCCAGATGAGCATTTCCTTTAGCTGGATTATGTAAGTTTTGTTATTCATGGCAGCATCATAGACACAGCTATGTCAGAGCACAGTACGGAAGGATGACACTGTTCAGTGTTGACCACATCAACATGCTTTGTGTGACAGTCAGAGTGCTTGGTAGCACACCAGGACTTGGACTTTGCAATAAAGGCCCCTCAGATTGATAGACATTAAGAAGTTTCTTACCATAAAACACCATAAAACAGATGGTAATTGGAATAAAGATGACTATATCACTGGGCACCTGGACAAATGTCACTAGAAAAACAGATCCGAGGGACAGATATATTCTTTGCTGTTTAGCTTCAGTGATGACATCATGCTTGGTCTCCTTACACTATTAACATTTGGAATTTCTCCATAACGAAAGTGAAAAATGCCTTAAAATTACTGTACTCATTATAGATGCTGAAGGGACCTTCATACCCCATCACTTCATCCCAGGTCTAAAGTCTGTTAAACTGCCGCTGCTTTGGTTCGAACCTCACCATGTCTTGATGGGTTGCTACAATAATGGCCCCTCCCCCCTAACTAATTTCTTTCTTCTTCCTCTTCCCTGCCCCATTATGTTCTCCATATCATGGAATTTTTTCTCTGAAATGCAAACCTGATCATGTTACTCTTCTATACCCAACTCTTTATTCCCTTTGCTTACAGAATAATTCAGAACAAGACCCAGCTGTATCTGCTTTTCCCTCTGCCAACGTCTTTTTTTTTCCTTTCAAATCTGTGTGGGTAATTTCTATTTAGTTTTCAAACCCAGTTTGTCACATCCCCTGTGATGCTCCTTTCATTTTCCTGAGACGGCGATAATTATTCCCGCCTTTGCTACCTTGCCCATATCTCTGTCTTTGCACCTCTCACCCTGTACAATCCAGGATAATTAGTTACATCCAGAGCTATCTCCCTCCTTAAGGACCTAGCACAATGCCGGAACATAGTAGAGCCTCAATAAATGTTTTGTTGAACTAAGCACAGTATTTTAAGAATTAGTAGGATTCATTTGCAAACGCAAATCAACGAATTAATAAAACTTTTTTTTTGGTTTCTATTTGGTCAACCTGGTGCATTGGGAACAGCATGTGGGAGCTGGTTCTGACATGCTGTAGTTCCCTGTCCCTTCAGGCGGGGAAGGGGAATCCCTGCTTGTGTTATAGATTGGATCGTGTTTCCCCAAAAGTGCACATGCTGAAGTCCTTAAAATGTGACTTCATTTGGAGACATAGTCTTTTTCTTTTTAGACATAGTCTTTATAGAATTAATCAAGTTAAAATGAGGCCATTGGGGTGGTGTTATGGGTTGAATTGTGTATGTTGAAGCTCTAGCCCCCCAGTACCCCAGAATGTGACTGTATTTGGAGATAGGGTTTTAAAAGAGGTGAAGATGTTCAAATGAGGCCAGTAGGGTGGGCCCGAAGCCAATTGTACAAGTGTTCTTATTTTTTTTAAAAAAAATATTTTTAAATTGATTTCAGAGAGGAAGGAAGAGGGAGAAAGAGATAGAAAGAGATAGAGAGAGAATCGTTGATTGGCTGCTTCCTGCATGCCCCCCAATGGAGATTGAGCCTGCAACCTGGGCATGTGCCCTTGACTGGAATTGAACCTGGGACCCTTCAGTCTGCAGTCTGATGCTCTATCCACTGAGCCAAACCAGCTAGGGCAGTACTAGTGTTCTTATAAGAAGAGGAATTGGACACCCAAAGAGAGACCTGGGATGTGCACCCACAGAGGAAAGACCATGTAAAGACATAGCAAGAAGGCAGCTATCTGGAAGCCAAGGAGAGGAAGGCCCCCAGTAGGCAGCCAGAAGGCCCCAATTGGCCCTGATTGCTGTCCAAAACTAGGGAATCTACCTGTGCATGAATTTCATGCACCAGGCCTCCAGAGTTCTTATAATGAGGGGAAATTAGAACAGAGATATGCATGGAGGGAAGACAATGTAAAGAGACATCAGAAGCCAGCCAGCTCTTAGCCCAGAAGGGAGCTCTGCAACAGATCCTTCCCTAACAGCCTCAGAAAGGGACCAACTGTGCCAACACCTTGATCTTGGACTTGCAGCCTCCAGAACAGTGAGACCATGCATTCCTACTGGTTAAGCCACCAGGTTGTGGTACATTGTTCCAGCCGCCCTCACAAACTAATACCCCTTCACCTTTGTAACCCTTATGAGCATTTCTGATTAATGTACATACCAACTGAATTAGAATATCAATATGACCTCCATTAGCTCACCCTTTGCATTTCACAGATGATAAATCAGAGCCCCAAGAAATGAAATGTCCCGAAGTTCTCTGGGATTGAGCTGCGATCCTGACAGGGTTTTTCCCGTGGTGCCTTACTTCTGCTTTGCCTGCCTCTCCACCGCTTCCAGGAACCTGCTTTATACTCAATAAATCTGGTTCAGGCCAGTGCATACGTGGTCCTCAAACTAGCTTAGATGGGTAAGAGCCTCTACGTTCTTTTGGACTGTCCCGGGTCAAATGCCTGAGTAAAAGCTCGATGGCCTGCCATTACTTTGGAATGCACTAAAATTCCTATTCAACCACATCGAGAACCGTGAAAAGAGCTCTTCCCCTTTTTTTGAGATGGGCCAAAGAGGGCTGCTGTGACCAGAGAGGGCTGGGCAGGGTTCAGAGCCGCTGCTTCCTCGGCCCCGAGGAGAAATAGCAACACATTTACTGTCATTTATCAGGCATTCCACATGTATGATTTCTTCCACTAGTACCTGTGAGGGTTCCAGGGTCAGACAGCTCAGCTCTGTCACTTGCTCTGGGTGATCTTTTTATACTTTTATTTCCTCATCTGTAAATTGGGAATACTGGCACTGCTTGGCTGCTGTGAGGATGAAGTAGGATGCTACATAACTGGCATATAGTACACAGTGAAGACCTGTTAGTTATTATTTCAGAGGAAGAATCTAAGTCTTGGTTAAGTGACTTAACTTTGTAGGCAAAAAGGGCAGGCAGGGTTGGATCTGGGACCTCTGGGGCCATGTCCTGTAAACTCTACTGTCCTGGTCCCACCGGCTTATTCTGAATGACTGTGGCCAGGGAGAGGGGCCTGAACTGGGAGACAGCCTCTGAGTGTAGTTTGTGGGCAAGATGGACAAGCAGCCAGACACATTTCTCGGTGGGCAGATGACTGACTCACCATGAATGGCTGGGGAGGCAACACGCGGTGAGTTCAGTTCACCAAGGAACCAGACTGGCGGCCAGGTGGGATTTTCCCAGCAGCTCATGTGGCAATACCCAGGTGAGTCTCTAACTGGAGATGCTATCATGAAGTGCACACACTGGCTGGCTTTCCCTGTCTCTCCATCCCTGGTCATTAGAAATCCTTCCACATAAACTGCAAACCTCCTGTGGGAGGAGTCTCCTTGGAGACTCCCAGGGGATGCCCAGAGGGCATAAGTAATTTCTTGCAAGGCCAGCACCCTGGTTCTCTGTCCCCGAGTCAGGGACACAACGTATGTTGGTGAAAAGAGTCACCAACTCCCAACTATCTTCTTCCCAACTCCAAGTGCTCAGGTGGGCTTGCTTCATCAGCCCTCCATTTCTTTAGAAAACAGAATAATGATGTCTTTCCTTCTAGGGAGAGAGCAATCGGAGATCTAGGTATGGGTGCTGACTCTGCCATTTGTAACTTGAAGAAACATGAGAAAGGTAGTGAGCTTCAAATGCCTCGTCTGCAAAATGAGGATAATGCTGCAAGGTTCTTATGAGGATCAGAAGAGACCATGGGACGTGCAGTGCAGACCATTTATCATTATTTCCACGCTTCCCAGTCCAGGTCTTCCTCAGAGAGCTGACTCCCAGAATCCTCTCACCCACTGTGGGATCCACAGTCAATTCCATAAAAATGGTCCTTCATTATTTCCCGATTTTCATTATTGAGCAAATGTTTTATGTCTTATTTTTATAACATGTTTTTGGAGAGCAGATCACGTGTCATATGTATTCCCAATTTCCAACAGCCTATGTTAGTGGTCGGCAAACTCATTAGTCAACAGAGCCAAATATCAACAGAACAATGATTGAAATTTCTTTTGAGAGCCAAATTTTTTAAACTTAAACTATATAGGTAGGTACATTGCTATGAACTTAATTAGGTACTCCTAAGCTGGCCTTTGCTAAAACCTCAAGGGTCCAAAGAGCCGCATGTGGCCCTCAAGCCACAGTTTGCCGACCACTGGCCCAGGTGATCCATAAGTACTTACTGATGGTACAGAACTGTCCCACCATTGGTGGGGCAGGGATGTGGGAGTCAGGACCTGCCACCTGAACCCCCTCACCCAGCCACCTCAACTGACTGGAGCCAACCTGAGCGGAGAGAAGAAGAATCATGACTTGGAGACACGGGCTCTGGTCTGCCGCCATCATTGCTCATTCATTTCCTCAACCGTGAACTGAGGGTCATCATGCCACCCTGGTCATGATGGGCAGAGAGCATTCCCTGAGTAATGGGAGGCTTTTATAAACTAGAGAAAAAATGTAGTGTTGCCACCCAGGCAAAGGCCGTGGCTATAGAAGTAGAGAGATTGGTCCAGTTGGGACTGAGCCCATAGCCTTAAGGTTGTGCACGAGCCACCACTCACCTGGGGAAGAGGAGCTGCAGCTGGACCATGGGGTGAACGTCTGGGAACGGTTGCTGATGGGATTGCTCGCGGAGCAGGTGTACTTATCGTCAGCATGCTGAGGGCCGAGGGTGAGGTACAGAGGATGGGAGCCATTGTCTACACTCAGCGGGTGGGTGCCTGCCTCCGTGCTCCAGCTGTAAACCACGTGGTCCCCCTTCTCCACGGTGCAGGCCAGCACTACGCTGCAGTTTCCATTCTCCAGGGTCTGGTTCAGCACCGTAATTTCTGGAGTGGAGACCTGCTCTGTCATGAGGGGAGAAAGGGAGTCATCACTGTCATGAACCCCCTGAAATTCTGACTTGATCTTTTTATCAGAAGAAAATGCAGCCTCGTGCCATGTTCCCTCCCAGTGGGCCTGCAAGTGTGACTTATTTCTATTATAGTAGGGACCTACAGCTCTGCACCATCCCTCTCTCTCCTCTCTCCCTTGCCTGGACCACCTTGGGATAAAATAGAGAAGAAAAAAAACAAAAACTGTCTTTCAGTCGACCCCCTGGCCTTCCCTGATGTTCCTGATCTAGGTTGCTCTGTATGCTATCTGTGGAGTTTGCTGTTAATAAATCTCCCACAGGTTTAATTGTCATTGGCCAAAGTATCTCCTCCAAGACCTAAAAGAATGACTTTTCAATGGTAGAATTTTAGTGTGTGTGTGTGTGTGTGTGTGTGTGTGTGTGTGTGTGTGTGTGTGTGGTGTGTGTGTGTGTCCAGTGCTTTAGAATGTCTGAAGTAGAGGCCTCATTGATCTATCTCACTCTAAATGCCATGCAATCGGCAAGGGAAAGGATAATGTTTTATTTATTTAGCAACTACTGCAGGGCAGGCACAATACTGACAATTTCTCACATTCTTTAATCTTCTTAAAAGCTTCCTTAAAATTACAACCCTAGTTATATTTATTCCCATTTTACAGGTGAGAAAACTAAGTCCCAGAGAAGTGGAGTACCTTTACAATGTCACTCAGCTTATAGGCAGCCAAGCTGAGATCTGAAACTAGGTCTGTCTGACTAAAAAAATCCAGTCTCCTCCTTTGAGTTGAGAATATCATGGTTGCAGGGACCATATTTTCCAAGGTAAGAATTTGATCACAAAATGTGACAAGGTGCCACAAAGGCAGGGTGGACTGTTCTGGAATATGCATGATGGATAGTCTCCATGCTCACAGCAGCCTGGGCCAGGACCAGCGTGTGACTAATCAGGACTCCCTGGTAGTTGCTGGAGGGCTGTAGAAATTCTGTGTACACTGTTTGGAGGAAAAGGAATTCTAGGGCAGGGGAAGGGTGAGGAGAGTATTTCTGTCTTTCCTGGAGGTACCTGATGATTTCAAAGAAATGCTGAGGATTAGGTGGGGCTTCCTGTCCCATCCTCAGAGATAAGGCAGCCACGGCAAAGATGCAGGACGGCCCTCATGGTGGTAGGATCCATGGGAAGTCAAGGACACTTCTGAGCCTGAGATACCAACTGGGCACCTTCAAGAGGGGCTGGGACTAAAAAGGCTCAGTGAAGCACTGGCCTCAGATTCAGATGAACCTAGGTTCTAGTGTAATTCTGCAGTTAAGTGACTTTATAACCAGAGCTTTTGTGTAAAAGAGAAAAAGTTGCCTCTTCCCCCAGGAAAATGCAATGCTTGGCCAGGGTACAGGGCTTGGAGGATAGTGTGGGGGTTGAGTTTCAGCTCTCCTTCTCTCACCACCCACTCAGATGTGTGAAAGCTGGTACAAACCACTTCTCTGGATTTCCGTCCTCTGATAGTCAAACTTTTAAAAATCAGGGTGGGAAAAAGCCACCTTTTAAAAATAACGAATTCTTACTTGCAAATTGAGACTCTTGGGGCTCCAGGCCCTCTGGCCCACAGGTAGCTGTGCTCTTTTTCTTTGGTGTTGGGAAGCACGGGACTTGGGAAAGTCTGTAAGGATTCTACCAAAGGTTGGCAGAACCTTGCCGAAAGCAGCAGACCCCGCCTTGACTTTTCAAAACAAGTCTGAGCCCCCGGTGTTTTACTGGAATCTGTGTTTAGACTTCAGACATCCTTGCTTAAACACTGCAGATGCATGTGTTTTTTCAGGGATACTTACCCTGCTGATAATACCTAGAAGTTAATTTTAGTTCAAGCTGTTGCTACAATAAAAGCCTAAGGAGTCAGGCAAATGAGGCCGCCTGGTTCCTTTAGTCAGATAGTCCCTTAGCCCTCTCTTTCACAGAAACGTGTGTCAGAGAAATCATTCATCTGCTACTCAGGGTCTGCTGGTCAGTCCTGGCACTTTGGGAAAGTGGGGTAAGAGTGACTATGCTAATCAGCTATCACAAATGTACAATTCGGACAAGAAATATTTTCGAACCTAACGCTTCCTTCCAAAACACAGCTTAAATACCCCCAGACTAGGCGATCTTTCATGTGCTCTCTATTCTGACTATTCTTTGCCTCTGAGAGAGGCCTTAGATCTTAGGCAAGGGACCATCTTGGCCCTCCAGTGTGGAGAAGCAACCATTATTTACCATAGAGCTTCAGCTGCAGGCAAAAGCGCTGGACTGAATGTTTTTCCTCCAGGGTCATAGTGTACCAGCCCTCATGCTCCTTTTCGCTTTCCAGGATCTCCAGGCTCAAGTTTTCCGGGTAAAAACTATAGCCATTTTCCAGGTGGGATGAAGAGCCTCCTTCTGGCAGCTTAAGAGACACGATTTTCTTACTGGACCTGTTTTCCGGTGATTCTGCCTTTGTGATTAATATGTGGATGCTCTTGTTCATACTCTTACTTATCCCATCAGATACTGAGGGCAACAGCACGCTGCTTCCCAACCGCCCAAAGATTGTCGGGCAACCTGTGGCAGGAAGGAGAAGACAGTCTTTTATTATGGGTGCCTTTGAGAATCCTGTGGTGGTCAGGACCCCTGGGAATTCAAGGGAACCTGGAACCTAAGAGATACAAACTGGGTGCCTTTAAGAGGAGCTGGGATAAGAAAGGCTCAGTAAAGCACTGGATGGATTCAGAAGAACTAGACTCTAGTTTAATTCTGCAAGGAAGTGACTTTCTATCCAGAGCCTTTGTTTAAATGAGAAAAAGCTGCCTCTTCCCCTCAGGAAAATACAATGCTATGCCAGGGCCTGGGGCTTGGCGAGTGATGCGTGGGTCAGGAATGACAGACTAGGCTTTCCAGGCCTTCGTGGTCTATAAAGATTGTCATGAGGGCCCTGTTGGACTGTAATATTGCAGTGGTAATTTTAAAGTTACTTATTATGGAGCTGTATAGACTCACTAGGACACTGGGTTTCTTTGACCTGGGAGGGAGTTCTATCAGCTGAGATTTATAGGTAAGGCACCTAAGGCATAGAGAAGGTAAATGACTTTCTGAAAATCACATAACTGGTAACTGGACTAGAGTCCAGGAATGGTCATTCCTCCACCAGACTTCTCACCAGTATATACGCTGAAGGATAGAGAGCAACTGGAAGTGACTCTGAGCTCGTGAGCCCAGGAAACCAAGGTTACAAGAGCCATTTTAGACAATGGAAATGAGAAAAGTCTGAGGGAGTTGGAGACAGGGAGGTTTTGAGCCCTGTGTGGAAACTGGTTTCCTAGCCCACCAAAACCCCTCAAGACAGTTAATCATGTTGAAGATAAGAAATTATCTTATTTTTCAAAAGAAGTGGAGCTGTCCCGGCCAGTGTGGCTCAATTTCTAGTCAAAGACAATTGCTTGAGTTTCAAGTTTGATTCCCGTGCTGTTCATTGCACATGTGGGGGGACAACCAATTGATGTGTCTCTCTCACATTGATGCTTCTCTCTCCCCTCCCCCCTTCCACTTTCTCTAAAAAAAATAAAAAAAATAAAAAATCAATGGATGGGGGGCAGGAGCAGCCAGGGAGAGGTTAAGGTGGGGGGGGGGGTTGAGGGGGAGACTCATGTAATACTTTAAACATTAAAGAATTTGGATAAAAAAATAAAAAAATAAAAAATAAATGGAAAAAATATTCTCGGGTGAGGATTCACAACAACAAAAAGCAAAACCAACAACTGTAAAAACCCCAAACCTTTCAAGCCAATGTAAGGGATCCCACTGTTGACTATTTAACACATCTTCTCTCCTCAAACCCACAACCTCAGCTGACGACCTGCTTCCGATTTCGCTGAAGAACAGAAGAAATAAAAAGAGACCTTCCATTAATTAGCACTACCAAGTTAACCTGCCTGCCTGGATGGGTTGCCTGGGCAACCCATTCTTCATGGTGAGCTTTCTCTTCATGGAGCACTCACCTCTTCAAGGCAATTGCCCCACCCCTCACATCATGGGTTTTATTATGATTTGATATATGTGGATTATTTTCATTAACACAACATGCCAACATGTAATTTTATTAATCTTAAGAAACCAACCCCTGATCCTAGGCCTATCCCCAGCCATTTCCCCATTTCTCTGTTTTTCATGATCACAAAGTCCTTTTAAGTGTATTATCTATTTTCTGCCTCCATTTCCTGACCCATTTTTTTCCCTGTACCCACAGTCCTATTCTGGCTTCAGAGACTCTGAACAACCCAGCCTTGATGCTGCTCCAACTTCATCTCCTTCCCTCTCTCTGCTGTGTGCTCTCTGCACTATGGACATCCTGACTCTGGCTGTTTCTTTACTCAAGAACATTTCTGGTTTGGAACTTTTGCACCTCTCCCTGTTTCTGTCTCTTTCTCTCTTTCAGTGCTTCTTTTATACACCTGGATAGATCATTCCCTCACTTTATTGTAGGTTTCTGCTAAAACATGATCTTTTCTGTGAGATGTACTCTGACCTCCCTGTCTAAAATAGCATTCCCCCCAAATAAACAAAATAGTGTCCCCTTCTTGTTGTCCTTAAACTATTTTAAATATTGCTAGTATATCAACTTTGAAAACAGACTGCTCTCCTTGTTACTTAATTGATGTTAGATTGTATATTTGTTTATTTTATTTTTGTCTTTCCCACTAGGATGCAAACTCCTTAAGAGGAAGAATCATATTTTGTTCATTGCTTTGTCCCTAGGACTCACAGTAGGCTTTTAATAAATGCCTGTTCAATTTATGAATGCCAAAAGCCATGTTATCTGACTAAAATTCCTCTTATTCAACTTTGCTCAATATATAACTGATCTCAATAACGTAACCGTAGCTAATGCTCATAAAAGGAGCCCATGACTCAGAGAAAGCATAGATTGTTCTAGCTGATAACAAAAGTCAGAAAAAAAATAAAATGGTTTGCTTAAGTGATGTAGCCACCTAGAAAAGACACAATTAACTTGTGATTAAGACAGGTGGTTGGGAAATTGGACAAACTGGCCACAATGTTCTTGATACCAAACTATCCTGAAATCCTAACGTGCTGGTGTTGACGTTTTTACAAAGGTAATTTGTGAAGCATGCTGCAAACACCTAACGAATGCCTGACTGTCCAGATAACGTGGCAGGTATAGAACCCAAGAAAGTAACCTCTTGCATCCTGAATGTAAACTGCTTCAGATGAAGGGAGGGTAGAAAATCAGAACCATATGTGCAAGAAGAAATACCCCAAGGCATCCCCTGAAATTATGTACAAAATGTTGGGCAGCTCAGTACATGGACATTTTTCTAGGAACACATACATAAACGTCACCTCTCAAAGTGGCCTGGACTTTGAAACGAGATTAAAGTCACTATCTTACCATATATACAGGTTTAGGCCAATTTGGGTATAAAGGGAAAAGAAATGAAAACGATTTTCCTTCTCATGCCATAACCCTCCCCCATCCCATCCATCTCCCGTGTGCCCCTACCCTCACCTAACCCACCCACCCTGCACCACGGTTACAGTAAAAACTCAGAATTGGTGGAGAGTGGAGAGGAGGGAATGGAGGAGGAGAGAGGGAGTAGAAAAAAAAAAATCAAGGAAAGAAAGTAGGAGAGGGAAGTGGAAAAGAAAAGGGGGCAGATGAGAAACACAGGCTGAGTGGTTTGGGCACACTCAGTCATGGGAAGTGGAATCAAAACCTGGTTAGGAAGAGACCCTCCCAGCCCACAACCACAAAAGAGAGGTGAGGTAACAGCGCTGTGTGTGTGCATGACGGGGAGCCTTGACATCCTTGCCACCTGGGCATGAGTGGAAAGAAGTGGGGGCTTTAAAGAGGGTGATGCAGGCCTTCCGCGGAGTCCCCGCTCCTGAAGCTGCTGCCTGACGGGTGTTTTCCGGGGGGCCTGTGATTCAGTCATTCTTGTTTACCGGGAGGGTCTGAAAGGAACACGTGTAGCTGTCAGCACCAACTCACCTTCCTTCCAGCGTCACTCTACCCAGAAACTAGAGTGATTCACAGGGGCCATGGATAGTTTCCTGAAATCAGTAGCATTGACCCAACCCTTTCACCAAACGGGGTTCTGCCTAATGAGACCAGCACCCCCATTCCCACTCCACCCCTCTCCACCCCCACCCAGTACGGTCACACACGCTGGTAGCATCCTGCTACAGCACTTCTTTCAGGTAGAGGAGAGGCAGGAGCTACAGAGCCTCACAGTTCCTATGGCAAATCTAGGGCCAGAAGGAAAGGTTAACGTGCCCAAGGCTGCTTTTTTAGCTCTAGTCCCAGCAGCAGTCCTCTGTTCCCAGTCCTTGGTGCTGCTGGGTCTTTCTGTCCTGGAGAATCTGTACTTGCCACTCCCCAGCCGAAAGCCTGGTACCGCCCTATGTTTGCCTGGCTAGCACCTTCTACCTGCCTCTGCCCTCTGCCCCTCTCCTTCATGTCACTCATCATGCTTTTAACTCTGGTTCAAGCCCATCATCTTGACCTCGTTAGAAGCTTCTAAGAATAGGGACTGTGACGGTCATGTTCACTGCTGTGATCCTGACTCACCTGGGACATAGTGGGAGCTCAATAAATCCTTGTAGCCCCAGAATGAAACAGCTGAATGAGCTAAATGAACAAATGACAAGAGTTTAAGTTCTCCTCTCTCCAAAATAAGAACATACTCTCTTCATCTTTAGAACATCCCTGAGAGATGTAAAATGGAGAGAAATGATGGGGACCCTTCTCCCCACTTGTCAGGTGAGGAGATGGAAGTGCCTTAGGTAGGAACTTTAGGTTTTGGGGACAACAGACCATTGACCGTTTTCTCTGAACACTCACACATCTCACTTCTACATTAGTGCCGTCACCTAGAGCACTCTTCTCAAGTCCTATAACAATCCAAGCTACCAAACATATCCTATATAATAATCCTATATATGTAAATTGACTATCACTCCAACACACAAGATGGACACCCCCATGTGGTCAAATATGGCCGCCCCCATGCGGACACAAGATGGCTGCTATAAGATGGCCAGCAGGGGAGGACAGTTGTGGGCGATCAGGCCAGCAGGGGAGGGCAGTTGGGAAGGACCAGGCCTGAAAGGGAGAGCAGTTGAGGGTGATCAGGCCTGCAGGGGAAGGCAGTTAGGGGTGACTGGGATGGCAGGGGAGGGCATTTGGGGATGACCAGGCCTGCAGGGGAGGGCAGTTGGAGAAGACAGCCCTGCAGGAGAGGGAAGTTGTGGGGAACAAGGCCTGCAGAGGAAGGCATTTGTGGGCAACCAAGCCTGCAGGGGAGGACAGTTAGGGGTGACCAGGCTGGCAGGGGAATGGTTAGGAGGTGATCAGACTGGCAGGCAGAAGTGGTTAGAAGTAAGGTGTTTGAGTGTTCAGAGAAAATGGTCAATGGTCTGTTGTCCCCGAAACCTAAGGTTCCTAGCTAAGGCACTCCATCTCCTCAAATTCTAGAAGTGAGATGTGTGAGTGAAATTATTCATGGCGAGCAGTTGGGAGCCAGCAGTCCTGAATTGTGAGAGGGATCCCAGATTGGAGAGGTTGCAGGCTGGGCTGAGGAATGCTCCCCTCCCCCCATGTACAAATTTCGTGCACCTGGCCTCTAGCACTAGTATATTTGGAAGGACTTGAAAGAAATTGGTAATAGAGTTCCTCCATGAGGGATATGGAAGGGAAATTTGTGTCCATTTTATACCCCATTGTGTTGTCAAAGCTTTGTAGACGTACATGTGATACTCTTGCACTAGACAAACCAGTTAACCAAGTTATTAAATGAAAACTTCCACGATGAAAGAAGTTTCTATCCACTTTACAAATTCTAGATCAAATACTTACAGATGCCCTCTACTTCCTTCTATAGTTTGATCCATCTTTTGAAAATTTTTATACTTTGATTCATTTCAGTTCAATTCAAGTTGACTCCTATGCTTTAATTATAGATTGCACATTCTCGTTTTTACCATGGGACGTGGATACAAATTTTAGCATTTCCTCCCCTCCCTAAATACAAGTTCATCCAGTTTTATTCATTGAGGCCTCTGGAGTCAGGCTGTGTGACCTCAGAAAAGTTGCTACTATTCTGTGCCTCTCTTTCCTCTTTTATAAAAAGTATAATGGTAGCCGCAATGAAAAAATATTTCCTAGGGTTGGCCTGAGAATGAGATGGATGATACACATGAGGCACTTAGAACAGTGCCAGGTAGGTAGTCAGCACATGCCATCCTTACTCGGTCCACAGACATGTGTGGAAGAGCTCTCATGGACCAGACTCTGTGCCAGGCGCTGGCAGAGGCTGTGTTTGCTCATTTTGCTCTCCCCACACCTCTCACCATGCCTGGCACATCATGTATCCTAATTACATAGCTGCTGAATGGGATGGTTCAAGGTCAAGCTAAGATAAAACAAGTAGCCCTGATGTTTTGGTTTCCAGTCCAGAGCTGGAGAGAGAGATGGTGGTGGCATTACTAAAGCTTTTGAGAAATAAAAGTTCCTAGATCTACATCTTGAGATAAAATGGGCCCAAGCTTGTTATATACACAGGGTTGGACCAAGTCTAGAATCCACATTTACTTGTCCCTCACCTCCCCCCCCCCCCATGTGTGGAGAAGAGGTGGAAAGGGTGTGCATAAAGAAATAAAAAATGCTATTGGGTTAGATTCATCCATTATAACTAATGTGCCACTCCGTGGGGTATGCTGATAATAAGGGAGGCTGCACATGTGTGGCGGGGGCAGGGGTAAGGGGGATGGGGAAATCTCTATATTTCTGCCTCAATTTTTCTAAGAATCCAAAACTACTCTAAAAATAAAGTCTATTTTTTAAAAGTACCATAGGGGGCATGGAAAATACACTTTATTGAGAGAAGGGATGTGAACTTAAACACACACACACACACACACACACACACACACACACAAACTATATATATTGATTTCAGAGAGGAAAGGAGAGGAAGAGAAACACACATCAACGATGAGAGAGAGTCATTGATTGGTTGCCTCCTGCATGCCCCCTACTGGGGCAAGTTCCCTGACTGGGGGGGAGGGGGTGGTATTAAACCATGACCTCCTGGTTCGATGCTCAACCACTGAGCCACGTGAACTTTTCGATTTTTACAATTCTGACTGGGGATTGGAAGGTGAGCTGGATAGAGATGGGAAGGGAAGAGGGTACTGGTTTTAGAAGAACTGGGCTACTTGGTTGGGTGACTCTGTCATGGCTGATCTGCCCCACTCGCAAAACACTTCTGTCTGGGTTTTATGGGGTTTCACAAAAGGGCGTGTACTTAAAAATAAAGGCTGTAAAAGCATTGTGCCTATTTCAGAGAAGACACTGGAAGGAAGGGAGCCACTGCCGATTGGGTAGACACACCCTATGGGGGCTGGGCTGTCGCTAACCAGTGACCTCCACAGTCTTCAGTGGAACAGCTGTCAGCAGCACCTGAGACGTCATGGGCCGGGAGGCAAGCAAGCGTGGAGATGAAAAAGCCCAGCACCCTATTCAGCCCCTCCCCTCCTCACAGTCACTAAGAGGTGTTCTAAGAGGTAGAAGTTAAAAATAGGGTGTGCCCAGGAAGGCCTGGCCCTTCTGGTGGCAGCTCAAAGTGGCTCCGTTTAGCTTTCTGGGCCTTGAGCTCAGCTATTCCTCTCCTAGACATCGGGCAGCAAGAGCCTCAGGTCTGCCTGATTCTGAGAAAAAGTGGGGCCAGGAAGGTCTTTCCACCTGGGAGTCGGGCAGAGGGTAGATCTCATTGTGCAGCCCCTCTGGCCTCCCAGGCATGTCTCTGGGATTCTCCTGGAAAAGTCCATAATGGAGTTACCGTCTTGAAAACCCCAAGCACAAAACATGCGGAGCCTCTGGATTCTCCCCCACACACTTCAGGCTGCCTCCCACACTCTAATCAAAGCCCAAGGCCTTTAAGCTGAAATGAGACTCTCAGCCCAATACCCAGTGAGCCCAAAGTTCACTTTTTCTTTCGCAAATGCCTTTTCCCACAGCCTGGATGCTACCAAACAGAGAACGCCAGCTATCCTTCAGAAGGCAAGAAAGACAGGGGCCGAGCCAGTCCAAGTGCTCTGGCGTGTGTGTGACTGGCCTGAGCCGGCGCTGCCTTGACCACTTACTGTAACCAGAAAACCAGAACTCCTGGCCTCTCCCCTCTTGCTGCCTTGAAACCTTCTCTTCCAGTAAAACCACACCGTGGTCACTCTGTTCTCAGCCAAAGGCCTGGGATTTTCACTTCTACCCTCGCTTCCCATCACAGTCCTCCCTTGTTGTCAGACTGTGTTTCTGATCCCCCTGCAGGGCAAGAGGGTGGGAGCATTTTCTCCCCGGACCCCAGCTCCCATCTCAAGCTCTCAGCCTGGGCCTTAGCCAGGACATCCACACAAAACCACCCACCCAACCAGACCGGCCAGAGCCTGTCACCGGAGAGGCTGGTCTAGAAGGTGACCGTGCCTTGGGCTCAGAGCTCCCGTTTTCCTCGGAACCCAGGGGCACAGGACCTCACCACATTCCTTCCTGTTTGAAAGGGGCCGTTGAAACTCCCAGCTGGTTCCTAAGGAAGAGGCAGCTGAACCACAGCCCCTGGCCACCGCGTCTCCTGTTACTCCCCGGGGCTGGCTGGCTCCATTGCAAGTCATACCAGGTCTCCAACCCTCACCCGCATGGGCACTCACCTGTTCCACAGCTCCGTTCAAACGCCAGGGAGAGAAACAGCAGAACGTCCCAGGAGAGAAGCCCCCTGGGATCCATCAGTGAAGAGAAGGAAGGAGCTTGATGACAGGAGCCCGGGCGGCAGCTGCTTGTAAACGGCACGGCAGAAGCGAGCTTTACCAGGCAGTCCTGACTCTGCAAGACTAGATCCGGCACTGACAGGCTTCCTGTCTTAGCGGGACTTTCTGTGTCTTGTGAATTGCTCATTCCTCTCAGGCCTTAAATCACTTTGTTGTTCCCAAGAACTTCGAGTCAGGTGCTTACACCATAAAGCCGGGAAGAAGCTGTGTGGTCATTCTGGCCAAACCCTTGTATAACCGCAGAAATGTGCTCCCCTTATTAGCTGTCTCCAGCAAAGGGGTACTGAGTTTTCTGGGCAGTTCTAACTGGTACCCCTTCCTAGAGTTCAAAGGAAAGGAAGTTTTGTCAGCTCACTCCCAAATTTTGGTAAGGCAGGTCAAAGTGAAACTTGGATGACTGAACTTCATTGAGTGAATGAACCTCTTAATTCTGATTCCACACTCCCTCCCCCCAATACTTTCAGAGAACACCCCTACATGCAGTCAGGTCCTGGTGTCAAAATCATAGAGAGGTGGGTGGGCAAGGGCAGATCAGTTGTCAGAAACTCAACTTCCCTGCCGGACACAACGTGGTAGAATTTAGGGAGCTCTGTGGTTGTTTGGAGGGACCGCCTTTATTTTTGAGCTTGTGTCTAAATTTTTGTTGAGGAGAAACAACAGAAAAAAAGATGATGTGCTTTTCCATGAATTATGCTATAAGAATTAAACCTTGGAAAGATGTTATTACGTTGCTCACAAGGAGTCTTTAAAAGACCAGGCAAGTGTTGTTGTTGTTGTTTTTTTAAAAATAAGATATATTATTTACTAGAGGCCTGGTGCATGAATTTCTGTCCGAGTGGGGTCCCTTGGGGTGGCCTGCAGAGATTGGGCCCCAGCTTGTGCCCCCATTCTCATAGCCCTGTAGCCCTGCCTGGCACCCTTAGGAAGAAGGACCTGGTGCCTCTCTCTCACCTGTTCCACCATCCCACCTGTGGGGCAATCTGTCGGGGCTGAGAGCCCCACCGGGCTTTCTCAGCACCTGGGAGCTGGACAGCAGCCCTGCCCCCTGCTGTTATTGGTCACCATCTGCAGGAGGATTTGGGGGGTGATCAGGCCCCTGCCTGCACCCGCCTGCTCACCTGCTCCACTATCCTGTCTCGGTCCTGCTCTCATCTGGGCCCATTGAGGCTGGCAGCACCTCCACTGCCGCATTGCTGATGCCCGCCATGTTCCACATCGTCCCCTTGTGATCAGCACACGTCATAGCAAGTGGTTAAACTCCCGTTCTCCTGGTCAAACTCCTGGTCAAATGACTGCCTGAGGAGACAATTTGCATATTAGGTTTTTATTATATAGGATTTCAGAGAGGAAGGGAGAAGGAAAGAGAGATAGAAACATCAATGATGAGAGATAATCATTGATCAGCTGCTGCCTGCACACTCTCCACTGGGGACTGAGCTGCCAACCTGTACATGTGCCCTTGACCACAATCAAACCTGGGACCCTTCAGTCCACAGGCTGATGTTCTATCCACTGAGTCAAACCAGTTAGGGCACCAGGCTAAGGTTTTTAAAGTCCATTTTAACAGCTCAAACTCACTCTCCAAATGGGCCTCCATAAGGAGATCAGAATAATAAGAGGAATAAAGACTTTCTTAGACAAGCAAAAATTAAGGGAATTCAGTGCCAGTTGTTTCAACTTGCAAGAAATGTTAAAAGAAGTCTTTTAGGAAGAAGGAAAATACTAGTAATATATATCAGAAACTCAGACCTACATAAACAAAGAAAAAGCATCAGAAAAGAAATAAATAAAGGTAAAATAAAAACTTGTATTTATCTTACTCATCATTGATTTAACAGATAGCACATTGTTTAAAAGGATAGCAATAATATATTCAATTATGTGTGCTTATGTATATATCATATAATAAAAGCCTAATAAGCTAAGTGTCTGGCTGTCTGGTTGGCAGTTCAACCAATCAAAGCGTAATATGCTAATGATATCCTAAGGCTGCTCAGCCGTTACTATGATGTGCATTGACCACCAGGGGGCAGACGCTCTGACTGGTAGGTTAGCTTACTGCTGGGTCCCAGCCAATTGGGACTGAGAGAGATGGGCTGGACATGCCCTGGAGCCCTCCCAGCTGGCCAACCTCCTGCATCCCTCCCTGGCCCCAGTTGTGCACTGGTGGGGTCCCTTGGCCTGGCCTTGGTTCTCTCACAATCCTGGACCCCTTGGGGGATTTCAGAGAGCTGGTTTTGGCCCAATCCCACAGACCAGGCCAAAGGACCTCACTGGTGCATGAATTCATGCACTGGGCCTCTAATATATATATAATCTGTGTGTGTGTGTGTGTGTGTGTGTGTGTGTGTGTGTGTGTGTGTGTTTGTGTGTGAGTGTGTGCACGCTCGTGTGCCCACACTCCTTTGTGCTTGTAATATAAGGAAAAAGAGGGAGGAATTAGGATTTTTTTTATTTTTATTAAAAAGTACTCATACCCATGAAGCAGTAAGTGAGCTTGGATTGGTTGTAAATGTATATTGCAAAATCTAAGGCAACCACTAAAAAAAAAAAAAAAAAATGTACAGCTAATATATTAAGAAAGAAGGGAAAAGATAAAACCACTAAAGGCAGAAAAAGAGTGTAAGACAATAATAGCAACAAAGAGCAAGGATAACAAATAGAAAGTAGTGAGAAATATGACAAATATTAATTCAACTACATCAATAATCAGACTGAATATCAATGGTCTCAATGAGCCAACTAAAAGACAGAGATTGTTAGAGTGGATTAACAAGACTCAACAGCCTGACTGGCATGGCTCAGTGGTTGAGCATCAACTTATGAACCAGGAGGTCACTGTTCAACTCCCATGTTGCATGCTCCATCCCCAGTGGGGCGCATGTGAGGGGCAGCCAATCAATGATTCTCTCTCATCATTAATGTTTCTCTCTCTCTAAAATCAATAAAAATATATTTTAAAAGAACAAGACTCAACAATATGTTGTCAACAAGAAACCTACTTTAAGTATAAAGACATATATAGGTTAAAAGTAAATGGATGGAGAAAGAAAGAACGTGCTAGCACTAATTAAAAAACCCCACAAATTAGCTATATTAATTTCAGACAGAACAGACATCAAAGCAAGGGAAGCTATCAGAGAAAAAGAGGGACATTACACAATAACATAGGGATCAATTCTCTAAAAAGATATAACAATCCTTAACATGTATGTGCCTAACAACAGAGCTTTGAATATGTGGGGCAAAACCTGATTGAACTGTAAGGAGAAATACATAAGTCTTCTATTATAATTCAAGATTTTGATACCCATATATCAGAAATGGACAGATCCAACAGGCAGGAAATGAGTAAGGACAGAGTGGCCCTAACCGGTTTAGCTCAATGGATAGAGCGTCTCAGGTACATTCCAGTCAAGGACATGAACCTTGGTGGCGGGCATATTCCCAGTATGAGGTGTGCAGAAGGCAGCTGATCAGTGTTTCTCTCTCATTGATGTTTCTACCTCTCTATCCCTCTCCCTTACCTGCTGTAAAAAAATCAATTAAAAAAAATTTTTTTAAAGAAAGGACAGAGTGGAGCTCAACAGCACCACCAATCAACTGGGTATAATGAATGTCTATAGAGTACTTCATCTAACAATAGCAGCATACACATTTTTTCTCAAGCTCACAAGAAACATTCACCAATCAGAGCATCTTCCTGGCCATAAAACACACATTAACATATTTAAAAGAATAGGAGTCATATAGTATCTGCTCTCAGACCACAGTGGAATTAGACTAGAAATCAATAAAAGAAAAATGACTGAGACTCCAGTGGAGATTAAACAACACACTTCTAAATAACAAATGGGTTAAAGAAAGAAATCCCAACACAATTTTAAAAATTTTTGAACAAAATGAAAATGAAAACACAAATTATCAAAATTTGTAGAATGCAGCAAAGTGGTATTTACAAATAAATTTATAGCACTGAATGCATATATTAGAAAAGAAATACCTAAAAACCAATAATCTAAACTGATGAACAAAAACAGATCCAGAGACAGAGAAGCATGGAACAGACCATCAAACTTCAGAGGGAAGGTGATGGTGGTGTGATTGGAGGGAGGGTAAGAGATCAACCAAAGGACTTGTATGCATGCATATCAGCATAACCAATGGACACAGAAACCAGGGGGTTGAGAGCATGTGGTGTGGGGGGCCAGGAAGAGGTCAATGGGAGAAAAAGGAGACATACACATGTGGCTCGCGAGCCACAGTTTGCCAACTAATGCTCTATGTAATACTTTAAACAATAATTTAAAAAGAAACTAGAAAAAGAAAAGCAAATTAAATTCAAAGCAGAAAAAAAAAGAACAGAAAGCAATGAAATTGCAAACTCAAAATCTATAGAGAAAAATCAATGATATTTGAGAGATCAGCAAAATTGATAAATTAGAGGTAAAGGACACAAATTACGAATGTTTGGCACATTACACCCTCCTGTTTAAGAGTGGGAGATGGTCTCTTTGTGCAGTCAACCCGAGGTTGTATGGGAAGAGCTGCTTTCAATGAGCCTGTCGTCCTTCTCAGGGTCAGGGTGGGCTCCACATCGCCTCAGGGAGGAGAGTGCTGCTTGTCACAGAGTATGGGGGAGAGGGGCAAAAAATGGTGGTCACCCAGGATTCTCCTGGTGCCCTTGCCTTTGTCTGTCCCAGAGGCAATGTTTCATGGGAAGTGTAATGGAACTGGTAACTCCCCTTAAGACTTGCTACTCTCCTTTTCGGTAAGTTGTGGCAAAGTGACCTTCCTGAAGGTGCCTGGTGCCAAGCCTTCTGACTTCTCAACCAATTGTTATCCTCCTCACGGCCTCTGACCAGAAGTCCTTATAATATGAGATAGACCTACAGGGTAAGGTTACTGAAGGACAGGCCAAATCTCTTGGCCACTTGGAGCCATTGTAAGCACATTTATCTGAATAAGTTAAAAGAAAAAGAAAAAAAAGAACTCCACAAAAATAAAATGAAAATACAAAATTTCCCCCAACTCTGAAACATCTCCTAGGAGACCTTATCACAGAGTCTAAAACTGGCCTGGGGAAAGCACTGGGAAAAACACGCTCTTGGGTGAGATGAGGAACCCACAGGGCAGGTGTCTGATATGGAGGCTGAGCAAACCAGTGGACCAGACAGCTCTGCTGTGAGTAGGGGTTATAGGGGGTTGAGGGGGGGACAAAAGGAAACTAGGCTATGAGGTGGCTCAAGCTCAGACCCAGGCCCAGGTTTTATCCACTATTTTTACCCTAAGAATTCATGCCAGCTGGTCACCTTCCTGAGCTGATAAATGTGCTGTGTAACCTAGGCCCAGGGAGGTGAGCTGGGGACGTGGCTCAGTGTGACTCTAAGTGACACCTAAGTGACTCTAAGCATTGTTTAATGATGTAATTATATAAGGTCTGTGGTGCTGAGATTGCCCACTCCAAGGTCTTCACCAAATTTTCCACCCCACTGTCTCCTCCAGAATTCAAACCCAGTTCAGGGCACTGGAGCCTGGAGGTTCATCTGAAGATTTCCTCCCTAAATTCTTGTCAGTTCCACTGATGCTCCTGCCATCCTTCCAGACCCCAAAGCCAATATGTGGGGATCTCTCCCCTTCGGAGGTCTTCCCTAGACTGACTCTGAACTTCTCATGTCCCTGCAGTCTCAAAGAGCATTCTTGGTAGGGTTTGAGGTGCTTCCTAGTATTCCTCAAATGATCCTACATGGCAGCCATGACGTTTGCTAGCCTGCTCTCTATTGGCATACGCTACTAGAGAAAGGGAAATCCCCACACCACGCCACTCCTCTGAGGAAGGATAGGGTTAAGGTCAGCCTCTGACCTTTTCTGTGCACCAAATGTTGCCTCCCCTAGCACTGACCAATTGTCTTAGACAGTGATAAATAGAGCAATAATTTCCAAAGTATCTTAGAACTCCTGGGAACCACTGTCAGCTGGCTCCTCCCTCCAAACAAAACTCAAATGAAGCTCTCCTCTTCAAAAGTTCTGGAAGGCTCTTTGGCAAGTCTACTGAGCACTCTTTCTGCAAAAGCTGATAAGGAGCAAGATGAATTCCTTTCTCTCTGAATACTAATGGATCCTAACCACCAGGTGATTCCCTGAGACACAGAGACATTTGGGGAAGTGGAGCTGCATGCTGCATGAGATCATGTATGAAGCCAAGAACAGGGAGTCTTGTGTTGTCACACCAGTGAAGCAGGCTGACCTGAAGCCAGTCCAGGAAAGAGGGAAAAGCTAAGATAATTGAGCAGTTTGTCAAACCAAGCTTATAGATTAGAAAGCTTCAGTGAAAAATTCTAGCTGGGATCACTAGAGAAAGCAGTGAATTGTGGCAATGGTCCCAGATGAAGCACATGGAGGAAGTCCAATAGCTTCCTCTTTCCATCCATCCATCCATCCATCCATCCATCCATCCATCCATCCATTTGCCTACCCTGGCACTAACCATGGGAAAATAATTCCATTGGGTTAAAAAGTGATTCTAAACATCTTCTAATGATGGAATTATATAAGGACTAAGACACTTAATTATAAACCACTTGAATGACTTTTTCGCATCATTTCTAACTAAGAGCAGCATATTAAGAAAAAGGGATTTTTAAACATTAGAATTTTGTTGCCTCTTTTTAAAATTGCAAATGTAATGCAACATTGAAAAGTTCTTATTTACATAAAGAAAAAATTCCATAGTTTTCTAACCTTGTCACAACTGCTTTCAAGCTTGCAAATCTTTGTTTTCAAGGCACTAGAGTAGACTGATTCAGAACTCTGGCTCTGTGGTTGGAGAGACCTGGGTTCAAACCCTTTGTCTGTTATTTATAAGTCATCCAACCTTGGACAAGTTATGTAATCTCTGAGCCTTTATTGTTTTTTTTTTTTTCTCAGCAGTCACATTGTTAAGATGAGGAACCACCTCATAGAACTGCTGGGAGAACTACATTGATATTAATGAAAGCAAGATGCTCATCACAGCGCCTGGAATGTGGTGTCACTTTTTCATTCTGTGTCTATCATTCTCGTGATTTTCTGGAGGTGGGCATGAATAATAAATAATGACACTCAGATTAAAAATGGTGTCAGAGTGAGTGGAAGCTACATTGACACTCTCCCAGGACCAAACTAGAAATACAATAAAATAAAAAACAAACAAACAAACAAACAAACAAACAAACAAAAACACTGAAAAATCAACTGAAGACTAGCTGGGAAGAAGCTGATTACAAAGGACAGAAAGTGGAGACTGCATAGAGTCTGTTAGGAAGTGTGGAGACTTGAAAGGGGTGGCTGAGCTCCCACAGACAGCAGCTGACAGTCTGGAGAGATATTTCAGCTCTGGGGAGTTCCCACTGGGAGCTCTGGGGTCTAACCCCCAACCCAGAGAACCAGAACTGAGAAAGAAGCTCACATGACAGCTGGCTGTGAAAAGCAGCAGGGTTGCTGTCTGCCAGCCAGAGACAAGTAGAAATGCAGGTACCCTTTTAAAGGACCAATGCACAAAATTTCGTGTGCAGCCACTCGCCTTGGGCTCTGGCAGAGAAAGGGCAGAGTGACCTGGAGCTGTGTGAGGAGAGTCCAGAATTGGGGCTCTAGGTTTGGAGCTTGGAGGGCAGCTACCTGGGTTTCCTGTGCTGAGGCATTCCCTCACTCTGCAGAGAACACCTTTCTCCTATGGACCTTTGCTATCCAGGTGGTTTTGGCCTGGGGGAAAGGCAGTTACCAAACCCTATTGGAAGAACTCTTCCCCTACCCTGAGGTCCATGGCCTAAGGCCAATCAAGGCTCATAACAATTAGAGTTCAGGCAGAGGCTTTGAGTCTTTGTATGATCTTCTGAGCTAGGAAAAGAAGACCCTGGAAGATCTTGTCCTTTCCAAAGGCTTCCAGCCCCAGCAGAGGGAGCCACAAGCAGTGGATTGCTGATAGCGCCAAACAGGGGACTCAGAGTCAATCAGAAACAATCTTTAATGTTCTGCATTAGAGATTGGGACTTGTAGCAGATCTACCTAATATACACTGAGTGGCCAGATTATTATGATTTCTAAACACATAATAATCTGGCCACTCAGCGTACTTCTCTTGAGCACCTCATTTATTTGATATCAAAGATACTATAAATCATGCACCTGATCAGCTTTCCCCAAAAGCTCAGGGCAAATAGGTGGTTGATCTCCAGAAAAAAATCAGAATACTTTTGGTACCCGATTTGAGATATATATACACTGAGTGTCCAGATTATTATGTGTTCAGAGATCATAATAACCTGGCCACTCAATGTAAACACAAAAATGGGGAGACAAAACACAAACAAACACATAACCCCCAAATAAAGGAACATGAGAATTCTCCAGAAGAAGAGATAAATTAAATGAAGATAAGAAATTTATCTGATATAGAGTTTAGAATAATGATGGTAAAGATGCTTAATAGCCTGAGAAAAGAGAGAGTAATTATGAAAAAAGAACAGTCAGAAATAAAAAATGACATAGCACTAATTAAGAACACATTGGAAGGAATACATAGCAGATTAGGGCAAGTTGGATCAGTGAATTTAAGACAGGGTAGAAAAGATCACTCGATCAGAGAACCAAAAGGAAAAATGCAATTAAAAACAGGACAGCTTAAGGGAGCTGTGGGACAACATAAAATGTAATAATATTCGTGTAAATAAAGAAAAATTTATTTACATAAAGGGAAAGAAAATGAGCAAGGGATAGAAAATGTGTTTGAAGAAATAATGGCAGAAAACATCTTGAACCTGGTGAAGGGAAAAGTCAAACAAGTTCAAGATACACAGAGTCCCAAGCAAGAAAAACAACATCCAGACATATCATAATTAAAATGCCAAAAATTAAAGACAAAGAGAGAATCTTAAAGGCAGCAAGAGAGAAACAATTTGTTACTTACAAAGGAGCTTCTATTAGGCTGTCAGCTGATTTCTCATCAGAAACTCTACAGGCCAGAAAGGAATGTCATGAAGTACTCAAGGTAATGAAAAGCAAGGATCTGAAACCAATAATATTACTATATCCAGCAAAGGTAACATTCAAAATAGATGGTGAAATAAAAAACATCCCAGGAAGAAAAAAAAAAAAAAAAAAAAAAAAAAAAAAAAAAAAAAGAAGAAAAAAAAAAGAAAAAAAAAAAGGATAAAGGAATTTATCACCACCAAAAGAGCATTGCAAGAAATGTTAAAGGGACTGCTGTAATGAGAGAGAGAGAGAAAGAGAGAGAGAGAGAGAGAGAGAGAGAGAGAGAGAGAGAGAGAGAGAAACAGAGGCATACAGAATTAAAATGGCAATAAATAAGTAACTATCAGTAATAATATTAAATGTAAATGATTAAATGCTCCAATCAAAAGACATAGGGTAGTTGATACAAAAATATGACCCAATTATATACTGTCTACAAGAGACCTACTTCAGAATAAAACTCACACTGTATAAGAGTGAAGAGTAAAGGGATGGAAAAACATTTCCCAGGAAATGGAAATGGAAATGAAAAAAAAAAAAAAAAAAAAAGCTGGGTACCTATACTCATATGTGATAAAATAGGCTTCAAAATGAAGGCAATCACAAGACAACAAAGGTCACTACATAATATTAATGAGATTTATCTAACAAGAGGATATAAGCCTGGTAAACATACTGTATATGCAGCCAATATAGGAGTACCTAAATATTTAAAAGAAAATTTCTAGAGGATTTTAAGGGAGAGATCAACAGCAATACAGTCATAGTAGGAACTTTAACATCCTGCTGACTTCACTGGATAGATCTTTCAGACAAAATATTAATAAAAGAAACAGTGATTCTGAAGGACTCACTGGATCAGATAGATTTAATTGACATTTAAAGAACATTTTACCCCAAAGTTGCAGAATATACATTCTTCTCAAGTGCACATGGGTCATTCTCAAAGATAGACCACATGTTAGGACTCATAAGTCTCTTCAAGTTCAAGAAGATTGAAATCATATCAAGTATCTTCTCAGGCCACAATAAAATAGAATTCAACCACAGTAAAAACACTAAAAGAAAAGTCACGATATAATCCTAAAGGGATTGATCCAACATATGCAGGCTAAATAGCATGTTATTAAATAATGAATGAATTATCAATGAGACCAAGAAAGAAATAAAAAAAAAAATTCTTGGAAACAAATAAAAATGAACATACAAAAACCCCAAATCTCTGGAATACAGCAAAAGCAGTCCTGAGAGGGAAGTTCACAGCATTACAGGCCTACCTCAAAAACAAGAAAAATGAATAATAAACTATTTAACCTTGTAACTTAAAGAATTAGAAAGAGAGCACCGAAACCCCAGAGTAAGTAGAAGGAAGGAAATAATAAAGATGAGAGGAGAAATAAATGATGTAGAGACTATGACAATGAAACCAAGAACGGGTTCTTTGAAAGAATCAATAAGATTGACAACCTATTAGCCAGACTCATCAAGAAACAAAGAGAGAGGACCCAAATAAATAGAATCAGTAACAAAAGCGGAGAAGTAACAAAGAAATACAAATGATTGTATAAAAATACTATGGACAACTAACTATAGGCCAACAAGCTGGACAATGTGGATAGAATGGACAAATTCCTAGAAAAATACAACCTCCCAAAACTGAATCAGAAAGAATCAGAAAACCTGAACAGGCCGAAAATATCAGAGGAAATAGAAGCAGTAATAGTAATAAAAAAACAAAAAAACAAAAAACAAAAAACTACTAGCAAACAAAAGCCCAGGTTCAAACGGCTTCACGGGGGAGTTTTAGCAAATATTCAAAGAAGGATTAACATCTACCATCCTCAAACTATTCCAAAAATTCCAAGAGGAAGGAGCACTTCCAAGCTCTTTATGAGGCTAGCATTATCCTAATTCCAAAACCAAATAAGGACACTACAAAGAAAGAGAATTATAGGCCAATGTCCCTGATGAACAAAGATGCTAAAATCCAGGTACATAGCAATGCCATTCTCTGAGATAGGAAGTATAAGAGGTAGAGAAAACTTTGAGATAAAATTGGGAGCAAGAACATAAGATTAGTTTTTTTTTTTTGGTGTGGATATGCTCAGTTGGCATATTTATGGTCCATCCAGATGAAGATTTCTAAGGGGTATTTGAACACACAGAGCTGAATTTCAGGTGAAAAGTATAATCTGGAGAAACAAACAACAACAATAAAAAGTCTTAAAAGCCACATCTCATCTCACCCTCAGAAAACTGAAACTGAGAGGTTAACACCTTTGAAGGACTTGCCAGAGGTCTTATGACTAGTTTTTGAGACGCTGGTCTCTTGGGTGTAAAATAAGAGGGAATAAGACCAAAAAGCAGGTCTCTTGGGTCCAGGTCAGTATACCTTCCCCATGACTGACTTTCCTTTTTCTCTATGTTCGTGTTTTCCCCATCTAACAATACCTGGCATACAGTAGGTGCTAAAAATATTTATGGAATGAACATGCTAATTACAACTATTCTACATCATCACTGAAATTATATCTCAGAAGCATTTTGGAAATTATCAGACCCAGGGAAGTCCTATTTAGCCACCAAATTTGCATTTCCCCAATTTTTTTTCAACCCCTCTCTATTTCCTCTAAGAGCAAACCTCTGTGGTACAGGTGGCAACCAAGGGCAAGCTTTGGGCTGAGTCCATAGACTTGAATGGTATGATTAATAAAGGAAGAAGAATAAAAGGAAGGTTCAGGTTTTGGCACACAGAACATGCAATCAATTCCCTCTTATTTTAGACTAGAGGCCCGGTGCATGAAATTCACCATTGGTAGGGTTCCTAGCGGCTGCTGGCCAGGGCTTCCCTCGCTTCCCACCGGCCGGCCCGCCCCCAGGTCGAGCTCCCAGTAGAAGGGACAATTTGCATACTACACTTTTATTATATAGGATTTGGGAAAGTTTAGGCTAAGAGAACGTGTCTTGATTCAGTCAAATTGAAGTCCTGAGCCTGAGAGAGAAGAAGGAGCAGCATGAGAAGAAGAAGGCAACTAAGACTGTTGAATACTTCATGTAGACCAGACTTGGTGCTGGGTGATCTACTGAGTCTATCTTATTTAATCTTAATAAAAAAAAAAGTCACCCATGTTTTTTTCACATGAGGAAACTGAGGCTAGAAAGTTTACTTTCCTGAGGTTCTAAAACTGCCAATTGGTGTGTTTGGAACTCAAATCCAAGACTGCCTACAAAGGTTATGCTCCTTTCTTGACTCTATGAAGCCTTCCATTGTGGTTCTAGGTGTTAGGTATAAGGCTTTAGACTGAATACGTTTCCATTCCAGTGCTTTCTCTACGTGTCAACAAGCTTTTCAATGGTGCTGTCGTAGCAGACCCTGCAAAATTTAATGGTCTGAAATTTGAGAGAATCCAGGAGACCCTTATGAACATAAGGGGGTAATGGGTCAAGCCCAGTGATTATTAGCAGATCCCAAAGGAAGGAGAAGGTGTCTTTGACTTCCAACTTCAACTTTGCTGCTAATTTGTTACGTGTCCTGGGGCACATTACTTCCTTCTCTTAGTCTTCTAAGATCAAAGAAAATGCCAGGAAATGCAGATTTTTGTGGGCGGCCCTGCTACTGATTTCCCAATCTTTTCTGTATCACTCTCTCTAGCACGTAGGGGATGGGAAGAAGGGATGTATGGGGGAGGAAGAGAGTCTCATCCCAAACAAGTGGCTTGGAGGCCCTGGAGAAGCAACACTTGGTTTGAATCTTGACAAATGAGTAGGAGTTTGTTAGGAAACCAGGAGGGGAGGGGAGATTCCAAGAAGGGTAAAAACTGAGCAAAGGCCCAGAATGAGTTTGGGGAACTGCAAGTAATCCAGGAAGGCCGTAGCATTTGCAGAAAGGGGAGGAGCCAGACTAGAAATTAGGCAGGAGAATTTTGTAGAAGTCACGTCACGTGGTGATCAGCAGTAGCCTTTCAGCCTTCAAAGGAGCCTGTCAACGAAAGATTCTCAGCATGGAAATGGCACAAATTTGTGTTTGGAAGAGAGCCTTCTACTCTGTATTTCTGTCCTGTGTCAGAGGATGGCACAACAGAGAAAGGATGTGCTCCTGTTGCCTAGAAACTGGAATGAAAAGACATTTGTGGGGCAGAACCTCTAATCTGTTACTAGAGGCCCTATGCACAAATTCGTGCAAGAGAAGGCCTTCGCAGTTGTGTCTGTGTCCAGAAGGACATTCAGATGGTTGCTCTGCTGTTCAACTGTTCAGTCCATTTGCATATTACGCTTTTTTTTTTTTATATCATAGATTCATGGAAGCTTTCTTCTGTTATTGATTGATTCAACAGTATAAGAACAGAACTGTTATCCCACCATCTCAGAAGTGCATCTAATTGTTTTTTACAAGCACCCTGAGGGAAAAGGCTTTCATACTGTGTGATTTCCAGTCAGATCCAATAAAGCCAGCCTTGCAAATAAGGTTCTTCAAGGAACAACCAGATAAATCAAATAGTAATAGCTCTCTGGGAATGAGGCTTTGAAAGCACTCCAACCCTTTTCTGCTCCTACAGTGGCTACAAGCCTATTGGTTTTCACCATGATTGTGGGGTGTTGGTTATTAGGCAAGAGAGAGGATGAAGAGTAAGACAAGATAAAATGCCACAGCAGTAACTATTCTTACTTGGCTTTAGACATTTTTCTTGAATATACACTCCTTGAATTGTTATAAACGTTAAGTTATTTTAATTAATTTCTAGAACTCCAAAAAAGTTGGTTCTGACTATTTGTTTTAATAGTTTTCTCATTGCTTTTATGAATGAGGGAACCTTTGGAGATCCTTACTCTGCCATTTTTGCTACCATCTACTGTGTGTGTGTGTGTGTGTGTGTGTGTGTGTGTGTGCGCGCGCGCGTGTATGAGAGAGAGGCGGCAGGGGAGAGAATGTGAAATTCTCTTTGTCAGGTTAAGTAAATTCTCATCTTCTAGGTTGATTAAAATCATTGTCAAAATTTTTACATCTTTTATTCATTTATTGAAGTGATTGTACACTTCCCCCCTTTAATTGGCCTAATTAATACATATTTAGATTTTTAAAATATATTAAAAGTTAATAAGTTTCTTGATCTGAGTTCTAATTATAGAGGCATATTTACTTTGCAGTTCAACATGCAGTTTTTAGGACATTCCATAAGAAATATTCCAAAAGAAAGATAATGATAAAGATGACTTGGGGAAATACTGGCATTTAAGGTTTTGTTTCAAATTCTCCTCTAGGTTTTTTTCCATTTTAGTCACACTTTGAACCTATTTTCTCTTCTTTGTATAAAAATATGTATTTTTCAGAATATAAATATATTTATATTGATCTTATTATCATATATAAACACATAATAAAATCATATAAGTATATACATTTACCATGGTTTCTGAGGTCCATGGTTCTACACATAAACTCTCAGTATTGAATTACCTTAGTTATCCCATATCTAGAAAAAAAAATTTATAAAAAATATTCATAAAATAATGCTAATAACTGGCTTTTTCCCCCCAAGGAAATACTTCAAATTTTACAATTTGCGAATTCCCCTCCTCATCCTGCAGAAAGTCCACATAGAACCACTTTTACAAAAATCTGGAACTTCCTTGGAACTGTTGATATATCAGTGAAAGCAATCTTTTACAGCACAAACCTAGCCATGCTCCTCTCTTGTGGGAAGTCTACCAATGGCTGGCCAGTGTCCTCAGGACAAAATTCTTATGTAGGATCCCGCCTTCCATGGCCCCCAGACGCCACCGGTCTCATCTCTTGCCATGCTTTCTCTAGCTCTTTCAGACACACTGGTCTCTCAGTCTGAATCTCAGGAATGGCAAGCTTTTCCTTTTCCTAAGTAGTGTTTCCTGAATTCAGTTTTGTGTCTTTGGTGATGGTGCGAGGCAGGAGGAGTGGGAGGTGAGAATTAGGTCAGTGTCTCGATAGTGCTGACCTAGAGATCTTTCCAATGCTACCACTAACTATCTCTGGCTTTCTTTGGGCTGGGTCTTCTCCAGCCTCACCGGAGTCTCCAGAGCCCACACAAGGGGTCAGAGAGGGGTTACTGCCCCTTTTCAGAGTAACTTTTGCCTTTCTAGTTTTTCGCAGATTTTCTCAGAAAAAGAACAGCCAACTCTGCCATGAATGTACAGAAAATTCTTTATTGAATTGTCCAGTAGGTCTCAAAAGCCCAGGGAACTTTAGGAAGAACAGTGGCCAGAGGAATTTGCATATGAGGCAGGGTGACACGGATCTGAAGAAAAATTGGAAATGATTCATCTTGATCACCCTGCCTATTAAATCTCATTACCTCGGTGCCAATGTTCAGTTTCTCTCCTGATTCTAAAGTTACTCCCAAACTCTTCAGTGAAATTCTCCGTCACATTTTGTTTGTTTGTTTAGGGATCTTGCCACAACCATATGCTATGGTGTGTGTGGGGGGGGTGGGGGGAGGGGGCAGTTTCTACTCTTTCAATCCTTTTCTCGTGTTTCTGAAATACAAATGTCCTGGCTCTGGTCTGATGCTGAGTGACATTCTCCTTGATTTTGGAGCCAAGAAAGCTAAACTCTAGTCTAAAGGGTGAGAGAGAAAATGGGTCCACTTCATTGTCATTGAATTTCCCTCTTACAGCTGAATTCCTCACTGGTTTTCCTAAGAAACACGCAGACCTCAGTTGCATTAGGAAAAACAGATTTCTCTCATTGATCTGATCCTGACTCTTGTGCAATTAAAGCCCCAGAGTTATCATGCTAAGAATTATTATTTGAGAAGTGGCTTATTATTCAAGCACTGCCACCCAAGATGGCTATTTGCCATCTAGAAATGCAGCAATAGCTTTCCTTAGGTACTTTTCTACTCACACCTCTCCAGCAACCAGGTGGTGGTTGTTTCTCCCAGAGCACCTCGCCTCACCCTCCCTCCTTTCTTTCCTTCCTCCTTCCCACTCTCCCTCTCTCCCTCCCTCTTTCCCTCCCACTCTCCCTTCCTCCCTCCCTTCCTTCTTCCCTCCCTCTCTCCCTCCCTCTCTCCCTTCCTCCCTCCTTTCCTTCCAATCCTCTCCTGTGGATATGCTTCTCCTTGATTTTTTTTTTTTGAGAGAAAGAGTCAAGGAGAGAGAGAAACATCTATGTGAGAGGGAAACATCAACTGGTTGCCTCCTGTATGCACTCAGAGAATCAAACCCACAACCTGGGTATTTCCCTGATTGAATCAAATCCGCAATGTTTTTGGTGTAAGAGGTGATGCTCCAAACAACTTAGTCACCTGGCCAGGGTCTTTCCTCTCTCTTTTTATTTTCCATTGATTTAAAAAAAGAGAATAGAAGAGAGGGAGGGAGGGGGAGATAGAGAGAAACATCGATGTGAGAGAGACACATCCATTGGTTGCCTCCCACATGTGCCCTGACAGAGGCTGGAGATAGAATCTGCAATCTACATGTGGACCCTTGATGGTGAATTGAACCTGTGACCCTTCAGTGTATAGGCCGACAGTCCAACGATTGAGCAACACTGGCCAAGCCCTTTCCTCTTTTGAAGGCTTCTCCGCTCACACTCCTGACATTCCATTTTTCAGACTCTGATTCCAAAGGGAAGTTCTTTCTGATCCTCAAAACTAGATCTGATCTTCCTAGTTTACATTTGCTCCGCCCTCACTGGCTCTTTTATCTAGCAGTTGTCATATTTGGTAACACCTGTAGCATTGTCATGAATGAAATTAAATGACTAATTTTCATTGGGGTGGTCCTCCAGCCTAGAATATAAACTTCATGAAGGCAAGAACTGTGTGTGTCTTTCTTGGTGCTAAATCCAGAATGGTGTTGATTAATAAATGCATATAAACAATTTTTGAATAGTCCGAACTTGGTTGGTTGGGAGCTAACATTCCCTCCTTCCCCCCATTCACATCAGGACTATGTCAGATCTGCCTGCCATCACTTCAGGATGCTTTGGGAAAATCCCTCAGTTCTGTTTTTATCACTTCTAGTAACTTAACAGTGCACTTCAGTATAAAACTCCCCTTCAACCTCTTCCTGTCACTCCAGCGAAGGCCTGTCTCATGGTCCAAAAACCTATACTAGGAAGGGAGATATGGTCTAACACTTCTCCCCTCTAGTTTGCCTCATCTAGTTTCAACTTCTCTAGTGGTGAGGACATGGCAGGGAGGCCAAACTATTTCTCAGGTGCCTGGCTGCTGCTGGTTTTTCTCTGTTTCTCTGACTAAAACTGATCCACTGTGGATGCCTGCTCTGACAGACATCTGGATGTCTGTTGGCTCATTTGTGGAGCGCAGGTGTGAGTGTGGGGGGGCCATGGGTGCTGATGTGGGAGGTGTTCTCTGGCGTGGCCTCTCCTGGCCCTCCTCCCACGCAGCTCCCACCAAGGGTGTGCCATCCAGCCCCTCTGCTGGCATCTGCCTACCTGGTGGCCAGATGGCAAGGCAATTGAGGCCTGGCTACCATCTGCCGTGTCCTCTGGAAAACCTACACCCTCGCCAGGCCAAGCAGTGAGCGCACAGACTGCTCCCCATCTCACTCACATCCCGTGTTTCTGTCTTTGGGAAGATCAATAAATCTGCTTCCCTACCAAGGAGAGCGACCTCACTTTTTTATATTTCTTGACTCCCTCGTGTAGTGCTTTTAGAGCCCCTCTCAGTTGGCATTAAGGCAAGGTGACCTCATCCGTGCAGAAGAGAGGGAAAAGCCACAGGTCTCTCCCAGATCCAACTATGTTGATCCTGAGGTTTTTCTCCTCTCTCCCCATGCTTCTATTTACACAGAGTGGGGGTGAAGAGTGCTGGGGTGATTGCTGGGGGAGCAAAATCAATCCGATCACCCCTCCCTTAGCTTAGAGGTGATGCTGTTCCTGACTCACTTATAGCTCTTTGGGGAGCGTGAAGTCTCCTTGTCTTAGCTCTAAGTTCGGGCCATTGGGAAAAGTCCATCAGGAATTGCATTACAGATATCTACGGTATTGAGAGAATGGACCATTATGTTTGTTGTGCTGTCTGCTCCAAAGAGAGCCTTTGCCCAAGCTGGGCTCCTAGACACAGGGTCACTGGGCAGGGAAGCAGTGGGTGCCTATTTCACTCAGGAAGGAAACACACCAGCCAAGGCACTAGTTCTCACGGGCTGGGAGACCCTCCTGGGCAGATGGAACATTAGGGGCAGATCAGAGCACAGTGAGAATTTGGTACAAAGCAGGACTTTTGAGGGAAATACCAGCAGGATGAGATGGAACAGAGGAAAGAAAACATAAGAGACAGGAAGATGCTAAGGGGGACAAAAAATTGGAAAGAGAAAATATGACACAGGGGGAAAAGGGGGAAAGACTAAGAGGCTGCCGTCAAGGGAGGGGAACTGGGCGAAGGGACTGGGCTACAGCTTGCCCAGCTGGAGCACGGGGAGATGGGCAGAGCAGCTGATGAAAGAGAATGAGGGCCTGTGCTTCCGGATTTGCAGCTGTGCAGGTGGCTCTGGGATGAATCCGCCCCTCTTCTACCATGCTGTCTCCTGAGGTGATTCTGAGGAGAGAGGAGGAAGTAGGGAGAAGTGTGGTGCAGGGACTGCCACTTTAATTTTTAAAAATATATTTGTATTGATTTTAGAGAGGAATGGATGGGGGAGGGGGGAGAAGAGAGAAACATCAATGATGAGACAATCATTGGTTAGCTGCCTCCTGCAAGCCCTCCACTGGGGATGGAGCCCATAACTAGGGCATGTGCCCTGACTGGAATCAAACTGTGACCTCCTTGTTCATGGGTCAACCGCTCAAACATGGTGCCATAAGGCTGGGCAGGAGTTGCCACTTTAACAAACACAGTAGCCCAAATGCACCGCAGGTGGTGGATCCTATTATTCCTGGACAAGAAGTTAGAATAACAGATGGAAGCTTTTTAAAAATATATATTTTTATTGATTTCAGAGAGGAAAGGAAGAGGGAAATATCAATGATGAGAGAGGATCATTGATCGTCTGCCTCCTGTACGCCCCCTACTGGAAACTGAGCCTGCAATCCAGGCATGTGCCCTTGACCAGAATTCAACCCGGGACCCTTCAGCCTGCAGGCTGATGCTCTATCCACTGAACCAAACTGGTTAGGGCAAGATGCAACCTCTTAAGACTGCTTTGATCTCCGCAAGAGTTGGGTAGCATAAACATGGTCAAGGAAGCCACTTAAAATTAAAACCTGCAACTTTGGAAAGACTTTGTCTCCCAATACCCAGACCCATCCCTTAGACGGGAGCTTTTGGGTAAAAAGTGTGGCACAGAGTCAGGCACAACGACGGGTTCAGTCAACATGGGGTCTTATTAAGCAGTTCCCAACATAGAGTCTCAGCCCCCGGCATGGCCAGGCATGTGGTAAGTATGGGTGGGCAATAAAGGAACTCATTGATTTGAAGGCCCAGGCCTCACGTAGGTGTGCCCCTAGTCGGTCCCACACCCCAGGCCCAATCAAGCCGTTTCTTTGGACAGAGCCATCTATGAAGGCTGCATTCTCTGAGTCCCCAGGAGCTCCTGGCCTTGCAAACTTCCATGTGTCACCTAATGCTGCTATTGGGACAAGCTGGTCCCTGGCAGTGTAGCCAATGCCCTTGGGAAGCACGGGAACCTAGGAAGGACCACTGGGAATTTCAACTTGAGAAGGGAATGAGTGTGGGACCCAGGAGCCGAGCAGGGAAGTAAGTGAAGGAGAGAACCAAGTCCCATGGACAGGCCTAGAAACACAAAGCTAAATGGTCAGAACAGCAGAAAGCCTGGAGGCATCTTATGCTGTGCTGTTCAAACAGTGGCATGTGGGCCAGGCTGTGGTGGCTCCATGGATTGAGTCTCATCCCATGGACAAAAAAAATATCTTTATTGATTTCAAAGAGGAAGGAAAAGGGGGAGAGAGAGAAACATCAATGATGAGACAATCATCAATTAGCTGCCTCCTGCAAGCCCCCTAATGGGGATAGAGCCCACAACTGGAGCATGTGCCCTGATCTGGAATTGAACTGTGACCTTCTTATTCATGGGTCAACCGCCTTTTGATTCCCAGTCAGGGCACATGATTGCGTTGTGGGTTCAATCCCCAGTAGGGGAGTGCAGGAGACAGCTAATCAATGAGTCTCTCTCATCATTGATGTTTCTATCTCTCTCCCTCTCTCCTTTCCTCCCTGAAATCAATAAAATTCTTAAAACAAAAAACAGTGGTGTGTGGTCAGCAGTATCTGGCGTCTCCTGGTAATTCATTAGAAATGCAGAATCTCAATTCTCTCCGAGGACCTACTATCTTAAAGTCTGTATTTTAACAAGACCACCAGGTGATTTTCTGCGGTTCAATGGAAAGTTCAAGAAGCACTGAAATAATCTAAGGCATTCCGTTTTACTTAAACATGCTCCAGTGGAGCCAGCAGAGGGCAGTGCTCGCTGAGCAACTACAGGAAAAACATGTCCTCAGACTTCAGAGAACTTTGGGCCAAGATTGGACTATCTTCTCTGCCCAAAGACAAATGGCTCGAGTTCATTGAATCACCCCATTAAGCTTTGATGTATAGGAAAACCAATGTAGAGCCTGGGAACACATGAGAATCAGGCTTGGTCCCTGTACTAGAATTCCCAGACAAGCTTGGAGTATCAGATGTCCTTAAGGCATCCCTGAATTCACGGGCATGTGACCTGTACAATCAAGCTGTTCCTGTGCTACGCCAGCACGGCCAAAGATGAACCTGAGTTGCAGCGGTGAAGGATTGAGAAAAGACAGACAAGAGAATGAAGGCTGGGTCTCGATGGGACACTGCCCTCTCTGATGGAGAGCTAGTGACAGCACCACGAACTATAAGCCATGTCCTTATTTTATAGCAGATGCCACGAGGGAAAGTGAGGGCATGGGCAAGATGTTTACAACATTCTTGTGGGTTTCGATTCCACTCAATTACCTGCAGCTGAACTCTATCAAGCCCATGTCACTCAGGCACGTGGGACCACATGTTCAGACCATAGGTTCAAGCTTACAACTATAGCTGTTGGCTATCATTGTGCTGGGAGGGCTCTGCCCTCCAAGCTGGGACTTGCACGTGGCCATGAGAGGACTGTGCCCTCTTATTAGTCTGAGGCTTGAACCTGTCCCAACACTGTAACCGCTCTTCATACGTTCCTGTGCTCAGAAGGGTGTGGAACTTGGTTTGGTCCTCTATAGTCAAGATCTTGACATTCTTACGTAACAATTTCATCTTTCCACGTGTGTGTGTGTGTGTGTGTGTGTGTGTGTGTGTGTGTGTGTGTATTGGCCTATGTATTAGTCAGGGTTCTCCAAACAGACCAATCTCTCTCTCTCTCTCTCTCTCTCTCTCTCTCTCTCTCTCTCTCTCTCTCTCTCTCTCTCACACACACACACACACACACACACACACACACCCCTATCATAAGGAATTAGCTCATGCAGTTATGGAGGCTCCATTTGTGAACTCCATTGAGACCATGGTGAGACACATGAGCAGAGGAGATGTGTGTTGTGTGTATGTCAGTCACTGTTCCCCTGTTGCTCCATTCATATGTAGCCTCCATGGTACCCCCATAAGTACAGAGTCCAGTGGACCCATGATGTATGGAAGTTCACGGAGACTCAGAGTGAGTACAAAGGAAGTGTGTTATGGAAGCCACTGTCTTCCATAGAGTTGTTGGTGGAATGTGTGTGCATCAAGAAGTAAAATGAAAACAGTTAAGTTAGTGTTTTACAGTATTTCCACTGTGCTGGTCAGAACAAAATACATATGCCTATACGAACAAAATATGAACTGAGCACTTCCAATGGTTCCACACACAAATTAGTCTGCAGGCCGATGCTCTATCCACTGAGCCAAGCCGGTTAGGGCTCCACACACAAATTAAATGTTCTTGCATTTCTTTCAAAACTGACATGGCACAACTTAAAAAGTAACATTCATAATGATTTAGGGTTTTCATTTTTTTTTTTTTTACTTAAAACATGAAACAGCAAATTAAAAACACACATAAACCATCCCAAGGAGAGAGAGGCTGGGAAAGAAAGGGAAAAGCTTTGTGTGAGCACCTTTCACGGCACTTTTTCCTGCTTTTTGAACAAAGGGTTCCACATTTTCAATTTGCACTGAGCCCCCCCAAATCATGTATCTAGCACTCCTTGGGGGGATTAGAGAGGCAGGGGACAACTGTTGCTTGTGACCCAGGCCTCCTAGTGATCCAGGTAACTAGAACCAATAGAAATATGATGCCTGGCAAGGTGTGCCCATTTCTCAGCATCCGAGGAACATGCTGATTTGAGCTACACAGGGACATCTCCTTGCTCTTATTGCCTCCCTCAGGATTCCTCTTCCATTACGTGTGTGTGTGTGTGTGTGTCCAGAAAACCTCCTCTTCTGCCAGGAAAAAGAGAGGGAAAAGGGAAGGACACTGTGTACAGAAAGAAATCCTAGATGGTCTGATTGAGTGACTTGAGCTGATAAGAGGTGAGTTGGGGTGGAATTGCAGGTTAGCCCGAGGGAGAGAGTGGGTAGCTTAGGAAGCCCAGGCTATCTTGTGATATGTAAACCCCAAACATTCTTATCATGCATGTGCAATGCAGACCAGCAGCTGCCTTCTAAGCGGTGGCTTGGACCCGGGCTCCTTGCAATCTGTGGCTCCACTTCTGAGGCCCTCACTTTCTGTCCCTGCAATTTCACTCACCTTCAAAAGGCTAACACCAGGCACATGTCTCCAGCTAGATGAAAGGAGACTAGGAAAAGGAGGTTTTCTATTGGCCTATGTATTAGTCAAGGTTCTCCAAACAGACCAATCTCACACACACACACACACACACACACACACACACACACACACACACACACATCACTTATCATAAGGAATTGGCTCAAGCAATTATGGAGGCTCACAAGTCCTAAGATCTGAGTGGGAAAGCTGGGGACCCAGGAGAGCCCCCCAGTGTAGTTCCAGACCAAGTCCAGAGGCAGGAAAAGCTCCCACAAATGCCCCAACTTGAAGGCAGTCAAGCAGGAGGAGTCGCCCACACTTGCAGGCAGGTGAGCCTTCTTATTCTACTGACTGGCTGAGGCCCATCACCATTGGCGAGGGTAACCTGCTTTATTAACTCTACTGATCCAAATGTTAACCTCACACAGAAGTGCCCTCACAGACACACCCGGAATGATATTTGACCATATGCCTGGGCATCCCCATGGCCCAGTCAAGTTGACACTTAAAATTAACCCCATCACAGACCAGGAGGAAAAAAAAAGTTTGGTGAAGACACAGCATCGTCTCTGCCTCAGTGGGGAAGGATTGTTTCGTGTCCAGGGCACGTTGTGTGTGGTGAAGCTGTCCTGAAGGGGGAGCCTACTCTTGAGTGACCCTCTTAGCTCCAAGACTGTGGGATGCCTTAGAGGAGAAAAACACAGCAAAAATCCCAAGTATTTGTCAGTGCTGGGCCTGGGCACCTCTGTCTTTATATAATGGAAGACCCTGGTGAGAATATTGTGTCGATTTGATGACTTTATTGGATCTCATGACAGCTAGAACTTGAAGAGTTGCCCGCATGGCAGCGATGATGAAAGAGGAGGGAGAACTCAACTCCCTATGAAGGGATTGAGGGGACCCTTTTATGTGCAAAGCTGCACACTCAGTTCTGGGGAAGTCCTCCTGAATCCATATTCCCAGGAAACCTAACACCTATGTTCCTCAGAGGAGCCGGAAGAATGCAGAGCACCAGGAAGGAGAAGTTGGTGAGTGGGGAGTTTAGGAGTGCTGGGACCCAGGGAGGTTTGGCGTGGATGTGGGAGCAAGAGTCAGAAATAAACCAAGTTCACTCCTTAGCCGCACAGGAGCTGACGCAGAGGAGCTGATGGTCCCAGGTTCTTCCCCTGTGTGTCTTAATGCTTTAGTTTGTCCAGGCCGATGGAGCTGGCATTGTCTGACAGAATTGGGACAATTTTGGGAATCCACTTTGACAATAACATCAAATATTGATTTAAGCAAGACAATGTTGCATAGTATGATCACATTTTTAATTTTTTTGGTGGAAAAAGATGCATGTGTATTTATATATGTATATTGGAAAGTAACTAGTAGATATAAAATGCAATGTTAGCCATGATTTTTTTTTTAATTTTTATTTTCATGCTTAGCAGTTTTATTACTACAAAGTGATTTATAATCGTTGTTATTAGTGATTCTAAATTAATAGATAGAATGGCATGTCAAGAAGAAATCCTTCATATTTGAGAAAGGAAACTATTCACACCAGGCATTTGACCAAATAGCATAATTATGGCTACATTACCCATGGATTGTTAAGTATTATTTTAAAAAACCTTTATTTTTGGTAGTATTGTTCTGGGCTGCTAACATTGCACAGCTCCTCTGCTGCCTGGAGGCAGGATGCCTTAGAACAGAGGGAGGTAGAGGAGGTCACTGAACAATGGGTGGGTTGGAGTCTGGAGGAGGTGGCGGTTCAAGCTCCGGCCAAGCGTGCCCAGGCCTTGCACCTGTGCCCTGAGTTCCTTGGAAACGGCTGAAATAACTTTTGTCACCTTTGGGTTGTCATTGTAAATGTCCTAACTTCCTCTTGTGGCTTTTGAGTATAAATTTCCTGTAAGACCTGAGGTCTGCACTGCAGTTCAGCCTTTACCGCGGTAGAGTGCTGCGATTGTAGCCACTGGCCAGTTTACTAAAGGCTCATACATTTTGATCTGTCTCTGGTGGTTGTCTCTGGTTGGTTGCCCCATAACAGTATTACAGATGCCTCCATTCCCGCCCCCAATGCTCCCCTCCACTGATTCCTCCCCCACCCTAGCCCGTCACCACCCTATTGTCTGTGTCCTCAGGTAATGCTTATCCTATCTAATGAAAGAGTAATATGCAAATTGACTGTCGCTCCAACACAGAAGATGACTGCCCCTGTGTGGTCAAAGATGACTGCCCCCATGTGGAACAAGATTGCTGCCACAAGATGGCCAGCATGGGAGGGCAGTTGAGGGTGATCAGGCCAGCAGGGGAGGGCAGTTGTTGAGGGGGGGATCACACCAGCAGGGGAGAGCAGTTAGGGGTAATGAGGCTGGCAGGGGAGGGAAGTTAGGGGTGACTGGATTGGCAGGGGAGGGCAGTTTGAGTGGACTAGGCCTGCAGGGGAGGGCAGTTGGAGAAGACACCCTGCAGGGGAGGGCAGTTGGGGTGACCAGGCCTGCAGGGGGAGGGCAGGGGAGCAGGGGGAGGGCAGTTGGAGTGACCAGCCCTGCAGGGGAGGGCAGTTGGGGTGACCAGCCCTGCAGGGGGAGGGCAGGTTGGCAGGGGAGCAGTTGGGCATCAATCAGGCTGGCAGGGGCGTGGTTACAGGGTGATAAGTCTGGCAGGCAGAAGCAGTTAGGGGCAATCAGGAAGGCAGGCAGGTGAGCAGTTGGGAGCCAGCAGTCCTGGATTGTAAGAGAGATGTCTGAGAGCCAAGTCAGACATCCCTCAAGAGGTCCCAGATTGGAGAAGTTGCAGGCTGCACTGAGGGACACACATCTCCATGCATGAATTTTGTGCACCGGGCTCTAGTCTATATAATAAGTCCAGTGACCGTTATAGCAGAATGACAAGTCGCTATGATGCACACTGACCACAGGGGGCAGACACTCAATGCAGGAGCTGCCCTCTGGTGATCAGTGGGCTCCTACAGCTGGAGTGCTGCTCAGCCAGAAGCTGGACTCACGGCTGGTGAATGCAGGGGCAGTGGTTGGAGCCTCTCTTGCCTCCACAGCAGTGTTAAGTAGTGGTGAGTCAAGTTGTAAGGAGCAAGTAGGTGGGAAGTTAGGAGTGAGGGGTCCTGGATTTCTGAGAGGGCGCAGACTGGGCTGAGGGACCCCCTGCTCCCTGCCATGAATTTTGTGCATTGGGCCTCTAATATGCATATAAAATCTTTAATTAATCTCTTTCTGTTCCCCCTCCTCCCTTCCCTCTGAAATTTTTCAATCTGTTTCATATTTCCATGCCTCTGGTTCTATTTTATTCATCAGTTTATTCTATTCATTAGATTCCTTATTCATTTATTTTGATTTTTAGGTTCAACTGTTGATAGACATTTATTGCCATTTTATTGTTCATATTTTTATATTTTATTTCTTTTTAAAAATGTATTATATATTCATATATATATATGTGTGTGTGTGTGTGTGTGTGTGTGTATACGTATACACATATATGTATTAATTAATTTTAGAGAGGAAGGAAGAGGGAGGAAGGGAGAGAGAGATTGCACATCCTCCACTGGGGATTAAGCCCACAACCTGGGCAAGTGCCCTTGACCAGAATTAAACCCAGGACCCTTCAGTTCGCAGATCAATGCTCTATCTACTAAGCCAAACCAGCTAGGATTAGTTCTTCTTCTTCTTCTTCTTAAAGAAGACCCTTTATTTTATTTATTTATTTTTAAATATATTTTATTGATTTTGTACAGAGAGGAAGGGAGAGAGATAGAGAGCTATCAATCCTGGATTGTAAGAGAGATGTCTGAGTGCCAAGTCAGAGTCATCGATCAGCTGCCTCTTGCACACCCCCTACTGGGGATATGCCCGCAACCAAGGTACATGCCCTTGACCAGAATTGAACCCGGGATCCTTCAGTCCCCTAGCCGACGCTCTATCCATTGAGCCAAACCGGTCTCGGCTAAAGAAGACCCTTTAACATTTCATGTAATACTGGTTTGGTGGTGATGAACTTCTTATTTTTTCCTTGTGTAGCAAACTCTATCTGATCTTCAATTTTGAATGATAGTTTTGAGGGTAGATTAATCTTTTTTAAAAAAAAATATATATATATTTTATTGATTTTTTTTTTTAACAGAGAGGAAGGGAGAGAGATAGAGAGCTAGAAATATCAATGAGAGAGAAACATTGACCAGCTGCCTCTTGCACACCCCCTACTGGGGATGTGCCCGCAACCAATGTACATGCCTTTGACCGGAATCGAACCTGGGACCTTTCACTTCGCAGACCTACGAGTGTAGAGTAATCTTGATTATAGGTCCTTGTTTTTCATCACTTTGAATATTTCTTGCCACTCCCTTTTGGCCTGCAAAGTTTCTGTTCATAAGTCAGCTGATAGTCTCAGGGGCTCTCTCTTGTAGGTAACCAACTGTTTTTCTCTTGCGTTTTTTTTTTTTTTTTAATATATTTTATTGATTTTGTACAGAGAGGAAAGGAGAGAGATAGAGAGTTAGAAACATCGATGAGAGACAGTCATCAATCAGCTGCCTCTTGCACACCCCCTACTGGGGATATGCCCACAACCAAGGTACATGCCCTTGACCAGAATCGAACCCGGGACCCTTCAGTCCCCAAGCCGATGCTCTATCCATTGAGCCAAACCGGTCTTGGCTTCTCTTGCTGTTTTTAAGATTCTCTCTTTGTCTTTAACCCTTTGCACTTTAAGTATGATGTATCTTGGTGTGGGCCCCTTTAAGTTCCTCTTATTTGGACTTGTATGTCTATTTTTTTTTTTTTTAACTAGATAAGGGGAGTTTTCTGTCATTATTTTTTCAAGAGGTTTTAATGCCTCTCTTCTCCCAGAATTCCCAAGATGCAAAAGTCAACCCAGAAGCTCCTTACACTATCTTCATGTTTCTGGATTCGTGTGTGTGTGTGTGTGTGTGTGTGTGTGTGTGTATGTGTGTTCTGATTGGGTATTTTTTGCTTCTTTATATTCCAAATTCTTGATTCTTTCAAATTCAGCATCCTTTACTCTACTGTTGATCCCCTATAAATATTTTCTTTTTTTGTTTTGTTAAGTTTGTATTTATTTTGAAGAGAGGAAGGGAGGTGGAGAGAGGGATAGAAACATCAATGATGAGAGACAATCATTGATCAGCTGCCTCCTGCATACCCCTACTGGAGACAGAGCCTGCAATTTGTGCATGTGCCCTGACCAGGAATTGAACCATGACCTCCTGGTTCATGGGTCAACACTCAGCCACTAACCAACACCAGCTGTGACTCTGTAAATTATTCTTTATTTCAGATAATATATGCTCCATTTCTGACTGGTCCTATTTATGTCATTGATATTCTTGCTAATTTTCTTGAAATTCTTACTAAGTTCCTTGAAGTTCTCATTCAGTTCTTTAATCATCCTTGTAACTATGGTTATAACACTCTGTATCCAGTAGTTTTCTTCCTTCCATTTTATTTAGTTCTTTTTCTGGAGATTTTGGTGTTTTTTTATTTTTATTTTTTTTCATTTGTGGCATATTTCTTTGTCTCCCCATTTTGGCTGCTTTCCTGTGTTTGTTTCTATGTATTAGATAGATCTGTTATGTCTCCCAGATTTGGTAGAGTTACCTTATGTACCGTGTTTCCCTGAAAATAAGACATCCTCCGAAAATAAGACCTACTTACAGGTTTCCTTCTGAGTGAAATATAAGGCATCCCCCCGAAAATGAGCCCCCCCCCCCCACAGGCTAAACATGAGAGATTTGGTCCACTGATTCTGAAAGAAATGGAGTCACAAGAAACTCACCAGGAAATTCAGGAATTGGATTGTTATGATGATGTTCCAGAAGATGATGACATGGTTGTCATTGAATAAATGAGTAAATTCTCAATACTATAAGATTCACAGTTTGTCTGGTTTGTGTTGACAACTACCGTACTACTGTACCGTATACAGGTAATAAATTTCCTTTATTTTCATTTAACAATAAATGTGTACCGTATTCTTCTTCATGGAAAAATAAGACATCCCCTGAAAATAAGACCTAGCGTATCTTTGGGAGCAAAAATGAATATAAGACACTGTCTTATTTTCGGGGAAACAGGATAGTAGGTATCATGAAGGGCCCAGTGTCTCATCTTCCCCAGTTACCTGAGCTGGGCACTCCAGTTGCACCTCTGAGTGAGCTGTATGCACGGTCCTATTGTAGTTGAGTCTTGATTTATGTTGGCATCAGTGGGTAGAATAGATTCCCCCCTCCCAGGCCAGTTGGTTGTAAGGATTGGCTGTGACTACAACTGAAGTATTGCTGTTGTGCAGGAGCTCACCCTATGGACAGGACTTCTTATAGTGGAGCTCTGGTGCTCACTGAGTCCAACCCTTGAGTGTGGCACTTGCGGAGGTGGTGGGGGGTAATCCAGCATGGTCGAAGCTGACCACTGGATGCACTGGCTCTGGGGCCTTCCAGGAGGTTCAAAGTGAGCCTCTCCCTGTGTCCTGCTCAGGGACACCCAGCATGAGCTACAAAGCAATTTGTAGATGGTTGCTACTTGTGTTGAGCTCAGAGGTGCCCAGGAGAGGCCAAGTTGTAAATCAGGATGGGCTGCTGCTAGTTCCAGGCCTGGGGCCGCTTATTGAGAGATATGAGACATGCTGAGGCCAGCTGATTGTTGTTTGAGAGATTTTAGGAAAGTCCAAAGCATGAGGTAATAGAGACCAGTTGTATGGAAAGGCCACTGGAAATGATGTGATAAGCCTGCTAGCAGGGTCTCAGGGAATCGCAAGGTTGATGGAGATTCAGATATGATGCAGCCTGTCAGCTCAGTGGCATGGAGGGTTCAACAAAGGAACACTAGCATTTGCCAAAACTTCTGTCTCGGAGAAGCCTACCCCTTTAGCTCTTGCCCTGATTCCAGACAAAGTAGTTCCTCCCTGAATGTGCCAAGGTCCTTTCAAGTCTGTCTATTGCTGGAGCTCAGAGGGAGTGAATACGAGTAAGTCCTTTAGGAATGGCCTGGGACTCCAGCAGCCTCTGTGTTCCTCAGCCACAATCCTCACTGGTTTTTACATCCAGAAGTTGTGGGGGCTTCTCTTCCCAACACTGGAAGCCTGGACTGGGGCCTGGTATGGGGCAGGGAGCCAAGATATCCCTCTGATTTTAAACTGCCACATGTGGATGTGGGACCAGCTGGTACTGCAGTTCTACCCCATGTCTCTGGCCCTCCTACTAGTCTTGATGTGCTTCATCTTGCAAGTATTTATTTATTAATTTGTAGATGTAAATACATCACTTCAACATATCATTATGGAAGATCTAAAAAATGGAATTGTGAAATTCAACTTATTTTTTCTCTTTTTTATTATTTATTTATTAGGTTTTTTTTTTTAATCTTTATTATTGAAAGCATTACAGATTTCTCCTTTGTGAGTGTTTTTTCACCCCATTGACCTCCTCTTCCCAACACCTGCCTCTCCCAAGCCTTCACCACACTATTGTTTGTGTTCATGGGCTGTGCATATATGCATATAAGTTTCCCAGTTAATCTTTGCCCCTCCCCCACCTTCCCTCTGAAATTCATCAGTTTGTTCCATGGTTCTATGTCTCTGGATCTATTTTGTTAGAACTTATTGGGGTGGCATTGGTTAATAAAGGTATATAGGTTTCAAGTGCACAATTATATAATACATCATCTCTATATTGTATTGTGTGTTCACCACCGTGAGTAAAGTCTCCTTCCTTCACCATTTTTACCCCTCTTTTACCCTCTTTTAACTTCCCCACTCTTTCCCTCTGGTTATCACCATAATGTAGTCATGATTTTTTAAAATGTATTTTTATTTATTACAGAGAGGAAGGGAGAGGGAGAGAGAGATAGAAACATCAATGATGAAAGAGAATCACTGATCAGCTGCCTTCTGCATGCACCCCCCCCTCCACCTGGGGATGGAGCCTGCAATCTGGACATGCACCCTGACCAGGAATCAAACCAGGACTTCCTGGTTCACAGGTCAATGTTCAACCACTGAGCCATGCCAGCTGGGTTGTAGTCATGATTTTTAAAATTTTAATTTGAAACTCTTTGTAGTGCTTCAATACATTTTCTCCATCCCATAGAACCAGAGCTTCTACTCGGGTTAAGAGCATGGTTGCTGTTGAAGACAAGATCATGCAGTCTTCTAGTTTCACCCTTGAGTTATAAGAGCTTGTCTCAGATCAATAGGAGGCCAAGAATGGTGGGTACCATGACCATGAGCCACATTGGAATCCAACCTACTCCAGAGGATCGGGCTGAAAAGGCAAGAAAACCCCAAATACTTAGGTGTATGATTATTGCATTGGAAAAGGGTGGCGATGTGGACATCGTTGTGGGAGCAGGAAAGTGTATCTCCTCCCTGAATCCAGTATCATTGTGCCTGAGATATCCTCACCCCAGACTGGCTCAGTCTCCCCAGATTAAAATATAAAGAGTGCAGAAACCCATTAACGATTACTGGCTCAGCTGAGTCTTGTGCTTGCATGTCTGTGGGCTTGGGAAAGAATCACTTTAGCATTGAGTAGGGCAGAGCTCCAGGTATAGACAGATGATCATTAAATGCACAGATGACCTTAGGAAACGAAGGACTACTTCCTGTTTCTCCACCTCATTAACCATTTGTACCAAGTAGAAGAAAAAAAGCGGGAAGGGAGAGAAGGGAATTAAAATAGAGGAGAAGAGGAGACAGCCAGGAGGAGAAGGAAGGAAATACAAAATAATAAGGGAAAGACAATGAGTGATAAAATAGAGAAGGGAGATGTTTTTCTAGGATAATTTGGGCAGCTAAAAAGTGACAAGATAGGTTTAACCCTTCCAAAAAATTTATGTATTATTGTTTCCATCCTTGCTGCAAATGAGCAGTCACCCTCTTTTTTTATAAAGGACGGAGACTGTGTCTTCCTTTTCCTGAATCTCAGGATAAGGAATCTTTACATAAGGATGTAAAGGTGGTGCTGGAGCTGCCCAGTCCACTTGTGGTCTCAAGGTCAGACACCAAACTTCACATTGAGCCTGAGGTGACAGAAAAGCAGCAAATACAAAGAGACTAGAAGAGATATGACCATTTAGTTGGGAAGAATAAAGAAGAACATATAGTTTCCATAATCCACCTGTAGCAGCAGAGATAGAGAAATCAGCACACATAGGGGGAAAGTAGACTGGGTCCCAGAAGACCATGAAAGAGCAATGTCCTTGGGGGGCCATGGTCTCTGATGACTGGGCATGACAGGGATCTCAGGTAAATGTTGGCAGCACAGGGATGAGTTATTCTAGAAGGATATGTACCCAGGGTTCAGGGATGTGATTTCAAGGGTGTAGAGAGTAAGAGAGAGCTGAATGCTGGTGACAGCAATCCATGTTTATTAAGCAATCCCCCAAACTCCTAGTGTTTCTCAATTTGAAAAGACTTTGCCTAATTTAGCTACCATTCACTGAAGACTTGTCAGGCACTGTGCTAGGTCATTTATATTGTCTCATTCAATCCTTACAACAACACGAAATAAGGACTATTATTTTGTCTGTTATTTAAGAGGAACATGACTTAGAGAAGCTAAGTAACTTGCTTAGTTAGTAAGTGACATTCCCAGGATCATTTCCCGGGTGTCTGACTCCAAAACCCATAGACTTGCTACCCAATCTTAGCTCCCCACTATGGGTTCTGTGTAGGCTTATAGAGATTCAGGAGTGATGCTCAAGTGAGTGAGTGGATTCTCCCAGGAGCTGGACGAATCTTAAACACAAAACCCAGAATTTGTCTGCCTAAATTCACCAAGAACACAGCTGGGGAGAGCAGAGAGTCTCTACCTTAGGAAAAGGCTCTCACTCCTTGTTCTCAATCATGCTCATCTCTTTGGCCCTTCTTCTGTTGTTGATTTAGACTATCTACCAGAAACCTCTCATTGTGCCTGCTCAACAATGTGTGGCCTACTCTCCCACTTGCCCTGTTCTCTCTGGTCACCCTGATATCTCAAATTGTCCTACAGTTACCCTGCCCTCAGGTTCCAGGACCATGCATTGTTAGAGCAGGCGAGAAGGTGACATCCTGTGCAACTGTCCTTGTGATAAGGACACTGATCTCCACAAAAGTGAGGTGAGTTCATGGAGGGTGTTAGCAGAGCCGTGAGTAGAACCCGAGTCTCCCAGATGACTTTGGGATTTTCCATCAAATTCTGTGCCAGGAGAATTTGAAAGGGTCCCACACCTTTCTCCACTCAAGAGAAAACTAGTGACCCTGAACCTACCTCAGCTCCCTTTGGAATATTTCTTACCCAGTTTGCAGGGTGGAATGAAGTAGACTGTGTCATTGTTTTGGCTCACAGGATTGCTGGCTTCGCATCTGTAAAACTTGGAGGAGTTCTGAGGTATAACGGTGATATTAAGCACACCACCCTGGAGACGTTCTGAAATGGGTCCTGAGTCCCCATACCAGGTGTAGTTGACAGACTGAATTCTGGCCGTACAAAACAGGATCAGATAACACCTGTTGTTCATTTCCTGTGTCTTCTCAATTGTTATGTCAGGCTTAGGTACAGGATCTGAAAATGAGGAGGGTGTTATAAGATGAGACATTGGATGTATGCATTTGTGGGGCATTTATGCTGTGAAGGTTTAGATAAGGTGTACAAAGGAAGCTATAATAGGAGTGACAAGTGCTGTGGGAATTGGAGTCATAGAGCAGAAGCCCCTCTAGAGGGAACTAGTGAGCAGTTTGGCCCTCTGGGAGGCTTCAGACTGGGAGAGGTTTAGGAGAAGGAGCTATGCACTCAGAAACAAAATGGATTCATGACAGTCTGTGGACCAGAAAGAACAACAGAGTGTTGGCAGACATATCTGCTAGAGTCAGGGCTGGTATCCCAACTATTTGAACTGCTCAGGGCCCCTTCTCTAGCAATGGCCCTTAGTTGACACCTTGGTCTGTCTGTCCTCAAAGACTTTTGGACTCAGATTCAGCAGGAGTCCTGGGGTAAGAGATTCTGCCCTGCACATAGCAAAGCTCTTTTCTGGACTCTGGCAGAGCTACAGAGAAGAACCTCATGTAATCCCCAGCACCTGTCAGCAGCACTGTGTATGTTCACTTTGGTATCTCAGTGTCTAGAGCAGTGCCTGCCACATTGCAGGTATTCTAGAAGTATCTAATGAGTAGATGGATGGAGCAGTTGTGAGATAGAAAGGACAAAACACTAGCTCTGAACTGAGACCAGCCTGGACCCTGTACTTGGCTTTGGTGGAGTGACATTAGGCAAGATAATGGAAACCTTGAATTTCCTCCTCATTTGCAAAATGACATGGCCCCTGGGAAGGGTTTTCTGCAGACTGTGTTATAAGCATGCTGAAGATCACATCATCGCCACAGCTATGGTCCTGCTGCCCGACAGGCGAATCCCAGCATCTGTCCCTTCCTGTGCTAGGGTCACTTCTCTTAAAATTCTGTTGGGTTTTTTTACTCTGGTCAAGGGTAAACCATCTGCAGAGTCATATGTCACAGGATTTAAATGTGACAGAGAATCATAGTTTGCCTGTGGGTTGTAAGTGTGTGGAGGGGCAGGGGGAGTTCTACCAGGCTGGTGTCTGAACTCTAGACTCATCATCTCTCAGATTGCTCAACTCCCCTGCATGCTTCAGCTAATCAATTTTCATGAAATTCTCCCTCCACTTCCTGTGGTCTAGCTTCATGTCCTGCAGACCTTCCTTATTTCTCATGGTCAGCAGCACAGCCCTGGACACTTTGTGAATCAACTGGGGTAATCTGGTTCCAAGATGTCCCCTTTGAGCTATCAGAAATTCCTGGGCTGGACTAAAGGACAATTCTTCTAAACACATCCTGAGGGTCTTATCTTCAGGCAGATGGACTGAAGCCAAACTAGATAGTGGATTTTAAAATATTCAGAAATTTTGCAAGCTGGTTGCAAAACCATTAGTAACTTAGAACTGACTGTGGTGGGAGTATTAACCACGCAGTCTGGTAAGTGACACAAATTTTGGAGTTGTTTTTTCTAAACACTACTATAAAAGACTTTGAATATTTCCTGTTCTCAGTACCTCCTGAATTGGTAGGCCATGTGACAAGGGAGAAGTGAACAAGAAGAGGAATCTAGCCTCTTAGAACTGGAACTATCTGGCTGGTAGGATCTAAATATATGCAATGTGTTTTATTTTCACTATTTTAGCATTTAAAATTACCCACTTGGATTTTTATAGCATCCTAAAAGGTAGATGCAGTTATCCTTGTACTATGATGAGGAACTCAAGGCTCTGAGGTGCACACTTCTCTTGGATGTTTGCCCAGACTCTTTTCTCTAACTTCCTACCCCAGAAGGAACCATAGGTTATAAAGAGGGAACTAGTGAGCAGCTTGGCCCTCTGGGAAGCTTAAGACTGGGAGAGGTTTAGGAGGAGGAGCTATGCACTCAGAAACAAAATGGATTCATGACAGTCTGTGGACCAGAAAGAGCAGCAGAGTATTGGCAGACAGATCTGCTAGGGTCAGGTTTCTGCTTTATAATCTAACCCTTTTGGCCATTAATGTTTGGATCAGGCACACATACCTGAACCGTTGGGTTAATTAGCCTTTTTCTTTCTCCCTCTTCTCTTCTTTATTTATCCATTTTACTTTCTCAGAGGGGAAAAAAAAGGGAAAGGGTCAGTATGTATATTGGAAATGATAGATTGCAAATGACTAATGCATAGCAAAATCAGCCATCAAATAAGCAGTCCCCAATGATGGGGATCACCAAAGCCCAAGGAGGTTCAGTCTCCTGCAGACAAAAATGTGGGGGAGGGATCAGGGAGAGAATAAATAAATACATGCTTTCTTGCCCTTGCTCCCCATAAATTTAAGGTTTCACACAAAGCTTTGGTTTCCAGCAGTAAAGATGGTGTTACATTCATCTGTCTCCTAAACAGTCTTGTCACTACTTTGACATAAGTTTCTTGAACCTGCATAAAATTCCCGAGTGACTTGGATATACATTCATCTCCCCTTTCTTGGTCTCTCAACCCCACTTTCAAAATGGAAGGCCCCATTATTGCTCCTCTCTACTTGAACATTAGAGGTTAAAGTACTCTTGATACATCTCCATATAGCAATCTAAGGGTTTGGCATTAATCACATATCAAGAAATGATCTTGACTTAGGAGTTTGGGATCAAGGAATGGAGTATTCTTAGCTTCTTTGGGCTTTTTGCGTATATATTACTTAAGAGTTGGGGACCCCAGCCGGTATGGCTCCATGGTTGAGTGTTGATTTATGAATCAGGAGGTCATGGTTCCATTTCTGGTCAGGGCACAAGCCCGGTTTTGGGCTTAATCCCCAGTGTGCAGTGTGCAGGAGGCAGCCAATCAGTGATTCTCTTCCATCATGGATGTTTCTGTATCTTTCTCCCTTTCCCTTCCTCTCTAATATATATATATATATATATATATATATATATATATATATATATATATATATATGGAAACTACCAACAAAATGACAAGACAACTTACTGAATGGGAGAAGATATTCACCCATGGTACATCTGATAACGGGTAAATATTCAAAATTTCTAAAAAAAACTCATACAACTCAACACCAGAAAAACAATCCAATTAAAACATGGGCAGAAGATCTGAATAGACATTTCTCCAAAAAGGATACACAGATGACCAATAGACATATGAAAAGATGCTCATTGGAGAAATACAAATCAAAACCACAATGACATACCACTTCACACCTGTCAGGAAAGCTATCATCAAATATCAACAAGCAACCAGTGTTGGTGAGGACCTAGAGTAAAGAGAGCCCTCATGCACTATTGGTAGGAATGCAGACCAATGCAACCACTATAGAAAACAGTATGGAGTTTCCTCAAAAAATTGCAAATGGAACTATGGCCCAGCAATTCCACTTCTAGATATATATCCAAAGAAACCCAAAACAATGATTTGAAAGAATATATCCACCTCTATGTTAATTGCAGCATTATTTACAATAGCCAAGATATGAAAGCAACCCATGTCTATCAATAGATGAGTGGATTAAAAAATTTGTGGTACATATATGTGATGGAATATTACTCGGCCATAAAGTAGAATGAAATCTTACCATTTGTGACAGCATGGATAGATCTAGAGGGTAGTATGCTCAGGAAATAAATCAGTCAGAGAAAGACAAATACCATATGATATCACATTTGTGGAATCTAAAGAACAAAATAGATGAGCAAATAAAATAGAAACACACTTATAGATATGGAAAACAAACTGACAGAGGCTAGTAGGGAGGGATGTTGGGGATGCGGACAATAGGTGATAGATTAGGAAGTACTAATTGGTAGTTACAACATAGGGAATATAGGTAATAACTATATATGGTGCCAGGTGGGCACTTGAATTATCAGAGGGATCACTTACTAACCTATATGAGTGTCTATCCACTGGGCCAATACCCGAAATTAACATAAGGAGGTGTTGAATGTAAACTGTAATCAAAAAATAAAATTTAATATCTGACCAGTTTGGCTCAGTGGATAGAGCATTGGCCTGTAGACTGGAAGATCCTGGTTTTGATGTCAGTTAAGGGCCTATGCTCGGATTTTGGGCTCCATCCCCAGTAAGGGGTGTGCAGGAGGCAGCTGGTCATTGATTCTCTCTCTTCATTGATGTTTCTATCTCTCTTTCCCTCTCCCAAATCAATAAAAATATATTTTAAAAATAAAAAAGTAATAATAAAATAAAGGAAGCTTACTTTGCTTAAGCCCTAACTGGCTTGGCTCAGTGGATAGAGTGCCATCCTGCGGACTCAAGGGTTCCCAGGTTCGATTCCGGTCAAGGGCATATACCTTGGTTGCGGACACATTCCCAGTAGGAGGTGTGCAGGAGGCAGCTGATGGGTGATTCTAACTCTCTATCCCTCTCCCTTCCTCTCTGTAAAAAATCAATAAAATATAATTAAGCTCTGGCCTGTGTTTCTCCGTGGTTAGGGCATCAGCCCACACACCAAAGGTCTTGGGTTAGATTCCCAGTCAAAGGCACATACTTGGATTGGAGGTTTGATTCCCCCCACACCAACAAGGTGCATGCGGGAGGCAACCAAACAATGTGTTTCTCTCACATTGTTCTCTCTCCCTCTCTCTTCTCTCTCTCTCTCTCTGTCTCTGTCCCTGTCTCTGTCTCTCTCTCCTTTTCACTCACTAAAAATCAATGGAAAAATATCCTGAGGTTAGAATAAATAAGTAAATATTGGAGAAGAAACCTGAAAGTGGCCCTGGCTGGTATTGCTCAATTGATTGAGCGTAGTCCCATGCGCCAAAGGTCACTGGTTGGATTCCCATTGGAGGCACATGTAGGAGGGAGTCCAATCAATGTTTCTCTCTCACATCAATGTTTCTCCCTCTCTCTGTATATAGATAAATACACAAAAAACAAAACAACAAACAAAACAAAATACCCGAAAGTTTATTTTATTTATTTATTTATTTATTTATTTATTTATTTATTTATTTTAAAAAATATATTTTATTGATTTTTTTTTTTTACAGAGAAGAAGGGAGAGAGATAGAGAGCTAGAAACATTGATGAGAGATAAACATCTACCACCTGCCTCTTGCACACCCCCCACCGGAGATGTGCTCGCAACCAAGGTACATGCCCTTGACCGGAATTGAACCCGGGACCTTTTGCTCTACCACTGAGCCAAACCGGTTTTGGCTAGAAGTAGAAGGAAAAAAAAAGTTGAAGTGCATAAGATGGGTCATCCACACAGCTTGTGCAGTTGGCAATCTGGAAAAGTGGGATAAGGAGCAGTTTTCCAAGGGACCAAATAAATAAATAAAAATGGTATTGGCCCAGAATGGGGCTGGGAATGAGCTTAGGAGTAGCTGGTCTGCAACTGGTTTCCCAACCACCCCTTTGCCTATCATCACAACCCATTGCCTGGGACAGTTCTCAGAACACTATCCCAAGAGTGGGTTATGAAGACAAAGGAAAAACCCTGCCTTGCCTGAGATGCCCTCCCAACTTTGTGAGTTGGGTCTATCAGTCTGCTCTCAAGCTTAATCTGTTTCACTCTGGCACAAGAAATGGTATTATTACATACCCTTCTTTAAAAGGAAAACGACTTCCCTATCCAGGTCACTTTTCAAGCTGGAACTTTTGGGGCTGAAGACTCAGATAGAGCATATAGGGAGGGGTATCCCCCAAAGCCCTCACATGCATTTGGATAGAGAGTGGTTAGAGTTCCTTTGCCTCTCCCCTCCCTGCCTACCCACCAAGAGGGAAGAGGGGGAGATGCTGTGGACTCCAGACTGAGATACATAGCAGTGCCAGCTGACCCCTACACACCCTGTTTCCACTTTCTCCATCCCACCTGCTCATTGACATTTCCTGATCACAGAAGAATACCCCACGCACACTGTGGGCTCAATGCTGGGCCTCTGGGAATGGATCATTGCTACGGATCTCTTTCTCTTCCTCCTGTAAGTAGGATGGCTTTCCCTGTGATCTGGGGGCCTGCTGGGCCTTCAGTGGACAGGAGGCCACCATATGGCCAATGCTCTGGCAGAAGTGGCCATTCTGGGCTGGGGTGGCTGCTTGCATTCCTTGGCATGATGGTCTAGACCTCCACAGATGGAGCACCTATCCCTTTGACTTGCACATCTGCACGTTCTGCCCTCTTGGCCTCCTCTCACTCCCAATACAGGATACCAACCCAGAATTGGTGACTCAGTTTCTCTCTCATCGACATTTCTATCTCTCTATCTCTCTCCCTTTCTCTCTGTTAAAAATCAATAAAATATATTTAAAAAACACACACACACACACACAAAAAAAAACTTTAATTAAAAGCACTTTATGGTAGGTAGTCACATTGTGATAAAGGTCAGTATTTACCATAACTGAATCTATTGTCTTTTTGCATCTACAATAAGATATCATTGGAATGCCAAAGTAATTTCCTTTTCTCCAGACCCCTCAAAGCACAGGCACCACTCCATGGAGATCACAAATCCCCTTAACTATTATTGAGTTAATTGTTGACTGTTAACTATCCTGCACCCACCGAAGTAAAAGAAGTGTGTGTCTCTAATTTTACTTTTTAACCAATCCCAGAGGCTCCCCTGCTGTGCTTTCTCCCACCCCGCTAATCTATCACCAATGGAGTTCGTGTATTCCACTTATGACTCTTCCTTTGATTGTAATGTATAAAACAAGGTGAAAAACTGCCATTCTTTGGATTATTATCTCAATACCTTGAGATTCTGCTTCTTGGCAACTGTTGACAAATTGGCTCAAATAAACTCACAAAAAGTCTTTACAGGTCTGAATGCTTTTTAACATTAACACTATCAAAAGAAATTTACCTATGAGAAACCAAGATGGCGGCATAGGGTAGATACCCGAATGCAGCCTACCACAACAAATTTGAATTTAGAACTGGAAAGCAGGGGAAACATCGCCCTGAAGCACCAGATGGCTGGCTGAGAGGAGGCTCTATCATCTGGGAAGGAGAAAGAAAGCACACTGAACTTCAGGAACTGTGAAGTTGCAGAGAACTGTGCGCACAAAAAGGTGGCCACAGAGTTCGCTGCTGGCTTGCTTGTGGAATGCGGAGAGGGCAGGCCGAGTTTGCTACTGGCTTACTCCCTGTGCGCGGAGAGGGTGGACAGCTAATACGCAGCTGGCTTTCTTGTTCGGGAGGAAAACAGAACCACCCTATTGCACTAATAGACGGCCCCAAACTGTGAGAGGCCAGACTGTCAGACAGTGGGCAGAGATCTCTCAGAGGTGTGTGAAGCCAGCGGCCATTACTGCGGGACTCAGAAACCAGCTCCTCATAGGGAGGGGCTGACTAAAGCTTGTCTGCACCACCCCGAGACTCTGCCCCAGCCAAGCGGATCACAGAAGCCCTTCTAGTGGCTAGCTTCCTCGTTCGCTGCCAATAGGACTCTCCTAGGGAGGAGCAGACAGGAATCTAAAGCTTGTCTGCAACCACTTGTGCGGGATTCAACAAAGCTTGTCTGTGCCACCCCGAGACTCCGCCCCATTCAAGCAGAATACAGAAACCCTCCTAGCTGAGATGCTTCTGATCCTCATAGCCAATTGGCTTGGAGATCAATGCTTCCCAGTGATACCAACAATAAGTAAGGCTTAACAACAAGACTGCACACACAGCCCACAAAAAGCTACACCAAGACTGTCCACCTCAAGTAACTGGGAGGCTGACTCACTGAACCATATAGGACACCTTAGCACACAAAGCCACCCTACCAACTCAGGGAAACTGTGAAAATGCCGAGATAAGGAAATAGATCACAAACAAAAGAAATGGAGGAAAAGAAGAAACTGGATATAGAGTTCAAAAACATGCTTATAAGGTTTTTCAAGAATTTCCTAGAAAAAGTCGATAAGACCTATGAGGAGATGAAAAGGGATCAACAAGAACTAATAAGGGATAAATAAGAAATAATAAGTGATCAACAAGAAATAAAGAATACATTGTTTGAAATAAAAAAAAATATTATACAGAGTCCTAAAAACAGAATGGAAGATCGCAAGAATCAAGTCAAAGATTTGGAACATAAAGAGCCAGAAGATAAGAAGACAAGAGAATCCAGAAAGTTGAAGATAATGTAAGAAACCTTTGGGACAACTTCAAGCGAACCAACATCAGAATTATGGGGGTCCCAGAAGATGAGAGATAGCAAGATATTGAAAACATACTGAAAGAAATAGTGACAGAAAACTTCCCCCACCTGGTGAAAGAATTAGACTTACAAGTCCAGGAAGCACACAGAACTCCGAACAAAAGGAATCCAAAGTGGACCACACTAAGACAAATCATAATTAAAATTCCAAGAGCAAAAGACAAAGAGAGAATATTAAAAGTAGCAAGAGAAAAGCAGATAGTTACCTATAAAGAAGCACCCATACGATTGTCAGCTGATTTCTCAACAGAAACCATGCAAGCCAGATGGGAATGGAAAGGAATATTCAAGGTGATAAATAGCAAGAACCTACAGCCAAAGATAATCTATCCAGCAAAGCTATCACTCAGAATCGAAGGCCAGATAAAGAGCTTCACTAATAAAAAATAAAAAAAAGCTAAAGGAGTTCATCACCACCAAAACAGAATTATATGAATTGCTGAAGGGGGTTCTTTTGGAAAAGAAAGTAAATAAAGGTAAAAATTATGAACAACAAATACATAACTATCAACAAGTGAATCTAAAAATCAAGGGAATTAAAAAAAACTGATGAACAATATTAACTGGTGAATATAATAGAATCAGATGTATGGAAGGGGAGTGAACTGACAATTCTCGGGGAAAAGGGGAGAGGGGCGTGTGGGAAGAGACTGAACATAAACTGTGCACCTATGAATGAGGACAATGGGGGGTGTGGAAAGGGCAGAGAGTGGGGTGGGAACCTGGTGGAGGGGAGCAATGGATCAGGGAGGTGGGTAATGAGGAATATTTGTAATAATATGAACAATAAAGATTTTTTTTTTAAAAAAAAAAAAAAGGAAGAAGAAATTTACCTAATATGGGCACAGCAATGTTAAAATATTTCTTCAAGGTCACATAATTAGTAAGTGGCCAGAGTTTTTAACCCAGGAATGTCTGATTCCAGTAATAATGTCCTGGTCTTTATTCCACATATACTGGTTAAGCCAGAACTATGAGAAGTTGTTGGCCCATACATTCAGAAAGAGTAAAAACTCCTTCTCCTTAATATTCTACTCCATCCTTTATCTCTTCTATATTTTTCCTTAGGTCTGATAAAGTCTTTGTTCAAATATATTGCTAAGATGAGCTCAGAACTTATCGCAGGAGAAAATCAAGAGAATAGATAAGTAACTACCTATATTGTTTTTCTTCCTTTCAAATCTTAGACTCATTAACATCAGAAGAGGTTATGTCCCAAGACTATCAATTTGGACTCTGTCAGCCCCGGCTCATTCCCAAGTAGAATTGGCTTCAGGAGAAATAAATTAAGCCTGTCCTGAGGTTTTTCTCTCCTCGTCCCAAGAGAGCCCCATGATTACCAGGCAGCCTCCCACTGGTCCATCCAGGGGCCCAGAATGGGGACCTGCCCCTGGGTTCCCCAAACTCACCAAACACTCTCAATGGGATGCTCCATTCCTCTTCAAACCCAGTCATCAACATCACCTTCAGGATGTAGGTGCTGCTGTCTTCTTCCTGGACATCATAGATGTGGAGTGTGCCATTTTGAAGATCAAGTGTGACTCTGTCCTTAAACTTAGTATTGAAGTAGTTAGGAGTAGGCCGGTTGGTCTCCCACTCTAGAATTTTCTGGTTGGTAGTGTAAAACCAGGTGAGACGTAGGTAGTTCTTAGTCAAATTGGAGAGTTGAAGACTCACACTGCTGCCAGAGAGCACGAGTTTTGCATCTGCTAATTGACCTGCTAGTGAGACAGAGTGAGACCCAACTTAGAGAAGGCAGAGATGCCTGGGCTTGTAGGTCAGGGAAGAAGGAAGGAATTTCTGCTTACAGCCTGGACCTGAGAGGGCAGAGTGGGGCGAGGATAAACTCCTGACTCCACTGTGGGGCAGGGTGGAGCCATCCTCCATTCTGTGTAACTGGACCCTGGCCCTCACTCAACCAATCAGGGTCAGCCAAAGCAGTGACATCACCACCGGAGTAAAACCCCAAGGCTTGGCGAAATTCGCTCTCTTCCGCCATGCTGCCGGCGTGAGTGGGACAGAGCCCATGCTAGCATGGAAGAGGCTCTTTTGTTTATTGCATCGGACTCGGCTCCCTGGTGGTCCTTGGGGATCACGAAGTCTGGGCATAATAGACCCATGATCAGGAATTCAATGAAAGTTGGAGATTGGGAAGTGGGCTTGAGGACAGAAAATGTTGCTTATAATCCATTCAGTTCTGCCTCAGGTGATAAAGAAAAAGGACACTGAGGTTGGCTCAGCAGATTTTTCAAAATAAAATAATGACAAGTCATCTCCTCTCTGGGCTTGTGTTCCCTACTGGTTCGATTAGTTTCCCAGCAGTAGGTGTGGAGAGAAACAAGGTTTAAAGTGGATGGAAGACAGAGATAATTAGTGGCAAAGCATAATAAAAGCGTGAACACATTTCAGTACCAATATTTTATGCTGCTTTGCTGGCTCTAGTGATACTGGTAGTATTTGTAAGTTTTTTTTAAACTTGTGACACACTGGGATTTCTTTCCTTATCCTAACTAAATTTATTTTTATTCTTATTTGTACATACAGTTTTGTTCTTTCTTATATGGGGGTACCCCAAATTGTATAAACCTCAGCTGTAAAAACTCAGGTTTGGTTAAGTTGGAGAAAAAAAAAATGATACCTACAAGATCAAGGTAAAAGGAGGTCTGTTGACTCTTTTTGTAGGTGGGGAGAAGTAAATACTGTACATATATACATTAATTGACTTCAGTCAATGAAGGATGGCATATACACCAGTGGTCCATCTACATATATAGAAGCCAAATATGCACCCTGAAATGGGATGGGAACCGGGTGGAGGGGTGCAGAGGGAAGTGGAGGGAAAGAGGAACATCTGTAATAATCTGAACAATAAAGATAAATCAATCATCAATCAATCATCCCCTGGAACCTCCCCTAAAATCTCCACCCTTAAAATCCTTAGGATGGAGGACCCAGTACCCTGTCTTCCAAGAAGCACTCCCTCACCATTCCCTTCCTTCTCTCCTCCCCCCAGGCATTACCTTCCTCACTCCCAAGCTCCAAGGGCCCTTCCTTTACCTCCTTAACATGTTTCCTAAGCCCATTTCTTCTACAAATTATTTTTCCTACCTCTGTGATTTTTCTAAATAAATGTTCTCTTATAATTTGAGTCTTGACTCTGAATCCTTTCCTAGCCAGAACTCAAGTACCAAGGTCACTGAACACCGTGCAGATCCGGTTTGACCGCACCCTATCTAACACCAGCTCGTTCCCTCCCACTGCTGCCAACACTTCCTTTTATTCAAAATTTGGAAACTACTAGTACTTCACAGAATGCAAACCACGGGACTAAAAGGGGGCTTACTTTCTTTCTTTTTTTCTTTTTTTTTTAAAATATATTTTTATTGATTTTGTACACAGAAATAGAAAGTTAGAAACACCGATGAAAGAGAGTCATCCATCAGCTGCCTCTTGCTCACCCCCTACTGGGGATATCCCCTGCAACCAAGGTACATGCCCTTGACTGGAATCAAACCCAGGACCTTTCAGTCCCCAAGCTGACGCTCTATCCACTGAGCCAAACCGGTTTCGGCAGGGGGCCTACTTTCTTACGGTCCCCTGGAGAAAAGTGATGGAACTCAGGTTGAGTCAAACCCCACGTCCTCTTTTCCATCCCACCAGTGCACAATTATAGGCAGACCATCTGTGGAAAATACCTTGGATCCTGGTCTCCAAGAAGCAATGAGGCAGTAGAAGCTGGAGAGCTAGACACCACTTCAACCCTTCGGAGTCCATGCTTCTCTCCAGAGCTTCCCGTATGTGCAGTCTGGGTAGTGTTCAATGTACAGCCTGCGGTTAGAAAAAAAAACAAAACGACTTCCCTTCACACTAGCTTATGGGTAAGGGCTTGAACGACAGGAAATCCTATAGGTTTGTCTTCTTTACATCTGAGAACGCAGTGGCGGTTTTAATTTTAGTTCATCTTTTTGATAGAATGGATTTATAATCTAATTGGAGGCCCAATGCACAACATTTGTGCCTAGGTAGGGCTCCTGGCGGCTTCCGGCCACCGGCCTGGGCCTCCCTTCGTTCTGCGCTGCCTTTTCGTGGTCCGCGCACGTCACAGAAAGTGGCTGAGCTCCCAGTCGATTGAGCTCCAGCCCCGAGGGGACAATTTGCCTTGTATTAGATAGGATAGATAGAGCAGCTGAATTAATCTGAAAAGTAATCATATTCTTTTAAGTTTTAGAACACAGATACTCGTGTGAATAGGGGATTGAGTTTTTCTTAAAGTTTCCTTTTCAAGGCCTGTGTAAAGCAATTGAAGTGGTGACTCAGCTGTGAATCCAGCAAACAGAACCGACAGGCATAGCCAGGCCAACCCACCAGGAGTTAAAACATCATCTCATCAACATTATCTCATCGCCTGGGGGTCCATAGCTGACATCGGTGGACCCCAGGCCTGCATTAGCTGCATTCCTTACCCTAGTCCCTTTCCCTTTAACCAGTGCACAATTATAGGCAACCCTTTGGGCCACATCCTGGACTTCTGTTTGATTGTGGGTGCTCACTAGCAACCCCACCTGGCAGCCTTCTCAATAAATATCTAATATGATTCAACCCTGCCTTCCTTATTGAACACAGCGACAAGCAGCCCGAACCCAACCGGGGAAGGGGGGTGTCTCAGGGTTTCCTGCTAACACTCTGTGGTTATTTGAGGTCTCTTGGGTATGCAGGCCTTCCCTGAGTTAGTCAGGTTAGCATGTGACCCTTTTTCACCCACACATCTCCCTTTTGATAATAAATCAACCCAAAGGATGAATTGATGATCAAACTTTGGTTGGATAATGGAGTCCCATGGTGCTAGGAAGGCTCATTCCCAGGAAGTCTCAGTGCTAGCAAGTCTTGCTGAACAGAGTGGACCACTGGGGATGGGACAAGACCATAGCCTTAGATGGCATTCAAGGATGAATTACTATTATTCAAAATAAAAGGCAGGTAAATGAGAAGCAGTCATATCCTCTATGTCTCTTTAAAAAAGTCCGACGCTCTACCACTGAGCCAAACCGGTTTCAGCACCCTTTTGCAAGTTCTTAAAGAGCCCGTATGTGCTGGGCCTTGAGACCTCAACCAGAGGCCTAGCCTGCACCAGCTCTTGTCTAGGGAAAGTTCAATAGCCTAGTTGAAGTGGGAGTAGTTTTAGCAAGCAAGAATTCACAGAAGCCAATCAGCAGGGTTAAAATTTCATACAGCAGTTTTCATATAAGATGGATGCTTTACCATAATCCCCTGGTTCATTGCTCAGCGCTCAACCACTGAGACACAGCAGATAGGCCCAGGGACTTTTTTTAAATTTTTTATAGTAATATAAGTATTTCAGAATAAGTTGAAAGAAGATGTACAACATTCTCCTGAAGGTGTCTAAGAATTTTGTCAAATTTTGCTTAAAACATATTAGGGAGCCGGGACCGGTTTGACTCAGTGGATAGAGTGTCGGCCTGGGGACTGAAAGGTTCCGGGTTCGATTCCGGTCAAGGGCATGTACCTTGGTTGCGGGCGCATCCCCAGTAGGGGGTGTGCAAGAGGCAACTGATCGATGATTCTCTCTCATCGATGTTTCTAACTCTCTATCCCTCTCTCTTCCTCTCTGTAAAAAAATCAATAAAATATATTATAAATAAATAAATAAATAAATAAATAAAATATATTAGGGAGAAAGACTTCAAAATGTTCTCATACTTTGCTAGCTTTAAATGTAAAGTTCTCTATTTCATACTTTAATGTCATAGTTGGTGAATTTATGAAGAAAAATTTAAATGATGATTGAGTGCAAAAATAACATAAGAAAAAGGCCTGCTGTGCTTGCTGTATGCCCACTTCTGCACAACATACCTCAATTATAGTTGCTTTGAAAAAATAAATAACTATTGAACAAGCTATTTTTAAAAGCAGGTAAATTGTACCAATACTACTATGTTTTAAAGCAGGGGTGAGGAACCTTTTTTCTACCAAGGACTATTTGGATATTTATAACATCATTTTAAGGCCATATAAAATGATCAACTTAAAAATTAGCCTCCTGTATTTGGTCAAACATTTAATTAACTCACCCCTAAGGCCTGGGCAGGGCCAGACTAAATGTTTTTGTGGGCCTTATATGGTCCCCACCCCTGCTTTAAAGCAACAAGCATTTCTCACTTTGAGATGACACAGATTTTCTCTCTGAAATATACCGTGTTTCCCCGAAAATAAGACATCCTCCGAAAATAAGACCTACTTACAGGTTTCCTTCTGAGTGAAATATAAGGCATCCCCCAGAAAATAAGGCCCCCCTAGGCTAAATATGAGAGATTTGGTCCACTGATTCTGAAAGAAATGGAGTCACAAGAAATTCACCAGGAAATTCAGGAATTGGATTGTTATGATGATGTTCCAGAAGATGACGACATGATTGTCATTGAATAAATGAGTAAATTCTTGATACTGTAGGATTCACAGTTTGTCTGGTTTGTGTTGACAACTACCGTACTACTGTACCGTATACAGGTAATAAATTTCCTTTATTTTCATTTAACAATGAATGTGTACCATATTCTTCTTCATGGAAAAATAAGACATCCCCTGAAAATAAGACCTAGCGCATCTTTGGGAGCAAAAATGAATATAAGACACTGTCTTATTTTCAGGGAAACAGGGTTCAAGCATTCTATTCTTTTTAAATTATTATTGTTTAAAGTATTACATGTGTCGTCTACGGCCATACCACCCTGAACGCACCCTATCTCGTCTAAAGTATTACATGTGTCTCCTTTTTCCACAATTGACACCCCCACCACCACTCCAACCCTCAAGAACAAGCCCCCACTGTCCCAGTGTTCCTGTCCACTGGTTATGCTAATATGCATGCATACAAGTCCTTTGGTTGATCTCTAACCATCCCCTCCCCTGCCTTCTTTCTGAGGTTAGATGGTCTGTTCAGTGTTACATTGTCTCTGGATCTATTTTTGTTCATCAAATTATGTTGATCATTATATGGATGAGATCATGTGGTATTAATCTTTCTCCAACTGGCTTATTTCGCTTAGCATAATGCTCTCCAGGTCCATCCATGCTGTTGCAAATGGTAAGGGTTCTTTCTTTTTTATAGCAGCATAGTATTCCACTGTGTAGATGTACCACAGTTTTCTAGCACTTAGGCTGTTTCCAAATCTTAGCTATTGTAAATTGTGTTCCTGTTAACATAGGGGTGCATATATCCTTTCTGATTGGTGTTTCTAGTTTCTTGGGATAAAGTCCTAGAAGTGGGATCACTGGGTCAAATGGGAGTTCCATTTTTAACTTTTTGAGGAAACTCCATACTGTTCTCCATAGTGGCTGCACCAGTCTGCATTCCCACCAGCAGTGCACGAGGGTTCCTTTTTTCCCACATCCTCTGCAGCACTCGTCGTTTGTTGATTTGTTGATGACAGCCATTCTGACAGATGTGAAATGGTACCGCATTGTTGTTTTGATTTGCATATCCCGGATCATTGTAGTGGCCTGTGAAGAACAGAGTATAAGGGACCAAGGTGGAAGCAAGGAGATTAGATAACTTTTGTAATCGTGCTGGCAAGTGATGGTAGTGGTGAAGGTTGGTAAAGGTGAAAAAAGTGGTTGGGTTCTAGGCATTTTCCAAGGAAGAGACAACAGAATTTGTGGATGAATGGATATGGTATATGAGAAAGTAGAGTCAAAGATAATTATAATTTTCTGGCATGAAAAACTTAATGACTACAGCAAGAATTTACTGCAATGAAGAAGATAGGTGGAGAAAGTAGAGGGTAGGGAAGCAAGAGCCTGATTTGGCACATGTGAAGCTTTAGATTTTGCATTTTATCCTCAGAGATATGGGAAATGAACGGCAAGCAAAGAAATAACTTGATCTGATTTAGGTATTAGAAGTATTGTTCTAGCCCTCGCTGCTTGTTGAATATTCAAATGGAGATGATAATAGGTGGTTGGATATACAAGACTAGAATTTAAGAAAGAGATCAGAGTTAGAAATAAAATTGAGTATTTCAAATCAAGAGATTGAATGAAATCAATTGAAATATAGGGATTAAAAAATGAGTAAGTTTAAGAACCAAACCCAGAAACTTTTCAACATTTACAGATGGGAGAGATTCCCAACGTTGAGCATAGGAGTGTGAGAAGCCTTGGGTAGGAGAGAACTAAGAGAGAAAGAATGGAGTCTCAAGAAAAAAAGAAATAATTAACAAATGCTGCTGATACATTTTATTTTTCAAAGGCAATTTGTTTTTGCATAGGCTTCTTTTGTGGATGTTGTTTCTCTTTCTAAATGCTTTGGTGGGGTAGCCTGAGGGTTTTTTACTGATCTCATTCAGTCAGGCCTTTTCCTGTCTTAAGACAGCTTCTCTCAATATTTTACCAAAAGACTTGGCTTAATCATTTCTAGGACAAGGAAAACCATTCCAGGAAACACAAAAGTGAAATTGTTTGAATTAAAATGAAACATATTCTTCAATCTACCACTGAGCCTGTTATTACAAAAGATCTCTTTTCCAACTTTATTCTGTTTGCTAAGAATCTCAGTAATCAAAATCACATGTCAAACCCTAGCCATTTTGATTCAGTGGATAGAGCGTTGACCTTTGGACTAAAAGGAACTGAATTCCATTACGGTCAAGGGCACATGCCCAGGTTGCAGACTCGATCTCTAGTAGGAGGTGTGCAGAAGGCAGCCAATCAATGATTTCCTCTCATCATTGATGTTCCTATCTCTTTCTCCCTTTCCGTTCTTCTTTGAAATCAATAAAAAAATATATTTTTAAAAAATCACATTTCAAAACTACTATTTCTACCATTGCCACATTTGTACAAGTATGATTTACAAATGGATGGTACCTTATAATGAAAAAATCACTGGATTTGAAGGTAGAAAAATATCAGTTGTTTGCTGGAGTCCTTGCTCGTTCTTTTATTGGTTCTTGCAATTTATCTGCAGATTTTTAAAAATTGATGGATTTGATCTTAAAATGATAATTTGACTCTCATTTTCCAATCTGTTTATTTACTTATTCACTTATTTATTTATTTAGTCTCATTTTTTTTGGTCAAGACACCAGTTAATTAATGAATATTAGTAGTGGCTCGAGAAACCTTGTCTTATTCTTGACTTTGACGGAATTGTTTCCAAAGATTCAGCATTTAAGTATGATGTTTTCTGTAGCTTCCTACAAATTCTTAAAATTATGAGTGATTATTGAATATTATCAACATTTTATTATATCTTCTGAAATGGTCATATGTCATTTTTGCCTTAGTCAGTGTGATGGATTTCACTTTGATAAATTTTTATGACGAGGGCCTATTTTCACAATCCTGAGATAACTGATAATCAGTCAGGACACGTTTATATTAATAATACATGAATGGATTTTATTTGTTAATGTTTCAACTTTATTCTTAAGTAATACTAGTCTATAGTGTTCTCTGTTTTAAAAAACATTTATTTGTTTTTGTCTATTTATTTATTTATTTATTTATTTATTAACTAGAGGCCTGGTGCATGAAAATTGTGCAAGAGGGCGGAATGGTGAGGCCTTCACCTTCTCCAATCCAGGACCCTCAGGGGATGTCCGATTGCCAGTTTAGGCCAGAACCCAGAATTGGGACTAACCCTGCAGTCAGACATTCCTCTCACAATCCGGGACCTCTGGCTCCTAACCACTCACCGGCCTACCTGCCTCATTGCACCTAATTAATTCTGCTTGCAAGTCTGATCACCTCCTTACTGGTTTCCTGCTAGCCTAGTCACCACTTAACTGCCCTCCTGCCAGCCTGGTCGCTCCCTAATTACTCCCCTGCTGGGCTGGCTGCCCTATAACTACTACTCTGTCAGCTGATACCCCTAATGGCCTCTGCCTCTGCTCCTGCCACCATGGCTTTGTCTGGAAGGATGTCTGAAAGGATGTTCAGAAGACATCTGATTTAAGTAGCATATTGCCCTTTTATTAGTATAGATTATTTTGTTGTTGTTGTTAATCCTCACCCATTGATTTTCAGAGAGTGGAAGATACAGAGAGAAGCATCAATGTGAAAGAGATACATCAGTTGGTTGCCTTCCACATGTACCCTGACCAGGGCCGGGAGTTGAACCTGAAACTGAGGTAGACTAAGACAAAGTGATAATGAGGGGCATTTCATAATGATAAAGGGATCAATTTATTTGGAAGGCATAACAATAAAAAATGTGCATTACTAGTAATAACAGATCTTCAAAATACAAAAAGCAAAACATTTCTTTGAGATCAATGTTCAGAAGTGTGATTGCTGGGTTATAAGGTAAATACATGTTTAGTTTTTGAAGAAACTGACAAGCTTCTGACCCAGCAATTCCACTTCTGGGAATTTATCTGAAGAAATCAGAAACACAATTTTTTTTTTTTAAAGAGTTTTTTGGTAATCAAGAATGCACATTCTGCCGAAACCGGTTTGGCTCAATGGGTAGAGCATTGGCTTGGGGACTGAAAGGTCCCGGGTTCGATTCCGATCAAGGGCATGTACATTGGTTGCGGGCATATCCCCAGTGGGGGGTGTGCAAAAGGCAGCTGATCGATGACTCTCTCATCGATGTTTCTAACTCTCTATCTCTCTCCCTTCCTCTCTGTAAAAATCAATAAAATATATTTTAAAAAAGAATGCACATTCTATAAAATGTGTCCAACAGTGTCATGTACCAAATTGTTTTTTTAAAATATATTTTTATTGATTTTTTACAGAGAGGAAGGGAGAGGGATAGAAAGTCAGAAACATCGACGAGAGAGAAACATAGATCAACCGCCTCTTGCACATCCCCTACTGGGGATGTGCCCCCAACCAGAGTACATGCCCTTGACCGGATTAGAACCTGGGTCCCTTGAGTCCGCAGGCCGATGCTCTATCAACTGAACCAAACTGGTTTTGGCAGAAACACGAATTTCAAAGAATATAGGCACCCCTATGTTCACAGGGTAGTGAGTCGGGGGGAGGGATGTGGAGTAGAGGGTGGGTAGAAGGACAAAGATTACATGGGAGAGTAGTAACTACAGGCATGGGGAAGTTGCAATGGTTACAGGTTACGGGAAATGTGTTTACCTACAGGAATAGATTGTTTCAGTCAGGAGGTTGTAAATTCTTCCATAATGATGAGAAGTTCTCGGTTCATGCATTCCAGTGTTAGCCTTTCATGTCCTGGGGCGTACAGCTCTCAGCCAAGTTAGCATGTGCCTTCTCCAATCAGAATAGAACCATCACTGTTAACAGAGCTTGATTAATATTTCTTATAACTATAACCCATTATTCTATTTCTACCCCTAACAATCTTAGTATTTACTATACTGTTATTACAGAACTAGAGGCCCAGCGCACAAAATTCGTGCTCAGGTACAATCCCTAGGCCTGGCCTGCGATGAGGGCCATCTTCCCCAGCTGTCCCTAGCCAGCCCTGTCCCCCAATGCCACCACCCCCAGTTCTCCAATCTCCATCAGGTAATCGGAGCCTGCTGGCTGGGGGGAGGAGCCAAGAGGTCTGCCATTCTGCCTGCTTGTAGGCCCCGCTCCCTCTGTGTGGTGGGGTGGGGCTTTGGCCTGGCACCACCTGCGTCCCCCACCACCCACCCCTGGTTCCCTGTTCACATTGGGCAATAGGAGCCTGACAGCCATTGCGCCTCATAGTGACTGGAGGGGTCGTTCTGGTTATTCTGCTATTTGGGTCAATTGGCATATTACCCTTTCATTATATAGGATGTACCCTTTCTACTTTTGAAAAAAAAAAAAAGTTTCCTGTCAAACAGTATGCCATGTTAAGCCAGCAACAGCAGCCTCGTACATTGTTTTTACTGCCTGTTTTGACTGCACTGTTTTAAAAATATATGTTTTATTTATTTATTTATTTTACAGAAAGGGAGAGGGATAGTTAGAAACATCTATGATAAACATTGATCAGCTGCCTCCTGCACGCCCCCTTCTGGGGACATGCCAGCAACCAAGGTACATACTGTTGACTGGAATCAAACCTGTGACCCTTCAGTTCGCAGGCTGACGCTCTATCTACTGAGCCAAACCAGTTAGGGAAGACTGCAATATTTTTTCTTGTGTTTGATTGGATTTAGGTCTACCACTTCTGTTTCCTTCTTTTCAAAAATTCTCTTTACCTCTAGCTGGTTGGCTCAGTGAGTAGAGCATGAGCCTTCGGACGGAAGGTTCTCAGGTTCAATTCCAGCCCCTGGTCAGGGTACATGTGAGAGGCAACCAATCGATGTGTCTCTCTCACATAGATGATTTAAAAAAAAAAAATCAATGGACAAAAAACCCTCTGGTAAATATTAACACACACACACACACACACACACACACACAATCACTGTAATGTCTCTGTTGACCTTTTGTTCCTATGTGCTTTCTTTTCTTCATGGTTTTTCTTGATGTCCCACTTCAATATTCTTTTTTTTTAAGTATATTTTATTGATTTTTCTTACAGAGAGGAAGGGAGAGAGATAGAGAGCCAGAAACGTCGAAAAGAGAGAAACATCGACCAGCTGCCTCTTGCACACCCCTTACCGGGGATGTGCCCGAAACCAACGTACATGCCCTTGACCGGAATCAAATCTGGGACCTTTCAGTCCGCAGACCGACGCTCTACTGCTGAGCCAAACCGGTTTCGGCCAATATTCTTTTTTATGAAGTACTGATTGGAGCCTCTTATCTATTGGGCTGTCTGCCTAATTCTTAATGATGAGTACAACTTCTTTATATATTATGAATACAAGATTCTTGTGGAATAATGTATTACAAATATCTTCGCCCACTCTTTGTAAGATGGGACTTCTGCTGAAGCCGGTTTGGCTCAGTGGTAGAGCGTCAGTCTGCGTACTGAAAGGTCCCATGTTCGATTCCGGGCAAGGGCATGTACCTTGGTTGCGGGCACATCCCCGGTGAAGGGTGTGCAGGAGGCAGCTGGTTGATGTTTCTCTCTCATTGACGTTTCTAGCTCTCTATCTCTCTCCCATCCTCTCTGTAAAAAAATCAATAAAATATATATATAAAAAAAAAAAGAGATGGGACTTTCATCACCTTGGGTTTCAATTTTTTTTAATATATATTTTTTATTGATTTTTCACAGAGAGGAAGAGAGAGGGATAGAGAGTTAGAAACATTGATGAGAGGGAATCATCAATCAGCTGCCTCCTGCACACTCCCTACTGGGGATGTGCCCACAACCAAGGTACATGCCCTTGCCTGGAATCAAACCTGGGACCTTTCAGTCCACAGACTGACACTCTATCCACTGAGCCAAACCGGTCCCAGCAGGTTTCAATTTCTTTTTATCTTTTGTACTCGTCACTAAAAGGTGACGTGGCTCATTTTCATTTGTCCCGCCCATGCACTGTAGACCCCAGTGGAGAAGAAACCTGAGACCGGCAGGAGGGAAGCTGCAGCTGCTCATCTGAACCACTGCCCTCCAGAGAGCAGTATGCCGGTTTCCCCAGCGAACTTCATCCTCATCTTTCTCCTCTGCCAGCTCATGGGTGAGTCCAGCAGATCCTCCTGTTCTTCTGGCTGCCTTCCCCATTAGGAGGCGTAGCTCTAGGTCCTGGGACCACTCTGGGGTTGTGACTCAACTCAGGAGGCTCTGCTCCCTTATCTAATATCACCTTTTACATCTGATGGTCTCTGAAAAGAGACTGAAGAGAGAGGAGAAGGAAGGACTCCGGGGACCGACTCCCCTTCCGAGTGTCCAGGGAAGGAAGGGCTAGAAGAAGTGGTGTTGGGGATCAGGAGGACCTGTGTTCTAATCCACAGATTAGATGAAGATGTCATCTTCCCTGGACCTTAGCCCTCCCTCCCTTAGAGGACAATCTTTAAAACAAAATAATATTATACAGGTGTGTGTTTGTTTTTTCATAAATATATATTTAGCCCTGGCCTATGTTGCTAAGTGGTTAGAGTGTTAATCAGCAAAGGGTCACAGGTTCGATTCCCAGTCAAGGGCGCACACTTCGATTACAGTTTCAGGTTACAGTTTCCTGATCCCTGGCCCTGCTCGGGGCCCATGGGGTTGGTAACCAATTAATATGTTTTTCTGTTCTTTTTTTTTTTTTTTTCTCTCTCTCTCTCTCTCTCCCCATCTTTCCCTCCCACTCTCTCTAAAAGTCAATGGAAAAAAATATCCTTAGGTGAGGATTGTAATATATATATTTAAGGTCTTTCCTTTAAATACATTTATAAGATACTTATATATTTTATGTTTAGAAATATATTTTTAAATGATATGTAAAACAATTATATTGGTGAAGGGAAACATTTTAATTTTCTCTCTCTTTTTTTTTTTATTGTTGAGAATATAACAGGTCCCTCTCACTCCACTGGTCCCCTTCATCCAGTTCCCGCTTCACCCTAGGCCTTTACCACCCTATTTTCTGTTTCCATTGGTAATACATATCTATACTAATAAAAGGGTAATATGCTAATTAGACCGAGTCAACCGGACATCTTTCAGATGTCCGACTTCCTTCTGGACAAAGCCACAGTGGCAGGGACCAAGGCAGAGGTGGTTAAGGTGGTCAGGCCAGCAGGTGAGCAGTTAGGGGGCTGTCAGGCTGGCAGGGGGCAGTTAGTGGGAGGCCAGGCCGGCAGAAACAGGGGGGCAGTTAGGGGCGGCCAGACTGGTAGGGGAGCAGACAAATGACGAGGGGCCTCGATGTTTCTCTCTCATTGATGTTTTTAACTATCTCTCTCCCTTCTTCTCTGTAAAAAAATCAATAAAATATATTTTAAAAAAAGAAAGAATACCCTTCAAGATTTCATGTAATACTGCTTTTGTCATGACCAACTCCTTTCTCTTTTTCTTGTCTGTGAAGCTCTTTATCTGAACTTCAATTCTAAATGATAGCTTTTCTGGGTAAAGTAATCTTGATTGTAGGTTCTTGCTTTTCATCATTTTGAATATTTCTTGGCACTCCTTTCTGGCCTGCAAAGTTTCTGTTGAGAAATCAGCTGACAGTCATATAAGCACTCCCTGTAGGAAACTGCTTTTCTTTTGCTGCTTTTGAGGTTCTCTCTTTGTCTTTAACCATTGTCATTTTAATTTTGATGTATCTTGGTATGGACCTCTTTGAGTTTATCTTGTTTGGGACTCTCCATGCTTCTTGGACTTGTAAGTCTATTTCTTTTAGTCTCAATGAGCTTTCTTCTTTATTTCTCTAGAAGTAAGACTTCCATTCAGCCAGATTTCAGGCAGTTCTGAATGATGGCTGTTCTGTATTTTAGTTGTAATTTTGATGTGGTTGTGGGAGGCAGCATTTGCTTAAGCCGCCATCTTGGTTCTCTAATTTTATCTCTTAAACCAAGCATTTTTGTTTGTTTTGTTAATTCTCATCTGCGAAATTTGTTGTTGTTGTTGGGTTGTTGTTTGTTTTTAAGAGAGAGAGAGAGAGTGGAAGGGAGGGGTGTGGAGAGAGAGAGAGAGAAAAAAATCAGGGTGAGATCTACTGGTTGCTTCTTGCACTTGTGAACCAGGTACACGTGCCCTTGGGGGGAAATCAAACCCTTAACTCTTCAGTGCACAGGCCTACACTTTAACCACTCAGCACACTGGTCAGGGCTTAACCCAAACAGTTTTATCAGTCCCTGTCTCGAAAACAAACTCATATTGGTCCTACAAAACAAACTCAGTTTGGCTTAGAGGATAGAGCAACAGCCTGCAGACCAAAGGGTCCAAAGTTCGATTCTGGTCAACAGCATATACCTTGGTTACAGGCTTTCCCCTGGCTCTGGCCCTGGTCAGGGCTCATGTAGGAGGCAGCCAATCGATGTGCTTCTCTCACATCAATGTTTCTCTCTCTCATTCCTTCTCTCTTTCACTCTCCCTAAAAAAATAATAATAATAAATAAACAAATAAAATAAAAAAGGAAAAATATCCTAGGGTAAAGATTAACCAAAAAAAAAAGGGGTGGGGGGTGGCGGGAGAAATAAAATAAAGATAACTCATACTGTGGGTACTTTAAGGCCATGAAGGACTGGAAACTTCCTCCACCTGTCACAGTCCTCCTGTCTGAACATTTTACTTACCCTCAGGGATCTCAGAACAGATTAGGAGTATAAGTTAGGAGTATACCTCTGGTCATCAGACTCCGCGGGCACCTCCAGCAGATGTCTCTCTGAAGATCTGACAGAGCTGATTTGTTTACACGTGCCCCAGGCCTGCGTGAAGTGATCTGCCCAAGACCACACAGTCAGCACTCCCAGTCCTTCCTTCCCCACCACCTGGCCCCACCAACTGTTCAGCATGAGCAGACACACTCCCTCCTTGAGTTCATTAGAAATTTATTTAGGAAGCCCCTGGTTCTAAGCAGTTGATCCTAAAATAGGTCCTCACCACCCTAACCGGTTTGGCTCAGTGGATAGAGTGTGGGCATGCGGACTGAAAGATCCCAGGTTCAATTCCGGTCAAGGGCATATACCTTGGTTGCGGGCACATCCCCAATAGGAGGTGTGCAGGAGGCAGCTGATCAATGATTCTCTCTCATTCATGTTTCTAACTCTCCATCCCTCTCTGTTCCTCTCTGTAAAAAATCATTAAAATATATGTATTTTTTTTAAATAAAAAATAAGCCAAAGCTGGTTTGGCTCAGTGGTAGAGTGTGGTCTGTGAACTGAAAGGTCCCAGGTTCGATTCCGATCAAGGGCATGCACATTGGTTGTGGGCACATCCCTGGTGGGGGGTGTGCAGGAGGCAGTTGGTCGATGTTTCTCTCGCATCGATGTTTCTAGCTCTCTATCTCTCTCCCTTCCTCTCTGTAAAAAAATAAATAAAAAATATTTTTTAAAAAATAAATAAATAATTAAAAAAAAAATTCTCACCTTATAAACTTTTTCCCTGAACAGAAATGGTGATTCAAGTGAAACTTAGAAAAGGGGGAAGAGGGGGAGTAAATGGCAGGTTCTCACCTAAAACCTGAACTGTGGGCAGACTTGGGGGAGCAGGTTAGGGGGTGGAAGTGATAACCCGGTTGTTCTCTTTCTCCTATGAAATTTGAGAACACGAAACTCAAAGTGGTGAGCGGTGAGGCAGTAGTGAGACAGAACACAGACCCCTGAGACAGAGGAATTAACTAACTTCTCATCCCACTTCTCTCATTTTCAAATTTGGGGACTTGGGAACGTCACTTAGCATCTTGGAGCCCCAGTATCCTCAACTATATAACGTGGAGCTTCACCTCTATCTCATGGAAATGCTTTGAGGATCAAGAAAGATAATGCCCATTACACTAGTGTTTGTTGCAGGAATTATTATTATGAAGGAACCAGAAGGAAACCCAGCTCTCCTGACTTCCGGTTAACTCAGAGCTCTAAAGCGTTCAAAGCATTCCATGTGCCTGGGAGAAGAAGCCAGCTCCAGCCCTCCTGGGTGATCTGGAACCCAGAGCCTATAGACTTTTGGCTAATTCACAGCAAAAGGCTCTGTCCAATAGCCACCCTGAAGAATCACATGTGGTAAGCCCACTGCATGTTCTCAACCCTAGCAGGGTTGCCTAAGATCATCAGAAAACACAGATCTTAACATTACGATTCGTAACAGTAGAAAAATAAAGTTATGAAGTAGCAACAAAAATAATTTTATGGTTAGGGCTCACCGCAACATGAGGAACTGAATTAAAGGGTCGCGGCATTAGAAAGGTTGAGAATCACTGGCCTAGAGTCAGCTGATCCCACAGTCATGATAAGTCCCCTCACTGTATTTTTCCCAAGCACTGGTTATACTCTCCTTTTTATAACAGGTACTTAGGTATCAGATGATAATCTTCCAACCCCATGGCTGGCTTGCCCCCCAATTATATCCTCAGCTCCTAAACAGTGCCTGGCATAAATATGGAACCAAAAAAAAATCTTGTTAAAGAGAGGAGTGACTGAATGAGAAAAGCGTAACCTACCTGGACATGGTAAACGCTATAGGGTCACACTGGCAGGCAGAGAAGCCATCACAGCAGTCGAGTTGGGGACAGCCGAGAAGTCTTTTATTTCTACATCACTTTTCACAGTAAATTGGGAAGGGGACACAAAACTTGTTGGGACTCACCCCCTTATTCTCTAAACTCACATTTAGGGACTAGCATGGGGCTACTTTCTTCTCTCATGACCCCTCTTCCCTCCTGAAGATACAATTAAGATAGAACAATATACTCTATCTAGACTCATGTTGGCAATTTGTAATGTCATCCTCCAGTTTCACTTGAACTGTGGAGACATCTCTCTCTCTCTCTCTCTCTCTCTATATATATATATATATCCTTCTAAATATATATAAATTGCCTTCTAAAAGGCATTTACCCAGAGAAATGGGGCCAGTTCTTCTGAAAATAAATTTAGATGATAGATAGATAGATATACATATATATAAAGCCAGTGTCCGTGATGACCAGGATGACCAAATGACTGGTCACCATGAGGTGTATTGAGCACCTCTCGGTCCCTCCCCCACAGCCCAAAGGCTCTGATCGCAGCAAGGTGGGTGGCAGACAGGCGGAGCAGAGAGTGTGGTGGGGTGGTGGGCCGGTGGGGGGCTGCAAACAGCAGTGGGCTACCACACGCGATTGTACTCAGGCCTTTAGTTTTCTTATATCACCACATAATTTACACCTTTTGACATTTACCCTGAAAATACTGAAGCAGGAAAGCCACATGCAGTTTTGTCACCTCCCTAAAACCTCAGGTGGAGAAAAAGTTACTCACAGTGTAGAAATTACACTTACTTGGGGGAAAGTGATACTCAACTTTCATTTGACTGTAAACTATTAATTCCTTCATCTCTGTTGTTGGAGTGAAAGTAGAAATGCATTAACTGATCCATTAATAATTAAAAATAAAATTGATTTCATCTGAAACATTTACTGGAACTACGTTAGTACCTTTGAGGTGATCAAAGAACAACTGAAAAACCATCCTACCTTAGTATTAAGGAGGCAGGGAGAGCAGTTGTTTGAAAAATCAGATTTGTTAACAGGATGATTTGATAAAGGCCCGAGGGATTCAAAGAATATATTCACTGACCGATAAATTATAGGGAGAATAATGTGTGTGTTTTGTGCATGTGTGTAGTTTTGTGCTTTTCAAAAATACTCCACATTGCATTTACTTATTTATTTTTAACTTATCTTTATTATTGAAAGTATTACAATAATACTCCCCCCATTGACACCTTTCCCCCACACCCACAGCCTTCCCCGCCCGTCTCTCCCCCTGCTCCTCACCCCAGGAGAATAATGTTTGAAAACAGGAATTGCCTCCTAAAAGAGATTTATCTGGGGAGAGGAACCAGTTCTTTTGAAATTAAATTTAGCAAAAATGTTGGTCAAGATCCCAGACCTATAATCAAGGGACTAGGTCAACATTTGGTAGCATCAGATTCTCTCTCTCTTTCTCTCTCCCTGCACTCCCCCTCTCTTCCCCCTATTGATTTTTAGAGAGAATTGGTAGTAGAGAGGAAGGGGAAAGAGAAAAACATTAATGTGAGAGAGACACATCAATCAGTTGCCTCCCGTACATGCCTTGACCCAGGCAGGGATTCTGCAACCCAGGTATGTGCCCTTGACCAGCAATCGAACCTGAGTCCCCTTAGTCTGAGGGCCAGCACTGTAACCATTGAGCTAAACCAGCCAGGGGCATCAGGTTCTCTCGCTCTGAAGTACTGGGAGAGCAGCTGATGCTTAAGGGGAGGTCACCAAAGGACATAAAAGGGAAAGTATCCACTCTATCATAAAAGGGAAAGGGAACTAGTCCTCAGATTTTTAAGCTATCACTATCCTGAGGCACTTACAGTTTACCTCCCACTGTTCTGATCTGTGCTGAAAACCTCTGCCCCACGTCAGGAAGGCTCTCCTTCCTCACCTGCACCTAGTGCACCTAGTTCGGCTCCCCCAGGAGCAGTGGGCAGAGACTTGGACTGTAACCTCCCAGTTCTCCTCCTCAGGGATGGAGCTGGTCTTGTGCTCTGCCTCAGCCAGAGGCCACTGGGAGGGGAGTGGTTGGTTGAGCCACTCCTTTCAGGGGGAGCTCTGGCCTCAATGCCTTCGTGGGAACGAAGTTTCAAAAGGTTTCCCAGGTGGGTTGGACGGAAAGGCTTTCTGGGCACCTTTCTAGAGCCCAAAGGGGCCGAGTAATTGGTGGAAAGAGCAGGGACTCGCGTTTATTTTATGATTCTCTGTGTCTGCAGGACCCACAGCCTCTGGAGCCCAGGAGGAGCTGGTTGGTGGCGTTGGTGGGTTTGTGATTTTCCCTCTGACACACTCACAAGATCGGATTGACAGCATTATCTGGTTCTTTGGACGCACTACTCTTGTCACCATACAGCCAGCAACGACAAACACATCAGACACAGTCATAGTGACTAACCGCCATAACCAGGAAAGGGTAGCCTTCTCACGCGGGAACTACTCCCTGAAGCTCAGCAAACTGAGCAAGAATGACTCGGGTGACTACGTAGTTGAGATACACAGCTCGTCCCTCCAGAAGCCCATCATCCAGAAGTATGGGCTGCGGGTCTATGGTGAGTACAGTGACTGCCAGCTAATGTGGTAAACTCCCTGGTATTGGAGATGTTTCAGCAAAGGCAGGATAAACACTTGGCAAGAAGGTGGAAGATGGAACTCCTGCATGGTTGAAGTAGATGTAGCTGACTTCTGAAACCCCCTTCTCCTCAGAGGTCCTGTAAGAGGCGGTGTGGTGCAGCAGGTGGGTGACATGGGAAGTGCAATCACATAGGTCAAATGCTGGCTTCTCCATTTACTAGTTGCCCGGTCTTAGCCAAATTACTTAATTGCTCCGAAACTTAGTTTCCGTAATGGTAATGGGGAGGAAAGTGATACCTGTGTATCGGGTATAAACATCAATCACACTTCTTTTTCCTCGGATTCCAATCAATTGAGAAATAGACACAAGAATAGAAAAAGATAAAAATAGCTTTAGTTTGCTTTGTCTAGGTGGCTCAACTGGTTGGGCATTTTCGCTCACACTGGATTCCCAGTCAGGACTCAGACCTAGATTGTAAGTTCGGTACCCCGGTGGGAGCAAGTACTGGAGGCAACCGATTGATGTCTATCTCTATCTTTATCTATCTATCTACCTACCTACCTATCTATCTATCTATATCTCTATCTCTTTTTCTTCTCTTCCTCTCTCTCTAAAAATTAATAAAAACATATCCTTGGGTGAGGATTATGAATAAATAAATAAATAAATAAGCATTATTTTTTTTTTCTTTTAAAGCAATCTAGGATAAATATTTCCCCCCAAGTCTAGACCTTGGAGCCCATTCAAGAAAGATGAATTTACAAAACAATTATTCAACCACTAGCTATAAGAAGAGCTGCCTCACTCACTGAGATGCAATATCACAGACACCAGGAGATGGCCCTCCAGGTTTACTTGTAGGAGGTAGGCCATTCACCTTGATCCAGGTGTGTCTTCCATATATACACGGCTAAAGGGAACAGAAGAATGCATTCTGCAGGCACACTAGCTAGGGAAAGGGCAAACCACATTTGGCAGCAGTCTTCACACTTCAACCCACAAGTACAGAAATGCAGATGATAGAAGTCAGACTCTCACCATCTCAGCAATGAGCCAACTGCTCATCCTCTGAGAGAGAGGAGTGAGCACCAAGTAGGGAGGGACCCCAGAAGTGTCATTCATCCAGAAGAATTCAGGGAAAGTCTCTTCAAGGAAGTCTAATGACAAAGAAATGAAGAGCCTCTAAAAAAGATAAAATTAGCCGAAACTGGTTTGGCTCAGTGGATAGAGCATCGGCTTGTGGACTGAAAGGTCCCAGGTTCGATTCCGGTCAAGGGCATGTACCTTGGTTGTGGGCACATCCCCAGTAGGGGGTGTGCAAGAGGCAGGTGATCAATGATTCTCTCTCATCTATGTTTCTAGCTCTCTATCCCTCTCTCTTCCTCTCTGTAAAAAATCAATAAAATATATATTTTTTTAAAAAGATAAAATTAGCTTACATCTAAAATACATTTAACACAATACTTGCCATGTGGCTGTGCTTAGTAACCAGCAGCTGCATTCTTGATGACTTGAGGCCTGGTGCATGAAATTAGCATATCTTGATTTTATTATTATAGATCTTACTATTGTTGTTATTGCTGCTGGATAGCTGTGGACAAGCAGACCTAAATAGTTCTCTTTTCCAGATAAGAATGAGAATTCTGCTCTAAATTGCCACTTCTGCCCCACTCTGCAGCACCTCGGAGAGGATCAGGTCCAGAGCTTATAGAATAATTTAGAAAAAGAGTGCTATGGGCATAGTTTCCACCCTTGGTTGTCCATTTCTCTTTTATAGAGCACCTATCAAAGCCCAGAATCACCTTGGGTCTGCAGAACAATAAAAACGGCACCTGTGTGGCCAATCTGACATGCTTCCTGGAACGGGGAGGAGAGGATGTGACTTACAGCTGGAAGTCCCTGGGGATGACCTCCAACAAGTCCCATAATGGTTCCATTCTCCCCATAACCTGGAGGCAGGAGGAAGAGGACATGGCCTTCATCTGCATGGCCAGGAACCCCGTTAGCAGCAACTCTTCAAACCCCATCTTTGCCCGGAAGCTCTGTGAAGGTGACTGTCTCTCCCCTTTCTCTAGAAGCCTAAAGTCCCAGGATCTCTGTCTTCATTCGCTCCTGGTCTCCGTGGGAATGGGCCCTGTATAAAAACTGGAGGCCCCTGGGAAGTCACCAGACTGGGAGGAAAGTAGCAGTTGCTCTAAAAGTTGGGTCATTTTCCTTAGCTCACTCTGATTCCTTCCCTGGGCCTCCTCCCGTTCTCTCTCTACAGGTGTTACTGGTGACCTAGATTCCACCATGGCCCTGTGGATTACCTTACTGCTCATTGTCCTTGTATCAGTGTTAATTCTTTTGACTACATGGAGACTAAGAGTAAAAGGTAGAGCATGTACCATTTTTGTCTTCACCCTCATTCATGTACCTACTCCCTCATTAATTCAACAAACTGGTGGTAGGCCTAAGGGTACAGAAATGAAGAGGTCTTATTCTCTGCCTCAAGGAGAACAACATCAGCCTGCATCCCTTAGTTCTGGCTTCTCTCCTAAGGCCAAGGTCCTTCCAGTTCTCTCTCCAGTGCCTACCCCTTTCGGAGCCTGGGAAGTAAAGAGGATAACCAAAAAAATCCTGGGATTTTCCTGGGGTTAGCACTTAAAGTCCCATGTCCTGGAATAACCTTTTAGTTACAGGGAAACCAGTATAATTGGTCACTCTAAGTAGGTTGTCAGATGGCGTGGTGAGCCAATGGGGGTAGTGAATGGAAGGAGGGGCCAACTCTGATTCTCTTTCAACTTGGTTGTAGAAAAGTCCAATGAAGAGAAGAGAACGGACATGCATCTGGAAATTCTTAACTGCTATCCCCCTTCTGGAGAGACCTCAGAGTATTATACAATCTCTAACCGAAATGTGAGTCAATTCCTATATTTTGGGGGGGCCTTATCCTCCTCTCTGAGGCCATTTTTGTTCTACTTGAGATTTTCCCATGGATTTGGACAACCTGAGAGATGAGGATGTACAATCCTTGAAACACAACACACCATTTCTTCCCCGAGTCTTTGTGGATTCTTTCTTATGCAGAAGCTGGTGACCTCTGGGTCACCTGGTTCTGATTCAACCAGTAATGCTCACACTGTGATCTGTGGAATGACCCCTTCTCTCCACAGTTCACAATAGCTACTCAACAGCTCCTCAGCAGGCCTGCTTCCTTTTGCATAGGACACCAGGTAGAGTAGTGTGGTTTTGACATGATGTTTGCGTTGTGATGCCAGTAGACTGGACGTAGAGATGCCTTTTTCTCAAGAAGCCATCAGAAAAGGACTCAGAAGACCCCTGGTGGCTCTCAACCACACTCAAGACTTTCCAAGTGCGGGTCACCAAACTACAGTAAATGAACACAAGGTTTAATCCAAAGGAAACTCGCTGAAAAGAGTATAACGTTTTGTAAAAGCTAAATAGACAGAGGCAATCTGGAGACGTGCACTAGAGAACTTTGCAAGTCCCTTCTCCCCACTCACACCCTCACCCCCGAGATCAATCACTGCAGTCCAGGCTGGACTGGCTCCTCCGTGGTCATGGAGGGCTTTCCCCCAGAGGCCCATGTGATAAAAGGAACACCTTAGAGCCTCCGGATGCCAGTTTCATCCAGCCTCCTACTCTTACCTACAACTTTTCCAAGAGGAGACCCTATATGTTAGTGTCCCGAGAGCTCTTTTCTTCCTGTGGGGAGACTGCTCTGTGCTGCACTGAGCCTGGCTTCTGTCAATATTGATCACTTTCTGGTGCATCCATCCTGCTGGAGACACATTCCCAGGAGACCACAGGACTGGATGTTTTGGATGTTCAGGAATAAACTTCAATGATCCAGGAGACTTTTCACCAGCCTAGAAGGAGCTTTGGTTATTGTCGTTATTGTTTTGTTTTGTTCTGTGTCCCATCAGTCATCTTTACTGACTGGTTCCAAAGGCCCTTTTGATTGATGACAAAGTTTATTTGCAACAATTAATAATATTATTCAAATTATCCTTTAATCGCTTTGGAGGCTCATAGCTCATGAGATTTATATAGCTTACATATACATATATATATATATATATATATATATATATATATATATATATATATAATATTTTTTTTATTGAGAGGAAGGAAGAAGGAGGGAGAGAGAGAGAGAAACATCAGTGATGAGAGAGAATCACCTATCAGCTGCCTCCTGCTGGGAATAGAGCCCGAAACCTGGGCATGTGCCCTTGACCAGAATCTAACCCAGGACCCTTTAGTCCGTAGGCCAACACTCTATCCACTGAGCCAAACTGGCTAGTGCTATATCTTATATATTTTAAGTTCACTTAAACACAACACAGTTTTAAAATAATCTGATTATTTTGTAAACAAGTTATTAATAATTGTAATTACAATCATCAACAAGAGCACTTCCCACTACCCATTCCTGTTCCAGAACCCTCTGTCCCTCCTGCTTTCTCCTCCCTTCTCTGCTTTCTTTCCTTTGCATTCTCAGCATCTCTTTGGCCTTGTTTATGTGACCCAAGGATGGATGATGACTTCTTCTTCTTCTTCTTCTTTTTTAACAGACAACTATTCCAGAGGAAAATTCAATAAATTCTCTTTATTCCACAGTGCAAATACCCCTAAAGGTAAGAATCATTAGAGCCAAATTTCACGTTAGTTGTTCTATCACTTTTGCTAGTTCAAGCTTAGCTTAAAATTTCTCGGGCCCCAGTGATTTCATATTTCCTGATCTGGGATGAGAAGTTCCCCAGGATGTCCCCATTCCCTTTGCTTACAGTTACATAGCATATAGAGACTAGAAGAGAATTATGTTTTAGAATCAAATGGGGGTAATGTGGAACAAAATAGAGTAGGAGAGAGCTTCTAGGTAAGAATGATAGAAAATTCAGCAGGACCCTCACTGGGGACACAGAGAAAAGGCCGTGGCGAGACTGTGCCTGGGAGGAGACCTCAGCTTGCTTCTGAGCCACCAGTAAGCTGGAAGCAGGGGAGATGTGCTTTGCCTTTCTATATTCCACTTCTGATGCATCTGGTTTGCACACCCCGCTGAGTCTGACTGCGAAGACAGTCAGCTTTAAAGTCTATTCCTTCACAGATCACACTTGCCAGCAGCAGTGAGGCTTCTGTCTCCCTGTCGGACCAGATCAGAAAAGATGAGGGAGGGGAAAGCAGTTTACTTGGTGAAAGGAAAGGTTGGTTCTAGAGGATTATTGGAAGAAAAGTTCAGCTCCTTAAGCCAGTGATCAGCAAACTGCGACTCGTGAGCCACATGCGGCTCTTTGGCCCTTTGAGTTTTTAGGAAAGGCCAGCTTAGGAGTACCCTGATTAAGTTAATAACAATGTACCTACCAAAAAATTTGACTCTCAAAAGAAATTTCAATCGTTGTACTGTTGATATTTGGCTTTGTTGACTAATGAGTTTGCCAACCACTGCCTTAAGCATTTAACAAGGTCAGAGTGATCACACAGTGGAGCAGGCGAAGTTGGGAGGCTTGGGTTAACCTTGGCAGTAAAGAGTATCTGGGATGGAGGGCTCTCCTTGAGGGGTACAGAGGCCTGCCTACCTTCAGCGCTCTGCATGCTTGTGTTTGCCTGGCAGGTGGAGAAACCTCACTCACTGCCCACATCGCCAGACAAATCAACGCTATTTACCTATGAGGAAGTCATCTAAACAGCACTGCACTCCTTCCTGTGCCATCACAAAGAAAACTGACATAACCAGAAAGAATGAGGAAGAACAAAGAACACTGAGTTCCTTCCTAGAAAACTATCCTTTTGACGCTATTGTAATCAGCTAATATCTATAATATAAAAGCATAATGTGTTAATTAGACCAGACAGCCGAACCACCTTCTGGACAAAGAACGACCTTCTGGCAGCAGGGCTGAGGCAGAGGCAGAGGCAGTTAGGGGCGATTGGGCATGCAGGCAAGCAGTTAGGGGTGATCAGGCAGGCAGGCAGGCAGTTAAGGGTGATGAGGCAGGCAGACAGAGTGGTTAGGGACAGTCAGGCAGGCAGAGTGATTAGGGGTGATCAGGCAGGTATGCAGGCGAGCAGTTAGGAGCCAGTGATCTCAGATTGCAAGAGGGTGTAGGCCAGGCTGAGGGACCCTTCCCCCAGCACCCCCCCCCAATGCACGAATTCTGTGCACCAGGCCTCTAGTTGTTAATAACAGGAAAGGAGCAAAGGAGAGGCCAAATATTACAGGAATGTCATTTGGGCAGTTTCACCAGAATGCTAAAGTTTTGCCCTCTCCAGGGAGCCACGCATCTTTTCCCACAGATTGGACAGAGAAGAGAACAGACACATGCCCAGGAAACTGAGGGTGACGAAAGGAAAGTGCTTGTTGTCAGTCACACCTCAGACTAGCCCACTGGCCAGAATAGGTGTGGCCACTGCAAGAGCATGAAACTTGGGGATATTTATTCCCCTGAACAAAGGAGTTCGCTCTCTTGGTTGCTCTTGACTCCTGACGTGCCGGGCTCTCTTGCTCCTGCTTCCTGCATTTGCCACAGCCATGGGGACCCCACACCCAATGGACTGGTGGACTGCCACTAGCCGGATGCTGAGCGGGACCTGGCTACAACATGGAACAAAAACCCTGGACCCCAGTTCTGATTTAGCTTCCCTGAAACTCCAGCTGTACCTCCTCTAGAAAGGCAATGGGACCTGAGAAGTCTCAAACCCAGTAGATGTAATTATGTCTCCCTGGATATGTGACTGAATTTGTCAGCCAAACCCATGCAAAAAGCTCAGAAGTGTCTCTGCTGAAATACAAGTGCAGTGTCACACAGAGGAATGATGGCTTCACCACAGAGCTTGGAGGTCAGGAGTAGTTCAAGGGTCTGGCTGTCAAGAGGCAAACATGTACGAAAAACAGAAGCAGACAGAGCAGCCGGAAACAGAGTCCTTAACTCCGTAATTGGGTGCCTGGCCCTGTGCTGAGCTTATACTGGTTCTGGCCAGTCATGCCCTTTGCTCTCGTGCAACTGGCCCCTCATGAGCTATTTCTGTGGCAGTCCCAGGAGGGCTGGCCACTGGTTCCCAACACCCAGGACGCCAGCCCCAAGTCCACAGAACCTGGGGGTCAAAGTGCACACAGACAGAGGAGCCAGGTGGGAGACTGGGATTCACTGGATGGAAACTCAGAAGCATGCTCAGAGGAGGTGGAGAAAAGGGAACCCTCATGCACTGCTGGCGGAAGGCAGACTGGTGCAGCCGCTGGGGAGAATGGCACCAAGTTTCCTCAAAAAGTAAAAAAGGGCCACATGCTAAACTTGACAAGCTCTGGGGAGGCCTCAGAGACCGAGAGGAACCACGGAGGAGGGTCTCCAATGAAAACTTTGGGACTGAAAGCAGTTTGTGGCAGGTGGCCATGTCCTACGCCAGAATCTTCCCTGACAAAGGCCAATCTTCACCTTAACAAAGAAAGCCGTCTTTTTGCATCTGGAATGACATACCTGATAAACACGCCTTTGCAGAAAAGAAGTAATTTCCCTTTGTCCAGACCCCAGACAAAGGGAAATTACTTGCAGAAAAGAAGTAATTTCCCTTTGTCCAGAATGTTTCTTATGCTGACAGAATATATGCACTCCTGTGTTCACAGCAGCATTATTTACGATAGCCAAGATTTGAAAACAGCCCAAGAACCCATTAGTAGTAGATGAGGGGATAAAAAAGTAGGTGATTGGTACATTTACATAATAGAGTACTATTTAGTCGTGAAAAAGAGAGGTCTTACCTTTTGCAACAACAGGGAAGGGCTTGGATTATTATTATTTTTTAAAAATATATTTTATTTATTTTTTACAGTGAGGAAGGGAGAGAGATAGAGAGCTAGAAACATCGATGAGAGAGAAACATCGACCAGCTGCCTCTTGCACACCCCCTACTGGGGATGTGCCCACAACCAATGTACATGCCCCTGACCGGAATCGAACCTGGGACCTTTCAGTCCCCAAACCGGTGCTCTACCACTGAGCCAAACCAGTTTCGGCAAGGGCCTGGATTATTATGCTAAGGGAAATAAGGCCAGTCAGAGAGAGTGAAATACCATGTGATCTCACTTCTCAGTGGATTCTAATAAACAAAATAAACGGATGCACAAAGTACAAACAGAGGCATTGATACATGGAACAGATTGACTTATCTTCCCCCAGGCCTATCACCCTGGAGCCTGAAAAAAAGAGACTCTTCCCGCCCACCTCTCTGATGCTCCTAGTGATTTTGCAAGAGGGGACACCACCCCACACCAAGAGTCCTGGTGTCAGTGGTTGAAGCCCATGAGAGCCAGGACTCTTTAGGGAGCGATTACATATGAGTCCCCACCACCCCACTGTGCACCCGGCAGGAGCTGGCTACTCACACACATCACTTGCAGACTCTTCCATGGATATACCCGCACAGGCCGACTCTTAACCCTCAAGGTTAGATGATAACCCAAAGCAAGTAAAAATATTCCTTTCAGTTTTTTATTTTCTCTTTTAAAATTTAAACTCACACTCAGTGTTTGAGCATGGACCTATGAACCAGGAAGTCAGGGTTCAATTCCTGGTCAGGGCACATGCCCGGGTTTTGGACTTGATCCCCAGTAAGGGGGGTGTGCAGGAGGCAGCCAATCAATGATTCTCTCTCATCATTGATGTTTCTAACTCCCTCTCCTTTCCTCTCAGAAATCAATAAAAATATTCCTTTAAAAAAATAAAATTCAGAGTTCACATGTTGGTAGTTTACCTCAAAATACATTTCCCTAAAAATTTATAGTAGTATTAATATTCCAGTTGCTACCTTTAGCTCCACTTGTCCTTGACCCAACATTTATTATAAACCGCGTGGAGTCACGGTATTATCTCCTTTCAGTCCTGCACAACCCCATGCATACAAACCATCATCCCACTGGCAGATTTGGAAACAGCCTCAGAGAGGTTATGCAGATTGCCCAGGGCAACACAGAAAGTAATGGGTTGAACTAGGATTCAGATCCTGGTCCATCTGGCTCCAGACCCTTGTCCTAGAATCACCATTTTTCAGTAAGAATGGGTTTCTCTTTAGGAGGTATTTACCCACTGCCCAGTGATGGCACTTGTTGCTAAGGGATCTTGCTGACACGGGGGATTAGCAAGGAGGGGTACCATGAAGGAAGCCCTCTCCTTGGTGAGGAGATGGAGCTTTGGGGACAGAAGAAGGCAACGGACTCCAGCAGTTACCGCCAAACCAGCCAGCAAGATGCCTAGAGGCTGGAGAGGTGCTAAGACTAGGTGCTAGAACAGCAGGGCAGACGTGGGACTTCCCCACACATTCCTTCTCCCATGGCCCTGGCCCGGAGGGTAGAGAGCCTGGGCCAAGTGGGGGTGGGGAGACCTCCCTGGCCAGCGACTCTGGGAAGAAACAGCTCCTTTGTGAGCTGCAGTCAGTCACCAGGACTCGCTTCAGCTGGAGCCCAGGGGTGTCCAGCAGAACTGAGACCGGGTCTGAGGAAAGCCGGACACGAACATTGTTCCCACCCCCATGTTCTCAGGGAGAGAGGAAGAGGGGCCCCTCCAAGAAGCACAGGCAAGCGCTTCCCGTAATCTGGAAGATGCTGAGTGTGGAGGGAAGCGTGACTCAGGAGCTTTCTCATGAGGAAGCCATGATCTAGGTCAGGGCACCTGCTCCCAGACTAAGCTCCCCAGCATAGGCTTAATCCGGAGCCCTCCAACCTTCACCCGTGGGGCCACTTACCTCCAGCTGTACACTCAGCGCTGACTCTGCTTGGGGCAGCAATGTGACTTCTCAGTAGAGTCGTCTGGCTTGTCTCCTTTGTGAGTAGGAACCCCCCGTGGGAGAGTTCCCTTCTCCTGGACCCCAGATTCCAGCTCCTCCAGGACCCCCAACCCACGAGGCACTAGACCACCTGGCCCCGCTGCATCTCTCTGGCTGCAGATCTGTTGAACATCAGCCATTCCTTTAGCTAAAATGCTCATGGAGCGACCCAGCAGACAGAGATGGGGAACACGGTAGGGAGGAGGCCTTGGCCCCGGAGATAGGAGGACACAGGAGGACACGCCTGCCACTTCCTGGGTTCTGCAGAGAAAGAGGCTCGGACTTCCTCGGGGAGGCTAGGGGAGTCACACACTTACTGAGCCTCATCTTTTTTTTCCGCCCCACAGGGAGGGGAACCCTGCCTCTGGGTGACAGAGATCTCTTTCTCGCCGCAGTAAAACTCTCTGGTTCCCTGGGAGGAGGGAGAGGGAAGGAGGAACAGGCGGAGTTACTGTCTCTCCAGAGGACCCAGTATAGAGGGGGTGTGGTCCTCAGGCTCGCCAGCAGGGGGAGGCAGGCCTCCGTCTTGTCTTCCAGCTGCCCCGCCCGGGTGCCGGGCTGGCGGTCCCGGAAGTCAGGCCTCAACAGGTGTTGCTTCATGCAAGGTGTGTTTCTGGCAGCTCAGAAAATATACCCGGTCCCCAGAGGCCTAAAATAGCCGGTTGTGATTATTTAAAGCCAGTCACCATGTCTCACCATCTGACTTTTTTAGGGGTGAAGGTGGGGGAATGGGGGAGAGAGGAGGGGAGAGGACAGGGAGGAGGTGGAAGTACTTGGGGTCAAAGGAGCATGTGAGCGCTCTCTGTGCCGGAACGCCTGTGTCTGTCTCTGAGCTTTGTCCACAGTGGCGGGAGAGCGTCTCCTGCAGCCAGGCTGTCCTGTGCTTGCAGAGGGTGCTGCTGGGGCTGGGAAGGGTCCAGAACCATTCACCGTGTTTAGCCCAGGAAGGAGTTGCTCTGTAGGCCCTGCCATGGGGAGTATCTGCCTGGGTGGCCTCCTGAGATGGTCCCTGGGGTCAGCCCTGCCCCATGCCCTGCAGCTATCCCGCCCCGTGCCCCTGTCCTCCAGGTCAGAGGGGTCCGGGGCAGGAGAGGAAAGGGGCCAAAAGATTGCAAAACAGCCTTTCGGTTCTTAGACTAAAACGAGAGCTCAGTGAGATCACTGTCTTAGCCAGAGGCAAGTCATTGCTCATCGGATCAGCCAGAGCAGCTAGCCTGGGCTCTGTCGCCTGCTGAGCCCCAAGAATGGATCCTGCCCAGCTGGGGGTCAGTCTGATGGGGGCAGGTGGGAAAGCAAGGCTTCTACCCCAGTCCCAGGTCTGGTGGGGGTGAGGGATGCTGACCTCCCCTTGGGGAACCACAACAGAGATGCTACTGCAATCAGGCTGGTGGAGCGGGGCCTACAGCCACACTGGCAGAGGATGAACTCACACTGGGAGGTACTAGACCAAGTGCGGGCCCTTTCTCCCGCCCAGTCGGTGGCTCTCCTCCTGCTTCCTGACAGCCCAGAGCCCCCCATAAACACTTACTGAAAAGCCACCATGTGACCATCCTTCCCAACTTGCGGGTGCAGACAAGGAGCTTGGGGGTACAGACAAGGAGCTTAGGAGTGACAAGCCTGAAGTAGCCTCCTGCCTGGGGACAGGTGTCCAGAGGGCTGGCTGGACGCAGGGCCTGCCTTCCAGAGGCTGAAGGAAGCAGGGGAACTGTCTGGCAGGTGATAGGAGCAAGGCCCACTCTACTTCCCGCCCTGAAGTGGCTCAGGACCAGGGGCCAGGCAGGCCCGCACCACAGAGCACTTTAACTCACAGTGATCTCACATTATTTTTGTTCTGTGAGACTCATCAAACACAGGTTCCCCTGTAAGTTACTCAGGGAAGTTAAATAACTTACCCAAGGACACATAGCAAGGATTTCGGATTCTACAACCCAAGGCGTCACTGGGTCTTTAGGGAGCCTGTGCCCCTCACCGCCCCAACTCCCGCAGGCAGAACGTTGGTGACAATAACAGCCTGTCTTTGCTCAACGGGTCTGGGACTTGTTTTTATTTCTCAGGTCACCAGAGTTGGTGACATCTGAAGGCCTGGCTCACAGGAACCAAACACACAGCAGGCAGGTGGGCAAACAGAATGCCAATGAGTTTGTTTAGAGGGGCTGGGACTCCTCGCTAAGGCTGGTGGTGGGGTCCTGCTGGAGCCACCGGCTCCCCCAGGCGGCCCCAGCGAAGGGAGCGAGCCCAGCGGGAGGACACGCATCTGTCAGAGTGGACAGGAAGTGGCCGCCTGTCAGAGCGCCTCGGGGAAAGGCGTCTGGGCTGACAGTGGCCCTGGCAGAGTCCCCACGCCTCAGCCTCTCCGCTGGCCTCCTGAGCTGATCACTGAACAACCCAGAAGCGCTGGGAGGAGCGTAAGACACCGTGCGCCCATGACAGCGTGCAATCACAGGAGCCCTTGGTCTGGGCGATGGCAGCGCCCCGTCCTTAGCCCGGGGCACTGACAGCAGCTGCCTCTGGGAACTCAGCTTCCTGGCCGGGCTGCCCTGGACCCGCCACGAATTCTCGCCGTTCCTCGGAGCCCTTCTCTCACACAGCGTCTCTGCTGAGAGCCAGATGCCCAGATAAGTCCGGGGCTGCCACTGGATTTGGTGACGTTCTTCTCCCGAGGGTGTTCCCCACTCAACCTCACGGAGACTCTCTGCTCTCAGAAGTGGAGGGCACTGCACCTCACTCCCCTCACCCATACACCCCTCAGGCTGCCAGTTTGGGACCTGGGTGCCAGCCTGTCCCCAGGCTTCCCCTGTGTGGCATCAGCCACGTGACTTTCCCTCGTAGGATCTGAGTTCCCACACCTGTCAGCTGGGGACAGCCACCCCTAGGCGGCTGGGAGGATTAGACTTGAAATGTGTAAGATGTCTGCTGCCTTGCCCAGCATGTGGGGGGACTCGGTAAACTGTAACATTTGCTATCATGAGAGCGAGGTGGGTTTCATAAGCTTCAATTTTTAAAAAATATATATTTCATTGATTTTTTTACAGAGAGGAAGAGAGAGTTAGAAACATCGATCAGCTGCCTCCTGCACACCCCCCACTGGGGATGTGCCTGCAACCAAGGTACATGCCCTTGACCAGAATCGAACCTGGGACCTTTCAGTCCGCAGGCCGATGCTCTATCCATTGAGCCAAATCGGTTTTGGCTCATAAGCTTCAATTTAAAGATCTCATCTCTGTAACTGTGGTGTGACTAATTCGGACTAATGACAAGACTTTTTCTTTTTTATGTTTTTATTGATTTCAGAGAGGAAGGGAGAGAGAGATAGAAGCATCAATGATGAGAGAGAATCACTGATAGGCTGCCTCTGCACACCCCACACTGGGGATGGTACCCTCTACCCGGGCCTGAGCCTTGACCCGGAATGGAGCTGTGACCTCCTGGTTCATAGGTGATGCTCACCCACTGAGCCACGCCAGCCGGACTGATGACGAGACGTTCTTCATGGATTACCGTCAGAGCCATGGCTGCTGGAGATGAACTTCACGAGCAGGGGACAGGGCGGTTTCCTGCGGACATCTGAACCAGCCCTGCTGTGCCCTCCCTCTGGGACCTCCCTCAGGTCGGTGTCCCGGATCCCGCTGTCCCCTTTCCCAGTGTCCACTCTGAGCAGAGCACGGAGGCTGAGGAAAGGGGAAAGGGAGGACACCCTGCAGAGTGGTCTGCCCTGGCACCCCTACCCACAGTGTTCCTAGCCTGGAGGCCTGAGGGCTCCTGAGGGGCAGGAAGATTTGGGGGTGGTGAATGGAGAAGAGGCCTTTCTTCTTCCCAGTGGCCCCCTCCCAGCCTGTCCCTCACCTCCCCACACTTTCTACACAATCCCCTGAGAGTCGGGAAGTCCCCTAATGGGTCTTCCACGGAACCCCTTTCAGGCACAGCTCCAAGAAAGCACACAGCCCGCTCCCCACTGCTGCCATCTGGAGCCAAAGCAGGCACTGCCCGAGCAGACACAAAACCAGGGCCCCTTGTGCTGTGGTGCTCAAGAGAGCTTACAAAGCCCTCAGCTGTCCCCCCAATCCCATGGGGGGTAAGCACAACAGATGTTTTGTTTCTGTTTGTTTGTTTTCATAAGAATGGGTTTTGTTTTTGTTTTTTGGGTTTTTTTTTGCATTTCAGAAACGTTTTTTAAAATATGTTCTTATTGATTTCAGAGAGAGAAAGGGAGAGGGAGAGAGGGATTGAAGCATCAATTATGAGAATCACTGGCTGTCTGCCTTCCCCAAACCCCTTACAGAGGATTGAGCCCACAACCCAGGCATGTGCCCTGACCTGGAATCGAACCATGATCTCCTGGTTCATGGGTCAACACTCAACCATGAGACACACCGGCTGGGCTTGTTAATAGTTCTTACACCACAAGAGTCAAAGGGGTTTTCTGGAAAGTGCTAAAAGCATAATGACTTAATGTCTAAGGCAGTTAGTTAAAATTCTTGATTGTATTAAACCACCTCACTTGCCTAACGCTGTGAGTTTTGCTGGCTTCCTCATTGTCACAGGGGCAGTGCTCTGGCTTGGGGAAGGGGTACAGACTGTATTTGAACATTTGGGCAACAAAGATTTGCACTGAGCTCAACGTGGAGGCCACTGTGTTTGCAAATGAAGGGATAGGAATGTAAGCTTAGAGTCAGAGTGAATGACTCTCTTTAGTCCTGGAGTCTCCCATCCTGAGCAAAAGCATAGCCCTTCGCTGATTTTTTACAGAGAGGAAGAGAGAGTTAGAAACTCTGCCGAGAAGCGTGGTGAAAGCGTGGCCCAGAGGCAGGCTGCCTGGTCCAAATCCTGGGCAAGACAATGACTAGGGTCAGTCACTCACTGCCCAGTGCCTCAGCTGTGACATGGAGGGCAGACTTATTGATGTTTTTATTGAGGTGCACGGTATAGGTATACATTGTGAAATGATCACCACAGTAAGTCTAGATAACATCCATCACCACACATAATGACAAAACTATTTCTCATGATGCAGACTCTTAAGATCAGCAGTAAAACCCCAATGTAACGGACTAATTCAGGCATCAAAGCTGAAAGTCCATTCTATAATAAAGTAGGTTTTCTGAACGTGTCTGTTAAAAAATTGACTAATTAGCTTACCTGTTTTTTACGTATGTAGACATGTTTGTGTAATTGTATGGAAAGTTGGATTCACGGAAACGTTTTCCATATGCATTCCTGTAATTTTAAGTGTATACTGAATAGGTCTGGTAAATGCGTGCACTCGTCAGTCACGGGAGTAAACGAATGTATGTGGCTGGGTGTGGCTCAGCGCCCCTGGGAACAGCGAGGCATCTGATAAAACTGCTGCAGAGAGTCATGCCACGTGACAACAGAGCCAATTACCACCCACTGTGCCATGTGACCACCTGCTGATCATTTAACATTGTTTGTGAGCAGTGACTCTGGAGTTAAATGCGTAGACTATAGTTGTAGATATTCAATATTTATTTCTATTTGCATTACTACTAGAGTGTTTTTTCCAACAAGGGCCTGTTTGCTAAAATTTGTTCAAAATAACATAAACAAAATAACCTGCTAATTTATTATAACTGAATCTTGGTTAAAAGCATTTTAAAACGAACAGGGCATTAATTTTCACATATGATACATGGGCCAGAAATTTTGTCTGTTAAACCCAAAGTCCGTTAAATCGAGTCCACAAAATCGAGGGTTTACTGTACTCTCAATGATTTTCAAACATGCAACACAGTATTATATACTATAGACACTGTGCTTGCTTAACTTTATCCCTAGGATTTACATATTTTATAACTGGAAGTGCCCCTTTTGACCACCTTCACCCATTTTGTCCACCCCACCCCATTTCTGGCAACCAGATCTCTACCTGTGAACTTGATTTTTTTGTTTTTGTTTTTCTTTTAGATTCCACATATAAGTGATATCACACAGTAAGAGATGTTTCTTTTCTTTCTTTTTTTTTTTTTAATCCTCACCTGAGGACATGCTTATTGATTTTTAGAGAGAGGAAGGGAGACCGACAGACAAAGAGACAGAGAGACATCAGTGTGGGAAAGAAGCATCGATCTGCTGCCTCCCATATGTGCCCACTGGGATCGAGCCCATAACCTTTTGATGTATGAGACAATGCTCCAACTCTCTGAGCCATGGGCCAGGGCAGTAGCAGAGGTTTTTATTCCCATTTTACAGATGAGAAGACTGGGGCCCAGGAGGGAAGGAACCGTTTCCCTGACTCCGATTCCGCTGTCTCCCTTGCTGTGCCGGATGGCGAGGAGGCAGCTGGCTCAGCTTAGCTGCCCGGTGAGACAGGCCAACTCCTCTGACTGCGGCGGGCAGCTGGGCGCCCAAGGCATGCCCCCTCAGGCCCTGGACTGGGACTTAGCCTCAGGAAGAGCTGCCAGCAACCTGGGTTACTCTCTGAGGGCACAGAGGAGTGAGGAAGCCCTCGGGGCAGGGGGGGGCAAGGGGGTGGGGAGGAGGGGACTGTCCTTTGTGCGAATCCCTGGGAGTCTAGGTTTTTCCTGTTCCCCGTCCCTGTCCCTCTATCTTCATGTTTTCCTCCAGGCTGACAAGGGGAAATGCTGGTACAAATTCCTGAGCTGGGGACGTGGAAGGGGAGCCGAGCTGGGCTCCACTGCATACCAACATTATATCCTATTTTTAGTAGGTCTGCTCCCACTGGGGCCCTGCCGATTATCATGTTAAAACCCAAATTTGGTTGCCCTGTCTCTCTGTCCCTGTCTATCTCTGTCCCTGTTTCTTGTCTGTCTTTGTCTCTCTCTCCACACACACGCACACACACACACGTGTGTGTGTGTGTGTGTGTGTGTGTGTGTGTATCTACATGTACTGGTGTAAACATTCATATATACATAGAAAGAGAATATATGTGCAGATATACATTTCTGTCTTTCCCTGTCTCCTTCTCTCACCACTATTCATGGATCATGGAGCTGGATGGGATAAGGGTCATCTATCTCATCCATTCACTACCTCTGCCCAGGATGGTCCTTGAACCATTGGATGTGGGTCAGGTTTTCAAATAAAATCCCACTTCTCACTCCACTGGGTAGTCAGTTCAGGCCCATCTTGGATTTAGCCGTCTCCATAGTTCCTCCTCTGGCCGAACGCACATCGTTAGTGTTGCCGTGTAGAGACTCATCTTGGTGCCCTAGGGCTGTAGTTGGCAAACCCATTAATCAACAGAGCCAAATAGCAACAGTACGATTGAAATTTCTTTGGAGAGCCAAATTTTTTAAACTTAAACTTCTTCTAACGCCACTTCTTCAAAATAAACTCACTCAGGCCATGGTATTTTGTGGAAGAGTCACACTCAAGGGGCCAAAGAGCTGCATGTGGCTCTCGAGCCACAGTTTGCTGATCATGCCCCTAGGGGAATGATGGTGAGACAGAGGTCAGAAGCTGGCCCTGTCCACCAGGTGGTGAAATCGGACGCTGTAAGTGCTCCTCGCCAGGAGGGGGCAGCAGCAGCAGCTCAGGGAGTGTGGCAAGTGCTGTCATTGATTCAAGTGAGACTCAAGCCAGGCCCTGTGTACGAGTATATTTATAGACACGCACACCCAGAAAGTACTGTTTCCTGGAAATGTATACACACTCCCACGTCTGTTCTCAGATTCCCCGCCAGCGTCATCCGAAAACAGGGAAAACTATGTCCTCTTCTCCTGGCACCTACCCGCTACGTGAGATCTCTGGAAAATAGATCTGATGGCTTCTCCGGCCCTTGGAAACGTGCAGTGATGCCCCCTGGCCTCGGGCAAGCTCTTTCCCAGGCAGCTCACCTCTGCCTGCCCAGGCCTCCTTCCACACCTCCCAAACCAGAGCCTTCGCACAGACTGGTTTCTACCTTCTTGTCCTTGGCACAGCTTCCTCTGCAATCTCCCCACACATCACCCCCTCTGAGGTGCTTTCTCTCCCCCTCCCCACTATGCAGACTTAGTCACCCAGCCCTCTGAGGGCTAGGGTTCTACACACCTACCTCGCCGTTGTTATGTCTGTGCATATCTGCCTCCTCCTCCAAAGCACATGTTCTTCAAGGTCCAGATGTCCCTCACTCATCTCTGCACCCCTAACCTCTAGTCTAGAGCTGCAGAGGAGCTGCGCAATGAAGCACATTAAATAAGTGAATGAGACCTGCCCTGTGGCTGCTGTGGGCTCTGATGTAGACCAGCTCTAGCACCTCCCAGCCACGTGATTTTCCAAGCCTCTTAGCCTCTCTCCATGTCATTTCCCTATTCTGTAACACGGCAAATAACAATGGAACCTCATTTACATGATTATGGTGAAATTTTAGTGATATTGTGCTAGTCTAGAAAGGATTTTACATTGTACCAGGCATATGCACATACAATTTTTTCTCAAAGCCCTCATTTTGTCTATCAGCAAATCTTGTAGGCTCTTCCTTTAAACTATCCAACCATTTCTGCCCTGGCCGGTTTGGCTCAGTAGATAGAGCATCGACTTGAGGACTGAAGGGTCCCAGGTTCGATTCTGCCCAGGGGCACATGCCTAGGTTGCAGGCTCGATCCCTAGTGGGGGGCATGCAGAGGCGGCCAGTTAATGATTCTCTCTCATCATTGATGTTTCTATCTCTCTCTCCTTCTTCCTTACTTTCTGAAATCAATAAAGAAATACATTTTTTTTTTTTAAAAAAAAGAACAAGAAAGTCACCTTCTTTCTCCATGAGGTTCTTAGTGGCCATTCCATCTCAATAACACGCTCACCATTGACACTGTCCATCCGGCTCCCCTCTTTATTCACCTTTATCATTAATAGATATTTATATTTTCCAATTTACTTTCCTGTTCACCCCTCTCCCCCATGGAACGTGAGCTCCCAGAGAGCAGGGATTCTGCCGGTTTTGCCCACTGCACCACCCCGGCACCCACAATGTTGTCTGGCACGAAGTAAGTGCTCAGCACGTCATTTTTGGAAGAAACAGATCACTCCGGGAGGTTTCCCTTGAGTCCATTTCCCCGCGGCTATAAGAGCTGGAAGTTTGACCGCAGTGATGAGAGCAGGGGAGAGCTTAGAGAGCCTTACAATACCAGGACCACAGCGTCAGGGCCGGGCTCCGGCCAGTCCTCACTGCCCTGGGCTGTCAGCTCTGGGATTCAGGACGCCAAACCCCAAACCATGCTTCTGTCTCAGCCTGCATTGTCCCCTCTTCCAGCCCAACTGAGGCCGCTGGTGGAGGGTGGGGCTGGGGATTCCAAGTTCCTCCTTTTCTCGGGAGAGACTGGGCACAGGCAGAGGCAGGGGAAGAGGGAGTGGCGTGATGCCCTAGGCTGGAAGGAGGGACCATGCCCTTAGCTGCCCTTTGGCTGGTTGTCTTGGGCTTCCCACGGGGCCTTCCCGGGGGAATCGGTGCCGCCCTCCTTGGACTGTCTTTCCTGAGAAGCCGCACGTAGGCTGAGGAACCACACCAGTGCCTGGAGGTTTGAGCTGCCTTGGCCACCTTTGTCCTGGTACCATGACCTCTGGTAACCATGGCGACATTGATGGAGTGCTTACCGGGTGCTAATGCTATTGCAAGCATTCCATAAGGATTGTCTCATTTAGTTGTCACAACATTTCGAGACAGGGACTGTTCTGATACAGAGCACTTGTATTAGGGGAAAAAGGCTATGAAGTAGTTGATGGGGAGGCCAAGGGCACAGGCTGAGGGGTAAAGAGAGGGACTTCGTCAGCATGAAACCCCAGGGCCACTGACGTAGAGAGCAGAGAGCCCAGTTTCATCCCTACCACGCCTGCAGCCCTGAAGTCAGGGGGTCACAGGAATGCCCTTCAGATTCCAGTCTCAACCTTCGAAAAACCAACCTAGGGCCAAAACTGGTTTGGCCCAGTGGATAGAGCGTCGATCTGTGGACTGAAAGGTCCCAGGTTCGATTCCGGTCAAGGGCATGTACCTTGGTTGTGGGCACATCCCCGGTAGGGGGTGTGCAGGAGGTAGCTGGTCGATGTTTCTCTCTCATTGATGTTTCTAGCTCTCTATCCCTCTCCCTTCCTCTCTGTGAAAAAAAAAAAAAATCAATAAAATATATATATATATTTTTAAAAACCAACCTAGGAGTCAACGGTCCCAGTTTTGGGAACATTTATCTGATGTGCTGCCCATTTTCTATCCATCCACCCAGCTTTCCTCTCATTTGAATGAGGTGGGAAATAATTATGAAATCGCCATTACCTGTCCTGTTGTACACCCCCACCCCAGCCCCAGGAGCCCCTACAGGGCAGGGCCATGTCTATCCCACTCAAGGGGCCCTGTCTGCCCTTCCTGCCCCCCTACCCTCAAGACGAGGAACCCCTCGTGGTCCTCAGGTGGGCCCTCTGCCCCCCTCCTAAGCGCCTCCCTCTGGCACCTCCCCTACAGGGAACCAGTGTTCCTGGGGAGGAAGGAGGTGGGATGCCCAGGGGTTGGAACGGGGTGTAAGAAAGCCAGAGAGCAGGAGAAATTGGACCCGGCCGAAGGTCCAGCCCCCACCTCTCCGCTGGGAGGCTGGGTCATTAGGCAAGGTCTGTAAATAACAGCTGAGTGGCCTCGGAGCTGCGCTGGAACCATGACACCCTACTCCCCAAATAGGCATTGCCGGTCTGCTCCAGCATCGCATGGCCTCCAGGGGAGGGGCTGGAACCTGTCCAGGACTATGGAGCCCGGACCCCGGGCATGAGCTCCCCCAGCTCACAGGCACACGGGGGTTAGGCTGAAGGTGTGGGCGCTGTGACCTTTGCCACGTGCCTATGTCCTGGGTCACTCAAGGTCCCTGTTTGCAGCAGCTCATAAGAGTGGCACCTACTGGTGTTTTCTGCCTGAAAATAAGCAGAGAGCTGGATGTTCAGGGCACAGCAGTGGGCCCAAAGGAACTCTGTGTTTAATTCCTACCGAAATGTACCCACTCATCTTCCTGCTGTGTTTCGGGGTCCCCCAGGAAGGCTCTGAGAGGGGACAATGAGCAGCCCTTGAGTGCTCGCCCCTGGAGGTCATTGAGAAGAGGTGGAGGGAGGGGACCATGGCCAGAACCACAGGAACAAGCTGCTGGGTCTCTGTCCCCATTTTATGTCCCTTCTCCAAGCCCCCCCCTCCCACTTCATGTCGTCCATCCTCTCTCCCTTTTGCTCCAATAACCTCTCCTCCCTCAGCAAGCACAAGGTGCCTGGTGAGTCTGCCATCTGCTGCCTCCCGGGCCCCGGTCTCTGCGCCAGGGTAATCTAAACGGCTAGCGTGACAGATAAGATTCTTGGTGCCAGTGAGCATGGACGGGCCGGGGCACGGTGCTCAGTTGCAGAGAAACTCCCTGGCTAGGAGCACAGAGGCAGGGAGGCTGCGGCAGCTGGGCCATTAAAAATGAATGGAAACCAAGCCCTCTGAGGAGGGGCTGTGTCTCTTAAAGTGGCAGTTCTCCCGCTGGCCACAGGGAGGGACCAGAAGGACTCAGAAAAGGCCAGCGGGGACTCAGACCCTGAGCAGAGTTCAGGGTCAACTGCTCGGGCCCCTCCCAGTCTGCCCACTGGGTGGAAAGGAGCATGGAGTCAGCCGAAATCTGTTTGGCTCAGTGGATAGAGCCTTGGTCTGCGGACTCAAGGGTCCCAGGTTTGATTCCGGTCATTCCCGGTGGGGGGGTGTGCAGGAGGCAGCTGGTCAATGTTTCTCTCTCATCGATGTTTCTAACTCTCTGTCCCTCTCCTTTCCTCTCTGTAAAAAAAGAAAAAAGAGAGAAAAAGAAAAGAAAAGAGCATGGAGTCAGGGGGACTTGAATGTGAGTCTCAGTGGACCCCAGAGTCCGGCACCTGGATCTTAGTTTCTCAGCCTGTAAGATGGGCTTAATCCTTCCTCTGAAGGTTCCTGGAAGGGAGAAATGAATAAGATAGCATCTATGTTACCTCGCAGGGTGTCTGGCGAAGAGAGGTGATTGCTGGAGGGTCTCAGCCTCCTCAGGGAGACCCTCTCTGTCACCGGGGGCTTCCGGAGACCCTGGTGTCATTACCGCTTTGCTTGTCAGCCCCTGGACCGGCAGCACCTTGAAAACAGCAGCCGGAGCCCACAGACTTCCCTGCACCCAGCCCCATGCCTGGCGTGTGCTAGTTGCTTGGAGAACGTTGAAATGAACTCAATTGGAAGGAAAAAAAATCCTGTAAGAGGCTGTAAATGAGATCAACAAACTGAAGACAAATGACACCAGGGGGGAGGAATTGATATCATTTTGCACAGAGGCCATGTCAGCCTAGTCCAAACTCATAGGGCACTGGGGTACAGTTGAGCCAACGCCCCCCTGTGATTGAGGGGGTCTGAGGCCCAGCGAGTCGATGGCAGAGCTCCTACCTCCCCCCACCCCAGCTCCCTCACTCCTGCTCATGCTGGAGAGCTGGGGCAGGGACCACAGTCTGCCAGTCCCTGTACGCAGTGCAGGACCTGCTCCCTCCTCGGGTGCCTAGAGAGCCGAGTGAGTGACCCCTCGCCACAGTCAGCTCAGGGTGAACCTGGGCCCAGGTGGCCCTCTGGACGCCCAGGCCATATATGCCACTGAGGCACCAGGAGTTTCCTGTCTGCGGCCTAGAAGGGTGCTCGGCTCTCCCGTCCACAGTGTCCTGGGCTTCCTAGACTCCGGGTGGGAGTGTTTGAAGCCCATCTTCCCCAAATAACCCGCTGAATCAACCTGTCATCAGGCCACCCTATCCCCGTGAGGGCTGAACTCTGCCCCGGGGGCCACTCCCACCCGGGCTGGGCGGGCACCTCCTCACTGGGGACCAGCCGGCCAGAGCAGGGGTGGGGAGTGGGAAGGACCAGCTGGCCCCCTGATAAGATCTTTACAGCCTCTTCGGCTGGGTCTAGGCGAGATAAATAGCAATAAATGTGAAAGTGTTGGGAGATAAACGCTATTGTTATAAATAACATTCAGGCAGGTGAGGCACTGACTGACTGAAGCCAGGAGCACAGGCCCAGGCAGGTTCCTCACACTAAGAGGATTCTCAGAGTGTCCCCTGCCTGCCCCCCGCCTGGCTGCGGTCCCCCCAGCGCCCGTGGAGAACAGCTGGTGGGGTCCCGTGGGGGCCTCTCTCCCAGGAAGGAGCGGAGCTTCTCCTCCTCTGGCCGCACCAGAGCTCAGAGGCCAGAGGAAACACACACACATGTTTATATAACAGTGGCCTGGCCAAAGAGGCCAGAACCGGGGGCAGAGCCTGCCATCACCGTAGAGAAATAGACCAGGCGCCCCTTAAGGAAGGGCCTTCTCGCCATAACTCACTAGGCATGATCATTACAGGACACTCTGGTAGTTCCCACTTGACAGATGAGGGCCCAGAGGCACAGAGGCGATCAGGCTGTTGGTTGAAGCTGAGGCTTGAACCCAAGCCCTCGGGCACAGCAGCCGGACCCCTGGGAGGAACCTGGAGGCGAGCAACTGGAGCGTGCCAGTGCGTAACCCTGGTTACCGTAATCAACAGCAAGGACATTTCCCCGGCTCCGAGGAGGGAGACTCACAGCCCCTCTCCATTTCAGGTCTAGGCCTGCTCCCTCAGCCAGAACTAGTGCTGCCTGGTGTCTTCTAGAACATTCTGTTCCCTGGAGTAGCAGGGCATTTATCTGGCCAGGGCTTCCCACCTCGAGTTCCTCTGCCCAGTGACGGTGGGCAAGGCCGGGCAGGTTTCCGACGGAATGCTGCCTGGCACGCCTGCCCGCTGAAGGGCCAGCTGGCCCGGCTGAGAGCTGGAAACCTCGCCCTTTGTCCTTCTCGGGAAGGAGGGCTGTCCCCAGCCCCTCTCCTGGGGGCTGGCTCTGCTCCCTTCTCTGGCTCCTCCTGCAGGCAGCTGCCTTCTGAATGCCCAATGAATCCAAACTTAGCTTGCCTCCCGAGAGGAAAGTCCACAAAACCACCTAGGACTCTGTCTTCAGAGTCCCACGTGGGAACATTCGAGTTTTGCCCCAAAAAGCTGTCTGGCTGCGTGCTCTCTCCCACGTACACACCACGATTCGGTACATTTGCTGCTCCCCTGCGTTGTGGGGAACAAAGAGGTGCCAGCCAAGGATCCACAGGGCACAAGCCCGTTCTCTCCCGATGCCAGGGAGGGGCAGGGGCAGGTGAGCACACACACTCCGCAGACACCCTGAGCTTGCCACATGCCCAGGCACAGGTGCACACTTTGAGTGAGTGCGGAGGAGGCCGACTGGGGCGCACTTAGCTGCTTGAGGAGGGGAGACGGATTGGGGGTTAAGAAAGGCAGGGCCGTGGAGGAGCTGGCAGCTGGCGGCCTGTGGGGGTGGCAGGCGGAAGTAACAGGTGTGGTGGCACTACTGCCAGCGCAGTTTGTCCTGCTGCCACTCTGCAAGCAGACCTCATCTCCCCCCACGCCTCCCCCCCCCCCCCTCCCGGCCTGGCAGGTGAGGAACCTGGGGCTCAGACAGGCTTGTGAGTGGCCCTGAACTCAGGGCTGGTGACTCAGGGCTGGTGACTCACACACACCCTTTCCCTCTGGGCAGTCTGCCTGAGGAAACTGGACATTCTTTCCCCGAGGGTCAGCCTCAGCAAGGGAAAACCTTGCCGTCACAGACCCAGCTCCCTCCCAGCCTGTGCAAGGCCCACGGCAGACTCAGTCCTGGTGGGAAAGCGTGAGCGTGCAGGGGCCACTGGATGGGAGCTGGTGTGGCCAGAGCAGCAAGAGCACCCGGGGGCACTCAGGGGCCGAGCTGGGTGCAGATCTCCTGCGGAGGGCAGGTGTGGCTCAGTGGTTACCAACGCATCCCAGGGAGAAGGGTAGGCCTGGGGGCCGCTCCTGTGCCCAGGAGCCGGCGGAGCTGGCTGAGTGCCCAGATCTTTAGTCACCAGAGGTGGGGATGAGATAAGCCTGTCTCTCAGTTTTCAACCAACCAAAGGCAGCACAGCTGTTCTTTGTTTCCATGAGCCAGCAGAAGAGGAAGCTGGGCTGCGGGAGAAGGGGGCGGGGGTGGGGACAGGAGGGGAGGGGGGAGAGGGGAGGGAGGAGGTGGTGGGGGGTGGAGTTAGTGCTGTGACGAAGTGGAACCTGTGGCAGCAGGACTTCCTTCAGCGGAGTGGTCGGGGCTAGAGGTGTCTTTCAGCCCTGATGCCAGCCGGCACAATGTCGGCCTGGGGAGGAGCGGGGACCTTGGTTTTGTGTGGTGAAAGCGGCAGGAATCCTTGAGCCTGAACAGTGCCGGGACAGGCTCCCCTCCTTCCTTCCTTCCTTCCTTCCTTCCTTCCTTCCTTCCTCTGCCTGCTTCCCCGATTCTGTTGGAGCCGCCTCCTTCTGGGCGATCACTGGGGTTTACTGACAGACAACTGGGAACTGGCTTTCCCTGAGCCCCCACTGTGTGCCCTGCCCTGGGCCTGGCACTGTGGTCACGCACTGAACTTGACATTCCCTGCCCTGAGTTGTCCTCCATAAAGGAGCTGTGGACAAGGTCCTGGAGGCTGTGAGAAGCCACAGCGGGGAGAATTGCTTGAGGAGAAAAAGTAAAAGGAGGAGGTGAGGCTAGGAAGGGAGAATTCCCCAAGTGATGAACTGGGGAGGAGAGGAGGGTACCCCAGAGGGAGAAGCTGGGGGCTAGGGAGCCCCCAAAGGCAAACCTGATGGCTCTGGCTAACTTCCCCCGTGGGCCCTGGAGGGCACTTCTCTCCTCACTGCTACTCCTCAAGCTTTAGTTCCGCTTCCAGACGAGAAGATGGAGACTCAGAGGCTGGGAACTTGCCTGAGACCTCACAGCAAAGGCAGAGCTGAGACTCCAAAGCCCCTGGAAGAGCCCTGCCCAGATGGCACCCAGATGGCTGCCCCCTGGTTTCCATTCAATGCCGCGGGCACTGGTCCAGCCCCAGGGCGCTGGCTCCCAGGAAGAGGCCTCTGTTCTGCAGCCTCTTACATGCCCAGGCTCACAGCCTTTCTGACCAACTGCCCGGAGCCTGGGCCTGAGGGAGGTGCCCATCGCCAAGGCAAACTGGCCACATCCTGGGCAGACCCCTCCCAAGGAGAGCCCCACCTCCTTCCTCCAAGCCCTGGACCCCCACTCTCTCACTGTGCCCAGAGCTTTTCACCCAATGATCTACCAGGGGAAGTAGAGAGAGGAAGTGGGCCAGATGGGGGAGGGAGGAGGGAGGAGGGATGGGTGAGCACCGTGGGTGTGAGGGACAGTTTGGGAGGCCCCCGGGGACTTTCCCTAAGTCTGAGCTCCTCCCCAGACAGGGCAGCCCAGTTCCCCCACACAGCACAGGCCGGAGCCCCTGGCAGGTTTCTGCCTCTTCCCATCTGTGTCCTAGTTCATTTCTCACACCCTGGCAGTGCCCCCCTCTCCCTGATCTGGGGTCCTGGTGCTCCTGGCAGCTCCCTTCCCCACGGGCTCACTCTCAATGTCAGGTGACAGGCAGGCCACCAGGGCTCCACTCAACAGGCTGCACCTGAGCGAAGCTGGACTCCTCCCCCCTCCACCCTTCCCCATCTCCCCCTACACACTCCAGCCACCACCACCCCCCCACCACCACCACCACCCCCACCACCACCACCAAGGCTGCAGGAAGAACCCCACTGAAATGTGAGCCTGAGTCTTCTCCTCTGTCTGCTCCAGGTCCTGACAGCGGAGCCAGATCTCTCACTGGGCTGGGGCAGGGGGGAGGCTTGGTAGGAAGGGGGGCCAGTCCTGCAGGGAGGCGCTCTGGGGTCTCCAGAAGTCCAGAGCCCAGTGTGTCTTCTTGCCTGTCTGTTTAAGAAGATGGAACTGAAACCAGTTTGGCTCAGTGGATAGAGCATCGGTCTGTGGACTCAAGGGTCCCAGGTTCGATTCATGTCAAGGACATGTACTTAGGGTTGCGGGCACATCCCCATTAGGAGGTGTGTAGGAGGCAGCTGACCAGTGGTTTTTCTCACGGATTTCTCTCGCTGTCCCTCTCCTTTCCTCTCTGTAAAAAAATCAATAGTATGTATATATATATATTTTTTTGATTCTTTACAGAGAGGAAGGGAGAGGGATAGAGAACTAAAAACATCGATGAGAGAGAAACATCGACCAGCTGCCTCCTGCCACCTCCCAACGGGGATGTGCCCACAACCCAAGTACATGCCCTTGACGAGAATCGAACCTGAGACCCTTGAGTCTGCAGACCTACACTCTATCCACTGAGCCAAACCGGTTTCGGCAATAAAATATATTTTTAAAATATAAAAATTAAATTTAAAAAGAGAGAGAGAAGAAGATGGGGAGCTGTGGGGGCCTTAAACACCCACGGCCAAGTAACCTGTCAGCCTCCAGGGTAAACACAGGCCATGGTTGGAAGGTGAGACAAACAGACCGCCAACACTTGGGGGTCCAAAGGCCGGCCCTACCAAGGTCACCAGACGGGTCACCAGACGGGTGACCAGACGTCCGATTTCCAACAATTTGTCCCGGGTCCCAAGGCGTTTTTTTTTTTTTTTAAAGAGTCCGGATTAATTGGGATTTAAAAACAAAAAACAAAAAACAAAAAAACGCCGCAGGACGCGGGACAAATTGTTGGAAATTGGGACTGTCCCGCCAAAATCGGGACGTCTGGTCACCTTACTGGGCAGACCCCTCGTTGGCGGAAAAACAGAGGCTCTGGGTGGGCCAGGCGCTGCGGGGGCGGGGGTGGGGCGGGGTAGGGTTGGGGTTGGGGTGGGGGCGGGGATGGGGATGGGGGTGGGGATGGGGGTGGGAATGGGGTAGGGGTGGGGAACACCCGCGGGCCCCTCCTCCCCACCTTTCTCCCCCATCCCAACCCGCCCTCGCTGTCTCCTATCCTCCTCCCTGCCGCCCACCCCGCTCTCCCGCCCCCTCCCTCCCCTCCCTCCCCGCCGCGAGGTCACTAGTTTGCGGGGAGCCCCCGCCCCCCTGCCCGCGCTGACGTGGCCCCGGGACGTCACGGCCGGCGGGAAGCGCTGCCCTTATTTGGGCGCAGACTGGCGGGCGGGCGGGGCGGCCCTGCCAGGTTCCGGGGCTGCCAAGCCTATCCGTCTGCTGGGGCCAAGGAGAGCCGGTGGGGAGAGGAGGGGCCTTCCGGTCGCCCTGGGAGCCGGAGCCATGCAAGCAGCCTGCTCAGGTGTCAGCTCCCTCCTCTCCGGGCTTCTCGGTGAATGATCCGAGCTGGACGGAAAGACAGATGCCGAGTTGGCCTCGAGTGGATGCACTGGGCCCCTTCACGCGCAGGGTCCCTAACGCCCCTGACCTTGACCAGGCCTCCGCCCCTGACCTTCACCAGGCCTCCGTTTCCTCACCCACACCTGATAGGGGACACCTGCCAGGGCTGGGGGTGAGGGTCAGAGGAGCCTCCCACTTGTTGGTGTAAAACAGCTTTGTGAGCATGGAGGCTGCACAGAATTATGGGGAAGGGTGGGTGAGGGGGTGTCACTGGGTGCCCTGGAGGAGCCTGCCCAGTGCCCCTCCCCCAGACAGGAGCAGCGAGGCAGGTGCCCAGCTCTCAGAACCTGCCTGTCCTGGCCTCCCAGCTGCTCCGGGAACGCCCTCTGAGCCGGCTGAACAGCTTAAGCTTTGTCAGCAAAGTCATCTGGGGTTTGCCTCCTCCTGTTCCCCTGCCCGCCCGTGGGCAGCTGTTTGGGGTGAGCCTGCTCTTCCAGTGAAACCAGGGAGTAAACAGAATTGCTCAAAGCTGAGGTGGGGGTGAGGGTGGGGGGAGGGAGAAGCGGTCCAGTTTTCCTTCTCCTCCGGCAGCAGCTGGGTCTCCATCAGCCCCTCCATTCATTTCCACTGCGTTTGCCCAAGGCTCACCTGCTCACATGTCTTTGTGTGCCAGCTGCTTTGCATGTCTGTCCTCTGTGTGCCTGTCCCTCCTCCTCCTCCCCCTCCCCTCCTCCTCCTCTTCCTCTTCCTCCTGCGCTTGGAGTTTCCATTTCTCTCCAAACCAGACAGAAGAGCCCCACCCTCCACCCCGAGTGTAGGCACCAAGTCCCCTTCTTTTGATCTCTCAGAAAAAGGAGGACAAACGGTGTTCACATCCTGGGACCGAGTGATTTTATGACCCATATATAAATGGCAGTGCTCACTCTCCCCATGCTTCCTCCCCATTCCCTGGCTTGGCCTTCGGTAGTCTCCACAGAACACCCCTCCCTCCCCCCCCCCCCCCCAGGGAGGACCCGCTGGGGGTTGCAGGCACCCTCCTTTGGAGACTGTTGTCCTCATTACAGGCAAGGCACTTGAGGGTGACACCTGGGCCACACTCCCAATGGCTGATCAGTCAGCTGGGGTCAGCTGCTCCTGAGGCGCTGGCTAAAACTGGTTCGAAGATTCAGTCTAAGCCCTAGCCGGTTTGGTTCAGTGGATAGAGCGTCAATTTTCAGACTGAAGAGTCCCGGGTTCAATTCCAGTCAAGGGCACATGCCCAGGGTTGATCTCCAGTAGGGGGCATAGAGGAGGCAGCCAACCAATGATTCTCTCATCATTGATGTTTCTATTTCTATCTCCCGCTCCCTTCTCTGAAATCAATAAAAAAATATGTTTTAAAAAAAAGGATTCAGTGTAAGATTATGGGAGATGGAATGCTAGTCTTCAAAACTTCACTGGGAGTGGGGATGGAGGGAGGGAAGGACTTCCTTCTCATCATTGCCTCTGGCTGTGAACTCCTGAGTGTCTTAAGTCCAATCAGTTTAGGAATCCTCCTGCTGACCCATGAGTGCTCCCACTGTTGTGAGCTCGGATCTCAGCCCTTTTCCTGACTCAGTACAGTGAATGCCATAAAGCCTTTACATGCATCGAAGGCTTACCAATGGCTGTGTCTACGAAGAGGTTAATATTGCAAAACGCAAATAGCTTCAAAACGGTCTTTTCTGTTCTTAAAAATCCCCTCTGGCCAAGCCGGTGTGGCTCAGTGGATGAGTGTGGACCCATACACCAAGAGATCGAAGGCCGGTGTGGGGAGGGAAGTCATGCAGGAGACATCGAATCAATACTTCTCTCTCATCGTTGTTTCTCTCTCTGTCTCCCTTTTCCTTCCTCTTTTTCTAAAATAAAAACAAAACAAAACACGTTTTTAAAAAAATTTCCTGTTTCCTCTGTAACCCTAGCTCCAGCGCCCATCCCACACCACTTGAACGTTACTCAATCTCTTAGCTCTCTCTTCTACAGCTTCCCCCTCTTTGCTGCTCTCCCCAATAGCAAATATGGAGGTTCCTTCTGTTTCCTCAAGCTGAGTAGGTCAGCTCTTCCTAACCCTCACCCACCTTCTGCGATGGGGCCAAAGCTCCTGTGTGTGAGTTCTTGGGCACGATCCCTCCTCCTAAGCCAGGCCAGGCTGGAGGGGGTGTTGGTCTCCCTGGATTTACACAGCGGTTTTTTACCTAAGAAAATTTATTTTAAACAAACTCTTCTTAAATTCAGAAGGAGCAGGGGGTATCTTTCTAGGAGCTTCCTCATTGCCACTAAGATCATAATTCTGATCAAATTTGGGGGCTCCACCTTCCCCAAACCCTTAACCCTAACCCTAACGTTCATCTCTCCACTCACCTCTGGAGCTTTTGACATGGACCCCACATGGCTTCCTCACAACCCTACTGCAGGAGGGGGACAGCCAAAAACCCCTGGGGCCACCTGACCCTGAGCCTGACTCAGCAGGACTGACCTCAAGGAGTTTCCTGAGCCAAGAAGGAGGGAAGGAAGCCCTGAGCGGAGCATGGAAAGAAACGTGCCCTGCCCGGGTGGCTCAGTTGGTTGGAGCTTTGTCCCATGCACCAACAGGTTTCAGCTTTGATTCCTGGTCAGGGCACAAGCCTGGGTTGAGGTTTGATTCCCAGTTGGGGTGCATACACAGGAGGCAACTGATCGATCTCTCTCTCTCTCCCCCTTCCTGTCTCTCTCAAATCAATAAAACAACATCCTTGGATGAGGATTTAAAAAAAAAAAGAGAAAGAAAGAAAGAAACGTGGGAAGGATGTTGATTGTTATTTTCTCATCCATCATTCTGACCCTGAATGCTCCCAGTGTCATTATGACCTCAATAAAACCTGAGTCTCATGATATCAAATGCCAACTGAGAATAACGTTAGATCACTGGCTCCAATGATCCAACATAGCTTTTCACATCATAAATTTCTCCTTGAGTTCAGTGTGTGTGTGTGTGTGTGTGTGTGTGTGTGTGTGTGTGTTGGGGGGTGTTATTTTGACAAGCTGATTTAAATACTTACATTGCACAATGAAAATTATGCAATGCTTGTATTCCTTTTTTTGCCTGAGCTTCCTGGAAGCCCAGAAATAAATTTAGGTGTCAATGAAATAACTAATCCAAACACATTACCAAATACCTACTTTTGTCTCTCCCTCACACTACTCATTGGTTTCTGATCTTCAATAAAACATAGACACACACATATAGTTATCCTCTTTTCTATGTGGTTTAAAATTTTAAGCTGTCTCAAATTCTTCTTGGCAGGAAGCAAAGTATCTAAGTAATAATAGTTAGCAAGTACTGACCACTATTAACGTGCTAATCTCAGTACTGTAAACTCATTTACCAACAACTCTATGGGGTGAGAACTACTATTAGCCTCATCTTATAGATAAAGAAACAAAATACAGCCTGGCTGGTGTGGCTCTGTGGTTGAGCATTGACCTATGAACGAGATCACCATTCCATTCCCAGTGAGGACACATGCCCAGGTTCCAGGCCTGGGTCCCCTGTGTGGGGCGTGCAGGAGGCAGCTGATCAATGATTCTCTCTCATCATTGATGTTTCTAAGAAAGAAACTAAGTACAGCATGTTTAATGACTTGCTTAATGCAACACAGCTAGTATTTGAACCTGGGCAGTATGGCTTTAACGCACGTGCGCTAACCTTCACACTAGAGTAAGTAAATTACAAACTAGTTCAAAAGCTTATGAGTCATCTGGGTCGGTCATCCTCAGAACAAGGCTGATAAAAGCAGCTCAGAGCACCCTTTCTACATCCTCAGAAACACTCCTCCCCACCAACCTATTCCTGATGGGGAGGTTGGAGGCAGTAAGATTTAGAATCGTTGTCACCCTTCCCCAACCCCTCCCCACCCCAGCCCTGTCCGTGTCTTTTCTTACATGCTCATCATTCTATCATGGAGATAACGGATTTAACCAAATTCAGTCCAGGGTCACTGAACACCCACTCTGTGCTCAGGGCCAAGGGATGTGTGAGGCAGCAAAGTTCAGATCTGTGACCGGGTCTGTGCCTTCTTAGAATCCTAACCTCACGGGTTTACACAGTGAACGTTAGTACCAGGCTATGCGCTTACAGTTACAAACGAAGGAGAAAGGGGCTGATGGCCATGGGGGTTTGGGGAGTGGGGAGGGTGGATGAGGGAGGCTTCACCCAGGAGGTAACACGGAAGCCAGGTCTTGGGGGGTGAGCAGGCTTTTGGATGGGCAGAGAAGTGGAGGATCCGAACTCCACACAGAGCAAAGGATAGGAGCAAAGTCACCACTATGCACCATAGATTGCAGATTAAGGAAGAGACGGGGTGGACCAGTCTCTGGTTACAAATAAGCAAGCTGAGGCTCAGGGAGGTGGCTGACTCCCAGGCTGGCCACCAGGCTCCCCTCAGCCTTATGCAGCAGAGGCTTGGCCTTCCTGGTCTGAGCCGGTGCAGTTGAGCCCAGAGCCAGGAGGAGGCCAGAGGTGATGGGAACCTCTTCTTCAGGGTCTTCCTTCCTTTCTTTCTTTCTTTCTTTCTTTCTTTCTTTCTTTCTTTCTTTCTTTCTTTTTTAAAATATATTTTATTGATGTTTTTTATAGAGAAGAAGGGAGAGGGACAGAGAGTTAGAAACATCGGTGAGAGATAAACATCGATCAGCTGCCTCCTGCACACCCCTACTGGGGATGTGCCTGCAACCAAGGTACATGCCCTTGACAAGAATCGAACCTGGAATCCTTGAGTTCATAGGACGATGCTCTATCCACTGAGCCAAACCGGTTTCTGCATCTTCCCCATTTCTTGAGTTTATCTTTCCCCACACCTTGGCCCCCACAGCAGGGTCGTCTCTGGCTGTCACAGCTATGACACCGCTTCCTGCCAGCCCCAGACACTGGCCAGGGAGGCCCAGCCCCCTATGGCTCTTTGGAAACAACATCTGGGGGAACCCCTGCCGTCTCAGGCCTCTCCTCTTGTTTTCTGTCTGGAGATGAAGGGGTTTATCCTGTGCCCCCAGGAGTGGGGTTGAGGAGGCTTTACAACCTGTCTGTCCTCTAAATTTGGGAAAGAGGCAATAAATTCAGCCTCAGATCTGCTGCTGCCCCAAGGCCATGGGTCCCCTGCGGAGTTTCTGGCAGTTTCAGTCACACCTCCTGCTACCACCCAGGAGGCCTGCAGAGTGCGGGTATGGGAGGTCACATTCCCGGGAGGCCTCCTGGATAATAAACCTTCACAGACAGTTTCCACCCTGAGATACACCTAGGGACTCATACAGCACAGCACCGGGACCTTTGTAGCCAAACACTGGTCTGGCCATCTGTCCACATCTCTCCCCTCCCCCAGCTCCTCCCTCATGGCTCGCTCTCTCTCTCTCTCTCTCTCTCTCTCTCTCTCTCTCTGTCTCTCTTTGTCTCTCTCTTTGTCTCTCCTCTCTCTCTCTCCTCTCTCTCTCTCTCTCTCTCTCTCTCTCTCTCTCTCTCTCTCTCTCTCTCTCTTTGTCTCTCTCTTTGTCTCTCCTCTCTCTCTCTCTCTCTCTCTCTCTCTCTCTCTCTCTCTCTCTCTCTCTCTCTTTCTCTCTCTCTCTCTCCCTCCCTCCCTCCCTCCCTCCCTCCCTCCCTCCCCCCCTCCCTCTCTCTCTCCACCTAGGCCCTCTAGCCTGCCTTTGCCCTGCCCTTACAGCAGGGCCAGGCTGGCAAAGTAAGGGAGAGAAACCAGATGTTCTCTGTGTGTGGACAGTAGTGGGTCAGCAGGGCACAGAAGCAGAGAAGCAACCCTCAGGGAAAAGCTGGGGGGAGGAGCGGGGGAGAGAAAAAGGCAGATTCCCTCCCTGGATGGGGCCTGGTGGACAGTCACCCTCAGGGACCAGCCTAATGAGTTAGTGATACTTCCAGTTCTCCTCCTGGTGGGAGGACAGCTAGTCTGTGTGAGTCCAGGAGCCTGGGGGCCTCCACCGTTCAAGTCCCAGAGGTCACCCTGCGGTCTCCTGGCTGGTCCCTGTGAAGAAAGTGGCACCATCTGCCCCCCACACCCCAACACTCAAGGTTCCCTGTCTCTGTGGCAGAGCCTTCTCCTGGGGCCCTTCGCTCAGTTGTCTCCAAGGCCCAGCCAAAACTAAGTCCTGCTCCCTCCTCCTGACACTGGTCACTGTGTGAGGGGCCAACGCTCTTATCCCCACATGCTGGGTACATGCTCTGCTCATCCGACTCCTGCCACCTCCCTCCAGACCCTTTCTGCAGCCTCCTTTGGATCCAGCAAAGCCCACTGCATCCTCCCTCCTCCCAGCACTCCTCCACCTCCTCACTTACCGAAGCAGCCTGTTCCCTGGGGGTCTCTCCAGGAGAGCTTGCTGCTCAGTCACCCCACATCCCGCAGGTTCACATGGAGGCCAGAGGCTTCCCTGCTCTGCATGGCCTATTCCAACTGTCACTCCCATCGCCTTCTCTGATGTTCATTTTGCCCCATGTACCATCATCTTTGACCCTCCTGGCCACGCCTTCTCAAGATCTTGCCCCTGCAAGGCTCACAGCGCGCCTCTCCACCCCTAACTCCCCCTTCACCCCCCCAGGGAAACACCTACAGCTGTGGGAGCCGAGGAACTCCTACTGCCTTCTGGACACTCAGTCTCCTAACTCCTTGTTGCCAAGTGGTCTTTCTGCTCTAACACCCCACTGTATCTCCAGAGCCGGCCACCCAGGGGAACTTGGAGTCTAGCATAATGGAATTCCCATCTCACAGCCTCCTGTCCTCATCTGGAAAATGAGAAATGCTGTGTCGATGATTTCTGAAGAATTTGCCTCTGACAGTTGACAATAATAAGAGCTCTGGCTTATTGAGCATCTGTGATATTTAGGCCTTGTGCTAGGCACTCTCTGTGTATTATTACTCATCTACCCAGGAGCTGTGACGAACATATTGTCCCATCTTAAAGATAAGAATAAGAGAGATTAATGACTTGCCTCGTCATAAGATAATAGGTGGCAGGTTCAGGATTAGAATCCAGGTCAGTTAACAAGAGCAAGTGTGTCTAAACGACCCATGTCTTAAGGTCAAAGTCTTGTGTTCAAAGGAACCCCTGTGTGCTCTTCTGGTTATGGAAGGTCTCTCTGAGAGGGCAGGGGCCTGCCTTCAGAGCTGGCTAGGGGTCAAGGCCTTGCTTATCCCACCCTTTCTGTGGGCCTGCTCCCCTCCAGTCAGTTCAGCCAGCGTTGTGAATCAGGTGCTGCTGCTGGCAGGAGCGGCGGGGTGGGGGTGGGGAGTACTGTAGGGGATACAATGGGGATGGGACAGCTCCTGTGTCTGGGCAGATACGCCTGGCAGCTATAGGCTTGGAGCTCTAAGACCGCCTCTAGGACAGGGGGTGCTGAGGGGGGTCCCCAGTCCCTGCGTCAGACTGGCTTGGGTTCTCATGACAAATACAGATGCCCTGGACCCTACCTCACTGAATCAGAGTCTCCGGGAAGCTCCTTAATCTGAATGTGTACCATACTCCTCAGGTGATTTGAACCACTGTCCTGAGCAGTTTTATGGGATAGGCAGGCAGTGGTCGGCAAACCGCAGCTCACGAGCCCCCTGCGGCTCTTTGGCCCCTTGAGTGTGGCTCTTCCACAAAATACCATGGCCTGGGCGAGTCTATGTTGAAGAAGTGGTGTTGGAAGAAGTTTAAGTTTAAAAAATTTGGCCCTCAAAAGAAATTTTATTTTTTATTTTTATTTTTAAATATATTTTATTGATTTTTTACAGAGAGGAAGGGAGAGAGATAGAGAGCTAGAAATGTTGATGAGAGAGAAACATCGACCAGCTGCCTCTTGCACACCTCCTACCAGGGATGTGCCTGCAACCAATGTATTAATACAAGCCCTTGACCGGAACTGAACCTGGGACCTTTCAGTCCGCAGACCGACGCTTACACACTGAATCAAACCAGCTTCGGCTCAAAAGAAATTTTAATTGTTGTACTGTTGATATTTGGCTCTGTTGACTAATGAGTTTGGGGACTTGAGTGTTGGGTGAGAGATTTTAATTAATGCCGAGTGTCGGTTATGGGAAGCCACTGGAGGTTTTTACATGCCAAAAGTAATACAATTAGATTATTATTTAAGGAAAAATTACTCTGGCAACCAGTCCTCAGCATGGAGTGAAGTGAAGAGAGACGGGAGGCAGAATACCAACCGGCACCTATGGCAATAGTCTAGAGGGGACAGAAGGACCGGAGCCAGGAAGGCAGTGCTCATTGCAAGAGGCAAACACAGGAAAGACATTGCACACGTGGACTCTCTAGGTATTGGCAACTGATTATGGGAAGGGGGGTGTGGCATGGGATGGTGGTGTTTAAAGGGTGTGAGCCTGGTGACTAGGAAAAGAATGGGGGTGCTATTGAGAGAGAGAAAGAAATCACACATGGGGAAGAAGGGAGAAAAGTATCTTGATGTGTTGTATGTTGAGGTTAAAATACCAGAAAAAAATATTTTACAGATGTCCAGTTCTCAATTGGGGAAAAAAAAAATTTTGTTGGAAGCTCAGTAGTGATGTGGGGGTCAGAGACAACGGTTTGAGCCCTAGCTGGTTTGGCTCAGTGGATAGAGTGTCAGCCTGGGAACTGAAAGGTCCCAGGTTTGATTCCGGGCAAGGGCACATGCACAGGTTGTGGGCTCGATCCCCAGTGAGGGACTTGCAAGAGGCAGCCTATCCATGATTCTCTCTCATCATGGATATTTCTCTCTCTCTCTCCCTCTTCCTTCTTCTCTGAAATCAATATAAATATATAATTGTGACCTGAAGATTAGAAAGGCCTTGGCATATTCATATTTTACCAAGTTTTCCTTTCGTCCAGGTGTGTGGTTTCCCACTTCCCTTAATCCCAGTCATCTTTGCATTGTCTATTTCTGCCTCTGTCCCAGTTCACTTCGGAGTGGGGCAAGGGGCTTAAAGATGGAAATTTGTAATATAACGAATACCCTTACTTTCTTACACTCTTCATTGACAGATTTGAGGAACAATGTCATTTTCTTCTGTCCTTGATTCCTGTTCCTCATACTGAAGAAAACGTCCTAGACTGGCTGGCCTACAGCCAACCTTGAAAAGCACAATTTTGTGCAGAGATGATAGAGGACGCTGAAAGATGCCCTGGACTTGGCCCAACAAGGCTGGCAAAGAGGTACAAGTATACCCTGCCATCCTCCCACCCTGATTAGGGAGGGAGGAAGAGGTGTCTGGTCCTCCCTGGGTGATGTTTCTTATCAGCGCTGGGCAGCCCAGCAAGGTTGTCACCAACAAGGTCTGAAAAGAAGGTCAAATTAGCATCTGCTCCAACCACACTCAGACATACTCTGCCAAAACGTACTCTCCCCGCCAAAATATACACGCACCCAAATACCCACCCTTGACAGTGATGTTCTTCAATATATAATAGTGCATGTTAACATCTGCAAACACACATTCGCAATCACTCCTACCCTCAATGTCAGAGCAAGCAGGCACACTTAAGTATGTATGCTTGTTCATGTATTTACTTCTTTCTCTCTGTCTCTGTATGTCTCTCTCTCTCTCTCTCTCTCTCTCTCTCTCTCTCTCTCACACACACACACACACACACACACACACACACACACACACACACCTACAAACCTACACACCCTGCCGTGTAGGAGTGAGCTGATGTCATCCTCCTAGAATATCTCAGCCCAGCCCCTGCCTGCACATGGGTCTTACTCCACCTCAGGTTTCTACACAAGGTCAGGAGAGAGGGAGGTAACCTTGGCAACCAAGCCAAGGCCCTGCAGGCCAAACAGGACTCTGGGAAGACAAGGGTAGCCTACAGCCTCTTGTTGCTCCTGACCGGGAGAAGAGAGCAAGGCATGTGTGATGACCCTACAGACAAAGCTGACTCCTCAGGAGAGAGAGAAACTCGTCTGGGTGGGGATTTGGTCTGAGGCAGGCAGTTGGGATGTTTTGGGTCACTCAGTGGGCCTTACAGGTGGGTATCCAGGACCAGGGGAGCAGGGGTGGCAGGCACAGAAGTTTCTGGTCCAGGTGAGGCATACACATGTCCAAATGCCACTATCTGCCCTCTGGCAATGGATGGAGTCACGGGTCAGTGCAGTGTGTCGGGACATTTCATGTTCAAAATTCAACTCATGGCCCCTTGGGGAAAGGGGAAGAGATGAATGAGGAGGCAAAAAGAAGTGAAATCTGGACCTTTGAGCTTTTAAGCATCTTGGTCCTAGCAATTGAAGGGCAGTTTCAGAAAATTTCAAAAAGAATTTGTACTATAATGTATTTGACCTTATAAGAAACTTATTTGAGCCGAAACCAATTTGGCTCAATGGATAGAGCGTCTGCCTGCGGAATGAAAGGTCCCAGGTTCGATTCTGGACAAGGGCATGTACCTTGGTTGAGGGCACATCCCCCGTAGGTGGTGTGCAGGAGGCAGCTGGTCGATGTTTCTCTCTCATCGATGTTTCTTGCTCTGTATCCCTCTCCCTTCTTCTCTGTAAAAAATCAATAAAATATATTTTTTAAAAAGAAACTTATTTGAGACCCAAATCCCAAGTTAGGAATTGTTTACAATTACACCGTTAGTGACTTAGGGACTTTGTGAGATAAATTAAGCTTCCTCTTCCTAGGTTTGTGTGAAAAAGAAAGAGGCTGAGAAAGTAGGGGGTGTGCCTTCTGGTTCTTATTGATAATCTATGCTCTCTACAGAATTCAGGAACTAGCCACCAATGATAGAGCTATCACACACCCTGGGTAATGGGCAAGGTGGGGATAAGGTCTGCTTGTTCCTGTTGAAAAAATGCACACTAACACACACACATCCCGCCCCCATCATTGCATCATCACCATCTGGAAAACCAGCTCTGTAGGACCACGTGGGACCCTGGGCCATTGTAACAACAGCATAGGGGCTCCATGGTCCAACTTGAAGTCAGCAGCTATGCTCCTAGTTCTGGCTTTTTGAGAACCAGCTGTGTGACCTGGGGAGTGATACAAAAATCCACATAAGGACAGAGATCTATTTCCTCGGGCAAAAAACAAACAGTTAGGTGATGGCCTGTCAAAATACCTTTTTCGTCAATTCTGGACTAAAGCAAGGCCCAGACACCAGATCCCTGTCAACAGCACACCAGGAAGAGATTAAGTGTCTTCAGATTTAGGTGCTGAATGATACTGTACATCTGTCTGTAGCTGCTTTCCTGACTTCCTTGGAGTCTGACCTTGGTCAGTGCTGGTCTTGCTGACACCGGTCTCTTTGGTTCGATGCTCTCTTATTCGTCTTATATCCAGTTCCAGCCCTGTTCCCCCCTCAATGAGCAGAGGTAAGAGTCTCATCTGGCCTGATCCAGCTCTGGGAAGGAGCCGGCAAAGAGGACAACTAGGAACTGTGTTCGAGGACAAACATGAGAATTCCAAGCGTGCATGCAGCAATGGAGCAGGGCACCTGAAGCCTGAACTGTCCTGGAAATGGAGGGTGTATGAGCATAGGAACCTGGGTCAAGCAGCTTGCAACTGTGGAGGCAAGATGTCAACTTCTAAAATGATCACCGTCAATACCAAACAATAGATTATTAATGCCAAGTGTGGGAGGTACGACTAACATGAATTCCGCAGTGGGAAAATGGCCAGGGCAGGAGTTCAAGGTAGGAGACCAAGCTGAACGGTGCCTTCGGGAGTGTGGAGGACCGGGACGGGTGAGAAGGGGGCAGGGAGGAACCTAAGAGGCTAGGACATGAGCTACAGTACAGCAAGGCAGGCATGTTCAGGCATGCCGGGATACAGGGCAGGGATGGGGATCACGGACAAAATGTTGAGGCTGTTGGACTACAGAGCTCGTGTGACGCTTAGAGAACAGTAAGGAGAGTGACCTTGGAGAATAAAGTGAAGAAAACCTAAAAAGGCAGATGGGGCCAAGGTATGAAAGGTCTTCTTCCCTATTAGGCACAGGAGTCCAGGTAGATAAAGGGGCGGGGTATCTCAGATGCCCTGAGCATAGGAAGAGAAAGTGAATGCAGGACTGTGCTCACCGTGGGAGGGATGATCTGACAGATTCCACTGCAATCCTCTAGATATGAAAAAGCAACACGTCTAGGGACTGGGTCTGAGGAGCAAAGTACAGGAAAAACCAAAAAAAAAGAATGCGTTTTGTGGGTGGGGTAACGGGAAATATGATGGTGTCTCAGACACAATGGAGACCAGGAAGAGCTGGCTCTGGAGAAGAAAAGTGGCTGAGATGGCCAGGAGCTGGTGGCCGGATATCCAAGGGGAGGGTCAGCCCGGGTAGGAGGAGGAGCGGGATGAGGGGCACCATGTTGGGCTATGCAGATGTGAAAATCGGTTGTAAAATAAATAAATAAATAAATAAATAAATAAACATCAAAACGGGCCACATGAATAGGCTCTCTCTGAGGAAAGAAGGTGAGAGGAAAGGGAAGAGAGAAGGGTGGACACGGTGCAAGTTGAGGGGACAGGGCAGGAAGACATCCGGGGCAGACATAGCCAGCCGTGGACCTTGGTAGAGAAGCCCACAGGAGACTTCCCCCAGAAAAGGTGGTCAGCAGGGCCCAGAGGTCAAGGACAAGCATTTACAGAGGCCACTGGGTTTGCCTCATTTCACATGTATGTATGCCAGCCCCTGGGATGTTGGTTAGAAGCCACCACAGATGTCTAGGAGAGCCAGGCCCTGAGCACAGACCTGTGTGTGAAAGAGGGAGCTTCTGAGGCTGGACTCTGTCCCCTGAGGAGCCTTGTGTACAAAAGCGTCAGTCCGCAATGAGGAAGGACCAGGGGTGGGGAAGGAGAAAGGAGGTGTGGATGGCAATATGCATACAGTTGAGAGCAGACCCCTTGTTAAAAAATGTTGGCATTTAAAGGAAAACCAGAACTAGGAAAATAGCTCACGGGGACAGAAAAACCTTGCCAGCTCCCCCCAACCACCCACTCACCCACCCACCAACAGGCGAGCCTGGACATGTCCCAGGCTGGAGAAAAGGCCGCTTTAGAGGCAGGACTCGAGGGCAGGACGCAAACAGAAGGCAGTCCCCATTTCCAAAGAGCCAAAGAGGGAACCCATCTCCATTAGTTAAGAAAGGAGACAAAGCGGTAAATGGGTACGGTCCGGGTGAGAGATGATGTTGGCCAGTGGTTGGAAAAATGTGGGCGTCCGAAAGGGGGATCTACTGGGAGAGAGGGTATCCGCGAAGGCTTCCTGGAGGAGGTGGCTCCAGCACGTCAGGAAGGGCGGAGAGGAAAGGTCGGGGAACCCCGGGCCCCGCTCCCTGGGGCACTCTCCTCCTCCAGGCCCTCCGGGCCTCCCAGGTCCTCCTCGCGCCGCCCCGGCCTGGGCGCGGAGCTCGGGTTCCCAGCACTGACGTCAGCGGGCAGTGACCTCAGCGCGGAGGGGGCGGGCGGCTCCGGCCCCGCCCCCATCCGCTGGTGGCGGCCAATGGGCGCGGCCGCGGCTGCCCCGCCCCCTCCGCAGGGGATGAAAAGGCGCCTCCGGGTGCCGCTGGGCAGAGCCTCCGCCGCGGACGAGCGAGCACCCCAGGAGCTGCGGGACCCCCGAACCCTCTCCTCTCAGTCCCCCGCCGCCGCCGCCGCGCCGGAGCCGCGCACATGAGCCAGAGCAGCCGGGCCGGGAAGAGGACACTCATGCTCCCCGAGATCGCCGCCGCCGTGGGTTTCCTGTCCGGGCTCCTGCGGACGCGGGGCTGCGTGAGCGAGCAGCGGCTCAAGGTGTTCAGCGGGGCGCTCCAGGAGGCGCTCGCAGGTGAGCGCGGGGTCCGGGCCGCCACCTCGCCGCTGGGCTCAGCCCCCCGCCCGGCGCCCTTCCTTCTCCTCGGCCGGGGGAGTCTCCGCTCGAGACCCGGCTTCCCTCCAGCCCGGGGCGGTCCGCAGGCTCCCGTGCCCCGGGCCACGTCTCTCTCCCTCCCCGGCCCTGCGCGCAGGTCTCGGTCCCTGGTGGTGCTTGGGGACGGAGCGGGCGTAGATTCTTAGTCCTCCAGTGCGTGTCTGACCCCGGCTCTTGCCCGAAAAGAGGGGTACCTGCTGGTCCGAGTGCGGGCCGATTTCCCTCCCGGACGTCCCGGACTCTGCGGCGACCCATCCGGCCACCGGGGAGGGAGCCCCTTGGGAGAGGACCCTTTGGGGATGAGCCCCTGGGGAGAGGACCCTTTGGGGAGGAGCCTTGGGGAGAGGACCCTTGGGGAGGGAGCCCCTGGGGAGAGGACCCTTTGGGGAGGGAGCCCCTGGGGAGAGGACCCTTTGGGGAGGGAGCCCCTGGGGAGAGGACTCTTTGGGGAGGGAGTCCCTGGGGAGAGGACCATTTGGGGAGGGAGTCCCTGGGGAGAGGAACCTTTGGGGAGGAGCCCTTGGAGAGAGGAGGTGCACTCAAGCCTTCTCGGCGGCCGGAGAGCCAGTCCACTGCTTCCGGCTGTGCGCGCGCGCATGCGCGCGCGGCTCGGGGCGGGTTGTTGACTCGCTCCAAGTTGGAATCGGGCTCCTTTTGTATTTACTCTCCGGTCCCCAGAGGCCCCCACCACCTACCTGGGGGCCGACCGAGCCTTGTAGAACTTTACTGGCTCCCGGGGAGTGTGTGATCGGCGGGTGCTGGCGATCCGGGGAGGTGGACCGGAGATAAGCAGCTGCTGGCCAGCCGGCCGGGGAGAGGCCTGTCCCCCTCACTGTCTCAGCTCCCGGGCCGGCGTGTCCGTGCCCACGGCTCTGACGGTGCCCACGCAGGTCTCGCCCGCTGGGGAGCATCATGTTCCAGTAAAGCAACCCTATGGGACCCCCGAGCCAGCCAATGGCCGGGGCCTCTGACTTTCGAAGGAGGCAGAGGGAACCTCTGGGGCCTGGGTTGGGAGGCGCAGTAGTTTGCTGAGGATCCAACCACCGAGGCTGGTCTTCCTGGGTTTGAAACGGAAAGTCATGGCAAACCACCTTGTTGACTTGAAACCACAGGGTGGCTTCCTCTCCTTTACCCCTTCCTCCTCTCCCTCCCTTCCCCCCACCCCTTGCAGGCATGGCACCCCTGGCCCAGCTGCTCTAACCAAGGGGTCTCCCCTTTGTCCTGTCTCCACAGAGCACTACAAACACCACTGGTTCCCGGAGAAGCCTTCCAAGGGCTCCGGCTACCGCTGCATCCGCATCAACCACAAGATGGACCCCATCCTCAGCAAGGTGGCCAGCCAGATCGGACTCAGCCAGCCCCAGCTGCACCGGCTGCTGCCCCGCGAGCTCACCCTGTGGGTGGACCCCTACGAGGTGTCCTACCGCATCGGGGAGGACGGCTCCATCTGCGTCCTGTACGAGGAGGCCCCGCTGGTAGCCTCCTACGGGCTCCTCACCTGCAAGAACCAAATGCTGCTGGGCAGGACCAGCCCCCCCAAGAACTACGTGATGGCCGTCTCCAGCTAGCTCCCCGGCCCCCCGCTCCGCACTCCACTGTACTCGCCGCGAGGGGACAGCGGGCCACGGCATACCTCAACCTGGGGAACTGCGTTTTACATGAAGAGCTATTTATATATATTATTTTTTTAAGAAAAGGGGAGAAAAAAAACACGTAAAGATTTTTTTTTTTTAAAGAAAAAAAAATCCTTAAAGGGTGCTGCTTGGAAGCGGCCTCCCCAGGTGCCTTTGGAGAGAACTGTGGTGGCTTCAGTCTGGGGAGGCCGGTGTCTGCTGATGGGAGGGGGGCCCGACCAAGCGGGGGAGGTGGGAGAAGCTGGGCTAGCACCCCAAGATGTGAGAGGGAACAAGCGTGGTGAGCAGCTGTGAACAAGAGAGATGGGACCTCGCCCTCTCCCCCATCCGGACACCTGCATCCCTGACCTCAGGGCCATTCAAGCCTGGACTTAAACTCATGTTGCCTCATCTCCACTTTTTGTTTTTCTGATGAGATTCTGGGCAGAGAGTGATCCCAAACAGCTTTTCTTGGAATCATCCCTTGTTTCTAATTCTATCCTCAGGGGCCTGTCGGTAGTGTTGCTTCCTAGCCAGGAGTCAAAAGCTTTTTGTGTTTTGTGGGGTTCACAGGAGGGAGGCAGGGCTGGAGGAGACAGGGGCTGGGGTGGCAGGGTACTTGCACAAATCCTTCGCTTTGCAATGTGCTGCTCTGTGTGCGAGTGTGCTGAAGAGCTCGGGGGTGATTTACAATGGACTTCTTTAAGACCCAAAGAGCATCCACTGGGTATTGACAAAACCCTTCTTTCTGGATCCACAAGGAAGTGCTAATGCTGCTGCCACGATCCCTTTGAGAGGTGGCTCAAAAGCTACAGGGAACTCCAAGTCCTTCATGACTGCCTTCTTTTCAAAAGCATAGCACTCCTCTCCCACTCTCCCCGCTTCTCTCCCCTCTGGTTGGGCCACGGAGCGATCCTGTTTTCTCAGTCACTGTGCAATATGGCCTCCCAGTCCCAGGAGGACGTGGAGGACTGGCCCTCAGGACCTCCTGGCGCTCCAGGGGGGCAGGGAGCCTCTCTCCCTCTGTCCCTGGAACTGGCTGGCTGCTCAGCTCGCAGGTGCCCCTTGGCTGACCCCAGAAAGCCCAGGTTCTGGAAGATTACTGGGCATTCTTATAGGGCTGACACTAAACACCAAACATCGGGCATTGCTTTTTCTCCCTGGTGCTCAGAGCGCCTCTGGGAGAGGTTGCTGTCTCTCTCAGTGCAATCCAAATTTGTCTGTAGACGTGTGCAATATTTACTGTTTGGGGTTGGAGAAAAATGGGAAAAAACTACCTTTGGTTTCTCAGTGACATCTGTGAGGGGTTCTTGGAAGGCCTTGAGTTTCCCCAAACCTGAATCACCGAGAGAGAGAGACAGAGAGAGAGAGAGAGAGAGAGAGAGAGAGGACATTGCTGGGCCATCTGGTCAACCGGGCTACCCTTCCACTATTGACCCTTCGTGAGGAATCTTCTGCCCCAACCCCCAGAATCCCCTCCCCCCTGTACCTCCCTTGCCTGGGTGTCTTTTAACTACTCAATTCTGACTCAGAGGTGCTATTTACCAAACACTCTCCCAACCCATTCCTGCCTATTCTGCCTCCTCCTTTCCAGCTCTCCAGATCCAAGCTGTTTTTCCCCAGACCCTGATTCCAGTCTTAATTGCTTTAAAAGGGGACTTGGGGCCCCACAGACCCAGGAGCTTACATTCGGGCCTGTGGGTTGAAACAAAGCTGTGAATCCATGAAGATTTCGCCGTTGCACGTCACAAACAGGTCCTGCCTTTTCAGAAGCAGCCTCGTGGTCTCATGCTTAATCTCTCTCTTCTTTCTGACGTTCACTTTAAAAACGAAATGCCCAGAGCTGGACTGTTGAGCAGGCCTGTCTCTCCTATTATAGGTGAAAATAAATAGTAGTGCATTTGTAAGCTATTCTGAAAGAAAAGACAAAGGTTACTCATTGTATAATAGTGTTTTTATATGGAAGAATGTACAGCTTTATGGACAAATGTACACTGTTTTGTTACTTTAATAAAACTGTAGCAGATGAAGTTGTGTGGCGTAGAGAAGGTGAAACCCCCGTATCACTAATTTGGTCCTCTCAGATCCAGATCCCCTGTGTCTTCAGTTGCACTCAGAGAATCTATAGCTTGTGGTCGGATAAAAGGAAAATCTTAAGTGGTGTGGTGAGGGCGTTTCCAAGCATCCCCTCTTCTCCAGAAAGTAGCTCCATATTGTCCCCCTCTGATGCATGTTCTGTGAAAATGCTAGATGTGAGAGGATTCATCTGATGGATCCTTGCTAGGCCTCAGCTGTACACACTCTTTCCATTCAGCAAGAGTGTATGGTCAGAAAGTTCTGGGCGCTGGAAACATCAAAGGTGGTTAGACACAGCCTCTCCTCTCACAGAGGGGTGGCGAGCAGGGAACTCACCCCTTCCCAGGTTGGGGCAGAATTGTTAGAAATTCCTGGTGCAGGCTCTCCTGAGCTCCCTGGAACTGCTGCCCTCTGTTCTTGTCTCATTAGACAGAATGGCGGGACTGCAGTTGTTGCCTCTGAGGTCACAAGTGCATTTTTGACCTGAGCTGGTTTTTTTGTTTTGTATTTCTTGGCCATCGGTGCTGTTTTTAAATTTAAACATGTTGACTCATGAACTATGGGATCCCTTCATACACACGCTTCATTTCACTTCTCCATGACCCTCATCAAGAAACATGTAGTGACCCAGGTGTGCAAGGTAGCAGGTGAGCCCTGGAGACCGTGATAGGCTGGAAGGGTAGGCGAGCCAGAATATGGGGATGAGAGAAGCCCGCTCACCTGTGTCATAAATAGAATTGGTTGCTGGGACCCACTTGTGTTAAAATGTGATTTAAAGGGAGGTCCCCAGGTTCATTTGTAGCTCCTGATACAAATGTCTTACACACTCAGTATAAGGACCTACTTTTTTGGATGTAAGGACCCAGTGTTAAGGTTGAATTTTCTCCCATCTAAGAGCGCTCTTCTCTTGTTTGGTACAAAGTCAGCATCTATCTTGTTTCCTAATAGGCCCCACTCGGGATGGGTGTTTCATTTAGTAGAAAACCTGAAGTTCCTGGGAGCTTGTCTAGAAGTTAAGGGGACATCATCCCCAACCCGTCTCCAAGCCACGGAGACTGCAGGATGGCAAGGCTGCTCTTAGCTCTGAGCAGACCAACAGGCCTTCAGTTTTCATGAAAGGGTCTGTGACCAAGCAATGTGTTATTTGCTTTAGATCTGACCAAGGTCAGGAGGCATGGAGAGTGCCCCTGGCCAGCTGGGGTGCAGGGGCTGTAGACAGGAACTGCCTCCAGAGCTGCAGGTGGCTGCTGTGCCAAGAACTGAGCAGTAGTCAGTTCTGCTCCCAGCTTCCCCAGTTGGTAAACAGTTGCAGTCTGTCTGAGCCATGGGAGACCTGTGCTCCTTAGTCAGCTGTTTCTGGATGATAATGCACCTCCCAGAGAGTGTAGACAAGGCCCTGGGAGCTGCAGATTAAGAGCTGTCCCGGCTCCTGATAAGGAGGTTTGGGTGGGGCAGTCTATGAGGCTGCAACAAACAAGCTCCAGGAGGAAGAGACCCATTGCTGTGAGCCTGACATCTGATCACATATAGCCTTTGGGAAGCAACACGGGCCTCCAGGCTTCCCTACCCAGCAAAGCCTAGCATACTGGAGACAAGGACAGGGACAGAGGGAAGAACTGAGCATCCTGGGAGCACATGGAGGGGATAGGGAAAGTGTCACTGGACACGTGCCTGGGAGAGATGGTCTGAATCTTGAGAGACGAGTTAACCAGGAAAAAGTGGGTGGGTGGAAGGGGGACAGGGAATTCCTTGAGCAAAGGTCCAGAGGCTGCAGTCCCGGGCACAGAGTATTGGACACCAGTTGAATGAGGGTGGAGAGAGCTGACTCCAGCTGAATCCTTGCAGGGGAAGCTGAGGTCCCACTGCGTGCCCTTGGTCCTATCAGGAACATGCTGGGTGCTCCTTCCTGACACCGTGGCCATGGCGACAGCCTGCTGTTGATGTGCTGGATGCAGAGTCTCCTTCCTTGTTTGGGGGAGCGCTCGGGGCGGGTTGTAAACCCCATATCCCCACACCCAGGTGGTCCCAGGTGCATCACAGGTAATGAGGGCCTATGAATGTATGTACTTTAAAAAAAGCACTTAACCTGTTTTTAAAAAATGTTTTTATTGATTTTTTGAGAGAGAAAGGGAGAGGTATAGAGAAACAGAAATATGGATGAGAGAGAAACATGCACTGCTCCTGCACACCTTCACACACACACACACACACACACACCCCACTGAGGATGGAGCCTGTAACCTAGGTATGTGCCCCAACCAGGAATCAAACCTTGACCTTCTGGTTCATAGGTTGATGCTCAACCACTGAGCCACTCCAGCCAGGCTGTTTAACACTTTGTAAAAAATAGTTAATAGCATTAGAATTTAGGGAGATGTCAACTAAAAGAACATCTCAGATGTCTCTTGAAAAACCATCACTGTTATCACGGGTCTCCCAGAATGACAGTGGACTAGCTCCAAAGAGTGGGATGGGGGTACAGACAAGGCTTGAGCTTGCTCTCCCAGTTTAGCACAGCCTCTGTCTCACCCACTGACGTCCCGGCCCACCCCCTATTCCCTGGAGCTCACTGAACTTTAAATGGCCCCTCCCTGCTGCTGGTGGTAAATAAAGTCACCTTTGCTTCAACCGGCCCAGCTACACCCCTCTTATCTGATGTGCTCTGGGCAGCCCATCGGGTTTCCTGGACAAGGGTTCAATTGAGACCTGCCCTTGTCTATGGATCTGGAGCTGGGGAGTGGTAGAGCCAGGTGGCAGCTGGGAACAAAATACCTTGGAGCTGATGGGACCAGAGAACCAGGCTCCTATCAAAGTTGGTAGGGCCACCTGCACCTCTAGGGTACACTCACTCATATAAGATTGTTATCTAGAGCCCTGGTACCTTCTTAGACTGGACACAAACATTTTTCTTCCCAGTTCTATAAAGAAGTGATGTGGAGAGAAAGCCAGACCTCTCCAGAAGTCCGGATTGTCCTTTTCTTTTTTCTTTTTCTTTTTTATTTATTTTAAATATATATTTTATTGATTTTGTACAGAGAGGAAGGGAGAGAGAGAGCTAGAAACATCTATGAGAGAGTCATCGATCAGCTGCCCCTTGCACACCCCCTACTGGGGATATGCCCTCAGCCAAGGCACATGCCCTTGACCGGAATTGAACCTGGGACCCTTCAGTCCCCAAGCCGATGCTCTATCCACTGAGCCAAACCGGTTTCAGTTCTTTTTATTTAAAATATATATATATATATATATATATATATATATATATATATATATATTATTGATATTCCTCAGAAAGGAAGGGAGAGAGACAGAAAGCTAGAAACATCGATGAGAGAGAAACATTGATCAGCTGCCTCCTGCACACTCCCCACTGGGATATGTGCCTGCAACCAAGGCATGTGCCCTTGACCGAAATAGAACCCGGGACCCTTGAGTCTGCAGGCCTATGCTCCATCCACTGAGCCAAACCAGCCAGGGCTGGGCTTGTCCTCATTTCTCTCTCTCTTCTAGGAAGGGAGAGCATGTGGGTGTGATTCTACAGGTGGGCAGGATGGAGGTAAGTGAAGTTGTTACTGGAAAATCTCTCTCCTGCCCACTCTGTGTCTGAATGAGCATGTATTCTAGTTTGGTATTAACCACAAGTGGGCCAGCAGGTCAAAGCTGCTCTGTGGGCCAAGATGAGCTCTCTGGCAAGGACACCGCCATTTCAACAAGAATGATGGCAGTTCATTCATTCGTTCAGCAGGTTCTTCTAGTGCCTATTATAGGCTACATATGATGCTAAAACTGGCTTTTTGACTATGAAGATTTTTTAAACAAAGGATTGAAAGCCATTTTTCTATGGGAGAGGACACAGACTTGCTTAGATGGTACTGGAGGCACTAGTAGGAACTATTACTTTAATAATGGTTTCCTTCCACTTGCCAGAAGAGTGTCCTTATTCATCTCAGGACCAATTGGCAGCCCCTTGAAGAGATGCGGTTAACTTCTACTTAAAACTACAGTTCCCATTTACTGAGTAACTTAAATGTGAAAAGCACTAATCCTAAGTAGTTTATTGACCTAATTTAATCCTCATGACAACTATGTGCGATGGATTGTTTTTATTTAAAAAAATATTTTTATTGATTTCAGAGAAAGTAAGAGAGAGGGAGAGCTGGAAACATCCATGAGAGAGAAACATGGATCCGCTGCCTAGATGGAGCCAGCAACCGGGCCTGTGCCCTGACCAGGAATGGCACTAGCGACCTCCTGGTGCATGGGACAACACTCAACCAACTGACTCACACTAGCCGGGCTGGACTGTATTTCTTTTCTTTTCTTTTTTTTTTTTTTTTTTTTTTAATATATTTTATTGATTTTTTTTTACAGAGAGAAAGGGAAAGAGATAGACAGTTAAAAACATCGATCAGCTGCCTCCTGTACACCCCCCCACTGGGGATGTGCCCGCAACCAAGGTACAGGCCCTTGACCAGAATCGAACCTGGGACCGTTCAGTCCGCAAGCCGATGCTCTATCCACTGAGCCAAACCGGTTTTGATTGGACTCTATTTCTAACCCACTCTCACAAGTGGGGAGATGGGGGCCTGGCTGGTACAGTGACTTGGCCCAGGTTAACAGCCAGTAGGCAGGTGGTGGAGCTGATGAGAGAACCTTTCAGGCAGCCTCACCTCTTTGCAGCCGCCTCCCTGCTGCTTAGAAGCTGAAACCTCTCCAGGCAGGAGTGTGATGCAAACAAGGGGAGATGAGTGCTCATTGCCCTTCCCAGCCCCTAAAAACTTTTCAGTTCCACTAATTGAAAATGATGATAATTACTATGCTAATGTGCCCTCCAGTGATTGTCGGGATAATGGAGATGATTTAGAATCAAAAGCTGAAGGAAGGAATGGAAATCATTTCATCCAACCCTTTAATTTCTGAGTCAGGAAAATTGAGGGGCTTGTCCAAACTCACACAGCTGGTTAGGAAGGAGAATCCGAGCTACCACCCAGAGAGTCTCCCTCCCAGTCCAGATGTGCACCCGGAAGGAGGTTCTGCACCCAGTACATCCACAGCAGGCTGTCGCCATGGCCACCGTGTCAAGAAGGAGCACCCAGCATGTTCCTGATAGGACCCAGGACCCACATGGGACCTCGGCTTCCCCTGCAAGGATTCAGCGGGAGGCAGCTCTCCCCACCCTCACTCAGCTGGTGTCCACTACTCTGTGCCTGGGACTGCAGCCTCTGGGCCTTTGCTCAAGCAATTCCTTGCCCCGCTTTCACCCACCCACTTTTTCCTCGTTAACTTTTCGCTCAGACCATCTCTTCCAGGCACCTGTCCAGTGACATCTTCCCCTTCACCCTCCATGTGCTCCCATGATGCTCAGTTCTTCCCTCTGTCCTTGTCCTTATGACTTCGATTCTTAGCGAGAACGTGGGCCCAGGACCTTGCCAAGCAGTGTCTGGGGCCTCATAGGTGTTAGTGAATTTTTGTTGAACGAAAGTCAAAGTTGCCAAAAAAAAAAACAAGCAAGTAGATGAAAGGGATTTAGATCAGATGGAAGGGAAAAGAAAGAAAAATCAGATCCATTCAGGATCTGCCTGTGGGGAGTCCCAGCTCAAAAGAGCCAACCTATGAAGTGTACCTTCTTAAGAAAACAACCCTTTAAGCCTGGCAGGCTCCTAAGCGCTTACGCACCTGCTATTGAGATGTAAATGTGATTAGAGAGGGCTGGAGGCACTTTCAACCACAATGTGCGAGAACTTTAGTTATCAATTAACTTCCAAGTAGGCTTGTCTAGAGGGTAGTGGCATGGAGAGGCTGGCCTGGGCCAGGAAGGCCCTCTGACAGAGGCGGCAGGAAAGACTCCACAGCCACGGAGCACCCAATCTGCCCCCAGGCACCGGCCTTCCCACGGACCAGTTAGGAGGCCCCTTGGGGGGTGGGAATAGCGCTGGGTTAGGGATTGGGTAGTAGAGGGCCTCATCTCAGGCCTGACAATAGCTCAGACGTCTTGGACATCCGGGACCAGTCCCTCTCCGCCTCTGGGCCCCTGCCATTTTCCCATCTGCACAATGGGACACTTGTGCTAAGTCAACTCTCCCCATTCTGCTTCCATTTCCAGCACAGAGTCCCGGCCTGCCCTTTCCCCACTTCAAACTCCACAACCGCCTTCCACCTGCCCAACCAGCCTGGGCAGCCCTGGACAGCCCACACCTCCGTTTCCATCCTGCTTTCCCTCGCTGCTGCCTTTCTCTGCCGCTCAGAGTCCTTAGGATGGCGATGCAAGGCTCTCCCAGTGTTTCCAACCCCAAGTGAACCTGCCAGGAGCCTCACCTTCTCCGTTCTCTCCTGCCCGCCTTTCCCTGTAGCTGTGCCCGCATTTGCAAATTTCTCTACTCTGCCCATTTGCATGGCCTAAAATTACTTGTAAAAGTCATTGGACACTTTTTGTTTTTCCTGTAGGATACGAGCACCTTGTGTGTGCTGAACACTCACGCTGCCAGCTGCCTTACACACAGACTCTCCCGCAGAGAGCACCTGCGAGGCATTGTCACCTCAGGCTCACAGATGAGGGAGCAAAGCACAGGGGGAGGCGGTGGGCATGGTTGACAACCTCCATGTGTCTGTCTCCACAGTTGGGGCCTCCTCAGGATGCTGCCCCTGAATAACTTCACTTATTCTCTTTACAAACATTTACTTACCTCAGGGCTTTTCAGCATTTATACATGTGCTCTCATCACCTTTATTGCCTTTTTGCTCACACTTGTATCACGTATTTCTTTTTAAAACTATTTTTATTGATTTTTAGAGAGAGGAAGGGAGAGGGAGAGAGATAGAAACATGGGTGTGGGAGTGAAACATCAATTAGCTGCCTCCTGCACTCCCCACACCAGATATCGAACCCGCAACCCAGACATGTACCCTGGCTGGAAATCGAACTACCATCCCCTAGGTGTACCGGACAAGGCCCACCTAATCGAGCCACAGCAGCCAGAGCTTGCCCATATTTCTTTTCGAGTTTCTTACTGGTGCGTACACATGGCTTATTCCTGATGACACTTTTATAACAAACACAGTCAGCACATCTCCGTGTATTGCTTTTGGTTGATGTCTGGTGGCTTTGCAAACTTGTGTCCGCCCTCCAGCTGTGACCACACACGCCTCCGTACCAGGAACATGGGTCCTGGTTCTTTGTTTGTGCTGTCCGAGACGTGGCCCAGGGCAGTCTGAGCACACCAGCTGCTGAATGAAAAGATAAGGGTTGAGTAAACCATGAAGTTCCCACGGCGGGCCACAGGGCAAGTGGCCTCTCCTCACTGTCCCCTCCTGGGCCAGACCTAAAAGGGAAAGTGCCCTCTTCAGGGTCCCTAAGAAGTGGAGAGGGAGCCCTGTGAGCAGAGCCCGCACGTGTGCACACACACACACACACTCACACACCTACACACATTCACACACACATATACACACACTCACACACACACACTCACACACACACACTCACACTCACACACACACACACACACACACACACTCACACACACACTCACACACATACACACTCACACAAACATATATACACACACATATATACTCACACACATACACACACTCACACACACATATACACACTCATACACACACATACTCACACACATACACACACTCATACACATATATACACACTCACACACACACTCTCACACACATTCACACATACACACATACACTCACACACACTCACATACACACACACACACTCACATACACTCACACACACATATACACACTCATACTCACACACATACACACATATACACACACTCACACACATATACACACACACTCACACACACATACACACTCACACTCACACACACATACACACATACACACACATATACACACTCACACACACTCTCACACACACACTCTCACACACATTCACACACACTCACACACTCACACACACTCACACACACACATACACTCACATACACACTCACACACACACACTCACACACACACTCACACACACACTCATATACACTCACACACACACTCACACACACACACACTCACACACACACACACACACAAAACAAACAGGACCTGGGTGGAGGCTTCATCCAGTCTACAACCACAACAACCAGAAATAATGAGCTAAGTGGGCAGACCTGGACACAGATCTAGGTAAACACGCTGGGAAGTGAGCGAAGCTTTCATGTACACAGGCTGAGGCCCGGGGGAAGGGCTCTGCTTCCCGCCTGGGCATGGCTGACAGAGGGTCAGACTCTGGGAGAGTGAGGAGGCCTGGAAGGAAGGAGGGGCAGAGGCAAGGCCAGCTTTCTCTAGTGGCTCTCGGAAGGCGGGTGCTGGAGGGGAGTGGTCCTTTGCTGTGGGGGCTGTGAGGGTAGGGGTGGTAAGGGGAGGCAGGCTGGGAGAGATGGCACATGCCAGCCACTCAGCTGTCCGTTCCCAGCAGCTGGTGGGGGCCGGGGAGTGTGCTGAGTGCCTGAGCCCTCCCCGCCCTCCCCAGCCGCGCTGCTCCCCGAACAGTGCCCTTTCTTCTCTTGGGCAGAGCTCCCTCACCAGCTGCCTGCTCCTCCAGGTGTTTCCGGCTGCGTCTTTGTTTCAGGGTTGGGTGGTGCAGGGCAGGGAGAGGGAGTCTGTTTTGGCTCCTGTGAGCCAATGGCAGCCGGTGTGGGGGAGGCAGGGCACCCCCAAATCTGGAGGGGACCGACCACAACAACAGCTGCCTCCTGACACCTGCTTTCCGGAGCGTGACCACAGTGAGGAGCACGGGAGGCAGAGGGGCACAGGGGCTTGTGTTGGGTCAGGCCCTAGGGGGTCACTGCACCCCAATTCCCTTTCCTCGAGGGAGAGGGTGGGGTCAAGACCTAAAGTGTGGGTCACTCCAGGGACCTCAGGGCAAAGGCCTGGCTCCCCTGGACCTTAATCCCTATGTGAAAGGGCAGGCAAAAGCCAAGCGTGGACAGTGGCCATGGTAAGGCCTCCATGTCCTTCCCTTAGACCTGAAACTGCCGCACTCCGGTCTCCCCCAGGCCTCCCAACCCCAGCCCATCGGGGCAAAGAGAGGCGCTGTCTTGGGTTTCTCTCTGCCCCAGGGGCGGCAGGGCAGTATTAGGTTCAAGTTCCTCCCCTTCCGTTGAAATGATCCGCTCATCCGTGTGATTGTGTCTCTGGCTCCCGGGTGCTGGCTCTGGGAGCTGGGCTGTCTGTTTGGATGCTACAGACCAGGAGTATCTCTGAGGCTTGCACAGGGCCTGGCATGCAATATTGTGCAGGCTCTGAACAGCACTGTAAAGGAATGAATGAGGACGCTGACTCTTTAATCTTTTTCCGTCTTTCTGTTTGTGATGGCCTAGGACAGTGGTAGGCAAACTCATTAGTCAACAGAGCCAACTATCATCAGCATAACGATTGAAATTTCTTTTGAAAGCCAAATGTTTAAAACTTAAACTTCTTCTAACGCCACTTCTTCAAAATAGACTCACCCAGGCCGTAGTAGTTTGTGGAAGAGCCTCACTCAAGGGGCCAAAAAGCCGCATGTGGTTCGCGAGCTTCGGTTTGCTAGCCACGGGTCTAGAAGAATCACAATAAAACACAGCACTCGTGAGCACTCGCCATGCACACAACCTCATTCCATCCTCAGAAGAACTCAGCGGGGTTGATCTGACCCTGAGGGTACAGATGAGGAGACTAACACTCTGGGAAGGGGGACAAATCGCCCCTGGCTACACCGCTGGCGGGGGACAGTCATACTCCATCCCAGGACTGGCTCAGTAAGCAGAGACAATGAAGGCAGAACTGGAACCAAGGTTGCTTCTCTCTCTCCCTGTCAACCGTGGTCTTCAGGTCTTCTGGATTCTGGGGATGTTTACAGCAAGACACAGTTCACGGTCCATAGTCTGCAAGAGACAACGAGTCTGGACCCTCGTCTGACACATGCTTTATGCCCAAGCTCAGATTGCCTCTCCTCCATTCCATCCTTGACATGTATCCCAGGCTTTAGTGAATCTATAAACATGTTCAGGATTCCTATGGAAAGGAGTCACAGCTCCCATCTTCATTTACGGGTGTGAGATTTTGTGCGTATGTCTTTCATGGATTTCTGGGTGTTTTTTTTTCTTTTCTTTTTAAAAAATACATTTTATTAATATTTTTACAGAGAGGAAGTGAAAAGGTTAGAGAGTTAGAAACATTGATGAGAGAGAAACATTGATCAGCTGCCTCCTGCACACCCCCCTACTGGGGACGTGCCTGCAACCAACGACCATGCCCTTGACCAGAACTGAACCTGGGACCCTTGAGTCCGCAGGCCGAAGCTCTATCCCTGAGCCAAACCGGTCAGGGCGATTTCTGCTTTCTTTACAGGTCGTATTTCAACTTGAACGTAAGGTCCTAGAGGCCATTCTGATACGGCTCCATGTCAGGGCGATTTCTACTTTCTTTACAGGTCGGCTCCATGTCCACCATAGCATCTAGAAAAACACCCCGGTCTGAATCTGACAGCAGGAAGGGCCGGGGGACCAGGTGTCCAGCCCAGATGCCTGCGTGTACTCCCACCCCTTGCCGGTTGCCTCTTTCCAGTTGAAGAATCCATGCAATGGAGGTGCGCCAGCCAAGCGATGCTTCACCCTCAGAGCTATTTCCCAGCCCCCTATTTGCAAGCACAGGGACTCCTGGTAACCATGACCCACTTCCTTTCTTACCGCGCAGGGTGGAGGCTTCGCTCTCAGTGGCTTCTTTTGTTCTCACCAAAGGAAAATAATCTCCCCGGCACAGTCACTGCTCGGCCCACAGGCTTTTCCCATGGCGCCGCCCAGGTGGGAAAACAAAAAATGGAACACCAATTGTGTGCTGGGGTGAGATTCGGAGATACCCCAGTGGGTGGGACAGGACTTAAGAGCACTCGTTAAAGTTAGAATTGTGCTAGGATGTGAGGGGTGGAAGTGGATTAATGCTGGCCTTGGAGGCCAGGGTCCATCTGGAACCTAGCACAGGGCTGGCTGCAAGTAGCAGATGGAAGGATATTTTTGTGGCTTTGCGTTTTGAGCCTCTGGCTGCCCAATAGACGGTGGGTACCCTGGAGTAAGGGCCCTCTTTTGTCCAGAGAAAGGTCCTCGGGAGACACTCTGGCAGAGACGGCGGAACTGGGTGTTGTCAGTGCAAAGGAGGTGAGGGGGTGATGATCCGAGAGAGCACATCAAGCACTGACAGCAAGGATTCAACGCAGACGAGCGGATTACACAGAACAACACGTGATACATAAATGCTCACGCCGTGCTAGACAAGTGGAAACCAACAGAGATGGGCGAGGTTAGCTTGAGCAAAACTTGACAAAGAAGGATGTTTTGAGAAATGCCCTTTCTGTATTAGGCCAGACGGAAGAAACCCAACCCGGATCCCACATGGGCACCTTGGCCAACACAGCCTGGAGGCCGGTGGGCGGGAGGAGGAGCAGGGCAGGCGGCCAGGGAGGAGGAGCTTCGTTCCCTCTGTGGTCTGGGCAGCCACTGCGGACCTTTCTTCCCCTCCACTTCCTCACCCTGCACTCCAGCCCAGCCCTTTTGCAGAAAGGGGGGCGGGGGGTAGCCTGAAAGACTGGCCTCCTGTGGCCTCAGAATCGTAACTAGCACCTGGTATACCTTTTTTCTGTTTAAGACATAGGGAATGCTCCTTTTTATTTTAAACGTATTGAGATCTCTTAGCACCTTCACCTGGAGTTCCCACTGTGCCTCCCAAACCAGGCTGGGCTGATGCTGCAAGGCAGTTGGAAGAGGGAGACCAAAACCCCCACAAAAAAAAAAAAATAGGAGATTCGGGATACTGGGAGAGGCGGGCAAAGGGGAGGGAAAATCTCCATCCCTATGCTCCAAAAACAGATCTCTGCATTGCTCTAGACCTGTGGTCGGCAAAATGCGGCTTGCAAGTTTTGCTCTTCCACAAAATACCACGGCCTGGGCGAGTCTATTTTGAAGAAGTGGCGTTAGAAGAAGTTTAAGTTTAAAAAATTTGGCTCTCAAAAGTAAGTTCAATCGTTGTACTGTTGCTATTTGGCTCTGTTTGCCGACCACGGCCCTAGACTTTCTGGTCTCAATTGCCTCACGAAATCATAGACGTGGAGTACTTTGAAAAACATTTCAAGTGGCATGCCCCCCCCCCCCCCCAGGGAAGTGTGGGTGTGGGGAGGTTGAGAAGGAGGCCATCTATTGGCACAGCCTCTCCATTTACTGAGCATTTACAGGTTCCAGTCAGCTTGCCCTCCTCCCGCTGGGAGAAGAGGTGGTGGTGATTTTACCGCTGGTTGATGGAGAGGAAACTGGGAATCCGGGCAGCCTGGGTGACTGCCCAGATGACACAGCAGCAGATGGTGGGATGGAAGCGGACGCTTAGCTTTTTAACGTGTGAGGACACAGGTGGATTATGCTGATGGAACCCCTCAAATAGTGTTGTTGAATGGCCAGACCCCATCTTTCCCCAAGGACTGGGATTCTTCCAACTAACCCTGTTTCTGAAGAGGGAAAGCAGCACCAGTCAAGGGACTTTTGCCTAAGGAGACCCTCAAAGCACAAAGCCCCAGCCTCCTGCAACGGGGCATTGCTGTCCCCCATGGAGGCCTCCCCTCCCAGGGGCCCCAGCTCTGCGCAGAGGGAGGAGCCTGGGCAGAGTGTCACTCCCCCTCCCCCTCCTCCAGAGGAGGACAGATGGGCAGGCTGGCCCAAGCGCCAGCGCTTTGAACACCCTTTTTGTTTCCCAGCCAAACATCCAGCGTCAGTTCCCCTCTCATCTCCCACCCCCTGGCAGTGCCCCCCCCCCCTCTGCCCTCTGTCCTTGGGCTGGCTCTGAGAAGCCAATGGGCTCTGGAGGGATTGGGGCCACTCTCCTTTATGACTGGGAGATGGATGAAAGGAGGTTTGCAGCTAGTGTGGGGCAACTGTTGCCATCTGTCTGGTGGGACGTGGCCAGGGAGGGCCGGGCCCATTCACCGTGCACCGCTGGGCCGGGCCTTTTGTCTCGCTGGCTGGGGAGGAGGGCGTGTTGCCATAGGCAGCGAAGGGGAGCAGCGGGCAACAGAAGCAGCCTCTTTGTGTCCACACCAAACTTTCCTGAGTCGCTGGGCTGATTTGCATGGGGGGGGGTGTGCTGCCCAAGCCCCAGATCACTCCAGTGATTGACAGCCTCCAGCCCTCTCCTCGTTTCACAGCCCCTCCACCGCCCCCTTCAGCCAAACAGCACCCCCCCCCCCTAAGGTTAGCGAAAGAGGCCCCAGCTACTCTGCAAAGATGGGGTCCAGGACAGGCTGCTCTGGACCTCTCCGCCCCATCCCTTTCCCAGCACAGGTGGGTCTGGAGTATTCCTCCCTCCGCACCCCAGCATTCCTCACAGCTCTGCTCTTTTTGTCTGGTTTCTGTGGCCTGGCAGGCAGAGGGGCCAGAGCCGGAGAAAAGGCCCATTAGCCGCCAGGCAGCTGAGCAGGAAGAGAAAGGAGCTGAACAGAGGTGGGGGCAGAAGGAGGGGGGCGGGGGGTATTGGGGAGGCTGGCAGCCCTCCAGCCTGGCTCCTGGTCTTTGAATAACACCCCAGGCCAGGGGCTCGGGTCAGTGTGGGGGAGGCCTTAGGGCATTTAATTATTTAAAAGTCTCAATAAAAGGAGCTGAGTCCCCGGGGAAGGGGGAGCAGAGGCAGATGGCGTGCCCAAGGAGCTGGGAGAGGACTGCAGGGCGCATGAGGGCGGGGGTGGAGGAAGTAGGGGGAGATGAACAAGAGAAGGGGGGGGGGATGGGAGTAAAAGAGGGACTGCCCCCAGACCCAAGCAGGCCCCGCAGATGGCCGTTCCCTGCACCAGCTGGTGGCAGGGTGTCCGTCCACCACGCCCCAACCTCAGCCCTCCTGTGTGCCCCACGTGAGATCCATTTCGGAGAGGAGAGGGCCTTGGCATTAGAAGAAGGGTCATCACCCTTTGCCTGGCTCCTGACACTTTGGGACTGTGACCAGGGCTGGGCAGATGGCTAGGAGCATTTTCTCTGGTTTCATTCAATAAAAATTGGGGTGAAACTCATATAACACAAAATTCACCATTTTATCTGGTTTCACTACAGTGAGTCTGTTGGGAAAACTGAGACGGCGGATACTTGGAGGTTCTGCTCTTGTGGGCACATACATGCTGCTTCTAAAGGCAGCCCGTTCCAAGCCCCGTTCTCGTGTAGTATTACCAGAAGGTTCCCCCTCGAAGACAAGGTCAGGTAGGGCCCTAGGTAGGAGCTACCTGGGTTCAAATCCAGCTCTGCTCCCACAGGCTGCTGGCACTTCTCAGTGCCTCCGTTTCTCACCCGTCAGATGGAGGTAAGGCAGCGCCCACCCAGTGCTGTGGAGCGGACTGACCCATATGAAGCCCTCAGAAACTGCCTGGCTCTTCGAACACGTGTCCTTACACACCATTATCATCATTACCAGGACTGGGGGCATCTGTACCGATCACGCAATGGAAGCTGAAACAGGGATTTGGAAACTGAATCTGAGGTCAGAGCAGAATTTTTCAGGGCTCCCCTTCCCTCTTTTGTAATAAGCTGGGGTTGGAAGCGTGGTCTTTACTGTTGTAGGACTGGCCCTGTTGGGTAACCCCCTTTCCCACACGCGCCTGTCCCACCTCCTCCAGGTCCTCGGGGTCAGTGTGTAGGGGGGGTGGAGGGGAGTATCATTGCTTTGCAGATTTTGGGCACTCTCATTAGTCCTGGTCTACGATAGGATGAAGGACCAAGTCCAATGGTTAGGAGCTTTGAGTTGATTCTGTTTCCTGGGGCTTTCTCCACCCTCGCTCGCCCTTCCCAAGCCGCAAGGTCACCAGCACGAGGTGGTCACCGGGTCCCTGGGGGGCACCCATTGCAAGACACCGTTTTGGCCGGCTCCACGGCTCCGTTTCTCATTCATTTCCCAGGCTTCTCCTTCCAGCGGGAGCAGCTCTCTGGTCCTCAGCAAGCTTGGGGACAGCAGCCGGGACAGCTGAGGCCGAGGGGACCCCACCGCGGGCCTCCGGGATCCTCCCTGCCCTGCCCCGCCCTGAAGGGAGCGCCCTGCGCCCTGGCACCCTGCCCTCCCGCCGCCACGTCGGTCAGCGCGGAGTCTGGCCAGACCTTCCAGGGCAGCCCTGCCTGCTCTGCCTCCGTCCCGAGCCCCGCCTCAGCAACAAGCTGCTGATTGGCTGGCCGGGGTCAGAGCGAGCCAATCAACGGCCGCCCTGACGCTCAGCTGCCGAGGATGGAAACTGAGGGGTGGGGCGGGCTGTGGCTGCGGAGAGGGTGGGGTGGGAGTGGGGGGAAAAAGGGGGGTGGGGTGGGGGAAGGGGAAGAGGGGGTGGAGTGGGAGAGTGGGGGAAGAGGTGGGGACAGGATGGTGAAGGGGGAAGGCCTGGGCGCGGTGGTGGCTGTACCCGCAGCCCCTCCCGCCCGCCACCTGCTGCCTGAGCTTCTCGGTCCCTAAAACGCAGTCGTGCCCCCTTTCTCAGTCCCCTCCCCACAAGGTGGCCGCCTGCAGGGCCGGCCCTGCCGCCCTGGAGCAATTCTAGAGCTCGGGTTTCCGAACCTCCAGGCCTTCCCAGCCCCCTCTCTACATCTCTCTGAGGTGGGGGCACTTAGGTCCCCCAGTTGTGACTTGGGCCCTCTTCGTTTTCTCCTTGCCTGCCTGTGTGCTCACACCCCACTATGGTCCCATGACCGCGCACCCTCCCTCTAAAAACCAGATGCACCAGCCCCTTGGAGATACACATCCTGTGGGCACCAGCCTGGCATGGTTGAATGGAGTACATACACATTTTCCGAGGACGAGGACGTGGATTCCGAGCTTTGTAAGAGGAAGTCTCTTGAATAGCTTTGTTCCCCCACCCTGACGCGCACAAACATGCAGGTGCGGGCTCAGGGAACCTAGCATATTAGCATCCAGCTTAGGACTCTGGCTGGTTTGGCTCAGTGGGTAGAGCGTGGGCATGCAGACTGAAGGTTTGATTCTGGTCAAGGGCACATGTCCGGCTTGCTGGCTGGATGGGGGGAAGAGGGTTGTGCAGGAGGCAGCCACTCAATGATTCTCTCTCATCATTGATGTTTCTATCTCCCTCTCTGAAATCAATAAAAATATTTTTTTTAAAAAGGACTCCAAACTCTGACCAGGGTTTCACTCCAACCGCCTAACTTCTCTGGAGCGTTTATTCCTGTGAAATGGGCCTACCTCCTCGCATTACTGGGACAAAATGCCTGGCACTCAGTGCTGGTTGATAAATGATGCTATTGCTTTAGGCATTCATAACAAAGGCATGAACATTTCTTTCCCACGTTTAATCTCAGCCCTCCATTCTTGATTTGGGGGCTAGAGGTGACACTTGATTCTGGGGACATTTAAAATTCCAGCCAGCGAAGCCATATAACTCAGTAACACTGCGGATAGTCTCGGAGCCCCAGCGGAGCGTGTGTCCCGCCTTTAGCCCTGGGGTTTTACCCTGGGAGAAGTCTCCTGGCAAGACGGATCCCTCTTTTCCTCGAGGACTTTTTTTTTTTTTTTTTTTTTTTTTTTCAAATTCCTTCTTCTTGAAAATTTTTGAACAGCTGCGTCTGAGGATTTATAATAAATTCCATGTTAAACAGATTTAAGTTCCCTTTTATTCACGGACTTGGGGAGTGTCCTACCTCATCTCTCCATATATATATATATATATATATATATATATATATATATATATATATATATATCTGCATTAACTTCACAATGGGGCTGTTTTTCCCAAACCCCTGAAGTTCTCTTTTGTCAACAGGCTCAGTGTAACTACTGAAAAAGGATAGATCAGTATTATCTATTTGAAAAGAAAAAGTGCCAATTGAAATGAGAGACTCCTCTCTTCTGCCTTCTTCGTCTTCTGCACCAATCTACACGCTGGCACCTGGACGGTCTTCAGTGAACACAGACACTGGCACACCGGTGCTCACAGAGCATTGGCAGCTGCCCACTTCTATCACCCGCTGGCCCTGTTCGTGCTGGAAGGAGCTTTAGTGGATGTTTTGCATTAAGAACAAAAGCATGGCTGTATCGTTGTGCCGGATGTTGGGGACGGGGAGCAGGGCATATAGTTTGATGGGAAGCCAATTGGATTTCCGTGTTGAGTCTGTGCCTTTAGGGTCAAGTCCAAAGTGGTAGGTCTCAGTCGCCCTGCCTGTAAAATGGGTGAATCATACCCGTGTTTTCACTGTACAGATATTTTAGGGAGAGAAATGAAGTCATACAATTGAGAGTACTTTATATATTTATTTTTTTGACAGATAGAAAAAAAGGTGTGTATGTGTGTGCTGGGGGGTGGGATCATGGGCTCCTAAATCCATTTCATGCCAGTATTTTCACTGGGGCCCAAAGAATATGATCCAACGAGTGTTATTAAAAACGTATGAGCCCGTCTCTGTGCTACCTGTTGTGGGGTATATGGAGGAATCATATGACATGGTCTGTACCTTTAAAGAATTTACAATCTACCCAGGTTGCTCAACTAACACATGAAACATTCATGTGTGGTACTGACTGACTGTGGGTTCGTAGCGGTGGTTCCCCACCCGGTCCTCCTCTATTCCGCAGTGAAAGGGTAACACGGTCATGTGACACCGGGCCAATGGGTGGGTAGGCCTCTCTCTGACCAGCACCACTGCTGACCTCTGACCTCTCCCTTTCCATCTTCGGAGGAGCACAGGGTCTCACAGACTCCTCACCGCTGTCTGCACACGCACTCAGGAGCCTGGTGCCTGTGTCCTGGCCTTGGGGAGATGCCGGTGCCTTCACTGGGGCCTCCTCTCCTGCTCACTTTTTAAAAATATATATTTCATAGATTTTTTTTTACAGAGAGGAAGGGAGAGGAATAGAAAGCTAGAAACATCAATGAGAGAGAAACATCGATGAGCTGCCTCCTGCACACCCCCTACTGGAGATATGCCTGCAATCAAGGTACACGCCCTTGACCGGAATCGAACCTGGGACCCTTCAGTCTGCAGACCGACGTTCTATCCACCGAGCCAAACCAGTTTAGGCTCCTGCTCACTTTTGATGCGGCCCTTCGCCTGCAATCCTGGAGGCACCCGTGCCTGATGCTTCCTCACCCGCTCCTGCCCACGCCTGTGCTTACAAATGCCATCACAGCTTCTGTCACTGTAGCAGCTGCTCTGGGGTGGCCCTAAGGGGGACACGAGGCCTGCTGCTGTCCCCACCCATCCTGCTCTGGGCAAGAGGCCACCTCTCTTCCCCCTCCCACTAGAGGAAGAGGGTGCACGTGTGCCCCTTCCAATACCTGCATTTACATCAAACAGACTAGAACAGATGCAGGGTGCTCACCTTGTCCCACTGTGCCTCATTCGGAGCCCCCATCCTCCCGCCTTCCTGGTGGAGGGTCAGTTCTGTCGTTGCATGCCTGGCAGGCAGGGTCCAGCCTCAGACCCCCGTGTCCAGCTGGCAGATTCAGATCCTCTCCTTTTCTGGGACTGCCAAGGAAGGCAGGTGAGGATGCGGTGCTCACTTTCCCAGCCTCGCCCACCTCTAGAGCAATGGTATACTCTGCCCAGTCAACCTTGCGTGACTCGTTAATGGCGTGCAAAGGAAGGGGCCCTGCTCTGGGGAGGACAGGGCAGTGGTGGCACCTGGATCCACAGACAGGAGCAGCCGTGCTTCTGGTGAAGCACCCACTGTCCGCGGTGGTGCTGGGGGAGCCAGCCCGGTCTGTGCCCAGGAGCAGGGGCGGTAAGGCCGCATGGACATGGTCAAGGCTTTGTTCCTGGCTGCACGCTCTTCAGGCCTGGTTCCAGAGCCTCCCGCAGTGTCTGTGAGCGCCCTGACAGGATACCTCCTTGACAGGCAACAGACAAACAAACAAATGCATTCCTTGGCTGCTTACATCGGCTAAATTCAATTTCTGTTGCTGGAGAATTGGGACTGACACAGCCCCTCCTTCCATCTGATGGTTCGATTTCCACGTAGTCTTTATTGATTGCGTGTCTTAGACTTCTGAGGACACAAATGTTTGCGTTTTTTTAAATCCTCACCGAGGCTATGCGTTTTTAAATTGATTTTGAGAGAGAGAGAGAGAGAGAGAGAGAGAGAGAGCGAGTGATCTGTGGGTTGCCTCCCATACGTGCCCCAACGAGGAATTGGACCCACAACCCAGGAACCAGCGATGTAACCCACAACCTGGGCATGTGCCCTGATTGGGATCAAACCCACCACCCCTTGGGACAACATTCCAGCCAATGAGCCACCCAGCCAGGGCGTTTCCATATTAAGGTGCCACATGTGAGGACGGGCCAGGAAGCACCACCTGACACTTGCTCCGGGCTGAAGTCATCAGGGATGTTGCCATAATGAGGCCCAGGCTGATACTGACTCACCTGTTTCTCCCCCTCTCACCCGCCGCCCCGGGCTTGGAGCTGTCTGTGCCCTGGAACCTGACCGCATAGCTTTGTTCCACTTTGGATTTGGGTTTTGCCGCTTCTTCCTTGAAGCAGCTTTCCCACCCCTTCTTGTGCAAACAGCATTGCTGGCGCTGGCGTCTGACCCCGGGTCACCTCGGAACTGCCGGCTACGCCATTCGGCTGCTATCGGCCTGGCCTGCCGCTAGCGGCTTATTTTGTTCAGGCCCAGGGCCCTGAGTGACACCCATGGAGCAGACGTGGGGATTTTGGGGATAGATCATTAGGGGTGTTCAAAGCAAACCCCACTGCTTCCGAATGTTTTTGCTTATGTAGGTAGGCCTCATTATCTCCTCCTGGGACTCTGACCCACTTCCTGTCATTACTTCTGGAACTGGGTCAAGTGTAATTCTTTCTAAGTGCGGCCGGCAACCTGGACACGTAGGTGGGGACTACGCAGTCATGGCTGTCTGTGATTTTGGTGGGAGCCCTGCGTGCCTGGGCAGGGTCTTCTGGGTTCTTTTGTACATTTCAGCCTCTCTAAACTAGTTCCCCCCATCCCCCATTTCTGCTCCCTCGACTACATGGGAAGCCTAGGACTTGGTCGGTGTCTGTGTCAGTCCTGCTTGAACCCCATGTGGCTCTGTCCCCAGGGCAGGCCTGGCTTCCAGGAAGGATGGCTGCACTGGGAACGCGGGCTGCCATGGGGTTGAGCAATGTGTTTGCTTCCACTGGGCACAAGGCGGTGGCCGGGGTCACCCAGAGGCTCAGCTCGTGGCGGGCGCTCCCCTCAGTCTGTCCGAGGCCGAGGACTTTCTGGGGGAGGTCTACACAGGACAGGGAGTCCCCTGATGACACACTGCAGCTGCGGACCCTGTACCCCAGAGCTCAGCGGGATGAATGGCCGAGGGAATGAATTAAAAAGTGGCTCCCAGCTCCCAGGGAGAATGTGCTTGGGGCTGTTCTGGCAGCATTGCCCTCAGCATTCCTTCCTCTTCAGAAAGAACGAAGAGACACTTTGTTCCTGTGCTTCCTTTTGGCACCTACATCAAACTGTGTTATGGGTTCAAAGCAACTGTTTTTTAAGCGGTTAAAGCAAAATGCATGGTGGTTATTATTCTTTCCACCAAACGCCATCACAAGGACCTTGAGAGCTCTATGTTCATTCTTTTTTAAATTTATTTATTAAATATATATTTTAAATTGATTTTAGAAAGGAAAGGAGTGGGGGGGGGGAGAAAGGAACATCAATGATGAGAGAGAATCATTGATTGGCTGCGTCCTGCACGCCCCCCACTGGGGATTGAGCCCACAACCCCAAGCATGTGCCTTCGGCGGGAATCAAACCCAGAACCCTTTGGTCTGCAGACCAACACTCTATTCCTTGAGCCAAACCAGCCAGGACTCTACATTCATGCCTTCATATCCTAAAGGTACCGGCTGGGGACACGCTGCCTGGCTCAGGGATTTGCAGAGAGCTAAAACGTGTGGAGCGTTTGAGCTGTGCTCAGAGAGGGAAAAGACCACGGCTCGCCTCCTCTCAACGATCCAGGGCTCTGCCTGTCCTTTCGTGGCTTACGGAAGAGCAGCTGGGGAATTTGGATGAGAAGACACTGTATTTTCATTTTCCACACAGCTACCTGCAAATTAGCATCCCTGTCCATTGTGAAGGAAACAGACCACAGAGGTATTAGGAGTACCTGAGGCTTCGTCACCAACTGAAATCACACTAGTGATTGGAAATACTTAGAAATGCCATTTATGCTCACCAGCACTTCACAGGGACTATGGCTAATTAGACTTGTTGCTAGATCTTATTATTTAGTTCATTAATAAAAATATACACGATGTAAACATTTATGTATTTTATAACTATTTAAATGTAATTGGTTTTTATTTATTTATTTAATGTTTTTATTGATTTCAAAAAGAGAGGAAAAGAGAGAGAGAGAGAGAGAGAGAGAGAGAGAGAGAGAGAGAGAGAGAGAGAGAGAAAGAGAGGAGAAAGAGAGAGAGAGAGAAAAACATTGATGTGTGAGAGAACCATTGGTCGGTTGCCTCCTACATGCACCCCAACCGGGGACTGAACCAGAAACCTGGGCATGTACCTTGACCCAGAATCCAACCAGTGACCTTTTAGTGCACTGGGTGATGCTCAAGCAATTGAGCCACACTGGAGGGTCAAAGGTAACTGGTTTCTTTTGTAAAAACGATATTCTTTTACGCCTTTAAAAACATTCTGAGAAGAGGTTGACTTCACCAGACTGCCAAAGAGGTTCACTGCATACAAGGTCACCACCCTGCTTACACCCTGCCTTCTGGGGCAGGCTTGGGAGAAGGTGGGAGCAAACTGAAGCCTTAACTTTTCTGAGAGCCTCTGGCCGTGCGAAGGGAGATGCTGCCCACTAGCGGTTGGAATGTAGAACTGTGAGGCTGAGAAGAGCACAGGCCCTTGGACAGCGGGTTGGGGATATTGGTAAAATTTCTTGGTACTTGTGTCTGAAAGGAGAGAACAAAGGCAACAGGTGGTTTTACCCCTGCCTCCAACTCCAGCTGCATCGATTAAACTTCTCTTCCCTGGTCCCTGTGCTCCACCCATTTTCTCTGTCTCTCAGTGCCTGGAAGCCTCGGCCTGCACTAGAGTGCTAACCCATGCTCTCACCTCTGCTGGACTGCCCGCCCCCCGCCCCCATCACCTCCTCTGGATAACTACACTCTCCCTCCATATCTGACCTCAACCCCTGACCCTCCAGGCCAGGCCAGGCTCCTGGTCTAGATCTGTGCTCACAGCAGTTCTCCTTGGGGTGGGTTTTGTTCATCATTTATCACTGCCCTGGGGCAGGGCTGTTGGCTCTCTGCAGCAGCACTTGCTAATGAAGAGTGGCTGCGAAGTGGGAAAATTCATAAAGAGACGGTGAATGCCAGCAGAATGGACTTAGGTCTATGAGAAATCAAATCAGATGGCCTCCCTCCACCGTGACAATCCCCATGACTGCCAAGCCTCTACACACTCCCCGGGGGTCCTGCTTTCACCAGAAACAGGGTTCCCCAGGATCACACAGTGGAAACGGGGTAGCAAGACTGACAGGCCAGCCGAAGCCGGTTTGGCTCAGTGGATAGAGCGTTGGCCTGCAGACTGAAGGGTCCCGGGTTCGATTCCGGTCAAGGGCATGTACCTTGGTTGTGGGCACATCCCCAGTAGGGGTGTGCAAGAGGCAGCTGATCGGTGTTTCTCTCTCATCGGTGTTTCTAGCTTTCTATCCCTTTCCCTTCTTCTCTGTAAAAACTCAATAAAATATATTTAAAAAAAAAAAAAAAAAAAAAAAAGACTGACAGGCCAGGGAGACAGATGGCCCGGAGGTCAAATCCTAGCCTTGAGGCTTCCTTCCTGGGTGACTCAGCCACTTTGTGCCTCAGTTTCCTCATCTGTAAAATAGTGAAAGTAACAGTACCCAGGTTAGGATGCTAACGAGGTACCTAGGAAAGCACTCAGTACCTAGCAAGTACTGATCAGGTGGCGCCTAAAGGAAAAGAGCCCAACGAGCCCTGGACGGTCAGTCCACCCTCCCTTCCTTCGGGAGAGGCACGAGGCAGCCCTGCAGCAGGCCTGGGTCCAGCTCCCCTTCTGCCCCGGCTCTGTCTCGGTTGTGATATTCATGGGAGCCGCCAAGTAGCAACAAGTAGAAGCAGAGCCCTGGTCGGGTGGCTCAGTGGACTGGAGCATCATCCCCACAGTGTGGGGTCTACACCAAAGGGTTGCGGTTTTGCTTCTGGGTCAGGGCACATACCTGGGTTGGGGGTTTAGATCCCTGGTTGGGGTGTGTCAACCAATTGGTGTTTCCCTCTTTTCCTCCTTCTCCTATCCCTAAACATCCGGGGGTGAGAATTTTTTTTTAAGAAGTAGAGGCAGGGGACTTTCTCACTGCTGGGCTGCATCCCTGCCTGTGCCCACGCCTTCGCCTCCCCGAGGATGTGCTGAGCTGCTGCCCCTGCAGAGAGGCCTGACGCCACGCTCTCCTTCTGGTCTTCATACACTCCCCTCCCTGCCCAGGTCTCACTCCAGAGATTTATAACCAAAGTCGTGGACTCTGGCTTCCGGTGGAGTTATACCATTGGTAACATACTTGGCACAGAATATATGAATGCTCAATAAATACCAGTTATTTCTCTGTTAGGAAACTGTGGGTTGTCCTGAAAGTCGCAATCCTACCCTGCCCTCTTAACTTTATAACATTTGCTAAGCACCTAGCACAACCTCTGGCACTTCCCGGCTTTCAGGAAATGTGGGCGGTGGAGAGGGTGAAAGAGCCAACGGAAGCTTATTTTCCTTCTCCAGGCCCAGGTGGGCTTTGCTGCGCAGACTGCACAGTTGCCGCTAGAGGGCAGGAGAGGTTAAGACAACGATACGCAGGCCCTCTGGGACCCTGAATTACTGGTTTGACAAGAGAGGCTGAAGGAAGGATAAAAAAAAAACATTAGAATGCTTGAAAAAAGCCAGTTCTTTATCTCTTGGGGACCCAATGGAAGGAAATGTGTGGCTAGAGAGATTGAAGTTAGACCTCAAGAAGAACTTCCAGCCCTGGCTGGTTTGGCTCAGTGGATAGAGTGTCAGCCTGCAGCCTGAAGGGTCCCAAGTTCGATTCTGGTCAAGGACATATGCCTGGTTGTGGGCTCAGTCCCCAGTAGGGGGCGTGCAGGAGGCAACCAATCAATGATTCTCTTTCACCATTGATGTTTCTATCTCTCCCTCTCTGAAATCTATAAAAATATATTTTTTTTTTAAAAAGAACTTCTGATGCACAAAGTATGCTTGCTAGAGATTTTATACAATTGATTTTTTTTTTTTTTTTGTCTTTAGCTACATCTGCCCAAGCAGAATAGATGAGAAGCTGGGCTCTTCCTGCCTGAGGCTGATGTGACCCCACTAGGCCCGATCAAAGTGTCTGCCTTCAATGACTCCATTCCTGCAGATGCAGTTGTAAATACCTTTATTGGTCAGTCAGCCACCACTCATGCTGTCCCTGTAACAGGATCCTTTATAGCGGCATGATGGCGCTCACATGCAGGTGCTTTCTGAAGAGCCTGGCAGGGGCAGCCTTGCCCCTCCCACCAGAGCTCCTTGGTTGAAACGAGCTGGTTTGTTTGGCTTTTGCGGATTTCAGGGTCTGGGGCCAAGAACATAATCCAAGGGTCCCTCCTTCGCTTCCTGGGGAAGCTGCTTCCACACACGCACCGTGTCAGGGGCACCGTGGCCTCGGGCAGGGGCTACCAGGCTATAGGGCTACCTCTCTTCCAGCCGTCCCTGCCCCGGGCTTCCCAGGTGGCTCTATCCCCATGGGGGGCCCCAAAGAGGAGGGCTAGGCTCCAGGCGACGTTACCTTTCAGAAACGGGGAGACTGCAAAGCTCTCCGGCCAAGCTATAAAGCAACAGGCACCTTCAGGAAGGAGAGTGGAGCTCAGAGCTGCAAAAGCAGAGGGTTGGATGCTCTCTCAGCGCAGGAAGGAGCTGGCTGCCTGGCCTGGGCCTCAGCCACCGGTGAGCATCTCCAGCCAGCGCTGACCCTGCAGACCCGTGGCCTCAGCACAAGGCAGTGAACCAGGTGAGCCACCACCCCCTCCTCGGGCCAGCAGGCAAGCCCCGGCTGGCTGGAGTCTGCCTCTCCATCGGGATGTAGGCCTTAAGAGGAGGGGCCAAACCCCCTTTCTCATCCTGGTCTCTCCTTTGAGGATAAGACCCAAGCAGGGAGCTGCTGGCCATGCAGAGCGAGCGTGGGGCAAGATAGGATCATGGGCAGCCGTCTCATCCGGCTTGTTCCACCTGTCCTTCCTCTGCTGAGGTCCCATCACCTGCTAACGCAGAGCCCCCTCCACCTCTAAGCTTATAGCTGGATGTCTCCTCCCACATCGGGCCCTGAATATTGTCATCATAACGGTGGCCTTGAGCCTGGTGGCTTTCCAGGAGAGAGGTTAGGGAGGCAGAGAGGTGACTCTTGTGTCCTTCCAATTGCAGGCCCGGGGGTGGGTCCTCTGGCAGGCAGGTGCCCAGTGCCTTGGGGCTAAGGCCAGAGAGCTGTCCAGGGGGCAGGTTGAGAGGATGAGGTGGAGTTGGGAGGCAGCTGGACAGAGGTATATTCTGAGGAGCAGCGAGTGCCAGCCCAGGGAGTGGCATGACCAGCCCCACACGCAGGAGTGGCCGGGCGCTGCTCAGAGCCGGGGATTGTTGGGAAAATAGCGAATGAACCGTGTGCCCAGGCAACTGTGAGAGTTCATGACGCCAGGCCCTCGGGAAGAAGCTAAGGGTAGTGAGATTTCCTGACGCTGGGACTGCGGGGAATTCCTCCCTCTGCCACCACCCCTGTCCTGGGAAGGGGAGCTTGGGCCCTGCACCTCCACTGCCTGTGCCCTGACCCACCTGACCCCACCTACAAGGAAGAAGATATCAGGGGAGCCCCTGGAGTTCTGTCGCCTGGTCTGTCCTAGACCTTCCAGCAAAAGCCAAACCAAACCATCAAGCCAAATGCGGTGGGCGTGGGGCTCGGCCCCGCGTAGGGCGGGCCGGGCGGGGCCGCTCAGATCTCGATGAGGCTGGCCTGGCGCAGGCACAGGGGCGCGTCCTCGGGCATGGCGCTCCGCTGGATCTCATTCCCATCCAGGCGCAGCACCTGCAGCTTCGAGAAGTTGACGACGTCCACCACGGTGCAGAAGCTGCTGATGGAGAACTCTGCGGGCACAAGAGGGGCGGAGGTGGGCGGGAGGAGCCCGGATCAGGGACCCGGATCCACAGCCAGGCTGGCCCAAGCGGGGTTCTAGAGTTGGAGTCATACCGACTCCTACCACTAGGGGGCGCAAAAGTGGGACCTCAGCTGTGTCTGGCTCAGCTGGGCTCCAGCTCAACAGCCGCCCCCCCCCCCACAGCACTTTGCAGACCCTGGAATGCCCTGGAGTGTTCTTCCAACCAGGACCTGGCCCTTCCCATCTGCGTGCAGCAGGGGGAAGCAGAGGAAAGCAAAGACCAGGCCTGGCAGCGAGCGGTATGGATAGCATTTGGGAGGGCTTGTCTCAATTGCTCTGAGATGAGAGACAAGGGAAATGGAGGGACTCAGAGCTGGAATAGCTCCTGCCACTTTGCACACAGAGAAAGTGGCAGGAAATTAACGTGGGAGCTCCAGGGCAGAGAGACCACCTCTGCAGACCAGGCTCCCGGGGGCTGTGCCCCTCCATTCCCAGCACCGCCCGGGGTGAGCAAGGTGCTGAGGCTCAAGGTCATACATAGTCAGATGAGCCAGGCTGCCAAGAGCCCCAGGAGCCAAATACACAGTCCCCCTGCCTCCTGCATTTCGTATGATTGTGGTTTATCTCTTTCTTTTAAATCCCTGAAGAGTTCCTCCCCCTTTCGAAGCTTTCCCCCCAAACCACGTAATCCCTAATAGGTGCGATCGTTCTGTTTGGTTTTAACGAATTCTTCTGTAGCTTTTTACCCCCTCTTCCCTCCGATCGTCCTCTTAGATACAACAGCCCCTTCTGTCCAGGGTTTACGGGTCAGGAATTTGAGAGGAGACAAACTAGAACTCAGTTAAAAACCCAGCAGGGACAGCAGAAGTCGCCTCCGAAAGCTCTGAGGCCCCCAAGGGCTTGAGGAAGATGCTGGTGTGAGAGTCCATTTGGGTCGGGTCTCAAGGGCAGGGTCCACACGGTACATCTCCAAGGCTGGAATCCCAGGCTGAGCCTGGGTGAGGTTCGCTTTGTGTCCACCGGAGGCGCTCTCGGCTGGCCGCGATGGTCAGGAGCTCTGCGGGCCTGGAGCTGGGCAGCAGGAGTGGGAGGCAGGCTTTCTGACTCCCCAAGGGCGATGGAGGAGGGCATTGTTGGGGTGAAATGACGGTTGCCAAGGAGGACAGTACAGAGAGCTCACGGGCTGAGGGAGAACAGGTTTTTAAGTGAATACAATCAATTGGTTTCCGTCTCTGTTAAGAACTCATCAAGAGGAGGTAAGGTGAGGCTGCTGGCAATGTGAAGGGAAGCCGGAAAATCCAGCCCCAAGGCCTAAGGAGGGGAGGGGAGGAATGCCCTCTTCCAGAGTGCACTAGGGCGGGAGAGGAAATCTGAAATGCTTTGGGATGCTCCCTTTCTGGTCCTGGGGAATGGGTACAGTGGCCTCAGGGTGGCCAGGCTGCGGGCACAGCAAAGGCCAGGGGCTGCGTCTGTAGTGTCTGCATGGCAGCAGCGGGCAGGATGAGCTGGGGAGGCGCAGAGTGGCACAGCGTGAGTATCCGACCCTATTTGGGACTGTGCTGGAGGTCCCAGGATAGAATCTGTACCCCTGTCCAAACCCTGGCTCCCAGGTCTGCACGTGTAAATATGGGGCCCCTAAGGCTGTGGGCACACGGTGTGTAAACTGCCTACATGTTGGGTACCCTGAGCCCCCTGTGCTCCTTCCCCAAGCTCACTCATAGCACAGGGCTCTTCTGCTTGGGGACTCTGAGGACACTCTCCAGCCCAGATTGAAAGCTGACATAAGTCTTTCCAAGTTTCTGCTGCTGGACCCGCCCTGCTCCACTGGATCCCAGAGCTGCTGAGTACAGTCCGAGCTGTGTTCCCTACCACTGCCAGGCTGGAAAAAGTGAGGGCCATGCTAGTGGAAGAAGGGGGGGCTGTCCCCTGGACACCCTTTAGTTCCTGCCCGTCTTCTGGGTCCTTCCTCGGGGGGCAGGAGGGTTTGTTTCAATCCTGCCCGCACCCCCGCCCCTGCTGGGGGCCCTTTCTGTCATTCGCCCTAGGAGAGGGGCTAAGCTGGGGCTCTGTCTTCCCTGCCCGTGATCTGCCTCAGGGAGGTGCTCCTCTTATTCTCAGCCGGACGCCCGGCTCCGGGACCCTTGGACCACGAAAGGAGAGGCTCAGGGTACAATGCTACACAGCCTGGGTGACACCGAGAGGCTGCTTTCCTTCCCTGCCTCAGTTTCCCCATCTTTGTACTGCAAAAAAGTAAAACAAAGCAAAAACGATGCCTGTTAACGTCAAAGTGGCAAAAAAAAAAAGAAAGAAAATCTAATAACAGTGATGTGCATTGCTTTCCCAATATTGTGCCAGGCCCATTAATTTTGTAATTAAGAAAAATAAGGAATTGCTGTTTGTCTAAAGAGAAGAGTAGGGGAGAAACTAATAAGGAGACAAAGAGGATTTGGCTTAAATTGTACAAGAAGGGATGTGGGGTAGACACTGAAAAATGTTATTATTATTATTTTTTTAGAGTGAGGATATTTATTTCCCCATTGATTTTCAGAGAGAGTGGAGGGGAGGAAAAGGAAGGGGGAGAAGGAGAGAGAAACATTGATGTGAGAAAGACACATTGATCCTCCATGGGCCCCGACCAGGGGCAGGGATCGAACCTGCAACCCAGGTAGATGCCCTTGACGGGGAATCAAACCCAAGACCCTCTGATGCACAAGCCAATGCTCCAACCACTGAGCAACGTCGGCCAGGGCAGAAGGATTTTAGGTTTTTTGATTTAAGGAGAACTTTCTTGTGAGACCTTAGGACACTTTATCTGAGTTTTAGGAAGGGATGGGCCACCTAATATTTGAGCAGCAAACACGTTCTGCACGAGGGCAAGGTGGTAACAGATGCTGGGAGGAAGCCATTTCCAACCCAAGTTTCTCTGATCATATAGTTTGGCAGTAACAAATGGGTCCTCTCCCATGACAGATGCTCTTTGCGGTCACAGTTTCACGGTCAAACTCCGATGGAGCAAAATATAGTACATGCCATTTCCGATGTGACAGTCCTCCTGGGTTCAGAATGGGTGGCAGGTAGGGAGTGGTGACTTCTGGGAGGGGTGATGGAGAGCGAGTGGAATGATGGACAACTGCGGGTAAATGTTATACTCTTTGTGGCATGCAACATCTTAGAGACACCTGAGAGAACTGTCCCCTCAGAATTAAAGACAAAACTGGCGGAAACCGGTTTGGCTTGGTGGATAGAGCGTTGGCCTGTGGACTGAAAGGTCTCAGGTACGATTCCGGTCAAAGGCATGTACCTTGGTTGCCGGCACATCCCCGGTAGGGGTTGTGCAAGAGGTAGCTGATCGGTGATTCTCTCTCATCGATGTTTTTAACTCTCTATCCCTCTCTCTTCCTCTCTGTAAAAAATTAATAAAATATATATATTAAAAAATAACAAAACCGTTTGCAGTGCACACAATGGTGTCTTACATTCAAACTAGAGGACCAGACACCTCTTCAGCTTTCTTTTGTTGTTATTGTTGTTGTTAATCCTCGCCTGAGGATATTTTCCCATTGATTTTTAGAGAGAGAGTGGAAGAGAGAAAGAAAGAGAAATATCGACATGAGAGAAACACATCGATTGGTTGCCTTCTGCATGCACCCCAACCAGGGCCAGGCCAGGGAGGAACCTGCAATCAAGGCACGTGCCCTTGATCAGAATCGAACCCAAGACCCTTTGGTCCAAAGCTCGACACTCTAACCACTGAGCCAGACCAGCTAGGGCCCTCATCAGCTTTCTAGCCCCACTGCCAGCCTCTGGGGCTGGTGCCTCGCTCACTCGCTCACTCAGAGAGCTGTCCAGCTCGATAATGTCTCACCAAATGACTGATCAGTTCCCTGAGCTCAGGGAGAAAGAGGATCAAGAGGCATGGGTGATTACTCAGCCCTGTAGGTGCTCTCTGCTCTCTGTAGGCTCTGCTTCAAAGCCCTTTGTTAGTGAATCTTTCTTTCCCCAGGGAGAGGGGGCTTGGCTGACAGAGAAAGGGAGGTTAAATGCTGGCTCTGGACCCTCCGGGTAGGATTAAGACATCAGAGGCCCGGAGCCATGTAAGCACAGTCTGAACCAAGATTCTGAGCAGGAGCTGACAAGCAACCAGGTAATCCAATCTGCAGGAAGCTTTGGGTCCCAGAGGCAGCTCTTTGGGTTCCTTTAGGCATCTGCAAGGAAGTGCTTGGGAAACGGGAAGCCCATATCCTCGCCCACCACCCCAGGGCTTTGTGGTGGTCAGGCTCCCGCTATTCCAGGGGGACCTCTGCCCTGCCTCCAGGGACTCCTTGAACTCCAGGGAGAACTGACCTGAACAAACACTGCATTCAGCTCTGAGCGGCTGCACATTCTTGTCCACCAGCTGTTAGGTTTGAAAAGCAAATAATCACCCAAGCTTAAGACCAGGCTGTAGAGGCAGGAGTAGACGGTGTGGGAACAGAGGGCTCATCCTCTTCTGGACCAGTGAGTAGGTGCAGATGCCATGGTTTCTTAGCCACCTTCCCCGGCTCCCCTCCTCCCCCCTCCGCCCTCCCAGGATAGATTATACAAACTCAACTTCAATCCCTTCTCTCTAAGAACTGCCACTCCCAACCCTTTCCAGACTCAAATCTCACTGCGCCTCAATCCATGACCCCTTCCTCTCAGACACACGCATTTCCTGGCTGTCCCCTGCAGGTGACCTGCTCAATGACCGGTTCCTTTGTTGGTGGCAATTTGTCTTCCCAGAATGGCATTGCCCTGAGTTCCTCTAGCCCATGCCCACTCATCTCTCAGGTCCTGCCTTGAAACTCACTTCTGGGAAGTCTTCTTACCAACCCACTGGCCACTACATGTTACTAACCCCGCTGTTCGTGTAAGGCTGGGTCTCAGGCTGCTTTCTCTGTGCTCGCTAGTGACTCTACCGCTACGTCTCTTGTGTTGCCACCGGCACTAAGAATAGGGTCTTTCCAGTGACGTAGACTGCCGCTCCCACGCCCCTCTGCCAAGGTCTCACCATTGATCCTGTTGCCTTGGAGGTAGAGGTTCTCCAGGTTGGTGTTGACGGGGGGGATCTTCTGCAGTTGGTTGTAGGAGAGGTCGAGCTCCAGGATGCTGCTGGAGTTGAAGGTGTTGGAGGACAGGCCATTGTTGGTGAGGCTGTTGTGGGACAACCGCACGTACAACAGTTTGGGGGACCCCCGGAAGTAGCTGTCGGGGACGGAGTAGACGTTGTTGTGCTCCAGATACAGCTGCTCGAGAGCTGAGGGCAGTCCATCCGGCACCCTCCGGAGGTGGTTGTAGCTCATGTCCAGCAGGATCAGCGACCGGAGGCCCCTCATCGCACTGCCCACTTCCTGGATCTCGTTGTGCTGAAGGTACAAGGCCGTGAGGTTCTCCAGTCCCTCCAGAGCATTGTTGGGGACCCGGGAGATCTGGTTGTGGTCAAGGTGGAGCTCCCGCAGGGATCGAGGCAGCGGGCCGGGCATCCGGGTCAGGTTGTTGTGGTCCAGGTACAGCCTCTCCAGGTGCCTCAGCTTCGAGAAGACCTTCCTGCCCACCTTGTCGCTGGTGATCTGGTTGCCATGGAGAGCGATCCAGAGCAGCCCGGTGGCGTTGTCAAAGACCCCTTCCTGGATGGAGGAGATCTGGTTGTTCTGGAAGTAGACGTACTTCATGCGGGAGGGGACGAAGGGCAGGTACTTCAGGTTGCGGTTGTCACAGTACATGGCCGTGGGGAAGTTCGGTGGGCAGTCACACTCCTGGGGGCAGTCTCGCGGGTCGGGCGGTGGGGGTGGAGAGCCGTAGGCGTAGGCCGGCCCCTCCTCCACCCCGTAGGGGTAAGGCTCGTAGGGCTCGTAAGGGTAAGGTTCGTAGGGATCGTAGTAGGTGGACTGCTGGCTGCGGAGGTAGTGGAACCACCAGTGGGGGTCGTCGTCATACTGGGCCCGGGAGAGGGAGCAGAGCCCTGCCAGCAGCAGGACAGAGGCCCACTGCATGTTGTCTCTGCAAGAGGGGGAGAGACAGAACAGAGCGAGCAGACGTGAGTGAGACTCCAGGGAGTGCGTGGGTGAGGCTTGGGCTTTGAGCAGATCCGGTTCAGTGCCAAACACCTAAACATAGGAGCCTTGCTCTCCCTTCCTGCAGGCTTCCTCCCAGCTGGACCGTGGCTGTCTGAGGGGAGCTGGTGCATTCCCCTCTCTCCCCCAGGCCCAGAGGCACGGAAGCAGTCTTTGAGATGAGAAGACACTCGAATGGGGGTGCTGCATTTTTTTGGAGGGGCAGATCCATGGCAACCCGAAGGCTCTGTTGTGGCAGCTGGAGAGCCCATAGCGAGCCCCGTGGGGTGGGGTGCTCTTCGGGCCTGAATTCACATGCAGCGTGGACTCCCCGGGGAAGTACTAATTTCCCAAAGCCTAAGGGAAAGGCCCCGTGGCCCTTTTCATGTCTCTGGGAAACCTCCAGCGGCGGCTGCAGACCTCAAAGGGGAAGGTCTGAATTACTGCTGAGAGGTCCTCTGCCTCTCGGGCAGGCTGAGGGTTTCTGATTTTGAGCCTTTGGGGAGGCTTGGGCTGCCCTGCAGAGTGCCAGCATCTAGGACAGCCTGCTGGGTGAGAATGCTCTTGGGTTAGCAGTGTGTGGTTCCCCATGCCATTTGGCAGGCGCCGGCGCCCAGGAATGGCACTTGTCTCCCAGAGCGGCTGGGGACAGGGAGTCTGAGTCAGCCCACCTGCTGTCCACGGTGATGTCTAGGAAAGTCTTAGCGCGCTTCGTGCTCCACCACGGACATGACGCAAGGGCCATGTGCGGCCAGGAGCCCTGCAGTGAGGGCCGGCACAGAAGGGAATAGGAACTGGAGACTTTCACGTGTGCCCAAGGGAACGTGGCTTTAGAATGGGGTTCTGGCACCCCCTCACTCCCTGCCATCCCCTGTGGAGACATCTGGATTACCAGGCTCCATATCGAGGCCCCCACACTGGCATCAGCCTGTTGCCTTTGAACTTACATGCCAGCGAGAGGAGAACAGGCAGGCCTGGGGATAAATGTAGGTTTGGTGTCACCTGAGGGGGAAGCTGAAGGTATGGAAGATGAGGGGTCAGGGGGTGACGTATCAGGCCTGAGCACCCTACTCTGAATACCTATAGGCAAAGTGCTGCACAGCTCCTGTGAGCAATGGGCACCTGTGAGCAAGGGGCACCGTCCAGAGGTGTGAGTGTCATCCTTGGATGGGGAAACCTTAGACCCTTTTTGGTCCTGAAAACGTCACCAACATCTCTCACCTCACTTTGAGGCCATGCTGGGGTTGGCCGCGGTGGACAGGGGAAAGAAAGAAGTCTAAAAGCCAGCACGAACTCCAATGAGTCAATGGGAAGCACCTTGACCATGACAATAGAGTCACTCAGTGTCCACCACCCCTCCCAGACCTCTTGGTCCCCTGAAAGCAGTTCTCTTAGACCAGCTTCGTCCCATCAGCCTCTGGGCTGCAGAGCAGAGGCAGCCTGGCTCACTCTCAGGCAGCCTGAAGCCTCGGACAAAGAGCCCACAGTGTTTCTGAGAAGCCAACCCCATCGCCCATGGCCTGGGCACGCTGGCTGGGGCCCGGCTCTGGCCAGGAGCGAAGACGGATGGAGCAACCCGTTGCCAGCAGCACATTTTTCCATGCACAGCTCCGGCTGTTGCAGGACCAAGGTGGCTGTCTGGAGGCTGGCACAGTGAGCCTCTGTCTCCGTTTCTCCTTCCAGACTGGCTACGTTGGCAGACAAGAGCTACCTTCCTCCCCAAGACCCAGCTGTCCAGGGGCATGCATCCTGTCCACTGGGCCTCTCCTTAGGAGCCCCGACTGCTGACAGGGTTTGGTGGGGGCCTTATGCCTCTGCTTGTCCTACCCCCATCTCTTGTTGTCTGCTCTTAAATCACCCCCTAATGCTAGAGACCCTCCCCTGCTCAGAGTTTTGTGAGGGGAAGGTTCTCAGACTGCTACTCTGGGAGTGGGGGAAGCTTACTCAGGAGTTACTGCTGCTCTCTCATTTCTCCACTCTCCAGAACCACTCCTCCCTCCTATCAGAGTGGAGGAGGTCAGACCAGAAGCCAGCCCCGCTCTGGACTGGACCCCCACTCACAGCTCCCTGACATGGTCTCTTTCTCCCTCTTTCACCCCAGCAACATACACACACACACACACACACACACACACACACACACACACCACACATACACACACAACACACACACACACACCACACATACACACACACATACATACACACACACACACACCACACCACACATACACACACACACACACACACACACACACACACACACACACACTCAGACTCAATACACAAAACCCCTCTGCCCCCCCAGCAGTGTTTCGGCCCCACAGCCCCTCTGTAGGAGAGGCTGCAGGGACACAGGGTTGGGGAGATGGCATTTATGAGTAGTAGCTGGGCAGAGCTGGCCCCCCTTTGCTTTTTCATGCCTGAGAACAGGAGGTTCCCCCCAATAATCAGAAAGGAGCTGCAGGACAAAAGTAGAACGAGGGACCCCTTCTTTCCACTTCCCCTTGGCTATCTCCAGCATCCTTGGGGGCATGGCCCCAGAGAGGGAGAGGGAGGAATGACTTCTCCCTGCCACCCCCTCCCGCTCCCCAGCCCCTTTCCGTTATTTTCTTGTGGAACTACAAGTCACCAGAACCAGCAAAAGGACCGCACTTACCTGGAGCTGACGTTCAGAGTGACCACGTCCCTCTGCCTGTGCACTCCGTGGGGTGAAGGAAGTGTGTGTGAGAGCGAAGGAATGAGCGTGTGCACTGAGAGTGTCGGGGCCTGAGCCAGGCCCGGGTCCCGCCCCCAAATTCCTAATCAAATATTGTGAAGAGAGGGGCTGAGGAGCCAGGATCCTGGCTTTCTGGGCTCTGCTGCGGGGGCGGAGCTCCCATCCAGCCACTAGGAAAACCACCTTCTTTCCACTCACTGTCTTCCCGGAGCTGGCAGCGCGGCTCGCTCTCTGCTGAATGAGTTAGTGGCACCCCACAAGGTATTTGCACAGACTCTGGGTTTTTCATTAAACCACAGGATGGGGAGGGCAGCCTTTGGGAAGAGGCATCTTAATTAACTCTTTCAGCTGCCGGTGTCCCTCTCTCCTTCCGTCCCTCCCCCAGAGCTAGTATCCATCCTTCCCAGCACCATACACTTTCACTTATTCTAGGGGTTCCCAACACATGGCTTGGTGGGTTGAAAAGGGATGATATGAGAGGCTGTGAGTGAGGTGCCCGGCCTGGCACCCAGTGATGCTTACCATGTGGGAGAGAGGATTGCTCTTGTACCCGTTTGACAGATGTAGACACCCCGAGCAAGGGGAAGATGAGGTCCGAGAAGCACACAGGAGCTAGGCCAGGAAGGGACCGTCAGGCCATGGAATGGATTTAGTTTTTTTTTTCTAAACAAGACATGTTGTCTTTTAATCTACTCGGGAGAAGCAACAGGATCTGACTCACTTTTTCCTTTATTTAATATATTTTTAATGATTTCAGAGAGGAAGGGAGAGGGAGAGATGAGAGATAGAAACATCAATGATGAGAATCAATGATTGGCTGCCTCCTGCACTCTCCCTACTGGGGATCGAGCCCGCAACCCCAGAATGGAACCTGGGACCCTTTGGTTCACAGGCTAAGGCTCTATCCACTCAGCCACACCAGCTAGGGCCTGACTCAGATTTTTAAAGGCACATGGGAGAAACTGCTGGGTGGGGAAGGGAGGTGAGGGTGGAAGCCACAGACTCATGGAGAAGGGATGGCAGATTAGCCTAGAGCAGTGTACTTTTTAGATAGGGAACTGAAGGTGCGCCTGCTATGAGGCATTAGGGAGGTCAAGAATGAGCCCAAATGTGCAGTGTGAGCCGCTGGGTGGGTGGGCGCTCTATCCCTGACATTGGGAAGACGGGAGGAACAGACCTGGGTGGACACCCACAGCGTGCTGCTCTGTACCACGTTCCTGGTGAGGCCTTCCCGTGGAGATGCGCACACACAGGCTGCGAGTCTGAACTTGGAGTTTGGGGGTTGGAAGAAGACATTTGGGAACCTCGGAATTTAGATCACGTGTCCTAATTGCTCTCTTCAACTTAATGGCCTCCCATCCAAGAAACACCCCCCTTAAAAACATTTTTTAATTGTGGTAAATTACATACAACATAAAATGTGCCCTCTTAACCACTGTGAGTGTACAATTCAGAAATGTATTTGCATTGCCATGTCACTGGTCTCCAGAACGTTTTCATTTTTTTTTTAAACTGAAACTGTATTCACTAAACAAAAACTCCCCATTACTCACCCACCCTCCCACTCCCAGTCTCTGCAAACCACCACTCTACTCTCTCTTTCTGTGAATTTGACTACTCTATATACCTCACGTAGGTTCGATCATATAGTATTTGTAGTTCTGTGCCTGTTTTATTTCACTTAGTATAATGCTCTCAAGATTCATCCATGTTGTAGCATGTGTCAGAACTTTTTCCCCGACACGATCCTGTTGTATAAATATACCACCTTTAAAAACTCATCTCTCTGCTGATGGACATTTGGATTGCTTCCACAACTTTGCTATGGTGACTAATGCTGCCATGAACACGGGTGTATAAATGCTTCTGAAAGGCTCTGCTGTTAATTATTTTGGATGTATGCTCAGGGGTGGAATTGCTGGACCAGACGGCAATTCTATTTTTAAGTCTCTAAACCACCATGCTGCTTCCCACAGTGAGGCACCATTTTACATTTTTTATTAACAGTGCAGAGGGTCAAGTTGGAAGCAGTCCTTATTAAAAAGAGATTGAGCAGGCCTCAGGTTTTGCATTTGAAGAATTCAGAGGTCAGGCGGATGGCACTTTTGGTTGCTCTAAAATGTTGGAGCTGTACAGGCTGTTAGAAAGTCCTGGTCAGGGGCTCAATCTTCTCAGCAAAGAGGTTTTGAGGAGATGAAACATAACGAATGGGCCTTGGCTGGCCACTGACTATAAACTAGGAGGTTTCTGTATGTTATCTCATTTAATGACCACAGCAGGTACTTTGCATTGGAAACGGGCTCAGATGTGTAAAATGACCGGCAAGGAAGGGCTTAAATAAGAATTTGAAACTCTAAAGCCCATGTCTTTCCCACAATCAAATGTGAGAGGACTGGTGAAGAAGAGGGGGTGATGGCCACCTGGCTGTCAGGCCTCTTTTATTGATTGATTGATTGATTGATTGACTGATTGATTGATGATTTTAGTGTGTAGCCAGGTTTGAGAGTGTTATCTGAAGGCAGGGAAATGGATACGATGACCTTCAAAACAGAGGTCATCACTTAAACAACTGACTCCAAAAGAGGGGACTTACGAAACTTTTCTCTATGAAGTAGCCAGAGAAGGCAAAAAGAGTGAAAGGGAACTAACTCTTCAGGGACCAACAAGCAGAATCTGAAGCAGCCCCCTCGAGCTTACATCTCACATTTGATGTAAAAATATATGTGACTTTTGCATTTTGTTCCACATAAATAAAAAATTCATATTTATCTCAATAGAAATCCCTCATTCCCCCTGCCCCGCCCCCCAAGCTCCTTGGGTACCTATGGTGCTCCAGACACACCACAGTTCCCTGCAGCCCCAACTTGAACAGCACAGGGCAAGCCAGTCACCTGGGCTGGCAAGCCCCTCTGTCAGGGAGGGGCATCTGGGGGGGCCACCCTGAGCACCTCACACCCTTGCTGGGTGGTCACAGGGGCTGGAGCCCGCAGACCCCTCCCCCTTTGTCTGCTGCTGTAGCATTGGTGGGGGGAGGGGGCACTGGTGCTTCTTCCACAGCTTTCCTGCTGGAGAAAACCACCGAATGGCTCCCAGCCAGGCTGCTTACTAAGCCTTATGGAGAAACAGAGCCCTTTGCCAATCCCCAGGAGGCTGTATTTCCAAGGGAATTTGCAAGAATAGAAGTTGTTTTCATCTTCAATGAAGATACGGAAAGATTCATCCCCTCCCACTACCTCCACTCCTTAGATCCCAACCACTCTAAGCACATACCCTTCCTTGCAAGGGAATTTGCCCCCACCCCCTCCCTGCCAGCAGCCAGCCTCATAAAACATTCTCAAACTTTGCCCCGGCGGGCATTTCTGTCCGGCTACATTCAGACAGGCCCCTCTCCTAATCCCTTGGCCCATCTTCCTCCAGCTCTCCATCCACCAACTGTAGCAAAACGGCATCTTCCAGGAGCAAATGCGCTCCAGTTCGAGGGGAGGGGGTAGCTGGGCCCTGGGCCATAGGATTGGAGGAGGGAGGGCTTCTTTACGGAGAACTGGAAGAAGGGAATTTCCGTTTTTTAAAGCTCTGGGCTAGGTCCTCCACAGACATCATTTCATTCATCTTCATAAACCTGAGCACAGCTACAGTGATCTCCATTTAACACGGAAGGTAGACTGAGGCTTAAAGAGGTGAGCTAAGTGTTTAAGCACAAGCCCAGCGTCTGACACCAGTATGTATGTATGTGTGGATGGATGAATAAATGAATAGATGAACAAAGGAGCAGATGAACAAACAAATGAATGAAGTAAATTGGGAACCAAAGTCAGGGCTCTTTCAACTGTACCGCCCGCCTGGGGGTCACCTGGAGCCATTGTGAGGGATCCCTTCAGGGAAATACACTGAAGGCTTCCCAGGCAGTGCTAACTCCTCCTCATCCACGTTTCTCTGGCTGCTGAGGGTCCCCGCTCAGCAACAGGGGATGAGGGCCGCACCAGAGGGGCTTAGCACCTGCTCTGAGACCCACGTTACTACCCAGGCTCGTCCAAAGCAGTCAGCTGGGAGTGCTAGTTGGAAGAAAGCTCTCACAGAAAGCTGAAACACAGAGGTTTGCTGTGGAGCACAGATTCCGAGTCTCCACCCGGATCTGGAGCTGTGGGTGTCACGGGACCTGCTGCCCAGGCCTGACTTCTTATCTCCTCTTCCTAAGAACCAGGTCCCATGAAAACCACGTTGGAGAAGACAGAGGCGAATGCGTCCTTTTATTCTTTCTCTCTTTTTCTGTGTTCTGTATCCTTGCCTAGTTTTCTTTGACTTTGGCCTCGGTTTATCTGACATTGCTGAAGGCACAGCTTCCCTAGCTCGGCACCACGCCTTGGGCACTGTGGGTATTCCTTGAAGGTGTCGTCAGTTGCATTGAGTTGACAGCTGCCAGACACATCACCTTCATCTTGTCTCAACAGGAAGGAAGAGAGCCCCTGTCATAACCAGGAAGAGAGGAGGGGAGGAGCCACCGGGAGGTGGGGAGCTCCAGGGGGTCCCTGAGTTAGGAAGCCTTGTCCTTAGTTGGCTCACTCTCAGGCAGCCTGAAGCCTCGGACAAAGAGCCCACAGTGTTTCTGAGAAGCCCACCCAGTCGCCCATGGCCTGGGCATGCTGGCCAGGCCCTGATGGAATTTGACTTGAAGGCGTGCCATTAACTGAAAGGGAATGAAGAATTGCAATACGTAGCTGGGAGGTGTTCTTGCCTTAGAGGCCTGTGTCTTCAGCCCAGGCTGGGACCCTGAGGAGGCTCTGAGCCATGTGGGGATGTCATAAAAAAGTGGGGTTCAGGCCCGAAGTTGATGCTCTAATTAGCAACCCCCCCGCTTCTAATTTAACGTAGCAGGGGGGATGGGAAGAGAGCACCAGCTGGTTGGAGGAAAAGGAAGTCAGATTTTATTGCTTATTTTTTCCTTTCTTCTTTTTTTAAAAAAAATATATTTTTATTGATTTTTTACAGAGAGGAAGGGAGAGAGATAGAGAGCTAGAAACATCGATGAGAGAGAAACACTGACCAGCTGCCTCCTGCACACCCCTCACCGGGGATGTGCCCACAACCAACGTACATGCCCCTGACTGGAATCGAACCCGGGACCTTTCAGTCCACAGACGGACACTCTACCACTGAGCCAAACCTGTTTCGGCATATTTTTTCCTTTCTAAGCTGGATGCTTCTCTAGCTACAGAGGACTCCCTTCTGACAAACCCCTCCTTCCTTCTCAGTAGTCACCCTTTGTGTTGAGTATTGACATTTTGCCTCTTATTGAGCAAGGGGTGCAAGCAGCTTGCCTGGCTTATGGCTGGCCCCACTCCCACCCCCCAAAAACTCCTCAGACTGCTGTTTGTGCCCCAATGAAGGACCAGCCACATGGCAGCATGGGGTCAGGAGCAGTCCTCGGGGCTGCCAGCAGCTTCTCCTGAAGTCGCAGTACTTCCCACGTCTGAGGAAACGCAAGGAAGCACCAAGGAGCCATTACCTGAGGCCTAGCATCCGGGAGTGGAGTGCTCTTGGCCACCAGGCAGTGGGGACCTTGAGTGCAGCTGGCAGGGTCCCTGGCAGCCTGTGTGGTAACTGCTGTGCCAACCCAGTCAGGGCAGAGAAGCCCAGTCGCATGAGCACATTTCTTTAAGTGTCAGAGAGGTCTCCTGGCTCCGCGCATCTGGGACCATGAACGTGGCCTCAGGGGCAGCAAGGCAGGGTAAGGCAAGCGGCCCTATTGCTTCTCATGTTAGAGGAGTACACTAGCTAGCAGACCTGTATGCCCATGATCATTAGACATCACAGACACACATGCATTTCATTGAGATGAAATTCATGTAAGATGCAATAGGCGTTAGAGGGTACAGTCGGTGTCTCAGTGCATTCACGGGTTGTGCAGCCACCACCACTCTCTGGTTTCAGAAGATCTTTGTCACCCAGAACCCCCCTCACCCATTAACCATTTCCTATTCTGCCCTCCCCCAGTCCCTGGCAACCACCAATCTGCTTCCTATCTCTATGGATTTGACTATTTGGAATATTTCATATAAAAATCATGCAATATGTGATTCACTGTCTTTGGCTCTTTTCCTTAGCATAAAGTCTTCAAGGTTCATCCAAATTGTGTATCAAGATGTCGTTGCTTTTTGCCTGGCGGGCATGATTCAATGGTTGAGCATTCATATGACTATGAACCAGGAGGTCACAGCTTGATTCCAGGTCAGGGCACATCCCAGGTTGCGGCTTGATCCCCAGTGTGGGGCATGCAGGAGGCAGTGGATCAATGGTTCTCATCATTGGTGTTTCTGTCTCTCTCTCCCTCTCTCCTGAAATCAATTATATATATATATATATATATATATATATATATATATATATATATATATATATATATATAATTGATATATATATATATCAATGCTTTTTATGGGTAAATAATATCCTATTGCGTGTATAGATCACAATTTGTTTATCTATTTATCCATTGATAGACATTGGGCTGTTTCCACCTTTTGACTATTGTGAATAGTGTTGCCATGAACATTCGTGAACAAGCATTGGTTTGAGCACCTCCTTTCAATTATAAACCTAAGACTGGAATTACTGGCTATATGGTCATTCTGTTCTACTTTTTGAAGAAATGCATTTTGTATTTGATCCTCCCAGCACCCTGTGAGGTCGAAGGGCAGATATTAGACAGAACACATATTAAGCATCTTGCTCATTACCTAGCACATATGAGCTTGATAAATGAAAAAATGTCATTTTTATCAGATGCAGAAACTGAGGCTGAGACTGGAAGTAGTTGCTCAGGCACTGTAAGGGGTGGAATCAGAACTAAGTTGAGGACTTCCAGTTTCTGGTACATAGAGCCAGTCTTCTTGGGATAGATTTCAGGACCTCAGCCTGCAGCTGCTCCCCAGATAACAATCCAATAGAATGAATGTCTCCTTGGGCTCAGGGGCCTGCCCTGCCCTGGCCCACGATAAAGAGACAGGACAGCCAAAGCCGGTTTGGCTCAGCGGTAGAGCATCTGTCTGAGGACTGAAAGGTCCCAGGTTCGATTCTGGTCAAGGGCATGTACATTGGTTGCGGGCACATCCCCGATAGGGGGTGTGCAAGAGGCAGCTGGTCGATGTTTCTCTCTCATCGACGTTTCTAGCTCTCCATCTCTCTCTCTTCCTCTCTGTAAAAAAAATTAATCAAATATAAAATAAAAAAGAGACAGGACAACTGAGCCGAGAGCCCTTCGCTCTGCTCTACAGACCCTCTGCACTGTCCTGCCTCCTCCCGGGCCTTAGCCTCCCAGCAGCAGCCCCGACAGCAGGCAGAGTGGTGCTGACAGCTGGTTGAGTGGTCCCTTATCCTGACCTCCTATGTCAGAGCCCCTGGCTTTCCTGTCTTGATGCCCACTAGCAGAGGTAGATGGACTGACCCTGGGGGGGGGCATGTGTGTAACCCAGTCTGCCCCACTGAGGAAAGACCCATCTACTTGTCTCTTCTCATCTGGAAGCCCAACTAAGCATCTCACGTCTGCATCAGTGTTAACACCATCGCCCCAGAGGGACTTTAGCGGGCTGACCGGGGCCCAGAGGAAGTAAGAGACTTTCCAGAAGTTGGGCTGGAAGTGACAGTTCAAATTCCTGGCTGAGCTTTCTGGGGAGCTCCTCTTCTCTTATTCTCCCATTGTCACCCTACCCTGTAATACCAAGAGCAGGACACAGACTCCTGGAGGAGAGAGGGGCAACAAGCTCAAGCTGGACACATTCAGGAAGCTGTGGTTTACCCCTGCTTCCGGGCAGGACTCTGCCCTGAGGGGAGGAAGTGGGGAGGGGCAGACAGGCTGTCCTGGGGGACTTGGAGATTATTGCTTTGGGTCTTTAACCCATCCGTGGTCCCACCCTTGGGCCTATCCTTCTGCCCTCCCCTGCTCATTCCTCTCTTGTTAAAAGTATGTGGTTTTCCCCGATTCAAAAGAGTGGCAGCCACCCCCAACTTTTATGGTTCTGAAAATGTCAAGACCAGTTGGGAGTTGCTGTGGGTTTTTCTTCCCTAAAGAGAAGGCTGGAGAAGAGTCCTAGAGAACCCAGCTTCAGAGAGCTCCTGATCCTTAGGGGGAAACCTGGAGACATGCTAGCACACAGGTTTCTGTCTGAACCACCATTGGTTCCTAATGACACAAAGGTCAGCATGGTGTTTGTGGTCTGGTGAAAAGAGCACCGTCTGGCAAAGGACAGTGTCATCGTCATCATGGGGAAAAGGGACAGGGGAGTGATGGGCAGAGGACCTGGGAATAGGCACTGCTCTATTCCTTCATGATGGTTATGTGGGTATTGTTTTCCTAGAGCTTTGCATTTGTATTTTTTAAAAAATATTTTTATTGAGCAGAAACTGGTTTGGCTCAGTGGTAGAGTGTTGGTCTGTGGACTGAAAGGTCCCAGGTTCGATTCCGGTCAAGGGCATGTACATTGGTTGCGGGTACATCCCCAGTAGGGGTGTGCAAGAGGCAGCTGGTCGATGTGTCTCTCTCATCAACGTTTCTAGCTCTCTATCTCTCTCCCTTCCTCTCTGTAAAAAAAAAAAATCAATAAAATATATTTTAAAAAAATATTGTTATTGATTCCAGAGAGGAAGGGAGAGGGAGAGAGAGAGATGGAAACATCAATGATGAGAGTGAATCATTGATCAGCTGTCTCCTGCACCCCCCACACTGGGAATGGAGCCCACAACTCAGGCATGTGCCTTGACTGGGAATCGAATCATGACCTCCTGGTTCATAGGTCAATGCTCAAGTACTGACCCATGCTGTCTGGGCTGCATTTGTATTTTGTGCTTGTTTATATATGGGTGTTATTATTTTCTATAATAAAAATGTAAAGAAAAAGAACCCTGGCTTAAGAGTCAAAATATTTGAATTCAGCCCTGGCTCTTCCACTATTTGTCATGAGATCATAGGATAATCAATTTAAGCTCTCTAGTCTTCAATTTTCACATCTATAAATTGGGGTGAACAAACCTTTAAACTCTCAGGGAGGTTATGAAGGTTAAGTGAAAGTTGGGTATTGTTAATACCTGTAAATTACAAAGCATGATCCACATGTAGAAGATCATTTTATTTTAGGGGGAGCCAGAGAAAGGTGGGAATCAGCCAGAGAGCAGAGGCTGCTGGGAACCAGGCCGGCCAAGGAAAGGTCAACAGCCATGGTTTGGGGAAAGGATCGGTTGGATGTTTGAATTTCCTAAGGGTGCTGGAGGATCATATGAATGTCCTGAGGCTGTCATAAAGGGCCACAGCTCCAGCCCCTGAGTGCCCTGACCCAGCTTCGGTATAAGGTTTCATCTTGGCCTAAAAGAACAGAAATGCATTCTCTCTCCCGCAGTCCTATAGGTTAGAAGTCCAAGATCAAGGCATTGGCAGGGCCACAGTTTCTCTGAAGGCTCCAGGGAAGAACTCGTCCTTGCTCCTTCCTACCTCCTGGTGGCTCCCAGCAATCCCAGGTATGCCGTGGCTCTGTCCAATGCCTATAAAGGAAGGGAAGAGCATTGTTCAGTTGACAGTGTCACCCTACTGTGAAGATGAGGACACTGAGTCTGGGAAGGGCATAAAGGTGACCCAATCCCACTGCTGCTAAGAATGGTTTTCTAAAACATCAGTGGCGATGGCGTGTATGGTGAATTCAGCACAGTCAAAGCCTTATGATTTCAAAAATACCAGAGGGTTGATTCCTGGTCCAAGGATAGGAGAATAAGAAAACAAACTGTAGTCGAAACCAGAAACTAGGAAGCACGGCCTGTGGAAGTGATTAAGAGTGCAGGGCTCCTGAGACAGGCTCCCCAGCTATGTCATTCCCTCTGTCCATTGGCCAGTTCAGCACAGAGCACTGCTTTGGTCATGTGATGTGAGCCATGAAGGAAGGGACAAATTCAACCCCCCACTCTGTCTGCACCTAGAAGGGGCCACACTCCACCCTGAGGTGCCCTGACCCGGCTGTGATATAAGGCTCCAACTTTATATATATATATATATATATATATATATATATATATATATATATAATTGATTTTTTTACAGAGAGGAAGGGAGAGAGCTAGAAACGTTGATGAGAGGGAAACATCGACCAGCTGCCTCTTGCACACCCTCTTCTGGGGATGTGCCCGCAACCAATGTATATGCCCTTGACCGGAATTGAACCTGGGACCCTTCAGTCCGTAGACCGACGCTCTACCACTGAGCCAAACCAGCTTCAGCTAGGGCTCCATCTTGGTTTCCATGTTGCTGTTAGATTGTCTGTGGGTGCTCGGCCTGTCCACGTGACTTCCTCAGACAGAGAAACCCCAGAGACCACCTGGTGCGTGTTCAGCACAGCCCACCATTCAGGCACCTTCTGAATGCAAACACTGTGCCAGGGATGAGGACAAGGGGTTGGTTTTCCCACTTCAAGGAAAGCCCTACTTCCGAGAGACATTTCCTTTTTCCAACCCCCTGGCCATCTCCTTCCCAGCGGTCCAGCTCCCCAGCAGGTGGGGTTGATCTTCTTTAGCCCCCGACGACTTCCTGGGGCCATAGCCCCAGCTGCCAACCATTCGGGTCACCCCTCCAGGTGCAGGAGGAAAGAAAAGCCGCAGTGTTTGCTCATCTGACAACTTTGAAAAGAACCTTTCAGAAACGCCTTTGGCTGGCTCGGCAGAAACTGCTGCCACATATAGCAACAGTCTTGAGAACTTGTCTGTTCCAGCCTCTCCTTTCAACAGACTCGTCCCCTAGCGAAGACTAAAGATGCCCAGTGTTCATGCCCTACCACCTGGGCTACACTGGATGCGCCCAAAAGAGCCACTGAGGGAATCCGTATTCTGGAAATACCTTTGGATCAACAGCTCCCAAACCTGAATATACCTCACAATCCCCTGGTTCTCAGACCATTGTGTGCCTCAGAATTACCTGGTGGGTTGTCAAAACACGGGCTGCTGGGCCTATCTCCAGAAACTCTAATTCAGTTAGTCTGGGGTAGACAGAGAATTTGCATTAATAAGAAGTCCCCGTGAAATAAGCCAGTCAATGAAAGAGAAACACCACATGACCTCATTCATTTATGGATAATAAATGACATTATAAACTGATGAACCAAAAGATAGATATAGAGACAGTAAAGCAACAAGCAGACTGTCAAATTACAGTGGGGAGGGTAGGGAGATCTGGGGGAGATAAGAGATCAACCGAAGGACTTGTATAGAAGTACAACCAATGGACACAAAACTCTGGGGAGGGAGGGCATGTATGGGAAGGGGGGGCAATGGTAATATATGTACACAGATAATAATTTAATAAAAAATAAATTAAAAAAATAAGAAATAAATTAAAAGAAAAAAGAAGTTCCACGGAGTCCAGTCCAAGATCATGGTGTAGGAAGACCTTGAACTCACCTCCTCCCATGAACACATTGAATCTACACCTACAGTCAGAGCAATCTCCCCCCCCCCCAAGAACTGAGGGCTGACTGAACAGCTTTTGCACCTCAAATGAAAGAGAGAGACCACACAGAAATGAATAGGACAGATGGAGACATGGTACCACGGGAACTCCACCCACAACACACCCACCGGCAGAAGGGAGGGATCCCAGCAGAGCTTGTAAGCAGACTTGCCCGCCTGCAGCCCAGGGCAGAAGCAGTGGCTTACAGGGCTTCTTAAGTGAACGGGAAGGAGACCTATTTACTAATCCTCCAGCATCTGCCAGTGGGAGGGGAACTGTGGGAACTCTGGGGTCAGAGGCGCTGGAGAGCGCCATTTGTTGCCCTCCTCTTCACCTTAGACTCCTAGGCAGGAGCACAACCCAGGTGCGCTAGCCAGCTGGCCAAGGTCATCTTTCCGGGCCCCAGATCCACAGTAGCTCTGCAGCTCACTCCTAGGATTCACCGAGGCCCACACACGCTCCAGCCACAGCTCTCGGCACCAGCATAGCTTGCCCCATGGGATGCCCCTTGACCTGAAGAAAGGTGAAGGGATTAAGAAATACATTTTTGCCTGGACAGCATTGCTCAGTGGTTGAGCATTGACCTGTGAACCAGGAGGTCACAGTTCAATTCCTGGTCAGAGCACAGGCCTGGGTTGCACACTTGATTCCTAGCGGGGGGCATGCAGGAGGCATCTCTGTCATCATTGATGTTCCCGTCTCTCTCTCCCTCTCCCTTCCTCTCTGAAATCAATAAAAGTGTATTGGGATAAAAAATCTGACTTCAGAAAATGGAGGAAGGAGTGATGTAATTCATTAACAATGGCTACCACGGGTGCCCAGTGGGCAAGGGCAGGAGGGCCAGATACCAGACAACTCCAGGGCAGGTAGTCACCGGATCAAGCCTTCACTGTGAGGCAGGTGGAGGGGCCTAAGGCCTAAGGGTATAAGGAACTGGGCCTCAAGAGAAGGCAGAAAGCTGGATGTCAGGACTAGGCCTGCAGTCAGGGGTGGATAAGCAGCCAGGGGGCTTGACACACAGACTCAGGGCACTGGACTCAGCACCTTTAATCCCTCTTGCCGAGAGGCAGGGCTGGGACACAGGGCTGCTGTGGGTCCTGTGGGAGTGAGGGCCAGGCAAGGCCGCCTGCGGAGGCAGCCTGGACTGACCCGGACAGGAAGGAAGACGGATGGGTTCCTTGGGGCTCTCAAGTCCTGGCAGTACTGACCTCCTTGCCCTAACCTCCTCCACCCAGGCTCTGCTAAGGGACTGGCCAGGTCTGGACAAATCATTTGGGAAGTGTCTGAGGTCAGAAGAAAAGAAAATATCCAGGATCTGGAAGATACATTAACTTTTCCACAGAGTGTCCTGATTCCTGAGTTTCCATCGGGGAAATTCATGGGATGCACCTGCCTCCTCTGAGCCCCCGCCTGAGCCTCCTGACCTTGGTGCTTCAGCTCATCCTTCAGAAGACAAAGCTTTACACCCAAGAACTTCCACCTACGGTACCCACTCTCCAGCCTCTGGCCCCTGTGCAACCCTGGTTTATGCTTCGAGCTTGTGCACATTCCTAGCTGAGAACAGAAGGGGTCGTGTTGGGCTCACAAGTCAGTCCCTGGAGCTTCAGAATGGAGCCAATGAGCACGCAAGGCCCAAGCAAATGTAAGTTGGCCTGTGGGGAGACACGGGTCTCAGGGATCTAAGCAGAGCTGATGGGACAGACACAGCAAAGGAAAGGCACCTTCCCACCTTCCCTTTTCAAACAGGAAGACTGAAGAGCAGCTTTGGACTGGCACCCAGACATAAAAACCACCCTGAGGAGCAGTGCCTCTGCCCAGGCTTCCCCGAGAAGCCCTCATTTCTTCACCAGAGTCTCAGGGCCTCTGTCATTTTCCTTCTTCTCCTCACTGTGCCACCACCTGCCCTACCAAAGTGCAGTGGGAGGCACCAACTTTTCTAGCTCTCTCCCCGGCGCCTCTCCATCCCCAAACCAAGGGGGACATAGATGGGTCCTTCTAAAGATGTCTCTAGCCTGGCTGGTGTAGCTCAGAAGTTGAGCGTTGAGCCAGAAAGAGGACACTGGCTCAATTTCAAGAAGCCACCAGTTCGATTCCCAAGCAGGGTACGTGCCAGGAATTGTGGGCTCCATTCTTCTGTGGGGGACATCAGGAGGCAGCCTATCAATGATATTTCTCTCTCATTGATGTTTTTCTCTCTCTAAAAAATCAACAAAACATATTTAAAAAACAATGATGTCTCTTTTGGAAACAGACAGTACATAACAGAATCACAGCAATCCCTCCAGAGGTCTGTAACCCTTTCTACCAGGAGGGAAAGAGGAAGCTGAGCAGTAGCTGGTGGCTGGCCCACGGCGGCGGTAACGGCAGGCACAGCCTTTCTCGGGGTGCACATCTGTTCTTAACAGGGTTGCACATTCCTTGCAATCAGGGCAATGTCCTCCCCTCCTCGGGGACCCACAGGCTCTAGTGGTGTCTGGTACATAGCAGGTGCTCAATAGATGCTTCATTCCCTCATTAATCTTTTTCAAAAACATTTCCTGAGTTTACTTAGGTGCCAAGCATGGGGACTACAATGACAAATAGGACCGCAGTGTTCCTGCGGCCAAGGGACACGGGGAGTGGCTTTGCCTTCCTCAGAGGCACGGAGGGGCCAGCAGGCAGTGACACCTGAGTGCCCACACTGCATACAAATGGGGGAGACCATTCTCTCCCCTCAGCCCTCGCCGACTCCTTCGTTCTCCTCCGCTTATTGGTGTGTTAGGGACAGGTGGGAACGTTGTAGCTCAGCAATCTCTCCCTCTTCTTCCTCTTTCTTCTTCTCTACACCCTTCTCTCCTTTCCACCCCACACCTGTTAGACCCTGGTGTCGGCAAACTGCGGCTCACGAGCCACCTGCGGCTCTTTGGCCCCTTGAGTGTGGCTCATCCACAAAATACCACGGCCTGGGCGAGTCTATTTTGAAGAAGTGGCATTAGAAGAAGTTCAGGTTTAAAACATTTGGCTCTCAAAAGAAATTCCAATCATTGTACTGTTGATATTTGTCTCTGTGAACTAATGAGTTTGCCGACCACTGGCTTGGACAAAGGAGAAAGGGCCACTTAGGATGAGCAATCACATGGCAAAATGGCCAGAGCAGAGACTGGAGTAAGACTTTCTGAGACCAAATGTAGGCTTTGCTACTTATGAGCTGTGTGACTGAGGAAGACCCTCCCTACACCTCCGTTTCCTGGTCTTCAAAAAGAGGGAAGCAGCAGTGCCTACTTCCTAGGGTTACTGTGAGAAGGAAAAAAAGCAGCCGGCAGGTGGGGAGTGGCCACAAGTGTTATTATTACTATTCCCTCTGCTATTCCTATTATTACAAAACTAGAGGCCCCATGCACGAAGCTGGTGCAAGAGTAGGCCTTCTCTCCCCCCCAACCCCCCCTCAAATCCCCCCCATCCCCCCAGCTGCCGCCACCGGCTTCTCTCTGGCATCTGGGACCCAGGCTTCCCTTGCAGACCTGGCTTTGTCTGGAAAGTCATCCGGAGAGACGTCCAGCCTAATTAGCATACTATGCTTTTATTATTATAGATTATAAGCTCTGATATCTGTCTCCAGGAACATCCCTCATCTCAGATTGCATAGAAATGACTTCCTCAAGCCAGTAGTTTTCAAACTTCTGTGGCATCTGGATTATCAGTGGAGCTACCGATGCAACCAAGGGGACCGAACTCCAGGAGGTTTCGTTTCAGGGGGTCTGCCTGTGAATGTGTAAGCTTAGCACTCCCCTGGGCATTTCCGGTGAACTCCAGGGACCGCCAGCTTTGTGCAGGGCACTGTTTCCCATTTCAGGCTTAGGGACCTTACCCTATCGCTCCTGACCCTCGGGGCTGGCTTAACCAGGACTTTGTCACCACAGGAAAGACACCTGGGGGCGGGCTTTGCATGTATTTGCATGTAGACCATCAGGAAGGGCTGTGGACAATCCCTGTGATGGAGAAAGGGTTCATCAGATGGGACTCGGACACCGTAATCTCAACCTCCAGTGTTGGAGCCATAACCGGCCTAGAGGTGTCTGAGTGCTAGGAGGGAGCGAGGAAGCAGGGGCCCCCAAGCCAGAGGAACTTACCACTTTGGTAAGGGCTGTAGCCCCTTCTGGCTCAGGACGTCTGGCTGCTTGCCTTGCCCTCTGCCTCCACCCAGCTCCCTGGTTTCCCCTACTTATCCCAGCAGGCTGCTTCCCAAGCACAGCTGTGTGGTGCTATTCACTAGACAGCGCTGTTTAAGTTACAGGACTGCCTTGAAGGCCTTTCGTAATCTGAACTCCCCCTTCCCCCCCTCCCCCATTAATTTTGTACAAAATGGTTTTGCTCCGCCAATCAGCTGAGATTAACTAGGAATATAGAAGCTGAGCGAAGAGGGGTTCAAGTCGTGAAAGGGGGAACAGGAACAATATTCTGGGGGTGGTGGGAAGGATGTGTATAAAGGTGATGGGCCTCTGGGGTGATGGCACTGGCCATTGGGACATTCACAGCCCCTAGGGGAACAATCCATAAAATGATGTGGAGTAGGGTGGCCAACAGATGGTACCGGTTGCCACATCAATCCTGGCACTGCAGACCCAGGGAGGCCTCAGAATGCTTCTGAGGAGAGTGCTGAGGGGGCCACGTCCATGAACTTGGAATCGATGTGGAGATGACAGCGAGTGACCAACCCCGCAGGAAAAGTCAGTGAAGCAGCGCAGTGTCTCCGAACAATAGACGCAGCCCGGATGAAAGTGTTGCCAGTGGAAACAGGATTCTTTCAGAGACGCAAGGAAAGCATCTCTGAGGACCCACGAATGGGAGGGTGTGATGCAGTGGCAGTAAGTTTTACTGGACTAGGAATAGAATGCTGCCCGCAGGTTCCCGGGATCTCATCTCCATGTGTCCCACTCCGGGAAAAGCCCAGCCTCGTCTTCAGCAAGCCCAGGAGGAAGGCCAGTGGCCAGAAGTTCTGTGTCCCACCACAGCTTAATCCCGTCAGCCTCCGGTCCCGCTGCAGCTGCATGGCCGTCCCCAAGCTCCTGTCTGGAGTCTGCCCAGGAGTCTGCGAGGCAGCAGGGCCCTCGGCGGCTGCTAGGCCTGCATGGCTCTTATGGAGAGAGGACTCACAAGCAACGAATGGGGTGAATGTGTTTTATGAGGTGATGGGAGGAGAGAGAGAAGAGAGAAGAGAGAAGAGAGAAGAGAGAAGAGAGAAGAGAGAAGAGAGAGAAGAGAGAAAAGAGAGTAGATGAAGAGAGCAGGTTTGCCTCTCTGACGCTTAGTTTATTATTATTTTGGGTTTGGGAAGGACCAGATGCCCTTTCAAACTAACCAAATTAACTTCCCAATCCTTCACGGCTGGCGTTGGCTCTCACCCTAACCAACCCATTTCCTTGCTGTTGGGGGATTCTGTGTCCCTTACCGAATCCAGTCCTCTTCCCAGGCTAGACCCTCCCCTTTAGGGTCACCATCGTGGCTTCTACTGGGCATGCACCCAATGAGGAATTTCTCCTTTATTGTTTTATTCAAACCCCCTTGGTCCAGGTGAGTGGACCTGTAGTACCCGGGGAAGACTGAGAAGATCAAAAAGCTGCTCCTTCCTCCCTATGGGGGCTGGGGGCATGTTAATCCCCTTGAGGAGGGCAGGGCAATGCTGTGGTCCCCTGGGGTGTCTGAAGCGGTAACTTCCAGACTTAATCAGGCTTCTGTCTGATTCAGCTCCCTGGTTTATTAGTTTAATAATTTCCAATTCCCTTTGCTTCCTTCCTTTATTAATATCTAACTACCTATGCTAACAAAGATGCTGCAGGCAAAATAGGAAAGTCAGAGTTGGAGGTCTGGGCACGCAGCTACGTTCCAGCTGCCCTTGTGATGCCCTTGAGCCATGTGACTGGGTTCCAGGCACTGGAATGTGGAGAAACCTAAGCTGCCACTTCCAGGCTTGAGTCAGAAGCCTCCTGAGTACAGTGTTCTATGTCTTCCCTTCCATGTGGGGAGTGAGGGGGGAGGGGGGAGGGAGTGGACTACAGAGAGGAGGAACCTAGATACCAACCATTGCTGGGAGGAGGGCTGCTTGCTGATCAAAGAGATCCCTTCTGGACTTTATGTGAGCAATTCTCTATCATAGCAGAGCCATATGTTTTTTAGATTTTGTTGTGCTAGCATTTAGTGTTATCTTAACTAATACAAAGAGTGAGGGTGGGACTTCCAGGGGCTCAAGTCTGAGAGATCTTAAGGGTGAAGGAGAGACAATGCAGCAAGGTCTGTGTTCCAGGAGGAAAGTTCTTTCTTGTCAAGGGAGGGGTCCAGGAAGTAGAAAAGGACTCAGGAATGTGAGGGTGGGGCAGAGGAGAGGTATAGACCAGCCCAGAGCAGGGGATGGGAGGGGTTACAAGGGAGAGATAAAAGATAGATAGGTAGGTAAGTAGGCAGATAGACAATAGATAAATAGATGGATGGACTGATGAATGGATAGATAGATGATAGATAGATAGATAGAAGATAGATGATAGATAGATACAGAAAACACAGGTTGGGAGGCTGAGATGCAGCGTCTGGGAGGGCACAGTAGCCTTCCCACGGGTAACTTGAGTCTCCTAACATATTCCCTTTTGCAACCTCTCCATTTTGACTCCACTTTTGCTCCTTTTCCTTCTATTTTCTACTGAGAAGAGGAACTTGCCGCTTGTGCAGAAGGGCCAGGCCAGACCTTCAAGAAATGCCAGCCCCTAGAAAGACATAAATAAATGGAATCAAATGTTAACTGAGCAGAGGCAGCTTCCTTTCATATTTGCACTAACAAATATTAAGCAAATCAATCACCTTCAGGGTTGCTTCTGTGGGAGGGAAAGGAGGAGGGAGGAGCAGGATCTAGGATCTAAGGCCAGCTGTCTTAGCTGAGAGTTAGGTGCATTTCAAGAGGGAGAAAGCTTTCAGTTAAAAGCTGTCTCAGTGTTGATCAAAAGGAAAATTGAGTCAAGTGAACTACAAAGTAATATCTGACCCTGGGGGAAATGGCAGGCAAAACCCTGCCAGCCCCCAGGCCTGGAGGGAACACTGAGCTGATTATTGCTTTGCCTACAAGTTCTGTTCAAATAAGATGGTATTTAAAGGGGCAGTGTTTACCCAGCTGTGGCCTCTGAGGGAGCACAAAAGGTTCGAGAAGGGGTTTGGGCCATCCTGCTATGCCCCGCGGTTGCTCCCCTCTGCCTCGAGGGCACAGCAGCGATGCTTTGACTTCTTCAGGGCCTCCTGAAGGAAAACTTCCAAGGGTTTAGGCCTGGAGCCTTGAATTCAAGAAAATGCATATTTTCTTTATAACCCTGCTCTTAGGAAGTCTACAGTGCATCTAACTAAGCTGACACTAAGCTGTCATTTCTTTGCAAGTGACTTCTCTTTTCTCTTACTGATTGTAAGATTTTTCTCTTTGGTTCTATTATTCTTTGGATTCCTTGAAATGTGTCTGGGTGTGAGATTCTTTTTGTTTATTCTTCTTGGACTATGTTGTAGTCCTCTATCAATGCATTTGTGTCTTTCCTGAGGTCTGGAAAGTTCTCTTCAAATATTATTTCTCCTCCATTACTCTCTTCTCTCCTTCTGGGACTCTGTTAGATTTTTATTGAGGTAGACTTGACATATAACTTCATATTAGTTTTTTATTGAGGTAGACTTGACATATAACTTCTGTTATATTTTTATTGAGGTAGACTTGAGATATAACTTCATATTAGTTTCAGGCATAAAAAGGATTCAGTTTCTAAATATTTTGTGGGCCCTAACTGGTTTGGCTCAGTGGATAGAACATGGGCCTGCAGACTGAAGGGTCCCAGGTTCAATTCTGGTTAAGGGCATGTACCTTGGTTGCAGGTACATCCTCAGTAAGGGGTGTACAGGAGGCAGCTAATCGATGTTTTTCTTTCATCAATGTTTCTAACTCTCTATCCCTCTCCCTCCTTCTCTGTAAAAAAATCAATAAAATATGTTTAAAAATATTTTGTGAAATGATCACCACAATAAGTCTAGTTAACATCCATTACTACACATAATTACAACTTTTTCTCTTGTGATGAGAACCTTAAAGATTTACTCTTAGCAACTTCTAAATATACATTACATCATTATTAACTATAGTCACCATACTGTGCATTACTCCCTATGACATATTTATTTTATAACTAGGAGTTTGTATCTTTTGACAGCCTTCACCCATTTCATCTCTTATCCCCCAACACTCCTACTTCTCCCACCCCTGACACCCACCTCTGGCAATCACCAATTTGCTATCTTTGAGCTCAATTTTTTAAAGATTTCACAATGAAGCAACATTATATGATATCTGTCTTTTTCTACCTGGTTTATTTCACTAGCATAATGCCCTCAAGGTTCATTCATGTTATTGCAAATGGCAAGATTTCTTTCTCATGTCTGAGTGATATTTCTGTGTGTGTGTGTGTGTGTGTGTGTGTGTGTGGTTTTCTTTATCCATTCATCCACTGATAGGCACTTATGTTGTTTCCATCTTGGCTATTATAAATAATTAGAGGCCCATTGCATGAAGATTTGTGCAGTAGGCTTTCCTTCCCCTGGCTGCTGGCACCAGTTTTCCTCTGGCACCTGGGACCTGGGCTGCAGTGGAGCCAAGCTTTCAGCCTTCAGGCTTGGCTCCAGCCAGAGTGTAGCCTTTAGTCGTCAGTCTTCACTCCATGTCTGCATATGCAAATTAACCCACCATTTTGGTGGGTTACTTTGCATACTGACTCCTTATTGACTGGTGGACATCATGGAAGTACAGTCAATTTGCATCTTTCTCTTTTATTAGTGTAGATGTCTAGTTCCCTACTCATATTTGGCATTCCACTTTCAAATTTCTTTAAACATTTCATATATCATAACTTTATATTCTGTATAATTTCATTCTGTATATATTCTAATAATTTCAATACCTGAAGCCCTTGTGGAGAAACAGAGGCTATGCTGGTGATTATGACAAGCAAGGAGGTCAGCAGCTGTTATACATTAGGTGCTCAGCAAATGCTAATTTCCTTCCTGTCAGAAACTCCCCAATACACACCTATGAGGACAGGTGACTTCCTGAGGATCCCCTCCAGCTTTGGGTTTTCATGGGATGAAAGCACATCTGAAAGTATTCCTGGTCGTTGGGAACCTGTGATATCTACTATTGTAGCCTTAACTCTGTGTGTGAGCAATAAGAAGAGGCATTGACTTCTCTGAAGTAACACAGCCCTCTGGAACTGAGTTGGCAGGACTGGGATGACTAACAGCATAGACCACCTGGTATGAATCCTGGATCTATCACTTAATCTGTCATTATCTCTATGACCTTGACCAAGTGTCTTTACCTCTTCATGTCGTTTTTCCCATAGGAAATATCTTAGGGAAGGTAATCATTATCCTTTCACAGTCACCATGGAGATGAAATGAGTTCGTGCACATAAAGCCCTTGACCCAGGCCATCATGATAAATGCCCAATAAACATGAGGTAAGTATATTTTTAAAGTTTCCAGAGGTCATCCTGTTGAATTAGGAATCTATGTTCCTACTCCTAATTCACTTTAGAGAGGCCAGTCTCCTCCTCTTAGAATCCCCTGGAAGAGATTTCACAAACACTTCAGAAAGTCCTTATATCAAATGGCCCATACACAAGAGACATTTCCCGGTTTTAGCTTCATTTTCTTCCAACAATCTTGTGTCTTTTTGTATGTTTCCTTGTCCTCAAAAGGATGGAGTGCACGGCCCCTGACCCCTCACCCTTGTGCAAATGGATGACAGCTACAAACAAGCTCCTTCCCTTTGAATAGGGAGTGGAGGGACAAGATGTTCTAGAGGCAGATGGTAGTAGCTGGAGAGAAGCAAGGGATACATGATACACTCAAACCTGCCCTTTCAGGGGCCACAGCCTCTCACCCATCCCTCACAACCTCTCCTCTAAAGAACTTTTAACTTAAACAGAAACCCTGTCCCTGAATAAAACCAACAATCCTTATCATGACAGAAAAATGTAAGTAGTTGGTATTTTTCCATGACACATAGGGAGAACATAGTCTTTAAAAAGAAAAATGTTCAGTGTGGTTTTATAATTTTTTCTAAATGTTTCAGTTTTTCTATTTTTATAAGATGACAACACTCTCCAAGCGTTTCAACCAGGTTTGCAAAAAGCCACTGGGCTTGCTCCTGCACACACACACAATCACATCTGTCTATGCAAAAGCAAAGACAGGAACACACACAACTACATGCCTGTGACTCTGTACCCATTCAAACACACAGGCATCTACAAATGGCACTCAACCATGCCTTTCTACACACACACACACACACACACACACACACACACACCTGCAAACATTCAGGTTCACAATAGATGGCTATACTACATCCTAACATATGGACAAATAGGAACTAGGAAATAGAGCCATTTCTGGAGTGTTACGGGCATATACCAACATGAGTGCATGTACATAGTGCATCTTTAGTGTGGCTAATTTACCATTAGGTTTTGAGGTAGGGAATAAAGTTGTATATTTTCAGGGAGGATCAGACATTAGGTGAATTCCTAAACCTGCCAGTTTCCCATGTCCTCCTGTCCTTGGCCCTCAAGTGAGATGACTGAGCTTTGGATGGAATTTGGGGCTGGAAGGTTATTCTAGCTTAGAATAGGGGATCTTGGGCCACGGGCCTTGAAAGAGTCCCATGGAGGCTAAGCAATGTCCACTGTTAAAACAGAAATACATGGCCCCACCACTGGACACAAGTGTCCAGAAAATAGCAAGTTCGTCCTGTGCTGCAGCCAAGGAACAGCCAGGTGCCAGTTGTGCCCCCAGGGAAGGCGGAGAGCAATGCAAGCAGACTGTGTCCTCTTGTAGGAGAGAGACAGGACGGCAGGAAGGGAGGGAAATCTGAATCTATAAGCTTTCTTTTTATACAAACCAGACTCATAAGTTGTCTTAGCTCAGCTGGAATTCACATCACAGCTGCCCTATTTACTTATCTGCCGGCTGCATTCCTCAGGACCAGTTTTGTTCCTGTTCAGAGGGAAACCAGGCAGCGTTTGGAAAATATTTCCTCAGCAAGCTCCTCAGCACTGCTGTCGGAGGGAGACCATCTGATCAAGATGCCCTTCAAATAAGTAGATGCAGTATTTCCCCCTCCCTGCACAGAGGAGGGTGCATGGATAGGGCAGAGAAAATAGCAGGATCCTGAGGTGCACTGGTGCGTGGTCATTCTTACTGATCTCCCTTGAGTCCAGTGGTTGCTTGAGTACATGTTTGCCAACTGGGTCTTTTTTAGGAAGGGGGTATGGGGATGATTTGTAACATCTGCTTTTTTCCAGGGCCTATGTGGATTGAATACAGAGGTAGGAATTGGATGCACAGTGGAACTCCATTTAATAACATGTCTTTCAGATAGGTAGAACAGATGCACATAACCTTGAGAACATAATAATAAAATTCAATAAAATAATCAGCAAATGGTGAGTTTTGAGTGTTTATTACCTTTGTTTTTTAAGGTAATATAATGATCAGTTTACATAATTTAATTTTAAGTGATGTATGCTTTTAACAACCAGCTCACAAAATTCTGGAAAATTGAGCGGTCAGTTCTTGTGAGCCAGTGTGATCTGGCTCCAGAGCACAATGCTGGAGTCACCGAGTAGATATGTTGGTGTTAAAACCACTCCCATTGGAAGCCAAGGCACATCACCAAGGGAGGCTTAGAATGGGCTCCATTTCCTTAAGGATATTCTGTCCTCAGGAAGGCACAAATAAAGGTTTAAAAACATCATGTTTGTATTTTTATTTTGAGTGTTTTTTTTTTTTTTAATTTGTTCTACCTCCATGTATATTTCACCAGAACAGCTTGACACACAGGTCAGGAGGTTCCATCTTGCTTGGATAGATACTAATCACATATACTTCAAGCTTACCCAGTCAAGATAATTCAACAACTGCTAGTTTCATACCCTTGAGATCCTCGTCTTCTAAGAAGAGTTCTCTGGTTGGCATTCCCTGGGTCATAGTCTTTGCCATTGTAACTGGGGTGTTCTGGAGGATCTGTAGCTGTATGTCTTTCCCGTTATTTCCTGGACCTCACCTGAAGGAGCTGGGATACTACTTGTCTCCCAAAAGTCTCCTGTGGTAAACAGTTGTACATGAGAGAGAAAACACTTTACCCAACTGGAGTCAAGGGGGTTACACATCTGCCCCAGCCTCTGTTCTTCTGAAAAATTACTGAGATTTATCCAAACTATGCAGATCCAGAAGTGGCAGTGCGAAGATGAAAGAGTATAGGGACATACGCTTTGAGGAGAAAAATCCTATTAGTGGTGTCGCAAGGTGGAGAACTGAGGTGGATCTACAGCACCAGCAGTTTGCTGAAGGACATGCAGAGCTTGCCAGGGACAGAAGAATCAGCCAATGAATCATCAGAAGACTCCGAAGTGTTTGAAGAGTGGCGAGGTGGTAATGAAAGGTGTCAATATATTTCTGTCTTCTATTTTAGGGTTCTCTATGATGGCTGCCTACAGACACAGTCAGTCCCGCACTTCTTCAGACTCATCGGAAACTTTGCTACATTGGCCCTGAAATTTAGTGTTCCTTCATCCCACTTCTGTCTCCACTTCTCTCCTAGCCGAAGGTACATTCTACGGCTCTTTGATGTCATCACCCCTTGCGCATGTCCTTGTCTTCACTCAGCATTCTCACCGAAAAGCCCTAACCTCAGGTAGACCAGCGCCCCATTCTGCACCTTTCTCAGTTGAGAGGAAAACCACAGCTTCATGGACTGGTCCTCCTCTGAATGCATCACATGCATCTGAGATGACTCCGCTGTAAAAAGGCTCATCACTGCCTGGCAATCCAGCTCCTTCCCTAGTCAGTTCACCCCCAATTCCCAACTGCAGGAGACAAACAGCCCTGCTCCTGTTGAGGCAGGTCCCTCCCATGAAACACTGGGTGATCCCATCTCCCACATCTACCAAAGACTTTTGGTCCTGAAGTTATACTTTTATTTTCTAAAACCTCAATTATTAAATTTCTTATAATATGAAGACTTCTCTCCCTCAGTACTGGTCTGCTTCACATCAGAAGCTGAAGGGGACAGGAAGGATTGTGATCAGCTGATCCTTTATTTACCCACCTTGTACATCTCATTTCCCATCCCTCAATAAGCAACACCCCCTCCCCAAAAAAGCAAACAAACAAAAGAAAACAAAACAACAACAACAACAAAAAAACGTTGCTCAGGGGGAAGGAGGAGAAGTAAGGAGCAGAAAGAGTCTTACTTGGTGGGTACTGTTGTAGTATGGTGCTGGTATATTTTGGCCTAGTGATGTTTAAAGCTGGTTTTCTCCTCTTGGGTCTTATGTTTCTTGTCCCTGTTGGAGTCCTCTGATGGCAGCTGCCCATTTGCCATTCCCCCCTTAGCTCATGGGTACACTTTAGTACACATGTCCTTCAATTCTTTGGGTTTCTTGTTGGGGCCCCTCGATTCTTCCAAGCAGTCTTCATGGACAGGGTCTCTACTACAGGCTTCTATCAGCATTTCTCTCTTACCATGATGAGGGTACAGCTCTCTCTACACTTCTATGCCAATGCACTAACTAGCCAGCCACAGTCTCTTGCTTTTAATACTGTTATAGGCATAGATCAGCACCAGACTAGTGATGTCTAATATTCTCCAAGTGGTCCCTTAAATATCTAATCACTGGGTTTATTGTGAAAGGTAAGCTTCTTTCCTCTTCTACAACACTCCTACAACTCTCCCTCCTTCCCCCCCAAAAAATCAACACCCCCCTCCACTTCAATCTCAAGCCTTTAATATTCTCAAGTCGATATGCTTAGGGCTGCAGAATGGGTATGTATATATATCTTCTTTGCAAGTCCTGCATAGGTGGTTTAGCGCCTCACTCTGGAATGTGGGGCTGCTTTGCACCTATGGCTTTGTGCTAAGTTTGGGTTCTCAGTCCAAACTGTGGGAGAAAGAATTGTATTTTAGTATCTTGTTACACCTCTCCATGCCTCTCTATAACTGAATCCGCATGATGTCACATTACATAAAGGATTGAGAAAGAAAAGCTGACACAGTGAATAGAGAAAATAATTGTGGAATCACCGAGTCCATTCGGGCTGCTGTCACACCACAGACTGAGACGCTCATAAATACCTACTTTTCCCAGTTCTGGAGGCTGGAAGTGTAGGATCGGGTGCGGCAGATTCAGTGCTTGGTGAGGGACTACTTGTTGCCTCACCGACAGGTGTCTTCTTGCTGTGTCCTCACAGGGTGGGAGAGCAAGGGACCTCGGCGAGGTCTCTTTTCTAGAACATTAATTCTACTCGTGAGAGCTCTGCCCTCATGACCTAATTACGTCCCACCCCCTAGGACTATCATTGTGAGTGTTAGGTTTTCATATATGACTTGGGAGCTGGGACACACACACATCCCGTCGATAGCAGTCATTTTCATAGCGGAGCCCCAGGGCAAAGGCTATGAACACCCTCCAAGTTCCATTTCTCCCAGGATCTGATTGTTCATCTTTTCCTGAGTTCCTGTGTCTGTCTGTCTGCCTTCCCATTTGCTGAAGCAACTTGAATGAGCCTCCAAAGGCCCAGCCAGAGAGCCCTCTAATGCTGCATTGCTTCTCACCAAATGCTACTCTCTCAGAGTCAGGCCCGGGACAACTAGGGACGCTTCCAGCACAGGCGCTACAGCACAGCAGCTCTTCAGGGCTTCCGCAAGGCCAGGTGCAACCTCTTTGCTTAATAGTTCCTGATTTCCTGCTAGGAAACCACTGTGTTTTGTTAATCCTCAGCCGAGGATATTTTTCCATTGATTTTTTAGAGAGACTGGAAGGGAGGGGGAGAGACAGAGAAACATTGATTTCAGTAGTGTTTCCCAAACTTGGCTCATGATGAGAATCACCTAGTGGGGTTGTTAAACTACAGATTCCTGAATCCCAACTAAAAAGTGCTAACCTAGAATTTTTGGGAATATATAGGTAAAATTGTATACTTAACCAGTGCTCTAAGAACCATCGTCTGGCTCTGTTCTTAGAGCACTAGTTAAGTATACAATTTTACCTACATGTTCCCAAAAATTCTAGTTTAGCACTTCTTAGTTGGGATTCAGGAATCTGTAGTTTAACAACCAGGTGATTCTCATCATGAGAGAAGTTTGGAAAACACTGCTTTAGAGAGACACATTGATTGGTTGCCTCCCACAGGTGCCCCAACCGGGCCAGGGATTGAGCCTGTAAATGAGGAATGTGCCCTTGACCAGAATCAAACCTGGGACTCTTCAATCCGAGGGCCAACACTCCAACCACTGAGCTAAACCAGCTAGGGCAGGAAGCCATTGTTTTTAAATGACAGGCAAGAGGAGGGGACATTCTGGGGACAGTGAACCCCATGCTTTCCTCCCAGGGGGTATTCCTCAAGTGTATGCTCACTGCCTGGGTTAAAGTAGAAATAAGATCTGTCTTTAATTTTCCTTTGAGGTTTAGATTCTTGTTGCAGGCTGGAAAAATGATGCTTATTCTTTAGACTCTGTTCTACTATTTATATTCTTTCTTTTCTTTTTTCTCTTTTTTTGTTTCTTAATTTTTCTTTTTGGTAGCAACGCCTGTGACTATGCTCCATGCTCATTAGCAATCATTTGTCTTTTTTTGTTCTCCTCATCGGTAGGAAAGTATTTGGAGTAAACTGCTTGCCTCTCATCGAAACCCATGAGAATGTTGTAGCTTTTTGTTCTTTTCTGTTTCCTATGGACATTTATCCTCTTATTATCTCACCCTATCATGTTTTTGTTCTTTTGAGGGCTTAGCTTTTATTATTTATGTTTTATACATAATTTCACTTTGTTTTCTTTTGAAATGTTTAATTTTGATTTTAAAAGATTCTTAACTACTTAGCTTTAAAAATAACCATTTATAAGGGTCTTCCCCCCGCCCCCGCCCGTTTTATTTTTTTCAAATTTCTGATCCAACTTTAAATGTTTCATTTTAATTTTCTCCTCTCTCTCTCTCTCTCTCTCTCTTTATTTTTATTTTTTTTATATTTAGTTTTATGAGTTCACCCTTGGCCATGCTGGCACGGCACACAAAGTTAGTGTTCCCTGTTATCAAATTGATTGCAAAAGTTCAGCTGTATAAACCAGTGGTCGGCAAACTGTGGTTCGCAAGCCACATGCAGCTCTTTGGCTCCTTGAGTTTTTAGCAAAGGCCAACGTAGGAGTACCCTAATGAAGTTAATAACAATGTACCTACCTATATAGTTTAAGTTTAAAAATTTTGGCTCTCAAAAGAAATTTCAATTGTTGTACTGTTGACTAGTGAGTTTGCCGACTACTGGTATAAACCATTCTTGGCTTGTGGGCCACACAAAACAGACAGCAGGCTGGATTTGGTCCACAGGCCATAGTTTGTTGATTCATGGGTTGGCCTTTTATGCAATGGGTAATAATCTGTTACTAATATGTATTTTGATGTTCAAATTGTCTCTGATGTGACTGGTATAGCACCTGCAGGCTGGCTTCTATGTCCTGTTGCCATTTCCTCATCATTCTCCAAACACTTCTGGACATTTAGCACAAGATGCTACAGGCTCATTTTGTATTTTTTTCTTCCCAGTCCTGAAAGCAGCCATTCCTTCAAAGAGCCCTGGACTCTTTCAGAGGATCTTGAAAATTGCTCAAAATGCTATAATATCTTCCATTTAGAAAAGAGAACAGAAAACCTCTCCCTTGATCCTCATTCCTGCTCCAGCTATTGCCCCATTTCTCTATACTTTACTAAACTTATTGAAAAACTATCTAAGCTTTCCCTCTCATCTTCTCCCTCTGAATCCTCTCTGGTCATTCTTTGGCTCCATCATCTCATTGAAACAATTCAGGCCACCAATGTCCTCCATCTGTCGCACATTGTCATCCTTCATTCTTTCTTATGCAGCCTCTCAGTCGTACATATGCCTTTTAAAATTTAAGATGTAATTGATGTCTCCCTGGCCTGCTGGCTCAGTTGGTTGGAGCATCATCTCACACATCAAAAGGTGGCAGGTTCAATTCCCAATCAGGACACATGCCCAGGTTGTGAGTTCGATCCTGATTGGGAGCATGCAGCAGGCAACTGATTGATGTTTCTCTCTAACATTGCTGTTTCTCTCTTCCTTCCTCTCTCTAAAATCAATTTTTAAAAACTTTAAAAATGTATAATTGATGTATAACATTATATTAGTTTCAGATGTATAAAAAGTTTGGTATTTGTAATTGTGAAATAACCACAATAAGTCTAGCTAACATCTGTCACCACACAGAATTATAGTTTTTTCTTTTTGCTAATAAGAACTTTTAAGATCTACTCTCTTAGCAACCTTCAAGTATACAATAAAGTATTGTTAACTATAGTCTCCATGCTGTACATTACATCCCCAGGTTTTTACATTTTAACTACCTTCACCCAATTTGCCCTCCCCCCACTCCACCCCCATACCTGCTGGCAACCAAAATCTGTTCTCTGTATCTATGAGATTGTTTTGTGTTTGTTTTTGTTTCGATTCCATGTATAAATCATATGGCATTTATCTTTCTCTTTCTGACTTATTTTACTTGGCATAATGCCTTCAAGATCTACCCATGTTGTCTCAAATGGCAATGACTTCCTTTATATGGCTGAATAATATTCCAGTGTGTATATGTGTGTGTGTGTGTGTGTGTGTGTGTGTGTGTGTGTGTGTGACAGCTTTATCCATTTATCTATCAATAGACACTTAGGTTGCTTCCATATCTTGGTTGTTGTAAATAATGATTCAATGAATACAGGAGGGCTAATATCTCTTGAGATAGTGATTTTATTTCCTTCAGATAAATACCAAAAAGTGCAATTCCTGGATCATATGGTAGTTCCATTTTTAATTTTTTGAGCAAACTCGGGGAAGGAAGCAGGACCCCCTCTCTGGCTCTGGAGCACAGGGGCCAACTGGGATGTGACCTGGTAATTCATAGATGATCAATGCTGAGGCTGGTGCTCTGTCCCCTGGGAAAAGCACTCTCTTCCCTGACACTGAGCCCGCCCATGGCCGGCAGGTCTCTCTGAGAGATGCACTCTGGTGCCTGCAGCCAGGATGATGGATGATGGATGAGCAGGCAAGGCTCTCAGGGCAGCTGAGGCCAGTGGGGCTGTGCAGGGAGAGAAATAACAGAGCAAACACAGCTCTGTGTATAGGGAAAGCTTAAGGCTACAGAACAGGACCCTGGGGAGCACCAGAAATCATTTCCTCAGACTCACCCATAAAAAGTACGCTGTTCTTCCCCAACCCCCATCACACCAAAAGTCAAATTTCCAGTTTTCATTTGCAGGTGGGTTGCTGCTACTTTGAAACTGTGGGATTGCAGCCTTAGCAAGGGCTCTTGCCAGTAATGTTTTCCTTTGTTCTGTGTTTTTCTTGGTGTTCTGATGGACCACGATGGCTGCAAGTCTTTTTCTCAACTTCATTTCCCACAATCCCATCACCAGGAAGAGCCACTGTTAGTGGCGAGGCTCCATGGCCAGTTCAGGCCACAGCCTGGGTCATCTGGCGAAGGGAGGGAATATTTGATGAGTGCTATGATTGAGCACGTCTTCCTTTCTCTAGTTTTAATCTTATTGCAAATGATGAAGCTGTCAAAGCCACTTTTGATGATAAAAGAACGATGTTGTCGAAGTCACCACATAACATACCCAACAGCTGTTTTTCTTTTTCATTACACCCCATTCCAGGGTCACATCTGGTTTGCAAAACGGGAAGACTGATGCCTTTTTTGCTTATTTATGTTCCTTTTGCTCTAATTTCTTACATTCCCGCCAAATTGGTAGCCTTCACCAGTCCTTTGATTCTGTGTTTGTTGGCTAGAAAGAAATAAAAGGGCTCTCGCCTCCCCTTTCCACAAATACCAACCCTACATTTATTTCATTTTAGCTCATGTTGGGCAGACTCCGGCCCACCAACTCCAATTCTTTGCTGGGTTTTGAGCATGCAGACCCCACAGCAGATGCAGAGCTGGCTTCCTCTGCCCTTCCTAAGGATTCCCCTGGCTACCAACTATTTGGATGTTAGAAATGTCCCTCCTCCATGAGGGACCCTGAGACATTTGGTAAGAAAAAGAGTGACAACATAGAGCTACACAAATCCCCCCCCCCCCTTCCAATTACTTGTTCTACATTAGCCTCCAAACATGAGTTCACCAACTTTAAAGAAAAAGCACCAATGCACTGCCCCCAATGCTGCTGGTCCTGTTTCTGATCAGCTCCAGGCTTCATTGAATGCATGTCAGTGGAGAACAATTGCTTTCAACAGGTGGCCTCAAGATAATCCTGAATTCTGCCCTTTGCGTGCTCTCAGGTTAGAGCCTGGTCGTCTTTGGTACCAGGCACCCAAGATTGGGAAAGAAGAGGTTATGTTTGGGACCTAGTCTAAAATAAAATATCTTCACCCAATTACTGAGTAATTTCAGACTCTTTCTGTCTATGGTGCCTATTCCAGGGGTCAAGATTTATAGAAGAGGCCGGAACTAACGCTGGGTCCTGGCCAGGCCAGGCAAGTTTTCTTTATGCATCAAGTATTTGCAGAGTCTCCAACAGGCAGGTAATCAGCAGGTGACTGTTCTCCCGCTGGGCTGACCGGGACACCAGGTAGCACGGCCCAACATCTGGCCAGATATCTCCCAGACCGTGTGGCCTAAGTCCCTGATGTGGAGGTTGAAGATCTTAACCTATTTAAGTCACAAAGGACTGTGAGTCCCTGTAGTCCAGGGGCTTCCAGACTTTTAATTTCATGGTCTGTTCCTATGGGGGGAGGGGTACAATACAATATGATGTCAATTGTTATTTTGCCAATTAAACAATAAAATGCTCATCTTCTGTCATCATCTCAGAGAAGGACACTTTAACATAAAAAAATATAGAAGAGAAAAAAAAAATAGAATACTTATTCTCTTACTTTTAACATAAAGAATATATCCCAGTTCTTTCCCAGAAAGTCAGTTTTAAATTTATGCAAACATTACACAAATATGTTAAAATACATGTGTATGGACGCATGGACATCATTATATACACATTATCATTGTCCTTCTTAGTTTTTTGCTGGAAACCAATCACTGTCTCACTAATAGAGAGATGTGGACAGGAAGCCGGAAAGGCTGGTTAACAACCTTAATTGCTAACAATTGCGTTGTTAGCTGAAGCAGCCTCCACCTCTGTTTGTCCTGTGTAAATTTCTGTATTTCCTGCCCAAGGGCTATGGGTGTATCCCATAGCCTCAATAAAAGGGATAGCAGGACCAGAGCAGTGTGTAGTCCTCCCACTAGAGGTGGGCTCTCGCCTGGCCCCCAATATCGACAAATTGGTACATTTTCTAGTCTCTTTTTATTTGTGTGTGGCCTTCTCCAGAACCCGAACCCTGAACTGGAACCCTAAACCATGTGGGATGTGAAATGGGCTGCTACAGTTTTTCCTTATCACAGGGCGCCTGAAGTTACTGATTTAGCTCACGGACTCTGAGGTCAGATTACCTGAGTTCAAATGTAGGCTCCACCACTCATATTCTGAAGAACTCTGAGAAGTTACTTAACCTCTCTGATCCCTGGTTTTATCATCTATGAAGTGAAGGTGAGAATAACAGCACACACTTTCCAGAGTGGTTATGAAGAGTAAATGAGTTAATATGTGACAAGCCCTCATCACAGAAAACAACCCGTAAATAATAGCCATCATCATTATTATATTGCCACTGACCAGCAGTGGCCTGTGGGGACCCCTGACAGGGCAGCCCTCTGCTTACGGGTGAGGACCACCTGAAGGCCAGAGCAGGCATGGTGTGTCCAGCCAAGGTCCATGGCCAGATACTGAGCATAGAAGTGAAGCCCAAGTCTTCCAACCAAATCTGGTGTATCTCTGAGGTCTAGCAACAAGTGACTTTGACAAGTGGTTGGGTGGGGCAGAAATCAGTGGGCACTTGTTCAGTGCCTGGAGGTGGAGATAGGGAATTGGCACTTTAGCAGGATCCAAGGACCAGCTTAGGAGCCACGAGACCAGGAAATCTGGCCACGGCTGCTCTGCTTTCTCTTTCCTTCAACCCCAGAGAGAATGAAAACGAGTAGGTGGGGTAGAGGGGATGCAGAAGTCCCCGTGTGGGATGCAAGTAGGAATGCACTTTGCAACTCTTCCTCCTCCTGCCTTCAGCCCCCACAGAATACTTGCTGATCCTCCCTCCCCAAGTCCCGCCTCTCGCACTCTGCCATTGGCCCTGCCTCTGGGTTCAGTCTGTGGATGGAGGTCCTGTCCTGTCAGTCACAGGTCACCAGAGAGGCAGGACTGGGATGAAGCCCTAACCTCCTAACTTATTTTTGCTGCTGTGGTGTGGGGGCTGGTCCCCATTTTCTAAGCAGATTCTGCCTTGGTGCTGGCCACCATGTCAGGTAGGATGGCCCTCAGAGGCTGGTGACAGACCCTGCCACTGTGGCCGCTTTTGATTTCACGTAGCAAGAAATCAGGCTGTCCCTCTGCCCCATTACCCTTTGCTCATGACTTTCATCTTCACAAATGCCTGCTGACCACATGTTCCAGGAAGAAGAAAACAGAGAAGGACGACATGGGAGGGATGAGTCTGCAGGAAACCCAGACTTTCCCATAAGCCCTCCAGCAGCCTCTGCAGAAACCTCATTGGGTGGTCACATGGCTGCTGGGTTGTGTCTGGATGACAGACTGTGGTTTCCTTAGGAAGGAAAGAGAGAATGGGTATTGAGTAAGACACTTTGTCTTCCAGGAAGTTGTAACCAGAATAAAATTAAGCCATTTTGTTTCCCCTCCAGAGTCTCCTTCAGAGGGTCACATCCGAAGGAAAGTTGGTCCAGCTCTGGAAAGCTTACACTCTATCCGGGCTTTACCGAGATCCCTGTGCAAGGCAGCACCCAGCATCCAGCACCCAGCACCCAGACAGCCTCTCCAAGCCTCTTTCTGCTCTCAGTAGTTCCTCAATCTTCCTCTCTCTTGCAAACAAAACAAGACAAAGCAAAAACAAAGAGCAACCAATAGCGTGAGCTGCTTCTCTCTTCACCCTTCACCTGGCCACCTCCTCTTCCATGTTTTCCCTCTTTCTTGTGGAAATTGATTTTGTCTGGGCTTTTACCATGCTAGGCCTCTTCCATCACCCCTATAAGCACAACCAAGGCTGAAACTATAGAATCTGGGAGATTGTGTAAGACCTGTCAGTTACCCTTTGCTATCTCCCCTGTTACCCCACTTATGAGCTAGTGAACCCATGTAAACCCTAGCTCTGCTTACACACACACACACACACACACACACACACACACACACACACACACATTCCGCCTGCAACACCTGTCAGGACACCTGCCCCATCCCTCCCTGGATCTCGGTTTAGTCTGAATTGCCCCTCCCATCTTACTAGTTTCAGCCAAACGATTTCCACCAGCTCCTTCAAAGAGCTGCTTAGGTGGACTCTGAAGAGGCCCCTCATTAACCTCCTCCTGCCCCATCCAGCCCAGCCACTGTGCTACTCTGAGAGGGTAGAGCCTGGCTTGTATGATTTTTATTTCACTTGGTGTTCAGCTTGTGGATCACACATCTGTTTTCTTTCTCTCGGTTCTGTCTCCACAGCTAGACTAGGAGCAGCCTGGGGGGAGGTGCTGGGTCTCCCTCCAGCCCCCGGGATGAGGGCTACGCGGTTCTCTTTTTCAGACGCGTTTGGAGCACCTTCCTGTGTCAGGCATTGAGGTAGATGCTGAGACTACAAGGCAGAGCCAATCGCGGGCCTCCCTGGGACCTGCCTCTCCTGAGCCTTTCTGGCCCAGGACAGACCCACCGGGGTGACTGACCGCTGTCTCGATGGAGAGGAGGAAGGGGTTTGGGAGTCCGCCCCCGAGATGAGCCCCATTCTGCCTTCCTGGACTCCGAGTTCATAGCACTTCAGCGGCTCCTCTGAAAAGGCCGGCCTCCTCCCAGCACCGGCATCCGTTACTCTTGGCTCCGCTCGCCTGCCACGCAGCCAGTGACTAACGGAGCTTTTACTGCAAATGTGGGCAGTCAGCTGAGTTTCCAAGTCAAAGGTTTTTCCACTTCGAGCTTTTTCCTTTTCTCTTCTGCCCACATAGCATGTTCATTTGGTGGAGAGGGGGCAGAGCAATTTTCCTTCTAAGGGTTAAAGACTTTATGAGGAAAACCACGATGGGGAGGTAGGGGGGAGGGGGCTGGGCACGGCTTAGGCCAAAGCCCTTCTGCTGGGAGGGAAGGAGGAGGAAGCCACTGAGCTGGCTCTCCACCCCCGCAAGACAGAGGGTGGCATCAAACCAGAGAGGCCAAGCCTTTCCTCTCCCTTTCCCTACTCCATCTCTTTCTTCTATCTTCCCTTCCTCTTTCTTTCCTCTGTCTTCCTGTTCTGTTCTCTCTCTCTCTCTTTCTCTCTCTCTCTCTGTCTCTTTCTCTCTCTCTTTCTCTCTCTCTTATTGCCATTCATTCATTCACTCACTATTTCATTCATTTCCTCAGCAGACATTGCTTTAGCCCCTACTACATGTCAGACACCGAGCTAGAAGCTAAGAATGCAGACAAAAAGTCAGTTCTGGAGGCTCTCACAGTCTAGGGCAGGGGTCGGCAACCTGCGGCTCCGGAGCCGCATGCGGCTCTTTTGAACCTTCGCTGCGGCCCCCAGCAGGTCCGACACTAGCAGGGCAGATAGCAGGGCGGGGCGGGGAGCTGTATCACTTATGTCGCAATGGTTTTGCGGCTCCGAGGTTTTTTTTTTTCCTTCGAAAACGAGTCCAAGTGGCTCTTTATGTCTTAAAGGTTGCCGACCCCTGGTCTAGGGCATGTGGTGGGTGGGCCACACAGAAGACAGGCTGGCAAAGAGTTAACCGGCAAGTCTCCAAGCATGCCATGCAAATCAGCAAGTAAACAGTCTCCAGTGAGAATATTGGATGAATGTATCAGAACCTGAAGCCATACCGTCAGAATCATACAGAATAGATTTATTGCCCTGAAAACCCTCTGTGCTCTGCCTTTACCTTTTTGTCCTCGATTTCTTCTCCTTTGAAATGGGAGAAATAAGTGTCTCGTGGGTGATCCTGAGGAGAAAACAAGGTACCTATGCATGAGTACTTTGCTTTAGGTGGGTGTTATTCATATATTATTTCCTCGGCGGCCCCTGGCTGTGGTGCATGCTATTGGAGGAAGGACAGGACCAGGCTGGGAGGGTGAACTTTCTCAAGAGCAGAAGGCACACGCTGCCTCAGCCGGCGTGGTGGTAGGCACTCTGGGGGTAAGAAACTTGGGGGAAGATATGGAGACCCACAGGATTCCAGCGGACTCTGGACTAGTCCCTGCTCCTGGAGTAACCCATCCAACGTCACTCAGGCTGTCTTCTGGCTGCTCTTGGCAGGGGCTCAGGGAGCCTGCCTGAGTCACCTCCACGTGGCTGATGTGGGAGGGGGGCAAGGAGGGAGAGAGGGAGAGGGCACATGTCCGCTGGGCCACGCTGGCTTGGAGAAATTGTTCCTGAAAGTCCCTGGCAGGAAGTGGACTGCTGTGGGTTGTCAGTCCGCCATGCAAATCGACAAGTAAACAGTCTCTGATGAGAATCCCAGATGCCTGGCTCATTCCACAGACCCGGGCGCTTCCTCGGGGCTCCAGGTGGAGGCCAGCTCAAGGGATCCCCATGCACAAACCGAGGCAGGGCCATCGTCTCTCCCCCTCTCATCTCCGGACTGGCATCTTGCCCAGGAGACCCGTGTCTTGCACCCAGACAAGCAGTGTCTACACAGGGAAAAGGAGATTTGGCCGTATAGATGGATCACCCTTCCTTCAGATGGGAAAATCACGCTGGGGTGTGCTTGGGCTGTCTAGACAGAGCGGGTGAGCTGGGCCCTAGCGCTAAAGACATGGGTGGGCTGTGTGGTAGGCCTGGCAGGGCACCCCCAGTCTCCACCTCATGGGTCTGTCACCAGGCAAGGCACAACTGGGTTTGAGGGGATGCCAGGTGCTTGCTGTATATATATACACGGAATTTATTGGCCTGTGGTGAGGAGGGTGGGGAGGGTGAGGATGGAATGGAACATATCTGGTTACTTTATTTTTTCCTTTCTTGGTTAAGGGCCTTGGCTGTACTTGGGGCTGGAGGAGAACGTCAGGGAAAGGGGTCAGGAGCAAGAGAAGGGACACTGGGAGTGGGGAGTGCACACCATGTCTGGACTCAGAAGGAAAGAGCTGCTTTGATCCTGGGGAGGCCTCTGCTCCTCATGGAGTCAGAGGGGTTCAGAGACCCTGTGTGAAGACTGAGTGAGGGGAAAAGTACAATCCCAAGAACACTTAGCAACATCTCCAACCAAGGTGGAGCATGCAAGCGTACCCACACATAAATCTACACCTCCAGTATAGCTGCTAATACAGCCAGCAACTACGCAAAGAAAGCTCACATGTCTTACCGACAAACACTGAACTCACAGGCCTGTTCATGGAGATCAGAGGGAGATCAAGAACAACGTGCCTGAACTATCATAACCCCTTTGGTGTAGCAAAGTCTAATGCCCACCTCAACTTTGCTGCAGACTTCCAGAGGCCTTTAATTAAAAAAAAAAAAAATAAATAATATATATATATATATATATATATATATATATATATATATATATTATTGATTTCAGAGAGGAAGGGAGAGGGAGAGAGATAGAATTGATTGGCTGCCTCCTGCACACCCCCTACTGAGGATCGAGTCTGCAACCTAGGCATGTGCCCTTGCCCAGAATCGAACCTGGGACCCTTAATCCCCAGGCCTATGATCTATCCACCGAGCAATACCAGCTAGGGGTGGTATACTTGCCTTTGATGACTCATTCAACCCAAACCCTCCATGGCTCCTCGTGACTGTCCTGTCCCACACTGCCACCACACAGGTGGAGAATGTGGTGAAACACTCATAGGGCTTTGTGCTATAGCAAACTTGGGAAGAATGAAAGAAATGAAGAGATTTACATCCTCGCAATGCAAACAGTGTAAACAACAGACACTCCTGTTCTTATTTTTAAAAATCCACAGCCCCAGATCCAGGACTCCCTGTGTTATTTAGCAAATCTCCTCCCCGTCTCCTCTGTTGTCTTCTTCTCAGAGCAAATTCCTCTCATTTTCTTACGTGGAGAAATTCGGCTCTCTCCAACCTCTGCCCTGAAGTTGGCTTGTGAACCCCTTTAGCATTGCCAAAAACTCACTGGAAGCTCTGAAAATAGCCGCTGTGCTTGCTGATGAAGCTCCTAAAACAGAGGCCATCTGCCTCCCTCATCCTCCTCTATAAGGGATAATTTACATTTTTCTAGTTAAACATAAATATGCAAATACACACTTAGACACAGAAACAAAGAGGTCAGACAGAGAATAAACTCCTCGATGCCACACACAAGTCAGTGTGGCCTCGATCCCACACCCCCCTTTGAGGGCTTCCAGGGCTCTTTTCACCATGGACTGTTAATTTATGAAGTCAACATCACTGGAGCCTGCTCTATCCCAAGCAGTCGACTGGGATACAAAGATGAATGAGACCAAGCCACAGAACTCAAGGAGCACAAGTTGTAAACCGGGGGCAGATAAGGAAGCCTGCAGTCAGGATGTAATTAGATTAAGCCTGTGATGGAGAATTAAAATGAAGGGCACATTTATCAATTGGCAGTGGAGGTGTGAGGAAGGTATACAGGATGAATGGGAGTTCATTCTTTAAAGAAGAGGGGGTGTCACTGGGGCCCAGACCAAACCAAACCAAACCAAACCATCATTCATTCATTTGTCACCTAATTTTTAGTACTCTACAAAGCAATGGACAAAATAGATGTTGCTTGCTAATGGGAACTATAGGCTTTAACAAATATGAAAGTGTACTAGAAGGGAAGCTGAGTCAGATAAACTTCTCTAAGAAGATGACACCTAGGCTGAGACATAAAGGAAGAGTAAGAATAGCTAAGTGGAAGAGAGCTGGAATGAGCATGCTTGAACCTGAAAGTGGGATTTTGATACTTAGGAGAAATACCAAGAAGTCTAGCATCACTAATACTAGGAAACACAGAGGAAAATAGAATGAAATGAGGCTGAGGGAGCAGGAGGGGCCCAGACATAGTAAGAGATTCCCCACACAGCACACTTCCTCCTGACAGTGGAGTGCAGAGTGAAGGGGAACTGGAAGAAAGCAGAGCCTGGAGTTCAGCACTATGAGTTGGATTCAAAGGGAGCTCCCTCTATTTTCAAGGTCTCCCTTCTCTTGACATCTGTATGCAGATCGACTCTTTTGAACTGAGTGCCACTGTGGTCCATAGGCCCAAAGGGGATACAGGTTCGAGCTCAAGTGGTTAGTGTGACTAGTAAAATGAGGCAGGTCCTTAGTTTTATGCCAAGCTAGTAATGGTGGTCATATACGTAGCTCGAAGCTGAAATATGGGAAGTCCTCAAAAGCAATTAGGCCAGGAAATGTCAAGATCAGAATCATGTTTGTAAAAAAGATTATTTTGAATACTGTGCAAGAAGATTGATTAAAGGAGAGAAAGAGAACAAAGCCAGAGAGACTAATTAGGTTTCATTAGTTAGGAGTGCTTTCAGCTTCAAGCAAGAGGCTATCCAACATATTTGCAATCTGTAATGACTTTTATGGTTTACCAGCAGGAAAGCGGGAAAGAAGGCATTCTCAGGAATGGCTAGGCAGCTCCACGATACCATTAAAGACCCACACTTGTTCTGTCCTTCCACTCCACCATCCTCCAAATGTTGGCTTATTACTCTCTTACTTATCCACAGACACAATCATCTTACTCATGGCAGAGAGAAGGGGGAAGGGTCAAAGCTAACCACCATCTGTTCCTTTTCTTAGAAGCTCATCACAGATGTCTCTTTATATCTCATTCATCAGGACTAGCTCACACTGCCCCTCTAACAACACGCAAGGCTGCAACATTGAACATTCGTGTTAGTCATTGTTACTCACTACCTGGAGCTTGACACATTGCTGCCTGAAACAAAACTGGGATCTGGTAGGTAAAAAAGAGCAAGGATTGTCAAATAGGAAATAAATGGTGATGGTTTCAGAGCCCAAGGAAGAGAGCCTCAACTGGGATGGTGACATTGGAAATAGAGATACTGAAGAGGTGAAAGTGGCAGAACTTAGGGATAAGATGTGGAGAACGAAGGAGAGGAAAAAGAAAAAACAATGATTTCTGGGCTCTGCACTTGGGCAGCCAACAGATTATGATGTCATCTACTAAGACAGAGAATATGAGGACATGAGGAAGGAACACAGGTTTGGGGAGGATAAAGAGTCCACTTGTAGGCATTTTGAGCTTGAGGTGTCTGCCTATATCCAAGTATCACTATCACGTGAGCCAGTAGACACATCACTCTGAAGCGCAGTAGGAAGGTCTGAGCTATAGATACGGACTTGAGAATCATTGGAAGCCATGGGCATGGATGAGTGTATTAGAGAGGATGCTCTAGGTTGCACAGAAAGAGAAACAACACAAACAAGGTTAAGGAAAGAAAAAATAACATTTTTGGCTCAGACAACAGGAGACACGTAGGATGGGGCTAGACTTTGTCCCCAGAGCATCTGGTACTTAGATTTGGAGCCCAGATTTTTCTCTTCCCCCAAGATCCCATTTTATTTTTGTATAACACACCGTTCCCCAGTATATTATTTCATTTTATCCTCCTGGGCATCCTTTGAAGTAGATATATCATCGTCTCCACTTTAAGAAGGAAAAATCAAAGTCCGAAAGATTAAGTGGCCTGTCCTCACTGCAAGGGCCATGGATCTCTGACTCTCAGAGCTCCCGGACTTCTGGCGACAGGCAGAAAGGGCCTTCGATGAAGTTGTAAATCGTTTCCTTCTTGCTGTCATGGAGACCAGCATGATTGATGATTGTCTCTTGCAGCAACTCACTGAAGGTCAACAAGACCTGACCAATACAATTTAACATCCCAACATTTTTTTCTACCAAGTTCCCGAAGTCACCATTCCCAGGGTGTTTGCTTTTTTCCACACGAGGATGATGTGAGCATGTGTAAATAATGAATAAGATCCAGGAACACAGAAAAGATGAAAGATACAGGAGATGGAGTTGCAAAGGTGGTAGGGCATGGGACCCGTAGCACCAGTGGAAAGATTGGCCTCACAAGTCAAAAGAAAAAACAGAAGGAGAGGAATCGAAAAGCAGAAGGAGATGATGGGTAAGGATGTGGAGAGGATGAAGAATATCTATGTTGGCTTAATCTGCCCTATTTCAAGCCCCTTCTATATTATCTCCCGCTGTTATAGAGGCTGGGAAGAAAAGTGCTTAAGTTTCTAGCATCCTTTGCAGCTAGACATGCCCATGGGATGAGTTCTAGTCAATAGGAGCAGCAAAAACCACAGAGGAGTTCCTCCCTTCCAGAATGAAAGGAAAAATCATGTCTAGTTGTAGAATTTCCTCTCCCCTCCTTTTTATTCTCTCTCTTCTTCTTGCCTGGACTCTGGCTTTGACCTGGAGATGTCATTACCTTGCCATCTTAAGGACATAGACAACACACGAAGGCAGTGGTCGGCAAACCGAGGCTCGCAAGCCACATGTGGCTCTTTGGCCCTTGAGTGTGGCTCTTCCACAAAATACTATGTGCGGGTGCGCACGTACAGTGTGATTGAAACTTCGTGGCCCATGCACTGAAGTCGGTTTTTGGCTCTCAAAAGAAAGTTCAGTCGTAGTACTGTTGATATTTGGCTCTGTTGACTAACGAGTTTGCCGACCACTGCACTAAGGATAATGGAGCAGGAAGCCAGAAAGCGCCTGGTACCTTAGTGACTGCCCTGAGCAGCTGCACTTGCTCTATACTGTCTACGTGCACACTTCTTGTTGTATTGAGAGTTAAGAAAGAAGGAAAAGAAAGGAAGGAAGGGAAGGAAGGGGAAAAGGAGCTTTCTTAGTGACCTACTGTCAGGTTTCTGTCACTCGTATGTCCTGGCTTATGTATTGCCCTGTAGGATACCTCTTTTTCTTCAGAGATGCACCTCCTGGCAGCTGGGGCTCAGTGGGGGACCCCAGAGAACATGTGGGTATCAGGCTCCTGTAGAAGTACAACAGGAGAGCAGACTTAGTGGAGCCTGTCTTTGGCAAAGAAGTATGAACACAAGACATCATGAGACATACTGTAACAGGAAAAGTTGACTGGGTCCCAGCTAGTGTGGTTCAGTGGTTGAGCAGGGACCCAGGAACCAAGAGGTCACTGGTTTGATTCCCAGTCAGGGCACATGTCCAGGTTGCAGGCTCAGTCCCCAGTAGAGGGAGTTCAGGAGGCAGCCGATTGATGTTTCTCTCATTGATGATGTTTCCATTTCTCTTTCCCTCTCCCTTCCTCTCTCTCTCTCATCAATAAAAATATTAAAAAAAAAAAAAAAGTTGACTGGGTTTAGTTGACCTGGGCTTGCCACTAACTAGCCATGTGACATCTCTGGCCTCAGTCTACAGAATAAAGGACTTGAGCTAGTGCCCAGCTTATAACCATGAAGAAGGAGGCATCCCCATATCTTCTGAAACATTTTTCCTACCAAATTGCATTTATCAAACAATTCTATTTTTATCAAACAAGAATACTGTGTTGAAATAATTCCAGCCAAAAGCTAAGAAAAACAACCCTTTAATTCAGCCTCATTAGTCTTACCGTAGCCTAGAATTCCCATTTGTTCCTGGAAAAATTGGAAATGTCTTTCAGATCCCATGATTCTTTTTGAGGATGCGTTGTGGCCTAGGGGTTCTGAGCACTGGCTCAGGAGAGCACTGGGACCAGTTCTGCCCTGTGCCCTCAGCAGTGCATTTTCCATCCTCCTCCTCCCAGGCCCCGCTCTGGCTTCTAGCTCAGGGAGCTACCTCATTTCCTTTATAAAAAACAAGCCTGTAAATGGCAGGTTCCCTCTGGCACTTCATTTGCCCTGAGTGCCTGCCAGTCCTCCTCAAAGGCAGCTTTCTTCCACCCTATTTCCCCCCCTTTCCCCTCCCCCAGCAGGGAGCAGTCTCACCTAATCCTTCATCTCAAGTACCCTGCTGTGTGACCTTTTGCCCTGAGAGACCTGAGGACCCTCTCAGCCAGTCTGGGGACCAAGCCCTGAGCCTCACCCTCAGGGAGCTCATCTGCTGCTGAAGAGAAAGGGCAGAGACCCCTCTCCCAGTTGATTAGGTGTCACTATTGGAGCACTGAAGAGTCAATTCTGCTTGGACATGCAAAAGGTCAGGGAGAGGTGGAGAGTAAGTGTCATCTGAGCCAGGGCCTGGAGAATTCTTTGTTGGAGGCTGTCCTACACATTGTATGACATGTAGCAGCACCCCTGCCTCTGCCCACTGGATGCCAGCAGCACCCTCCCTCCAGCTGTGACCACAATTGTCGCCCTCCTTGTCCAGTGCTCTCTCGGCAGGAGGGGCATCACTACATCACATGTTGTCTCTCTCCACTGTGCTCAAAGGCCCCTTCCAGCCAGTGGCCCTGGTTCTCACGCTGGAGTCACATGGAGCATCTAAGTTGTCTTTATGTCACCCATGGGTCCTTTATACTTTATATCACTCATGAGGCTGTTCCTTCTCTCAAGCATCTTCTCTAGGTCAAACACAAATGTTCTTCCAGCTTCTCTCTTTCTTTCTCTCTCCTCCTTCTCCTCCTCTTCCTCCTCCTCTTCCTTCTCCTCCTCCCTTCCTCCCTCCTTCCCACCCTTTTTTACTGCCTTCCGGTATGGTTTCTAGGCCTTTCACTGTGCCAGCTGCCCTCAGTGATGAGCATCATTGTAAAGAGAGTGGTCTAGAGTCTAGACAAATAAAGGACTTTCTTTTTCACATCTCCATCTTCACTCCGTTCTCAGGAGCAGTCCAGATCAGCCACCACCTCTTCTGTGAAGTCCCTCAGGTCTCTGTCATTGGCTGGGTTTTCCTTCTTGGTCACATTATTCAGAGAGGAAGAAAGAGGGAGAGATAGAAACATCAATGATAAGAGAGAATCCTTGATTGGCTGCCTCCTGCACACCCCACACTGGGGATCGAGCCTGCAACCCACGCATGTGCCCTAACCAGGATTTGAATCATGACTTCCTGGTTCATAGGTCGACGCTCAATCACTGAGCCACGCCAGCCCCACATTATTTCTTTTTAATGTTAAGGCCTCATCATTTGTTTATTCTGTCTCTCTTTACCCAGGCTTTTACCTCCTCAAGTTCTAATTCTCCATTACATCCCTCTGAGCACCCAGTAGGAGGCCTGGCACATAGTAGGCTCTCACTAAAAGTAGGACCGATGAATGGGTATATAATAACAGCATATGTGTGTGTTTGTTTTAAGAGGTGAACGTGCTTTGAGAAGATATAAAGCATTATGCAAATTAAATGGTTTATATTTTTCTTCTCCTTTTATTCTTTTATTCTATCTCACCCTCTCCCTACTCCCTGGTCCTCTCCAAGCCAGACCCACAGATTAACAGAGATAATTAACTAAAATTCATTTGAGGAATGGGAAACCTGGTGAAAAGGGTATCTTCTAGAATTTATTTCCCATTCTCTAGTCCGGGCAGGTTGCTGCAGTGAGGATTAATGGGGTGGCCAGTGTTAGACTCTAATAGGAGCTGTCTTCCCCTCTCCCCCTGTCCTCCTAGCGATTTGCAAGCCTACTTCTTAGGGAAATTCAATTCTCCCTAGATCCTACCAACTGAAAAAACACATCCTGTGTCCTGGCCAGTATTCTAAATGGTTAGAGCAAGCATGTCAAACTTGTGGCCCATGGGCCACATGCGGCCCACAACGAGTATTTTTGCAGCCCAGCCTATGTAATGGTATGTAAGGAACATTTTAATAACAATTTCATAACTTAATTTTTATAATATCTTGTTATACATAATTATTAATAATGAATACAACATTTGCTAATGACTGATTACTGTAATCGTGTTGCATTCATTTCCCTTAGATGTCTTATGCACAGGCATATCATTTCTCTCCACTAATACTAGCAGAGAATATTTCAGCAGCTGACTGCCATGTCATTAGTCTTGGGCTGATTTGTTTGGTGTGCAAAACAGGAAATATTTCGCTTTCAGAGAACAAGAAAAATAGGTTTATTATTAATTTGTACATTTATTCAGTGTCTGATAAGTTAATAATGTTCAAGAAAAAATATTCATTTTATTAAAATGTTCTATTATTTTATGTTATTTATGTTAATAAATTACTCATTTATTTTAGCCCATTGTATTCAGCATGTCTCTATTGAAATCAAGTGGTAGTAAAAATAAATGAACAATTGCTGATGAACATCGACATTTTCAAGAAAAACGGGAATTAGAATAGTTTTGCTGTGAAGTAAAAAATAACAGAATCTGCTTGATATGTAATCATTCTGTTAGTGTACCAAAGTTATACATTGAAAATTGAAGCTTTTGTTCTTTTGTGGCCCATATAAACTTAACCTTGTTTATTTGGCCTGTGTTAGCCTTTGAGTTTGACATGCTTGTGTTAGAGCCTCAGCCTGCCCACTGAAGGGTTGCAGGTTCTATTCCCAGCCAATTCAGGGCGCGTATGAGGCAACCAAACCATGTGTCTTTCTTACCCCCCCCCCACAACTTCTCTCCCTCCCTCCCTCTTTTACTCTCTCCCTCCTTCTCTTTCTAAAAATCAATGAAAAAAAATATCCTCAGATGAAGATTAAAAAACACACCTCATGGCATGTGTCAAACAAGGAATGCATTAATGGGAGAGGGCGTCAGTGGCATGCACTGGACCAAGGCAGCCATCAGTTCTGCAATCTGGGTAAGTCTCCCAGTGGTACCAAAGGCATGTTGTTGAGCGTGGCCTGGAGGGCTGCCACACAGGCCTGGCATCCGAATGTGCCCTCCACTGCGCACTCTCCTGGAGTCTGCGGGACCATGGAATCAATGGGCCATTGCTTCACTGGCTCCTGGGTCTGGCACTCTGCAGGCCTTGCTACGTGCCAGGGCTCCCTTCAGACTCAGCTCCCTCCATGAACAGAGCCCAGTAGGGGCATGAGCAGGAGGAGAAGAGACACCCTCAGGATATGCAGACCTGCCTGGGAGTTCTCAGGCTGATGGGAGACCCACCCGACCTCAGGAAGTTAGGAAGAGAGACTCCCACAGGAAGGAAGCTCAGCAACATGTGCAGTTCAGCCTGAGCATCAAGGCCACTGGCCTCGACTGTGAGGGGAGCAATTGTAAGACAAGAACAGGGACTTTGAAAAAGTTCAGAAGAGAAGCATGAGTGGGCAGAGTGCTAATCCCCCCAGTCAATATGAAAGATGGTGTTCTATGGCACAGGAAGGTCAGGGGGCACTAAACTCACAGGCACCTGAGCACACACCCCTCCCTGGAAGTGAGAGAGGAAAGAGGACCCTGTGGAGTGGGAATTGCTGTCCCTCTGGCCCACATTGTTCTCTGGTCCGAGGGAAGGGACTGTGACAGAGTGCTTTGGGAAGAAATGAGATCAGAAGTGGGTCTTTGAAGAGAGAACTTATCCCTGGCCTGAGCCCTAGGCCTGTGTCACTGCCCGCCCACTAAGTGGGTCCCTCTGGCCCCCCATCCAAAAACTCAAAGGCAGTCTACAGCCATGCTACCCTGAATAAGCCCGATCTCGTCCAAAAACTCAAAGGCAGCTCTTGACTCAGGAGAAGGGATCCAGGATGGTTTTGTTGGGGCCTCCTCGGGCCAAGGCAGCGTCTGGCTGTATCCCCAGCTCTCTCTCAGCCCCAAAAGGCCTTGCTTCACCTCCAAAGACACACATCACACATTAGGAGGCAGGGAGATGGCAATGGCACCCGCCGTAGATGCCTCTGCAGCCACACAAATGAACTTAGCATTCATCACACGACCTCTTCCTCATCAAAATAAAAAGGGGGCTGACAGGCTGGTGCTATGGGCTGCCTCTAACAAAACAAGATTCGGCAGGGGTCAATGTCAGGCCCTGAACTTGAGTTGAAAATTCCAAGCAGATGAGCACAGATGTTGGAGGCAGGGCTTAGAAAGCTTTCGGGGCTTCAGGGGGTGGTAAGCTTGGTGTGACTCAAGGAGCTTACCACCCTCTGCCTCAATAAACATTCATCCTAGAAGTGGAAATGTTTACGGTGTGCTAAGCACAGTCTCCGAATAACCGATGGCGTTGGCACTACCCTGGTACCCGCCTTTTGTAGAAGAGGAAATGAGGCCAGGAGAGATTTAAATAATTCAATAATTCACCTCAAGTGTCCTAGCTAGTAAGTGGTGGAGCCAGGGCGAATCTGGCCCCAAGCCTGAATGCTCTGGGGTAGGGAAGCATGGAGGCCACAGGGCCAGGGAGCAACAGGCACCCTCTGCTCTGTGCTAGGCAGACAGGAAACTTCTTGTGTTCCAAGACCAGCACGCCAGGTCTTTATTAGGGGCAAAATGGCGCACATTCAGAAGAGGGCATTTCGGGAGGTTGAAGGAAAGAATGCTTGGGAATGTTTCATTCTCCACCTTCATAATTACCGGTGTTCCGGCCTCAATGTGGAGAGGCATTCATATATATATATTTGATTTTTTTACAGAGAGGGAGAGAGAGGGATAGAGAGTTAGAAACATCGATGAGAGAGAAACATCGATCAGCTGTCCCCTGCACACTGCAACCAAGTGCCTGCAACCAAGGCACATGCCCTTGACCGGAATCAAACCCAGAACTTTTCAGTCCGCAGGCTGACGCTCTATCCACTGAGCCAAACCGGTTTCAGCATGGAGAGGCATTCTTGATGCCACCCTCAAACCCATTCCCTCACATCCATCCATCACCGGCTCCTTGAGCCCCACCTCGCTTATTCTCTCGAAGCCCTAAAAGCTCTCCCACTGATGCCACTTCTGAGCTCTGTCTTCCCGAACACATCTCAGCTTAACCTGGCTCTCTCTACCCAGTCACTTCTCCGATCTGAGGCACCAGGGATGTCCGCCCTCCTAAGACCCCTTTCTCCCACCTTCACCACCAAGCTGCTCCCTCACCTCAGTCTGAATGGGCTCTGACTACCGAAACGGAACCTGCCACTTCGCTGCATGAAATCTTTCACGCACCACGGTCCCCAGGGACCCCCAACTCTTCAAAGCACCTCAACTCCTAACCCTTGGTTCTACTTTACTCTCCAGCCTCTTCCCTCACGGCCCCCTTGACTAGTTCTATCCATGTTACTTCAACTTCTGCTACTTGTCATGCTCCTTCTGGCTCCACGCCCTCATACATGCTGTCCCTCTGCCCAGAATGCTCTTCCCCTCCACCCCCCCTCCACCCCCCGCTGCCTACAGCTGCTTCTTTTCAACCTTCAAGTCTGGGTTCAAGTGCATGTCCTCTCATAGGCTCACACGTTCACACCCCCGATTGGGTTTGTCTTGTTCTCCTGTTCTTTGCTCCCTTCATGCGACACTGCACGATTTGAAATGATGTATTTATCTGTGCATTTGCCATAAATCCCATGAGGAAACCCAAGGCCAAGCCCAGCGCCATGTGTGAGTGTTCAATAAATATTTGTCGAGCAAATGAAGGGTCCGGAGAAGAGGTTCAGGCGCACAGAGCTATCTCTGCCCGAGAGAGGGATGTGGCTGTGTGACTCCAGGTGTCAGAAGTGGGACTCAGCGTTTGGCAAACACGAGCACCTACTGTGTGCCAGGCACTGCCCTGAGACCTTTCTAAGTAGTAATCTATGAGCCCTCCGAACAGCCCTCCGAAGCAGCATTGGTGTCACCCTGTCTTATGATACAGAACAGAGGCCCAGAGGGGCTAGTAACTCACCCCAGGCTTCGCAGTCAGGAGAGGGGCAGAACCAGAGTCTAAGCTCTCAAGCACCTCACTAGGAGACCAGTGTGGGGAAGCTTCTGGGAGCCCCCTCTCTGCATTCATAGGACACTTGTTCTCCTGGGGAAGGCCCAGGAGACAACTCCAGAAGCCTGGTGAGCCAGTGCTTTGTGGGAAGTACAGCCGGATGCAGCTGACCTCGGGGGCCTCGGCCTTTCTCACCTTACACCCCAGCCGAGGCTGCGGGGGACACAATAGGTTATGGAAATGAAGGTGCTGACAGGGCTGGCACGTGCTCCCTGACCACAAGGTCATGCCACCCCGGCTGGCAGGATGGCAATACCAATGAGGTCGTCCAGGTGGAGGGAGGGCACAGCCAGGCAGAAAAGTAGTTCCTGCAAAATGCCCCATCGAAGCCCACAGCCTGCCTGCCCGCAGCTCCTGGCCTTCCCAGCTCCCGCAGGGAGAGAGGGGGAGCGAGGCAGAGGGGCAGGGAGACAGCCAAGGCCAGAAAGGACAGGCTTCTCTTAGAACAACAACTCACATTCCCCCCTTCTCCCCTCCGCATCCTGATTTATGAGATTTGGTCGGGCTGGGAGCACTGGGATCAAAGGAAATGTTTGGGCGCTCGCTGCCTGGCTGGCACAGGCTTTGCTTGGAAGGCAGGTCGCCTCGGCCTGCCCTGGAATTTTTCTGGCTAAGAAGCCAGTACAGCTTTGAGAGAGGGGTCTGGTGCAAGGAGGACTAGTGGCCCCCAACCTGTGGAATGCCCCCCCCCCCCGTCCCTAGCATGTGACAGAGGAGGGAGAGGGGTGTCCCCAGAAGACAGCTGGTGAAAGAGCAGGCAGGACCCAGCCTGACATGCTTCAGTGGTTTGGGCTGCTCTGCCCCCACACACACACCTTCCCCCCTCCCAGGCCACCTGCGCCTGCCTGTCGCAGGAGCTGTGCCCCCCTGCTGCCTGGGCTGCCTGTCGCAGGAGCTGGGCCTGGTGGGCAGAGATAAGCGCTCCGCCAGGGGCAGGCATGGAGCTCGCTAAGCTGTGCGGGTCCGGGGGAGGGGGGGCACTGGGAGAGAGCCGTGTGCAGGATGCCTCAGGCAGCCGCCATCTAAAGATGATGGAGAGGGGGAGGCAGTGGTTCCCATGACCGGGGAAGGAGAAGAGGAGAAGCTAGAACATGAAGAAGAAACACACACAAAGGGCAGGAAAGGACAGAGGAAGGGGAGGGGAGCTTTCATAGCCTCCCAAAGAGCAAAATGGGGACAATGGCTGCATCCCATGTCATCCAGAGGTGGCGGTGAGAGGCAGGGCAGAGGGACACCCTTCTCCCTGAACCCACCGGCACCGGGTACAGGTGATGCCATCCTCAGAAGCTCAGGGAGGATGGTGTTTGGGAGATGAGGAGGTGTGAGCAGCGAATAAATGCAGGGCGTGGGCCTGGGGACCCCAGAGGCCCTTCTGTGTTGAATCCATGGGTTTCTAAGAGCCTGGGAAAGGACCGAGAGACAGGAACAGTTCCCCAGGATGGAGGAGGGGGACAGACCCACCCTGTCCAGGGGCTGCTGGGTGAGGCTCAGTTGCTGGGTGAGGCTCAGTGTCGCCGCCTGCGGACAGCCGCCCTTGAATTCACACCGTGCCCTGTGCAGGGCGGGGCCTGTCTTTCCCGGAGGGGATGGACTGGGGGAGAATAGCTCAGAACTGCGCACCACAGAATGCAAGTAAGTACACTGGGGATTGGAAGCCCGTAGTCTGTCCTGGGCAAAGGCAGCAGGAGGCTCAGAGGTGGTCCAGGAAGAGTCCGCTGAACCACCCGCAGCGACCAAGCTCAGGCTTCTGGATCTGACAGGACACATGTCTGTGACCTGGGCCACGTAGTGTCCAAACCCAGTTAGTTCCCCTCCAAGGCAGGAGCCTGGGCGAGGTGCTCGCTCAAGTCCCCTTGAGCTCAGAGCATGTGATGTGCAGCCAGGAACCTGCTTCCCATCTGCGGTGCCTCATTCTCAATCACCTACCCCTGCTTGGGGCACACACTCCAGATGGGGGGACCCTGGCTGCAGATGGAGAGCAGAGCCTGGAAATGGTGACGACATCCTCTCTAAGTGACTGCAATGATTTAACTAAGCGAATACATCAACAGGGCTAAGAGGCAGCGTGCTGAGCGGTGTGGGAGAGGGCATGTGCCTGGACAGGTGCTTCCCTGGAGAGGTGAAGGAGAATGAGGCTCCTAGGCCCTCCCAGGCTGATGGGGAAGGTGTCACATCCTCGGAGCATGCTTGCCTGGGGCCAGAGATAGCTGACGCCTCAGAGAAAAGCTTGGAGGCCCACCAGCGTCTGCAGGAGCGGCAATGGCTGCGTGGGGACCGCCTGGCTGGGGTCTGACGGCTGTGCTCTGGCCCTGTGGGTGCCGGCTGCCCCTGACCAGAGCCCACGCTGTGGAAGCAGTGGGCAGTTGTCTCTGTCCGTGGCCGGGGGAGTCTGGCATGGCTGGAACGTGGCCAGACAACAGGATGAGTGTGAGTGTGAGGCAGACAGAGAGCAGTGTGGTCACTGAGGAGGGGCGGCTACCCCGGATGGAGAGGGGAAGCCCCTTGAGGAAAGGGTAGACAGCGCAGAGGCGAGGGGAGGGCCTTCCTGGTGAGAGTGTGTCGCAGGCCTGGAGGAGACAAAGCAAGAGGCTCGTCCCCAGGATTGCAAACAACCACTTGACTGGGCTCGAGGGTCAAAGCCCTGGGAGCTGTGGAAGGAGATAGAAGCGAAGTGGTGGGCAAAGCCAACTTCGGGGGGCCTGGCCTTTCCCCGGGAGCCACCGGGGAGGAATGCCTGCCCTGGCCCGGAAGAGCCCCACGGTGAGCAGCCCCCTTTCCTGCTTTTCTCCATCAGGCTCCCGGCGGCTCCGGCTGATCAAAGCCCGCCCATCCTCTAACGCCATGGAGGGCAAACTGCGGCTCTTTGGCCTCTTGAGTGCGGCTCTTCCACAAAATACCACGGCCTGGATGAGTCTATTTTGAAGAAGTGGCGTTAGAAGAAGTTAAAGTTTAAAAATTTGGCTCTCAAAAGACATTTCAAGTGTTGTACTGTTGATATTTGGCTCTGTTGACCAATGAGTTTGAGGACCACCGCTCTAAAGCCCTATTGGGATTCCCTTTCCTCCAGGCAGCCTGCTTGGATTGCCTCCTTTTTTTCATCCATTCCCTCATTCATCCATTTGCTCATCCAACGAATATGCATTAAACGCCTCCAGCGGGCCAGGCTCTGGCCATGAGCATGCAGCTATGGCTCCCGCCTCATGCAGCCTGCGGGCACAGTGGGTCGGAAGCCTCGGTGATGTCTCCTCTTTTATCTGCCCGAGGTAGGCGGCCAGTCTCCTCCCTTCTAGACAAGTAGTTCCCGGAGACAGAGACCAGGTCTCCCCATCTGTGTATCCTGGAGGTGGTTGGCACAGTGCTGGGCACTTGTGGGTGCTCAGCCTACATTTTAAAGATGGCTGGCTTTCCACTCCCTATGTGGAAAGTTCTAGCTGACTCCCGCCCCTTTCCCTCTTCTCCCCGATTCCAGCACAGCGCCTCTGGAGAGAAGAGGGCTGGCACCCCGCTGAACCCCTGGCCCTGGGATGCAGACAGCGCAGAGGAAGGAGGTGGAGGAGAGGAGAAACGCCTGGGCGGGATGCCAGCCTGGTCCTGGGGCCAAGCAGGGGCTCTCCGGTCTGTGCTCTAGAATGTGGCGGGGGCGTGCCAGGGCACCTCGGAGCAGCTCCTCCTAAGCTACTGGCTCCTCACCCTGGACAGAACCTTCCTGTGGCTCCTCCGGGCCCTCCGTACGGTGCTCTGGTGCCCCGTGGTGGACAGAGGGTTTGTGTCACCCAGGAGGGAGGCTCCGAAGCCTCTGCACCCGCTTCGTGCTGCCCCGCCCTGCGTGGGGTGGGACTTGGGCATTCCTGGGCCAGAGCCCTTTCTCTGCCCTCTCTCAGGCCGCTCGCCTGGGCCCTCTGGGGTTCCCCCTGGCAGGACTGCACACTCATCATCAGAATAGCCTGACCCCCACCCTGTGCTGTCCCTCCAGATGGGCACAGACCGACCCCTTGTGGTGGGTGCACTCCAGCACAGTCTTAAGACAGAAACGGGCTACTCTGGGGCTGGGCACACTGTATAATCAATCCTCTACCTCAGGGCTAGGGAGATGGCAGTGCTGCTGCCCACAGACACCAAGGCTCTGTCCGCCTCAGCTCACAGTCTCCCGGATGGTCCTCTGCTCCGGACAGAGGGGGAAGGCAGAGCGGAGAGGGCGGTGGCTGAGAAGCCTGAGAGGGAGGGGGTGGGGATGAGGCGGAAGGCTGGAGGAGGATGGGGTTCTTGGGGCTCAGACAGAGCCCGGAAAGGCCATGGAATGTAGGCGCGTTCGTGATTTTAATTTGTTCCCAATAGCAGCCTGTGTGTGGCTGCTAGAAGGAGACGGTCCTGCCAGGTGGCTTCTCTCTGGGCTCCGTGCTGGCCCTCACCTCCCAGTGCAGAGCCTCTGGAGGACATGGCCAGCGTGCCGAGAGGCTGTGTGAGCTGGTGGAGATGCTTCGGGAAGGCGGGCGGGGCCGGGGAGCTGTAACCAAGCCTGGAAGGCACCCAGGAAGCAGGGCCAGGCCAGAGGGGGATGAGCAGGGCAGCTGGAGAGAGCAAAGGGTAAGGAGCGCTCCCATCAGCGGGAAAGGGACAGGGGAGGGGAAAGCCCGGCCTGTCGGCTACTCTTCTCATGAACCCTCCTTGTAACAAGGCCCTGAACTCTCACAGGAAACGGAGACTTAGTCAGGAATGTAAGGAACTTGCGGTGGTCCTTGGCTAAAGGGGTGCACCCAGGCCTATCTTACAAGTGGGTTCTTATCGCTCTTCAGCAGGGGAAAGAGGAGGCCTGGCCAGATGCGAGGAGACGAGAGGACTTGAACTCCAGATTTCTCGGCTCTTAGCCCTGAAATCAGGATGCCCTCCACCAGCTCCACCTCCAGGAGAAAGTGGATTTCAGTCACAACAATGCCGAGTCTTCATCAGGGAGCCAAGGAGTTTCAAAATGGGGTAACAGAACCAACCGACCTCCCACACTCCCTACCCCTCACTAATGTTGTTTATGGAGCCATTACAATCTGTCAGACTTGGGGCAAAATGCAGCTCTTCACACACACACACACACACACACACACACACACACACACACACACACGCCAGTCCTCCCTCCCTGTCTTTAGTGCTGAGTCCGCTTCAGAGCCCAGCAAACCTCCTGCTCCTCCCTGCAGCCCCAACTCCCTCTGTTTTGAGAAAAGCTCCCCCCTCCCCCTAAGACCCAGCCAGCGGGAGCTGCTCCAGGGGCCACAGCCGGAGGGGTCAGTGACGCCACAAACGAACAGGCCTCTCCAAGCCCCGAGCCTTTGAACTCCTCGCACACATCTGGACACAGCTGGGCCTGGGGCAGCCCAAATTCTCCAGGTCGTAAGTCATGCTGCCTTCCCAGTCTGGAACAAATGAAGAGGCTTTTCCCCTCTCAGCCCCTGACCAGACGTCTCCTGGGCTCAGAACCGCACCCCACACCCACTTCCTCCCTGCTCTGAGGCCACAGCGCGGGACCCAGAGAGCCATCGCCCTCCGCCAGGCCCGCTCAGAGTGCGGCGGGCAGATAAACCCAGTCTGGCAACCCAATACAAGTTGTTTGTATCGGCTCTCAAGTCCTAGGAAGAGGATGGCGCAGATCGGAACAATAGGTCTCAGAATCCTGTCCCCCCACACCCTCCTTACTTCTCTGCATACCAAACCTGAGCCCGCACCTCTTCTTTCCAAAATTCCTGCTCGTAAACTCATCTTCCAGCTCCAGCCACATACCCCTCCTCCTTCCACTTCTCTTCCCTTCCTCCTGTTTCTGCAACACCAAAGCCCCAAATACTCAGTCATGCACGGCCACACCCGCCCTGCAGGGAAGACGGTGACTGGGGAAAGCCCCTTTTGTAGGCAGGGGAGAGGGCAGGGGCTGGACAGATCTCTGCAGTGACCATTTCCCCCATCACAGCAGCTGTCACTGCACACAGTCCTTCTAGAACATGCCAAGCCCACCGGGCAGGACAATTTCCAGACAAAGTGACCAAACCAACCTGACTGTTCTGGTGAAACCTCATCTAAGCATGTTGTTCCGATCTCAAACTACAATGGGCTGCCGTCAGTCAATCGCTTCAAGTTGGCATTGGAAAAAAAACATGACTAACTCTGTCCCACCCTTCCTCTTAGCAATCCTAGCATATCCCGACTGTGTTCCTTTCAATAGTGCTGCTTATGTCCCCTTCATTCCTATGTCAAAACCCTAAACCCATGCCGAAACCGGTTTGGCTCAGTGGATAGAGCGTCGGCCTGTGGACTAAAGGGTCCCGGGTTCGATTCTGGTCAAGGGCATGTACCTTGGTTGCGGGCACATCCCCTGTAGAGGGTGTGCAGGAGGCAGCTGGTCGATGTTTCTCTCTCATCGATGTTTCTAGCTCTCTATCCCTCTCCCTTCCTCTCGGAAAAAAATAAAAAATAAAAATAAAAATCCTAACCCCAAAGTGATGGTAATGGGAGGGTGGGCCTTTGGGAGGTGATTGGGACAGGAGGGTGGAGTCCCTATAAAAAAGACCCCAGAGAAAAAGTCCTTGTCCCTTCTGCCACGTGAGGACACAGCGAGAAGATGTTTTTTATGGTCAGGAAGTGGGCTTTTACCAGATACCAAATCTTCCAGTGACTTGTTCTTGGACTTCCCAGCTTCCTGAACCAGGAGGAATAAATTTCAGTTGTTTATAAGCCACCTGGACTATGGTGCTCTGTTATAGCAGCCCCGATGGAATAAGACACATCGATGTTAATTCCATTAGTGTCTGCTTAGTCACCTGGGGACTGGCGGTTCCTTAAGGTCCCAGACTGTGTTTACTCTCATTCTGTCTTCAGCCGGAGAACTCGGTCTATCATGGCTTGCCAACGCTACGTAACAAATCATCTCAAATACTAGCGACTGAAAACACAACAGTCATGTGTCATGTCTCCTTGTTTCTACGGGTCGGGAATCGGGGAGTGGCTTGTGGGGGAGCTCTGGCATGGCTCTCCTGAGGTGGCGGTGAAATGTCTGCCAAGGCTGCTGTGTCTGAAGGCTTGAGGGACTGGCGGTTCCATTTCCACGGTCGTCTATTCACAGGGCGGCAAGGTGGTGCTGGTTGTTGGGGGAAGGCCTTGGTTCCTCTTCATGGGGACCTCTCCTGTGGCCTGGGCTTCCTCACAACATGGCTGTTGGGTTCCAAAGGCGAACATGCTGAGACAGGAGTGAGCCAGGCAGAAGCTGCATTCTCTTTTATGACCTAAGCTTCAGACATCACTTGTGTCACTTCTGCTGTGCTCTCTTGGTTAGAATCCTAGGAACTAACTTCAGAAGATACAGACCCTGACCTTCAGTCATCCCAGTTCTGAGAGATTTGATGACCTTTACCAGGAGGATATAGAACTAGGGTGTCAAAGACGAGGAGGACACACACCAGATTCTCACTTGACCATTTTTGAGATCCCTTCAGAATGGACTGTGCTGGCCTGCATATAGAGAACTTTTTAACCCCTTCCCCTTGATTTCTTTGTTCTACCTTCCCTCTCCCTCCCTATGAAAACCTTTGCCTGCACTGAGATGGGGAGATGGGCTTTGGGACAAGAGTCCCTCATCTTCTCAGGTTACTGGCACTTGAATAAATCTCTTTCCTTTTTCACCAACAACTGTGCCATGAGTTTGGTTTTAGTGGTGACAAGCAGTAGAACTAGGGTTCTGGTTACACCCTCTTTTATGAGTTAGTCTAGTTATCGCCAAGCTTTCCATGTGTCATGTATCTCTGCATCCTGTCTAGGAAATGGTAGAGTCTAGTAGTTTAGTTTGCGGGCTCTGACTCAGCCGGTGTGGCTCAGTAGTTGAGCACCAACCTATGAACCAGGTGATCACAGTTCAAATCTTGGTCAGGGCACATGCCAGGTTGCAAGCTCGATTCCCAGTAGGGTGTGTGCCAGTCAATGATTCTCTCTCATCATTGATGTTTCTATCTCTTTCTTCCTCTCTTTTTCTCTCTGAAATGAATAAAGATATATTAAAAAAAAAAAAAAAAAAAAAAAAAAAAAAAGATTGTGGGCTCTGGAGTCAAATGGACCTGGATTGAAATCCCAACATACCTCTGTTAAGAGGTGTCCAACAGCCTCAGGTTAGTCACATCACCTCTGTAAACATTGGCATCCTTTTCTAAACAAGTGAAATCAATAATTGTTCTTGCCTCATAGGGTTATTGGAGGAATTAAATAACACAGACCACATCAAAGGCCTGGCACATAGCATGCACTATAAAAATGTTAGCCTTTTTTATTTAGATTCTCATTGCTTGGTTAGTTGTGAATAAAGCACAGCTAACTTCCTCTCTGTTTCTTTGTATAGAAGACAAGAAGCTGGGGAGATGGGGAGAGAAGGGTAAACAGCCTTGACCCACCACAGGCAAGGTCAGAGAGAATGGGTTTACAAGTTCAGATGTATTTCTAAATTTGACAAGAGGCCCTGGGACTGGGGAAAGGCTGTTGTTAGCCAATCTGTTCTGTTTATTTCTCTGCTCTAGTGACAGGCCTTCCAGCCTTAGTCTCCTATTTCACAGGGTAGGAGAAAACTCTGTAAGGAAGGATTAGAGAGAAAAACTGGTTTTAATATATGGATATATATATATATATAATATCCATGTGTGTCTGTGCCTATGGGTGTATATATGAAAGTAAAAGCACCTGAAAAAAACACAAAACTGAATGGTGACATTAACTGAGCGAGTCATCCCTGCTTCCAGCAATCTGACCTGACAGTTAAGAAAATCCCCAATTTCCTTTGGGGACATGAGTCGGTGTTTTTCCATCCAGACAATCGGGAAATGCTCCCTGATACACAACACTAATCCTCCCCTCTGGAGCCAGCCGAGGCCCTCCCTTCTTTGAAATATCAGACAGCGAGCAACCAGACAGGGTCCCCCTCACTCCCAGCAGAACACTTTCGAGTGTTTGCAGCCCATCCCCAGGGGGGAGTCAATGAAGGCAGAGGCTCCGTGGCTTCGCCTCACAAATTGGCAGAGGTGGGAAGGGGTGAGGGGGCAGGCACAGGACTTGCCAGGACACAGGCCAGAGGAGTGTGAGGCGCCTGTTCCAGACATCCAGGCATTAAGTACATAAAGGTCAACAGAGCCAGTGTCTGCAGCCTCCTCGGCTCCCTTAGCAGCAGGCACCAAACACACTGTGTTCGTGACCCATTACACCAACGGAGGCGGCGACAGCTATGAAATTGCAAAACATTTTCCAGCCCCAACCCCTCTGTTCACTCTTCGTCGCTAATTCTTCCAGTTTTTCCATATTTGACTGAGATGAATGAATGACTGGATTCAGTTGATTTCTGCACTGTGAAATGTTTGGAAAATGACTGCCAGCACCACAATGACTGCTTTCTTCTATCTTTATGGTGTGTGTGTGTGTGTGTGTGTGTGTTTAAGCAGAGTAAGGGTTGGAATAATTTTTTCTTTTCTTAAAAGGCACTTAAAGACTCAGATTTATGGAACAGTAACCACCTGTCTTATATTTTTCCAGAAAGCCCCAGGTTTTATTTTGGGTTTTTATGGTGTGTTTTTAAAAAATATATTTTATTGATTTTTTTTTTTTTTATATAGAGAGGAAGGGAGAGGGATAGAAACATTGATGGGAGAGAAACATTGATCAGCTGCCTCTTGCACACCTCCTACTGGGGATGTGCCCGCAACCAATGTGTATGCCCTTGACTAGAATTGAACCTGGGGCCCCTCAGTCCGCAGGCTGACGCTCTATCCACTGAGCCAAACTGGTCAGGGCGTTTTCTTTGTTTTATTTTTTTAAAGCAACCTGTTAAATCTATGCATACATGTAATTTTCATTTTATGAATCTTTGGTCACAAATATATGTGTGCAAGAAGTGTGCCTCTCTTTTATTTTCTTTAATTTTGACTTTTCATTTAGTTGGGCTGGCTGAATCTTTAAGAACTAGTCCCTCCCACCCCCCCACCCCCCACCCCAAAGGCCTGGCACATAATGGACGGGGTAGACCCAGATCTGATGATCAATGTCACCTGTTTGCAGAAGCCTCCTCTGAGACTCCGGTACCCGACCTGGTCTTGGCTGACAGGCCTCTCAGATTGTGGGTCTCTTTGTTCCCAGCCCGTGGTCCCTTCAGGGTGACAGCTCTCTGTCACTTCTCTGCCACCCACTGATGACTCTGGAACTCCACCCCATGCTGCATCCTATCAGGCCTTTACCTGCTTAGAGCTGCCACGTAGTATGTCTTCATGAAGGGCTCCTTGCTGCAATGAGCTGTCCCAATATATCAGGCCCAGACCCTCTGCTCTCTGATCCCTCTTACCTCCGTGGTATTTCCCCTTTCGGGCTCATCCTGGTCAGAGCGAAGAAACACGTTTCTCCCAAACGTGTTGATGTCTACACTGTCTTGTACCATCCCTCAACACTGTGTACCTGAATTTTAGAAAATGTCACCGGACAGGGGGAGGGGAGCTCCCACATCTTTTACTTAATCTCTACTATCTAGCCAAGGGGACGGAGCGGGACAGCGATATTTGCTCTGCTGCTGTAACCCTGCCGGGAGGCCAGGAACAGAGAGAGGCCTGTCTTTGCAGAGGAAGGGCAAAGAGGGGGAGCGGAGACATGAGTTAGTCGTTCTGAAAGTCCTCTTACGCAGCCTGAAGATTTGCAGCCTTTAATGTGGTGACCACATGCCGGGTATTTCCTGTGACAGTCCCCAATTCCCATAATTTTATTCTTTAGAAGGGAACCTTTGTTCAATCTGTAGCTGGATCTGCCTCAAAGGGCATCCTGGAGCAGGGTCTTTCACAGAGACACACTAGAGAGGGCGAGTGGGGAGAGGGTGGGCAGAACCTGGAGGGTGGGAAGCTAGTGGGTGCCCCAGCAAGTCCCTCTGTGCCAGCGAGACTGGAAGGAGGCATTTCTCAGAAACCCTTCCGAGAAAGGGGAGTGGCCCTGAGTGCTTCCAGCTCTTGAGGGAGAGGGGTGTGGGCTCCCTGGTTCCCAAGCTCACCAGGGCAGCGAGCGCTCCACCCAGAGAGCTGTGATGCCCCCAGCAACCCCAGGCCTTCAGCTGGCCCCAGTCCAAAGACAACCCAAATCTCTTATCTCCACCCTCACCTCCCACCTAACCCCATGGCTATGCAGCCACCTGCCTGCTAGACGTTTCCACTGGGAGGTCAAATCTGAAACACCTCAAATCAGTGTGCCTGAAAGCAAGCTCATTGCTTTTCCTCACCATCCTGACCCTCCTTCCTGTTTGCATCCTGTGTGTCAGATTCACAGCGGTTTCCAGTCAGTGGATAGGTGCAGGGAGGGGAGAATGTGTGAGCACCTGGGTGCAGGGAGGGGGAGGATGTGTAAGCACCTCCTGAAATGTCATGCAACATTGGTGTGCATACGTGTTTTCTTCCCACACCAAATCCCGAATGAAAACGGAATGAGTGCTGAGCTCCAGAACCAGGTCCCTGTCTCCTGCTCTGCCTTCATCTCCTGGCACTCCCTCCCGATGCCCGTCCCCCACACCTCCTGAAGCTGTGTGCCATGGGCACTGACTGACTCGTCCGGTTCCTGGAGAACACCATCGGAGCAATGGACGCGGGTCCTTCCTCTGAAAGGTGTTGCCTGCAACCTTTAGGCGGCAGCTCCTCTGGGAAGCCTCCCCTGCCTGACCCAGCAGAGCCCAAAGGCCCTTTCCCAGGGTCCCATCTCCACGTGGCACCCTCATCCTACAGGGCAGCTTCTTGTGCTGTTGGTTGTGCCTGAGAACCCCCTGAGCACCTGGGCTAAGATGAGGGTGCTCCGGCCCTGCCTTCTCCCCAGTGAATCAAAACCGTGAGGGAGGAGCCCCCTGGGAATTCCGAGGCACACCCGCACAGAGAACCCTAATCAAAGGGCCTTCCTCTGTGTTCACGTGACTGATGTACTGGACGATGAACACCTCCAGGGCAGGGGTCTTGCCTCAGTCAACCTGAGGCAGGAGTGTAAAAAGCTGGGAAGATTCCTTGGTCAGTGAAATGGGGAAACTGATAGCTGAACAAACTGGTCAGGAATTTACAGTCAGACACAGAGGGTGCCCAGCGATGAACAAAACTAGCACCGGACCTTACCCTCAGAGTAGCTTCTCCTCCCCTGGCATATGGCTGGTCATGTGATTTAGACCCCTCTCCCAACCTTTCCTCCCTAGAGATAGCATCGGGCCTCAGTTATATTTTAGCTCTAGGACCAGAAAAGCAGCAAAGCCAGGTGGGGCTTGCCAGGCCCAGCTGCAATGGCTACTGAGCCCCTGCCCTAGTGTCAGCCAGTCCGTGGAGAGCTGAAAGGGCACAGCTGGACAGCTGGTGACTATGCCATTGAGATCCTCCCCTGAGAGCTCCCCCAAAATCCCTGGCTTTCAAACCTTTAAGACAGGGACCCAGCGTGCACTCTCCCTCCCAGGAGCACACCTGTGCCATTCCCTCCCCTCTCTGCTTCCTCCTCTTCCTGCCTCCCATGCATCTCTTAAACTCTAAGGCAGTGGTCGGCACACTCATTAGTCAACAGAGCCAAATATCAACAGTACAATGATTGAAATTTCTTTTGAGAACCCAAAACTGACTTCTGCACATGGACCACGAAGTTTCAATTGCACTGTACATGCGCGCCCACACGTGGTATCTTGTGGAAGAGCCACACTCAAGTGGCCAAAGAGCCGCATGTGGCTTGCCAGTCACAGTTTGCTGACCACTGCTCTAAGGGATCTCGTGACACTTGCAACCAGGGGAGCAATGGGCAGCGGCAGCACATCCCAGGTTAACCCTGAACTGTCTCCAAGGCCCCCTTTTCTCTGATTCTCCAGTGAATTGACAGCAGCCCCACCTCAGCTCACTTCGTTCCCATAACATTTCTAGAAAGACAAAGCAGCCCCACCGAGGCTCTCTCCTGTTGCTTCTACTCTAATTTCTTCCCTGTTTCCCTGGCCCAGCTTCATTAAACCTACTCTCAAAGCACCTGGACTCGTCCTGTGAAATCTTTCCTGCACGAAGTCAAGAACCCACACACTACAGGCCGGCCCAGGGCAGACGGACTTCACCTCCTCCCCTTCCCGTTAACAAGTTCTCTAACTCCCCCACATTCGAAACAGCGCCAAGACAGAACCCCTGGAGCAGAGCCCGATGCGGGCTCAGGGCCAGCCTCTGCTCTCAGGGATGCACATGCACCCGCCCTCAGCCCTCACATTCCCCCGAGACATGGCGTTAGTCCTGTTTACAGATGAGGAAATGCTTGATGAATCAATGAATGAGTGAATCATACTTCCTAGAGAACTCAACGGTTTCAATAATTCTGAATGTGATTCATTTTATGAACGTGACTTTTTATAGGGGCGAGAAATGCCTCTCTCTGCTCTGATCATGTCAAGGGAGGGGAAAGAAAGAATCTGGGACAGACAGATTTTCTGGAAAAGAGACCAGGGCTGCCAGACACACCCACCCAAGGAGCCCCAAGCCAGTCCAGCCTAAGTGAATCTCTTCTCAACATCTCTTTACGGAATGGGGCATAACCATAGAGTGGCCCCCCATGGGAAGGCTGATTGTCTTGTCTTGTGCCTCCTTCTCATGGCCACTCGTCCCAAGTCCCAACCTCCAGCGGCCATCGCTCTCCTAGGAGGAAAGTGGTCAGCAGGGTGTAAGCTATCGTGTCATTTATAGGAGGCAGACCACCTTCCATGCAGTTTCCCCTAATCGGAATGAGGCCCTCGAGACCACAATCCTGCCCCTTACCCAGAATCGGTGGTGGGACCATTCCCAGCTAGAGGTTCATTAAAGGGGCAAGTAGGAATCAGAGAATGATGCAGAAAGGTCAAGGGACAAGATCCCAAAGAGCACCACAGCCACGGCCCTTGGTGACTCCTACCCTCACTCCCCTGCCATCTTCCAAGGCCTGATTCCTCAGGGGCACCTCCTTTCCAGAAGCTGCACGCCTGTCTCCTCTGAGGTCTGTAACTCTTGGGCTGCACAGCTAATAAGTGAGCACAGGGTTTCTCCAAGCCAGTACTCTGAGCCCCACAGATGTGGAATATGGAATCCCCAAACCGTGGTACCCCTCCCGGCCCTCCCGACCCCCTCCTCTGGCATTCCTGCGGCTTCCCTACACATTCCCAAAGCCTCCAATAACAGTTGGTGTTCCCACCCCAAAACCACCCTGGGCCACACGCCTGCCTTTCTGGGCTCGGGCAGGGTGCCCTGCAGGAACCACACCAGACTCGGGTGGCAGTCTGTGGGCGCTGTGAGCTGTGCTCCCCCAGGGCCCAGCCTGCACAGAATCCCTCAGACTTGTCCCTGGCAACACCCTCCGAGCCACCCAGGCCAGGGACCAGAAGAGGGGAGCCCTGCCAGAAGGGGAAACCACGGACCCTAGACTTTGCCACCGAGACAGGCCAGCAGACCAGATGTGCCAGGAAGGGGCTGGGCAGGGTCCCTAGATGGGCTGAGAGCTCTCTTTGTAGGGGAGCCAGATGTCACCTGAGAGGCAGAAGGAGGCTGCAGAGAATTGGGGTGGGATCCTGGCACAGGGCTGGCCCCGGCAGAGCCACAGGATGCTCTGCAGCCCCATAAGAGGTGTTCATGGGAACAGCTTCGATGTGAATGCTGGTCCCTCCAGGGCGTTCTGGGCTTTGCCTCTCACACAATCCCTTCACCGAGGCTGTCTCCCCAGGTCACTGAAATGCCCTCCACGTTAGCTTTCTCTCTGTTTACAGGTGAGGACCTGAAGCTCAAGCTTCTGCCGCCAATTCAGAGGCCTTGCTATTATACTAACCTCACCTCTGACAGACAGCTGAGCCAGGAGCCCAGCAGGTCCGCTGGCCCCAGGGAGTGAGGCTGCGGGAGCGGGTGGGGACTGGCTGCGGGCACGGCTCTGGCTGGGGATTGGTGCCAGGCGGCGAGGCAGTCGCAGGATTGCGAGATCTTTGGATTTTTCCAGAGAAGCTGGAAATCTGGATTTCTTGAAATGTGAAGTTTCCCATTTTTTAAATGTTGTCAACTAATTTAATTCCATGTAAAATGTCTAGCGGGATACACAAACATCCTTGGGTTGGTCTCCACTCCAGGCTGCCAGCTGCAGCCTTGCCCTTGCCCCCAAGATGCCAGGGGGATAAGCCCTCGCCCTCCTCAGTTGAATAAAAACATTCAAATGCCTTGGGCTCGGTCCCACAGGAAGAAGCCACACAAAGGGGTGAGAAAGCAGTGACTGATTGAGTGCTTTGTGTCAGGCTTAGTTTTGGGGGTATGGGATATAACTTGATAAAAATAGACCCCCCAACCCCCTCATGAAGCTCATATTCTAATTGAAGAGACACGCCATAAAGATAAGTCTGTAAAGATGCTAGAGTGTTAATAACACGTCCTAATGAGAAAAAGAAAGCAGGAAGTTCCATTTCAGATAGAGGGACCAGAGAGCCTCTCTGGGCAGGTGACATGTGGCCAAGACCTGGGAGAATGAAGGGAGGGAATCCTGCTGAGAGAGGCAGGGTGAGTGTCCAGAAGGAGGGGCAGTAAGCACACAGGCCCTGAGGCAAGGAGAGGACTCGGGGAGAGGAAGGGAGAGAAAGAGGCTGCAAGAGGGGTTCCCGCAGTATCCAAGGTCACAGAGGTAGGAGGAGTCAGAAGGGGGAAGCCAAGCACCTAGGGCCTCTGGTTTCCTCGGGAGGAGATGGGAAGCCATCGGAGTGACAGGATCATTCCTGCTGAGAATCCACTGAAGAGAAGCAGGGAAGGAAGCAGAGAGACCCTTTAAGAGGCATCACCATCTTCCGGGTGAGGAAATGATGGTGGCTGGGAGGAGGGCATGGCCATGGAGGTTGTGAGAGGTGATGGATTCTGGACATACTTTGTGAGTAAGCCTAATGACGTGTTGGAAGGTTTAACAAGCAGTTCTTGGGGCGGGGTGGCTGATTTCCATGGTGTAAGTGTTGCTAATGGTCATTTGCAGCTACCACCAGGATATAAGCTGGCTCTCAAAGTTCCTAAAACTTTTACAGTTGGGTCTGGCAAGCCAACCCAGGCCAGCCTCAGCACAGCACTGGGCGGAGCTCACAGGACTTGCTAGTAGCTTGGATGTGAGAGGTCAGAAAGGGAGAACAAAGAGAACTCTGAGATTCGGGCAACATTGACTTAAATGGGGATGAATGTGATGGGATTAGACTTGGGGAAAATATCAGAGATTTGGAGAAATCTATTAAATCTTTTCTTTTTAATCTCACAAGGCATTATCACTACTGTTTCATGGAGTCAATGTTTGTTTTTATTTATCCATCTCTTTGACTTTTTATTTACTTTTCATTCTTTCTCACCTTTCAGACCTTCCATCTGGAGTCATTTTACTTCTGCCTAAAGAGCAGAGCGCCCTTTAGAGAGAATCAGCTGGTAACAACTCCAGTTGATTTGTGTGTGTGTGTGTGTGTGTGTGTTTAACTTTATTTTTATAATCTTAAAGCATCTGTATTTTGCCCTTATTCTTGAAATGCATTTCCACTGAGAAATGAATTTTAGGTGGGCAATTATTTTATTTTAGTATATTAAAAAATGTAAAGATAATCTGTCCTTAATATTTTTCTTTGTGTTTGGGACTTACTAAAATTTCTCAGTGATGTATCTTGCTGTGAATATCTTTTTATCCTGCTTGAGATCAATTTGTCTTCTTGTATTTGTGATGTGTTGTTTTCCCTCAGTTCAGAGACATTATCAGCTGTTATCTGTTTACATATTGCCTCTGACACAATTGATTTCTCCTTTGTTTGGACTCCAATTAAACATATGTTGGTTCTTCTTGTTGCCTGTGGCTCTTAACTTTTCTGTAACATTTTCCATCTTTTTTTGTTCCTCTATGCTAAGTTTTAAATAATTTCTTCCTTCTTCTAGTTTACTAATTCTCTCCAGATATATCTTTGAGCTTTTATTGTTATTAATTAATTGTTATGTAGAAGTTTGATTTGGTCTTTTTCCAAATGTAAATCAATTGTTATAGTTTCTTATTAACTGAAAGTTAATTTTCAAGTACTAGTATATCTTTTATTTCTCTAAATAGAGTGATAAAGATTGTTTTATAAATACAAAACCTGAAGTTATTGTGCTTTAGTCCCTCTTGTCTGTTGTATCTATAGTTTCTTACTTTCTGTGCCTGTTCCCAGGCACCCCTAAGTCCTCACTTAACATGATAGCTAGATTCTTGGAAACTGTGACTTTAAGTGAAACAACATATGGTGAAACCAATGTCACCACAGGCTAATTGACATAAACAAGAGTTAAGTTCCTAGGGCCTATTTCTGGTTACAAACACATCACCACGTTTTGACATAAAGACCCAAAACACTTCTAGTATTATACATTGAACGTGAGATGTCCATACATTTAAGAAATATTTAAGAATAAAAACAAGTGAGATGATTAGTTTCCAACTTGATTATTCCAGTTCAGGATTATGGGTGACTGTAGCCTCTTCCAGCAGCTCAGGGTGCAAGATGGGACCCCACCCTGGACAAGATGTCTTTCCATCGCAGGGCAATTCATACCCACACCCACACTCACTCAGACTGGGACAATGTCGGTACCCCAATTCACCTCACATGCATATCTTTGGAATGTGGGCAAAAACCAGATTTCCCAGAGAAAATCCACACAGACATGGGGAGAGCATGCAAAGTCCACACAGATTTTTGGAATAGATTTTTTCCTCAGCGATGCTATAATGAGACTGCTGAGCAAAACAACATTGCATCCAAGGACCTGCTGCATTGGGTTGTTTGGGGTTGCTTCCTGTCATACTAGAAAAAAATACTGTTGGTGAAATAATTTAAGCCTGGGGATACGAGTGCCTTCTTCCATCTGCGAGGCTTTGTTGTGTTTTTCCTTATGCCATGCACTTGTGGGAAGCACTGATCTGGAACCACTTTAAGTCAAGTTCCAGCGACTGAGGTTCCCTAAGCCAGACACTGAGGAGAACTCCATCAATTTTTCACCACGCTGGTTTCATTGCTGTATACCTTTACCCTCAGGATGTGATGTGGAATTTTTCAGGCTGATGGAAATATTTTACATCAGATTAGGGGGAGGGGGTGTTACATGAGCTTATACATTGGTCAACGTTTTATCAAACTATACACTTTAAAATGGGTACATTTTACTATATGCAAATCATGACCCAAAAAGTTAAATTACAAAGTAAGAAAAAAGAAAACCTCTTTGCTCCTAGTGAAAAAAAGTGTGTTAGAGTGACAGGAGGCCCTGCACAAACCCTCGAAAGAGAGTGAAGACTGAGCACTATTCATGGTCCACACCACCATCCGGGCGGGAGTCTGGAGTCTGATGCTGGAGTGAGGGAGGGGGGCACGGATCAGGGGCAGGCAAAGCCCCTGTTCATACCTGCAGTGCAGTGAGCTTATATACTTGTTAATGGGTAAGCATCTGAGCAGTGTGCTTCTTTATCAGAACAAATCCAGAGCTCAGTGGACATGGGTCTGGAGGGATGGAGGAGCCAGAGGAAGTGGGGTAACTCCGGAGATGCATCTTCAAGTTGGCAGTCTTGTCTTACAACAAGAGAGGGACCCAGAATGCCTCGCCCTGGTGCCCTTATGGCAGACCCCAGTGGGAGAGAATGCAGGTAGAGGACAGATGTGAAGAGAGCGGTGGGGCTCTGGAACATGGGGAGTGGCCTGGAGAGCGGAGGTGGCAGAGGGTGCGAAGGCACCAGGCAGGGACCCTCCACATGCAGGAAGGGCCAGTCCCCCTCCTACTGGGCCCGCCTGGGACCTGGGGCAGGGCTGTGCTTCCGGGTCTCCCCTTCCTCACCAGTTGCTCCTCCAGCTTTTTTTCGTGGGACCTTGGTGGCCCCTGCCACTGGGGAACAGAGAAGGGTAAGACATGGATGTTCTATCAGTGCTAGCGGTGTGGCTTTTGACAAATTATTGCATCTGAGTCTCAGTTTCCTTTTTTCTGAAATGGGAATCAAAACTTAAGTGAGACGACACATTAAGGTATTTTAACGTATTTCCTGGCACCTAGCAGCAATGTAATGCATGGAGATTGTTATGGTTGTTGTTGTTGTTATTATTATTATTATTATTATTATTACTATTGTTGTTGTTGTTGAGACAAGACTAAGACAAGGAGGATAAGTGAAAGATGGGATGTAGTTAAGAACACGTTAGGTGGTGCAGAGCGCAGCAGCCTTCAGGTTGGGAGGCAGAGTTAATTCATTGGTCACGCACTCATGGATGTGTATTAGGATCTCCTCCCCTTCATTTGTCATTTACTTATATTCGTTTATGTGTTTGCTTCTTTTACCCCCCACCCCCACCCCAGCTCTATTGAGGTACGATTGAGAACAAAATTGTATATATAGAGTACCCCCCCCCAAATGTATACACACTTGAAATAATTATAAAGGCCATGTTTGTCCAAATGCATTTCATTTTCAAAATGTAATGGAAATGAGCTGCTGACGGGTGCATACATCTTGGGGATGCCCCGTATGGGAGTTGTACCGTGGATCACTGAAACTTCTCTGAGACTTTTCTGTATCTCCCAGTCACAGCTCTCCAGCGGGCCGGGGCCACGTTTGCTCTGTGCGCAGCTGTGTCCTCAGCACCTAGCGTGCTGCCAGCCAGCCACCTCCTGGGCACTCGGCGGATGTGCTGAGTGAACACCAGGCCTGTACAGGGTGCTGGGCTGTGGGGCTCTCAGCCTAAAGGGGAAGCAGAGTGACTTAACCCATTCCTCTGAGGGCTGTTTCCAGATCTCTGTTGGAGCAGAGGCATCAGCAGGGGCCTGAGTGAGGAGAGAGGGCCAAGGCCCTGGTGGGGTGGGGGCGGGATGGTGACAGGGCTGGCACAGGATCCCTGACAAGGCAGCAGGCACATGGGAAGAGGGGGTGAGGCGTGAGGAGAAAACAAGAGGAAGGGGCTTGTCCCCTTGGCAGGGAGCACAGGGCCCAGAGAGGGGCTTGGAGCTGGGAGTGAGGCCAAGAGGATGGGGGAGAAGCTCCCAGAGGGAGGAGGCGCCCTCAGGCTTGGGCAGGAGGAAGGGACAGGCTCTGAGTCACGGGACAGGGAGGAGTGGGGATGCCCCAGCCGCTGAACCGAAGGATCCAGGCCTCATAGACCTGCGAGGTGCCGGGCGCCTGTGGACGGAGGAGAGAGCCACTGGAGAGAAGCCACCGGCATGACTTAATCCGAGGCAACGTGGCAACTGATGCACTTCCCAGCCCCTCCCTAGGCTCCGCCATGAGAGGAGCAGAAGGCTGGAGGAGAGAGGAGCTAGCTGTGAGGAAGGTGGAGAAGGAAGCGAGGGGTCTGGGGGGGCAGCAGAGCAGAGGAAATGGAGGGGAGGGTGAAAGGGAGGGGAGCACAGAGAGCAGGAGGGAGAGCAGGCGAGCAGAGGGGGAGGAGGGAGTGTGGAAGGGAGGAAAAGGGCCTCCTGTCGACAGGAATCAGCTGTGACAGCCTCACAGACTAATCACCCAAATCCCAGCTGCCCCGCGTACAGGCCTGGGAAGGAGGCCCACCAGCCATCAGGTCCTGGAGGGAGCTCCTCCCTGTGTGTGCTCCCGACCTCCCTATGTGTGCTCCTGGCCTCCCTGTGTGTGCTCCCGACCTCCTCTCCTCCCCTCCCCGCGCCTCCTGTTCTTTCACTCTCCAGACTAGCAGGGGGGATGGACGGTGGCTGCCTCCCCAGAGCTACTGCCTTGGGAAGGAGCAGCCGGTGAGTAATGCTAATGACACAGCAGCGCTAATGACAGCACGGCCTGGCCCCTGCCCCGGCACCTGTCTCCAAGAAGCCAGACTGCTCCAATCCAAGTTCAATCCCAGTTCTCCTGTGGGCGGGAGCAGGCTTCTCAGCCCCAAGTAAGGATCCACATACAAGAAAGAAGCCTGAATCCCAGCATGCAAGAGGCCAGTTAGACTGATGGAGAACTTCCCGAGGAGGTCATGTGAGCTGCAAGGGCCGGGCAAATGAAGCTCGGGGGAGGGAAGGCAGGGCAGGGCAAGAGGCTCCCTTTCCAGGGGTTTCTAGAGGAAGCAGGGTCATCCTCTCCCAGCCGCCTTCCCCCGAGCCCCATGCCATTTGGGTAACTAACGGCATAGCCCTGGCCCAGGGAGCAGACAGTCCGGGCTGCCAACCACCTTCCAAAACATGTTTTGCCTTTTCGCCTTCCTTCTGTGGCTTGGCTCAGCGGGGCCAGAAAATTCCCCACACCTGGGCGGGCCAAGATGGGCTGCTCGGTCCCACTCATCACTGTTTCCAGTCTGAAAGCCCCGCTCTGTCCTCTGACCGGCCGTACGGGGTGGGACGGAGTGCCCGAGGCCCCGAGATGAGCAGCTCCCAGGGCCCCGTGGGGGAGGGGCATCTGGAGGCCTGGTGTGAAGCTGGGGGGAGAGGGGTGCTTGCTGCGCGCGCGCGCACACACACACACACACACACACACACACACCCACACACCGTCACAGCCCCAGAGTTCCACCCAAGAACAGGCTATGGGATGGTCTTCTGGGCCTGGAGGGGTAGCTCACTGCCAAGCGGGGATGGATCGAAGGGGCAGCGTTTGTGCCCAGGACATCAGCTCCCCGCTCGCCACCCTCCTTCCGGAACATCCCTGGCTCCATCCTCCGCTGAGGGGCGCCAAGGCCAGCGTAAACACCTCGAAGGAAACGCAGCATCCCTTGGCCAGAACACTTCATAACAATGCTCTGGATCCTTCTGTTTCATGAGCCGCAGCCATTAAAAGTATTTATCCTTCCCTGCGCATCTTTGGGGTCAGTCACGGGTTGTGGCGCCCGATTGTCCTGAGTGAGCCTTGCCTGTCTGAGGCTGCTAGCTCCCAGAGCAGCAGAGCAGGCCTGCTTGCTCCAGAGAGCAAGTCTAATACAATAGGCCCCAAGGTCCCCACCACCCTCCCTGGGCCCTGCCTGGGGTGGGGAACAAGGATGAACCAAGCACGGCTCCTCTTTCCCCCCCATTCACCCGGAGGGTCCCTTCCACATGCCCTTGGGAATGCCAGGCTGGTGGGGAGACAGCCTTGTCTGGAGGGACATCCATCCGGGTGGTCAGGCCAGTTGAAGACCACAGCAGGAGAGCCAAAAGCAAGCTGGAGGCAAGTGAGTGTGAACAGAAGGCAGGGTGAGTGGAGGAGCAGAGGGGCTGCTGGACCCGCTCAGTGAACACCGTCTCCAGGCCTGGATGGCCGCTCTCCTCTCTGTAAACAAAGCCCGGGACGGGGCAGGCATGACAGCTACAGAGGGCGTGCTCTCTCACCCTCTCCCGGCTCCTGCCCACTGCCCAGTGTCCCCAGCCCCTGAGGGAGAAGCCCCAGGCAGTGGGCGGGACTTCATGCACAGATTACTTGTGACATCCCACAGTAGCTCAGAGCCCAGCAGGCTGAGAAAAGAAAAACAAAACAAAACTGGGGGTTGAGAACATTCCGGGCTTCAGTCTCAGCCTCTGGCCGTGTCCTTTGATAGGGAGGCTGACAGCCTCGGAGGAGGGGACCACGTGGCACAGCCCTGAGCAGGGTGCCCTGGCGCTGAGGAAGGCCAGCGCTGCGCAGGGAAGGAAGGAGGGGCCTCGTGCACCAGCTGCAGGCCAACCAGCTATTTTCCCCGACTGGGCAGGCAGCGTGGAATAGAGGAGAAACAGCGAGAAAGGAGGCCGAGGATGGTGGGGGGGAGAGGAGCAGGGAGCATCTGTGTCACCTGCTGGGAGGGAGATGACAGCTCGGCTATTTCAGCAGAAGCCACGGGCCAGGACTCAGGAGACCAGGACTCCAACCCGGCCTGACACCCGGGGTGGTGTGGGCAGGAACCGAGGCATATCCTGCTTTATTAATTACTCCCACCACACACACCACACACACACACACACACACACACACACACACACATACAATCACACACATACTCACACACACACACACATACACACACTCATACACACACACACACACACACCCACTCACACACACACACATCACAGTCACACACACACACTCACACACACACCACACACACACACTCACACACACACACATCTCACACACACACACTCACACACACACATCACACACATACACTCACACACACACAATCACACACATCACACACACACCACACACACACAATCACACACACATCACACACATCACACACACATCACACACATACAATCACACACACACACTCACACACATACAATCACACACATCACACATACACTCACACACATCACACATCACACATACACATACAATCACACACACACCACACACACATCACACACACATACAATCACACACACCACACACACACTCACACACACACATCACACACACATACAATCACACACACACCGCACACATACACATCACACACACATCGCACACACATACAATCACACACACACACACACACACACTGGATTACCATTCATTCTGCAAGCATTATCAGTATAGTGTAGACAGCATAGACCCTGGGGCCAGGTTGCCTGGGTTCGAATCCTGACGACAACACTTAGCAACTGTATAATACGCTGTAAGAATCGGTGATGTGGTGCCTCTCCTGGGTTGTTGTGAGGATGGATGAGCGAATGCACTGTACCAGTAGTCGGCAAACTGCGGCTCACGAGCCGAGGTTTGTGCTCTGTTGACTAGTGAGTTTGCCGACCACTGGTAAGGCATTACCCTTACCCAGAAGTTCTGACTTCAGGGTAAAGACATTAGTACATTATAAAATAGGGTGTTTTTTTTAAGGTGCTTTTCCCTAAGGCAGTGGTCGGCAAACTCATTATCAACAGAGCGGCAAGCGGCGGCTCACGACGGCATCGAGAGCCGTGCCGACCACTGAACATACACGCACCCTCGGCACGCAGGGAGCTCTGCCAGGTGTAAGCTGTTCTGACGGTTGTTACTCATGGGCCAGGTCCTGTGTTAGAGCTGCTGTGATCACGTGGCAGAGGCAGCCCTGGACACCAGCAGTGAGTGCACCAACACTCACCATTCAGGCCTGGAGACTGTGTTCACACGCCTCCCCTGGGGAGGTGGCCTGCCTTAGCGAGTGCGGTAACAGCGCTGAATAGGGACGCGCACTCTGCCTGTGGGAATCAAGGAGAGCTTCCCGTAGGAGGTGCCATTTGATTTGGGCCTTGCAGGTTGGCTAGGAGTTCCCCAAATGGAGAATAAGAAAAGAAGGGCCTCTGACCCAAATTGGACAAAGACCTAAAAACAGGAAAACATGACCTCATAAACCTGGTTCCCAGGTCTGTGGGAACTATGGAAAAAAATGCAAATGGCAGGCACCGGGTCAGGTTGCAGGCCCTCCAGGGGCACGGTAAGGCCTTTGAACTTGGTTCTGTAAGTAACGACAAACTGCAGTTTTAAGCAAGGGGGTTGCCTCGTCAGGTTTGTGTTTGGGGAAAATAATGCACTTGTTGGGTCATGGAAAATAGATTAGAAAGTGAGAAGGCTGCAGGAAAACACACACACACACACACACACACACACACACACACACACACACGGGAGGATTCTGCAATGACTCAGGCCAACACAAAATAGAATAAACAATTCCAGTGGTCTGAGGCTCACTGCCAGGTTACCCTGGGGCCAGGGTCTAGGACATGAACACCTACTGCGTGTTAGAACTGTGCTGGTCCCCGGCTCCAGGTAGGAATCAGATTGGGCACAAGCCCTTGAGGAGCTGGTAGACTGGAGAACAGAGGAAAACGGGGAAGTGGCAGCGGTCCTGGGTTTGCTACTCTTTGTGGGGGAGGAGGGACTGGAGCACAGGGACAGAGCGGTCAGTGTATCCATCAGTCCCCAGGGGCTGAAGAGGAAAGTCCTGTCACAAGGGCATCCGAGCAGAGTAACACCAGGGGAGGGAGGGCTATCTAGACAGAAGGCGCAGATAGGGACATGTGACAGAGCCTGGAGTACTCTGGTTGCTCTGAGGGCCTGGGGCTTGGAGCTCAAGACATGGGACTAGAGATCATAAGTAGGGTCAGAGCATCAAGCCTGGGCCACATTCTGTGACTCTCAGCCAAGGGGGTGGAGCCTAATCGCTCACCGGGACAACCTTTAAAAACGCAGAGCGCCTTCATCGGCATTGGTCAGGGTGGCCGCAGGCCTGTTAAGAGCTCTCGGGCGAATCTGACAAACACTGGGCTTAAGACCCATGATCGCAGGGACAGGGAGCCACTGGAACTGATCTGGTCAGATCCCTGCCTTAGCCAGAGTCAGGTGGAGGGTGGAGGGTGAAGGGTGGAGGGTGGGGAATGGGGGAAGGGGAAAGGCAGGGAGACCTGGTCAGGAACCCCAGCAGTGGACAGTGCCATGGTAGGAAAGAGGAGGGACATTGCAAAGCCACCAGGGAAAGAGAACGGAAGGAACATGGGGAGTCCATATAGCGGGTAAAAGAGAGAGGCAGAGGAATGAGAACCTGAGGCCCAGATCAGCGGTACGCAATAGTTTCAAGGACGAGGATTTCAAAAAATAAATAGGTGATAATAGTTAAACTTGCATGATTAGAGAATTCAGAATGACACCAAGCTAATGGCTTTGGGGAGGACCGCAAAGAATCTGCATTCTGTTCCTCACCGCAGCACAGAGACAGACACGCGACGGCACCTGTGAAGGGATGATGGAGCAGCCGCTGCCTGGCGGAGTCGCCTTGCTCCTGCCTCAGGACCTTGCCACCTGAGGCATCAGTGACCACACGTGGCCACACATTAGCGTCCTGTGTGAGGCAGGGCTGTTCCCGGGAATCTGCTGAAGGAGTGGAGTGGCATCAGTAACTTAGCAGCACCATGCCTGCCGCTTTGATATCAGATCCAGGTGCTGTGACTTCCAAAAGGCGATTTTACAAGGCAAAGAAACAAGGGGAGTCCCAGGATCATGTGGCTGGATAGGCAAAAGGCAATGGTGACCAAGCAGGCCAGGCTAGCGCTGTCGGCCACACCCATGACGATGCAGGGCTGCACAGAAGCCCACTGGTGAAAGCCCCAGACAAAACTGTGGACAATGAGCTCTAGCCGGTGTTGGTCAATGGACAGAGTGCAGGCCTGCGGATTGAAGGGTTCGATTCTAGTCAAGGGCACATGGCTGGGTTGTGGGCTCAATCCCCAATTGGCAGGAGGCAGCCAATCAGTGATTCTCTCTCATCATTGGTGTTTCTCTCTCTCTCTCTCCTCCCTCTCCCTTCCTCTCTGAAACCAATAAAAATGTATTTAAAAAATAAAATAAAATAATAAGATCATTTAAAAAGAGAGTGACAGAGAGCCTCCTTGTCTGACCCTCTTGAATGTGATGGAACAGACTCCCACTGAGTCCCCGGGGGGTGCCAGGCCCTGGCGGGGGCTGTGGGTTGCACCATGATGACAAGGTGCCGTCTCTCCCCACCAGGAGCCCCTGGCCACAGGCAACCCGGGCCCCAGGCTGGGTGACGGGAGAGAGACCACAGGATACCCAGAATTTCTCCCTGCCGCCCAACCGCCCAGCCGGCCTAGGCTGTGAGCCTCGACTGGTGAGGGGTGAGGGGTGAGGGTCCCAGACCAGCCCCCGTGGGCCTGCTGACCGCAGGGCTGTCTCAGCCGAAATTCCTCAGCCACACTGCTCCCTCCGGCAGCACCTCGGGGACAGGGCAGCGGGAGGTGGAGAGGAGCCTGCGTTGCTAGAGGCCTCCTGTGGGAAGGACCACACACAATCGTCCCTTTCTCCTCCCGCTTCAAGCACTCGCCTGTAACCAGCAGCAGTCGCTGAGAGTCCAACAAGCAGAGGGCCCCAGGGGGGTGGCCAGGCTCTCTGGGATCAAGGCTTCCACCACCACGTGGCAGAGCCCCCCACCCTCCCCTGCCCTTTTCTGCCCCACATCCCCCCGCTCCCCAGCTCTCTCCTATGAGTGGGTCCCTGCAGCCTGACTCCCCACCGCCTCCCCCAGAACCCACCTCATGTCCTCGCCACCCCAGGAAGAGAGAAGCCCCCCTGGGGTGCAGCCACCCCTGGTGGCCCCCCGAGACTCCTCCAGAGGGGAGGCCAGTGCCGGTGCTGCCTGCGTGTGCCTGGAGGGGCGGTGGGCAGGGTGACACGGGAGGCAGGGGTGGAGATCTGCTCTCCGGGCGACTGGAGGGCAGCAGAGTGGGAATCCCAACCCTGGGTCTCAAGCCCCGTCTCAGGCCCTCTTCACACGAAGAGAGCTCAGAGGTACTTGGTGCAGGACAGAGGTCAGAGGAGGAGAGACATCTCCAAGGCATGTCTCTTCAGTGCTCAGTGGTAGGGCATCGGCCCATGGACAAAGTGGTGGGGGGCGGGTCTGAGTCCCAGTGGAGGGCACCAGGTCCGGACAGCAGGTACGAGGCACAGCCAGATCTCAGAAACCCAGGCCTGGTCTCCCACCCTGGATGCCATTTTGTCCCCGGTCAAGACGATGAGAGAGGCAGGCTGGTGGCGAACACCGGACACCTTACCCCTCAGGGCGACCTGATTCATCCCAGCTCACTCCGTTTCTCAGTGGTGGGCCTTTGGCCCCGGTTGTGACCTCAAGCATCTCCCAGGACCGGCGGGTCAGTGGCTGAGTGAGGTCATCTAGGCCCCCAACTCCGGGACAGACAGCATGGAGGAAGGGTGCCCGTGTTGGACTAGGAAATGTTTTTCCTTCCTAAATAGCCTCAAATCCAGTTTTTTTTAAAAGTAGCAATGCTTTGCTCCGACCGGTGTGCTCAGTGGTTAGAGCATCCGCTGGTGCAAGAAGGGTGGCGGGTTCAATTCCTGGTCAAGGGCACATACCTGGGTTTTCATTTGATCCCCATCCCCCAGTTGGGGCACCTGCAGGAGGCAACCGGGTGGATGTGTCTCTCACATCTCTCTCTCTCTTTCTCTCTCTTTCTCTCTCTTTCTCTCTCTCTCTCTCTCTCTCTCTCTCTCTCTCTCTCTCTCTCTCTCTCTCTCCCTCTCTCTCCCTTCCTCCCACTCTCTCTGAAAAAATATCAGAGGATTAAAAAAAAGGAGATGCTTCAAGTGCTTTGTGGGAGGGGGTGTGGGCACAGATGGAACAGGATGGACCATGAGCTGGTCGTAGTTACAGTGGGGCATGGGGAACGCGGTTATTAACACTATTCTGAGCACCTATGTATGTTTTAAATTCTCTATAATAAAAAGGGTTTATTATCAATATGCTATCAAGGAGCATATCGAGTCCTCAAGCCACAGGAGCCCCACAGGCGGCCCATTAGCACAGTCCTGCCATCCCTCCCAGCCCTGGCGCTCTCTCCTTCCCGCCTGCTCTCTGCGAGGCTGGGCCAGGGCAGGACCGGGGAGGGGCAGAGACACCGAGGCCGGGGAAGGGCTTGGAGCCAGCCATCGGCCATGCTGATGAGCATGGACTCTGGGCACTAGGAGGGGCCCATGGAAACGGACTCAGCCACACCCTCTGCACCTGTCCAACCCCTCCCACCCCACCCATTACCCCTCCCCTGCACATCGCTGTCTCTTGCTCACCTTTCTCACCACCCACCGCACTAAAGGGAAATGAGCAAACCGAGGCTTGATGTCCCCAGGCTGCAGGAGGAAGCCCATTTCTTTAGGACGAAAAATAAAATGCACGAGTGGGATTGGCTCATTCAGGGCACGTGTGACTCCAAGAGGGTGGCACAGACCTAGCGGATAAGGAAAGTTCACACTTTGGGAGCACAGGCAAGGTGGGGAGAGGTCTGCATTTTATTTTCCCTTCTCTGTTCCTTAGGCTGCCTACCATTCGCCACACGCACCTCCTAACCCTAATACTGTCCCAGTTTATAAAGCCCTCTCACACTTACAACCTGGTAGGTGAGGAAACTGAGGCTCCACAGAGTAAGCCACTTGCCCATGATCAGCTCGCTTGTCAACGGCGGCGTCTGGGGTCTGTACCCCAAATTGGGAGAGGTGGCTTACTGTCCCGGTCACCAGGCTCTTCCGCCCTCCCTGGGTCTGCAGGTAGAAAAGGTACCGTTGGCGCCGAAACCGGTTTGGCTCCGTGGATAGAGCATCGGCCTGCAGACTGAAAGGTCCCAGGTTCGATTCCGGTCAGGGGCATGTGCCTTGGTTGCGAGCACATCCCTGGTAGGGGGTGTGCAAGAAGCAGCTGGTCGATGTTTCTCTCTCATCGACGTTTCTAGCTCTCTATCTCTCTCCCTTCCTCTCTGTGGAAAATCAATAAAATATATTTTAAAAAAAAAGAAGAAGAAGAAGAAGAAGAAGAAGAAGAAGAAGAAGAAGAAGAAGAAGAAAAGAAAAGAAAGTAAAGGTACCGTTGGCTGAAACTGGTTTGGCTCAGTGGATGGAGCATCGGCCTTCGGGCTGAAGGGTCCCGGGTTCGATTGCGGTCAGGGGCATGTGCCTTGGTTGCGGGCACATCCCCAGTGGGGGGTGTGCAGGAGGCAGCTGATCGGTGTTTCTCTTTCATTGATGTTTCTAGCTCTCTATCCCTCTCCTTTCCTCTCTGTAAAAACTCAATAAAATATCTTAAAAAGAAAGAAAGAAAAGAAAAGGTACCATTGAAGTTCCTACGGAGCCGGCTGGGGTGCGGGAGGGTTCGATGGGCTGCTCCGTGTATATCACCACGGTTTCCCCGAGGGAACAGTCTGACTGGAAAGGGTCTTCTGGGATGACAGGGGCCGGGGGCCTTTGGACTCCTCCATGTCGCTGTGTGAGGGCCACACAGCCCCCGTGTCTCCTGAGTGGGAGCCAGACGGGGAGCGGCAAGAAGACACAGACACGGTCCCCCTGGGCGAGGGGCAGTGACTCCAGGTCTGATGTCAACGTTGAATTCTGCCGCAGTTTGCTGTGTGACGCCAGGCCAGACTTCTCCCTCTCTGGTCCTCTGGCTACAAAACCAAGGCTGCCTCCTGTGCCCGCTCACGGCACAGGCGGGCTCCAGCCTCCTCAGCAACCTCCTGCAGAAGATGAGGAGGAAAGGCTTTTAAGAGAAACTGCCCCATTCCTCTCACCGGTTTGGAAATTTTACCCTGGGGAGAAGCCCTTTTGTGTGTGTGTGTGTGTGTGTGTGTGTGTGTGTGTGTGTGATTGTGTGTGTGTGATTGTGTGTGTGTGTGTGTGACTCTGTGTGTGTGTGTGTGTGTGTGTGTGTGTGAGTGTGTGTGTGTGAGTGTGTGTGTGTGACTGTGTGTGTAGAATGAAATTGTGAGGAGGTGGGGTGAAACAGGCCGGTGTAGGCCCAGCCACCCAGCCCTGGCCCAGGCAGAGTTCACTTTCTGTGCCTTTTCCCTGTTGTTTTGGCTTGTTTTCCAAACAAGTGTCAAGCGATCTCCCCCCAGAAGCCGCGGCGGCAGAAGGAAATGTTATTAGAAATGAGTTTGTTAGTGGGCATGATGTGCGGATGAAGTCTTCAGGAGCTCTGGCTGCCAAATAAAGACTTTATTGTTGTCATTCCTCCTTTCCCAAGCTCCCTCCCTCCCTCGCTGCCCTCCTCCCTCCCTCTCTTCCTCCCTCCAATCGGCCCGTCCCTCCCCCTAACCTAGCCTCCCCACCCCAGTAGGATCTGGTAGAAGAAAAGTCAGGCAAACACAAGCACGCTCACACACGGGGAGATCAGGACTTCCTGGGCTCTCTGCTGCCACAGCTCCACCAGGGCGGGAGGAAGCGGAGGGAGCCTGAGCGGAGCCGGGGACTGGCCCGAGCTGGGAGTGGAGGCAGGTGTGTGCAGGTAAGGCCCGTGGGGAGGCGGGGAGGAAGCCCCCTTCCTCCTGCAAGTGTCCCCCTGCCCTGTGCAGCCTGGTCACTGATCTCAGCTTCCTTTCAAATGAGCCCAAGTCAGCCTTCCTCGTTGCTTCTTCCTCTCTTCACCATCCTCTCCTGTGTATTTGCTGGCTGCAGACGTTGAACTTTCTCGGTGCAGATGTTTGATGTGAGTTATGTCATACTTAGTATTTTTACACATCACGTATTTCCATAGAAACCAGAATCAAGAACACATGTCTGTGCACCTTTCACTTACTGTCACGCACTGTCACAGGCACGCACACAAGTTGCACAGGGTCTGTACTTTCATTACACACACACACATACACACACACACTTTCTGACTGCATGTGACATGCAGAGCTAGACACACATACACACACACACTTTCTGACTGCATGTGACATGCAGAGCTCGACACACATACACACACACTTTCTGACTGCATGTGACATGCAGAGCTAGACACACACACACACACACACACACACACACACACACACACACACTGCATCTTGTCTCACCCTCTCATGAGCCTCTCGGGCTGTAAGAGCAAAGGGACAGCGTGTCTTCCCCCTGAGATGGCAGAGCCAGAGAAAATCATGTGCTGCCGAAGGCAGGGCGGGGAGGACATGGACAGAGCGGGCGCTGGGCGGGTTTCTCCGTCCTGTAGACCTCCTAATTGGGAGGGAGGGGAAAAACCGTGGCTTTCCAACCTGTGCTGGGTCTTCCCAGCCACCCTGAATGTCTCTCCCGCTGGTCCAAACCACCGGCTTTTGGAAAGAAAGAGAAGAAAGGATCCAACTTCCAAGCGTTGGAGGTCCCGATCCCAAGCGCAGGAGGCAGTTCATTTTGCGGCAGGCAGCCCGAAAAAACCGCTCTCTTTAAAGCCATTTCATAATGATCCCAGGAGTCTTGGCAGCAGAGGGAAAAAGATAGCACTGTAGTTTCTTAAGAGTCAGGGAGGGGAAGGCTGCAGGGGTAACTGAATGGGGCTTGTTTCCAGATAGGTGGCCCCTGTCCACTCAACAAGGAGAGTGTTGTCCCAGGCGGGGGGCGGGGGACGGGGGTAGGGGAGGAAGGAAAGAGGGCTAGATCAGAGCCTCCAGATGTGGCCTCAGATCTTCACAGTCATCTGGGGCAGGGGAGGGGGGATTGAGAGGGGACTTACTGGAAACACAGAAGTCTGCACCCCTTGCTCCAGACCTGCTGAATCTGTCATTGTTTTAGTACAGACAGTCGGCCAGGGCTGAAGACCCTGGATCAGGGGCCTGAGGGAGACATGTGCTGGGACCGAGCAGCCCCTGGCCTTGCTAGCTGGGCAGAGGGCTTCGTGGTTTCCTGGAGAAGGACTGTCTGATGGAGGAAGACCAGAGCGTCCCCCGTGGGCCACCTCCTCGGGGAGTGGGAGTTGGTGCTGAGGGGCTAGGAAAGATCTTCTGTGAGCTCTCCCCTCCATCCTCCTTGCAAGCACCGGCTGCCACATCGTGAGGAGCATCCTGGAGAGGAAGATTCCTCCCGCCTGCTCCTCTGCCTGCCCCAAGCCTGAGGCCCTGCGCTGGGCTCCTTCCCATCCCGGCCAGACCCCTCTCCTCCGGCCCAGTCGCTGTCTGTTCTGATGGCCTCTCGGGAAGACGGGCTGGACAAGCTCTGCCTGGTGAGCAGCCCCATTGACTGGGCATGAGAGAGGCGATTCAAGGCTGGAAGGGGCAAAGAAAGCCAGGTGTGGGAGGTTGGGATGGGAACCATGCATCACAATGGGAAGCCCCCTTTGTGCCTCCATTTATAAGTTACAGGACATAAAATATAAGGCACAGGAAGCAGCCTTGGTTATTAGCTTGCCAAGCGAGCCCATTGCTTTCAACAACTGCTTAATGTTCTTGGAGCACTCTTAACGTTCACTCATGGAGCAAACACTCATTTAACTCTCAAATCACCACACAAAGGTCTTGATGTGCCCATTTTACAGATGAGTGAGCTGAGCTTAGTCGGGGGAACCCAGTGACGAAGCTGAAGGGTATCATCAGGGTTTGGCGCCCGATCTGCAAGCTCCCAGGGCCACAGACAGGTTCTTCCCGGGATGGAGGCAGGAAGCAGGAGATGGTGAGGCCAGGAGCAGAGCCAGCTCAGTGCTGTGCCTTCCCCACTCTCCCTACCCCTCCCTACTCTCCTCACCCCCAACCCCTCCTCACCTTCCCCATCTCTCATCACCCTCCCCACCTCCCCATCCCTCCTCACCCTCCTCATCCCCCACCCCTCCTCACCTTCCCACCCTTCCTCACCCTCCCCACCCTCCCCATCCCTCCTCACCCTATCTACCCTCCTCACCCCCCTCCCCTTCTTACCTTCCTCACCCCTCCTCATGCCTTCCCCACTCTCCCCACCCCTCCTCACCTTCCTCACCCTTCACCCCTCCTCACCTTCCCCATCTTCCCCACCCCTCCTTAACCCTCTCCACCCTCCTAACCCCTCCTCATGCCTTCCTCATTCTCCCTACCCCTCCTCATCCTTCCCTCCACTCCCCACCACTCCCCACCCTCCTCACCCCTCCAGTGGAAACTTGCTCCTCAGCCGGGTGGCCTGGAGCCAGATAATCTTCCCTCTGTTTACACTTTGCCTGGTGGCAGACGCTGGGGCGGCAGATGGTCTCTGTACCCTGGTGCTATATTGATTCTTCGCACTTTCTGATCTACGCCACATTTTAAAGTGACTTATGGTTCTTGCTCCGACAACTGGGTGAGGAATGCAGGCTTAGGGACAATTTTGATTTAAAAAAAAACAACAACACTGAGGCTGAGAGCAGGTTTGGGGGACCCGGTAGAGGGCAGGCGGAGAGCAGAACCTGCTCCCGGGGAGAGTCTGCACCGCAGCCCCAGTCAGCCCCAAACCTACACGGACTGCGCCCAGGAAAGCGGCGGCTGTGCAGTGTCCCCATGGAATCCATAAGATCCCCATGGAATGCACTGGGTCCCTATATCGGCCCGCTCATCCCCTCAGGGCCTCAGAGCCCTCCTCCAGGCCTTGGAAGGCTCTCGGGCAACCTAGGTGGCCTGCCTGGCTCCTGCTCATCTGGGTAGAGACCCCCTGACCCTCCCAGCGTCCCCCTCCCTCTGGGCAGCCGGGTGGCTCTCAGAAGCTGGCGTGTGGATCAGAAAGGCGGGAAGAGAGAATGAGGGTCCACGGGTGTGGCTCCAGAACAGGGGGCAGCCCCATTTCCCATGGCAGGGTGGTGACTTGGAGGTTTAGGCGTGACCCACTAGACAGGGAATCTAACGGGACAGGAAGAAGGATTCCAGTAAGCCGTGTGGAGTATTCCTTTAACCCGAGGAGACACACCCAGCTCACTCCCAGCCAACCCCAATTCCCGACTCGCCATACAGAACCAATTACCCTTCAACTTACTCCCAGTGACTTGGAACTCCGGTGTGGACCTCAGCCCTGCCCGGATGAGTACAGGCCCAGGCCTGGGTATCTGAACGCTACATGGACGGGTTCCTGAGTGAGACAGAGACGAGGCGAGCTCGCTTTACACTCAGCCTCTGGTGCATCTGCTGTCTCACACACAAACCGGTGGCTGAGCGAAGCCCCTGCCGTTCGCAGAGAGCTCAGGCGCTGTGACAGGCTTTCCGTGCATGACCTCACCCGGTCCTCACACGGAGGGAGCCTGAGGCCTAGGGCGGAGGGCAGGGTGGGAGGCAAGCCCAGATCTCCAGTCCTGGAACTGACAGCCACACTCCAAGCCCTCTTAGGAAATGTTCTTAAAGGGAGAGACTGGATTTTGGGCTGGGCGAGCGATGGCAGTGCCCCACCCCCATCCCCCAGGGGTAGCAGCGTTCTGAGAGCCAGTGCCCAAGAGCAGGGCCCCCTGGGCAGCGGTGTTTGATCCCCTGGCACTCAGCACCTGAGCAGCAAGCTCAGCAGAAAGCTGGGAGGTGGGAGCTGTGCTTGCAAAGCAGGAGACATTTAAAAACCATGCACACTTGGGACCCACCCTAAGAGAGTTATGATTGGGCAGAAGCTTCTGGAAGGCAGCAGCGTAAGAAAGCGTGACCTTGGGCTTTGGCAGGGGAACTGGGAGGCCCCAAGGCGTTCCGGATTTAGGACGTCACAGTGCACGGAGCTGCCAGTCAGGGCCGGGCCCGGTGGGAAGAGGCGTTGTCGGTGAGAAAAGCCTTAGATATGAACGCTATTTCCCTCAGAAAGAGGTGTGGGCAGCTCACATGCCCGCATGGGGCGAGCACACAGGGTGGGTCTGCACCAGCTGAGGGAGAGGGAGGGGGTTAACAGGCCCAGTGACTCCAGGGACCAGACCCGCCAAGCTTTTCCCAAGAACCCTCTCTCTCTGCTGTGGGAGGGGCCGGGCCAGCCCCCCAGGTCTGAATGTAAAGGATCAGGGCTGGGGGCAGAGCCTAGCTTCCTGAAGGGGGTGGGCGGGTGTGGGCAGGAGGAAGGCCTGTGCCCGTCTCTGAGGGAAGGAGTGAGGAGCTGGTGTGCAGGGAGAGCTGTGACTCCCTGGGGCCCTGTTGCTCCTGACCGTGAGGCCTGGAGCCACTGAGAAACACCCCTCGCAAGGCCTGGCCACCCTCCGCTGGAAGCTCTGGGACTCTGGGCCCAGGGCCCGGCAGGGGCTGTGCTGAGAGACGTGAGGCCGGGAAACAGGGGCCCCAGGAGGGACTGGGGGGGCCTCTTTGGGGCAGGGCTCCTCACATCATGAGAGATTGCTTGTTTATTTCAGGCTTCTGGGTGATAAGAAAATAAATGCCCAAACAAAAAATGTCAGGGTCACAAAAAGTGGGGCTTTTAAAAAGGTTTACTTTTAGTATGCTAATGCTTTAGCTGCCTCCTTAAAACTGATATGCAAAATGATGGTGTTCTTGTCAGGAAAATTACAGGATTTATAAACTATTAATTCATGGTTCACCGAGCGGCGTTGGTCCGGCCACAGGACTCCAAGTGTAGCTAGACCATGACCGTCTTCTCTGTTCCGTCCTCTCAGTGTGTTCCTGGACTGTTGTAGGCCTGGCTGTCGATAAAACGAGAATCTGCAGCAGCTCCGCTGTGACTGAGGCCCAGGAAAGGCGGCCCTCTTGGTCCCCGTGGGGGAGCTGGCCTGGCAGGGACCACTTTAGAGGGAGGTGGAGAGGCAACAGAGGCTGCAGGCAGTCTCTTCCCTGCTTCCTCCCAGTGTGTCTGTCTGCCTTCCCTCCCTCCCTCCCTTCTTTCCTCCTTTCTTCCTGTGTTCTGTGTACTATGTATAAGGGATTACAGGTACACAGAGCACATACAAACATGAGTTTGCTTCTGTGTATGGTACAGAAGTGTGAATGTGTCAGAAGTATGTGTGTGTGTGTGCGCAGAGAAGTGTGTGTGTGTGCAGAGAAGTATGTATTTGTATGTGCAGAGAAGTGTGTGTGTGTGTGTGTGTGCGCGCGCACACGCGCGCGCAGAGAACTGTATGTGTATGTGTGTGCAGAGAAATATGTATGTGTGTGCAGAGAAGTGTGTATGCGTGTGCAGATAATATGCATGTGTGTGTGTGTGTGTGTGTGTGTGTGTGTGTGCACGTGCATGCAGGCTGGAAGTCAGGATGTGTATGTGAAAAATGTGGGAGATTCCCTCCGACCCTCTAGGCCTGAGCTCTGCCTTCTCTTTCGTTTCTCTTTGCATTCAGCTCCTTCTGAGCACCTGGCAGGACTGGTGAGGGGCTCCCATTGTCTTCCTCTGAGCAAGGCCAGCGGAGGCGTCACCCCCGCAGAGAGGAGTCAGTGGATGTGGGCTCAAAGGAAAGAGAGTGGGTGGCCTGAACAGAGGCCGGGATCACAGGGTCTGGGTACAGGGGGAACACATTCCAGGGTGTACCAGGCCCCTGAAGGGGGAGGAGGGAAGTGGGCAGACACCACAATTGTGAAGAAGCAGCCAGAGGGGCCGGGAGAAGCAATGTGGGGATGACGACCTGGAGACCAGAGGGGTGTCATAAGGATGAGGGCTCTGTGGAGGGGATGGTACATGAACCCCCTTCCCTGACCCTTACCAGCCAGGCCAGGGGAGAGGCCTGTGGGAGCTATCACCTGGGTCTATTTTCCCAGCTTAATTCATCTAGAACCACAGGGCCTACTGGGGACAATGGGAAGGGCAACCCCAAAGTATCCTCCAGCAACCTGGTCCGCTGTCACTGAGCCGGCAGAAGCTCTTCTTGATCCCTCCCGTGACCAGCTGCAGGGGACAGAGAAACAGCAGTGCCTCCCAGCGATGTGGCTCCGTGGGCTGAGCACCATCCCATGCACAGGAGGTTGTGGGTTTGATTCTGGTCAGAGCACATGCCAGGGTTGTGGCCGTGGTCCTCAGTGGGGGCTGTGCAGAAGGCAGCCGATTGATGTTTCTCATGTTTCTCTCATTGATGTTTTTATCTCTCTTCCTCTCCCTCTCTCTGAAATCAATGAAAAAATATTTTTTTAAAAAAGAGCAGCAATAACTGGCCACAAGAAATGAAAGTCGTTTCCCCACAGCTTTCTATCTCTTCCTTGTTTTCTTTCCAGAAAATTCCCCACATCTGAGGGGAATTCTTGGTGTGTATCCTGCTGGCAGGGGCCAGTGTTCACTGAGCCAGTGCAGTGGGTGAGAGACAAGCAGAGGGGACACACACGTATCTGAAGCACTTTCCTTCCCTCCCAAGGTCTCCACAGGCCCCACCCTGGGAGGCAGGAGACCTGGCCCTGCTATTAAATAACTTCCTGGCCTGGGCAGCCACTTCCTCCCTCCAGTACTTGATGTTTATAAACGGTACAGTCTGCATGTCATTGGTGGATTTCAAACCAGTTTTTAGAAATGCAACTTCGTTTTTCAAATGAGTTCTGTGGTTAGACATAGATATAGACATAGACGATATAGATGATATAGGTATGGATATGGATATGGATATGGATATGGATATAGATATAGATGATATAGGCATAGATATAGATGATATAGATAATATAGATGATATGGATATAGATATGGATATAGATATAGATATAGATATGGAATAGATGATACAGACATAGACATATAGACATAGATAGACAGATAGATAGATGTAGACATAGACATAGACATAGACAGATAAAGATATAAATATAGATGATATAGATATAAATATCAGATTAAAATAACACGGAGCTGCTCAGGTTGGCATAGGAATGAGTTGGGGTGCCCCAGGGCCAGCTCCTTGATCTCCATCCCTCCCTCCCTCCATAGAAATGGGGGCACCATTTGGAAACCATTGAGCTGTGTGATCTCTAAGGACACGTCTGGATTATAACTCCCCAGGACTCCATAGCTCATATACCCTAACCCATTACGAGGACAGGACTGATTTTCTCGTGCTGCAGAGGGGGAGACTGAGGGCTGGAGGGCAAGCGCGGGACTCCTGATGCACAGCCCGGTGTGCTTTCTGCAGGAGGGCTGGCTCTCCAGAGCAGGCTGAGCCCATTGAGTGGCGAGGCCTCTGGCAGGGAACCCAGACCCTCAGCCCTTGTTACCTTCTCACCTGCTAGATACAGGTGAACAGGGAAATGCTTCCACAGGCCCCTCCACAGCCCCCCAGGAGCCTACCCCGGCTGCCTGAACTGCAAAGAAGAGCCTGGCCTCTAATTGCTGAGGCCCAAGTGGCTAATGACCTCCTGCATCTCCTCCCTGCAGGCACATCACCCGGATCATGAGGCCATCTCTCTCCTTGCTCCTCCCACTTCTCCTCATCTTGGCCTCAGTGACCAAAGGTCAGCCCACAAGAAAACCAAAACCCAGGCCCAGGGGCAGGCCCAGGGCCCGGCCCACACCCAGCTTTCCTCAGCCCCATGAGCCATCGGAGCCTACAGACCTGCCTCCTCCCCTCCCGCCGGGCCCTCCGTCTGCCTTTCATGACTGCCCCCGGGAGTGCTACTGCCCCCACGACTTCCCGTCGGCCCTCTACTGCGACAGCCGCAACCTCAGGAAGGTGCCCGTCATCCCGCCCCGCATCCATTACCTCTATCTCCAGAACAACTTCATAACCGAGCTGCCGGTGGAGTCCTTCAAGAACGCCTCGGACCTGCGGTGGGTCAACCTGGACAACAACCGCATCCGCAAGGTGGACCAGAAGGTGCTGGAGAAGCTCCCCAGCCTGGCGTACCTCTACATGGAGAAGAACCAGCTGGAGGAGGTGCCCTCCGCCCTGCCCCGGAACCTGGAGCAGCTGCGGCTGAGCCAGAACCAGATCTCCAGGATCCCGCCGGGCGCCTTCAGCAAGCTGGAGAACCTGGTGCTCCTGGACCTCCAGCACAACAAGCTCAACGACCACGTCCTCAAGCCCGACACCTTCCAGGGCCTCAAGAGCCTCATGCAGCTCAACCTGGCCCACAACATCCTGAGGAAGATGCCCCCCAAGGTGCCCAAAGCCCTCCACCAGCTCTACCTGGACAGCAACCAGATCACCACCATCCCCAATGGCTACTTCAAGGCGTTCCCCAACCTCGCCTTCATCCGCCTGAACTACAACAAGCTGTCCGATCGGGGGCTCCCCAAGAACTCCTTCAACATCTCCAACCTGCTGGTGCTGCACCTGTCCCACAACAAGATCAGCAACGTGCCCGCCATCAACAACAAGCTGGAGCACCTGTACCTCAACAACAACAACATCGAGAGTGAGTGGGGGGGCGGGGCCAGGCCCAGGGCGGGAGGCTGGGGGCTCACCATGTCAGCCTTCTCCCAGGAGCCTCGGGGTGGGGGCATGCAAGAGACACCCTGCTTGACACTGGACTTCAAACCATGGCCGTCCCGCTCGCTGTCTGTATCTTGGACAGATAGCTGACCTCCCTGGAAAGGTCCCTCGTCTGTCAAAGGGAGAATGGTAGTCATACCTCTCACCAACTCGATATGAGGATATAACTGTTTAACGTGGATGGATCCCATGCCCCAAAGGCCACGGCTGGAGGGCGCTTGCTTCTCTTTCTCCATCTCTTCTCAGCCGCCCCAACTCCAGACCTGTCGGTAGGGTGGACACGGAATACAGTCCCGGACATCCTCCTAAAAGCAGAACGGTGACATTGACATGCCCACTCTGAAAAAATAAAGTAAAATAAAAAATAAATGCCCACTCTGAAATGCCCGGGCCTGTCCGTCGAGGACACCGGCAAGCTGTGAGATGGCATCCCTCCAAGTCTGCACCTAGGTTCTGCACCCGAAGCTGCACATACAGGGTCCTGGGCCGTGAGGTATCCATCGCAGCCCAAAAGAACAGACTAGAGGTTGCAATTTTGCTTCCATCAAAAAATGAAGTTTGGAAAAGGTACACACAGACAGGCAGCTGGACAGGGTGGGCAAACATAGGTAAATAATAATGATCAACATTACAATAATTAATAAATAATACTACAGAATAAACCCTATTTCAACTGTAAACCTACTTTGCCCACCCCTGTATATGCTGCCTACCTGTGTGTACCTCGCCTGCTCACCTCCCCACTTCTCTCTCCATAGAGATCAGCGGGACCCAGATTTGCCCTCATAACCTGGTGAAGATGCAGTAGCCAGGAAAACACATTGAGGGGAGAGGGAGAGGGGGGGCTTTCTGAGTCTATCTGGAGAGCTGGAATAGTTGGTTGTGTAAGACGGTATGCTTAAGGCAGGACTCCCCGAAGCTGCACATACAGGGTCCTGGGCCGTGAGGTATCCATCGCAGCCCAAAAGAACAGACTAGAGGTTGCAATTTTGCTTCCATCAAAAAATGTCAGCTCTGAGCTGAGCATCAGCAGAAAAGCTTAAAATCAAAAGCGCGAGTATGACCTGGCCACTGAAATCAAAAGCGCGAGTATGACCTGGGCACTGAGGAACATCAGGGGTGCAGCCGCTGCAGGGATGCGGGGGACAGAGGGAAAGAGGAGCTCCCCTAAAAGAACTGTAGGAACCCTCAGTTGCCACGCCGAAGGGGGTGAGGGAGAGTGTTGAGTTTCTACAACCTTGAAGTGAGTGGTGGGCAGAGCAGGCTTGCTCACTTGTCTGGGGTAATTGCAGAGTGGGAGGGGCTTTTAACATCTGGCAAGAAACAGATTCAAGGAGTAAACGGAGGCCAGTCATTGCTCCCCGAGATGCTGTATAGGCCGAAAGTATAGCCAGAAGGCACACCTCACACACAGCTGGCAGGTCGGTCCCGGGTGGAAGAGCAGGCTGCTGGGGACAGCCAGCCCCCTGAGGTGAAGTCAGAAAAATCAACCCCCTCTCCCGGTGACCCTGGTCCGGGAGCTGAGCATCAGGGTGATCCTGTAATGGGCCTACGTGACAGAAGCTGCAAGAAAATCCCTGTGTCTGGCTCTTCCTGCTGCCCCAATGGTGAAGAGAGAAAAACAACTGCCCCGCAGATGATCAATGAGGCCAGGCTTCGGGGCATAAACATTCATTTAGATGCTACATCTGATGTCATCTAGCAAAAGGCGAGGGAGAAAATGAAATCTCGTTTTCCACTGGAAAGCCCAGAATCAGTCACCACGTCAGAATCAACAGGCTCAGCCTGCTCCGTGGGCCCTGGGCCCTCCCGAGACCCCCTTCCCCTCCTAGTAGCCCTGTATCTGTTACTGGGACCACCTTCTGCCCATCCGAGTGCCTCAGGCCTACGCCACAGGAGACTCCCACTCCCACTGATGGCTCAGACCTTGCCTCACCCCACTCTCTCTGCCTTTCTACAGTATAAGCCTGACAGGCCCTTCCAAATTTTACCCTCAGGACCCCAGAGTTCACATAGCCTACCGTCCCTGCCACAGCAACAGCCCTGCTCCATGCCACTCCTCAGCCTGAAGGTCAAAGCCGTCCTTAGTGCAGTCTGGGAAGGCCGGCCATCATTTGGGGCCACAGCTTAACCTCTTCAGCTCACTCCCCCTATTTCATCACACTGTGCTGACTACCACGCCCAGATTCTCCCATGATCCTTTTGGCCTCCACAACTCTATTCAAACAGGTCCCTCTATCAAACCTCATCCCCAGGCCTCCCCCCTGCTCTAATCCTACCCAACTCTGAAGGTTCAACTCACAGCTTTCTTCCTCCGTGACACCTCAGAGTAAATCTCCAGTAGCCACTGTGGATCGATTCCAACTTCATTAATTAATTTTACAATGAGTAAACCAGGTCTGTCGACTATCCAGCGTCACACATGCCTACAGTGGGGCAATTCCTGGGAGAAGTTGTGTCCTTATACTCCGTCGTCCGCCCTCTCCTTCCTCCTCTCGGTCCCCTTGGTCCCAGCCCCGCCCTCCTCGCCTGCTCACCTCCCCCTTCTCTCTCCACAGAGATCAACGGGACCCAGATTTGCCCTCACAACCTGGTCACCTTCCAGGACTTCTCGGATCTGGAGAACGTGCCTCACCTCCGCTACCTGAGGCTGGACGGCAACTACCTGAAGCCGCCTATCCCGCTGGACCTCATGATGTGCTTCCGTCTGCTGCAGTCCGTGGTCATCTAGGCCTGGCTCCGCCCTGCGTCCCCTCCGATCGCCCCTGAAGGCTGGTGGCCCTGGCGCTGGGCCCGCCGCTCGTGTTCTGTGTCTCCCTGGCTTTCTCCAGCTTTGCATTGCTCAGCCCGCCTTCCTGAGGCGGGACCAGCCACAGCCTCAGGACCGAGACCTCCCAGGCCTTGGGAGGGAGGGGATCCACCCAGCCCAGAGACACCCCCTGCATGCTTACCCTCTGGCCCAGAGCACAGGTGTCTGTTTCCAGATCTCATAGTCCCGCTCTCTCTGCCTCCCCGCCACTCCTGGGTAAGTCTGGGCCTGGACTGACATCAGGATCTCGGCCCTGGGGAAGCAAGAAAATGGTCAGGAGTGGCCCCAAGGGAGGCTCAGGCAGCCCTGCAGAGCACCAGGTCCCTTTGGCCAGGGCTCCATCTTGCAAAGTCCGCTGGCACCAGACATGATGCTGGCTCACCATCCCGTGTTCTCCAAAATGGAAGTACAGGGCATGGCCGTGGGCGGGCAGCGGGTGGGGTTCCCGCAGGGGCCTGCACCTGGCCTACTCTCCATGGGGAGGAGCTGGGCCCTGCTTCTCCCGGGTGCAGCAGCTCGCACCCTCCTAACGGGGCTCCTCATTCCCAGAGGAAGATCGGGGAGGACCAGTCCAGGAGAAGAGGGGCTCGGGAACCAGGAGGCAGCCAGGGGGAGAGGAGTGGGAGCCAGGGCCCAGGGATGGGCCCATGGGAGTCCAAGGGAGTCCCACAGCCCCCTTGGCCGCTCTGAACAGGAGGCCTAATGCCTGGGGATGACCGTGTCCCAGTGGAGAACACAGAGCCACCACCGCCCTGCCATCTGTTCTCTGTCAGTGGTGACAACACGGTCCTTTCCACCCCAGAGAGGTTCCTGAGAAACCCGAGAGAAGGGGAGGGGGCACCCAAAATCTTCCAGAAGCTTCTTCCACGTGTGCACATTGGCCTCACCCTAAGGCAGACTCATCAGTGACACCTGGTGGCTGGTGCAGGACACAGAGGGCCCCTCCTCTTCTCCGCCCTGGGGGTGATTTTCCAAGGTCAAGGGCTCCCAACTTGAAGAGCCAGGGGCCATGTACATGGTCTCTCTCTCCTCTGGGCCTAAAGGGCACAGAGCAACAGTGGCTCCGCGTTGGGAAGAAGATCTGAGTGGAGGGCTTGTTCGATCATGGGGGAGCAATGGTGGGAATCTCGGGGGCCCAGGGAAGGATGCAGCCTGCTCCCCGGTGCTGTCTGACCTTGCCATGCCTTCTGCTCTCAGCTCCCACCAACTACACACCCCGCCAAGGCCCCTCTTGCACTCATGTTCCGTTCTGCGGCTCCACTTTGGACCTCGCTCTAATGCAAGCCAAGTCCTCTGTGTCCTCTCCGCCCTTGCAGTTATTTATTCCCTGTGCGGACTGTCCCTCCCCCGAAGTTCCCACCCTCCCCACCTGGCCCAGGTACAGCTGGGCAGGCCTCAAGGGGGCCTGGGCCCCAGGGCTGACTCACCTAGGCCTTCCCCTGACCTGCCTCTAGGGGGTGCTGCCCCTTCACAGTCCCCCAGTGTGTACGCTGGTGGGTGGCATGGATGTTCTAGAAATGAGTGCCTCCCTTTAAGACAGGTTTAGAAAAGGTCCAAGATTTTAAAGAAATTGTATTAAGCTAGACCCCTAACATCAAGAAGCTCCCATGAGACTCTTTCTCATTGTTCACTTTGCCAACTTACAGAAACAGAGCGCACTTTATTTCAGCTCCCTTCACCTGCTCCCATAACAGCCTTATCTGCTGCAGCTGCTCGTTTCTCCAAGGCTCCTGCTTGGAGTCAGGGCCGCCCCGGGGCTGTAAGGTGCTCCAGCTTGGATAAACCGCCTCCTCCCTTTAGTCACACCTCTAACCTCAGCCCCTCTGAGGAGGCCCTCGGGGAGCACAGCCCTGGGAGGGAGCCATCCCCTCTCCTGCAAACCCAGCAGCAGCTCAATCACCATCATCCCTTCCCTCCATCGCTCCCTGTGGCCGAAAGCCAGAGAGGATTCAAGTTAAACTGACTTTACAGCAACTGCCTCCCCACTTCTGTCCTCCTACCGCCCCCACACACTCTGTGCTGGTTTCCCGTGGGTTTCAGAAGCCCCCTCCCCCACCCCACCCCCCTGCAGCACACACAGGGTGGGCCCCGTGCTGCTGCCTCCGCACTCCCAGCTGTGCAGGTGGGTGTCTGTGTGTCCTCGGCGGCCGATAACTCTGTGAACCAGCTCCCGCACTCCAGCGCGCTTCACAGCGGAGGAAATAAAGGAATATGAGAGCATCCTGCTTGGACTGGGCCATGTGAACAGGTGGGGAACAGTCCCCCGAGGTCCCTCTGCCGCCCCCTTCCTCCTGCCGCCCTCTACCCCATGCTCTGAGAAGATGGGTGAGAAAGGGTCTTAGTCTTAAGAAACTCGAAGTAAACGATTCCAAAGCCGTTCCTTGGTGACTTCCCCCAAAACTTAAAATCCTCCGTGAAAAACCATTCCTAAAGTCTGACCAGAAATCTGACAGCTGCATTCGAAGCCCAAAGGCCCAGGACTTTCAACCCACAGACGACAAATGGTTGAGAGTCTCCCAAAGGCTCAGCTCCCAACCAAATACAAGGGTCGCCCCGCTCCTGGCCAGGCGAGGCTGCAGACCGGACAGGATGCCGTGTAAAGCCCACAACAGTGGCCGCGCCACCTCAGGCCAGAGCCCAGGGCCACCTCGTCTGGAGGGGAATGACAGGCTGTGCAAGATGTCCAAGGAAGGGTGAGAAGAGGGCACCCCTAAGCCTCCCTTCACATGGAAGGTTCTAGAACTAGGCTTGTGATCCTCCCAACCTACATCTTCTTTAGGGTGCTGCTCCCACCCTGCCTCTAACACCGGCCTCAGTTCAACCCAGCAAGTCAGCTGGGTGCCAGGTTCCCAGCACAGAACCCAAAGGCAGGGAAAATCTATCCCGTGCCCACGAGCAATGCACAGCTGGATAAAGGGGGAAACCCGCTCATTACTAACTGCGCGCCTTACGTGCTAGAATACGGCGGGTACAGAGCCCAGGACGGCTCCTCTCGCGGGAGCTGTATCTTAAGGGCTGAACAGGACTGTGCAGGTGGGACGAGTGGGGGAAAGGACATAGGAGGAGGGGAAAGGTGGGAAGGCTTGGCGTGTAGCCTGTGGTGTGTGTGTGTGTGTGTTAGAGAGAGATAGAGAGGCCGGTCAACAAGCCGGAGATCTTTTGAAATTTCCACCCCCTCTCCCTCCCTGCCCACGGAAGGAGCAGCTGACCAGACTTGTATCCCCACTGCCTGCCACATCCACCCCATCAGCATCAGCATACCTTTGCTTCCCCTGGTGAGGAGCTCAGACTAGAATGGCTCCCAGCACCCCCCACCCCCCCCCCCCCCACACACACACACCTCTTCCTGGGCTCTGGGGAACTGAGCATCCAATGGTCCCCACACAGGTCACAAACCCACATCCCGGGGATCCCTAAAATTCGTGGAACCAGCGTGTGTGACCGGCACGTTTGTGAAGGAGAGAATAGGACGTGATTGTGGTTGGGGGCGTGGAGGTGGTGTTGGGGAGCCAGAGCACGCAGATGAGCCTGGCTGTGCCCAGGGGAGGGCCAACTGCAGGGCAGAGGGCATGGCCACAGAGCAGGGAGTGTGTGCCACAGAGAGAGAGGGGATGGGGAGGGGGAGCAGGAGGCAGGCAGAGTGACTGAGGAGCGCAGCTGCATCCTCACAGGGAATAAATGGTGCAGGTGGGGGGCGGTAGCCCTGGCTGCAGAGAGGACGCGGAGGACAGCAGCGAAGTATGTCATCTGCTTCTGGGGCACGGGCCTGGCTCCAGGGCTTCCTCTCCCTGCACTCAGCCGAGCCCCTTTGTGTGGGCACAGGAATATGCCTGGCCCTGGTGACCAGGTCCTTGGACGGGGGGCCAGCGTCTCCACAACAGTTGGCAGCCGGGAGCCTGCAGGCCGCGCACTGCCCTTCGGGCCAGGTGCTCAGCTCTGCCCCTTCACCCGGTGTCCCCGGCAGAAAGGAGCTCTGCCAAGGCCATCTGCGATGAGGGCACCAGCACACCTGGTCTCGGGACTCCCGGGGACAAGGGGAGGAGGGGAGGGTCATAGGAGCAAAGGGGAACTCTGTGTGTGGCTGGAGTCAGGAAATGGAGCGCTTGCCCGGGCTCTGTGTGGCCTTGGGCAAGTCACCTCACGCCCTGGGTCTTGCTTCCCACCTGTACAATGAGGGGCTCAGACTAGATGGTCCTACGGGGCCTGCAGCTGGGACCCAGCGCCTGCTCAGAGAAGGGCATCACCGAAGAGCCCGGGGAAGCTCGCAGGCTGGCAGGGTCCTGGGAGGCACATCGCCCACACACCTTCACCGAGGACTGCCCAGCAGAGCCTGGGCACCAGGCTGAGGAGGGTCCCTCCCCATAATTCTATCCTGGGTGATTCTTCTCAGTGCCCTGAGGACCCCCCACAATGCCGCCTGGTGTTTGTGATCAGGAGTCTCCCCTGGGGCCCAACCTCAGCAGAGCCAGAGAACGTCCCATACAGTTCGCGCCATCATCTCCAGAGAACTTGACGTTGGCTTCCAAATCCTACCCCATCCCCATCCCCACTCTCCCCTTTGACTCGCCGGCCCTCAGACCCATCTGGTGATTTTCGTGGTTAGGGGTCCCACGTTGGGGCTCCAGGTCGGGGGGGGGGTATGGGGGGGTGGTCAGGGTGCCTCAGCTCTCAAGCCGCTTTTCATGTTTGGGTTTCACCTATAAAGTCAGAACATGGTCAACCTCTGGATGGAGACTCATGCTGGAAGGCAGGCCCCCCCTGCCCCCCGGCCCTCCACACCCCCACTGCTGTCTTCTCTGAGAACAGTGCAGGACCTGAGGGGTGGGGTCCCTCAGGACGTGGGAGCTGCCTACCCTCTCAAGAGGGTGGGCAAGAAAGAGAGACAGCAGACTGAGGAGAGGAAGGGATGAGAGCGGGAAGCGGGAAGCGGGAAGCGGGAAGCGGGAAGTGGTCCCTGCAGTCTGCAAGCTCTTCACTTGCAGCAAACTTGTCGGGACGTCCCTTAGCAATAAGACATCTCTCCCCCTGCGACAAGTAACACCTAAGCCAAACCTCACTGGGATGTGGCGATGCCTTCCTGTGCTCCGGGGAAAAGAAAGGCCTCGGCCTCCAGTCTGAAGCTCTTTCCCAGCTGCACAAGCCTTCCCAGGGGCTGACCGGGCATCTACACTTGCTTGACGTGGGGGCTTGGCCAGGGCGGCTCAGGGGAGAGCGCCCGCTGGGAATCTAGAGCTTGGCCACCAGCTGCTCCTCCACCCAGTCCCTCTGGTCTCTGGCCTCAGTTTCCTCATCCGGGCGATGAAGCTGCGGGACCAGGCGCTCTCTGAGAAGGCCCCTTTCTTGCCTGCTCCTTCTGCACCCCTCCAGCCCTCTCCACAGTGACTCTGCAAGTGAGAAATAGTCACAGACACTCCCAAAGTTCAGGCAAAAGCTGCCACACTGTGTGCGGTGGGCTGTCTCCAGTTTAAAGGGACCCGTCTGGCTCCTCCAAACAGGGCCAGCCTCGCGCAGAGCACGGTGGCTGCACGGACACCCTCTCGTACCCCAGGAGGACCAGGCCCGCACCCCTGGGTCTGCCGTTCCCCCCACTAGCCTCCAGGTTTCCACAGGCAGCTCCAGGGGTGCGGAGTGGAGAGCAGTAAAGGCTAGCGGGTGGAGGGTGAGGAAGAAGAGAAAGAGCCACCGTAAGAACAGAATAAAAAATCAAAATCAAAGAGAGGGCGGTCTATCCCTAAAGCTTCTGCCCGAAACACACGAACTGGAGAGGAAGCCGGGGAACTCGCAGAGCCACCACCTTAATTAGCAGCATCGCTGGGGGAGCAGGGAGGCTGAGTGGTAATTAGATTAGAAACAATTAAAGGCCGCCTGAGAAGAATGAATAACTCTGTGGCCGCCACCTGGCAGGGGTCACACGAGGCAGTCATCAGCCTTTCAGCTCTGTATTCGCTCCTGCGCAGCTCCCTCCTGTCTCCGGTGCCCTCCTGGGGCCGGGGTGCTGGTGGGCCTGGCAGCAAGGGGCTGGCCGGCTCCTGGGGTCAGAACTAAGGGAGTGGGGAAGCAGTCAGTTGGTTCCTGGCCTTGTCTTGGGATGTTGGCCTCGGGCAGATCTAGGGTATCGGGGCCTCAGCAGAGAGAACTCTTCAGCCAGGAACCCACGGCCCTGCAGTTACAGAATCCCGGCCTCAAAGGGACCACACGGGCTTCCGCTGGGCCTGCCACGCAAGGCCTTGGGATAGGCAGGGCGCCAGGCCCGTGGGCTCCCGCTACACTGTCCCCTGGCTGCTGGCGGGAAGAGCTGCTGCTCAGTCTCAGGCGGTGTCGCTGCTGACGATGGACCCTGGAGCTGGACACAGACAGGGTATCTCGCCATCTCTGTCCTGAGTGGCAATCGCAGGTGATGGAAACCAGGCCTGTTCAGGTGCACGTCCAGGGACGCTGCCCACGTTTCCTAAGCCGGTCTGAGCTCGCCAGTCTGGCCTAACACTCATGTCCATGGCCGTGGACAGAGGACAGCGGAGGGTTCTCTCCCAATGGTGCTGCGAGAAAGGGAAACAAATTCTGGGCAGGCATCATCCACTCCGCCTTGGCTCTGTTATGCTTCTGGGAGCCACACGGGACGAGTCTAACTCCTCACCCACAGCCAGCAACCATTGGCCCTTCCCCTTAATGCTGGCTTCGTTTCATCTTCGTTGTACCTGTGGGACCAGAGAGGAACCAATGGGAAAGAGACCGATACATGAACTACAAACATCCCCAAGGCCCAGGAAAGCCTACGTGGGACGGGGGTCTGAGGAGGACATGATGGGTGTGGGCTGGGCTGTGCCTGAGGGTGGATCTGCTTCTCTTAGGTAAGGGGCCCAGTGCCAGGCTGGGAGCACCCCACAGCTCTGTCTGGGAGCACCCCCAGAGGACACAGTGGCCTGGCCCAGATACTCCGGAGGCAAGGCCATTGGCCTCAGAGGCTGAGGGGCGTCTGATGAGCAGGGCTCCCCTTTGTTTTGTCTTCCTCTGAGCCCAGGCCTGCCCACAGGTCTGCTCTGCATGTGCCCTGGCTCCACTGTGTACTGCATCCCTCATCTTCCCCAGACAACCACCTACCTGTGCGCATCCACCATGTCCAGGCCAAAGACTTCAAAGGGCAAAGAATGAAATGCCTTGGCAGGAGAGGAGCATGGGCCAGGCGGCGGAGGGTATGCTCTCTTGCCACCCAGCCGTGTGAACAGTCACCAAGCATCTCCCCCCTCCATCCCCTCCACTAGCCTTTCCTGTTAGCTTTGTCTCCCCAGCTATCAAATAGATACAGTCCCAGGTCTCTCTAATTTCTTTCCTTGAAGATTTGAGATGGCAGAAGTGATCTGTTTTCATTTATTCTCCCAAAAGCTGGGAAGCTGGGAAAGGGACTGTTGAGGAGAGAATGCAAGTGAATGATCACTAAGTCCAAAACAAATTAAAATATAAGGAGCCTTTATTAGCCTGCCAGCGACTGCTCTGCCTTTCTCCACGCAGGGAGTCCAGAGAGCAGCCCTGATCCTTTGTGCAGGGCCGCTTCTAAACCCATTTACCACATCTTATTTTTACAGAGCAAGTAATTTAAGACAAAACAGTTTTTCTTAAGTAATGTCAGGGTCATGTTATTGATGACCATGTTATTTGCTGGGTCATCCTGTTCTTCAGAAAGCTGACCGTGTTCTGTGAAAGAAGGCCTGCATGCTGGGAAGGGGCCACGTATCTCAAGGCCTGACCTGGTGTCAGCACTGACACCTCTATCTGGGGCATGGCCCACTGCCTCTCTGAAATGGGCAAAGCCAGGTCGACTAGGAGGAAACATGCTCAAAAATCCCCCTTCTCTAACAGGGATGATCTGATCAAGCCTACATTTTCAGAATGTCCTGGCAACTGTCGCTCTGTGCTCTCCTGGCTCTGGACAGGAGCAGGCTAAATCTGTTCTCCACCGCACTGAAGCTATGTACGCGGTTGTTTGTTTGTTTGTTTGTTTTGCTTCTTTGTGCCTAACACTCTGTCTAAGATAAGAGACCTAGTCTCTATTCCAGATTCTCCCACCAATTACCACAGCTTTCTGGGCCTCCATTTCCTTTTGTGTAAACCCATGGAGGAGGATGGAGGTGGGATGGATCCTCGAAAAAGTTCTTCCCAATAATTTCTGGCCTCCCATGGGGCCAGAGGAATGGGGAACACAGAAGAGAGCATGGCGGCCGCACTGCTATTTTCTGAACCGAGCTCTTTCCCATATCCCCCCCCCCCCCCCATGGAATGCGGGGGAAGTCAAGAGGGAGAAGAGGCGAAGAAAGACACCGAGGAAGGGGGAGACGTGGCAGGGTGCTCTTACTACTGGGCTCACAAGAACCAGTTATTAAATTTTCCAGAATTTTGCAAGCCAGTTAGTTATTAAACACAGCCATTATTAAAAATTAAATTACGTAAACTCAATTAGGTATATTACATTGGAAATAAATGTAATAAGCACCCAAAACTCATCACTTCCCAATTATTTTACTATATTTTACTATCAGCCGTGTTTTTGAGCTGGTTTGTGCTCACAGGGTCTGTACAGTGGAAATATCATACTATATAATGATGCTCCTCTGCTCACGTCTCCCCAGATCCGCCTGCGGCAACATCCCATGGGCAGTTTGAAACGGGCCAAGGTGGATATTTGCCTCAGGGAAGCCGGTAAATGCTACACATTGGGATTCTTTTTCTTTTCTTTTCTTTTCTTTTCTTTTCTTTTCTTTTCTTTTCTTTTCTTTTCTTTTCTTTTTTTTTTTTTAGACAGCTGGTGGTTAAGCAGGGGCCAGCACTCCACTGAGGAGAACAAAGAGCTACTTCAACTAGCCTTACCCCCAGGCCACTCTCCTGGGGAAGGTTGGGGTTTTCTTTAATTTCTAGTTCTTCTTGGGCCAGGCTTCCTTGTTAGATTAAGAGGAAGCCACTCATCAGCAGGGAGGATGGAGGTGGCACTTCACCTGGGTGCTGTGGGTTTCCACCCTTCCCACGCGCTCTCCCATGTCTCACCACCAGAGGGCAGCCTCGGGCGTGATAAATGAATGCGTGTTGCTTAACACCTACCACCTTCTTGGATCCAGGGCAGAGTCTGTTTCGGGGGAGAGGGGGAGGGAAGCGGAGGAGGAGATGGGGAAAAGGGCAACAGCCAACCAGCCAACTTACTCGTCGAATTATAATGGGAAGGAGAGGCCACCCTCCTCTGACTTCTTAGACCACATAGGGCAAGGAGGAGGTAGTGGATGCACCCTTGCCATGAGGTATGACGGAGGGAGGCAAACCATTTCCTTAGGCAGTGGGGATTGTATGGTGTGCTCCGGGCAGCGTGGCACATGTCGGTGATGAGAAGGCATGTAACAAATGCACTCTTCTTCCTCAAGGAGCTCAGAGTCTGGCGCAGAAGACCCATGTTGAACAACCACACACATAGCCACACTGTTCTACTCATGATACATGCTGTAGAAAAAATATGTGGAGCACCTTGCGAGCCTACAGGAGTGGGCCTAGCCCAAGGGTCCAGAACGCCTCGAAGAATTGACATCTAAGCTGAAATCTGGAGGAGGAGGAGTCAGCCAGGCCCTCGGTTGCCAAGGCAACCACTCAAGGTCCCAGGTGGTCCCTGCGTCTGGATGGGCAGTGTGTGTCTTGCCCACACAAGAGGGAACCCGCTCATCTGCCTCCCCTGCCTCTGTCCCGCATCTCTCCATGCCCTTTGGGTCCTCAGGACAGTCCTGTGAGCAGACGGCTTGGGAGTTAGGCACAGTCCTCAAAGGAAGAGATGGAGAAGTGGAGGCGAGACAGCACTTCCCCAGCTCTCACATGTCTGGACCAAGACTGGGCACACAGACTGCAAACTGGCAGTGGGGAGTCTCAGAGGCGGTGAGAGGTGCCCTCGGGCTCTCCTGTTATTGCTGAGCTACCAACCCTCTCCCCTAGAGACAGAAGTTCCAGGACCCTGGCCCAGGCAGGGAGCAAATAGCTTCTTTCCTTCTAGAACGTTAGAGAACGGTAGAATTTCAGACAGTAAGGCTCAGGGTCGGTCTCTCTCTCTCTCTCTCTCTCTCTCTCTCTCTCTCTTTCTCTTTGTCTCTGTCTCTCCTCTGTCATAGCCACCAGTCTTAATCCTCTTCCATATTACCCTTTTCCATTTCCTGCTTTATTACTGCACAACAAGGCATAGGCACATAACCGCTGATACCTCAACTGCAAGAAACCCTGTCGAAATAATCCAATGAAAAAAGAGATTTTTATCAGAATGGGAGTTCCTGGGTGCCCTGTGGCCAGTCTGGGCTGAGCACAGAGAGTCACCTGACCCTCGCCCTGCTGTGGGAAGGGGGCCTAACCTTTCCGGACCCCTGGGATTTACCAGGCCCTGCAATAGAGACCTGCACGCACACCCACGGAGCTGACCGGCAAGGCAAAGGCTCCAGCCAGCAGGGGTGCTGACCGCCACGCTGCAGAAGAGGAGCAAGTCCATGAAGGCAGTGGCTTACCCTCAGACAGCACCAGCACCAGGATTCACACCCAGGTCCGTGGGCACCCAGGATCCCGTTCCTGTTCCTACTCCACACTTCACTGTGGGCACTTCCCTCCAGGCCAGTGAAGGAGGCAGGCGCGAGCTTCTCCCAGGCCCTGGCCGCTCCTCTGTGCAGCTGTCTCCTCACAGACCCCTCTCCCCTCAGGGCTAGAGAAGCCCAAGCATGGAGAATGGCCTTGCTGACCACCTCCCTGAAGAAAGTCTGCAGAGAGCATCTGGCCCTTGGTATACCTCCCGTGAGCCAGAGAGGGAGGGAGGGGAGAGAAACAGGCTCAGCTCCCAGCAGTCTTCACCTTTTTTAATTTTTTTAATTGATTATGGTATCACATAATTGTCCTCATCCCCCCATTCCCATCCCAAACCCCTCCCCACAGATGCCTCCACCCCCATGTTGTCCGTGACCACTGGTTAGGCTTATAAAGTCCTTTGGTTGTCTCCTACTCCCTCTCCCCTTTCCCCCACCCTCCCCTACCTTCTCTCTGAGGTTTGACAGTCTGATCGCTGCTTCTCTGTCTCCAGGTCTGCTTTTGTTCATCAGTTTATGTTGTTCATTATCTCCCCTAGATGTGTGAGATCATGTGATCCAAGAAACACCTTTGTAAGGACCAAAAATGAGACAAGCCATAATGGTTATGCTGAGAGGCAAATGAATCAATCTGTAGTGAGTTTCTTTTGAGTCCCCATTTCAATGTCAAGCAGTTCCTTATGTGTACATGCCAGCCATGCTATTTCAGATCTGAGTGGTGGACAAACGGTGGTGATGAAACCAGTCCTCACATCTTGACCTGAAGGAGCGGGGACTGAAGGAGTCAGGCCTGGGAGCCTGGCGGGGGCAGCAGAGAGCACCTCTGTGTGCAGAGGGAGCCCTCTGTCTTGCAGATGGTCCAGTGTGAGCAGCCCTGCAGAGAGGGGAAAGCAGGGAGGAGGAGCCATGGGGTGCAGTCAGGCACTGCCATGCCCTGCCATGACACCGTGATGCCCCCACCCTCACCCTCAGGTGCACCTGCTCTACCTTGTCGACCTTGGGGACCTTGCTCCAGGGAAGCTCCAGCCCCGAGGGAAGGAGCATCACACACACACACACAGCAGCCCGCAGGCTGGAGGCTGCTACCTGTGAGAGCCCGGTGAAGAAGAGGCCAGCATGCGTTTGCTGTGACTGCCCCTCCCCCAGCCCATCCTCAACCCACAGGAGGCCCAGGCCCAGGGCTGGGGGAGGAGGGAGGGGAAGAGGGGGGCGGGGCAGGGAGGGTCAGAGGGCTGTTGCAGGGGCTGGGGCTGAATGCTTTCAGGGGCTGGAAGTGTTCCATCACCCTGACCTTGCCTAGACTCCCCTCCTGCTTCCTTTCCCTCCAGACTCCTCCCTGAGCACAATGTGGCTTATGTTGTAAAGTGCGCTCCCAGCCTTGGGTGCACAAGGGAAGGAATTTACAGCCCCGGCCGCAGGGTGAGGAGGTATTATTATCCCTCCTTTGCACACAGAACACTGGCGGCTAAGTGGCTCGTTCAGGAGAAAGAGATGCCTTAACACAGAGACTGGAGAGGGAGGGAGGCCCTTCCTGCAGGAGGATGGAAATCCCAGGCCCTGCTGAGGGGGCTGCGGATTCCCCCTAACCCCCACTCCCCACCCCCAACCCAGATATCTCCACACTGCAAGGAGCAGGGAGCACCTCCCAGGCTGGGGAGCTGGGCGAGGCTTCAGGCCTGCATGCTGCAGGAGCACATGGGGCAATAAGGTCTGTGGATCTGGGGGGAGGGGCAGGGAAGGGACCACAGGCTGGAGGACACACTGCCCCCCGCACACCAGTGCCTGCGTTTCTGTGTCCCGCCTGCTTCTCGCTGTGAGCGGGAGGCAGACAGACAGGAGCAGACTCCGCTCTGCCTGCCCCCTCTACTGTCTGATTCCTCCCTGCTCCCTCCCCGCCCGCCTCCCTCGCCCCACACCAGACACCAGCTCGCTTCTGCCGCTCCTCTCTCTCAAGGTCATGTCTCCATCTCTCAGGCTGGGCCAGCTTTACGGTGCCAGCACCTGCCACCTCGCCATCTCCCACGCCTCCCTCCTGCGGTACCGCCAGCTGACAGAGGGGCTCCATCTGGAGAGAGGAAGTGGCTTCTCCTTGGGGCTCCGGGGCTCCCCTCTCCCCGCGGGCAGAAAAGCCGTGGAGGGACCGCTCCTTTCCGTGTCTCTGCAACACATTTCCCGGCTCAGGCCTCCTTCTTGTCATCAGATCACCCCTCCCGGGCGTGTGGCCTGATCGGTGGCTCTAGACACGCATGCATGCACCCCTTAAACGTGCACACACAGAACATGCTACGTCGGCCCTCCCTTCTCTCCTCCCGCTGTCCCCTTCCCCGTGGCCCCTCTGTGCCCAGGCACCGGGGCAGACAGCTGCTAGCCTTCCGGGCCACCCTCCCAGCTTGCCTCCCGGAGTTTTTGTCTCTGGTGTGTGACTAGTGTGGGGTCAGTGCACAGGAGTCAGTGCACGGCTTTCATGCTGTGGCCACCTGCTGGGCACTGTAGTGGAGGGAGCCACTGAGCAAGGGGCAGAGGCCTGAGGCCAGCTGCCCCAGGCCTGGCTTGCTGGGCAACCTGTGACCAGTCACACCAGCACCCCGCTCTGTCCACCTGCCCCATGGGCTCCCTCACCCCCATTCTGTTGTTGGAAACACATTCCGGCCCAAGGGAAATGGTGCCTCCGCCAATTCCCATCCCATTTCCAGTCTAAGAGCGAACCTCCCTTTGTAGGAGCACCAGACCCTCCCTCCTGCTGCCGGGAGCACAGACCCGTGTGGACAAGGACGTGCCCGGTGGCGAAGGGGACAGTGGGAAGCAAGGATGGAGAGCATGGACCCACAGAACGAGTCTAGTCTCCCAACTCACTGAGTTTCTGACCCCAAACCCACTGCAGCCTGACCGGAAGCTGGCTCAGCTGCAGGCCTTCCCGGGGCCCCTCTGGTTCCTGCAGAAGAGGGACAAACACAAAGTGTCTTCCCACTCGGGCCCAGGGACCTGTGACAGGGATGCCCATCCTGAGCCGCCTTGACAAGACGGGCAACGACTCTTGAATCGCATGGCATCTGTAATCAATACCCATTCCCACCCTCCACCCCCAACCACCACTCCCACACCACCTAAGGATTATGAACATGCAATCTCAGACTGGCTCTCTCCCCCAGAGGGCCAGCTCCTGAGCGCAGCAGCATCGCCCTGGGGATCTCACAAACCTCCCCGGAGACAGACAGGATGGCAGGCGAGCCTCTGGCCTTCAGGGGAGTACTGGTGGGGAATGGGGTGGGCAGAGGAGAGGTGACCCCTGGCAGTGCCCTGGGTCCTGAGCTCCGGGTCGTCCTGGAAAGAGTGATGCATGCTGGGAATGTTCTGCCAAGTAGGAAGGTGAGCAATAACACGCACGTTTCAAGCTAAAGGACCCTGCCGTGGAGGGATTTTAAAAAATGCAGTCCTTAGAGATTCGAGCCTTCCGGGTTCTATATACTCGGCTTGCCAATGGAGATGCTTTTCTTTTGAATAAGTCAGGCCTCAAGGCAGCAAATCAGGACATCATCCCTGCAGAAATGAGGGGAAGAGGTAGAAAAAGATGGGAGCTGGCAGGAACATAACATTCCAGAGATCCCGGATTCCTCCGAGTCCTTTGGTCCAAGCCCCTGTGAGCACAGGCCTTCGCCTGGTGCAGAAGGTGGTCTTGCTGGCTGCCAAGCAGGAGCCAGAGGTCAAGGCTGCAGAAGGCTAGCCAGTCTCTATTTTCAGGACTCCGTGAGGCTTTGGTGGCCCTCTGCATTGCACGCATGGTCACATTCATCCAGGAAGCAGCTCAGTAAGGTAAGGGCTGCTCCGATCTGATACACCGCAGAGAGGCCGTGTTCTCTGTCCAAGCTCAGGCGGCCAGGAAAAGCTGAATGGGAATCCGGCTCATTGCAAAGTCCTCCACTCTCTTGAATAGGCGCTAGGTGTCTGCTGCCTGCTGAGTCACTACCACCTGTGCCACCTCGCACTTCCTACCTGAGCCTTGGGCATAGAACTACCCAATAAGCACCCTTTAGAGCAGCTCCATGCAGGGGCAGGAGTGGGGGGGGGGGGCGACCTCTCCAGAAATCTCCCCTGAGTGCCGGTGTTCTGCCCCTCCCCTCTCCGCACATCCCCGCGCAGCGGCTTCGCACACCTGGCTTTCTGCTCCCGGTCTTTCCCGTCCAGATCTGCCTTCTTCCCACACCCGCTCCCTTCCTACCTATTGTCTCGGAGGCCAACCTTCTTGGCTCCTGAGCTCCTATTCATCAATTTCTTTCCGCTTCTTTCACCCGGAGCACAATAGGCTCCTTCCTGCGTGTTGGTAAACAGAACCGCAGCGAGGGGAGGAGGCCAGGTTTGCCTCCCAGACTTTTCCTAACAGAGGGAACTGGAGAAGCAGCCTGGTCCATCTCCTCTTCGCTGTACCCCTTCCCCCCTCCCCCAGATTCTTGCACACTACAGCTTGGGAGCCAGGGCACAGCACCAGCGTAGGCTATTTGTGTGTGTGGGGGGGGGGGGGAGGGAGGTGATGCCACCACCCAGCAAGTTCCCACCGCCCTACGCCCTGGTGGAGTCTGGCAGGCGATGCTCTCGGGGCCGTCACCAGGACAGCCTGTGAAGGAGCCGTAATGGACAAGGTGACCTCAAGGACGCAGGCAGCACAGCGCCTCCATCACAGGCAGATAGGGACCCCCTGGCTGACCTGCAGATCCTCAGTCTCACCTGGACCCTCGACCCCAGTTTTCTGAGCATGGCAGAGAGGGAGCCCCGAGTCTGCAGCACCCCATCAACAGAGATTCACATGCATCCAGGCCCTGCCCACATCTCCCGTGTCCTCCACTGAGACTTTGAACAACTAGTCCTAGGGACATTCTAATAAATAAAACAAACAAGGTCTCTGCTCAATGGGGGAGACCAGCACCATTGGAATAAACAAAAACAAAAATAAAAATAAATAACAGATCCACCATATAATTCAGGCAGATGCTGACCACGATAGAACAGAGGCGATGTGGCCGAGGCTGGTGGTGGAGAAGGCAGCTGAGGAAGGCTTCTGGAAGGGGCCAGGGCTATGCTGGACTTTGTGACAAGAAGGGGCAGCCATGTGCATGTGGATGGAGAGGAATGCTTTCCAGGCCCGTGGGAAAGGGAGGCGCGTTGGCCCTGAGCCTAATGAGCGGAGCAGGTGTGAGCAGGGGCGGCGTGAGAGCAGCCACGGCTGAGTGCGGGGTGAGGCGAGGCAGGGGCCTGGGTGAGGTCCTGGAGGTACATGTAAGTGCAATGGATCCTTCTGCAAAGAAACAGACACCGTTACCCCCTCTTCCTGGGAGAGACGCTAACAGCACAAGGCAGAAGGGGGATGGGGGGCAGCGGGAGTCATGGGCTGGAGGGTGGCAGTGACCAGAGCCAGGATGACCTTCAAGGAGGAAGAGCCTGCTGCTCGGCTCCCAGGAGTGGCGGGCCAGCGGAGGAGCTGCGAGGCCAGCGGAGAGGAGTGAGGGGCGAAGAGCAGGAAATCCTGCCAGGCTAGAGCTCAGAGACCAAGGGGACATGAGCCACGGGGGCCCTGGTGCTTGGCAGAGAGGCAGGCGGTGGATTCTAAGGAAGCCTGGGTGGGTCTCCTGTGGTGTAACTTCCCCCGGGCTGTCCTCTAAAGAAGACCTCCTGTGAGAGCCTCAGTGGGTCTCAAAGCCTTCGGAGCGATGGGGTCTCAGCTGGAGGGGCCTCAGGAGGAGCAGAGGGGGAAAGGGTCTCTGCTCAGACACTCACCAGCCATGTGACCTCAAGCAAGTCACTGGCCTTCTCTGTTTTCCTCCTCTGACCACGAGAGAATGGGGTGGTAGGGGTGGAAAACACCTGGCTCTCTAGCCACATAAGGCTGGAGAAATCAGTTGGTTTGCCCTCCAAAGCTTTAGGGGCGAGTTCATCAAATGTTTCATCAAATATAGTCATTTTGTGTGGCCCCAGAATGACGTCATCATGTCCACAGGGCCCTTGGCGAAAAATGGTCCCCCCTCCCCCCCCCCCCCCCGTGTAGATGATCTGCAAGGAGCAAGCAGTCTGGGACCCCCCACGAGGCCACGTGTCTTTTTGTCTTAACAGGGATGTGAGAAGACGGGGCTCAGAGAACAGAAGATGATGCTCAGAGCAACCCATGGCCCGCACATCCATCCACCCTGGACCGCTCTGCTCCCCTCTGCACAGGGGCGGACAGTGATAGGGACATGTTCACTCCCTCCCCCACTCCCAACACTGCTCAAGCCCAGCCAGCTCCAAGGAACTGCCTCTCACACAGGGACAGGACTCCTAGAAGCTTCCAGAAGCTGCCATCTGTTCCTGCCAGGACTGGGCTGGGCACAGCCCCTGTGACCATCTGAACACCCCTACAGGAGTGTGGCCTGGGTGGGTGGCATATCCTCTGGGAGCACAAGAGCCGCCCCTTCTGGAGACAACCTGGGGGGTGGAGAGCCGTGGCTCTGAGAGCCAAGATTCCAGGCCTTTCTCACCTGCTGTCTCAGGGCCAAGAAGAGCCCAGGGTCCCTCCCGCTGGGCTGGGAGCCCAGCCGCTTTCTGGGCTGCTGCCTTCTCATGCGCAGCCGCAGCCTCCCCACAGAGCTGCCTCCCCCGCATCAGTGATCTGTGCACAGAGGAGAGCGTCTCCCCCCGCCCCCTCCCTGCTCCTGCCTCCCCGCTCTCTCCATTCCTCTTCACCACCCCCTCCTTCACCTTCTTCTCCCGCCCCTCCCATCAGCAGGGCCACCGCCACCTCCCTGGAAGCGGAGAGGTTTCTCATCCCACCAGGCTTTGTCCTCAGGGGAACGGGTTTCCATCTCTCACTCCGAGGAGGCGCTGCCAGGCCCCGGGAGCCAGAGGTGCTGTATGGCATCGAAGCGCCCCTCTCCTATCCCGTGCCGACATCTGACACGGCTCTCCTGGTGTCCCTGGTGTTCCTGAGCTGCCTCCCTGGTGCCCACCCTCTTCACCCTCCCCCGCCAGCCTTTGCCTACCAGGCCCGTCCACGCCAAATTTCTCCTCCGTTCCATTCGTTTTGCTCACTCGGTAATTTGGAATCATTGCTTTTATGAGGCAGGGACTCCAGGGGTGAGAGGGACATGGATACAGGAATAAACAATGAAAATGCAACGCAGTGATCACGGCAGCAGAGGTGGTCAGACCACCCAGGTGGGGCTGCCATCCTGGGGCTGGGGTGGGTGTGCAGGTGGGCAGAGGTGAAGGGAGGCAGGGGGCTGGGTGGGTGTGCAGGTGGGCAGAGGTGAAGGGAGGCAGGGGGCTGGATGGGTGTGCAGGTGGGCAGAGGTGAAGGGAGGCAGGGGCTGGAGTGGGTGTGCAGAAGGGAAACCAGGGAGGAGAGAGCAACCACAGGAGAGACAAGAACCAGGCGGCGGGAACGCGTGGAGAGGAAGGAGGTGAGTGGGTGAGGCCTCGCTCCGAGCAGAGTTTTGCAAAGGCCCTGAGGCTTCTCCTGGAGTCGGGCTCCCTGCCGCCTCCCCTCATCTCCAGGCCTCCTTGATGCTCTTCACTCTGCCGCCCAGTCACCAGTCAGCATCACCCCTGGACCCTGAGCGCCAGAGCTCAGTCCAGCCTTCCGGCAGGCACCACGGCCCTCTGCTCAGAGCTCTGACCAGATGGGGAGGCTGCACAAAGCCCCTGCCTGTTGGAAAAGCAGCCACAAGGGCAAGCATGGAGTGAATGTGTGCTGCAGGGATCCCGAGAGAGGAGGCGATGGGGGAAGGAAGCAGGAACTCCTTTGTGGCTCTGGAGCACCGGGGCCAACTGGGATGTGACCTCGTAATTCGTAGGTGATCAATGCTGAGGCCGGTGCTCTGGCCCTTGGGAACGCGCTCTCTTCCCTGACACTGAGCCCTCCCTGGAGGCCCAGGCCGGCAGGTCTCCCTGGGAGATGCACTCTGGTGCCTGCAGCCAGGATGATGGACGAGCAGGCAAGGCTCTCAGGGCAGCTGAGGCCAGTGGGGCTGTGCAGGGAGAGAAATATGAGAACAAAGCCGCTCGGAAACAGGAGAGACCATCAGGAGCCGCCTGGGGCAGCCGGGGCCTGGGTCCCTCTCTGAGCCGCTTCCATTCCAGGCCCCGAGTTCCATGGCACGAATGACAGAGAGGGAGGGGGTGGCTGCGAGTATGGGGTAGGAAGGTGAAAGATCAAGAGTCCAAAACAGTCGTCGCCTCCCTCTCGTGAGGGCCACGGGTGTGGAAAATCTCGGGGTGCAGTGAGGAGCAGGTCACCAGCAGCGGAGGGCCATTCCCTGCCCCATGCCCCAGTGCCCCACTGCCCCAGTGCCCCAGTGCCCCAGTGCCCCAGAAATGAGCCCAGCGCCAGCCTCTCCTGGAACAGAGTCAGGCTCCCATTCAGCCTCCCTCTTTCAGGCACAGGAGCCGCTGGGCCAGCAGCTAGCAGAGCAAAGACACCGTCCTGGGATCAATCCAGTCAGGACTCCGTCCAAGGGACCAGGGTGGACAGGAACGGCAGCGGCCTCTCCGGAAGCCCGAGCCGCCCTCTGAGCTGCCTGGCAGGCCGGGAGCCCCGGGCTGACGGTGGGACTGCAGCCCTCTCGCCCTGGCCCTTGCACCCATCCTCCCAGGTGTCCAGGCTGCAGGTACCCCTTCCATGGACACGCAGGACAACAGAGACAACCTTGCCCGCTCATCCATCATCCTGGTTGGCAGTTACCATTATCCTGCTGCTCCCCATCAGCTCCTGGGTGGGAGGGAAATAAACACACACACACACACACACACACACACACACACACACACACATATTGCTGAAACCAGTGTGGCTCAGTGGATAGAGTGTTGGCCTGTAAGGTCCCGGGTTCAATCCGGTCAAGGGCATGTACCTTGGTTGTGGGCACAACCCCAGTGGGGTGTGTGCAGGAGGCAGCTGATCAATGTTTCTCTCTCATCGATGTTTCTAACTTTCTATCCCTCTCCCTTCCTTTCTGTAAAAAAAAAAAATCAATTAAAAAAAATATATATATGTATTTTAAAAACCACACACACAAGAAGGCAACGAAGCCCCCTGCCAACGCCCACTTCCACACCCCACACCCCTTCTCCTCACCTTCAAGCAGCTAATGTGATAAGATGCTGGGACTGGGGCAGGGTCCGGGGTTAGGCAGCTGGCATGATTGGACTTTCTGCCCAAGGCAGAACAGGATTGCATGATTGGTGGGTAGTTGAACTCTCTCTTTTCTGGAAATGAGCGTGGGCAGCAGAGGTCACAGCAGCATGAGCACTCGGTGTTGTGGCTCCCTTCCTCCAGGTGTGAGGGTGGCATTGGTGAACCAAATGTGTAACCGACGCTGCAGGCAGGGATGCCAACAGTGGGAGACAGGGGAGCTCAGGAGGGCAGTGCCTTGGGTCAAGGCCAGCTGAAAGCCTGAATGGAGGAGGCACCACATGACCTGCCACTGCCGTCTCCTCCCTCACTTAGCAGCCATGGAGGGCAGTGCCCACACAGACAGCTGCTTAGGACAAGCTTCTGCGTGGAAGGAACAGACCTTGCACATCCTGATGCAGGAGGGAGAGACCCCCTCCCAGGCGTGGGCTGCCTGAAGGCCATCCTGCAGCCTGTTCTCCCGGGAAGCAGGGGACATGTGTCAGGAGATCACCAGTGCCAGCTCTTCACCGGGATGGATCCTCCTGGCAAGATCTCTGTCTGCTTCCACGCAGACACTCAGCGAGTGTGCGGGGGACACAGCGGGCCGCAGGGGACCCTGGGAGGACCCCGAATTCACCGGTGCCTACCGCAACGGTCTGCAATCACTTTTAACTGTTAACACTTAATCCATTTGCTGTTTCCAATAAAACTGAAAAATGTGCACATCACTTCCATTTGCTTGTGGGTGTATGAAATCCACTTCTATATCGTTTAATATTTTTGATTCATTGGATTTTCACCTGACTTTTATTGGCCACGCTCCCCCTCTCAGTGCTTGCTCAAGGGCTGCACGTGACCATGACTTGCACAATCTCAGCCTGGAGGCAGGGGTAGTGGGGTGCCAGGCATCAGCCAGTGGGACTTGGGGGCCATGAGAGCCTCTGACAGCAATGAACTAGGGCTTCAGCCACCAGGCCTTCCCCTCGGCAGGCCAGCGCCAGGGGAGAAGGGACTGGAGACACCCGGGAGCCGGAGCTCCAGCCCAGGGGGAGCCGCAGGCCTCTCTCAGCTGCCAGGGCCATGGCCAAGCCCAGCGCTCAGGCCTGTTTCTCACTCTGACAGGCTCCATCTCCTGAGCTCCAGTGCAAGGTGACTGAGAGCCCATCAAGGGCCCTCAGGGCCGGCAGAGAACAGGGCTGGGCTGTGCAGGACTCACATCCACGAAGACTAGAAGGTTCTGCCACCTCTGCCCATGAAATGGGGTTTTCTCACTGACACAGACCATCAGTTCTCAGTCTGATGTCGGCTCTGCCTCTTCTCAGCTGAGTGACCTTGGGCAAGTCATCTTGGCTCTCTGAGCTTCAGCTTCCGGTGTAAAATGGGTTTAATACTGTGCCATTGAAAAGGTTGATGTGGGAATTAAAGGAAATAGTATGGGCAAAGCTCCTGATCTGATACCTTCACATACTAGAGGTACCCCAAATGTCCATTGATGCTCACCTTCACTCCTAACCCAGAGGCACCCACACACTGTTCAGTCCCCCTTGGCACCAGCTGAGAGGTGCGTGGTGAGGGTGGTGAGGACGCTGGGATGGAGGACCGGGAGGGAACAGGTGCTCTGGTTAGGGGAGCCACGTCCCAGCCAGGAAATCTGCCATACCAGTCTCTGTCAAGGCAGCCCGGGCAGTGCCATGCCCCTTGTTGCCACTACCTGCCACCTGGCTGAGGCAGATGTTTCTAGACTGAGTGCTCTGTGCAGTTCTGGAGCCCTGGGCACCTCCCGCCTGGCCGAGAAGCTCCCGGTGCCCAGCTCCACCCCTGTTACCAGCAACAGCTGTGCATCCCTCACTCAAGGCTGCAGTGGGGGAACCAAGCGCTCCAGCTCCTGGCGGCTGAACTGTTGGTGTCATAACCACCTTTAAGGGAAAGGGCTGGGGGGGCCCTGGTACCATGATTACATGAACCGACTCTGGCTGGAGGTGGGCTGCCAGCCTAGCAGCTCTTGCTTCACTGCTCCCAGCCCCTGCAGGGTTCCCGGACCTGGATGAAATCCCTGCCCCAAGGGAGGAGAAAAAGGGAAATTAGGGGGAAGGGAGAGAAAGAGAGGGGAGCTGAGAGGGGAAGAAAGAGGGGGGAAGGAGAGGATGCCCACAGCTCCCCGCAGAGAGAGCCAGGACTACCCCTGTGGCTGCTGTTCAGGCTCCAAGAATTCCTCGCTCCGGGAGCTCCCTGGTGCCCAGCTTACTGAATCTCGTTTACTAGAACCTGCCACAGCGCTCACCAGGGGCCTAGCATTGCTTTAAGCATTTTGCAAACAGAAATTCATGTCACAGCCCCGTAGCCACCCATAAAGTAGATGCTATTATGAGCCTCACTTTGCAGATGAGGGAACTGAGTCACGGAGCTGGTTCAGTAATTTGTCCAAGTGTCTAACCCTCAAGTAGCAGACCCAGGACTTGAAGTAGGTGCCCAGCTCTACTGTCTGTGCACTAATCCCTTGGTACAGCATCCAAGACCCCTGTGCCAGGCACATGTGGGCACCCCCCAACCAGCCAATGAAGCGGGAGGCTGCCTGGGCCACCTCCTCACATGCACCTCCTGCCCTGCCCAGTTATGATGTTGAACACTGCCCCCCTTTTACTGTGCTTACCCCCCTTTCCCAGAGATTGGGGGGAGGGGGGTTAAAACAATTCTGTAGCAGGCATTGGGGAGCATGAACACAGACCTGGCCCATGGGGGGTCACCTCCTCTATCCCACTAAGTCTCAAACACTGTCCATGCCCTCGTCACGGCTGTGAGGCCACCAGCCCAAAGCCCCAGAGCATTCCTCTGGTGACAGGAAGCCTAAATGTAAGCCGGATGAGGAGACAGAGGGTAATTGGCAATGGCCATGCCCACCTCTCCAGCAGAGGTCCCTGCCCCAACCCCCACAACAGGGTACCCAAGGCACCTCAGGTCGTAGCATCTCAGACAGACTAATGGGTTCCCCTGAAACCGCTCCCAGGTCTGGTGCAGACTGAGGAGAAAGGGGTCGGTCCAGGTCTGCCTTGTCTGTCTCACTGTGCACCTGTCCCCAGCATGCAGCTCGGTGCGTAAATATTCGTTTCATGCTACACATGAACAAATGTCTCATCTGTCTCATTTACTATCTCATGTTCCAGACTCCAGAACAAGTTTGATTTGGATTTTAGAAAAGAAAAATTTTAATGTCTGTTTAGTCTCTTCAATGCATTTATTTATTTATTTATTTATTTATTTATTTATTTATTTTTCACTATGAAAAATATAATAGCCCAACTGGCGTGGCTCAGTGGTTGAGCATTGACCTAAGAAATTGCAGTTTGATTCCAGGTCAGGGCACATGCCCAGATTGCAGACTCCATCTCCAGTGTGGGGTGTGCAGGAGGCAGCTAACCAATGATTCTCTCTCATCATATCTCTCTCTCTTTCTTTCTCTCTCTCTCTCTCTCTCTCTCTCTCTGTCTCTCTCTCTCTCTCCTTTCCTCTCTGAAATCAATAAAAAATATATTTTCAAAAATATATATAAACTAGAGGCACAGTGCACAGATTTGTGCACCAGTGGAGGCCCTCGGCCTGACCTGTGGGGATCGGGGCTAAACCAGCTCTTCGACATCCCCAGAGGGGTCCCAGATTGCAAGAGGGCACAGGCCAGGCCGAGGGACCCCACCAGTGCACAATCAGGGTTGGGGAGAGATCATGGGAGGGTTCAGGATATGTCCAGCCTGTTTCACCCAGTCCCAATGGGCTGGACCTCAGCAGCAAGCCAACCTACCAGTCACAGCATCTGCCCCCTGGTGGTCAGTGCACATCATAGCGACTGATTAAAGGTCAGTCAGACACTTAGCATATTAGGCTTTTATTATATAGTATAATGTAAAATTGACTGTTTTAACCATTTTTAAGTGTTATTTTATATTATAATTCAGCGGCATTGGGTACATTCACATTCTTGTACAACCACTACCACCATCCATCTCCGTACTTATTTTCATCTTCCCAAACTGCACTTCTGCCCCCATTAAACAAAATAACTCTCCATCCCCGCCCTTGGCCCCTGGCAACCATGTGACTTTCTGTCTCTCTGGATTTGACTCCTCCAGGTCCCTCCTAATTGCCTACATCGGGGTAGACGGCTTTGTCATAATTTAGTTAGCCTTTCCCTCAGGACTGAACAGTCAAGACTCTTTAATGCAGCAACAGACATATTTGTGCAACTGTGTGTGTTTAGGATTATTATCATGAGTTTGGTTGTCAGAATCAAAAATAACTGGGGAAAATAGCTTAAACATGTTTAGGTTTTTGATACATATTGTCAGTTTGCTAGCCAAAGGAATCTTAGCAATTTATATGTTACAACTAAAACATTATACCGGCAATGTATAAAAGCGCCCATTCCTCTGTATTTTTGCTACAGCTGGATTTTTTTTTTTTAATGCCTTGCTAATTTGGTAAGCAAAAATCTATACGTCATTGTTAGACTAAAAATCTGTTGTGGCAACAGGAGTTTAGTGGGAAAAGAGCTGATCTTGGAGTCAGATCTATTTTTGGATGGTGAGCATCAAGCAAGACATATCCTGAGTGAGAGGAAAACAAACGGCTGCTACTGTTTTCCAGTACTTAGGCTTAAGTGGGAGCTGGGAGAATGAGAAGGGCAGGGAAAGGGACCAGCCTTAAAGGTATGTTTCCATACGGGGCCCTGCTTTCAGACGGGGTCACAGTCAGCAAGGCAGTCCCTTGGCCTGCTCACAATTGAGCAGACTTTGTTAAGAACTCCATCTTACAGGTGAGAGAATGGAGGGCACGAAGTAGCTGTGACCTTTTGCAAGGTCATACACTTCACCAGCAATGACACAGAGACGGCTGGCTGCCTGCTAGACGCTATGCTAATCTCTGTATAGAGCATCTCACTTACTCATTGCCTCCCCCAGTCTCCATGGAGCTGGTCCCACTGACAGACTGGGCTCACGTTACAGATTTCCCAAGATCCCAGAGCCTGGCGGCAAACTGGCAGCCTGCCCCACAGTCCGGCCGGCCTGCTCCTGCCTCAGCTCTCAGCAGGGGCGCTGTTCCAGGTGACAGAGCCCCCACAAGTCTCCTTCCTTTGCTCTCCAGCAGTTCCTCTTCTTAGAACACCTGCCTATCCCCTCATCCAGTGGTCAGCAAACTGCGGCTCGAGAGCCACATGCGGCTCTTTGGCCCCTTGAGTGTGGCTCTTCCACAAAATACCACGTGCGGGCGCACGTATAGTGCGATTGAAACTTCGTGGCCCATGCACAGCAGTTTTCGGCTCTCAAAAGAAATGTCAATCTTTGTACTGTTGATATTTGGCTCTGTTGACTAATGAGTTTGCCGACCACTGGGCTAACGTATCCATGGGAAGCAGCTCGGAATCAGTCCTGATCCCCCAGCCCAGCCTACACTGGTTTAGGTGTCTCTCATGTGCTTCAGGGACTATATCATAGCCCTAATCACACTATAGTGTAAGTGCTTATGTGTCTGTCTGTCTTTCTCCCCATATCGGTGCCCGTAAGATCACAGGGGGTATGTTTTTGTCTCCATATTCCTTCTGAGCTCGCTGGCACACAGTAGGTCTCAGTAAGTGTTCAGTGAATGAACGCATTCTCTGCCACATTTCAAAGCCACATTTGGCCCGTTCCAGAGTCAGGGGCAGGGAATTGCCGGAGCGGTGAATGAAGCGGGAAGCGGGGAAGCACACAGGGCTAGGCCCGGGCTTCTCCTCCTGGGCTGGCTCTGAAATGTCCGGGGCCGGGAGATGTTTGTGCTCCTCACACCTCACCTGAGGCTCGCAGACCTTGGCACAGAGAAGCGGGCGGTGCCCTGGAGGGGGCTCTGGAAGCAGGCCTTCCGCCGGAGGGAGGGCAGCAGTTAGATTCCTCCAGCTCCCCTGGAGAGGCCTCCTGAGACGGGTCCTCTGGGAACAGAGACCTGGATGTTTTCATTTCTGCAGCCAGAGCCGGAGGCTCAGGAAGCTGCAGGCATGGGGGAGGGGGACACGAAGGAAGCGGGCTCAGGGTGGGAGAGCGCATCTGTGTTGCCCAGAGCCTGGGACTGGCAGGTTCTCCAGAGAGCCCGGGAGGTCCCAGGACCATAGGTTACAAGGCAAGGAGGCATGGGTTCCAGACTCCTCAGAAAGAACCCCACTTTCTTACCACACCCAGCACTGGGCCACTTATAGAACCCCAAGCAGGCACAGCAGGATATTAAAGTGACTTTCTGCTTTATATTCTCGTCATCGGTCTGGGGAAATCAGAATGTTGTGGTGTTCCTTACTCTTAATTGATGTCTCATTTTCTGTTCCATGGGGATGCGGGGGCAGCGGAGAAAGCACCACTATCTTTTTTAAGGCTCAGGAGTTCCTAACTCTCTTCCTCTAGCCCCGAAGGCACATTCTGAGGATGGGAGCCCTGGGTTTTAGACGGAGCTATCAAGAAAGACTTCCTGAGGCCTCTGAATGTGGGGTGCGACTACAGTGTTTGAACAGATTCAAGCCTTGGATAGTGAGAGGGCACAGTCCTCTCTTGGCCACGTGCAAGTCCCAGCTTGGAGGGCAGAGCCCTCCCAGCACAATTAAAGCCAACAGCTGTAATTGTAAGCTTGAACCTATGGTCCGAACACGTGGCCCCACGTGCCTGAGTGATATAGGCTGCAAGTAAACAAAGCTTGATCGGGTGCATGTAGTTGAGAAGGATTGAAACCCACGAGAATGTTGTAAACATCTTGACCACGCCCTCACTTTGCCTCCTGGCATCTGCTATACAATAAAGACATGGCTTGTGGGTGTTGGTGCTGTCTTTTATTATAGGAAGCAGCGTTCCACCCAGACCCAGCTTTCATCCTCTTGTCTGTCTTTCCTAGCCTTTCAGCTGCCCCTACTCAGGGTCACTCTTGGCCATGCCAGCGCAGCACAATCTGAAGAGCTGCCCAGCAAGATCCAAGGGGCAAAGCCCTGTGAGGCTACGTTTGCATCTCGTCTTTGGGCTGGGATGGCACTGAGTCCTCCCTTCTGAGGGCCAAGCCAGGAGCCACGAGGGGCGGGGGCGGCTGCCCTTTGCTCAACCACAACCCTGTGGGTTGATGGCACAGTCACCCTCCTGTGAGCCACATCTCCCACTTCCTGGCATTCCATCTTTAGAGAGGAAAGTTACCGAGGGGGAGGAAGGAAGAAGAGTAAGCAGGGAGGGAGGGAGGGGAGGCGGAGGGAGGCAGGGCAGTGGGGAGGACCGGGCTCTGCCTGTGGGATTAGCCTTTCAGCTTTCACTCGCAGAGTGGTTAAAGATCAGGATTAAAAATTAAAAAGTGAAAAACAAAGCCAAAGAAGCTTTCCTGAAAGAAGATGGGAAAAATCAATATTTAATTCAGGCTTCATTGATTTGCAATTTGGGTCCCACACTCAGCACTCAATTTTGTTCAGGTTTCTCGGTGAGAAATTACTATGGGATTGCTGGCGATGGGTACCACGTGCTTAAGGGAAGGGGGAAGGCCACGATGGGAGACAAAGGAACAGGGCTTTGCCTTCAGTCTGTCTTCCCCAGGTGTTTCCCTCTCCACCTGCAACACACACACAACACACACACACCACACACCACACTCACACACACACACAAACACACACACACACCACACACACACACACACACCACACACACACCCACACACCACACTCACACACACACACACACACACATCACACACACCACACACCACACTCACACACACACCACACACACCACACACCACACACACACACACACCACACTCACCACACACCACACTCACACACACACACACACACACACACACACACACCACACACCCCACACACACACACACACACACACACACCACACACACCACACACACACACACACCCCCCACACACACCACACACCACACTCACACACACACACACACACACCACACACTCACACACACCACACTCACATATACACGCATACTCTCACACACACCACACACTACATACACACACATCACACACACCATACACCACACACACACCACACACACACACACCACACACCACACACACACACCACACTCACACACATACACACCACACACACACACCACACTCACATATACACACATACTCTCACACCACACACTACATACACACACATCACACACACCACACATCACACACACCACACTCACACACCACACACCACACACACACCACATACACACACACACACACACCACATACTCATCACACATCACACACACACACACCACACACACCACACTCACACACACTCACACACACATACTCTCACACACACCAACATCACACACCACACACCACACATCACACACACACACACATACACACACACACACACACACACACACACACACACATACTGCTCGGGAACACCAGGCTGAGCAAGAGATGAAGTCTCCAAAAGCCAGGAGGGATATGAAGAGAATATGTAAGGTTTGCTCCCCTCTGGAGTAGAATGTATCCAGTTCTTCCTGAAAACAACTGCTTGTACACACAGACAGACAGACAGACAGACACACACACATACACACACACGTGTACACACATGTACACACACGTCACCAAAATCCTTATCAGTTTGCCCTAGTTTTTTAGAGCTGCAGACTGAAGTATTTAGGGATGAAAATCGTAATATCTGTAATGTATTCTAACATACTTCAAAAAATAAGACCAGCCAAAACTGGTTTGGCTCAGTGGATAGAGCATCGGCTTGCGGACTAAAAGGTCCCAGGTTCGATTCCGGTCAAGGGCATGTACCTTGGTTGCAGGCACATTCCCAATAGGGGGTGTGCAGGAGGCAGCTGATCGATGTTTCTCTCTCATCGTTGTTTCTAACTATCTCTCTCCCTTCCTCGCTAAAAAAAAATCAATAAAATATACATTTTTTTTTTTTTTAAAATAAGACCAAATGGTTAGGTGTGGAAGGGGTCAATGGGGGTAGCAAGGGGAGCATCTGTAATACTTTCACAATAAAGATAAAAATTTTACAAAGACCAAAATATCTTAGAAGAGAATCCTCAAAACTTCACCCAGCCTCTCCCTTGTCATTCCTCCGGCTTCTCCTAGCTCTACCTAAAGTTTAGCCTAAACCATGTCGCTGCTAATAAAGCCTGTGCCGCTCTGTTCTAACATTGGCGGGAGTAGGTGCTGGCTGCTTACCTGCTGCCCCTCTGCCACCCTGGGTCCCCAGGAGGACAAGGGCCAGTGACTGTGTGAAGAAAAATTGGACACCACCACGTCCCTGCTGCCAAGCTCCCAATCTCAGCCCCGTGGCAGACACCCGGGCCCTGCTGAGCTGCCCTGGGGCGGGGGGGGGGGGGGGGCGGGGGGGGGCGGGAACTGGAGAGAAGTGGCGACGTCTGACTTCCCTTCGCCGCCAGCTTGCAGCCTCTTAAATGCATGAGCTTGAATAGGAGAGACTTACACGGGCAAAATAGCTCTTCTGAATTTGAATTAGGCTACATGTCAGTTCTCTGGAATCAATCCTGAGTGTAGACTTCTGGGCGTTCCCCCAGCCACAGGCCACAGAGAGCCTGGTTCTTTGAGCGAGACAACCTCTCAGTCATCTTCTCCAGCTTCCCTCCTGTCCAATGTCCCACCACTCTACCCTCTCAGAGCGTCTCTGAGAGCTAGCCAGATCCCACCTCCATCATGCGGGATCTGGAGGTGCAGCATTTGTAGGGAATGTGTGGTGAGGTGACAAGAGTCTGGATTCTGAAGGCCGAGCTCCCAGCCTGGCTCCCCGGGGGCGTGTCCAAGTGGCTCTTCCACGAGGGGAGCCCCAGGACAATTTTCGGTTCCTGTATTCTTCTTGTTTCTCCTTCCAGGCCTCTGGAATGTGCCAGAGACTCGGTCTGCCTCCTTTTCCCCTGAAAAGCTGCCACCACCAACACCTCCCTTGGGGTTCTCCTTTGCCCAGGCAGCAGGGTGCTCTCTCCCCAGTTCCTGATTCCCTGCTGCCCCAAAACATGCAGACAGGTGGTTTTCCTTATGTGGAGTTTATTGCTCATCACTCAGGGGAATGGGTGGGAGATACAATGGTCATGTAAGGGGAGTGAGGAGGACTCCACAGCCTGAGAGCATTGACATGGTGTTGGCCTCTTCTGCCGAGAGCTCCTTTCTGGGATGGTAGCAACCAAGAGGGCCCCACTTGCTTTTGTCCTCTGACTGTGTCACTCCAGTGCCTATGTGATGGTCATCACCTTCCAACCACTCCTACCTGTTAGCAAAGACCGCACCCCAGAGTCCTCTTCTCAGCACTTGGGCCTGAAAAGGCAGAATAATCTCTGTCTCACAGGCTTGGTAACTCTGTCCAAATAAAAAATGATTCTCTCAGAGTTTCTGCTGGGGCCATTGTGGCCTTGACCTGGGCTTCTGACCTCTCTAAGCCCTAGGTTTCTCGTTGGTGAAATGGGGAAAAACAATGCCTCCTTCTCAGTGTTAAGATAATGGAAAGTGCCTTATACATCACCAAGGGCAATTCTGTTGTGAGCTATTTACTGTAGCTAAGTTAAAAAAAATTTTTTTTTTAAAAAATAAATGCCTCTCATTAAGAGCTATGATTTGCTGAGTGACATTTAGGTTGCTTATATTATTTTAGTACTTTAAATACATTATTTCTAATACTAACCAAAACAGTAAGGAAGCCATTGACCCCATTTTACGAATAGGTTGTCTAAAACATTTAGCTAAGTGATAGAGCTGAAACTTGAACCTAGGTGTGTCTACTTGCACATTTGTATTGTTTCTCCCCCAAGCTGCCTTATAAATGAATCTCTATACCACATACACGCTTCTGTTGCTGTACTTATCACATTGCATTTGTAATTTGCTTGTCTATAGGTTTCTCCCTGAGGAGACCATGAAGGATTGAGTCTATACATCTTGATCCTACTTCTGTGATTGTCAAATAATAAGCATTTACTGAGGGTGTATTGATTGATTATAGAAAATGGCTATTCACCCAACCTCATTTCTCCTCAGCATCTTCAGAGGCCCAGTATCGAGGTGGAAGGTTGGAGGGTTAAAGAATAATTCCAGCCCAGCTTGTGTGACTCTGTGCTTGAGCATTGACCCAGGGGCCAAGAGGTCACTGGTTTGACTCCCTGTCAGGGCACTTGACTGGGTTTTGGACTCGATCCCCAGTAGAAGGCATGCAGAAAGCAGCCAATTGATGATGTTTCTCTCTCGTCCGTGTTTCTATCTTTCTCTATAGCTCTCCCTTCCTCTCTCTCTAAAATAAATAAAAACGTATTTAAAAAAAAAAAAAAAGAATAAGTCGAGTAAGCTCTCTGTCATTCTCTGCCTTGGGACTCTAAATCCAGGAGCTGTCTCTAAGCCTGCCTCTTCCCAAAGTTCCAACAGCTCGTACATATTTATAAGGGGAGAAAACACTAAAAAGAGATATTTATTTTGTTTATTAAACTGGCGTCTCAGCAGATTTAGAACAGAAAATGAATGTCTGTTTCCTCCCGAGCTTTCGCAGTGCGAGAGTTGGATTGATGGTGCCTGGCAGGGGGAGGTACAGGGGATCTGGCCATCACCCGGCCAGAGTTATCCTGGAGCAGCGCCCGGGGCAAAGACAGGGCCTGCCCAAGAGAGAGGATGCCCACTGGGGCTTGGGAGGCTCAATAAATAAACTCCCTACCCCCCCTTCTCTACCCAAGCAAAAACAGACCAATGAGACAGAGACCCAATAATTACAAAGTGGAGGTAGCAAAAAAGCTATTTTAACAAAATGTTCAATGGGCTTGCTAATATCCCCCTTCTCCAGTACGGAATTTATTCCTTAAGAATTACCCCAAATCGCCCTAACCGGTTTGGCTCCGTGGATAGAGCGTCGGCCTGCAGAGTGAAAGGTCCCAGGTTCGATTCCAGTTAAGGGATGTACCTTGGTTGTGGGCACATCCCCAGTGGGGGGTGTGCAGGAGGCAGCTGATCGATGATTCTCTCTCATCGATGTTTCTAACTCTCTATCCATCTCCCTTCCTCTCTGTAAAAAAATCAATTTTATATATATATATATGAAGAATTACCCCAAATTATCAGAACTTGGAAATACTACAAAAAGATGACTTTTTTTCCTCTCAATGTTCTATTGGATGATTATCTAACTGGCCCACCAAGATTGATTTGATTCTCTAGGAGAAATGAGACTTCGCTTACTTTTATTGACTAATGTATTAGGGCCTAGATTCATTGGCATTATATGTCAATTTGTCTAATAGGGTTGCAAATGGTATCTGTTGCCGGAGGAGATAACAACAAAGACTATGGTTTACTTGCAGTGTGGGATATTAACCAGTTTTGCACCTCATTTAATAAACTTATTTCAGCATTCCTCTCCTGACTATAAATCTCTCCACCCAATGCGCCTAAAAACCAGCTCTAGCCTTTCCTGGTTGATGAGTTAAGCAGACCTTTGAGACATACTCATTCCACATTTGCGTGGAAGTAATGTTTTTAACTTATTTTTGAAAAAGTATACTTTGACTCACTTGCACTCCCAGATAGCAAGCCTGCTCTGAGAGCCACTGATGCCGGCTAAGCTCACCTCACGAAACAGAGGAGCTCAGAATGCAGATCCCGAGGCAGAATCCAGGAGGGAGTCGCCACTTCCACTCAGTTGCTTCTCTCAAATCACGAATCCATTAGTCACCCCCTTTCTCCTCGGACGGAGTAGAGGGGGCTGCAGAAAGAGTCCAGGAGTGTTACCCTCGAGAAGTAAGTCTCATGGGAACTGGGAGAGTGGAGACTACGTCCCCACCTAACTGGGCCCACAAGCTCAGTGGAAAGCCAGGCACGTGGCTGGTGGTCAGTGGAGGAGGAGAGGCAATGGACCTCTCCCATCCAAGCCACTAGCACCACAACTCCAAGGTCTTGGCCAATGGCTATTAAGACTTTATCATCTGCCCGGCTAGTGTTGTTCAGGGGTTGAGCATAGACCTATGAACGAGGAGATTAGGGTTTGATTCCCAATCAGGGTGTATCCCAGATTGCAGGCTCGGTCCCCGGTGAGGGGAGTACAGGAGGCAGCCAGTCTGCCTGGCTGGTGTGATCATACTCTCTCATCATTAAAGTTTCTCCCTCTCCTTCCCTCCCCCTTCCTCTCTGAAACCAATAAAAATATATTTTAAAAAAGGCCTAGCTGGTTTGGCTCAATGCATAGAGTGTCGGCCTATGGACTGAGGGGTCCTGGGTTCGAGTCCAGTCAAGTGCACGTACCTCAGTTGCAGGCTCCTCCCCGAACTGGGCCCTGGGCAGGATGCATACAAGAGGCAACCAATTGATGTCTTTCTCTCACATCGATATTAATCTCTGTCTTTTCCTCTCTCTTCCATTCTCTCTAAAATATCAAGAGACTTCATTATCCGGTGAGTGTGCTCAGTGGTTAGAGCACCAATCTGAGCACTGAAAGGTCTCAGGTTCAATTCTAGGTCAAGGGCATGTACCTGGGTCACAAGTTCAATCCCTAGCCTGTGTTATGGCTCTTGAGGGAGGCAACCAATAGATGTGTCTCTCTCACATTAATGTTCCTCTCTCTCTCTCTCCCTCTCTCTCTCACTCTCTCTGTCTCTCTCCCCCCCCCCCTCCCTTCCACTCTCTCTGAAAATCAATGGAAAAAAGGATCCTCCAGTGAGGATTAACAAAATGAGTAAATAATAAAAGAAAAATAAAATACTTCATTTGCCTAGAGGGTGAGCATTCTGTGGCCCAGGGCTGGATGTGCCCAGGACACCAGAAGTAGCTGGAGGTTTCAGTAGGAAAACATTCTTCAAACATCATGGCTGTCTGACAGACCCTAACTCATCTTCCCCATGGTGTCACTGTGGTGGGCAGTTAGACACGAGCAGAGCAAGGACGATGGGCCAGGTACAGGTCACCTGGGCAATTGTAGGGAGGGGCCTCACCCCCAGGGTGACCTTTTCTCCCCCAGCACATTTCTGGTCATTCGGACACCCTGACCTTTCCTCCTGGGAGATAACATCCAGGCCTCAGTTGTCTTTCAGCTCCAGGCCCAGAAAAGCAACCAAACCAGCCACAGCTGACCTCAGGGCCAGCTGCATTGGATAATGACCCTGCCCTGGCGCCAGCCAACCCACCAGTGGAGACCTAGACCCTAAAGGACACACCTGGAAAGCTGCTGAATATTCTATTGATCCTCCCCTGGGGCCGCCCCTAGAGTCTTAAACCGTTAGGTCAGAGGACCCAGTCAGTGTGCTCTCCCTCCCGGGCACAGCAGCACCCTCCCCTCCATTCCCCTCTTTTCCTCTTCACTGTCCTCTGCCCTTCCCTCTGCCCCTCCTCTCCTCCTTTCCCCTCCTCCCAGGCGGGTTATCATTCCCTTCCTCACTCCCAAGCTCCTAGGGCCCTTCCTTTGCCTCTCGTTTCCCCAGCCCATTTCTTCTACAAATGACTTCTTCTCCTTCTGTGATTTTATAAATAATGTTCTCCTACAGTTTGAGTCTTGGCTCTGAATCCTTTCCTAGCCAGAAGTCAAGTACTGAGGTTGCTGAACCCAGGCCCAGTCTGACCCCATGTGTCTAACCCCTGATGCCCTTCCCCCTGCTACAACACCACCTGGGTTACCCTCAGGTCCTGGAAACTCTCCATATGGCCTCCTATCCTGGGGAATCAGCCAGGGCACCTCTCAGGGGTCACATAGGAAGCATCCAAACTGTAAAAATTTGTATGAGTCGATTTAAGCCAAACTGGCAACTCCCAGGAAGCAAATCTCAACAAATTGAGAAAATGCTCCGGCAAGTGGAGAAAAAAGGGGAGAAAAAAGACTCAAAGAAGGGAAGATGTAAGGAGGTCACTGGTGATAGATTAGAGAGGCAGGAGAAGGCAGAGCAGGGGGGACATCTCTGGGGCTGGATACAAAGCGAAAGGAATAGACATGTATTCTTTGACATTGGTGAGTATAGGATGGTTACAGTTCGCAATTAACAGGACAGCAATTCTAATGAGAGGCTCTGCGGTCACCTGCCCTGTGGGAGATTGTGCCCCAAGGGGTCTGGATGCGGGAAATCACCCAGACATTCCAAATGTACTTTCTTAGACACAAAAATACAATCTTAGCCACAGTTAAGATAAAGATTGACCTCCGGAGAGAAAGAAACCAACCTAGGTCATGACTACCCGCTGTGACTCCTGATTAACAAGTTTTCATTCCAAACCATCCCATAAGATTACATTAGGCCACTGAGTTTGTAAGGCTTGCTTTCTGTCCCCTTTTCATCCACACAGATAACTGTGGTCTCTCATTCAGACCCCAGACCCAAAAGGAGGCTGTGAGGAACTGAGACCTATCATTAAACCGCAGTCTGCAGCCAGTTGGGAAAATCCTGTCTTCCCTAAATCACGCACACTTAAGAGTAAATGGTTTGCAGTTCTCCTCCCCAACCAGAGGGTAAATAGCTTAAACCAACTTACTCAGGGAGACAGCAGAAATCCATTTGCCAACTACACCCAAGGACAGATGAAGTGAAGGGAATGGATTTCCTTATGGCTCATCGCATAAAGCTGGTGAATATTCTATGGAAATCCTTCCCTCAGATCTCTCCTAAACTCCCAGCCCCCAAAACGAAGGTCCCAGCCATTCCCTTCCACCGCTTCTTCCCCTGCAGGCGTGCGTCTCCCAGATTCTGAGAAACCCCAGGAGGCTTGAACCAGGGCAGCAATGGGTGGCGGCAGTTCACCCCGGGGAAAACCCCTGAACTGTCCCAAGGGCCCTCTTCTCTGACATCTCAGTCAGCAAAGCAGCCCAGCCTGGGCTCGTGTGGAAGCATCCATCTTATTTAAAAATTGCTGTTTGAAATGTTGACCCCGCTAGTTTGGCTTCTGTAAATGCTTGCTTGCTTAAATAATAAGGAAATAAGACTACTCCCATTCCAGAGAGGCCATAAACCTTCCCCGGATGAAGTTATCAGTGCTGGCGCCAGTCCTGGTCTTTGGTTGAGGTCTCAAAGCCCCACCACATGGGACTCTTTAAGAACTTGCAAAGGGGACTGGAAAATCCCATATGTGAGAGACAAAGAGGGTAAAAAGGTATAAAGAGGGAAAGTTCCTCCATGTTTTTTGCCCAGAATTTGAGAGACATTTTTCTCTGGGCCCACGCATCATCATCATCGTCGTCATCATCATCATCACAACAATAAATGTAACTCCATCTCTCTAAGCGTTGCTTGATTCTTCTCTGGTTTTTCCGTAACAATTTCTCAAGCCCTTCCTTGTTCCACTATCCCAGCTTTTAAAAAAAGTCCTCTAAAACCACCTGGATTGGTGTTGTGAAAATTTTCCTACTCAAAGTCAAGAACCCACACACTATTGGCTGGCTGTAGGCAGACCGGCCAGATCCCCTTTCCAGTAACTGCTGCATTTCAGCACTAATCAGTGAAAGGGAAGAAAATAACATTCATTTAGGTCCTGTCATGAACCAGGTACTGGGTATATGCTTTTCTATACTTTATATATTGTAATCTTCTGGCAGCTCCGTGAGTGAGAGCTTTCTAACTGCTAGGTAAAGTGAAACTAAGACTAAGTGACTTGTTTCAGGCCCCAGAGTTGACTAACACAGAGATGCGAGCAGAATGTAGGCATGTGGCTCCAAAGCCAGTGTGCTTAACATCCTAGTGCCTCACTTGAGCAACTCACGCAACACCTCTTGTCTGCAGATCCAGGCCGCCGTGCCGTCCACTCTGAGACCTCAGACGAGGCTTCTCCTCCATGAGGGTCACCACTTCTGATTTCTCATACATGTTCATGGAGAATGTAAGGCCAAATGAGTCCCAGAAGCTCAAACTTCCATTGCAGATTTGCTTCTTGCCCTGACAGGTTCTCCTAAGAGCTAGCTATAGTCGCAGATAATTAACGATTAGGGTAGACTAAAGTGAAGATGGCCATTTGAGAAACCACAGACCAGGCTGTGTCAAGATATTGGGTGAAACCTAGCCGATGTGGCTCAGTGGTTGAGTGTCAAACTATGAACCAGGAGGTCACAGTTCAATTACTGGTCAGGGTGCATGCCTGGGTTGCAAGCTCAATCCGATCCCCAGTGTGGGGCATGCAGGAGATAGCAAATCAATGATTTTCTCTCATCACTGACATTTTTTTTCCTCTCTCTTTCTCCCTCTCCCTTCCTCTCTAAAATCAATAAAGAAAATATTCTTCAAAAAGAGAGAACCTGGGTGATGACTGCCTCCTCTCCCTGCTCTCAGCTGATGCACGCACACCTAGTGAAAAGCCTTTTGTAAGCCATTGACCCTCCTCAGCCCAGTGTTACCACGCCCCAGCCCAGAGCCTGTGAATCCTGTTCTAGTCATGGAGACACCGTGTGCACAGGGACAGCATAACTTCTCCCTCCCTCAACTCCAACCCAAGAGGTGGAGGCAGAGAGAAGGAGACTGAGTTGAAGGCAAAGGTTATCATCACCCAGCACCCTGTCCCAGATGGCCCAAATATAGCAGGTTCAGCCAGACGGGTTATAACTGAAATTGGAAGTGTTGGTTAGTACATTCCATTTCTAAATCGGGACAGAGTTGGTCCATTTCACATAACCCGAAAGACATACCTAAGAGTGATCAGAGAAAGTTCTAAAGCTGCATGCGTTCTGGTGCAGGAACTGAGGAGAAAATGTCCCTGCTGAGTGCATTCTGAAGGGGGTGGGGAGGGGGGGGAGCATAATGGACACACTGTGATTACAGCCCTTGAGTCCTGAGTGGGCAGTGCCCAAGGGCCACTTCAGAGAGGCCAAGTGTAACCTGCACTCTGCTTCCAGCCTTTCCCCAAATGTCTTCCTGCAAAGTCTTCCCACCCCAGCTTCTTCCGTCAGAGCCAACCTTTGCCCTGCCCACAGACATTCAGCAACCAGTGGCTGCCTGGGTCTTTCTTATATCTGTTCCCCAAACCCTCGGCATAGTCCCAGGTACAGAATAAGCCTGTCCACACCCCCCCCCCCCAAATTCACATACTGAAGTGATTGTAGGTAATCTACTGCGCCTCAGAATGTGACTACATTTTGAGAGAGGAACTAGGAGGAGGTAAATTAAGTTAACATGAGGCCATTAGGATGGACCCTACTCCACCATGACTGATGTCAGGAAAATTGGAACACAGACACAAAGGAAAGACCATGTGTATATAACCACAGAACCAGCTAAAATGGGTCTATTCTGTTTAACCGGTACTGAGTTGCTTTTCAGGGAGAACAGACAAAATGCGCAAGTCTAGCAGCCTAAGCGTGCGCAGAGGGGAGAACTTAGACCTCCAGCTGCACCGGGAACCAGTCTCCACCTCTCCCGTCCCCCCCCCCCCCCCAACCAAAGGACTTGGACATAACCTGAACTTGAACGCAGGAACCATTTCAGAAGCAGGGAGTTCATTGTCCAGGAAGATCCTGTGTTGGTTCCCTTAGCATAAATGGCCAAGCTCCAAGGTCCCAGTCCTCCCACCCCCCCAATTAAAACGAGCCCCACCAGTGCTTCCACATACCTGTCCCCTTATATGCTTAAAAACCTGCTTGATCTCTGGATAGGGGAGTTAGGGCTTTTCAGCATTAGCTTCCCATTCCCTGGGCAGCACAGCCATATATATATATATATATATAAAAACCTAACTGACCATTCGACCATTCAATGGTTCAACTAGTAGCTATGACATGCATTGATCACCAGGGGGCAGATGCTCTGACTGGTGGGTTAGCTTGATGTTGGAGTCCAGCCGATCAGGGACTGGGTGAGATGGGCCAAGACACGCTCTGGACAAATCTGTGCACTGGGCCGGTTTTGGCCCAATCTCTGACAGCCAGGCCAAGGAACCCCACCAGTGCATGTTCAGGATAGGGAGGGACAGTGGGAGGGCTCCAGGGCAGGTCCGCCAGTCTCACCCAGTCCCAATTAGGGGCAATTGGGGCCTTCTCATCCATTCCATGCTCTGGGCCTTTAGTCCTATATAATAAAAGCCTAATATGCAAATTGTTCAACTGGGAGTTTGACTGCTCACTATGACATGTATTCGCCACCAGCAGGTGGCACAGAATATGGAGGGCGATAGTGATGTGATGCTGGCAGTGGGCAGCAGTGGAGGTGCTGCCAGCCCCACTGGGCCCTGATGAGAACGGGACCATGGTGGGATGGTGGAGCAGGTGAGCAGGTGATGCCAGGCCAACGTGGGTACAAGTGGGGGCTGATCACCCTGCTGATTATCTCATAGACAGCAACCAGCAGTGGCAGCAGGAAGTGGGGCTGCTGCCCAGCTCCCAGGCACTGGGCAGGGGGCGTGGCCCCGATTGATCATCCCGCAGTCAGGATGATGAACCAGATGAAGAGGCAGCACCAGGCCACAGTGGGGTGCCAGGCGAGGCTGCGGGGCTACAAAGCTGGAGGCCTGAGCTGGGGCCTGATTCCCCCAGGCCCACCCCGAGGGACCCCACCTGTGCATGAAACCAGGCCTCTAGTTCATAATAAAATAGCCGACCTTTCCCCGCTGCAGTTCTCAGTGTTTGGCATTTGGCTCTTCCGGTGACCTCAGGCTTCTAGCTCCAGAGCTGCGGGAAAATATATTTCTGTTGTTTAAGCCCTTCAGCCTGCGGTCCTTTGTTATTGCAACCCTCAAGGACTAATAGAGTGCCCTCCATCAATATTGGCTGAATTGTTTTTGATTAATAGAAATTTAAGTTTCATTTTTAATATCTTCCTGACACTTCATTCTATGGATGTTTCATATTTTATTTAATCAGCTCCTATTGTTGGGCTCTTGATTGTTTCCAAATGTTCTCTACCATAAAGAATGCCTCTCCAAACACTATTGTTCCAAGAGCTTTTGGTGTTCTGTAGAATTATTTCCTTGAGCATAAATTTTCAGGAGCAGGATTACTTGTCAAAGACAGGAACATGTTATGGCTCTCCAGGACTGTAGCAATCTGGAACCATGTCAGTACTGAGTGAGTGCACTCATTTCCTCAAAGGCTTACCAGGCTGGAATTTACCAGCTTTAAGTCTCTGCACTCTGAACCAGGGATGCTGCTTTTTTCCCCACCTTTTAGCTATGGGTGCTATGCTTCCGGCCTATTGCCAACACAGCCACCTGCACAAGTTCTCACTCCTAAATCTTGGTGGAAATTCTTTCTCCAAGGTGGGAGGGGCTACCCAGGGGAACTGGGGGCCAGCAGGGGATCTGACCAGCTCACCCTGCAGTGAATCCGAGGAACCATTTATTCTCTGAAAGAACCTTTGGCAGATAGCAGGACAGGGGCCAAAGTACCGTGGGAAAGAGGATTGGTCCTCTGCAGCCCTAGTAAAGGGGAAGAACACTTTCCTCAACCTGAGGAACAGCTCTGGTTGAAAATCTGTGCCCATGCAGCGGGGCCTGCTGGCATGAGGGACTCAGACTTCTGGCCTGGTGGGAGCCTGGGTGGGGACCCCATCCAGCAGGATTGGCAGTGCTGAAAGATTGGAGTGCCAAGCAGGGCTGGGGGTGTTTTGTTTTGTTTTGTTTTGTTTTTATCTTCTTTTTGGATCCCCTCCTACTTAGGGTAGCTATGAGGGGGTGCAGAGCTGAGGCATTGAAAGGAGAGGGAGTACCAGCACCCCCCATTTTACAAGCTACATGCACCACCCCCTACGCAAGTCCATTTAAACTGTTCTGGCCAGGGTCTGGAGGCCCCCACAGAGCCCCGTTCCACGAAGGAAGGGAGGATAGTGCAGAACAGGGACATTCAATCTGTAAGACCTGAGGCAGACCCACCCTCTGGGTTATGGAGGCCCTGCAACCAGATCCTTGGTGCTCCACCCGGCCTTGCTTCAGTCAGGTTGCCCAGGGCCAGGCAGGGACAGGGACACACATTGGCTTGCATCAGAGAACCTCCCAAGAGGCCCAGGACCATCACACAAAGGAGCCAGATCCAATAACATTAGAGCAAAATCCAGAGAGCTCCACAAATAGCAAATCTAAAGCACCTGTATACAGCATGACATGGTCAGGGCTGAGACTTTTCACTTGTTCTCTTGTAAGTATTATTATAGCAATACTTACATCTGACAAAATAAAGTTCAAAACAAAGGCCATAAAAGAGACAAAGAAGGTCACTGCTAAAGGGACCGATCCAACAGATTGATATAACCCTGGTAAACATATATGCACCCAATTTAGGAGCACTGACATATATTAAAAAACGTCTGGGGGACTTTAAGGGAGAGATTGGCAGCAATACAGTAATGGGAGAGGTCTTTAACACCCCCACTGACATCTTCCACACAAAAAATCAATAAGGAAACAGCAACCTTAAATGATACACCTGATCAGATGGATTTAATTTATACTTACAGAACAGTTCACCCCAAAGCTGCAGACTATACATTTTTTACAGTGCACATAAAACATTCTCAAAGATAGACTACATATTAGGATACAAAGTAAGTCTTTATAAATTTGAGAAAATTGAAATCATATTAGGTCATGATGGCATAAAACTAGAAATCAACTACAATTAAAAAAACTAAAAAATATTCAAATACATGGGGGCTAAAAAGCATGTTATTAAATAATGAATGAGTTACCAATAAGGTCAATGAAGGAATCAAAAACTTCTGAAAAAAATAAAAATGAACACACAACAATGCAAAATCTATGGGACTAGGTGAAAGGGAACTTCATAGCACTACAGGCCTATCTCAAGAAACAAGATACAGCTCAAACAAATGATATAACCTTACAACTAACTAAAAAGAATTAAAAAGAGAACAAGAAAAGCCCAGAGTGCCCCAACCAGTTCTCTCAGTGGTTAGAGCATCAGCCTGTGGACTGAAGAGTCTAGGGTTTGATTTCAGTCAAGGACATGTACCTTGGTTGCAGGTTCAATCCCTGGCCCCAGTCAGGGCATGTGTGGGAGGCAAGCAGTTGATATGCCTCTCTTGCATTAATGTTTCTCTCTCTGTCTCTCCCCCTCCCTTCCATTCTCTCTAAAAAGATCAATGGGGAAAAATATCCTTTGGTGAGGATTAACAAAAGAGAGAGAAAGAGAGAGAGAAAGAGAGAGAGAGAAGAGAGAGAGAGAGAGAGAGAGAGAGAGAGAGAGAGAGAGAGAGAGAGAAAGAGAGAGAGAAGAGAGAGAGAAGCCAAGAGTTAGAAGGAAGGAAATAATAAAGGTCAGAGTGGAATGATGTTGAGACTAAAAAAAAGTGCAAAGCATCAATGAAACCAAGAGCTGGCTCCTGGAAAAGATTCATGAACCATTAGCCCGACTCAAAAAAACAAAGAGAGGACCCAAAGAAAAAGAAATCAGAAACGAAAGCAGAGAAATAACAAGTGATATCACAGAAATACAAAGGATTGTAAGAAAATACTATGAACAACTATATGCCAACAAGCTGGACAATAAGGATGAAATGACAAATTTCTAGAAAAATACAATCTTCCAAAGTCATCTTGGAAGAATTAGAAAACAAGAATAGGCCAATAACAGCTAATGAAATTGAAGCAGTAATAAAAATTAAAAAAAACAAAACACCTCCCAGCAAATAAAAGTCCTGGACCAGATGGCTTCACGGGTGAGTTTTACCAAACATTTGAAGAACTAAACACCTATCCTTCTCAAACTATTGCAAAAAATTCAAGAGAAGGCAAGACTTCCAATCTCTTTCTATGAGGCCAGTGTTATCCCAGTTCCAAAATCAGATAAAGACCCTACAAAAAAAGAAAATTACAGGCCAACATCTCTGATGAACCCAAATACTAAAATCCTCAACAAAACATTAGCAAATCAGATTCAGCAATATATTAAAAAGATCATACACTGTGACCAAGTGGGATTTATTTCAGGGATGTAAACCTTGGATGATATTCACAAATCAATTAATGTGATACATCACATAAACTAAAATGAAGGCTAAAAATCATCACATGATCATATCATTAGATATAGAAAAATTATTTAACAACATTCAGCACCCATTTTTTTTAATTAAAACTCTCTGCAAAATAGAAATAGAGTGATAAATCATACCTCAACACAATAAAGGCCATATATGAAAAACCTATAGGCAACATCATACTCAATGGGCAAAAACTAAAAGCGTTTGCCTTAAGAATAGAAACAAGACAGGGATGTCTGATAATGCCACTTGTATTCACTAAAGGGGCAATGTCACAGAATTTTGGGTGATAGGACTTGTTATGGTGGCAGGAGAAGTTCATGAATTATGGCAGGAGGGACATGGAACTTGGAAGTACTGACCTGGGTTTATATCTCAGCTCTGTCTCTGCCCCAAAGTACACATGGGACTTGGGGAAATTATTTAACCCCACTCATGCTCAATTTTCTGTAAAATGAGGTTATATCTGCCCCATCTGCCTTACAGGGTGGTTGAGAGGCTCAACCAAAAAAACGTGTCAGAAATCTGTTTCTAAACTGACAAGGAAGTTCTGCATCGGTAATGGGGAGCCTGAACCTTGGAGCATCTATCTCCTGGGACTGGCCACAGCGCTGCAGGGACGGGGTGCCATTGCATTGATGGAGAGCTGAGGGCTCTGAGAAGGCGGGCATGGAACCAGGGCCTGTGCTTCTTGGCTCCATGTTTAATGCCCTTAAATACCCCTATAAACGAAAGCATGGCCAAATGAGCAATTTGCATGGCTGCATTAGCTACTCATTGTTTGTAATAAGCCTCTGAAAGCCAGAACTGACTTCTCCAATCAGATACAGAGATCACAGTCCGTGTCCGGCTTAGCAATCCCAGAGCTAACAAGAGGAAGGAAAGCCACCCCATTGGGTAACCGTAGAGAGTCTGGGAGTCTGAGGGTGAATTCTGGCTCTGCAACTTGCTAGCCACGTGATTTGAAAAGACACCTTACCTCCTGGAACTCCAGTTCCCTCATTTGTAAAATGGCAGGATACTAGGAGCCCTTTTGCTCAGTGGGATTGTGAGTAGCGGGAGTAGGTTATGTTAAAAGGTCAGAGTGCCCTGGTCGAGAGGCTCAGTTGCTGGGAGGGTCATCCCATGCACTAAAAGGTTGCAGTCAGGGCACATACCTAGGTTGTGGGTTTGATACTGTCAGGGTCCTATGGGAGGCAACCAATCGATATATCACATGAATGTTTCTCTCTCTCTCTCTCTCTCTCTCTCTCTCTCTCTCTCTCTCTCTCTCACCAATAAAAGAACATTTCTCCAGGTGAGGATTTTTTAAAAGAAATCATAAAAAATTATACATATGTACTTTAAGAATTTTGTTTCAAGTGCATATATGGATAATCTTTCCATGTAAGGCCAGGTCTTTTGGGTTTGTTCATTGGATCCCAAGATCCCAAGATAATGTTCTTGCATAATCAAAATAGAGCAAGAGTTTAAAGACTCTTAAGCAGGAATGTGATTATAAAATTCCTTTAGATGTTCATGACTTCATTACCAATATTTTACCATTGTCTCACACACGGAATTTAATGGCAAATTTTGAGGGACTTTCCAAAGTCTTTAATGCAGTTTTATTAGTTAAGGAAATGCTATTGGTTCTAATGATCAAACCCAAAAATGTGTATTGATTCAAGAACAATAGGACTTCATTTTTTATTTATATGAAGGCCAAAGCAGTTGCTCCTAATTGATGAGAAGCTCTTCTCCAAACCTGGTTCAGGGATGCAGGCGCCTCCAGTTTTGGCTCTGTAATCTTCAGTTACTATTTTGGTCTAAGTCAAGTGCGAAGCAAGGAAAAGAAAGGTGCACTCACTCCTTAGCTACCTCGCTTAGAAGTGATACATGTTGCATATCACCTTTGCTCACATTCCACTGGTGAAAAGTAGAAACATGGCCCAATCCACCCAGCCAATGTGACTCAGTGGTTGAGCATCAACTCATGAACCAAGAGGTCACCGTTTTGATTCCCGGTTGGGGCACATGCCCGGGTTGTGGGCTGGATCCCCAGTAGGAGGCATGCAGGCGGCAGCCAATCAATGTTTCTCTCTCATCTGATGTTTCTATTTCTCTCCCTTCTTCTCTCTCTAAAATCAATAAAAAATATTTTAAAAAGAAAGAAGGAAGGAAGGAAGGAAGGAAGGAAGGAAGGAAGGAAGGAAGGAAGGAAGGAAGGAAGGAAGGAAGGAAGGAAGGGAGAGAGAAAGATCCAATTTAATGTTTTAAAGGGGTTTGGGAAGCAGGCCAGCTGTGTCCCAGGAATTAGAGGACACAGGTTTGTGAGGGTGAGGCAATCTCTGCTGTGTCCACTATCACAGAGACAATGCCCTTTATCTTTCTTTGCATTCACATTTCATTGATTTTTGTCAGTGCCAAGGTTGAGAAACTCTGATTTGTGTAATATGTGACCAAATTACATAATTGAAATAATAAGGAAATTACAAGGTCCAGCAACAACAGCAAGCTGGCAAGCACAGCTCTGTAGATGGAGCAGACGTGTCCTAGGCAGTGGGCAGCCTTGAGCAGGTTGGGTACCATAGGCACCATTCACTGTTCCTTTATGGAGGAAACAGGTCATCAGTTAACTGTGAGTTGATTTAGTCCCAAGTCTACTAACCAGGTAAAAGACTTTCTACTGTTCCTCCCTCATAGGGAATATTAATGAGATTATCCATGTAAGATGCTTTATCTCACTTTCTATCAATACTCAATCTTCTAGCGATTGACATTCCAGGTTGTGTAATCCTTTGCTGAGGTTTCAGGGGGAGCTCTCTTGTTCCTGGTAGGATGTTATGTCTGGCCTCTACCCACAAGCCTCCTACTTGTGACAACCAAATATACCCCCAGGCATGGCCAAATGCCTCCTGTGGAGTGAAATCACTATGGCTGTGACCCACTGTTTTCATGGTGCCAGGCACTTACTAGCAACTTATATTTTGGTTCCCTTCTCCTCTGGAGTCCTCCTCATCCATGAACTCCAGCCAGGATGCTTCTGACTCAGCAGTGTGATGAGTCCATAAGAGCTACAGCCGCCGAAACTAGTTTGGCTCAGTGGATAGAACGTCGGCCTGCAGACTGAAAGGTCCCAGGTTTGCTTCCGGTCAAGAGCATGTACCTTGGTTGTGGGCACATCCCCAGGAAGGGGTGTGCAAGAGGCAGCTGATCGATGATTCTCTCTCACCGATGTTTCTAACTCTCTATCCCTCTCTCTTCTTCTCTGTAAAAAATCAATAAAATATATTTAAAAAAAAAAAAAAAGAGCCACAGCCCTCCAGACTCAAACATGGGAAAGGAAAGCTAATAATATATCGAATTCACGTGGCATTTTACCAGTTTTCTCATTGCTCATAGATGGCTGGTAGGAAATAAGATTGCCCTCTGTGTTGTTAAAATAGTCAAACTCATACACGGTGAATGTGGGACTACACCAAGATGTTTTCTGGAAAGTGTGACTGGAGAGTTTGGAAACACCCTAGACTCTCATCAAAATAAATTGGGTGTAATTTCAGAAAGATAAAACTGTAATTTGTTGAGGGGAAACGTGATCAATTGTACCCTGTTCAAGAAAGACTGTGTCACAGAAATAGAGAGTGACCTAGTTTTGGTTTAGCTTTTTATGCTTATAAACTGCCAAGGAACATATTTACATTCCTTGGACCCATCTACTATTTATGATTACACATGGACAAGTATTTCTATAGGATGAATTTCTAGATATCGAATTATAATGTAATAAATATTACATAGTACCTTCCAAAAACTTGTGATAAATTTAGACTTCCATCCCACCTATGATATACATGATTGCCCAATTCACCAAAGCAGTAATTGTATCTATTAATATTTTTGCCTTTTAATTCTAGTCACTGTGATGGGTAAAAAATAGTAATTCGGTCTTATTTTAGTTTGCTACTGAAATTAGTTTCTATGTTGTATTACTTTATAAATTACCTTTTTAAGTAACTGGATTGTTTTTCTTACTAATTTACAGAAATTTTTATACATAACGGATAGTAGTCTACTCTCTGTCTACATGTCACAAATACTTTCCTCTAGCCTGCTTCTTGTCTTTTGATTTTGTTTGACGTCTTAATTCAAAAAAAAGTTTAACATTTCTGTACTGTCAAATCTGATCATCTTTTCTTTAAAAAAATGTTTTATTGATTTTTTTACAGAGAGGAAGGGAGAGGGAGAGAGAGTTAGAAACATTGATGAGAGAGAAAGATCAATCTGCTGTCTCCTGCACACCCCCTATTGGGGATGTGCCCACAACCAGGTACATGCCCTTGACCATAATTGAACCTGGTACCTTTGAGTCCACAGGCCAATACTCTACCCACTGAGGCAAACCGGTTAGGGCTGACCATCTTTTTGTTTTTTTATGGTTTCTGGTTTTTATGGCTTACTTTTAAGAAACTCTTCTCTTTACAATGTCATTTTCTTCTTCTACTTTTGTAATATGGGGAGTTTCCCTTATATTTAGATCTTTAATTCACCTGGGATTTTATTTTTGTATATGGTGTGAGGCTAATTTTATTTCCAAGTCAATATCTAATAATCCCAATACCTCATCCCTAAAGATTTGAAATGCCACCATGATCATTTACTAAACTCCCATTTACATAGAGTTTCTGGACTATCTATTCTAGTGTGTTTGTTTATTCATATACTAATACCATACTGTTTTAATTACGAAAGCTCTGTGGTATGTTTTGAGACCCTCCATCTTTATTCTTCTCTTGAACTATTTCTCAGCTATTTTCCCCCAAATAAGCTTTAGAGTCTGGCACTGTACTCTGCATTGTAAACACAGTTTGATGCCCTGCTTCCAGACTGGAGCAGTTCACCTTGGGGTGCAGCTGCAGTTGGCAGAGTAAGACTCCCCGCCACATTCATGGGCAATAAGCACAGAAGCGTGTTCTTCCCACTGAAACCTGGGGCCGTCTGTCTGTCTGCCCTAAGCAATTCTACTGGTTATTACACGTGTTGGGTCAGATCGCTTCCTAAACACTCGGCCTGCTGGGTGCTTCAGAAACGGCACTGCAGTTGGTCTGAGGGCCTCTGTTGCTCAGCAACAACGTGGGCTACACCTGACTCTGCCTTTTGTTGTTCCTTTATTCTACTTCAGAAGGAAAAAAAAAATGGACCGAGTCTCATTATGTTTGCTTTCAAATTTGACGCCCACACCTCATTATATACTTATCCCAGTCAAAGAATGCCTTTTTTGGGCTGCAGGTCAGACATTCGTTTCGAGGGTACACAGCGGGAAGCTCTCTGGAGGGGCCCGGGTGTGCCGGTTTCCAGTGATCAGGATTCCTCTCTTTTCTAACCAAAGCACTTCACAGGAGCCTCGGAAAGGGCACGGCAGAGAATTCAAGGGTTACAACTTGGCGAGGTGAATTAATAGTCCCTTCATATGGCCTCCCGCTGCTCAGAGCTCCTGATACCTGTGGGGCAGAAAGGGGCCCCACACAGGGGTTAACGACATAATTGCCCTGCATGCTTTCAGCGGGACCATGGAGGCTGCCATCTGTCCCTTTCTTGCTCTACCCTATGCAGAGAACCAGCACAATTAGTACCGAGTTTTGAAGCTGTGCATTCTTCCAGAGCTTTGACCTCAGTGAGCCGGGCCACATCAAGGTTCCAAGAGCCTGAGGCGGGCGGTACTAGAGGCCGCTGGTCACCTGTCCGGGAAAGAGGGGTGTTCACACCCTCATCCCACTTACGTGAGCTCATCTCCCACCTCAACTCCACCTCCCAGTGCACAACCCCCCTCCCCGCCACCCCCCGGTCCTCGTTGCCTGGATCTTCTCTTTCTGCGGCGCACAACCCTGACCTTCATGGACAGGGTCACACGTTTTTCGTGGGAGGGTGGTATCAGCCTGGATCCCTCTCAGAGGAATGATTACGATATAGCTATGGGGTAGTGCAGACTCTAAAGTCGCCAGGAACCCAGGGGGACTACAGAGAAATGAGGCCTCCTAGGGAACGATGTATTGTCCAAAGGAGGTGTGTCTCCCAGATCTCCGAGCACAGGCACCTGGGGTGCGTGTGGCAATGTAGATTCCAGCTTCAGCCCCAGGTCCGCCAGGTTCCCCAGGCGGGGCAGGTGTTCGCATGTTAACAAGCTGCCTGGGTGAGGTGGAGCCTCAGGAATGCTGGGAACTTCTGTCTTAGAACCTGAGGCGAGAGCTTCTTGGAATAATGAGCCAACCTACTGCAACACTCAGGGTCTCATACCCGTCAGAGAGCGTGACGTATTTCTCAGAAATACATACATAAATACCTATTCATTAAAGATGCACAGCCCTAGCTGATTTGACTCAGTGAATAGAGCAACCTAAGGACTAAAGTGTCTCAGGTTCAATTCTGGTCAACGGCATATGCCTAGGTTGCTGGTTTGATTCCCAGTAGGGGGCGGGCAGGAGGCAGCCGAACACTGATTCTCTCTCATCATTGATGTTTCTATTTCTCTCTGACGCTCCCTTCCTCTTTGAAATCAATAAAAATATAGTTTTTAAAAAAAGTTGCATCTGGTTTCAGGGGCTTCCCTGATTCCCTGAAGCTCTTCTGCAAACCCAGACTAAGACCCCTTCACTGGAAAATATGATGACCCTGAAATGGCTTGAGGAAAGAGAAAGAGGGGAACATAAGCAGTTGAAGGAAGTAGATCAAGGAAGGAAGCCAGTTACACAAATGCATTAAGATTCTGAAGTCAGAAAGGTTTTGGTCCCAACCCTGGCTTGACCAGCTGTGTGACATTAGTCACATTACTTAGTATCTCTAGGACTCAGTTTCTTCATCTGTGAAATGGGAATAATATCTCCTAACAGGATTCTTAAATTTTTTTTTATTGAGATAAAACATCTGAAGAACTTAACAAGAAACTTAGCCTGGCCAGTGTGGCTCAATGGTTAAGCATCGATCCACGAACCAGGAGGTCAGGTTTCGATTCCCAGTCAGGGCACATGCTCGGGTTGCAGTCTAAATCCTCAGTAGAGGGTGTGCAGAAAGCAACAGATCAATGATTCTCTCTCCTCATTGATGTTTCTATTTCTCTCCCTCTCTTTCCTCTCCTTGAAATCAATAAAAACATATTTTCTAAAAAGACACCTAGTAGATGATGAAGAAGGGGAACTATTCCCCTGTGGTCAGTAGGCACGTCTTTCTGAGAGGAGAAGATGTGAAGCCCAGAAGTCCCCAGAAGGCATATACTCGTGGAGATAAAATAGCGTTTTCTGCCAATCACCATTGTTCTGTCCTCCCGTGCGCTAGCAAATCTCTATTCTAGAGGCCCTTCCTCACCAGCATACAGACGTGATGAGCATAGAAGAAACAAAAACAGTGGATAGGAAATGTGATAAGAGCCCAGAACCAGAGAAAATCAAACAACTGCGGGAAAGAACTTCAGGGGCCTCAGGGATCAGCTGACAAGCCAGTTATTAACAGAACCTTCCTATCAGCCCTTTTCTTCTTGTCTCCTTACATTTCACCAAAGATAATATTCGCTTTGATGTCGCAAAGCCTTAGTTTGCTTTTTGTTTCCTCTCTCCATAATTGAATGTTAAGCCATCCCATTGTCTAGGCAATTTGTTCTGACAAAAAGAGCGTTACCAGTTGGGGAAAACAAACAAATTCGCCCAGCTCTAAAATTCTTCCATTCAGAAGGCTGGCACAAATAAGCGAGGGGTGACAGAATTCCCGGAGTGCAGGGGGTGGACAGAAGTTCGTCCTTCCAGCGGCAAAGAGAAAAACTGTCCACCTCCACAGTCTGGGCCCTCTTGGCACTGAAGCTGAAAGCTGACCCCTCTTCCTGAAAGTCTGGGGGGTGTGGATACTTCCAGGTGCCCTGCCTTTGGAGTAACCTGAGATCTCTGAACTCTGGCAACTGAATTCCAGGTTTTGGAGGGCACTCAGCCAGGGTAATGGGGCTTGAAGGGCCGAAGCCCAGGCAGAACAGGCTGTACCAGTGTGGATGCCTGAGCCCTTTGGTTCTGCACAGCCGTTCCTCATGGCACCGCTGGACATGCCTTGCAGGAACCCTTTCCTGTGTCTCCCTACTGTCTGGGGCCATGAGAGCCAGGGCCACCTTCCCAGGGCCTCCATCGGAGGGCCCTACAGGACTTGCTCCTATTTTATTCTCATTTGTCTACAAAGGAATAGAAACAACTGCAGAATGCAAGGAGGCGAGCTTTTGAAGCGTCATCCCTCTCCTCCCTGGATAAACCCGAGTAGCATTGCCTCCCACATCAGGCCAGGTGTGGGTGGCAGATGCTCTGAGTCTCAGGGCTTTTCGGTGAGCTGATGAGAAAAGTTGCTGGTCTCAGTATCTTTCTGTTCAAGAAATAAGATCCATCAACTGTGCATTAAGCTGCTGATCTCCAATCCCATGAAGTCATTTATTAACTTACTAGGGGCCCAGTGCACGAATTTGTGCACCTTGAAAGGAACTGTGGGCCGAGAGGCTGTGATGGGCACAGGGGTGGGTCTCAGCCCATCCTCTGTGTCCCTGCCTGGCCCCTCCCTCCACAGCTCCCGGGTCCCCTGTCTGCCAGCAGCCCCACTCCTGCCTCTGCCACTCCCATGGGCTGATAGGCAGCAGCTACTGCCCTAATCACACCTCAGGAGCAGGAGGAGGTAGAGAAGCCCTCAGGGGCCATCTGGGCCAGTGCCAATAGCAGGTGTGAGTGCCCAGCACTGTGGCATGCAGGAGCAAAGAATTTTCAGTAACCACAGAAGCCCACCTGAAGGACAGCAACTGGCACCCCACCTTGTTCTGGCACCCCCACTCACCTGCTTCACCATTCTGCCACAGTCAATGCCCACCATGTGCCATGCTCTGCTGCCTGCTCCCAATGCTTGTCATGTTCTGTGAACACCCCCTGGTGGTCAGCACACATCATAGCAACTGGTTGTTCCACCATTGGGTCTACTTGCATGTTAGGATTTTATATATATAGATTTGAAACATTATTAAAATCTTACTCTCTGTTATGCACTGGGTTAGATGCTGGGGAGGCCAAGATGAGTAAGACATGCTCCCACTCACACCTCTGACTCTAATACAACAAAATCACAGCTGCAACTTGTATGCATTTGGTTTCAACTCTTTAGGGGGAAAAAAGAACAAAATCATAGAATCTAAGAAAGATCAAAGATCAATACATAGCAAAAGCAGAGCCCTCATAAATAACAGGACCCTGACATTTGAGCACTGTCAGAACCGTCTCCGCTGCCCCCTCTGCATCTGCCTGCCTATCCGCTCATTCTCTCTGTGAAGACCAGTCCTGCCATGTGTGAAATCAAGGCTGTTATCAGCCCCTGAGTTCCATGTTTTCCAAACATCAACCCCTGACTGCACTTAATTCTTTCTTACTTCGGTTTGAAAATCCTGAAATTGGTTCATTTTGTTCAGGTGCCTACCCTTAGCCAATTTTCTGCTAAATACTATGCTCACTCCTAAAGGAGCCAATAGCACATCAGCGCAGGGGACAGCAGAATAGGGGAAAGGAGGGTGAGTGCCTCTAGATCAACCCCAAAAGGTGACATCATTGTCTTCCTTGGGCAGGGTTGCCAGATACAATACAGGGTGCCCAAATGGGACATACTTATACTAAAAATAATTCATTCATGTGAATCTGAATGTAACTGTCTTCTTATTTATTTCTTTACATTTCTAACTCTGACCAACTTATTCCTGGGACACTTCAAAGAAAAGGGAAGCAGGTCTAGTTTCTGGTCGGTTTGAGAACAGTGCTATCGGTGGGGGGAGAATAGCTAAATGTCCCCGTTTCGGTTCTTAGGCTGTGACCCTCAGAAGAGGACTCACACTTACTGAAGCAACAATGGGGGGGTTATTGGAGGGATACTGGGCAGGCCATCTTTTTTTTTTTTTAATATATTTTATTGATTTTTCACAGAGAGGAAGAGAGAGGGATAGAGAGTTATAATAGAAACATCGATGATAGAGAATCATCCATCAGCTGCCTCTTGCACACCCTCTACTAGGGATGTGCCTGCAACCAAGGTACATGCCCTTGCCCAGAATTGAACTGGGGACCTTTCAGTCCGCAGGCTGACGCTCTATCCACTGAGCCAAATCGGTCCCAGCATGGGCGGCCATCTTTTCACACTCCAGATCTGGCATGTGAACGATGTCCCCAGATGCTGTGCAGTGTCACTGCTCAGACTACAGGGGAGCTCCGGGAGTGAACGGGGGGTGGGGCGAAGGTTTGAGCAACTCTCCTATGCAGGACAGGACCAGGGGCCACACCCATCATGCAGCTGACAGAGAGTCTCCAACCTGTTAGCTCCAGGGCAATTTTCTCACTTCTTCAAAATGTGTATTGAAATGTGAGAGAAGGATAGCACTTAAGGATATGCTTGAATTGGCTCTAATTAATTAATTATGTAAACCCTACTCAATATTCTGATTGCTGGGAACTCTAAGATCAAGACAAATCAGTCCTAACTGCCACCCATCTTGCTGCCCGAGACAACACCAGGTCTGGGTAGAGTGCCTGTCTTCGGGGAGGGCAGGCATTGATCACATGAATTCAGCAGTAGGCACTTCCCCAAAGGGAAAGCAAGATGCTGTGAGCAGAGAAAGGCAGAAGGGATGCTAAGGGCAGGCACACCGGCAGGTGTCGATTCCCTCGGCATCTGTGTGTTCTGTCCGCACAGCAGAGCTGGCACCATCGTCCTTGCCTCGTGGGGCTGCAGACCACGGAGGCAGCGGTGGCCAGCTGCCAGCTGACCAACCACGAAGCAGCCCCCGAGGCTGGTGGTTCTCCACAGCGGTGTCATGACAACCAGGCCCACGCAGTCAGGTGTGCGGGTGGAAGCGCTGCGTCTGGTTACTGCTCAAAACTCGCTGGGAGGAATCGACCTTTTAAAAAATGAATTAGAGCGAATTCAGGACTATGTTCTTGTAATGGAACTCCGGCTTTCTGGCATCACAGTAGGCCTTCCCAGGTCGGGAGGAAAATGGCAGGTAGAACGGGTGTACAGACCATTGCAAGCAACCTGCCAAGCGGCCATGCTGAGGTGACCGCCTCTCCTACCCCTGCTTCCTCCCCAGTGACATTGGGGAGGTGGGGCTATGTTAACCTGAGTGTGTCCTTCACGTGGGGCACCTTCCACTGCCTGGTATGTGGCAGGTGCACTGAGGATCTTGACAAGTACCTGGACTTGTCCCACCAACCTGACCTTGCCAGGGTTGAGAATATGGAAGAGAGGGGAGATGGATCTGGGGTGGTCAGAGAGTCAGGACAGGATGATGCTCACCAACTCATTAGCTTATGGGAGAGATCAGTGATGGACTGATGGACACATAGATCTCAGTAACTCCGAACAGGGATGGACACAGATCTCAGTCCCTGCTGGCTGTGCTATTGGTGGCATTAAGACAGGTTCAGCTGCTGTGACCAAGGTCATAAAAATAAGTGGCTGGACCAAGAGAGCAGGGTATTTCTCTCTCATTAGCAGGCTCAGTGTAAGCAGACCAGAGCTCAATGGTGCGGGAGACCCAGGCTCATCCTCTCTTGTCCCTCTGCCATCCTCAACCTGTGCCTTCCATCTCGAAGTCTGAGATGAGATGACTGGCCCCGCTCCTGCCATAGCATCCGTATTCTGCTTAGGGGAAAGGGGGAAGGGAAGGGAGCATTTGCCTATCTTTCTCTTTTTGGTGCTACCAATAAGTGGCACCGAACCCTTCCACTCACACCCCTCGGCTACCTTCATCCCGGGCTGCAGCACGGGCAGTGGGAGATGCTGTCTTGAGCTGAGGAGCCAGCTGCCTCGCGGGACTCTGCTTTGTGACTAAAGGAGGAGAGATGGGTGTGCTTAGGGACCAGGATCACACCCTGCTGTGTTGTTTCTGCCATTTCCCTGCACATGGAGAGCTCCCCAGAGTTGACCCCCTAAAGTCTCAGATCTCTAAACATAGCATGGAAATGGGGGGGGGGGGGGCAGTTAATTAGGACAGAGCACTGTAGGAGCAGGGGAGGTATAGACCCCCTCCCACCATGGGCTTCTCACTGAGCCCTCGAGCTTCAAGTTTTGAGCTTTGAGCTTTGACATATGCCTCCTCCCCCCGACCCCCCCCCACCCTGCCCTCTGTGATCCCCTCACTCAGTGGACTCCTATCCTTTCTCTTCCCACCCTGTGTTCCTTCCAGCCCATGCCCCCAGCCATGGTCCATGCCCCAGCCATGGTACTGGATAATCCAGGAATCCAAAATGGCGCCCTAGATGTTCCGATGGCCCTATTTCAACTGCCCCTGGAAAAAGACAGTCTCTTGCGGTGACTGAAACAATAAAACTGAACTTCCCAACAGCTGGCCCCGCAGCTGCAGGGCCTCTGCCTCACAGCCGCACGCCCTTCCTTCCTCCTTCCACTTCCTGCCTTAACCCAGGGAGCAGGAGCAGGCGAAGCCGTGGGCTCAGCCCAGCATCTTCCAAGAGACAACTGGGCCAACAACTGAATAGAACAAGTCACTTCCTGTTGTCCTTCCCTCCTGGCCTGGCCAGCGAGGACAATGACCATCTCACCAACATGCATTTCCCTTCCATGGCCCCCACCCCCCGAGTCTCTCACCACCCTATCCCTGGTACAGTTCTCCCTGCTCCTGGCAGCCTTCCTGCCTGCCGAAGCTCACCCCCACCTTTCTGGCCAGGCCAACCAGGGCTGGGTCACACCCTTCCCAAGCCATGCCTTCCGATGACCCGCGGAAAAAGGAAAGCTCACAACCCCTGTTCTGCTTTGATGAGCTGACCCTGCTTTTTCCAGACACAAGGGCAGTCTGAGGCCAGATTTTCCATCCAGGGAGGAAGGAGGAGTGAGGGCAAACTGGGGCACTCAGGGAGCAAGGGGTGGCCCTCTGGGCAGCCTGCCTCAGTCTTCTTTGGTTTGAATTAGCGGGTGCCTTAAGCAAGAGCAGATGCATCTTGGCTCTGAAAGCCGGGCCAGGCACAACTCAGGGAGAGAGAGAGAAGGACACATTTCTTTTTAATGAGAAACAGCTCTGGGGGCCAGGAGGGAGTGTGTGGGGGGAATGAGAATTATAGAGGAATGAAACCCCAGAAATCCCAGTAGACCAGCTGAGGCCTGTCCAGCAAGCCTCCCACCATGGCTTGCTCCATCCCCCCCAGGCCCCTCCTGCCTGCCACACGCTGTCCCCCACAAGCACAGCCCTCTCCCTGCCCCCAATTCCTCCCACCCTCCCACCAACCCTGCCAGGCAGGCTGACGGACTCACTAGCACATCTGGAGGAGGAGAATCCTCAGATTCAGAGAGGTCACATGATGGCTCAAGGTCAGCAGCAGCAGGAGAAGTAGCCCTGTGGGCCCCCTTAAACCACAGCGATGCCATCACGAAGTCCCCCCAGTCTACGAGGGATTTGCATGCATTTACTTAAGTTCTGCATCAGCACACGCTTTGCCTATTTTAGCTATAAAGCAGTAACTGTATCCTTTAAACATGGAGATGGGAGCTATTTAAGGCAGCCCAAGTTTCCCTGCTCATGTACATACACCAAGTTATTGTGTGGAGAACGACACAATAACTCTAACCATGCTGCAGACATACAGGATCCTCTCCCACCACGGGAGAGTCCCGTTCCCAAGCGCAGAAGGTGGGAAACTGCCCTCTCGCCAGCAAGCAAACCCGAGCCCTGGCCCCAATCAGTGACGAAGGAAATCAAACCGGAGACAAATGGCATCAGGATGGGTCTGAGGAAATGCAATGGCCCCTCTTTCTTCTTTTCTGCATCTGCGTTCCCAGTGTCTGCAGAGTAGGGCCCACTGGGGACTGGGCTAATAAGATCCCGCCCTTGGCCTCCACGTTCTCTAAACAATTGCAGACAGTGATCATATCACTATAAGGGGATATGTGAGCAGGCAGGCTTATACACAGAGTGGCCAGATTATTATGATCTCTGAACGCATAATAATCTTGCCACTCAGTGTGTGTGTGTGTATGTGTGTGTGTGTGTGTGTGTGTGTGTGTGTGTGTGTATTAGAGGCTCGGTGCATGAATTCATGCATGGGTGGCGTCTGGCCAGCCTGGCCAGGGAGAAGGGAAATGGGTGGTTGGCCGGCCTGCCTGCTGGTCGAACTCCTGGTCCAGGGGACAATTTGCATATTAAACCTTTTATTATATAGGATATACACTGAGTGGCCAGATGATTATGCGTTCAGAGATAATAATAACCTGGCCACTCCATGTATATGCAGGTGCTATGGGAACTTGAGGAGGGCAGCTGGCCCAGGGAGTGGAGTGGGCATTCTGGGAGATTGCTAGGAGAGAGGAAAAAAAAAACAAAGCACGGAGCAGGGTCTGTCTTAAAGGATGAATGAGAGCAGGGGAGCAGGCTGAGGGAGGTGGGTAGCACGGGGGTTTTGGTAGAGAGGGCTGTGTGAGGATGGCAGAGAGGCCTGACATAGCGAGGTGGCAGGCAGGCCTGGAGATCCAGGAGGGGCCAGGCTGAGGAGGGGCCTCATGTCTGTCAAGGTCTGCCCCTCCCCCTCGGGCAATGGCTACTTTAAGGTGAAGTGTGGTTTGGCCACCTTGGACCTGGGCATTACTGGCTACACCATGGGGCTGACAGGCTGGTGAGAGGAAGGGAGGGAGGCTGGTGAGGAGGTTGAAGCAAACATCAGAAAAGTGCCCAAGGTCTGAGCAAGGACACAGGCGGTAGAGGGAAGCAGCAGAGAGCAGATGTGAGGAGAATCTAGGAGGTTAATCAGCAGGGCCCAGTGAGTGGGCTGATACAGAGAGAAGCTGTGAGGAGGAAGGAAGAGGGACACGGAGGGCCGAGGCGCCTCTGGGCTTGCTGCAGACACACCTGCGTTGGAGGGATCTGGGAGCCAGAGAGGATGGTGCTGCATCTATCTATCTATCTCTCTATCTATCTATCTATCTATCTATCTATCTATCTATCTATTTCTTATTTTTATGGCCAAATAGAGAGAGAGAGAGTTGTTAGGCAACACCCAGGGCGGAGGCACTTCCCGGGTTGGAGACTCCATCACTCCAGCTGCTTTCAGGCTCAGACGACTTCCTGAAGCCCCTGGAGGATCTAATTCAATTCAACAAATGCTGATTGAGCAGCGACTCCTCATGAGGGAACGGGGGAAAGGAGTGCCAATCGTTATGGAGCACTCCGATTGTGTTAGGAGAGCGTTAAATGCATTTACATGCCATCTCATCTCCAGGCACGGTGGTCCCCTTGGCCTGAGAAGCCAGGTCATTTACCGCTCGGGCTCCCAGACAGACAAACCATTTGTCCAGGTTCCGGTGGTTGGGGAAGGGGGGTGCCAGGATGCAAACCCAGAAGCAGGGCGCTGTCTCTGAGACACCTCCTTCCTCAGTGAACCCAGGAGTGTGCACTGACTGACACACCAACCATGTCAAGCAAAAAAAAAGGGGACGCGCTGGCTTATGGAGCCAAGAAGTCCCCGAGTTCGCTGGCTCCAGCCACAGCTCAATCCCGGGCTCAGGTGATGCCATCTGCTCTCTTTGGCGATGGCTCCCAAGTGAGGAAGTCCATCTCTCTCCCGTCCACATTCACCTTGGCTCATCTACTAGGCAGTTCAGCATGATAGGTTTGGGGTCCCACAGGTACGGTTCAAATCTTGTCTCCACCACCTGACTAGCTGGTGACTTTAAACAACTTGCTTACCTACCTTCTCATGGCCCTTGCGCCCTCATTTGTAAAGTAGATGTAATAATAGTATCTCCCTCATAGGTTCTTTTTAAAATATATATATGTTATTGATTTTTTTTTTTTTTTTTACAGAGAAGAAGAGAGAGGGATAGAGAGTTAGAAACATCAATGAGAGAGAATCATCGATCAACTGCCTCTTGCACACCCCCTACTGGGGATGTGCCTGCAACCAAGGTACATGCCCTTGACTGGAATCAAACCTGGGACCTTTCAGTCCGCAGGCCGATGCTCTATCCACTGAGCCAAACCGGTTTCGGCTCATAGGTTCTTATGAGGAATAAATGGACCTCGTCCACAGCATGCATGGGATGGGGTTTGGCATGGAACCAGCTCTGACTATTTTGTCTCTGCTTCTTTTGAGATAGGCTTCATTCTCTCCCAATGCAGGTAGCTTCCTCCACGTGGCCTAGAGAGAAGGCCCACAGAACCCCAATTTACATCAGCCCCACAGCTTCCAGTCTCAGAGGAAGAAAGACCTTTCTCTGTGTATACACACAGTGACTCTCAAGATAAACTCTGTTAGGTTCTGCTTGGGTCATGTGCCATCTCAGAGGCTGGGATGGAGGGTTCTTACCAGCCAGCCTGCATCTTTGGCCCAACTTTATGGGGCACCATGGTTACCAGCTCTCCTTGGGTCATCTGGTAGAACAATAAGGAATCCTTCGAAGATGAGGTGCTGTGAGAACAAGATAGCATATGTCCACTGTTCCATGCTAGGCGCGGCATGAAGGCGAGTGACCGGCAGATGGATGAGGTGCAGTTTCCTCTCTGTGAGCTCTGACATCGGAGTAGAGAAGATGAGCAGACACAGGTATCACTGCAAGAAAGCAGACGTTAGAAGCTGAATGTCTTTGTTCCCCCCCCAAAAAAAATTCATGTTGACATCCTACTCTGAAAAGGATGGTACTAGGAGGTGGGGTCTTAGGGAGGTGACTAGGTCATGAGGGTGAGGTCCTCATGAATGGGTTAGTGCCCTTACAAAAGAGGCTCAAGAATGCTCCCTCACCCCCTTTTGCCTTGTGAGGTTACAGCTAGAAAGCAGCATCTATAAACCAGGAAGCAGACCCTCACCAGACACCACATCTGCTGGCGCTTTGATATCAGACTTCCCGGCTCCAGACTGGCGAGAAATAAATGTTTGTATTTAAGCAATCCACTCTACAAGATTTTCTGTTGGAGGAGCCTGAATGGACTATGACAGCAGACTATGACAAGTTCCCTAAGAGAAGGGCAACTGAGATTTTCTACCATGTTCAGGAAGGAAGAGGTCACATCCGGTTGGGTGAATCAGCACAAGTCTGAAGAGGGTAGCATTTGAGCTGAAATGTGACGTGTGGGTGGAATGTTGGTTCCTAGGGAGAGTGCCCGTTTAACCTGAGCAATCCTGTTGCTGGAGGAGCACCTCCTTTGACAGAATAGGGTGTAAAGAGTCGTCTTGAAAACTGAGCTAGCAATCACACACAAACAGCAGGCTGAGGTCAAGAACTGTTAGGTCAGGGGACTAGAAAGGAAGCAGCTATCCTCAGAGATTGAATTACCAAGTGAGAGCAGGGTGTGGAAGGGGACTGTGAGTCAGAAGCTGAGGTCATTTAGAAAGTCCGGGAGTTATGAGCAGCCTCAGCCAGGAGGGGGAGAAGCCAGGAGAAGCAGATGGCCAGTTACCAACGACTTTTTTTAAAGACGAGGGGAAGAGTCTTATTTCTTGATCTCAATGCCTTCCAGAGACTTCTCCATGATTCATGTCAACTCCACTTAATCCAAGAGAAGTTGGCCTTTTAGAAGTGATTTTATACCCATAAGTGTGCAACCACTCATTCATTGATTTATTCACTCATGCTCTTAACCTTTGTTGGGCATGGCTCCAAGGACACAAATAAATAAGACTTGGTTCCTGACCTCGAGGAACTTGCTGTCTAGTGCAAGCTACTACTCTCTTCATACCTACTTTACTCACACCCACAGTGATGATCAGTTATGTGGTGGCACGTCACTGTGCTGGCATTCCAGTCAATATTGACCAATTGTATCTCTCTCCTTAGCCTCCACTTGGATTGAGAGGTTGTAATGACATAACTTAATTTCAATCATGTCTGGCTGGGGTAGAGTCTGGGAGTCATGAGAGGAGCTGAAGAGGAAACGGAGCCCTCTTCATGACAGAAACAGCAGCTGCCACTGGAAAGTGCCAGTAAAGATCTAATTCTGTCGAAGGAAAAGTTTAATTCCAGGTGGGAAGAGGAAGAAGAAGGATTATCCAAGATATTCACACAAAAGAGGATCCAAATGGCCCTGGGAAAGGGGCGAATAGAGAGGCAGAGGTGGAGGGGGCAGGGAAGGGGACAGGCCCTGGAGGGTGGTAATACCATTGCTGGGCCAGAGCTCAGAGGTAGAGACCAGAGGGAGGAGTGAGCTTCAGCAGATGTGAGGAATGCCAGGGGCCCGGGTTCTGGGCAAGCAGTTGAAGTGTGGGATGGAAGAGGCTGAGTGGGAGGCTTTTATTGTAGCACATGGGGAAGGATAAAAATGGCCACGAGTTCTTTGACCCTTCATCCATGAAGAAGCAGCGTGGCTCAGTGGTTGAGCATTGACCTATGAACCAGGAAGTCACAGTTTGATTCCCTATCAGGGCACATGCCTGGGTTGCATACTCGATCCCCAGGGTGGGGTTTTTCAGGAGGCAGCTGGTCAATGACTCTCTCTCCTCATTGATGTTTCTAGGTCTCCCTCTCCATTCTTCTCTGAAATCAATAAGAATATTTAAAAATTAAAAAGTAAAAATAATTTATAAAAAATTGGGTCTTCTTTAAGAAGAAGAAAAAGATAAAAAATATGAACAATAAAATGGCAATAACTACATATCTATCAACAATTGATTCTAAAAACAAACGAACAATCAGAACAGAAATAAACTCATGGATACAGAGAACATTTTGACAATTGCCAGATGGAAGGAAAGTTGGGGGAATGGGTAAAAACGATGAAGGGATTAAGAAGGACAAATTAATTGTTAGAGAATAGTCATGGGGTAAAGTAGAGCATAGGAAATACAGCCAGTAATATTCCATCTAATAACTATGTATGGTGTCAGATGGGGGCAAGATTTATAGGGTGATTACTTAGTAAGTTATGTAATGCCTAATCACTAGAGTGTACACCTGAAATTAATATTACAATGTATGTCAACTATGATTGGAAAAGCTTTTAAAAAAAAATGCTTCGGATGTATAATATAAGAAATCCCAAAACAACCCTGGACAGTGTAGTTCAGTTGGTTGAGCATCATCCTGTGCACTGAAAAGTTGCCACTGCGATTCCCAGTCAGGACCCATAGACAGGTTGACGATTCTATCCCAAGTCAGGATGCTTGTGGGAGACAACCAATCAATGTTTCTCTCTCTCTCTCTCTCTCTCTCTCTCTCTCTCTCTCTCTCTCTCTCTCTCTCTCTCTCTCTCTTTCTCCCTCTCCCTTCTTCTCTCTCTCAAATAATAAAAACATTAAAAAAAAAAAAAAAAAAAAAAAGAAATAATGACACAGGATGACAGAATTGAGCAAAAAAGAGAGAGAAAAAAAAACCTTATGGGCCCAGACAATGGTGTGGTGTGGTGATTGTGGGAGCGCGGGGTGGGGGGAGGGGGGGTAAAGGTGTGGAGGGGTTGTAAGGGTTAAATTAGATCATGTGTAAAGCACAAAACAGCCCTAACCAGTTTGGCTCAGTGGATAGAGCGTCAGCCTGCAGACTGAAGGGTCTCGGGTTCGATTCTGGTCAGGGGCATGTACCTTGGTTGCAGGCACATCCCCGGTAGGGGGTATGCAGGAGACAGCTGATCAATGCTTCTTTCTTGTCGATGTTTCTGACTATCCCTCTCCCTTCCTCTCTATAAAATCAATAAAATTTCTAAAAAGCACAAAGCAATGACAGCTTGTTTGCGGGTGAACACCATGGCTCTGCAGGGAAACACAGCGACCACGGAGGGATCCTCATTGCAGCTTAGACACTGATCTGTGATGCAACACTCGGCTCCTCTCTCTTTCCTTCCTGCCCCCAGGGCCCTGCTCCCGTCTCCCCTGTTTTCACCCGCTCTGGGGCTCTGCCTCCGCAGGATCTGCTCTCACCACCACACCGCCACGCTCTCTAACCTTGGCCATCGATGGATCAATACTGGGATGAGGGCTAGTCACCTCTCCAGTTACAGGGTCCCTCTCCCCTGGACCACGGCCGCCCTCGGGCACTCACGAAGTACGCCTGTCGCTGGCCTGCCGGCCCCTCTTCTCCTTCGCACACCGAAGGGAGGTGGAGGCAGGGGGTTCTGTGCACGTCTGACTGCGCCCTTCACGGCACCGCTGATGATGGGAACTCCAGGGCAATTCATCACAGTAATGATCGCTGATTCCAGAATATTACGGTGACGGATGGCCGTGCCACCTGGAGCTCGCCTTTCCCGTGGGTTTCTTTCTCACCGGTGAGCAGCTGTGCAGGCGGGTGGTGAGGAGGGGTAGCTCTGGGGCAGGAAGAGAGTCGCAGCTCAGCTTGTTACCAACCACGAGGCAGGAGGGGGGTGCAGAATGGTAGGCAACCGAGAGAGCTCCCAGAGGAAATTCCAAGTCTGTGCATGTAAGCGGCTTGTTTCATCTGAATGCCTCCGGCACACCCTCTCCAGGCTCAGTCCTTCCCCATGGAAGCGGGGGAGGGGGTGATGGGAGCTGCTGCCTGAGCGGGGAGGGCGCTGCACCCGGAGGAGGCGGCTCTGCACCCTCCTCAGGACAGGCCGAGAGCGTGGCCACGCCGCTGTGAAGTGCACCAGGGAGGCTTAAGAGACAGGGTCTCACTAACAAGCAGCAGAGCTCGGGGTGTCACTTGTTTTCCAAGGAAACATCTGGACATCTTTCTGCCTCTCTTTTTTTTTTTTTTTTTTTTAAATATGTTTTTATTGATTTTTTTTTTTTTTTTAGAGAGTAACAGAGAGGGGAGAGAGAGAGAGAGAGAGAGAGAGAGAGAGAGAGAGAGAGAGAGAGAGAGAGAGAGAGAGAAACATTGATGAGAAACAACATTGATCGGCTGCCTCCTGCAGGCCCCCTACTCAGGGGGGAGAGGGGGGGCGGGTTGAACCTGCAACCAGGACATATGCCCTGAATAGGAATCAAACTGGTGGCCTCTTGGTTCCTGGGTCAACACTCAACCTGCGGAGCCACACGGGCCGAGCTGCCTCTCTTTTAGATGAAAGAAGAGCATCCAAGATGGGGCTGGGGTGCCACCGTTTCTGCTTGACTGCTGCCTAGGAGGCGCAGGAAAGCCAGGAGGTGGGAGAATGGGGGGGGGGGGGTAGGTTCTGAGGTAGCCTCTGACCACCGCGACCTGCGACGCCCCCACAAACAGGGGGGCGAACACACGTGTGGGCCTGCTCTCCCCTCCTCCCCGGCTCTGGTGTGAGGGTGGAATTAGGAGTAGAGTGGACGGAAGAGTGTCTCCCCCAAATCCCTGTCCACCCGGAACCTCAGACTGTGACTTGGTCAGGAAGTAAGGTCTTTGCCGGTGTAACTGGGTGAGGGTGGCTGGAGGAAGCCACTCATACTCAGGGACTGCTGTCCTTCCCGGAGGAGCAGGTCATGGGAAGGCGGAGGCGAGGAGGCTCGGACTCGTTCACACGTGCACACACCCGTTTGGAAGGAAATGATCTGCCCCGGGCGGGGAGGGCACCTAAAAGCCAGGAATGCCCAGGCGAGGGCAGCCCCCCGGGCAGGAGGAGGCCTGGCCCACACTTCCCCTCGGAGCCCCCAAAGGAAGCCCACCCCGCCCACATCGTGAATTCGGCCTTCTGGCCTCCACCACTGAGAGTAGCACATCTCTGTGGTTTTAGGCTCCATGCTTGCGGTGGCATGTGTCGTCGGCTCCAGGAGACAGACGCGAGGGAACTGGGGAGAAAGGTTCCACAGGTGCCCAAAGTTCCCGGAGCGTCACCCAGTTTAACGGCCCAAACGTGTCTACAGGGCCTCTCAGGAGAGCATCTTCAGAAGTTAGAGCTTCGTCACATACACCCCCAAGTCCTGCTCCCTCATACCCACCCCAACCTGAACTGCCCTCTGCACCCAGCCTGGGCACTGCCCGCCTTCTCTCTTCCCTGCTGCACGTGCGCACATCTTCCGGTCTCGTGTGCTCGGTCCTCCCAGACAGTCCTCAGAAGCGAGTGTGGGAGATGTGGTGTCTGACTAGGATCCCTCACCTGTCTGACCTCCAGAGGCCTGCTTCTCCGTCAGCTCTGCTGGTCACCGGAAACACCCAGTGGACTCTCTGGCCTGGGGAAGGCAGGGAGCTGATAGGTATAAAGTTAAGGGAAATCAAAATCCATAGAAACCAAGATCCCAATGCTCAAAGTAGGGGCCTCAGAGAAACCCCAAAACATGGCACCCAGAGGGAGAAGGTATTCTTTTATCCCTTGTTCCTCTCGGAAAGAAACCTGGTCCCAGCCTGCATGACTCAGTGGTTGAGCATCAACTTATGAACCAGGAGGTCATGGTTCCATTCCCACTCAGGGCACATGCCCCGGGTGTGGGCTCCATCCGCAGTGAGGGGCGTGCAGGAGGCAGCAGATCACTGATTCTCTCTCATCACTGATGTTTCTCTCTCCTTCTCCCTTCCTCTCTGAAGTCAATAAAACCATATTTAAAAAAAAAAAAAAAGAAAAAAAGAAAGAAAGAAAGAAAGAAAGAAAGAAAGAAAGAAAGAAAGAAAGAAAGAAAGAAAGAAAGAAAGAAAGAAAAAACGTGGGGAAGATGCTTGGAAAGAACATTCCAGACAAAGGGCTCAATGCTGGGCCTCTCCAATGGTAGCCCACATGGTTCCAGCCACCACTTAGGAACAAGCCTAAGCCTCCTTTGTCACCCTCCCTCCTTCCTCACCCCCCTCCCGCCCCCTCCTCACACCATCCCTTCCCATCAGGCACTTTGCCCTCCTCAGACACAGTTCGTAGCTTAAGTTTATCACATTCTGCCTAAACCAGTTTGGCTCAGTGGATAGAGCGTTGGCCTGCGGACTGAAAGGTCCAGGGTTCGATTCCAGTTGGGGGCATGTACATTGGTTGCAGGCACATCCCCAGTGGGGGGTGTGCAAGAAGCCGCTGATCCTTGTTTCTCTCTCATCGATGTTTCTAACTCTCTATCCCTCTCTCTTCCTTTCTGTGAAAAAATCAATAAAATATATTTTTTTTTTAAAAAAGTTTATCACATTCTCAGGGCTGCCTTGCCCTTCTCAGAGCTGTGGGGGTTGGCAAGACCCAGTCTTCCCTGTTCTCCCAGATGCACTGCCAACTCCGCTGGCTCCCGGGCAGCCGCCAGGAGGTGGACAGCTGTCGTCTCTTCCCGGGCTTCGGCTGGGCTGAGGAGAGGGGGACCCTGGCGCTGTGCTGCTGACAGGGTAAGAGTGAGAGGGAGGAGGCAGGGGTACCAGGCCCTGGAACCTTCGACTCCCTGGAGTCAAAAAGCCAAGCTAGTCTTGAAAACCACACCCTGGGAGGAACAGGCCTGGGGGGCATGGAAAGAGAAGAAAAAGGCCCAACTCGGGAAGCAGAGGTATCCTGGTCAGGCAGCCCTCTGTTTCCTTGCAAATCTCCGCTTCACCGTCTCTGCCCACCCGAGTGTCTGTCACAGGGTGTGGCCCAATGTTTGGTTTGGCACCATGGTCACCAGACATGTGGCTGCCTTTCTCCCACACCCAGCTGGTCAGCTCCAGCCCCAGCTGGGACCCTGGCCCCGTCACCCCAGCCCAGAAGCCCTGCCTCCACTCGAGCCCAGACTGACTCATCGGGAGAGCAGCCTGCTGCCTCGGAGAGCGGAGGCCCAGGGGCCCTGCCGCCCTCAGCTCTCTCCTTCTGCCTCCCCCTCCTTCCTGAGAGTGTCCACCCGCTATCTGACAGAGCAGGGCTGCCCCAAGGGTCCAGCAGGGGCCCTGCCTGCCGTCTGGGCTGTGCCAGGGGCAGGCTGGGCGGCCACCACGGGAGTGTAATTTCGGGACTGGAGCAGCATCAGGTTGTTTGGTTTTGAACACGTTTGCAAAGATGTGTGTGCCTCCATGGATTCTAGTGCCCGAGACAAAGGATTGGGGATGGAGGGCAGGCTGGTTCCTCCAGAGCCTGCAGCCTCGGGAACGCCAGAGGGCTGTGGAGAATTGCTCGGTGGGTCTCCCTGGAGCAGGGGACCTGGGTCCAGGGCAGGAGCTAGGAGCGCATTCCCTCGGGAGGGGGCTTGCAGCAGAGGGGGCTGTCTTACTCGTTACTGATACACATCTTTTGTTCTTCATGAGCAGCCTTCACACTGGCACAGCCCCTGGCACAGCCCAGACGCTGGTTCCGTCTCCCTTCTCAGAATGCAAAAGTCTCAAGGTTCTCAAGTGGCCGAGTGGGCAGGGGGCATCCCTGCCAGGGCGGGGCCTCTCGGGCAAAGAACTGGGAGTGGGGGTCTGGTTTTCCTGGGGCAGTGTGGGAGGAGTTGGAGGTCCTTCCGGCTGCTGGGATTAAAAAAGGGAGGGGGTGGCTGGTGGAGGAAGGAGAGTCACCTCTGTCAGAAAGGAAAACCGCGGGCACAGACTCCTTCAGAAAATGGTTCCAGAACCCAGCTGGGGGTGACCGCTGCGCCCCACTGTGGCCCTGGGTCCTCCTCTGTCCTAGGAGCATGCTGGCACCACGCCACCGGGGATCCTGGGCCGTTTTGAGGGAGGAGGGGGGTTGAGGGGGAAAGCTGGGGGCGAGCCAACCACTCCCCTATCTCAGTCCCCACCATCCCCTCCTCCATGTGCATTTTGGGGTTCCCAAGGAAACCGCTCGGCCTAGCTGACGCTTCTGTTTTGTTCCTGTCAAGCTCGGGAAACTTTGGGAGGCCAATTCAGAGGGAGCACTGTCAGCGCTGAGCTGGTTGGCAAGGAGAGGAAGCCTCCCGCACGGATGCCCTCCCACACAGCTGTGGGCGCACACACACACACACACACACACACACACACACACACACACAGGCTTGTGCCGCCCACACACACCCGCAGCTCTTATCACCCAGGCCAGGAGAGAAAACGGAAAACAAATAGGGGGAGAACATCTTCTGCCTGCACCTCGCACTGCACACACCTCCATCCTGCTCTCCCCTGGGGTGCCGGGCGGCCCTCCCACTCCTACAGCCCCCCAACCAGCTACAGTCCCTCCAGAGAGAGCGAGCAGGTCAGGCTGGTGCAGGCTGAGCCCCCGCAGAGAGGAGGAGGCACCAGGCAGAGAAAGGCTTGTGGGGGATGACCCGGAAGCTCCAGGCAGGGGTCAGGGTGGTACATGACGTATCGGCTGCCCTCTGGGAAAGGGGACCCTGGCCTTGGCCCCTCCGTATGTCCCAACCACTAACTGAGATGCTGTGAAGGCAGAGAGATCGGCCAAAGCAGCCTGGGGGAAGGCAGCTGGTCGTAAATGGACAGGAATCTCTCTATCATTCCAAACCCCAGAACTGCCCTGGCCAGTGTGGCTCAGTGGATAGAGCTTCGGCCTGCAAATGGAAGGGTCTCGGGATGGATTCCCTGTCAAGGATATATACCTGGGTTGCAGGGAGGCAACCAATCTCTCTCTCTCTCTCTCTCTCTCCCTCTCTCTCTCTCTCTCTGACAGTCTAGGGGTTGAGGGCAGAGGGCCCCACCCCTGGCCTTTACCATTGCAGCCCATCTTCCCGCTGATCAGCCATACGGCACAGCCATTGTTTCTCCTGGGGGACCTGAGTAGATAGACGAGCAGGCGCCTAAGGGGAACCCACGGGCAGGTGTCTGGGTGTAGGAATTAGAGAACCACCATTTCTGTGTGAGATGCGGGGTCATGTCTTCAGAACCCGTTAAGAAAGCAGCTTTGTTTTCTCAAAGATCAGAGACAGACGGGGGGGTCTGGCAAGGAGAGAAGGAGATTGGTGTCCAGAGAAACAAACACAGTCTAGGCCTGTGGTCGGCAAACTGCGGCTCGCGAGCCACATGCAGCTCTTTCGCCCCTTGAGTGTGGCTCTTCCACAAAATACCACGGCCTGGGCCAGTCTATTTTGAAGAAGTGGTGTTAGAAGAAGTTTAAGTTTAAAAAAAAATTGGTTCTCAAAAGCAATTTCAATCGTTGTCCTGTTGATGTTTGGCTCTGTTGACTAATGAGTTTGCCAACCACTGGTTTAGACAATACAGTAAACTCGTTAGGGTCAGGGACAGCACTGGCTCCAAGATCCAGGCCCCTGAGAACTGTTGTACAGGGCGCTCCACAGAGCAAGAGACCTGGGGATGAAACCCCCGAGGAGGTGCCTCTGTGCTAAATCTCCCTCAGGGAGCCCTGATCTGTTAGCTTCCTGAAGCACAAGTCTCACCGTGACCTTAACCCTCCACAACTGCTCTTCTCCTGGGGGGGAATCCCAAAATCACTTAGCCTGGTTGGCCAGGCCCTGCCCTCTTCCCAGTCCTGTTAACCCCTTTTCTTCATGTCCTGCTGTTCTCCGGCCGCAGCCCCCTCCCCACCTTCCCCCAAACTGCACGCTCTGCTTCCTGCCTCTTCGAGGTTCTTCCCAGCCTAGACCAGTCAGGGCACTTGGTTGCAAACAACAGAAACTGACTCTCGACTCTGCTACTTAAGCAGACAAGAAATATTCTGCCTTGGCCGGGTAGCTCCATTGTTTAGTTGTCCCGATGCACCAAGGTTGCAGGTTCGATCCCTGGTCAGGGCACATACCGGAAGCAATCAATGAATGCATAAATAAATGGAACAACACATCAATCTTTCCCTTCCTCTCTCTCTCTAAAATAAATGAATAGATAGATAGATAGATAGATAGATAGATAGATAGATAGATAGATAAGTTTATCTATCTATTTATTTTTAAAAGGAAGAAAATATTCTGGAAAGCAAAATTCTGGAGACCGTGGAGTTGCTGGCAGGCTATAGCCACAGTTCCCACCAGAGGCAGGAACCAAGGGAGGCCCATGGCAGAGAGCACTCTTGTCAGTGGATGGGGCTTCTGATTGGGACCCTGCTGCTGGTTCTGCCCTCCTCCCCACCCCCCGTGGCCCACACATGCACCCACTAGATTCTTGCTGCTGACTCCAGGCCAGGCTCGCTGCTACGAGTGATTTGCCATCTGTGCCTGCCCTTCCTGTCACTCTCTTGGGTTCCAAAGTCCTAAAGACCCCAATGGGGCCATCTGCCTGGCTGACCTCAGGTTCCAAGGCCCACCCTCCCTCTACCCTCACTCCATCCATGCCTTGCTGCAGGGTCTGGGGAAGGAAGTGGCAGAGAGACAGAAACCCAGGCCCCTCAGCGGCTGGTGTAGGAAGCGTGCTCCGATACTGGGCAAGCACATGACAAATGTCTTACCACACTGTCCCTTTGTCTGCTGCATCTGTCCCCATTCACTCCTCAAATGTCACCTCTGTGAGACCTTCCTCCAATGGAGGCATGCTCAGGTACTCCTTCTGTGTTCCCAGAGCACCAGCACCTATCTCTACCAAGGCCTTCTTGTTTGTTTGTTTGTTTGTTTGTTTAAAACTTGTGTTTTTAATATGTTTTTATTTATTTGAGAGAGAAACATCAATGTGAGAGAGTAACATCAATGGCTGCCTCCAGCATGCACCCTGATGGGGCATGTGCCCTGACCAGGAATGGAGCCAGTGACCTTTCTATGAGAGACAATGCCCAACAAACTGAGCCACACCTGCCAGGGAAAGGCCTGCTTATTTTATTGATCACAATTTTGTCTTCCTCTCCAGACCGTGAGTTCCTTTGAACCTCAGAGCAGGGCGCTCTCATCTATGTCCTCTTGTCTGTGTCCTCTGCCCCACCCTAGCAGGGGGCGTTCATGGGATCTCAGGATACTTACAAGTCAACAACTGAATGAATATGTGTGTCCCCGAGGTGCAGCACATGGCAGGTCAGTTTATAGAACTCGTTAAACGCCTAGCTGAGAGTGAAACATGGGATCCTTACTGTGGAGATGGAGTGCCAAGGAGAACTCAGGAGCCAAGCTAGGTTTTTATGCTTACAGGTATTAGGAAGCAAAGCTGTTAGCAAGTGACCCTCTTCCCAATGGGCGGTGAATGTCCAAAATATATTCCAGAGAGGGACATGGGGGTGTGTACATCCAACTGTAGCCATGAAGTCTCAGCTCTAAATCTGGAGCTGTGTGGGTTCAGATGGAAACGCTTTACCATCATTAGGCCCCATTGTGAAGGTAATTACACGACGTCCTGCTGCAGACACCTGCGCCAGGAGTGGGCTGGCACTGCCCTCGGTGGCCCCCACCGGGGAGGAGGGTGTGAGGGGAGCATATGGAAAGATATGAAAGAGTAGCAGGAGCTGCTTAAAATAGCAGGAAAGAAGCAGAAGAGATGGTGAGGGAAGGAGGCAACAGAAGAAACACATAGAAGCAAAGCCCTGGGTTAAGACAGAGAAGGGAGAAGGCAGAGCAGGGGCTGGAGCATTAATACTGATGGAGAAACAGGAGGCATGAGGTCATCCTGCTGCAGCCAGAGCAGGGGACCAAGAAAGGTGGATAAGTCAATAGTGCGAGCTTACCCCAGCTGAGCAAACATTGATTCTCTGGGCCAGACACTGTGCTAAGGCACTACGGATATAAAGGTATAAAATTGTGTATAAAGATATGCAAACCCCTTACCTTCCAGGGTTTACAGAGTAGTAAGGGAGACACACACAAAAACTAAGTTTTTAAAAATGTGATCAATTTATTTTTAAAAAAGTGATAGGTGTGTAGATACATAAGAAAAAGAATGCAATGAGAACACAATCAAAGGGTGCTTCTCTGAGTCTGGGGGAGAGATGCCCACTGAGCTTGGCCCTGAAGTATGAGGTAACCAAGGACAGAGGGGAAAGGAGGTCCCTGCCAGGGAAGCAATTCAAGCAGACGCACGGAGACCTGGGCCAATGTGGCAGGCGGGGACATGGACGGGCTGGGCTGGAGGTCAGGGAGGAGCAGGTGCAGCAGGCTAAGGAGCCTCGACCTGCAGGTGATCAGAGCCATTGACAAGTTTTCCCTGTGCATGCCCTCATAAGATTTGCATTTTAGGGCTGTCGCTTTAACTCCTTTGAAAAGGAAATAATCTAGAGGAAGACTGTAATCTGAGAGAACCATTAGGGTTTGATTGCAACTGTCAAAGTGAAAGATAGTGATGCCCATTTATGATAAAAAAAAAAAATTCTCAGCAAAAAGGGAATAGAGGGCTCATACCTTAACATGATAAAGGTCACATATAACAAACCTACAGCCAATACATACTCAATCGGCAAAAACTAAAACTGGTTCCCTTAAGAATAGAAACAAGACAGGGATGTCAGCTTTCACCACTCTTATTCAACATAGTATTAGAAGTCCAAGCCACAGCAATCAGACAAGAAGAAATAAAAAGCATCCTAATTGGAAAGGAGGAAGTAAAACTGCCATTATTCACAGATGAATGATATTGTACATAGAAAACCCTAAAGACTCCACCAAAAAACTATTAGATCTAATGAATAAATTTGGCAAAGTAGCAGGATACAAAATTAGTGGCATACTTACATACCAATAATGAACTATAAGCCCTGGCCATGTGGCTCAGTTGGTTGGAGCACCATCCCATACACCAAAAGGTTGTGAGTTTGACTCCCAGTCAGGGCACATACCTAGGTTGCTGGTACAATCTCCTGTGGAGGTGCATACAGGAAGCAACCAACTGATGTTTCTTTTCTCTCTCTCTCTCTCTCTCTCTCTCTCTCTCTCTCTCTCCCTCCCTCCCTCCTCCTCTCTCTAATAACAATAAAATATACACTCGGGTAAGGATAAAAAAAATAATAATAATAAACTATCATAAAGAGAAACTAAGGAAACAATCCCACTTACTATTGCAGAAAAAAAAAAGGTACTTAAAAATAAATTTAGCCAAAGAGTAAAAGACCTATATTTGGAAAACTATATATAGGATATTAAAGAGAAAAATAGAGGAAGATTCAAACAATTGGAAGCATATATCATGTTCATGGATTAGAAAAACTAACATCATTAAAATGTCCATACTACCCAAAGCAATCTATGGATTCATTGCAATTCCTATTAAAATATCAATGGTTTATTTCACAGATCTAGAACAAATATTCCATAAATGTATATGGAACAACAACAACAAAAAAGACCAATCTGGAGAAAGGAGAATAAAGTTAATATCAAACTATACCTCAAGGCCATTGTAATCAAAACAGACCTATGGATCAATGGAACAGACCAGAGAGCCCACAAATAAACCCACACCATATTTGACAAGGAGGCAAGAGTATACAATATAGTAAAAGCAGTCTCTTGAATAAATGGTGTTGGGAAAATTGAACAAGCACCTGCAAAAAATAAAACCAGACCACCAACTTACCCCATACACAAGAATAAACTCAAATTGGATAACAGTCTTCAATGTAAGTCATGAAACCATAAAAAATTTTTAGAGGGAAGCATAGGTAATAAAATCTCAGACATCTTGTATCAATATGTTTGCAGGTATATACTAGGGCAAAGTAAACAAAGGAAAAAATAAACAAATTAAAAGGTTTATGCACAGCAAAAGAAACCCTCAACAATATGAAACGGGAACACAATAAAACATCTGACGTGGAGTTGGTTTCCAAAACACATAAAGAACTTATACACCACAACAGTGGATAAAGTGTTGGCCCGAGAAGTGAAGGGTTCCTGGGTCAATTCCATGCCCAGGTTGTGGGCTTGATCCCCAGTAGCTGGCATGCAGGAGACAGCTGATCAGTGATACACTCTCATCATTGATGTTTCTATCTCTCTCTCCCTCTTTCTTCCTCTCTGAAATCAATTTTTTTAAAGGGGGTGGGGGGGCACATACCTCGATTGCAGGTCCCCTAGCCCTGGTTAGGATGTGTGCAAGAGGCAACCAATAGATGTGTCTGTCTCTCTCACATCAATGTTTCTCTCTGTCTCTCCCTTTCCCTTCCACTCTCTCTAAAAATATACTCACGTGAGGATTAACCAAAAAATAAAATTACATTTACAAAAAAGAACTTATACAACTCACCACCAGGAAGACAAACAATCCAATTAAAAAATGGGCCAAGGACCTGAATAGACATTTCTCCAAAGAGGACACACAGATGGCCAACAGACAGATGAAAAGATGCTGAACATCACTAATCATCAGAGAAACGCAAATTAAAACCACAATGAGACAGCACCTCACACCTGTCAGAATGGCGATCATCAATAAATCAACAAACAAATGCTGGCAATGATGTAGAGAAAAGAGAACCCTAGTACACTGTTGGTGGGAATGCAGACAGACTGGTACAGCCACTATGAAAAACAGTATCGAGTTTCCTCAAAAAATTAAAAAAGAAACTTCATTTTTACCCAGCAATCCTTCTTCTGGGAATATATACCTAAGAAATCCCGAAACACCCCTATGTTCATAGCAGCATTATTTACAAAAGCCAAGGTCTGAAAACAGCCATAGATGAGTGGATTAAAAAGCTCTGCTGCGTTTATACAATGTAGTACTCAGCCATAAGAGAGACGGAAACCTTACCTTTGGCACCAGCATGGAGGGACTGGAAATTATTATGCTAAGTGAAATAAGCCAGTCAGAGAAAGACAGATACCATATGATCTCACTTACATGTGGGATCTAATGAACAAAACAAACTGGCGAACAAAATAGAAACAGAGACACGGATACATTTAACAGACTGACAGCTGTCAGCGCAGCAGGGGGGAGGGGGGACTGGGTGAAAGAAGGTGAAAGAATTAGCCAAAGAACATATATGCATAACCCATAGATACTGACAACAGGGAGCGAAGGTCGACAAAGTTGTGTGTGGAGGTGGGCAAAGGTGTGTGTATGTGGCTGGGGCGGGGGGGGAGGGGAAGAGGGGACATCTGTAATAAAAATAAAGTTGAAAAAAGAAAAGATGGACCCTGGCTCGTGTAGCTCAGTTGGTTGAGCATTGTCCTGTGCACTGAAAGGTTGCTGGTTCAATTCCCGGTCAGGACACATGCCCAGGTTGCTTATAAGGGGCAACTGATGGATGTTTCTCTCCCCCCGCCTTCTTCCTCTCTCTCTCTCTCTCTCTATCTCTCTCTCTCTCTCTCTCTCTCTCTCTCTATATATATATATATATATATATATATATATATATATATATGTATGTATATAGGCTCTCTCTAACATAGAAAAGATGGTGGTGTTATTCCCTGAGACAGAAGAGAACCTTTAGCAGGAGGGAGGGGAGATGGGGCTGTTTGAATGTTTTTAGACCACTTAAGGCATGTGTGTCTAACAGGCATGTGAATATGAGCATCTGAAACTAAAGGGAGAGATGGTAGCTGGAGTCATGGTTTGGCTCTGTCAGCATACAGATCACAGTTTTAGCTGTGCAAGTGTGTGAGCTCGCCCAAAGAAAGCTTACACAGCCAGCCAGTGGGCCCAGGTGAACATTGAGCACTGAGCGTTTCAGCGATGCTGGAAGGAGGGCCTGAGAAGGAGCATGCGAGAGGAAAGTCAGGGAAGTCGGAGGAGACCAGGGGGGTTGGGGACCACAGGCCGCGGGTCAGGCGATTCCACAAGGAAGGAGAGGGCGGAGGGGCGAGAAGCGGGGAGATGTCCGGGAAAGTGGCCATTGGGTGTGCAAGTGGCAGTTATGAATCCTGGTTTGTGAAATGCATTGTGTGGGCCAGAGGTAAACCGAGGGGTGAGTCTGAGGAAAGAGTAGATGGGGGTTCCTTGACCATTCTTGCAACTTGTCTACGGGGTTGAAATTGCATCAGAATAAAAAGTTCGCCAACAACAGAGAGTTTTGTTTCCAAATGATACCGGTTAGTTGTAAAGATTCCAACAATTCTAAAAGGGGTAAAGGAGAAAATGAAAATTCTGCCTTTCCTCCATCCGCATCCAGATCCCACTCAGCCTTAACTCAACCGTTGTTCATAGTTCGGGAGTTCATTACTTATTGTTGTTATAACAACTAGAATCATACTATGCATCCAGTTCTGCAACTTTAAAATATCCCACAGGCATTTGCCGGAACAGGCTGTGCATTTTATCAACACCGCACCATATTCTATCAGGGGGCTTCAAAAAAATGTGTTTTGAAATTTAAAAACATCAAGGAAAGTGTAGGTAATAAATAGCACACACCCGTGTACCTACTTCCCTTTTAAATAAATGGTAACATTTTGACATACATGTTTCGGATTCTTTTGTAGAAAATAGCCCTAGCTAGTTTGGCTCAGTGGATAGAGTGTCGGCCTGCGGACTGAAGGATCCCGGATTCAATTCCGATCAAGGGCACATGCCCGGGTTGCAGGCTCCATGCCTAAGTAGGGAGCGTGCAGGAGGCAGAGGATCAATGATTCCTTCTCATCGTTGATGTTTCTATGTCTCTCTCCCTCTTCCTTCCTCTCTGAAATCAATAAAAACATTTAATTAAAGAAAAGAATATAACAGACTTGGTTAAATGGGACATGACTGAAAAACCCAAAGTGCCTGAAAATGCAACTTTGACCTCATCACATCCCTGGTTTGGCCCTTTTTTTCAGTGGTTCCCATCACCTGGAGAGTCAGATCCAGCTCCATAGCATGGCGTGCCCAGGCCCCTGCACTCCAGCACCATCTCTGCTCCCATTTCCCTCCCCACGCTGCCATGGTACACTGCTTTCAAGTGAGCCTTCTCCTCTGTGAGCCTTCCTGAGGCTCTTCTCTCTGACTACATGAATCTCCATGCCCCCGCCAAACCTCCCACCCCACGCCCCTGCCCTCCTGGGGAACAGTTGGTCATCATCAGGACACAGCTCAAGAGTCACTTGAGCCCTAACCGGTTTGGCTCAGTGGATAGAGCGTCAGCCTGCGGACTCAAGGGTCCCAGGTTTGATTCTGGTCAAGGGCATGTACCTTGGTTGCAGGCACATCCCCAGTAGGGAGTGTGCAGGAGGCAACTGATTGATATTTCTCTCTCATCGATGTTTCTAACTCTCTCTCTCTCTCTCTCTCCCTCTCCCTTCCTCTCTGTAAAAGATCAATAAAATATATATTTTTTAAAGAGTCACTTGAAGACAGACAGCCGCATGGTGATTGCCAGGGACTGGGGTGGGGGAGGGGGAAGGTAGGAGATCATATAGGAGGGTCATTGGTGACGGAAAGAGACTTGCCTTGGGTAGTGAACACACAATACAATACATAGATGATGTGTTATTCACCCAATAAATGCATTTACAAGTACTCCAAACCGAGAGCTCCTGGGTGCCTTTCCTGGCCACCCCCACCCCCACGCCCAGGGGGACTGGCCTCGCCACCATGCCATCTTTGTGACTCCACCACAGTGCTGCTGTCCGGGGCTCTCCTCTGCTGACTGCTCCCCAAGTCCCTGGAGGCAAGAATGATGCCTCATTCATCCCTGACTCCAACGTCTGGCACATCCTGCGAATGCTCTTTAAATAGCCTTGTGTTGCCTGAGTCCCTAGTGGCACGGCCAGGGCTAGGAGGCCCCCAACCTGTGTCTGGAGACCTCCAATAGCAAGGGGGCTCAGGACCCCTCGGGGTCTCTGGGGCCACCATCTGCAAGAGTGTTGCCCCCCTTTTCCCGGGTCCTCACTGAGGATCTCTCCTCCCCTCCCTGGTTCACACACACACACACACATACACACACACACACACACACACACACACACACACACACACACACACTGCCCGGGAGTCAGCAGGGAGCACTCCCTGGGGCTCATTACTTACTGCTCAATGGCCGGGCTCCCCTCCCCCAGGAGCCCACGGAGGCGGTTGGAGCCCTGCCCCAGTTCCTGTAAATGGAAAGCAATTTGCTCTCATTCCCAAGATGGATCGCTTCGTTTTAATTGCCTGTCCTTTCGCTGGCACGGCCAACGCCTCAGCTGCCTGTGCTGCCTTTTGGCTGCCTCTTGGCAGGACACCCTTCCAGGCCCTGCTCGTCGCCCAGAAGAGGAGCACAGGAGGGAAGCAGGAGGGCGAGCCCTCAGCAGGAGCAGGGCAGTGGGCAGCAGCGAGCCACGCCGGTGAAAGTGCCACGAGGGTCCTTCTGAAGCCCAAGCAAAGATCCCAGCCAGGCAGACGGTCCCCTGGGGGCCTCGCTCCAGAGACCAGGTGGCTCATGTGGTGGCGATATCCAACCCCCAACCTCCAGGGAGCGCCTCCCACCCGGAGCTCCTTCAAGCTAGATCCAGCCAGTGACCTGGGAGAGCAAGGCCGGTAATGAACGTGAACTTGCAGAGCCCAGAATCGGGTCCCCGAATTTTGGTGTGAAATGGGCGGCCTGCAGGGAGGAGACACTCTGTACCCGTGTTCCTCCTCCGACAGTGATTCCAGGGGAACAGGCAGGTGGGCAGCCACGTTTCCTCGCCGTCTTGTCTGCAAGAGGGCTCATTTGGGATCTGCAGGGTGAGCCCAGCTTGCTGCCTGTACATGGGAGAGTCCCGGCCCAGTCTCTGGCCTCGGCCCTGAGCGGGCCCCCCTTGCTGTTCCATGCCAAGGCCTGGGCCAGATCCCACGCTCCGTCTGAATGGAAAAGAGGGCACGGCCACCAGCAGCCCGCCACCAGCAGTTCGGGGGAGACTGGTACCCTTCTCGGGCCCTGACCTGGCTGCACCATGAGGCCAGGAGGGAAGTCCTTTGCCAGGGAAGCAGGGGGCGGGCTGAGGGACTCAGGAGGAGCCTGACCTCCCTGACCCTGGCCACCCAGGAGGCACCGGTGCCTGGGCAGAGGGATGGCCGGAGGACTCACCCTGCCCGAGGGTTCCTGGGCTCCTAGAGGTTCCAGGTGCTTCACACACACGACCTGGGTGGGAGGATGAGGGGATGATGTTTATTCCTCAACAGGTAACTAAGCCTCAAGGACAGGAATTTCCACCTCCCTGCCCAGCCATCTCTGAAGGGTCTGCGGAGTTGAGGGGAACCTGTTTGTAATAACTTAGTAAAACCCCACTGGGTTCTCGGGCCCTCCCTGGCTTCTCTCACCTTCCTCGCTCCTCACCTCACACAGCGCGAGGCCTGTCCAACACCATGCCTCCTGGGACCACCCTCCTGCAAAGTCAGGCCTCTCTCCTCACCCTGCTCTGCTCCACTGCAGGGGGACAGGCCACAGAGCCCACTGGGAGCCAGGCCGCTGAGGAAGCTGTGTGAGGACAGCCAAGACCCACACCGCTGCCGCTGGCAGTACCAAGCCCACGGGCGGGGAGGCCCAGGCTTCCTGGGAAGGCCATCTCTGAGGGAAGGAAGGAGACTCACTCAACAACTATTTTCCTGTTGTTGTTCATCTTCACCTGAGAATATTTTCCCATTCATTTTAAGAGAGAGTGAGGGGGTGGGGGTGAGACAGAGAGAGACACATCAATGGGAAAAAAACACATCAATTGGTTGCCTCCCACGCACACCCCTGACAGGGGCTGGGAATGGAGCCTACTGTACAAGCCCATGACCGGAATCAAACCTGGGACCCCTCAGTTCCAGGGCCAACACTCTATCCAATGAGCCGAACCGGCTAGAGCTCAACAACTATTTTTTGCGTATCCACTGTGTGCCAGGAGCTGTCCCAGGCACAACTGTGTGCAAAACAGGCAGTCCCTGTCTCCTGGAGCTCACATGCCGCTGCTCACCAGGAAGGGTCAGCATTGGCCAGGCCTGCCAGTCGGCTCCTGAGCCACCACCGAGGAGGAGCTGAGCCTCAAGAGGAAGCGTGAGTGAGGAGTGAGCCTGGACAAGGCCCAGGGCCCCCGCCCCCAGTCACGCTATGACTCCAGCCCAGCCACCTTCCCAGAGGACCTACCAAGAGCAAGGATCCCTGTGCTGAGTCCCCTTCCACCTCCCCATCCCCCTCTCCTCCTGTCTCCTTCCTCCAGGTCCATCCCAGTGGGTGTGGCTGACTGTCTGCTCCATTCCTGACCTGAAGTCTTGAGTCAGTGCCTGCCAGGAGGTTCTGACAACCTGGGGTCTTGATGCCCCTGGGACAGACGCTCTTGGGAATGCTGAGCCAAGTTCCAATGGCCCAGAGAAGGGAAACGCCAACAGGGAGAGGCTGGTGGGGGGGGGGAGGGGAGAGGGAGGGAGCTGACCTTCGACTGCAGCTGCCCGGGTTAAACTATGATTTCATGTGTGTGCAAGCTTCAAGCAGAGAGCATGATGTACCTATTAATCTTCTCCCCTTCCTTCTCCCCTGGGCCCCACGGGACGATACCTCCTACTTAAATGCCTTATTAATCATTTACAACATCGCCGATAGGAGTAAGATTCACAAAGTCAGACTGGAGAACCTTGCTTCACTTTCCTGGCTCTCCATCAGAGAGCTGCACATCTCACGGGGAGCTGGGAAAGGAGAGGGCTCTGTCCCCGGGGTCCTCTCATCCCCACTTCAGCTTTTCCTTCAGGTTACCTCACCCCTTGGCTGCCCTGAGGGTCTCCATGAGCGTCCCAGGTGCCCTGAGCGTGGCTGAGGTAGGGGTGAACAAGGGATGAACAGCTCCAAAGGCCTCGTCCTCCCCACCCCCACCCCCACCCCTTGGCCGGCATCGGCAAGAGGCCAACGCCTCCCCCCTCTCTCTGTGCCTGTCTGGGTCCTGGAGCCTGCTCTCAGGACCAGGCCTCCTCTCCCAGCCCTTCTCTCTCTCCATTTCCTGCTGCTGGGTCTCTCCCGCGTGAATTCTTAGCACCCGCTTCGGTAGGCACTGATTTGGAGGAAGCCTTTATGCGTTGCCATCGATTGCAAAAATAACAACCGTGAGCTGAAGCTTGAATGTGATAAAACAATAGCTCCGGCTCACAGAATGCCAGCCTCCCAGAGGAATTCCGAAGGCTTAGCAAGTTCTTTTTCCCACAGGCAACTGCTGCCCTGATCCTGGAGAAAGGAAGGCAGAGCGGAGTTAATGTTTGTGTAGGGGATGGGCGGGCACTGGAGAGGGCAGGAAGGAGGAATTAGCACTCCAACATCAGCAAATGCATCTTCTCCTTAGGAGACACCCACATCAGCCCAGCTGAGCCCGGAGTGAGGAGCAGCAGGCACAGGGATTGGCTCAGCGCCCAAAGCCACGGGTGCGGAGCCTGCCCTGCGCCTCCAGATGTTCAGTGGCCTCCTCCTGCCTCTGTCACCTCCCCGCTCCCCACTGCTCCCGGCCCCCTTCTGAGCCTGACTGTTAAAAGCCTGAGGGTGGCCCTAGCTGGTATGGCTCAGTGGATAGAGTGATGGTCTATGGACTGAAGGGACCCTGGTTTGATTCCGATCAAGGGCACATGCCTGGGTTGCAGGCTTGATCCCCAGTAGGGTGCGTGCAGGAGGCAGCCAATCAATGATTCTCACTCATCATTGATGTTTCTATCCCTCTCTCCCTCTCCCTTCCTCTCTGACATCAATAAAAATATATATATTAAAAATTCTAACTTATAAAGAGGGAATATGCTAATTGACCCTCATGCCATCACAAATATGGTGGCACCCACAGCCAATAAGAAAGGAATATGCTAATTGGCTGCCCCACCCTCAAAGATGGTGGCATCCACAGTCACAAGATGGTGGTGCCCAGTCCCTTCAGCCCTGCTGGGGCTACAGGCATAAGGCAAGGCCGGGCCCGCTCCAAAGCAGGCCTGGCTATTCCACATGCCTGCTTCCAGAGTCCCCCAGTCCTCTCAGCCCCCCAGCTGCCCAGGGCCGGCCCAAGGTGCAGGCAAGCCTTGGATGGCAGCTGCCCGGCTACCCACGGTCACCTGAGGCTCAGGTAACCAGGGTCAGCCAAGGCTTGCACATCTGGCAGTGGCAGCTTCAGAGGTGTGATGGGGGTGTCGCCTCCCCCTGATCACCAGGTTGCCTCCCGCCCTTGAGGGTTCCCGGACTGTGAGAGGGGGCAGGCCGGGCTGAGGGGACCCTGCCCCTCCAATGCATTAATTTTCATGCACCGGGACTCTAATAAATAACTAAAGGCCTGAGGGTGTTCCTCTCAGAAACTGGAGACTGGGTGACCAAGAACACCTTGGTCCCTGTCCTACCAGCCCTGCTTGTCCCAGCCAGCCAACTCTTCCCGCTTCTCCTGGGAGAGTGGCCATCCCTCTTTCCGGGCAGCCCTGTTGGTAATAGCTGGCCCTGCTGCTCTGAGCGGCCGGCTTGCTTTATTGCCCGGCTCCTGGTCCCAACAGGAAGTGCTGTGTCTGTCCCTGGGCTCCCCTGCTCCCCACCCATCACCCTTGCAAGCCCTTCCCCACCCTCCCCTGCCGGCCACTCAGCCTCACTCCCACTCCTCCTCTGGCTGGATGCCTGCATCTCCCTGCCCGGCGTTGGAACCCTGCTCCCACTCAGACCAGTGGCTCTCTCTTCCTGTGCGTGCAGCCGCCGGTCTGACCTGCCTTCCCATTCCAGACTGAATTACTCACTAGGAGGCCCGAGCTGGCAAACTAACTGCATAAAACCAGCGAGGGCTTGCTGATCTGTTTCAGGAGCACGTATGGATGCTCTGAGCTACTTTTCCAACTTGCTAAAATCCTGACAGATAGGAACGGGGAGCCATGCTGAGGACCGGAGACCAAGGGGCTCTGTATTTGAACCTGGAGTTTGGACAACCCATCCCCCAACGCCACCCCAGGGACTCCGGCCACTATCCTGTCTCCGGGGTTCTTCTAGCCCCTCTTTTCTGTTCCTGCCCCATAGCCACCTCTGGAAAGTGATCTCTGATGAAACGCACTTTGTTCTAACTGGCTCTGCTCCTCGGCTCGCAGGAGGGAGATTTCCCCTCTGTGTATTGCTTGTTTGCCGTGCTTGCAGCAGGTCTGAATCAGCGCTGCTCCCCAGGCCATGGGCCTCCTGGTCCCCCAACCAGCGCCTCCTCCCTCCAGGGCCCCGCAATCCTGTCCCGGCAGCGGGTGCAGGACAGGGAGTCCAGTGTCTGGACAACGCGGCCTTTGAGACCTTTGCTGCTGGTCCGCAGAGGACCCTGGTGGAGACTGGGACACCCGGGAAATACAGGAGGAACAATGACATAATTCTGGAGCCGCCTGGGTTCCAAGAGTTAAGAGCTTTTCCCAGAAACGTCTGTCTAATTACAGCGTGGCCTCCGTCTGGTTTCTGAGGTAGGAGACGCGTCTCGCTCATTTCCCTGAACTCCCTGCGGAGAGCCCTCCTGCACCACGGAACAGAGGCACACGGAACAGAGGCACACGGGACAGAGGCACACAGAACAGAGGCACACGGAACAGAGGCACACGGGACAGCGGCACACGGGACAGAGGCACATGGAACAGAGGCACATGGGACAGAGGCACACGGGACAGAGGCACACGGGACAGAGGCACACGGGACAGCGGCACACGGGACAGAGGCACATGGAACAGAGGCACATGGGACAGAGGCACCGGGACAGAGGCACACGGGACAGAGACAGCGCGGCAAGGGCAGTCAAACTGATGTCCTGGGAAAGGGGTAGGAGTGTCAAAAGGAGGAAAGGGGGAGGTGGCATGGAAGATAATGGAAAGAAGGGGAGTTCAGGGAGGGAGATAAAAGGTAAGAAGAGAACACAAAGGAGACAGATAAAGACTGGTCAAAACACACACACACACACACACAAACACACACACACACACACACACAAAAAAAAAAACAATGGAGCTATGACCATATCAGAAAGTAATGACTCAGAAACACAGGCTGAGACAAGGACATACTGGAAGGACTTGCCCATCAGAAGCTTCAAAAAAATGTCCTCAGGATTGGAACTGTCCCCGATGGGGGCTGGGAGCTTCGATGGACCAGTGACTTTCTGTTCCTTAACTTGTTTCACCTTGTAAGGCCCCCGGGGAAGCAGACACTGCTATGGATGCCTTGTTACAGACCAGGAGGGGCGAAATGACAGGTCACCCGGCTGACCCCAGCAGGGCTAAAGTACAAATCCAGAGCTGACTCTAAGGCTTGTGCTCTTTGCGCTCTTTCTGTCGGCTTCCCCGCTGCTCCCCAGCCCGGAGAGCACCCTGGTCTGTCCTGCATCTCACCACGCACAGACTCGGTGCCTCTGTGTGCCAGCACCGTCCAGGTCGGTCGAGGACTCTGCCCCACCGAGTTCACAGCCTGGCCGAGGTGGCTAAGTTCCTCTAAGGTCTGCCGGCTTGGTCTGGACTCTCCAAGCCAACAGGATCCCATAACTGCCCCTTTGCTCCAAGGTCATGCTCAAGTGGCCAGCGGGAATGGGAGGGCGTGTCAGCCTCTTTCTGGTCACCTGTTCTAGATCTGTCAACTCCCGGACAGGCGCCTTTTCTCATGGAAATTCTTGTCCCCAGTCCTTCCTAAGCAGTTGTCTTGGGAGAATGGAATAAAGGAGGATGAGAGGATGGGGGTGGGGAGTAGGAGGGATAGGAGTGACGAGAACAGAGAAGAGGAATCTGAGTGGCGACTGAGCAAAGGCTCCAGTGGCCGCTGCCTGGAGCCCGGAGCCCAGCTCCTCCCTCCTCGGAGTCAGGACTCGGGAGAGTGGGAGAGCGGGGACTTGCCTGACCGAGGTGGGAAAAGGCAGGGAGCAGGACAAGGCTCAGGCTGTGTTGGGAATTCCCTGGTTAGAGCTTTAGACTTAGACTGGATTCCATGGATTACTGACGTGTTATGTGGAGTCTGGGGGAAGGATTCAATGAGATCTCAAGCTCACCTAACAAAAATGCACCGTGAACGACCGGGACACACAGAGAGGTCAAGATCCTGAGCACAAGGAGCCCTTCTTAGTCCTAGAATGCCATTGAGCACCTGCTCCCTCCTCCACTGACTCCTCCTCCTCCTCCCCCAGAGGGCCACTGACTCCTCCCCCCACCCCAGGGGCCACTCTTCCCTCTGGCGTTTACCACCCTCAGGGAGATTCCCCACCCAGGATTCCTGGTCGCCTGAGGGGAGTGGGCCAAAGAGATCCTTTGGCCAGCCTTTCACATCAGGACTCCATTCTGGCTGTGTGCCTAGGGCTCCCTCCTGTTCTCTCTCTTTCTCTCTCTCCCTTCCCAGATGGCTGAGCAGACAATCGATATTTATGTGAATCCACCAGGCCTGCTGGGCAGGGAGGCCCAGCCAACAGGCAGAGTCGCCACCCCAGTGCAAGCAGGTTTTATCTCAGACACAAAGCAGTTGAGTCAGGTGCCTGGGGGCTCAGGCCGGGCTGAAGTCGGTGTGAGCCAGGGGGAGGGCCAGGCCTGTGAGTCCAGTGAGTCAGGTCTGAGCTCACGGCGGCATCTGCCAGAGGTTACAGCTCCTGCTTACTCCGGTGCTTGGCAGGGTGAACCCTGGCTGAGGCTGCGGGGAGAACACTAAGCAGTTTCTTCCCTGTCCCGTGCAGCCCAGCCATGCAGCTGCCTGGCTGAGGGGGTTTGGGAGAGGGACCCAGGTCACCCAAGGCCCCAGTGTGCCCTCCAGCAGCCCTCTGCTCCCAGCACACTGCCTGGCACTGTCTGGCATCCCACTGGGGTCACCCTGTCCTCTCAACGTGGTCTCTCACTCTGTCCCCACTGGCCAGGCACCACCCCCTCAGGAAGTCTTTCTTGGTTAAGCCTACCTGGCCCTGGGCACTCCGCCCTCACGTTCCTTCAGTGCGAGCACCATCAGCGGGCACAGTGAACACACAGCCTCCTGGGCTAGCACAGCTCTTCCCGCCACACCCCGCTTCCAGAGAGCAGGGACCAGGCCTGTTCCTCCCCGGTGTCTCACTATTTCCACATGGCTCCTGAGTGTCTGTTGAATGATCTCTGTCCCACATCAGCCTGAGGGCTGCTCAAGGAGGAGGCCACCCACATCCTATCTTTTCTCGAACTCCCCCACCAGGACCAGTAAAGGATCATCCACGCCTGATTGCTCAGTGAGTGGGGAAAGTCCCAGAGATCTCTCTCCAGAGAGCCCCTGGCTGCTCCTCCGGCCACCCACTGCTCACCAGCCCACCCCAGGGGCTCCCCACCCACCCAGGAGCAGCAGCTATCGTTTCATCAGGCACCTCTGAGCCGCTGGCCTAACCCGCTGTGGTTCGATGGCCTATTGTAAGAGTCTGTGTACCCATTGCCAGTCTCCACAGAGTTGGTATCCAAATCGTCCTGAGACTCCACCAGCAGCCACACACAGCTTTCCTGCTTCCATGCTAACACCAGGATAGGTGTGTCTCCATGCTACAGGTGAGGAAACAGGCTGAGAGAGATGGAGTGAGCTCATAGCTTGGACTCCAGCCTTCCAGGTGCCCCAACACTCCTCTGTGCCTCTCTCGCCCTCAGTACAGGCTCCCACAAAGCTCAGCTTTCAGGAAAGGCAGTGCTGCCCTTGAGCATCGAGAAATGTCTTTGAGGACAGCTGAACGCTCCTCACAAGAAAGAAAGCTGAAGGGCCTTAAGGTCTGTGCAGGCCTGGGGTTGTCCCAGGCTCCCGGACAGCAGGGATCTTGTGTTGGGCCCGGCAGCTCCTGATGGACCAGCGCTGCCCAGTCCGGAGGCGCTGCTGCTGAGCCAGCCCTCAGTCGCAGGCGCTCCTTGCAGCCTCCCACCCATCGGCACCCAGAGCACCCAGCTCTCCTGGTCTCCCAGGGCCCACGTGGTTCCAGCCACCACATTGTGAGCACTTCGCACAGACAGGCCTTCTGCTAAGCACGCGTGTCTTCCCACTGAGAGCCCAGGAGGAAGGGGAATCTCTATTTACATATGAGTCAACTGAGACTCAACAGTGTTACATAACTTATCCAAAGATTTGTAGCTAATAAGTGCCAGCATGTAGACTCAAATCCAGGTCTTTCTAGTGCCATTACCAGCCGTCTCTCCGCTACACTGCTTACTGCAACCGTGACCTCCACCTTCCACCTCACCTACCAGAACCTTTTATTACTTACTAGTAGCCCTGCACACAAATTCATGCACCAGTAACTTGCTGCTGCTCTCCAGTAGCTCTCTGACCACTGCTCCGCCCTCCTGTACCTCCTCCCTCCCCCCCCTCAACGGTTGCTATCCTGCCCCCTCCTATAGCTCTCTGCTGTCCGCTTGTAGCTCACTGACCCACCCTCTTGCCGATCCGTGATCTAGTCATTACGAGGTCGGTCATTATGCTTCGAGGTGTAATGACCATTTGCATATTACATTTTTGTTTATAGGATTTTTAAAAATATATTTTATTGATTATTTTTACAGAGAGGAAGAGAGAGGGATAGAGAGTTAGAAACATGGATGAGAGAGAAACATCAACCAGCTGCCTCTTGCACACCCCCTACTGGGGATGTTCCCCCAACCAAGAGTACATGCCCTTGATTAGAATCAAACCTGGGACCTTTCAGTCTGCAGGCCGACACTCTATCCACTGAGCCAAACAGGTTTCAGCTGTTTATAGGATTTTTAATCCTTACCCGAGGATGTGTCCTTCATTGATTCTAGAGAAAGATAGGAAGGGAGAGGGAGGGGAAGAGAGAGAAACATCGATTGGTTGCCTCCCTCACTTGCCCCAACTGGGGATGGAACCCACAACCTGGGTATGTGCCCTGACTGCAGATCTTAACTATGACCCTTCAATGCACAAGATGATACTCTGACCCCTGAGCCACACCAGCCACGGCCAGAATATTTATTTTTTTTATTTCATTTTTTTTCATAGGTCAAATATTCCACACACAAAAAAAAAGTCCAGCACCCATATGTTACCAAAGAGCATGCCATGAAGTTTTCCTCCACATTTGATCACCAAAATGCAGTCCCTCTTCCCAGAAGCAATCCACATGGTCTGTTTCCCGTAGCTCCTTCCATATACACAGTCTGCAAAAGAGGTCATTGTGTTTAAATGTTCTTTCTCCCACCCTTTTAAAGCAAATGATGGGATATTGTTATTATGCACATTGTTCTGTGCTTGCTTTTTTTTAATTTTAATTTTAATTTTTTTTTGTTAAACAGTGTGTTCTGGGAACGATTCCATATCCACACACTCAGTGCGAGCTATTTCTCTTGAGGGCTCCACCATCCCATGGCCTACAAGTCCCTCTAACAGGCCCCTGTGGTGAGCATTTACATCGCTTCCAATCCCGTGCTATGAAAAAGGTCACAGTGAGAAACTGTATATCACAGCCCTGTGCCCATGTGCAAGGACATCTGTAGGTCAATTAGACATGGAGTTGCTGAGTAAGTAGGCTCTGAAATGGAACATTCCGGGGGGAGAGGGGGGTAGCAGAGTAGAATAGAGAAGGGCAGCCAGGTATTTCTCACCCTGGCTTTGTCACTAACCAGCTGTGTGACCCCCAACAAGATGTGTAAGCTCACCAATCCTTGGTTTCCTAGGCTGTTAAAGTATTTGCCTCCTTGCCCTGGCCAGTGACACTAGCTTATTATCATTCCATACACCGAAATGTCACAGGTTTGATCCAGTTCAGGGCACATACCTAGGTTGCAGGTTCCATCTCCAGTTGGGGCTCATACAGGAAGGCAATTTATCAATTCTCTCTCTCTCTCTCTCTCTCTCTCTCTCTCTCTCTCTCTCTTTCTCTCTCTCTCTCTCTCTCCCTAAAATCTATTAGCATGTCCTCTGGTGAGGATGTTTTTTAAGTATTTGCCTCCTTGTGGGGTAGCTGTGAGGGTTCAAGTAAAAGAGGTCATGTAGATAGAATGTCCGGCCAAAGCCAGCTCATGGAGGTATTGATGAGTTGGAGGTATTGATGAGTTGGAGGTATTGATGAGTTGGAGGTATTGATGAGGTGGAGGCATGATCATTTCCCTATTTCCCCCTTCCCCCCTGGCAACTGACCTGCAGTCCCTCTATTATCCCCTCCCCCTGCCTTCTCCATCCTCTCCCTACTGATGTACCATGCTCCTCATGCCTCCTCACCCACCTGCCTGGGTGTGTCCCTTGCCCACCAGAGAGAGAGAGAGAGAGAGAGAGAGAGAGAGAGAGAGAGAGATTGAGAGAGAGAGAGAGAAACATCTATGTGAGAGAGAAACATTGATCAGCTGCTCCCCTACACACTCTAACCAGAGTTGGGACCTGCAACCTCAGCACTTGCCCTGTCCAGGAATCAAACCCACAACCTTTTGGTGCATGAGACCATGCTCCAACCACTTGAGCCACCAGCGGGGTCCTCTCCCTCATTTCTGCAGCACCCTCCCTCCCACAGCAGCCCTGGCTCAGCCCAAGCCGGTGAGGACCTGCTGGACTGAAACCAGTCCTGGGCAGGCCTCTTCCCAGCTCCACCTCCCAGTTCTCCCAGTTCATCAATCAGAGACAGGGTCACCTCCAGCCCAGGCTGAGGCTGCCAGCCTCCCTCTCCCCTGGCCACTGGCGGATGCCTGGTGATCAGGAAAGGCTCCTGGCTGTGGTTTAAAATCCCCCATTCTGCACCCCCTTCTCCCCAGCCACCCACGCTCCTGAGCCCAGAGGGAAGCATCTGCTGTTCCACCACTGGGGAGGGAGGGGGTGGGCAAGCCTCTCGGCCCCGGGCCAGCCCCCCCTCAGTGTCCCCCCAGGGACTGCACAGCCACCAGGGACACGGTCGCTAGAGGCTGTTGCCTAGGCTGGCAAGAGGAAGTCATTTCGATTTCTCTAGGAGCATGAATGCTTTCTTAATTGCTGTCAGAGGTGGCTCCTCGGGAATGTGTTATGGATAGTGATTGCGATGAAAGAGAAACAAGGCCGCACTCTCTCCTCTGCTGGAGAGTGTCCTCCCTCCCTGGCCCTCCCGCCCCTAACCGGCCACTCCCACCTGCAGGCTCGCCTCCCCATTGTTCTCTCCCGGCCCTGCCTTTCTCCCTGCTCTGCCTCTCTCCTTCCCCTCTGCAGTAGCTCTGTCTTTCTTCCCTCTGCCTCTCCCACAGCCCCTCTCTGGCGCTCCTGCCTCTCCTCTCTCTTTTCTTAACCTTGTTTTCTACCCTTTGGCCCCCACCTTTATCCTACATTCCCACCATTTGGCCCCTCTTACTCTCTCTTCTCCCTGCCTTCCCCGTTCCAACTCCTCTAACCACCAAATTTTAACTCTCTTTCTCTCTCCCTCTCCCTCTCCCTCTCCCTCTCCTTCTCTCCCATTCTCCCACCATCTCATTCTCACCGTTTTCTATTGGGGGTCTTGAACCCTCAGTGATTCTCTCTCCAACCAGGGGAGAGGCTGGACTCTCCATGTGGGGTTTCCTGCCCCCAAACCTGGGACACAGAAATGTTTATTTCCAAACTCTCTCTCCCTTTCCCCGGGCCTCCGCCCATTCCTCAAACCCCAGCCTTTCTCTAGCCCGTTGGTCAGGTAGCCTTTCACCCATCCAACTGGCTCTGTGTGGGGCCAGCACTCAGAGCTCAGATGGAATGTCTGAGGAAGGGTTTGTTTGGGGGGGGGGCGGGTGTGAAAGCCTCAAGCTCCTTCCCTCCTTTCCTCCTTCCTTTGAGCTGGGGTCACCTCTGTGGCTGTTGCTAGCTCTCCCTGCAGGAGGTCTGAGCTTTGCCTCTCTCCTCTGCACTGGAATTGGTGTGGGTGGGATGCAGGCCCTCCAGAGCCTGTGCCTTTAAGAAAGCACCTGCTTCAGGCACCATTGGCTCCTCTCTCTCTCTCTCTCTCTCTCTCTCTCTCTCTCTCTCTCTCTCTCTCTCTCTCTCTCTCTCTCGGCAGCTGGAGGAGGGGAGCAGAGCTGGAGATGGTGGGGGGAGCCCCTCCAGGGGGACCCATAAATAATGGCTGATCTGCCCACAGGGAAGGGAACTGCTCTGCTCTGGCTCAGGAGCCTGGGAGGAGGGAGACAAGGCTGGTTCTGTCTCCTCAGGGCTCTTGCCAGCGAGATAGTGCACCTCCTTTCCTTCCTCCCCCATTTCCCCCTCCCGGAACCTGGGGGAAGGAAGCTGGGTGAGGAAGAGGAAAGAGTTCCAGTCTCCTGCTTCCCCTGAGGTTTTCCATCCTCCTGGCCCGTCCTGCACCCACATGTGCTCACTGAACAGCTACTACGTGCTGCTGGCTGAGAGCAGCCATCACGCTCACCCTCCTCCAGATGGCGGACACTGTCACCCACAGAGCAGGAGCCTGGTCAGAGCCTCCCCCCCGCACCCCAGGTGGACTCAGACCTCGTTGTTGTGAAAGCAAATCCAGTTGCCTATGCTGCTTGCAGTGCTTTCCCAAACCTCTCTCACACCCCCAGTTCCGGTCTCTCCCGCTGTGCGGGGGCTTCCGAAGTCTCCCCGCTTCCTGGGACTCCCGCCTCTGGGAACCCCACCCCCCACCCCACAGTCTGCCAGCTCACAGCTCCCAGTACAGGCTGAGTCTGGTTCAGCTCAGCTGGTCTGACCTTTCTGACTTGGTTCTGCATCAGTGCTTCAACCTCCTGGGCCTGGCAGGCTGGGCCCGGCGTAAAGCAGATTTCTCCCCTGGCCTTGGGGCTGCACCATCTCACTGGACCACCACCCCATCCTCACTCAGCCAGGCCATCGCCAAATCCACGGCCACCTCCTGAGGGACACCCCCCCCCTCATGTCCCCACCGCCACCACCATCACCATTATGGAGAAGCACCATCCAACCCGTTCACCTAAGGCTGCCTTCAGTGCTCGTGTCATGCCAGGCTTGGACGTGGGAAGGCAGGCAGGGGTCTGGAGAGGACAGCTGTCTCAGCTCTAATCCTCACAGACAATCGCCACAAGCTTCCCAAAGGTGGTCAGGGCCAGGGCCTCGCCCGGGGCCCCCTCTGTCATCACCCCACGCTTCCCCACCAAGATGGCCCTGTCCCTGCAGGGCTGCTGAGAGTCACTGCCCTTCCCAGCAACGCTGGACTGCCCCCCTGGCTCCTGCCGCCTGCTGTTTCTCTCTCTCTGAAACTTCCCTGTGCGGCTTCACATTTTCTCATGTCTTCATCCCTCTTTCCCTCAGACTGACGCTGCCTACTCTCTCTCCCCCTCCTCTCTCCCTCCCATGTTCCTTCCTGCTTCCAAACCTCGCTCTCCTCCATCCCTCCCCACTCCCCCAAATCCACACCACCACCCCTCCTGCGACTATATTTAGCTCCAAGCCGGGGTTTAGAAGCGCTGCTGGAGCTTGTCTGGAGGTTCTGTCAGTGTTTCCATAAGAGGCTCAGCGAGGATGAGTGTATAACTGAGCTGTTTCCTTTCCTCACGCCCCAGGCCTGGGCTGAGAGCAGACTGGGAGGGGAACTCCAGTACCTTGGGTTGTTCCTCCCATGATAGGCAAGCTCTTCCAGAGAGAAGGGAAGCGCAGGTGAATTCAGAGGATGGATCCGGGGCCCAGAGACCAGGCAAGTCAGGACTCTGCTGTGCGTTAGGGCCTCCAGGAGCCCAAGGACAGCAGCCCGCTGGGATCCCCAACCTCGGTAGCCATGTCTTCCTGTTAATCCAGTCCGTGCCTCGAGACTTCCTGCAGAATCCTATCTGACATCTCTAACATCGCAGGGACACGTTACAGGAAACCGCATGGCTGGAACACACTGTGCTTTGGATCCTCACCATTATGAGATCAGGACCGAGAACTAGAATGCGGGCATGACTCGCTTGAGGGACCCAGTTTAACGAGTGGTACAGCTTGAACTTGACCTCGGCCTTTCCTCTCTACCTCTGCAGTAAATGCCCCTCCCCCCACTCCCAGCATGCCCCAGGAGGCCATTGGCCACAGGGATCCACAGGAGCAGGTTAGGAGCCCGGGGTGTGCGATCAGACCCCTGGCTGGAATCCTGGTTCTTCCCCTCAGGACCCCATCACCTCTGCTCCTGAGTCCCGAGAGAACTGTTGTGAGAATTCCAGGAAGTCCTATTTTTGTGAAGGAAAAAGGGAACCTGTAACAAACCTGACATGTTCAGTGACTAGAAGTAACCTCACAGGGTGATCGGATCATAAATTCCTAACAGAGAAGGTCATGGTGGGTAGTCACGGCCCAGGCTTATAACTTCCGTAGTAAAGGGTTTGCCTTTGCCTTAAACCAGCCTTACCATTGTTTTTTGTTGTTGTTGTTTTGTTTTGTTTTGTTTTGTTTTTGCATCTAGGGTAACATACCTGTGAAATGCCAAAATGATCCTCTTTTTCAGACTCCTAGAGGCAAAGCCACCCTCAAGGGAGCACAAAGTTTGCTATCCATATACCATCCCTATTTTTTGTAAATGTTAAATGTTGACTGTTACCCCGCTGGCTGCTCAGTGGTTAGAGTGTTGGCCCACGGGCCAAAAGTTAGCCAGTTTTTGTTTTGTTTTAAGAGAGATGTTTGTTCTTTTCCTTTTTTATTTTTGTGAATCCTCACCTTTGGATAGTTTTTCATTGGTTTTTGGAGAGAGTGGGAGGGGTAGAGACAGAGAGAGAAACAACAGTGTGAGAGAGACACATCAATTGGTTGCCTCCCACACCTGCTTCAACCAGGGCCAGGAATAGAGCCTGCAACTGAGGTATGTACCCTTAACTGGAATCAAACCCGGGACCCTTCAGTCTGTGGGCTGATACTCCATTCACTGAGCCAAACTGGCCAGGCTCACTGGTTTGTTTCTTGATAAGGGAATCTCAGTTACAGCCTCAATCCCCAGCCCTGGGTGGGGGCATGTGTAGGAGGCAACCAATAGATGTTTCTCTCTCATATCGATCTCTCTCTCTCTCTCCCCCCCACCCTCTCTCTCTCCCCTCATCATGCCTCCCCTCCACTCTCTCTAGAAAATAAATAAATAAATAAATAAATAAATAAATAAATAAATAAATAAATCTTTTTGGGTGAGGATTTAAAACATAAAATAAAAAGGCTGATTATCTTATATCCACCAATGCGAAAAACATGCATCTCTTTATTTTACTTTCTATCCAATCAAAGGGATTTCCCTGCCTTGCTTTCTTCATCTCCTCCTCAGTCTACCACCAATGGATTTCATGTGATTTCCTTACATTCCCTCCTTTGATTCTAAATGCACAAAAAGGACTGCCAACCTGCCATTCTCTGGAGCATTTTGAGATCTTGATTCTGGGCATGTCCTCAAGTTTGTTCATATAATTTCTCATATTTTCTATCGGTTTGGACATTCTTGTGTTGACATTCTAAATGCCTGACACGTGGCAGATGTTCAAAGGGTAAATAGTATCACTAGTGTGTTAGCATAGTGCACAGATCCCTGAAGACGGGAGGCATGGGACAGCAGGCTCTGAGGAGGTGGGTAGTAGGCATGGGTGGGCTGAGCAGCAGGTTTGGTTAGCGTATAGCAGGTGCATAGTGGGGCCAGAGGGGAGGTGACTCAAATAGCAGCTACTGCATAGTCCCTAATGTGGACCCAGAACCTTATGGTATATAAGCACCATTTGTATCTATCCACTTATCTCCTCCTAAGGGTTGGACATGGCTTGGAGAGAGACAAAGCCAGCATTATAACCCCCCTTTTACAGATGTGGAAACAAGATCCAGAAAGATCATAGCTAATCATTTTATGTATTTTTTAAAATATATTTGTATTGATTTCAAAGAGAAGGAAGGAGGGAGAGAGTGATAGAAACATCAAGGATGAGAAAAGTCATTGATTGGCTGCCTCCTGAATGCCTTCCTCCCAAGTGGGGATCAGCCCACAACCCAGGCATGTGCCCTTGACTGGAACCAAACCTGGGACCCTTCAGTCCGCAGGTCGATGCTCTATCCACTGAGCCAACCCAGCTAGGGCTTATTTAATTAATTTTTTGTTTTGTTGGTTGTTGTTCTAAAAATCATTTCATTTATTTACTCATGCTTTCGTCAGATATTTAGTAAGTGCCTACTATGTTCAGATGCTGTGTTATATACCAAGCCTACTCAGTGACAGGTAGAAGCAGACCCCAGGGTCAGGATCCTAGGCCCCTGAGTTATTTATAATAAGACCACTGTTAACTAGTGACATGTGGTATTTGAGCCTGAGCAGGGAACAAGGCACAGCCCTATATGGACCATCCCTGACCCTTTGGCCTTTCCGCTCTCTGGTTTGAGAAGGGCCCCACTGCAATGTTTCTTTGAAAGGTGAGCAAAGAATAAGCAGAGGAAAGGGAAGTTGATCCAGGAGAGCTCCTGGTCCCTCGGTCCTTCTAGGTTCTTCATCTTTCTAAGGCAAGCCCAATTGCAAAAGCTGTGTGGACTGCCCCATGAGAAGATTCTGCTCCTCTGGGCTTAGAATCCAGGAGTCCTGACTCTCAGCCCAGAGCAGGCCTTCAGAGAATTTAGGCAAACCCGAAGACAGGTGAGAGACATTCCATTCTACCCATTCCTCTTCCTTTCTGGAACAAAGGAAGTTACTTCCCAACTTCTCTCTCAATGCTACCCCTATTGAGATAATGTGGATGGGTGAGAGTACAAGGAAGGCTGTTCAGGAGTTTTAAATAGGACCATGGGGCATGTTGCCTGAGTGGATGTGCAGTTTCATACATACATATATTCATACCTACATACATTTTTCCATCCATCCATCCATTCATCCATCCATCCATCCATCCATCCATCCATCCATTCATCCATCCATCCATCCATCCATTTATTTATCCATCCATCCATCCATCCATCCATCCATTCATCCATCCATTCATCCATCCATTCATCTCTTCATCCATTTATCCATCCATCAATCTAATTTATTGGGCACCTAAAAGGCAGGTTTCCTCATTCTCTTGCTTCTTTCTCTTCACAAGCTCCACAGGTAGGAAGTGGGAAACTTCATCTTTCATCATCCACCTCTAGGAAGAGTTGTGCTCCCTCCTTCAGCAGATAAACTGGTTTCCTCTGGGAACTCGTGACTGTAGGGAACAATCTCTGCCACCCGTAAGTTCTTATTATGTTTAACCTGAAGACCTCCCGCACCATCTCAGTTGCATCCACCACCTCTCCCTGAACCCTCATTTCTCCCTCTTGATGTTTGATTTTTTGTTTGCTTCCCTATTCACATGAGTGAATGAGCTACGTTTGAAGGGCTAGGTCAATGGCCTCCTGGAAAGAGCTATAGACCTACGCATCCAAGTCTCATGTTAAACTCCAATCCTATCACTCACAGCAGAATGACCACAGCCTTCAATTCTTTGTGCATCAGTTTCTTCATCTGTAACATGAGTGCAGTAACACCTGGGGGCTGTGAGGAGAAGTGAGATCCTGGGGGAGAAGCAGTTTTGTGAACTGTAGGCTGCCTGCTCCTGTGAAGCCTTGTCTTCAGTTCCCCTCTTTTGCCGGACACCGAACTGAGAAGAGCTGGGGAAAGCCGCAGGACTCCAGGTCCAAGGTGAGGACTGTGAGTCCTAACTCTGCCCTCTGGCTATCCAGATGACCGTGGGAAAGCCTTACAATATCTGAGTCTGGGTTTCCCATCCGGAAAGGAGACCTATTTGCCTGCTTCAGCCCAGGAGAGGAGTTGCTCATAAACAATGTTTGCTCCCACTCTCTTAGAGATTCTCTGAGCTCACCACCGCCAATTACCCTTTATGAGCACACAGGACGCATTCTCCCAGCTGGATAGACAGGCCTTTCAAAGGCATGGGCCTGGCCCAGGAAGAGCAGCCAACCTAGCCCAGTCCTGCCAACCTAGCCCAGTCCTGCCTTCACCACACGTGTGCCTCTTCACCTGAGCAGAAATGGCAGCGGGTTCTCACCACTGGCACAGCCACAGCCAGTGGGACCCTAAGTGATAAGAAATAAGGGCTTCCTCCTCATGTCTGGTAGTACCTCCTTATGCCGAGAGCTACTGATCTCTGCTCTTCAGTGTCTCTTGCAACTGTTCCTCCTTTGAGCTCTTGCCATGCTCCTGGGAATGTCTCAAGGTGACATTATTACAGTAACCTCCTAACTGGCCCCACAGCTTGGGCCTTGCTTCTCTCTCATCTACCCCACTCACTGCTGTGAGATACATCTTCCTAAAATACTTCTTTGGTCTTTCTTGGTGCCATCAGTGACTCCCTATTGCCTAGGGTAAATTTCGATTGGGATGCAGTAAGACATCAGAATCAAGGGAATCCTGGCTCCGCCCTTGACGGGCAGGTCAGTTCAACCTCTCTATGTCAATTTCCTCAACTAAAAAATGAGGCCAATAGCACTGATATCCTACTAGTGCGATTAAACTTTACAATATAGATAAGGTGTCTGACCTGATTGACTCAGTTGGTTGAGCGTCATCCTGTGCACGGAAAGGTTGCCAGTTCAATCCCGTCAGGGCACATGCAGAAGGCAACCAATTGATGTTTCTCTCTCACATTGATCTCTCTATCTCTTCCTCTCTTCCTCTCTTTAATCATGTCCCTGGGTGATGATTAAAAAATAAACTAATAAGTAATAAATAATGAAATACATGCTAGGCACTGTGCCTAGCTGGTAGAAGCTATTCACTATATGTTCTGCTTTCCTTGGTGTTTCTTCCCTCCACATCTCTCCAGCAAGGGGCATAGTGTGTGCCTAACTGCACAGCCATTGGAATTCTGGGAGACTGACACTGACAGCAAGCACATCCCAAGAAAGCACGGAGCAAAAGGTCTGGGATTATGCTCAGCCTCAATGCTTCAGACAAAACATGAAGGTGAAGTCTGTGCCAGGTCCTGTGAGAGGGAAGAGCCCTGGGGAAGGCAGAGGACTCCGGCTGAGATAAGGACACGAAATACTTTTTTGAGATAACTGAGCACGTCTCTTAAATGACCTTGGCTCGGGTCCTAGGGAAGCCAGTTCATGTTCTTTAAAAAAAAAAAAAAAAAAAAAAAAAAAGAGAGAGAGAGAGAGAGAGAGAGAGAGAGAGAGAGAGAGAGAGAGAGAGTATAAAACCAAAACAACAGGCAACATTAGTCTGCAGAGCTCTTGCTCCCGCTGTCAGGAGCCATAAGGAGCAAGGACTGGGGGCCAATGGGCCTGGCAAAGACGGCAGCAGCAGCAACATCAAGATGACTTCATTTACCCAGTATCACAAACCACAATGTCTGCCAAGAAAGAGTATGAGTCACCGGGACCCACAGAAAAGGGGTCAGGGAGGTATGGGATGGCGTGGGTAGCATGATGTGAGAAAAACAAGTATTCTGAGGGCACACGGGTTCAAATCCCAACATAGCGCTGGGACATCCGTTCCTTATCGTTAAAACATAGGGAAGAAGAAGAATGCCAATTTCATAGCGTTGCTTTGGGAATTAAATAAGCTTATCTGTGGAAAAGGCATTAGCAATAAATGTTTCTTATTTTGGTAGCTGAGTTCTTGATTTTCCCCAAAGTTAGAGAAGGAAGGGTCATACTCTCTCATCTTCCGCTGACCCTGAGTGTCCTTGGCTTCAATTAAACTGACCTCAACTCTGATATCCTGTGGGGAGATAATCTCCCTGCCTCAGTCCCAGCCATCCCATCTGGTCTAGGTTATTGAAATCCAGTCCTGCATCAACTCCTGATGGAACTCCCAGACACGCCCAGTGCCCAATCACCTTGCCATTCTCTGAATCCCCACAGTGCTTCCCTACTGATCCCCTTGGCAGTAAATCAGACCGCTCTGGGCCATTCTCGTATCATTCACATCTTGTTTAATCATGTTGTTGGTTAGCTTTTCACAGGTAAGATTTTATACCCAAAGACACTGTAGCTTTTCATAACTCTTCCTGCAGCTGTGACAACGCTAGGCACATACTTGATGCTGCAGCTATTTTGAATGAGCGAATGAGTTGCGATTAAAGGGCTAGGTTAATGACATTAGGGCTTAAGGTCCAGGATACAGATGGCTTTCAGAGTCCGGGCGGCCGTGTTGCTCTGAGCCGCTGGTCAATTAGGGATGGATGAGCCTCCTGCCACCTCAGCCAGATGCCCTGCAGAGGGGCTCAGAGCCTTTTCCTCTCTCACCTTGCTGATTCCCATCCTGCTGATCTAGTTCAAGGTGACTAGAGCCTGTAGAAAAGAAACTAGCCAGATGGCGTCAGCCTGAGACAGCAACACTGCCAGCTGCATTGGCAAGGCCGGGAAACCCCAGGCAGGCCAGGCAGAGTGATCAAGAGCGCTGTATCTCTGCTCATGTGCAAGTAGCTGGTGCTGGGTTGAGCATCATCCTGTGCATAGAAAGGTATCTAATCAGCCTATATTACACAGCAATGGGTAATCCAGGGCCAGCCAATGGACTGGAGTCCACAAGGGACGATGGCCATTGGGGAGCAGTTCAAGTGCAGAAGGACCCCAGCCAAGGCACCTTGGGAAGAAGCACCTGTGGACCGGGCCAGGGCCAAGCTAGAAAGACACTGGTCCCCTGCCTGATGGGGAAATGCTCTCTGAGAGGACACAGGAGCCTGGCAGGCATGGCTGCCTCATTAGTCCTGGGTTAGAACATCCTTCAGCTTCCCTCCCCCAGGCATTTGCTAGTTAGGATGTTCTTCTTCTCATCTAAGCACAGAACCTTCTGATGAAAGGAAGCCAGAGGGGGGAAATATTGCGAAGATGATTAACAGTGCTTCCCGCAGTGGCAATTCGAACACTGGGCTGGCCAGAAGCCAAGATGGAGCAGGTGCCAGGGAAGACAGAGGGGGGGGAGGGGGGAGACAAACAGAAGGTGTGGTAGGCAAGTCTGTCTGCAGTACCAGAGAGAGGGTCCTTTAGTCTAATGCATTACAACAATATCTTGTAGGGAGAGAAATCCCCTAATGGCATTACCTGTCCAAAGGGTGACTTTGAGATTTGATGCTATCACCTTCTAAATCCCAGGTCCCTTTGCTCTTATAGGTAAAAGCATCCCCAGCTAACTCTTTGAATGCTGGGACCTTGGATAGAGAAGGATCGGAGCAAGGCATCCACGTATTCCAGGGTTTTGAGAGGACAGTTACCCCAGTCTCCAGAACCAGAAGGGACAGGGCAAGCAACTTCTCAGGAGGATATACAACTAACTGGCTGCTCCTTCCTCACCCAGTCCTACTCACCAAATCTCCTTAGGGCTGTTCCTGGGATTCAAAGCAGCCTGCTCCCCTCCCCGTCCCAAACTGAGGGCTCCTGGGGCTGGCACACTGCTTTGCTTTGCTTTGCTTTGCTCCTGGATCTGAGTCCCCCAGGGCCTCCGGACCTCACCTGCCCTATCAGGACAGTACCTCTGGAGGCTGGCCTTCCTCCACCATGGACACATGCTAACATGCTGATCTTGATAAAATCAGGGAAATCAAGCTCCAGGACAACTTTGAAGGGAAGTTAAAAAAAAAAAAAAAAAAAAAAAAAAAAGGTCAAGGTATAATAGAAGATGGGGAAGAGAAATTCACTCCTGTTCCCTGGGGCTAGTAGAAAGAGGCAACTTTTTTTTTTTTTTTTTTAATGAATTTGGGCCTCAGTTCCAATATTGGTCAGGATTTTTCCCATAGCAATTTTTAAAAACCCAGATAAACCTGGCTTCAGCAAAATGCATGACTATGTCAGGCCAGCTGCATAGAGAGCTCTAAGACATGATTAGGCCCGGCTGGTGTTGCTCAGTGGTTGAGCGTTGACCTATGAAACAGGAGGTCAGAATTTGATTCCTGGTCAGGGCACATGCCCGAGTTGCAAGCTTGATCCCCAGTAGAAGGCGTGCAGGAGGCAGCCAATTAATGATTCTCTCATCCTGGGTGTTCCTAGCTCTCTCTTCCTCTCCCTTCCTCTCTAAAATCAATAAAAATAAAAATAAAAGCTGTGGTCAGGACAAATTTCTCTGCCCCGTGTGGCTGGACTTTCTACATTGGCTCCACTCACAGGCAACAATGGCAAGACGGCCCCAACCCCCAAGCAGCTTCACTTCCAAAGGGAGAGTTTCAACCAAGTCCCCACATTAAGCCACTTTGCCTGTCTTGGGTTAAGTGCCCATTCCAGGAGCCAGGGATGGAATCAGTTGCACTCAAACTGCAAGATTTTAGCATGAGAAAACCGAGATTTTTTTCAAAGAAAAAGCAAAGCGCTGCTACCAGAAGCAGACAAACAACACCTGACCACCAGGGACTCCATGTTGAATCAGCGGACCAAGTTTCTCACTATGCAGGCAAGTTTCTCACTCCCCAGGGTACGGGGAAGCGCAGAAACAGATGGGGGACTGAAAGAACAGCAGACAAACTCCTGGCCCCAAGAGCCAGTCAGTATTCTCTACCTTGGTCTCTTCAGTCTTTTTTTTAATTATTTTTTAAATTGATTTTTTTAAGTGAAAGAGAGATAGAAGCATCAATGATGAGAAAGAATCATTGATCAATTGCCTCTTGTACGACCCCCACTGGGGATTGAGCCCTCAACCCAGACATGTGCCTTGACTGGAATCAACCCGCGACCTTTCAGTCTGCAGGCCAATGCTCTACCCACTGAGCTAAACCAGCTAGGGCTCTTCAATCTTAAAACAGAGCCTGACACAGGTCATAGCATTTGACTTGAACTACTTCCAAGGCATTTAGGAAAACTGTGAGTTCAAGAAACATGAAGAATGGATCACAAAAATTTCATCTGTCCTGAGTGTCCAAAAGAAGCAGAAACCACTTGGAAAATTCTAGTCTTCATAATTCAGGGATAGAATGACCTCAGACTGAGAGAGTTGTGATGAAAGCTGAGGTAACTTTGCTACCCAGACAGAAGAAGTTTTGCTTCCAGGTAACAAGAAATGGTGGAGAAATATCCCTGGCCATGACCTGGGATGGAGGGAATGGAATCCAGGAGAGAAAACTGTGGCCGTAGATACTGGTATGCAAGCTAGACCACGCCCACTGTCCTGGTTGCTGGAGATTGCAGACCTGTCAGTTGACTCACTGGGGTTGGGTTTATCCACAAGACGCCAGGCTTAGTTAATAGGCTATTTTGTGAACTTAAACTTCTGACTAAACTAGAGGCCCAGTGCACAAAATTCATGCACTCAGGGAGAGGGAGGGCAGGGATCCCTCAGCCTGGCCTGTGTCCTCTCACAGTCCAGGAGCCCTCCGGGAATGTCCAATTGATGGCTTAGGCCTGCTTCCCATCGTCCTACTGCTGCCACCAGTGGCCTCCCTCGGTGGGAGGTGACCAGTGGGCCAATTGATCGGGACAGCTCTGCCCCCCAATCGTCCCTCCACCACAGCTGGTTGCCACCGCCCTTCTTTCTGCCTGCTGGCTCCTGCCTTGGCTATTTTGGTGCAGCCCGCTTGCCAGTCCCACCCACTCCCTACCAGTAGTCCACCCCCCCAGTCAATTTGCATATTAGGCTTTTATTGTATAGGCTATTACAAGAGGACAAGTAGAGGGAAAGGGCCAGTGATGGAAGAAAGTCAGAGGTGCAGGAGCCATGGACTCTAGGCTTTGGAAGAAAAAACATGGGCTTTAGAGTTAGAAAACTATGTTTTCTACTACTAGAGCTACATACAGTTGTGTGACCTTGGGTACATTACTGAACCTCTCTGGCATTTAGTCTTTTCTTCTATAAAATAATGATACCAACCCCTCAAGAAGTCAAAGACTCAGCCAGGTCGGTATAGCTCAGTTGGTTGGGCATTGTCCCCTGCACTGAAAGGTTGCTGGTTCGAGTCCCGGCCTGGGCAAATGCCCAGGTTTCGGGCTCTATCCCCAGGTTTTAGGCTCTATCTCCAGTAAGATGGAAAGCAGGAGGCAGCCAATCAATGTTCCACTCTCACACTGACGTTTCTCTCTCTCCCTCTCATTTCCTCTTTATCAAAAAAATCAATAAAAATATTTTTAAAAGAAGTCATAGGCTCAAATACAACAAGCATAACTAAAACTTTATCATAATCCTTAGGATTTCAGAAGTATATGACCCACAGTGAGTATTAACTCATCTCAGGATTTCCTATCTCAAAGCTTTTTAAGCACTTCAACTTTTGTTCTGCCACCAGCAGCCTCGGAAACAGATGAGGGGAGAGAGGGAGCTCCTAGAGGGAGAGTCATTGACCCTCCTCTTCACTTCCTTGCTTAATATCTGTGGTTTCCAAGTATCGGTGGTTTCCAGAGACCAACAGCAGTGTCCCCAGGCCTGGCAAAATCCAAGATTAGCCCAGACCAGACAGATGGCTTATTGCTCCTTCTTAAACACCTCCAGGCAAGAAGTTTCTGGGCCTGCTCGCCTTTGTAATTCTATTAGTGAGGTAGGATGCTCTTTCTTGTGACTAATTCCAAACCCTCCAGCATTAACTACTGCTCACATTCATTCATGTATTCACTCAACTGTTGCTTCATGATTGCTATAATAATTACTGGGCACCTGTTATGCCAGGCACCATGCCAACAGCTGGAAATAAAGAAATGAGCAAGATACCTTTGCCCTTAAGGAGCCTGGAGTCTTGTGGGAAAGAGACACATTGACACACCATCGTCCTAGTACACAGCAAGTGCCTTAACAGAGATCGGCTCCAACACTTTGGAAGTCCCGAGGGTCACAGAACCTGAGTTTGGGAAAGGGAACTTGGGGAGGGCTCCTCAGAGAAGGACATTTGAGCTGAGTCTTAAGGGACTGCTGAGCAAACAGGCTTGAGCAACAGTAATTTGGTGATGACTGTTCCTCAGCCTTTATCATGCAAGAAGCCTAAAAGGTTGATTTGTGTCGAGTTGATTATCGCATGGGTGATACCGTGTTGACTGCACTGGAGTCATTACCAAGCAGAAGTTACAATCCAATGCCTGCTGGGCATGAAGGCCTCCTGTGGTGAATGATACACTGGGGCTGTTGCAGTCTCCATGGACAATGGAAAGTGCAGTAACGGAAGCCTGTCCTCACAGAGATTGGGAGTGGCGGCCCACCAGGCAAGAGTGTGGAATCATCTTTTTCTTTTGATCCTGAATCAGCTACTGTTTGGATGGTGACAAGGACCCTTTCTTCCCTCCCTCACCCCTCAACCACCATTCCCAGAAGAAACTAATAATACACATGAAGCCAGCCTGGAGCAACCGCTTGAAGCAATCCCTCTTCACCTCTCCTGTGAGCACACTCTCCTCGTCTCCCTCATGCTCAGTTCCAGGAGACAGAGGTGCTTAAGGTAGAAGTGCAGGTCACACATGTCAGTGTGGAGTCGAGTGCTAGGGAAGACTCAGCAAAATGCCCATGTCTCAGCTATTGTCCTATTCCTACTTCTGGTGAGAGTCCGTAATAATTTGAGATAATGACTCCGGTTAGACTTTCTGAAGAATTTACTCGATTCTAATAGACAAAAGCAAGAATATTTAACGTGTGTGGGCAACAGAGTCTGCTTGGGGGACGGGGTGTTGAAGAAGAGGCCTCTCCCGGTGGAGCCCTGAGCAGGTCCACTTGGAGGCCCAGTGACATCCCAGGAGGAGCACAGATGGCTCCTTCTCCAGCAGAGGGTCAGGAGCAGAGCGGGGCAGTGCTTCGGACCCTTCCTTCACTTCCAAGCATGCTGTTCTGCTCCTACTCGCTCACCGCATCCGTCCCACTTTCCAGGGGAAGTGTTCTCCCCTTCCGTCCTCCTTCTCCCTTGATGAAGAGCCTTTACGATGGGCGCATCTCCACTCCTGCCTTCTGGAAGCTGTTAACCTTGTGATGAACACAGAGTAGCCAGGTATTTAAAATCTCTCTTTTCTCCCTCCCAGTCACTGGGGCAACTGGGTCTAGACACGGCCCACTCTCACGTCTTTTCTTTCTGGGAGTCAGGCTGAGCAGGGCTGGCCCAGCTCTACACACGCTGGTCATCCACCCGCTCTGAGCTTCATTTCCCCGGATACGAGTGAATGAGTCCCTACTTCTCAGCGACTGAGGAGTGAAAGGAGGCAATGCAAGTGAGGTGGCTGGCCCATTGGTTGGCATATAATGGGGCTCAATTAATGTTAGTTGGGTGGTTGACTGACAGGTAAGTGTCCAACCTGAGCACCAGCCCAACCCCCATAGGAGGCCTTCGATTCACTAACGAGGTGCCTGGAAGGAGTCGTGAGGACGGGGCTAAGTTGCTGCTTACATAACGGAGAGGAAACAGTCTGAGCCTCTCCTGCACAGTGAGTTCCACTCTAGTTTCTGGGAGGACAGCTTTTTACTGACTCCCAGGTGAGAAGGAGAAGGCAGGGACATTTTTGAAATCCAGGAATCTAGTGTCAGCTTGAGGACCAGAGGGCTAGAATTCAATCCTGGAAGAGAGGCGGGTTCCACTGCCGCCCTGCCTTCCCACTGCCCTCCCACCAGGGCTGTTCTCCCCAATACTCCCCAAGTTTCCCATGCCTCCCTGTACTCCCCAAGTCTCCCAGTGCCCTCACATCCCCTAGTACTCCCCTATTCCCCCAGTACTCACGTGTCTCCCAGTACTCCCCCTCTGCAGCCTGAAGAACTGGCCTGAGGGGTAAAGGGTCAGACAGCCCATCTACTCAAGGGAGGGAACAAGAGTCACGCACTTGCTTTCACAGGACCTCTGTTATATTCCTGCCGTGAACCTCAAGCAATCAGTCAACCTGTCTGAGCCTCAGTTTCCCCAACTGTAAAAACTGTGGCTGTGGATATGGGCGTGCACGCGAGACCATGCCCAGCTATCCTGGTTTTTGGAGACCGCAGACATGTGGAAATAATAACTCTCATCCTAACCTGCCTCCGCTCTAGGACTATATCACAAGGTTCAAATGGGATAATGGGTGCGGAAAAGCACTTCGTAAACTGCAAACACTGAAGAACGATCGAAGGCTCTGGAACAGAGGACCTGCGTGCGAGGTGAGACAGGTTGCAAAGGCTTCCTGTCTGACATGGGAGCCGGGAAGGATCCTCCCAACTGGCTTTTCTCTGATCTTATTTGAAACTTAATGAGCACTTAAGGCATTGCTGACACGCTAATTGGGACTGAAAATTAAATTTAAAAGTCATCACTTGTTCCCTTCCTTCCACATTCATTTCCTCGGCTCTATTGAGCACAACTATTAACTAAAATCTATTTTTAAATGGCACAGATTTGCTGTTCACGAAAACAAACGAGAGACAAATATTTTGTTAGAAAGACAAATCGCAAACCAAACTTGAGTGTAATGGGGAAAAATAACCTCGTTAATGAGTTCAACTGTAAACCAAACAACTGTAACTTCGAAAACAATTGAACAGAATGAGATTGGAACAGCACGAGACGGTCCCCAGCAAATCGAACGGATCCCCATGTCCTCAAAGCACCCCGGGCCAAAAGAGCTCTGGTCTCACCGGCGTGGGTCTGCCTTCCCACATCAGAGTCTGCGCTCCTTCATCTCACAGCGCGGCCCTGATATCGACCAAGTGGGGTACTCCCTGCCCCACTGGGTGCTGCTGGGGTTGGAGTTCTCACAATATCTCGAGAAAAAGAATTTCCTGAGACTCGCACGGGAAAATGAGGGGTTTTTATTTGTGCGGAATGATACCTCTGGGTTTCCAAAGCCCCACATCCCTTAGTCCAGTCACCCAGGAGGTGCGGCTGTGGGTTCAGTACAGCAAGAACCAAAGCCGAGTCCAGAGCTCCTTTCCATGTTGCATTTGGGTCCAGCACAGCATCAGACCAGTCACAGCCCATTAGTCCATTGTGCGTGGGGGCCACGTGGGCCACGTGGGCAAATGCAGGAGAGCCTAGATGTACGAGTCCCAAGAGCAGCAAGAGGAACCAAGCACGTGATACCAGTAAGAGCACAAGAGCACGAGCTTCTTTGTTCAGGGAATGAAGTATCCCCGTTTCCGCAGTGCTCGCAGTGACCATGCCCCTCCAGGCCAACCACCTCTGTCCCCAGGAATGATTGATAGCAAGCACCTTCCCCAGTCCCTCCTACTTTAATGAGCATGTGTCTATTTCCCCTGTGATGGACTCCTGTGGGGTGTAAAGTTATAGCTTCCTGGTGAAGCTGTCTAAATGACATGCTATAATATCTGGCCTTCCCTTCTTTCCTGTTATTAATAACTAGGTTAGTTGCAATGGTATCAGCCCCAGATATCATTGATGTGCTAAGTCGCCAGCAATGCAAGGATGAAGAAGTGCTGCCCGGCCGGTGTCACTCAGTGGTTGAGTGTGGACCTATGAACCAGGAGGTCATGGTTTGATTTCTGGTCAGGGCACATGCCCGGGTTGTGGGCTCGATCCCCAATGTGGGGTGTGCGGGAGGCATCCAACCAATGATTCTCTCTCAGCATTGATGTTTCTATCTCTCCCTCTCCCTTTCTCTCTGAAATCAATAAAAAAAAAAATTTTTTTTTTAAAAGAAAGACAGAGAGGAAGGAAGGAAGGAAGGAAGGAAGGAAGGAAGGAAGGAAGGAAGGAAGGAAGGAAGGAAGGAAGGAAGGAAGGAAGGAAGGAGGAAGGAAGGAAGGAAGGAAGGAAGGAAGGAAGGAAGGAAGGAAGGAAGGAAGGAAGGGAGGGAGGGAGGAAGGGATGACCCTATAGGAGCCTGTGGCCCAGCACTCAGGGTTTGCCTATGAAAACAAACTCCCACTGCCCAGCTCAGATGCCTTCTCCCCCTAACCTCCTCGAACAGGACATCTGCCTGAAATCAAAGAGAGAATGGAACTCTGCACCCCCACTAAACCTAGTTATTGCCAGAATCAGAGCATGAAACCCACAACACAACAAAACACCAAAAGGACACCAAACCAAAGTTGAGCCAAAAAGATCTCCTCTGACACCAGCTCCTCCAAGCCAGCAGAGACAGCCCCCTTTGATTTAATTCTGCATCACCCTTGCAGATGGTGACACATGTTCTATAATGATCGCAAGAAAGGCTGTCCTATCCGGTCTTCTCCACAGGAACCGCAGGAAGTGGGGAGATGAGATTGTTGCTTGTTGAGTATAGATGACCACCCACACTCAGCAAGGGTGTGAGCTGGAGCCAGTTCTCCTGTGGAGGGCCCAGCAAGGTTCCCACAGAGGAAGAATAGCTGGGCCAAGGCTGCTGCTGTAGCTGCTGAGACATCTGCTTATCTCTAATACTGCCAGAACCATCCACCCTTATCTTCCTTGGACCCTCCCAGCTGAAGTCATCATCGTCTTCCAAGAACAGAGTTCACCCTATCTGGTTCCTAAAGCAATGCTCACCACAGACTTGAGAGTTAGTTGTTTGATTGCAGATGAACTTGTCTTGAAGGGTGAGCCTGGGCTATCTGTGTTCTTATCTGGTTGCAGCCTTCCTTTAGCTCCTATCATCTTGGGGATTTCTCTCTCTCTCTCTCTCTCTCTCTCTCTCTCTCTCTCTCTCTCTCTCAGTGTGTATATATTTTTATTGATTTCAGAGAGAGAAGAGGAGAGAGGGAGGAAGAAGCATCAATGATGAAAAAGAATCATCCATTGACTGCCTCCTGCATGCCCCCTACTGGGGATCACTCCCAAAACCTGGGCGTGTGCCCTGACCAGAAATCAAACTCTGACTTCCTGGTTCATGGGTTGACACTCAACCACAGAACCACATAAGCTGGGTAAGGGATTTCAGCCTGGATATCTCTGCCTATATCACTTCAGGCCCCAGTTCCTCAGTTGGCAGTCTTGTGGGCCAGTCTGCAGCTAAATTAGTTTCCCACGCTCTCTCTTCCAGGATCCAGCTTCCACCTCATCAGTAACCTTGGGTTATGTATGATAAGGACAGATAAAGGTCATGAGGGCAGATTGCTTGGATAAATGTCTCTTGTCCACACTGCCTCTAGCCATCACCGGACTTGCTCTGCAGAGGAATGAGAGACACTTGGAAGAATTCCAGAGTCCAGCTGGCATCCTACCAACTCTAAGAAAGGTCAAAAGCCACAGCCATCTTCAGCTTCCCCCCACCAGACTTCCACTGGACTTGTCATCCGGACCCGAGTTTTAGACCTATTTTGCTGTCTACCTGTTTTGTGTGTCTCCACAACTAGAGGCTCCGATAAGAAAGGGACGGTGTCATGTGTTGAGGTAAGAATGTCCAAACTTGTAGAAAAAAATTACAAGCAATTATTAGTGTTGAGTTGAGCCAAACAGAGGACACTCCTGGAAGCAAGATCTCAACAGACTGGGGGGAAATGCTTCCTAGAATGACAGTTTGTATTTCTGTTTATGTCTTTGCAATTAAGGATGGAATGTAAGAACAGTTTTTATGAATGCAGGAGAAAGCAAGGCAGGGAACCCTCTATGATTTGGATCATAGGATAGTTTCAAGATCATGTTCTTTCTTGAGGGTGGTTACTCTTCTGAGAGGTCTGAAAAAAAAAGGGGGGCGGGCATTTCAAGGGTCTGTTAACCGAGGTGTACAAAACAACAAACAGTGTTTGCTTAAGGCAAAGATTCCTTTTACCAAGGGAGGGATTGGCCGGAGGCATGACTACCTACCATGACCTGCCTAGCTAGAAATTTATGATCAGATCACTCTGTGAGATTACTGTCAGTTAGATTTATTACAGAACATGCATACAGATCTATGTTATATTGCCCCACATTGCACCAGGCGCAGATTTTCCCCACCTGCCACGTAGATTTCCAATTGACCCTATACATTGCCGCCACAGCCAGATTGATAGCCAGACCTGATGCAGCCACTCAGAGCCCCCAAAGTTTAGTCCCAACCCATCTGCCCAGCCTTCACTCTATTTTTCTACCCCCATACCTTGGCTCATATCATTACCCTTACTGCTCCCCCCGACCTCCCACCCAAAACAGTGTCAAGATTATTCTTCAAGATTCTTAAAATACTAGAACCTTCTAAAGTTCCTGTCAGAAGGAAGCCCTCCTGGAATGTTCATAGGTGTAATTTCAGACTTCATCTTTTCATATGTACTACTAGCACACAGTAGGCAATAAATATGTTTAAAAGAATAATTATAACACCTTCTATTTTTATTATTTATGCAATGGACATATCTTTTTCCTCAACTAAATTATCAGTGTTATTATCTCTGTATACATCATCTGGGCCCAGTGAATGTTGAAATAGTAGACATTCAAGAAATGTGTACTTACTTGAATATAGGTAGTCATTAATGAATAAAATTCTCTGAAATGAGTGTACCTAAATGGTAGGTACCAGCTCAAAGGATTCCTATATTCCTATCTATAGAACATTTCTATATTACTTAATACAAGTGACAAAGAAACTCCACAATTTAATCATGCATAATGAGTCATGTGATTAACTCATTGTAGGAACAGACATCAAGGGTACAGAAGGATATGAAATGGAGCTGACTCAGATGCTGCCAAGACTCATTCAGCGTTCTCCTCTGCCCCTCTCCACCTAGAAGCTCTAATCTTTCCTACTGGCAGGCTTCTTCCGAGGGGCAGGAAACATGACCCCTGATATTCCCAGAGGTTCACTCCCGCTGCTGGAGGGACACTCTTCGGTCTTAAGTTTAAAAATCCCAGGAAAGGATGTCATTGACTCAGTTTAGATCAGATAGGAGTGGGACCTCTAAAAAAAAACAAAACAGTTTCCACATTAACAGTGAGGAGAAAGACCCTCTTAAAGAAGCATTGGGGCCGAAGCTGGTTTGGCTCAGTGGTAGAGCGTTGGGCTGCAGACTGAAGGGTCCCGGGTTTGATTCCGGTCAAGGGCATGTACATTGGCTGCGGGCACATCCCCGGTTGGGGATGTGCGGGAGGCGGCTGGTCGATGTTTGTCTCTCATCAACGTTTCTGGCTCTCTATCTCCCTCCCTTCCTCTCTGTAAAAAATTAATAAAATATATTTTAAAAAAAAAAAAAAAGCATTGGGTCTGGGCGTGGGAGGACAGTTGCTGTTCTAGGCAGACAAACTACAGGTGTCGGTGACGGGAAGAGATGCGGTTTGCATTCAAGGGCGATGGAGAGAAATGGCAAAGGTGGTTGGGGATCTCAAGTTGGAGCTCTCGGGAGGCCAGAGGAACATATTTGTTCAACACCTGAGGGAGACACAAGGCTGACTACATTATCTTCCAGTGAGACAAGGCTCACCCCAAGACAGACCTGCCCTGGAGAGCCCAGGACACCAGCTAAGAAGAGCCAGGCTAGAGCTGCAGAAGCAGAGAAACTGGAAGTCACGGATACGCAGGGATAAGGAGGAAAGGGAGCTAGTAAGCGGCTAGGGCAGCCAGCCTCGCACAGCAGCCTAACCAGGGACTTTTGATGGTGGACACAGAGCCTCCCTCTTGCCCATGGTGGGGGGGAAGGGACACAACTCCACTTTCCCACGTGCAGTGGTTATTTTTGTGGGTAGATTTATTTTTATCCATAGAGACCTCGAGCTGCTGCTGGAAGAAGCCAGGCACCAAGGCTTCTGGGTTTTCAGAAAGCACCAGCTCCGATGGCGGGCTCGGCCGCAGCGACCCTGGAGTCACTTGGACCCACCTCTTGCATCTTCTCTCCTGTCCACGTGAGGCTGAGGGTTGGAGTGAGGCGGAGAGTGCCTCTTCTCTCATCCTGCAAACCCCTCCTCCCCCCACCAGGGATGGGGTGCACTGGGCTCTTCAAGAAGGGAGGACTTGCCAAAACCAGTTTGGCTCAGTGAATAGAGCATCAGTCTGTGGACTGAAAGGTCCCAGGTTCAATTCCGGTCAAGAACATGTACCTTGGTTGCGGGCACATCCCCTGTAGGGGGTGTACAGGATGCAGCTGGTCGATGATTCTCTCTCATCGAGGTTTCTAGCTTTCTATCCCTCTCCCTTTCTCTCTGTGAAAAATCAATAAAATATATATATATATTTTTTTTTTTAAAAAGAAGGAAGAGGAGGAGGACCTACCTGCTGACCACCACAGAATTCATCCTGCTGGCCTGGCCTGAATCCCAGGAAGCCAGGGATGGGGCAGACATCAGAGACTCTTTGGGTGGTACCTCCTCTGCAGAGCCTGTCTCCCTGAACCCAAGAAGTTTGAGGAGAGGATCTTGCCTTTCAAACACTAACCAGGCATCATATTCAGCTCCACATGTCAGACAACCAAAGTGGGCACCTCTGCTGGGACCACACCTCCGGCCTAAATTGTGACCCTCCCTCCCCCTCTCAGACATGTTTACTGAACAGTGAGGCAATGCCTCCCCTCACAGCCGCTGTAGACAAGCTTAAAATAACTTTTATATAGTGAAAGCACCATGTCATGATAAAGATGCATTTGACACTTGTTGGGCACTAAAATGTCAAACTGTTGTAATGCAGCAGGGAACCTGACAGGCCATTAAATCTGAAGCCCTGTCCAGTCGATTCCTTTCTATTCATTCCGTCTTCCCAACAATGGATCTTGGCTCCTGACACTGACATTTTGATTGGGACTTCCAAACTCTAATAAGGCTCCATCTCTATTTCTGCTGTTAGTTCTACCACTGAAATGCCCTGGGGAGCAGGGTAGGAGGGACCAGGGAAGTTTGGGGATGGGGAGGGGGTGAATGAGAAAAAAGTCTCGCTTTTGGTGTCCTCCTAGGGCAAGGAGGGTGAGACCTTCAATCCCTAGAGAGGATCCCCAGAAAACTACCCACAGGTGGCTTCCACAGAGGGTGGCCCTAAATTCCCCTCCTGCCTCTGCAAGCTCCCATCCGCTGTGCTGGGCTGGGGAGGAGAGGCTCAAGGACAGACAGGAGATTATTCTGGATTTGATTCCCAAGATAGATAAAAGCAGGAAATCTCTAGCACCACACTGGGAACTCCAAGTTCTGAGCCCAGCCCAAGCAATCTAAAAAAAAGTTTCACAGGTGGTTCACGGAGACCCCCCCACCCTGCCCAACTTTCAGACCCAAGTAAGCCCTTTCCGGTGGCTTTTCCATAAAAATAGCCTATCTTAGCTCATGCTGTGCACATTCCTAAAGTCCCTCAAAGGCTCATAAGCTCCAAACAAGCAGCAGCTGGCCTTGGTGTGCCTGTACCTCTTTCTAAGTCGCCCCAAAGCCTGGCATTAGTGGCAACTGGCCTTGGTTTGCTGTTTGGGCTCTTCTAGTCACCTCCAAGCCCAGTACTGAGAGGGCAGGGCAGGGTGGGGCTAACTCCTGATGCCATCTTGAATCCTCCATTTTGTATAACTGTGTCACTGTGTAACTGGACCCTAGCCCTCACCCAACCAATCGGGGTCAGCCAAAGCAGTGACATCACCACCCCTCCCCCCGCACCCTATAAAATCCTTTGATCTGTTGAAGCTCGCTCTCTTCCGCCACGCCTCTGTCTGTGTAAGTGGGACAGAGCTCGGGCTAGCCCTGAATAAATGGCTCTTTTGCTTTTGCATCGGACTCGGCTCCCTGGTGAGTTTTGGGGATCACAAAATCTGGGCATAACAGGACAAGTAGCAGCTATTTGCAAACCACTTTGTAGCTCAAGCTCAGTGGCCCCAGGCAGGGCACAGGCAGTGGCTAACCTTGGCCTGCACTTCCTGGAGGCCCCAAAGGCAGTACGCCCTGTACATGGCTTCAGGCCACACCAGAACCATGCATCCACCTCCAGGAACGACACACTCAACAGGTGAACTTTTCAATCACCAGAAGCCTCTAAAGCAAGTCCTGCTCTATGGGTCAGCCCCTGCACAGTAGGTCGTCTGCTGTGGTTGTGGTCAATCCTCTCAGCCAATTGACCTTGGGGTAAATCCCTCCCATTGGCATGACAACAGCAATCGAGGCTCAACCACAATAGGAGGGTACACATAGCCCACACTGAGGAGGAGGGGACAAGTGGAATGCCCAGCTTAGGAGATCGGGGAGGCTGTGCAACTGGGCCCACAGGACCCAGAAGGCCACTCTGCCAAACCAGGAGACATAGCAGCTCTTCTTACTACATAGAAACAAACACAGGGCCTGACCAGTTCGGCTCAGTGGATAGAGCATCAGTCTGCGGACATAAGGGTTCCAGGTTCCAGGTTCCATTTGGTCAAGGGCATATACCTCAGTTTCGGGCACATCCCCAGTGGAGGGTGTGCAGGAGGCAGCTGGTCGATATTTCTCTCTCATCAATGTTTCTAACTCTCTCTCCTTCTCCCTTCCTCTCTGTAAAATAATCAATTATATATATTGATTAAAAAAAAAAATATATATATATATATATATTTTTTTTTTTTAAAGAAACAAACACAGGGAGACTACCAAAATAAAAAGACAAAGAAACATATCCCAAGTAAAAGGGACCACCAAACCAGTATTATATGAAATGTTAAAGTGTCTCCTTTAAGAAGGAAAACAAAGATAAAAAATATAAATAATAAAATGGCAATAAATGCAAGCATTATCAATAATGACTTCATTTTTAAATATTTTCTTTTATTTCAGCAGAGAGGAAGGGAAAGAGAGAGAGAGAGAGAAAGAGAGAGAGATCAATGATGAGAGAGAATCATTGATCAGCTTCCTCCTGCATGCCCCCTATTGGTGTTCAAACCCACAACCTAACCAGAATCAAACCATGACCTTCTGGTTCATGGGTCTACACAACCACTAAGCCACACCCACCAGTCTATTAACAATTACTTTAAATGCAAATGGATTAAAAGCTCCATCAAGCGCAGCTATCAACAATTACTTTTTTAATTTATTTTAAACATCAGGAGAGTTATTTTATGTTATTAATTTTTTTCTTTTATTGATTTCAAAGAGGAAGGTAGGGGAAGAGAGAAACATTATTGATGAGAGAAAATCAATGATTAGTTGCCTCCTGCAGGCCCCCACCAAGGATCAAGCCTGCAACCCAGGTATGCCCTGAGCAGAATTGAACCCTGACCTCTTGGTTCATAGGTCAATGCCCAGCCATGCCAGGTCAGGCAACAATTACTTTAAATTCAAATGATTAAAAGTTCCAGTCAAGCCCAGCTATCAATAATTACTTTAAATGCCAATAGATTAAAAGTTCCAATAAAGCCCAGCCAACATGGCCTAGTGGTTGAGCATCGACCTATGAACAAGGAGGTCAGGGTTCGATTCCCAGTCAGGGCACATGCCTGGGTTGCAGGCTCAATCCCCAATCCCTGGTAGGGGCTGTGCAGGAGGAGGTAGTCGATCAATGATTCTCTCATTATTGATGTTTTTATCTATCTCTCCCTCTTTCTTCCTCTCTGAAATCAATAAAAACATAATTTAAAATAAAAGCCCATATGTAGATGACTGGATAACGAAACATGACCCTTACACACTTCAGATAGAAAGACACACAGAGACTTAGAGAAAAAAATATTTCATGAACATGAAAACACAGCAAAACAAAAGCCAGAGTAGCAATAGTTATACAGAGATATTTCATCACTTTGAAGATTTCATGCCATTCCCTCTGGCCCGCAATAATTATGCCAGACTTCTTATTACAAATTGTACAAGAGACAAACACAAGGCCCAGCAATTCCACTTCTGGACTTGTGTGTGTTTATCTGAAGAAACCCAAAACACTAAAAAAGACATATATTTTCATATGTTTAGAGCAGCATTATTTACAATAGCCATGATAAAGAAACAAAGTAAGTGTCTATCAGTAGATGAATGAGCAAAGAAGTGGTGCATATATACCATGGAAAATGACTCAGCCAGAAAGAGAATAACATCTTGCCATCTGCAGCAGCATGGATGGTCCTAAAGGGTATTGTGCTGCATGGATGGTCCTAAAGGGTATTGTGCTGAGTAAAATAAGTCAGAAAGAGAAAGACAAATGCCCCATGATTTCACTTATATGTGAAATCTAAAAAACAAAGCAAACCAGGACCAGGCTCCTAGATACAGAGAACATTTGGCCAGTTACCAGATGGGAGGAGTTCTCAGGGAGAGGATGGGTGAAAAAGGTGAAGGGATCAAGAAGCACAAATCTGCCTTGGCCAGTGTGGTTCAGTTGGTTGAGCATCATCCTGTGTACCAAAAGGTCGCAGGTTCGATTCCAAGTCAGGGCACATACCAGATTGCAGGTTCAATCCCTGATGGGAGTACATACTGGAGGCTACTGATCAATGTTTCTCACACTGAGGTTTCTCTTTCTCTCTCCTCCCCTAAAAATCAATAAAAGCATTTTTTTAAAGATTTGTAAACAAGTACAAATTGGTCATTACAGAATAGTCATGGGATAGCAAAAGGAATATAGTAAAGTACAGCATAGGGAATATAGTCAGTAATATTGTAATAACTATATATGTTGTCAGATGAGTACTAGATCAGTATGTACATTACATAAATATCTAATGGGTTATATGACTGAACTAAATAAGAGTGCATGTCAACTGTAATTTAAAAGTAAGAAATATTTTTAACTGTTTAAGTTTATTCAGATAAATATACCTTGCTTTAGGGAACAATATTTTTAAAAGTTATTTCACTTTTTAAAAAAATATATTTTATTGATTTTTTACAAAGAGGAAGAGAGAGAGAGAGCTAGAAACATTGATGTGAAACACATCGATCAGCTGCCTCCTGCACACCCTCCACTGGGGATGTGCCCGCAACCAAGGATCATGCCATTGACGGGAATCAAACCCAGGACCCTTCAGTCTGCAGGCTGATGCTTTATCCTCTGAGCCAAACCGGCTTTGGCAGTTATTTCACTTTTTAAAATATATATTTTTTATTGATTTTTTACAGAGAGGAAGGGAGAGAGATAGAGAGCTAGAAACGTCGATGAGAGAGAAACATCAACCAGCTCAGCTGCCTCCTGCACACCCCCTACTGGGGATGTGCCCGCAACCAATGTACATGCCCTTAACCGGAATCGAACCTGGGACCTTTCAGTCCGCAGACCGACGCTCTACCACTGAGCCAAACCGGTTTCAGCAGTTATTTCACTTTTGTCTGTTTAACTTTCCCTAGCTCAGAAATAGGATGTCGATGAGCTGTTGAAAAATAGGAAGATAGGAAAGTTGAGAGAGAACAGAAAGGACCCAAATGTTAGGAAGCTGGGAAGGGTGCTCATGGGCAGAGGGAAACCAGTGCCCAGGGTCTACTGGTAATTCACAATTCTTTTTTTCTCAATGTGCATGTGGTTCTTAGACCTGGGGCAGGAAGGAAAGATGGCAAAGGAGGACCCTCCCGGTGTGAAAAGTTGGGTTAAGGTGGGAGGATCAAAGAGGCCTCTTCTCAAAGCCCTGAAGTTGTGGTGAGTCACTCTCTTCACAGCAGTTTGCAACTCTAACCTGCCTTCCATAGAAGCATATGTATATGAGGGAGTGTGTGTGTGTGTGTGTGTGTGCTGAGAGGTAGGTGTGGGAACAGCTCAGTCAATGAAGACGTGGTGTGTGAACCAGTTATGGTGCATGTTTGTACTTGAAAGCCATAAGGTTCTAGGCAAAATCTATGGGTGGCACTGTTGTACAGTGCTGTAGGTGTGTGGCTGCAGGGGTGTGATTAACAGTTTGTAGGCTGTGCGTAAGTGTGCGCGGCATCTGACTGTGTACAGATGAAAATGGAAACGTGTGCTGGGGTTTGATACGGGTGCAGGAAAGTACAGGAAGCCTTGGAATCCGTCTGACTCGCCTTGCGTCCTGGTTCATCCAGATGTGTAACCTTGGGCCAGTCACTGACCCTCAATTTTCTTACCTCTGAAATAAGGGGAATAGCAAGTACCTTTTAAGATTGCCATGAGTATTAGAAAGGAAACCCTACATGCAAAGCTTTTGGTGCCACAGACCACACATAGTAGGTCTCAAAAATAGGCAGATGTGATCATGCACTATGGAGGTGCCTCTTGGGGGTGCAGAGGCAAGAGGGAGCAACATGTGGCCCAGGACTGTGTGTGTGAAATCTGGGTGAGGACTGTGTACAGTGTACGAGGCGTGTGTGTGTGTGTGTGTGTGTGTGTGTGTGTGTGTGTATCCCAATCAATTCCTTTTCCTTCTCCATTGAGCCCCCTATGTCTGACTGCTGGTTTAGGTCCGATTCCACCCACCCACAATCCGGGACTCCCAACTGCTCACCTGCCTGCCAACCTGATCACCCCTAACCACTCCCCTGCCAGCCTTTTCTACACCTAACTGCTCCCCTGCCAGCCTGATTGCCCCCAACTCAACTGCCCTCCCCTGCTGGCCTGGTTGCCCCTAATTGCCCTCCTCTGCAGGCCTGGTACCCTCAATCGCCCTCTAGGACAGTTAGGGGTGACTAGGATGGCAGGGGAGGGCAGTCGGGCAGAGGGTGAGAGGAGATGATACAAGTTTACACAAACACCTCGGGTTTCTGGTTCCTGTGTCTAAGTGAGTAAGAGGTTGAGGGGCCCCTAGGAGCTGCAGGAAGCCAACCGCCTGCAGAAGCTTCCTTTTTTCCCCCTCCACCCAGCAACGGTTCAAACACTGTTACCCACATCCATGCCCACCTCCACCCCACCTACTTTCCTTTCAACAAGTGAGAGAGCCCGGGCGAGGAGAACACCCCCCAGGAGTAAGGATTCCCTCCCCGGCCTCTCCCCGCAGGTCCCCCTTAAGACGGACCAGGAAGCAGCGCAGCTCGCGGCCGGGCCACCTTAACGGCGGAGCGCGGCGGGCCCCGAGCCAGGCCCCGCCCCCCGCGGCTCGCGCCCCGCCCCTCCTCCTCCCGCGCCGCCGCCGGGGAGAGCGGGCGGACCGGAGTCGGTCCGAGTTGGCCGGAGCTGTTGCCATGACAAGCATTTTCTTAGGAAAGCTCCGCTGCTGCTGAGACCATCCAAGCTGGGGATCGGAGGGGAAGGCACCAACTTCCCGAGGAGCCATCCTTCCGAGGAGAGCGAGGCCGGAGGCACCCGCCCAGCTCCCCCGCAGCATTTGCTTCCAGGAACCTGAGGTCCTTCCCGGCGGGAGGGCCGGCGCGGGAGACCGGCCCGCTCCCTGGCAAAGGAGGGGGAAAAAAGAAACGAAAAGAAAAGCAGGAGCATCAGCCGGCATCTGTGAGCGTGGCTGCTCACTGGGGAGACCAGGGGTCAGCCCCTCCCTGCCCTGCCCTGCCCATGGAAACCCGGAGGGAGAGTCCTGCCTGCAGAAGCCTGCATCTTTGCTAGAAAGGAGAGGTAGGCTTGCAGAGAATGAATTGACTCGCGATGTGCAAACTTTTGTTTCTTTCCTCTCCCTGGCTTCTAAAACTCCCTGAATTTCCTATTCCTGGCATCTTTCTTGTTGCTGGGTTTGGGGGGGGTGTGTTTGTGTGTGTGGTGTGTACGCGCGCGCGTGTTATGTACAGATTTGTCAAATACTGTCTTTCCTTTTCCTAGACTCAGTTCTGAGAAATCGCATAATCAAACAAGTGACTTATTTTTTCTTTTCCTAGTTTTTGTCATTCCTGGGCCGCAGGGGGTAGGGAAATGGAGGGATGTGTCTTTTTTTTTCACACCCCAATGGAGCTTTTGGAAAAAACAGTTCATTGCCCCCATCTGCTCCTGCCCTCCTCCTCCCCTTCCCCACCCCCCTAGGCTTGGGAATGAGCCGCGCTGAATGGAAAACTTGCAAAAATATTTTCCGCGTCTGTTCCCTTTCTCGAAAACCCCAAAGAGAGACGGGAAGAAAAAAAAAATGAACGGAGTCAGAAATCTGCAACAAGAAGGAGGGGCCGCCGTGGGGATGGGAGATGGGCGCGCAGGAGGGGCGTCGGGGGGAGCTGGACGAGGAAGGGGTGCACACACTGAATGCCTCTGGCTTTGGGGAGGAACCCCAGCAGCTTCTCCCTGCCTCTTGCAACACATCCTCAGACTCTCCCGGCTATAATTAGCCGTGGAAAAGCTGAGCGTTCCCGCGCCCTGTTGTTGGGCTGTGTGGCGCGGGGAGCCCAGGACCAACAGTGCGAGTGTCTCCGAGGGCAACGCCCCGCGCGGCCCGGTCCCCGAGGGAGGAGATGGAGGAGGTGGAGTTGGAAAGTTTGCAATCTCCAGGCTGGTGGGTGCTCCGCGGTGGAGGGTCTGGTCGTGGGCGCCTTTGGGAGGAGTGCCCCTGAGCGCCTTGGGGCCGGAGAGGGAGAGAGAGATTGAGGCTGGATGGTCCCTCCCGCCCTCCCTGCACACACACGCTCACTCGCATTCTTGGCCGGCTCCCGGGGCGGAGGAGGCTGGCTGGCATCCTCCCCGGAGGGAGCCCGGCCTCACGCTCCTCCATCTCTCGGAAGGGCCCGGCGCTCTCCTCGGCGGCTGGGCGTGGAGGGCGCGGGAGGGGCCCGCCACATCCTGGGCGCGAGTGGGCACGCCGCCGGCCGGAGGCGGCTGCCTCCTGGGCATCCCGGCTGCACTCACAGTAACTTGCAGACGCGACGTCGGCGCCGGTTGGCCTGTTTGGGGGTGGGGGGGTGGTATGGGAGGGGGTGTCAGATGAAGAAATGCACCGGCCCTCCACGGACGCCGCTGCGGGGGGGAGGGGAAGCGAAGTGCATTCTGCTGCTGCGCCACCTCCTCCTCTGGGTGGGCGGAGAGCCTCTGCTGTTTTCTTGTTTTCCTATTTTCTTATTTTATCCACGGATCTCAGGGTCCTCCCTTCCCTCCTTGAGCCCCTCCCAAAGCTGCCCCTTATGGTCTTCCTACGTGGAGGAGTCCCTCCAGCCCCCCACCCTGAGCTCCGAGCTCTCTTTGCCTGGAAAAGAAGGGAAGAGATGGGGGGTCTTCCTTGGCTGGGACTGGCCCTGGGGAGGGGCCGTGGAGAGGGGCCTCGGGTCCGGCGGGACTAGGTGGGGAAGGTCTGGGAGGAGGAGGAGGAGGATGGGGGGGAGGCAGGAAGAGGCGGTGGCTCCCTCGTTGGCTGGACGCGAAGCCCACACACGTGCGGGGGTCAGGCCGGGGGAGAGGAAGCAGCTGCCCGTCGTCCAGTTTGGTTGGAGGAGTGTTAGTCAAATGGAGCTCAGGAACTGGAGGGAAGGGACTGGGAGGAGAGCTTAACTGGGGGCCAGGAAACAATAGGAGCCAGTGTTGATGTTGAGGTGTCGGTGGTTGACCTGACTGCCCCCCCCCAACCCCCTAAAGCGGCACAGCTGTTCCCTCATCCAGAGGGAAGGAGGGCTTCCCCGCTGGGCAGGGGATCCAAGAGAGGGCCCAGCCCTCGTTCTGCGGGAAGAGGGTGGGGTTCCATTCCTCTGCTCCTGCACGGGAGCCCTCTCCTCTCAGCCTCCATCTTGCCAAGGTGCACCCCCTGAATCACGACGCTCCGCACCCCCACGCCCTTCCCTCTGGGGCATCACCCCACCATTCCCGAAGCCCAGTTCTCTGGCTAGGGGCAGGTCCTGGTAGGTTTGGGGATGGGGTCTCTATGGAGCGTGCTCTGAGGTCCCTGCTCCCGCGCAGCCTGGAGCAGCGGGTCCGGGGCTGCAGGGCTGGATCCCGCGGGTGGCGGACCTGCTGCCCCTCCCCGGCAGCTCCCCGCGCGCCCCGGCTCCGCCCCCGGCTCTGCCTGGATGCGAGCTCTCTGTGCAGAAGGTGAGCCGCCGCCGAGGAGGTAGCCTCAGTCCTCTCCCCTTACACTGTCCACCTCCGTGTCCCAGGCTAAGTTCAAGGTCAAGTCGAAGGAGCACAGCTCCCTTAGCCTCGAGGACTCGCCGCACCTAGCACAGTGCCCAAGCCTAAAAAGCGTAAAAAGCGCAAAAAAGGGCCAAAAGTGCTTGGTCAGTGTTTGTTGGAAGAAGCAGGTAGCATTTGGGGGGTGCCTGGGAATCAGCCTCACCCAGGCAGGTGCTTTCTCAGGAATAGTGGGAGGAAGGGGCTGATCAGATTAGTCCGATTTCCATGGTCTTTGGTGTCAAAAGAAAGTCAAAATGGGAGGGCCACAGCAGAGCAGTTAAGAGTTTTCCCTTAGCCCTAGCCGGTTTGGCTCAGTGGATAGAGCGTTGGCCTGCGGACTGCAGGGTCCCAGGTTCAATTCCAGTCAAAGGCACATGCCTGGGTTGTGGGCTTGATCCCCAGTAGGGGGTCTGCAGGAGGCAACCGACCAATGAGTCTCTCTCATCGTTGATGTTTCTATCTCTTGATTTCCTTTCTGAAATCAATAAAAATATATTTTAAAAATTATTTTTTAAAAAGAGTTTTCCTTTGGTGTGAGTGCTGGAAGAAGTAGGTGGGGTGGTGGGGAGGTGGGCAGGTGAAGTTCCTAAGTGGGGAGCCTTAGTGTCCCCCACTCTTGCACACCGGAGGGTCTTGAGAGGAAAGGGCCTATTCCACCCAGCACTGAGCCAGCTGCCACCTGTCAGCCATCCAAGCATTCCCCAGCGAACTGCCTCCTACTCCAGGATTTAGCTTCTCTCAGTAACCTCCGGGGCCCTTTTCTCCTGTAGTCTATGTTCCTGGCCTTGACCAGCACTCAAGGATATGGATAAGCCCTGGCCAGGGCATTCCAGACCCACCAAGCTCTGCAGGAAGGAAAAGAAGGTGCTCATTGTTGGTCCCCAAGGATGTTTGGTTTCAGGTGGCCCAGGCGTTTGATTTGACCTTGAAGAGGGCTTCCCACCCTCAGACCTCTTCCCCTGAGCCTACCCCTTAGCCAGGGCTCCCTTCACTTCCTCAAGACATGCATTGATCACCGTCCTCCCCAATTGCCGTTTGCTGGGAGGGGTGAGAAGGAGGGAGGGGTGAGAAAGGCAAGGCTTCTGGATCACAAGGAAGCAGAGCCTCTGGGACCCCTCAGACGGGGAGGACATCCTTCTCCCCGTCCCCCCTCCCCATTTCCCCTTTCTGTAGAGCAGCCTTAGCAATAAAGCAGGTGCTAGGGCTGGAGTCCCAGGGGCTCGTGTGGAATGTTTTGGGCTCAGCATCTCTGTTCATCTCCCAGCATCTCTGTCTGCTTTTTCCTTTGGATGAGCCATTCTTGTCCCACTGGCTTATGTCCTCTGCACGTGTTAAAACAGAAGTGACAGGAGCGTTAGACTTTGGCCTCCACCCTGCCCCAGTCCTCTGTGATGGGCCCACGTGAAGGTGGACTGAGGAGGGAAACCAGGCAGGATCTAGTCGGAACCAGAGCCCGGTCAGGGAGGAGCTGTCGAAGGCAGTTTGTGTTGGGGGATAGTGGAGGGGCCAAAGGCAAGAACAGGGAGGTAAGAACATGGATGTCATGGGGCTCGGGTCCCCTGCTCTCTTGCCTCTCCTCACTCCTTCAGCCTCATCACTTCTCTCTGCTCTGCTTTTCCACATGAAGTACAGAAATTCAGAAGGATGAACTGGGATGGAATCAGAGACCTTTGTTCTTGCCTTCTGCAGGGCAGAGGGAGCGTGGAATAGTGTGTTAATAATGGTGGGAAGGTCAAAGACTCTCAGGTTAGCTCAGAAACTCTCAGCTCAGAACACCTCCTAGATTTTAAATCAATGCCAGGTGTACAAACCAGGTCTACTCCTGTGGAGGGGAAGTTAGCAATATCTAACAAAGCAACATAAGCATTTACCCAGCAGTCCAACTTCTAGGAATTTATCCAGAAAAATGCACATTTGCAGTTACAAAATACATATGCACACGGTAATTCTTTGAGGCTTATTTGTAATCAGATAGGAAATCATTGGAAACTGCCCAATGCCCATCTCTAATAGACTGGTTGAGGGAACAACAGGACACCCATATAGTGGAGAACTATGAAGCCAAAAACAAGGAACAGGAAGGAGCCCTATGAACTTATATGATATCATTTTTAGGATGAGTTATTAAATGAAAAAAGCAAGATGCAAAAGAATGCATGTAGTATAACCCCTTTGGGTTGAGAAAGCAGCAGAAATACTTTTTTGCCAACATACATGTGCACACTCACGTACACACACCCACACACATACACACAGGAGAGACAAACCAGAAATTAATTAAAATGGTTACCCATATGGGGTGAGTGGGAACAAGGTAAAGAAGATAGGAATGGAAGTAACTGATTACTGATTACACCTTTTTAGGCAGTTTTTATTTTTTAAATATATATATATATATATATTTTTTTTTTTTTTCGATTTCAGAGAGGAAGGGAGAGGGAGAGAGAGAGAGAAACATCAGTGATGAGAGAGAATCATTGATCAGCTGCCTTAAAACCTGGGCATATACCCTGACTGGGAATCAAACCATAACCTCCTGGTTCATAGGTCACACTCAACCACTGAGCCACACCAGCCGGGCCAGGCAATTTTGATTTTTGAACCAGGTAAATATTTTACATATTCACAAATTAAATTAGATCCAAAGAAAGAAAAAACAAACACTAAAGCTAACCACACAGAGGCAATGAACTTAACTGTATGTCAACTTGATTACAAGAAAAGAAGTAATTCAAGTAATTTTTTAGTTTAATTTTTTAGTCCTGCCTCTCTAGCCTTAATAGAATATGTATTCCAAGGATAGAACTGGAGGAAAAAATCTTAAACTTTACTTTGTAGATCTGTTATTGGTCATGTCATTGATGTCATAAATTGGAAACTTTATCAAGTTTCCAATTTATGACATCAATCAAGTAACTATTGATGTTACTGGAAAGTAGGGTTTCACTGTGAAAAAAGAGAGACAAAAATATGGGCTGGGAAAGGTGGGGAAGAGCCCTGTGTTTCTCTATGTCTCCCCTCAGTCTGTCCACTGGGAGAGTATAGAAGCAAGAATGCACAGTAGCCTTGAACACACCTCATGCCCAGCCTTGCAATCCTAAGCACCACTGCCCAGAGACAGAAAGTGATGCTCCTTGGAGAAATGGCTGACTTCAGGTCTGGGATGGGGAAACTACAAGTAAGTCGTGTTATGTAGAAAGCTAGAGCATGCTCATGACAAACGGACATGGGAGTTGGCTTTAGGGGGCTCCCACTGCGCCAATTGGGGACACATTGAGCTTCAAAAAGAATAACATTAATAGACTGCAAGACACAGACTAAAAGATTCCATGTGTCTATTCTGACAGTTAAAATGGAGCAGGGAGGGAAAACTCTTAACAAATAAATGCCAGCTAATGCAATGTAGAAGTAATGACTGAATTTGAAATTTAACCAGTTTGCAGCCCCCGATATAATACTGACTCAGGCTAAGCTTACTCATGGGCGCTAATCCCGTTGAGAGCAAAGTTGGTCTCAGTGTATCACCTCGTGGATTACTTCTTACAAAAGGAAAAACCTTTCTTTACAGAGTCAGCGCTATCCACTTTAACCAAGTAACCAGACAGTGTTAGTGGGATCACCTGGCATTAATTCCTCTTGATATGCTAGAAGAATTCCAACCACATCACCCATGTTCTTGTCAAAATGTTTGTCCTGAATCTAATTATGAGGAAACAAAAGAAAAATCTAGATTGTGAGCCATTTTACATGACAATTGACTGAGATTTCAGGGAAGTAGATGTCATAAACACATTAAAATTGTGTTATGGGGAGAGGGTGAGGAGACAGAAACTGGTCTGGATTTAAAGAGGCTAAAGAGACATTATAGCCAAATGCATTGCATAAATCTTAATTGGATTGTGGGACACACACACACGGCCATAAAATACATCCTAGACACCTGGGAATTTTTCACATAGATATTAGGTAGCATGTAATTATTACATTTTTAATATGTGATCATGGTAATGATGGTGATTTTGAGGGAGACTGTCCATATTCTTGGAGAATATGCAAAAGTATCAGGAACTGCAAGTGATTTTCAAAAAAGGTGTGTGCGTGTGTGTGTGTGTGTGTGTGTGTGTGTGTACATGAAGAGAAAGCATACAAAATGTTAACAATTGCTGGATCAAAATGAAGGGTCTGAGTTGTTTATTGTACTACGTTTCCAATGTTTCAGGTTTTAAGTTTTCCTAACACTAAGTTGGGGAGAGAAGTCAATGTCAAGAAGGACTCCCACATTCCTAGACTCCTCTCACTCAGCCCCCAAACTCCTGGCCAGCTAAGCTCCCTGGGCCCCATGAGACACACACAGGGATGTACTGACAATGTGATTTCCCTCTGGGAGTCTTCCCTCTCACCCTCAGTGCTGCCAACACCAGGCTTTCCTTCCAGATGGGAAGCAGCTGGGCACAATGGGTGGGCCAGCTGGGCCCCGGGACACCAGTGGGAGCAGGCATTCTCCCCACCCCACCCCTACCTCCTCTATCCCATGGGCCAGCTGAGGAAGCCCGGGCACAGAGGGCCTCCAGAATCACTCCCCTTGTCTTTTGAGGAGGGGTCTCCCAAGGAATCCATCAGAGACATCCTTCCTGAATTCTGTAATTGAGCAGTTTGGTGAGAACCCAGCTGTGCCTGCCCCGATATTTCAAGCCTGGGTTAAGCAAGACCTAAAGACTCGCACATGGTGTGACCCACATCACCGTGCTGCCCCCACCCCCTCAGCCGGGCTCTGAAGAGAGCTCGTGTTTCCAGGACTGCTCATCTCTCTCTTTCTCCTCTCCCTGGCAACCCTGGGGCCAGACCTAGCGTGACTCAGGCTCTTTTCATGTAGGAGAGGGCTGGTATTGATCCTTTAGTCAATCCCCCTTCTGTCTAGCGAGGGAGCCTGAAAAAGTGGGAGCCAGGAAGCTGGAAGGGGGCAGACAGGGAGGGGCTTGTTCCCCGAGGCTGCCAGGACTGCCAGAGAGCACGGGACTGGGAGCTGGTGATCTGGGCTGCGGTGTGACCCAGACCCGGACAGTTGACGAAGAGGAGCTTGGACAACAGGCATTTCTCATTCAAGACTCTCCTTTTTCTACAAAGAGGCCGTACTCTCGGTGCCTAAACCACACCCTGTTGTCATAGATTCGAGCACCATCTAACAGCCTGTAGTTACGTTGCATCTTTCTACTGGAGATGGCCAAAGGAGGCCTGGGAGGGTCTGCCTTGTGGGCAGCCACCCCTGAGGTTTCAGGGCAGGACGTGCACTAATTACTCCCCATCTCACCGGCCCGGAAGTTCGACTGAGAAGTGCCTACTCGGTAGCTTCCGAGTCCACAACTCCACCATGTCCTGAGCCAGAAACAGGAAGATTGGCTGGAGATCCAGAGATCCCGGCCTTCAGCGTGCTCCCTGGCTCCTAGGGATCATGATTCCCAAATAGCCACTAGGTCCAGCCAGGTGCAGTTGCCCACATGCAACCACTTCTGACCCACTAAAGACAGCTGAATATGGTTCGACCTGATACTGATATGATCAGACACTGGGAACCAGGAGCCAGCCAATGCTAGGGGATGCAGAGAGAAGGTTTTCATCTGGACTGTGGGTTGGGCTTGGGGGGAAAAACATTGGGTAAAGTCTCCAGCTGCTGGGCCAGCCTGCCTTCCCTCTCTTGGCCCTGGAAGTAGACACGTGGGTGAAGCCCTCGTCCAGACTCTGGTTGAGAGCCCAGCATTAGCCTTCCTGGTCACTGGCCAGAGCTGCTGCCCGTGGGCAGAGAGGAGGGTGCTGTCCACTTGGAGTCTGCTGTCCGAGTGTCCTGGATGTCCCGCTTCATATTGTAGGAGCTGAGGATGGAGGAACCTGAGAAAGGAGGCAGTAGAAAATATCCATCCTGCTCTTCCCCCTGTCCAGTGGCGGACTAGAGCAGGGACCACCGTTCAGGCCTCATCTGGCACAGGGACACCTGAAGCTGGGAGCCAAGGGGTGGAGTGGGAGTGGGGGGAACCAGAATTTGGCAGCGCTCACCTGGAAGTTATCCTTGAAGGAGGCGCTGGCCAAACAGGATATGAATGAGAAGAGAGGACAGGTTTGATGGAGAAGAGGAGGGGAGGAGGGGGTTTGGAACAAGAGCTGTGCTGCTGCATCTGGTCGAGGATACTCGGCATCATGGGGAGTCAGATGCTCTGGCAGGTGAGGGAGGCTGTCTCCCTCCCACCCACATCGCCCACTGGACCACCTCGTCTTTGAGCCAGCACCGGTGTCTGGGGCAGGATGGCGTCTGGCCTCAGCAGCCTGCTTTCTGCCTGTGCCCTGGTGCTCATGGACCCCAGGGTGATATCTGGATGTTTCCTCCCCGCCGTGTGTAATGCAGCTTCCGTGGTGGGAGGCATCGTAGGGCGTTCTGTTAGGATGCTGGGACAGGTGCAGCTGCATCCAGACCTTGGTACCCAGGATGTTGGTCACCAGGCTCTGGGCTGGGTGCAGAGATTGGGGCACGGGGGTGTTCAGAGCATTTGAGATGGATCGAGTGGAAGAAATGGTCCAGTTTCCCTTTTTAGTGAGAAAACTGAAACCTAGAGAGCTGCCCAGCGACACCAGACTAGGCTAAGCCTGAGCCAGAGCTGGAGTGGGCCTGTGCGTGGGCCCCTGCCCCCATCAGGGTATCACTGTGTGGCCTAGATGATCGACAAACCTCCTCGGTCCCCAGTTTCTCCACCCACGTCCGAGGGAGACCCACTCCAGCCCCTGCAAGGATGCTGCGTGGCGTGAGGTTGTGTGCTGGAAGCACTTGGGAAGAAAGATGCTAGAAACCATAAGTTCTGAGCCGGCATTGTTGCTGCTATTATTAACAATTAAGGTCATTAGCACACGAGAAGATGCAGAGGAGAAACACTCCCGGCACCACCCTCATCCCTGAGTATCTCCCAGTGACCCTCTGCAGTCTGGCAGGGAGCCCTGAGCCAGAAAAGCAGAGACGTGAGAGGGTGCAGAAGTCGTGGGGAGGCCGGGCAGGACCTTCTTCCTGCCTGGGCACCCTTGCCCCTGCCCTTTCTCAGGTGTAGCTCCTCTGAAAGGTCAGAGGAGGTGTGGAGGGGAAGCTGACTCTGACCAATTTCTTCCTCAGCAGCTGACTAAGCCCGGGAGGCTGAGGAGCCCTGATTTGGGGGCTGAGAGTCAGCAGAGCGAGGTTGCGATCATGTGACAACACAGGCTGATTGTATTGTCAGGGCCAACCTGTCATTCATTCGCTTGCTCATTTGTTTATTCAACAAACATTGACGTGGATTCAAACTGCATGTCAGGCGCTGTGCTAGGCTTTGGGGAGACATGGTGTCCAGGAGGCAGGGAGCGGCTAAGAATGCCTGCTTTCAGCTGCAGGATGGGTGTGCTGAGCCTGGGGTGTGCTGCAGGCCCTGGCGGGAGCAGTGTTCAAAAAAACTTGCACTTGTGTCCCTGGAGAACACTTGAACCCTGACTTCAGGAATACAAGACCTTGGCTCCATACTCAGTGGAACTGGAGGGGCCTTGGAGACCACTGCAGGGTGGCCTGGTGGTGAGGGAAGGACTTGCCCTCGCCCTTGGCCAGAGCCAGGCTTCCCCCCGGGCAGGGGCCTGGTGCTGGTGCTGAAGCTGTGGGTGTTCAGCTAGTCTGGTATATCTTTCCCTGGGGTGGCCCCCAGTGTTACCTGATTTGGACATCCTCCCCCCTGCTTATATTTTGGGGCCTCTGAGTCTGCTGGGATACCCAGGAAGGATCTGAATGGGACCTTGGAATGAAACTCTGTTTCTCTTTTAATCCTTACTTCTTTTTTAAAATATATATATATATTTTTTATTGATTTTCCACAGAGAGGAAGAAAGAGGGATAGAGAGCTAGAAACGTCGATGAGAGAGAAACATCAACCAACTGCCTCTTGCACACCCCCTACCGGGGATGTGCCCGCAACCAATGTACGTGCCCTTGACCGGAATCGAACCTGGGACCTTTCAGTCTGCAGACCGACACTCTATCCACTGAGCCAACCAGTTTCGGCTAATCCTTACTTCTTATGTTGGCCCCTTGCCCTACGTTCCAGAGGCAGTGTAGTATTACAGGATAAAAGAGTGGACTTAGATTTGGTTGGTACATATACACACTTTTATTGAGCCTCAGTTTCCCCATCTATAAAATGTGTATAATATCACCTTCCACTATGTACCCTATGGAGTGTCCTGACAGACAATGAATGCTGACATGTTAGGTCTGTGTGCTGCCCTAGGTCTCACGCCAGGCCCTTCTCTTCACTGCCCAGCCCCAGCCCTCCCCACCCACTCCAGAGCCTGCTCTTACCGTGTCTTCCCTCCTCCCCTAGATCAAGGCCTGCAACGATAGTTGTTGCATCTTAAATGATAATAACCACCGTGTGATTGTCTGAGCTAACTAACATTCATTAATTATGCGCTAGGTATTAGATTTGGATTTCTCATTTAATATTCTTAGGAAATAATGAAGTCAACGCTAGTGTTGTCTTCATCTTACAGGTTAGTAAAGATGTTCATAAAGCATCAGGCTGAGGGCCTACCCTGCTCCAGCCCATCTATGGATTTCCGCTTTCCATTGCTAAGTGACTGACTGCTTGCCAAGAGAAGGGAGCGATTCAACAGCATTTATTGAGTGTCGATTAACTAATTGCCAGCTGCTTTCAAATTGTGTCACAACAACCACCTTCTGAGGCAGGTACAGGAATTGTCTTGGAGATGAGCTGGTTGTAAGAACAGAAACCCACTCAGAGACGTGAAATTAAAGGGGGCTGGACTGGAAGGTCACAGAGACCCATCCCAGGAGGGTGGGAAGCACAGTCCCTGTGTGGACTGTGCCATCTGCAGAGCCACAAAGACTCTCCCTTTCGCTGTCCCCATATCCACGTGTGAGCACCCATTGTGGTTAACCAAGCCGCCAGTTCAGTGGCCAAGATCATATGATCTTCACGCTTACCTCTCCAGAGTAAGTTAACTCAGCCTGTCCATCCGAATGCCAGGAGATGCTGGTTCCAGCAAGGTCCCATGTGCGCCCTGCTGTCTGTGGCCTGCTGCGGGAGGTGGGGGGAGGGAGAGAGGAGGGTAGGTCTATCCCTTCATCAGGGCCTATGGTGGGAGCAGGTGTTTCTAGGGGAGAAATTCCTTGATCTCAAGTGGATTCAAATCCAAGTATGCTCTTCACTGCACCTGACTCTCTAAGATATCATGGAGATGGTGCCCTGGTTGCAGAAATAAGAGGCCATGTGAGTATGTGGGTTTAGTGGGCTTGGCAAATAGGTTACCATTTTGAACCCTGCTCTATGCCAGGCATTTTATATGCGTTATCTGTAATCATCATAAATCCCTACAATACGTTATTGTCTGTGCTTTACAGATAAGAAAGCTAACATTCAGGGAGTTAAGTCGCTTGCCCAGAGGTCATCTGGCTGGTTAGGGTTGGTTATTTGACCCAGGCCTTCTCTGACACTAAGTCCATGCTCTTTCTTTAAAAAAAAAAAAAAAGAAAGAAAGAAAGAAAGAAAAGAAAAGAAAAGAAAAGCCTTCCCAATCCCAGCCGCATGGCTTCCTGTCACAGCACAGATTTGGGAGGGTCAGTGGAACTGAGTTCCAATCTGCCTGGCCAGCTCTATGACCCTGGACAACTTACTTAACCTCAGAGACTCCACGTTTTCTGGGAAATCAGGATAATACCTGAATATCAAGGGTGATGCATGTCCCAAGGGCTGGGCCCATTGTAAGTGTTGGTTAAATTTTTATTTTTCCTCTTCCATCCTTCCATTTCTCTTTTCCTGCTCCATGGATGTTGGCACAAACCTGCCCACCTCCTCTCTGCTCGCCTTTGGCTTGACACCTTCATCAGAGGGTTATCATCTCTCATCCCCCAGTACCAGAAAGGCCCAGGAGCCCCCGCCAGCTGCAGAGGGCCTGCCTGGGACTCCGTCATCCCCACGTGACAGGCTGTCCTCAGTGCCAGCTCCGGGACTGTGCTTGATGCTTGTGCAACGAGAGTCCCGGCAAGATAAGGCAGAGTGGCAGGTGCGGAGCTGCACCCACCGCGCCTTGTTTGTTCCTGCCCTGCATTCCTCTCCCAGGAGCAGATGCTGTAAGAGCCTCTGCTGGGAAGGGACGTTTCTTGTTGATGGGGAAAACCGGGCTGGGTGACTGAGCGCCACTTGCTTATGGAACTGGGGCCCGACGATGCGATCACTCTTTGGTCCCCAAGAGGAGCCACCAGCTGTCAGAATGGAGCAGGCTGCTGGACACACAGCCAGGGGCATCCCAGCCTGGGACTTCCCCTCTCCCCAGCGTACACCCACACAGAAATCTTAGGAGCAACTTGGCCAAGGCAATGCACGAATCGGAACTTGCCTTCCGTGGAAGGGGCTTGGCATTGAGTGGCTGGGTTGGGTCCCTGTTCTTGCTCCTGCTCCCCCATCGCCTAAATGCTCCAGGCTCTCTTGGGGGCGCGGGGGGGGGGATTCTCCAGCCCCCTTGCAGTTTCTCAGGGATGGGAGGTGCTTTAAGAGGAAGTGAGGGCGTGGCGGTGAGCTGAGAGCGCTGTGAGCAGGCCTTGAGGCAGCAGGGTCAATGACGATGTGTCAACTGGCGAGTTCTGGCTGTGGCATCAGCCCAGCCCACTCACAGCCTGTGAGCTCCTTGAAAGGAGAAGTGGTGCCTCCGTCATCTCTGCCTACCCGGTGTTCAGCACAGTCCTGGGTTCTTAGAGTGGTCATCCAGAAGCGATGGGTGGGTGGGTGGATGGATGGATGGATGGATGGATGGATGGATGGATGGATGGATGGATGAGTGGATGGATGGATGGATGGATGGATGGATGGATGGATGGATGGATGAGTGGGTGGGTGGATGGATGGATGGATGGATGGATGGATGGATAACAATAAGCAGATAGAAATTTTTCTTTAACTAGAGAGCAGAGCACAGCAAGGTTTACCTTTTCCTTTCCCAGGGTCACCGTCCCTGTTCAGCCTTCCATCGCCTCACGCCTGAGTAAGTGCAAAGGCAATCTAGAAACAGGCAGGTGGCCTGGGGGAATGAGCTCTTGCTTGGCAGGTGAGGGGCCTGGGATTTGAACCATTTATCACTTTGGGGAAATCACTGAACCTTTCTGGACTCCAGGTTGTTCGTGTTTAAAGTGAATACGTTGGCCTAAATGTACTTCAAGGACATTCCAACTCTCAAGTTCTCCGCCTCCTCCTCCTAGCCAAGCAGCCCTGCAGATTAATTACAGTTGGTATAAAATTTCACATAGAAATCCAAATTGCTTCTTCTCACAAACCAGAGGCTCCGACAGAACCAGCCTGCCTTTCCCCGGGGCGGTGGTCAGTAGGGACTGTCCATGCCGCTCCCTCAGACCGGCCTGTGCTTTCCAGCTTGCCGCAGACTCCTCCCCTCCCTGACACACAGCGCTCAGCCTGCTTTGCTTGTATTTGTGCCTGTCTGGTCCCAGTAGGCATCTGAATTTGCAAACCGAGGATGGAAACAAATAAAACTCCTAAGAGTGAAGGCAAGGGCACTTGGGCAGCAGATGCTGTCTTCCTGGGACGTTGGTGACTGGGTTGTATGGTCAGGGCCCCGGGAGACTTTGCTTAAGGACTTGGCCTCCCAAGAACTGTTGAGCCCTTGACTGAGGGCTGTCCCCCTTCACCCACCGCCCCCTCCCTGGGCCCCCTGAGAGCTTGGGAGGCTCCCTGGCGCCGCCTCTGGGTGACTGCGTGGGCACTGCTTAGAGGTGGGGAGAGGGCTGGGGCTCTATGGTGGGACTTTGGCAACAGTGCCAATTCCCCTTTCACTTCTTTCTTTCGTCCACCCTCATCTCGTGGCACCTGTTGCTGTCAACAGCTGCGCTTCGGAGCTCCCTGCCTGCCATCCCAGTGCCCCCTGTCTCCCGGAGCTCACCTGTGCCCCGTTTAAGTCAGAGCTGTTTCCCACTCAGCTCCCTGGCAGTTCAGCCGTCATCCCCTGGCTACCCCTCTGTCTTTTCATACCTTCTGGGTTGTGTACTTTTTTTTTTTTTTTGAGGGTTGGAGGAACTGGTTCTTTGTTTTAAAAGGTCACTTGTGAATTTTCAGTATCAAAACAGTCGCACTATTGGTTTCTCTTTCTCCCATATGGCCCCCAACGAGACCGCACCAAAGGAGAGTTTGCTTTAAGCTGATCAGCTGCAGGATGCACACCTCACAGGCCTCACAGAAACCTCACCAGAAAGAGGGTCTTGAGTAGGGAAAGGGGACCTGTGAAGGTCAGCACATTGCCAGCCCAGACAAGCGAGCCTCACAGCCAGAGAGGGTGGCCAGCGCGCCCCAACCCCAGCGAGGCAAAGTTTCAAAATAATGCGAAATGTGAAAACAGCTTTGTCCACGTGTCCATAAACTATTCAGGATTTCTCCAGCACCAACTGGTGTATCTTTTTCTTAGGCTTGTTTTGTATCGTTTATTCTGGGGTCTGAGCTAGCGCTGGGATTTTTTTTTCCTTCCAAGAGCCTCTCTGTTTTCTTTTATTGGCCTGGCATTTCTCCTCGTGTGACACCCTCCCCTTGTCGTGGCTTCCTTCTCACACAGACATTGACACCCAAACTCCAGTTTACATTGTGATGGTTCTTTTTCAATTAAAAATAATTTTTTTTTTCAGTTACAGTTTGCATTCAGTATTATTTTGTGTTTGTCTCAGGTGTGTAGCCTCGTGGTTAGACAATCATATGCTTTTACAAAGAGTTCCCCCTGGTATGCCCGGTCCCCACCTGGCACCAGACACAGTTACCACAATATCACTGACTGTCTTTCCTATCCTACACCCCATGACTACTGTGTCACTACCAGTCTGGACTTCTCAATTCCTTCCCCTTTTTCACCTGGCCCCCCCCACTCCCTTTCCCCTCTGCCAGTCATCAGTCTGTTCCTGGAGTCTGTTTCTATTTCGTTTGCTTGCTTACATTGTTCTTTAGGTTCCACATATAAGTGAAATCATACGGCATTCGTCTTTCTCTGACTGTTTTCATTTAGCGCGATACTCTCTAGGTCCATCCAGGCTTTTTCGGTCAATCCATTTGGATGGTTCTTGTCCCGGTCACTTCCAGAGACATGGCATGGCTTTTGGTGTTTCCCCGGTATTCTTTCATCTAAGCCAGGGGTGGAGAGCGTCGGGCCTGCGGGCCCTGTAAGGCCCACGAAATCATTTGGTCTGGCCCTGCCAAGGCACTAGGGGTGAGTTAAATTAAACGTTTGACCAAATATAGCAGGCTAATTTTTTTTTCATTTTTCATTTTATTGTTGTTATAGCAGGCTTTTAAGTTGATAGTTTTGTATGGCCCGTGAATGATGTTATAAAAATCCAAATGGCCCTTGGTAGAAAAAGGTTCCCCACCCTTGATCTAAATGGTGGGTTTTGAGCTAGGCAGGTCTTCAGTGTTTTTCCTGAGTGTAAAGCAAAGTGTAAAAACAAATCGCTAGCATTTACTGAGCACTTACTATCTATCAGGCACCATGCCAAGGGCTGACATTCCATGACCTCATTTCCTCCATAAGACAGCTCTGTGTCATTCCTGGTCTTTCCCAGAGAAGAAAGTGAGGTTCAGAGAGTGGAAATCTTTTATCCAGGGATCCGCGGCTACTAAGCGGGGAATGTGGTATTCAAACCATGTCTCTTAAACTCAAGTCTGAACTCTGTTCCTTTCATACAAGATCTTTCTAGAATTTTTGGAAAATTCAGAAAAACATAAAGGAAAAAAAATAAGATTTCTATAAGTCCAGAGATAACAACATTTTGGTATGCTCCACTTTATTCTCTTACTAGAGGCCCCATGCACGAAATTCGTGCAAGAGTAGGCCTTCCTTCCCCCGGCTTCCAGCACCGGCTTCCCTCTGGCACCCAGGACCCGGGCTTCCCTCGCAGCCCTGGCTTTGTCCAGAAGGTCGTCCGGAAGGATGTCTGGTCTAATTAGCACATTACACTTTTATTGTTATAGATTTTACTTTTTTAAAATGTAGTTTTGTTTTTTGTGTGTTTTTTTTTATTGATTTTGAGAGAGAAAGAAAGGGAGAGGGATAGAGACATTGATTAGAGAGGAACGTCATCCATCAGCTGCCTCCTGCATGCACCCTTACTAGGGATCAAGCCCACAACCCAGGCATGTGCCCTGACTAGAAATCGATCCTGCAACCTTTTGGTTCCTGGGTGGATGCTCAATCACTGAGCCATACCAGCCGGGTCCCTTTTATTCTTTTATATGTTATGAGTATATTCATGTTTCAATAACTTGTAAACACATTAAATATTGAATTGTTTTTAAATTTTATTTGTTGATTTTAGAAAGAGAGGAAGAGGGGGAGAGAAATATTGATTTGTTGTTTATCTTATTTATGCATTCATTGATTGATTCCTGAGCTACCCAGTGAGGGCAAATATTGAATTTTTTTATTCAGATTTTTTTCTAACCAATACTATATCGTGAGAGTTTTCCTACATCATAAGGAATCGGCCACCAGTCAGTCCCAAATATGGTTATGGAATCCAATAATAGCAGACAACCAGAGATGAAAGGTTAATGTGATTTTAGAAGGGAAATAATGGTACTGAAGCCTGCAGCTTTTGCCATGAAAGGGGACTGTCTGGAGCTAGCCTGGGTGGAGCACTGAGGTCTGAGTGTGGGGTGAAGAGATCAGAGAAGGGAGAGAGAGCTTGGAGCTCTTGAACTGCCTTTAAGAAGTCCCTTCCCTTCCTTTGTGTGTCTGGATCCCACATGAAGGTGCAGGCCAGCCTGTGTTTGAAGTGAGAGTTAAAATGCAAAGTGGCTTTTACACGGACTCAGCTAAGGGCCAGGCTTTCTGGAAGCCGTGGAACACCCTAAATCAATCCCCTATAAATCTGTGAGTAGAGTTACTCATTAGAGCAGATCCACCGGATGTCAGAGAGGCTGGCTCCTGCTGGGATTGTTAGAGAGAACCAGGACGCTTTCCTGCCTTTGTTCTCCGGGATGTGTATGTGTGAAAGAGACAGAGCATATTTCTTAAGAAAATATACTTTTTAAGGTGAGCTCTCCATCTGGGGAGCACTCCTACACCTTTCCCCGTTTCTTCCCCCACAGTCAGGAGGGCATCCCCTAAACTCTCAGGGACCCCACTAGATTTGCAACCAGGGGAACAATGGGTGGCGGCAGCTCGTCCTGGGCTAACCCCCTCCCCACACCCCTATCCCCGAACCTGTCTCCAAATCCCCCTTTTCTCTGCCTCTCCAGTGAGCTAAAGCAGCCTTGCCTTGGCTTGTTTCTTTCCTGTAACATTTCTAGGGAACCAAAGCGGCCCCACCGAGGTCTCTCCTGTTGCTTCTTCTATGCTAAGCCCTTCCTTGTTTCAGTGTCCCCAGCTTTAATAAATGTACCTTCAAAATAAAAAAAAATAAAAGGTACTTTAAAAAATGATCAAGAATAAAAGCAGGGAGGCACAGAGAGGGAAAAAGAAAGTTAGCAAATATAGAGCTGGGGGCAAAGACAGGGCCCAGCGTGTATGACAGGGACAGGGGTCCCGTGTTAGTGGTAGGTGACTCAGCACCCTTAGCAGTCAGGATGCTCTGGAATGACACTCTGAGGTGCCAGCCTCTTGGCAACTGCACCAGGCAACTCTCATACATTCGAGAGTGAGTGCTGTTGGCCTCCATCAGATACTGGCTTGTCCGAAGAATGTTGGCACTTGCTCAGTGCAGGCTCCAGGGCTGGAACACAAAGTCTTGGGTTCACCCATGAGCTGGTACTACCTCGTGGGTGACTCTGGGAAGCTTTCCACCACTCGGTGCCCACAGTCTGTCCCCCTGGTTTCACCCCTGCACCTCCCTCCTTTCTAGAGAGGACTCACCCCTGCACCTCCCTCCTTGCTGGGCCATCTCAGAGAGATAAATGAGAATAGTGCAGCGAGATCCTTTGAATGTATGACTACAGAGGATTCTTCATTATCACATTGGTTCCCTAGAAGCTCCTGAGACAAGTCAAGAAGAGAACAGAGTGTTATTGTTGCACGTGTCACTTAACTGTCACACGTCAGCCTTTTCACGCCTTAAAATACCAAATAATATCATCTTGACTGCCTTTCAGTATTTTTACAAGAACCGCATGGGATAATGGATACGAAAGTGCTTGAGCCCGGCTGGGTACCTCCGTTGGTGAGAGCATCGCCCCAATAAGCCAAGGTTGTGGGCTTACAAGAATCAACCAGTCAGTGCACAAATAAGTGGATCGACAAATCAGTGTTTCTCTTTCTGTGTGTCTCTCCCTCCTTCTCTCTAAAAGTCAATCAATCAACCAATAGTTTTTAGAAAGAGAAAGGACTTTGTATACCATAGAGTGCCTACACGTATGTAGATTGTGACGTATGAAGATTTCTCAGTGGGGAAGTCCCTGCTCACGCCCCTGGCTCCTCTGAGAACTGGAAAGCCATTGCTCCAGCCCATGTGAAAGTCCGCCCTCGCTGTTGGGTAGGATGAGTTTTTGAGTCTCAGGAAGTGAATGACTTGTTCAAAGTGGGTGAAAGATTTGGGTGTCTCTAGGCATTAAGAAGAGCCCCTTGCCTTAGCCGGTTTGGCTTGGTAGATAGAGCATCGGGCTGTGGACTGAAGGGTCCCGGGTTCGATTCCGGTCCAGGGTACATGCCTGGGTTGCAGACTCAGTCCCCAGTAGGGGCTGTGCAGGAGGCAGCCAATCAATGTTGCTCTCTCTATGCTAAGCATCATTGATGCTTCTCTCTCTCCCTCCCTCTCCCTTCCTCTCTAAAATCAATTTTAAAAAAATACTTTTTGAAAAAAAGAAGAGCCCCTTAATCGAGTTGCACTCTTGACCGGGCCACTAGGTGTGACCTTGTGCAAGTCCCTTAGCCTCTGAGCTTCACTTTCCTCGTTTGTCATTTGTTTCCAACCACAAAGGATTATTAGGATAATCTATTCTAGTGGAGTCCAAATGGAAGTGTTGGGGGGAGGGGGGGTTAAAAGCACCATATAACAGAGGACAGTGTTAGGGCTCCCTGGTGTCCCTGGGGATGCTGAGAGGAGCCAAGGTTTGGTGACGGCTAGAAGCCCTAGACCTGGCAGGGGCCGTCACCCAGCGCCCTCCGCTTTACAGAGCAGACCAATGGAGGCCAAGGAAGCCACAAGGTTGGTCCCTCACGGGGGACCTGACCAATCCTCCCCCTCTATTCCAGGAGTCAGGTTCCCCACATGCCTAGTGGAGAGCCCTCCAGTTTGCCACCCTGTCCCCCCAGCCCTGCAGAGCGAGGACCGATGAGATCCCCGCCTGTACGTGCTGTGACATCCTGCGTTAGAGCGGACCACCGGATGTGAACAGCGGCTTTCACCCTCACATCCCCGAGTCACCCCCGTTTTTGTCCCTGGTCTCTGATCTTTTGTTAGGGGGCGAGTCCTTGGGGCGGGGAGGAACCTGCGGGGCGGGGCTGAGCCCTGGAACCGGGTTTTGCTCCGGGTGTGGGAGCCAGGTGAAGGGCGGGGTGAGAGCTGGGCGGGTCGGGCCTTCGAGGCTGCCGAGGAGATTCCTCCCCGGGGTGCGGCGGGGAGGACGGGTCCGGGGAGGGAGGAGGGAGGGCGGGCGGCTTGGCTGCTGGACCGATTGAGTCACGGCCCTCCCGTGAGTAATCCCCGGCTGGCGGGGCAGCGCCGCCCGTGGCCGCCCACGGAGGGCTGAGGGGTGCGGAGCCGCCTGCGGGGGGGTGGGGGGGGCGCTGAGGGGTACGGAGCGGCCTGGGGGGGGGGGGTGCTGAGGAATGTGGGGCCGCCTGCAGGGGGTGGGGGCTGAGGGGTGTGGAGCCGCCTGCAGGGGGACAGAGGGGGGCTGAGGGGTGCAGGGCCCCCTGCGGGAGGGCTGAGGCTGGGGCTGAGGACCTGCAGCTGCATCGGGCGGGGCGGGCCGGGACGTGGGGGGCGGCGGAGGGGGGGGGGGGCGCCTGCAGGTCTCAGCCTGCAGGGAGCTCCGCTGCGGGGCTGGAGGGGGGAAGCTGGAGATCGAGGCCCAGGGGGACTCCCCAAGGGCGGGAGGCTTGCTCGCCGTCACGGGCCTTCCCCGCCCAGAGCTCCCAGTTTGGGGCGGAGCGGGGGAGGTGGGAGAGACGGGGAGGTTGGTGTCGGTTTTAGGGCCCAGGAAGTCGCGATGGGAAGGGGTGTTGTCCTCCGGATGCTAGAGGCCTGTGTCCCGGGTGCTGACGCCCTGAGTTTCCCTCCGAGGTGAAATGCGATGCCTCTCTTCTGCCTCCCTTGGCTCGCCCCCCCCCCAAAATAAGTTGGAGACCAAGCAGCTGCCAAGCTTCCCCACCTCTTTGTGTACTGCTCCCCGTTTCCCTTCCTCCCCCTCTCCCTCCACCGCAGCCTTAGAAGAAGAATTTCTAAGTAATTGGTGTTTTTTTATGAGGCTGATACGGTCAGCACAGTATATTGACTATGTATTAAATGGCAGTTTTGGACCATGAAGCTGACAGATGGTCTCACCTAAGAGAGTCTTGCTAACTTTTGGTAGATCCATGGCTGTCTTTGATCGTGCTGATTACTAAGTGTTGCTGGAGGAAATAGTGGAATCTTCTCTCTCTCTCTCTCTCTCTCTCTCTCTCTCTCTCTCTCTCTCTCCTCTCTCATCTCTATCTTTATCTCTTTCTTCCCTTTATTTGATTTCTCAGGTGCAGTTCATATACTTCAGTAGCCTAATGAAGACACTCAAACCCACTCCCTATGCCAAAAAGTGAGGTCACTACCATCACTTGCACCCACCTCTGTGCCCTTTCTGTCCTGTCCCCTCACCTCTTCACCCGACATAGCCACCACCGTCCTGAATGTTGTGATTATCCCTCTCTCGATAAACATGTTCACCTACACAAATACTTCACTTCGTTTCGCTTTATATTCTGTATTAAAAAGGTGTACCATGCAGAGTCTTCTGGGGGTTTGCTTATTTTCATTCAATATTATAATACTAAGATGTACGCCTCCCTCTTGAGTGAGGAACGGAGTACTTTGGAATAACATCCTGAGGCTCATTCCTTGTCACTGCTGTCGGCTGTGCCATGGGTGAGGCCAGCAGCCTTCTTCACCGCTTTGAAGAGCACCGTCACACAGCTCCTGGCCATGGCTCCTGGTGCGCATGTGCAACTTTCTCCTGGGTGGTGAGCTCCAAGAGAATTGCTAGGTCTTGGGATACAAATATTCAAATGTACATGGTAGTGATGGGTTGTTTCCAATACATTTGAAGTAGTTTAGCCCTTCCCAGTGAAGTGTAAGAGACACTCTTGACCCACACCCTCTCAAGGACGTGGTGTTGACAAACTTTTTCATTTTTGCCAGAATGGTGTATGTGGTCTTGGTTTGTATTTCCCCGGTTACCAGTGAAGTTGAGGAGCAGAAATAACATTCCACAGACCAGAGCCACAAAAATTGCAGATATTGGAGTGGTTGTAACCCACAACCCTTCGGTGCAGGGGCCATCAGTTTAACCACTGGGCCACACCGGCCAGGGTGGAGTGTTTGTATGTAGGAAATTTAAAATATATATTGACTACGTTAAAAGAAATAAGAGGATAATAAAAGAATGGTGAAGGGAAACAAAGATATCGCTTATGTCTCAGATGTCCAGAGAGAACTAGAAATGAAAGAAATACAGTGAAGCAAATTTAAAATATTGGTGAAAAGGTATAGTGTAATTAAAGGTGACGACAGCATTAGTGAATTGGAAGATATTTCTGGAGAAATTATATAGAAGACGGAAGAGAAGAAGATGGAAAAATGTGGAAGAGGTATAGAGGCATAGAAAAGAGAGCAGGAGTTGGCAAATTGTTTTCTGTAAATGGTCAGCTAGCAAATATTTTAGGCTTTATGGCCCATATGGTCTCTGTCATAACTACTCAACTCTCCTATTGTAGTATGAGATTAGCCTGGGTGCTAATAAAAACTATATATTTACAACACCAGACAGCAGGCCACATTTGTTATACAGTTTGCCCACTTCCAGAATAGAGTAAGAAGGTCCCTATTTGCATTAAACTAATGTTCCATAAGGAGATAATACAGAGAATAGGAGTATGACAATAACGAAGAAGCAATGGTCAAGAGTTGACTAAATACAATTATTATATTTATGAGGCCTAATGAATCGCATGAAGAAGAAATAAACTTCACCCCTAGAAACGTCATAATGAAACTATAGAACACCAAGGATAAATAATTTCAAAGTAAACTAAAAAGTAAATTGCCTTCAAGGGGATAAAATTAGAATGACAACTGATTTCTCTAGCTCAATAATAAAAGCCAGAAGATTGTGAAATAATGGATATGAAAAGTGCTTTGAGCCAAGACAATAACTGCTAACAAGGAATTCTATTATCAGTGGAAATCTTCCAAGAATGAGGGCAAAAGTAAGGGGGGATGGGGGGGAATGGGGATAAGGACAAAAAGAGGTTTCCACTAAAGGAAATAGTTCGAGAAAAAACAGTACCTAAAAGAAACATCTAAGATTCAGGAAGGAATGGGCAAAGGAAATTGTTAGCGTGGTGATAAGTCTAACTAATAACGATAGCAAAGGAAATAAAGGTAACAATGTCTAACTTATAGGGATAAGATGAAGCTATAATTAATAAAGTGAATCTCTCGTAACAATAGCATGTCAGTTGGAAAGTTTGTGATTGGAGTCTGAATGGTGTAAGGCCCTAGTATGGTTTGGGAAGAGGTTAAAGATGTTAGGTTTCCAGGCTTACACTAAAAAACTAGGAATAATGCAACTTCCAGACTACAAGAGGGGAGGAAAATCAAAAGAAAGAAGAGAAAAAAGGAAATGTGAAGACAGTAGGAAATGTGGCAGTTAAAAAATGAAGGCTGTGATCTAGAAGCAAATAATAAATGTTACCATTTTTTGAGTAGCTACCGTGTTAGTCATTTCGAGGCATTCATAGTCATAATTTCATGCAAAAAAAGGCAAGAGTGTCTGGCACAAAATGGGTATACAATTGTAGTTTCATTATGACTGTACTTTGGGGCGTAAACCAAGGACTGGAACTTAGTAGGTACTCATGTGTTAAAGAGAGAATTAAGTGGTAGTGATTCTTATCCAAGGGTGAGCAAACTGAAGTTCTGAGAAGCAGCATGGCGGGAAGAAAAGCCTCAGACAGTGTGAATATGAAACTTGCCTCTTAGAAATGTGGTGGTGCTGAGCACAACATGCTCTTCTGTAACCGTAAGTCAGAGTGCTTGTCAGGTAAAAATGTTCCTTAACTGCTAGGCATTCACTAAATCAACGGTCGGCAAACTGCGTGGCTCGTGAGCCGAGGTTTGTCACTCTGCTGACTAATAAGGTTGCCCACCACTGACCTAGACTCTCAATTCCAATAATTTCAGGCTGTTGTTGTTCCTGTGATTAAGCCCAACTGATAGATGTTATTGGCAGGGAACTTTTTCACAGTCACAGGACCTGGATTTCAGGTATTTGGGATTCAACCAAAGCTACTTTCCCCTCTACCATGGGGTAGACCGGCCTGCTCTCTAAGGCAGAAGTAGCATGTGATGGATGAGCACGTGAGCTTTGGAGTCAGGCAGACCTGGGTTCGTGGCCCAGCTTGGTCACTAGTTAACTCTGGGACCTGGGGCCTTAGTTTCTCCAACTGTTGAAACGGAATCAAAAGAGCTGTCACAAGAGGTGATGGTAGGATTGCAAGAATGTGTGCCCATCATTTTGGTGGTGGCCACAAATTAGGTCCTAATTTATCTTATTAATTTTTAATACGTTTTTAATGATTTGAGAGAGAAACATCAATGTAGGAAAGATTGATTGGCTGCCCCCTGCATGCCTCCTACTGGGAATCAAGCCTGGAAACCAGGACGAGCCAGTGACCTCTCTATGCATGGGACGACTTTCAACCAACTGAGCTGCACTGACCAGGGCTAGGCCCCAGTTTAGTACAGACCAGACATACCTTGGGGACATCATGGGTCCAGTTCCAGACCACCACCAAAAAAAAAAAAAAGTGTCATCGTCTTCTTGCTGGTGGAGGGTCTTGCCTTCAACTTGTAAAAAATGCAACGTCTGTGAGGCCCAATAAGATGAGGTTTGCCTGTATAAGGAAGAGTAAGAGCTAATGTGTAGGCTCTTAGGTAACAGTAAGAAGAAATGGTTTCTAACGTTGGAAAAGAGATTCGTCTAGATGACCTTCAGTCTCTTCCAACCTTGAGGTGTTCCTTTCTTATGGAAACAGAACGAGGGGAGTAGGGCTGTATCTGCTCACCCACAGTCTGACTGATGGCAGGTGCCCGGTGGCAGGGACTGACGGATCGCGTTATATATTATAATAGCCACAGCGCTTCCATTGGAATCTTCCCGTGTAGCAGCACTGTGTGCCTGTACACGGGTTCATTGTCTGAAATATTTCAAATGGGGACGCTGTTGTTATCCCAAATTTATCAGTGCCCAAGCTAAAGAACAGAGACATGGACTCGCTTTTCCAAGGTCAAACAGGTAGTGATGGTGGATCGGGACTTGGGTTCATGAGCTCACAGAGCCTGTGCTCTCGGTCACTGCGTTGTGCTTTAGAGGTGACCTGGTCCCTGAGAAAAGGAGTTCTCGTTTCTGGAAAGCACTTTAAGGCGGTCTTACAGAAAAAGGTGTCCTGGCTCTGCTTTTTACTGTGCGGCTCTAGACAAAGCGTTTAACCAATTTTCTTTTCTACAAAATGGGGACAGTATTACCCATTTCCCAAGTTTGTTGGGAGGATCAAATGAAATAGTAGTTGAGGTATTCAAAAAGACCATAGACTCTGTATTTCTGGAAGGCCTCGGCGGCATCAGCCCTAAGCAGACACCTGTGTGCTCTGAGCTGATGCTGGGGTGACTTTCCGAGAGTACGGAGACAGAAGCTGACTTTCCCTGCTCCTTGAAAAGATGACTTGCCCGTTGTTCTCAACACCTTCCCACTCCCGTCACCCCCTATACACAGAGCAGGGTCTTCCGAAGCCCCGTGCATTTCCCTCCCCATGGCTTTGCCATGCAACCTTGCCAGGGAGCTGTCTGATGTGCCCCTGTGGGCTCTCAGGCCTGGGCAGGTCAGAGGTCACTGTCTGGGGTAAGTGACCTCTATCCCACGGGGCTTCCACCCCCAATAGAAGGAGGTCCTGAGCGCCTGGTGACAGTGGGAGCGAGGCTCCCAGCCCTGGGTTTATTTCTGCTCTTCCCTTCCCCACTCTCCTCCCATCTCTATGTCAGCACTCTTCTGTTTGCTTTCCTGTTTTCTTCTTTTAAAAAAATATTTTTATGGCGGTGAATGGCTTTAACTACATTCACATGCTTGTGCTACCATCACTACGATCCATCACAGAACTTTTTCGTCACCCCAAATAGAAACCGAACCCATTGAACAATATCCCCACCTTGTACCTTCCCCCCCAATCCCTGGCAGCCTCTACTCTGCTTCCCGTCCTTGTGGATTTGTGCCTAGAGTAGGCACTTCATCTATGTGGAATCATACAATATCGGCCCTTTTGTTTCTGGCTTCTTTCATTTAGCATACCGTTTTTCTTTTTGTTTGTTTGTTTTCTTTTTTTAACTTAATTTTATTTAAAATTGTTTAACTTGTTATTGAATTTATTGGGATGACATTGGTTACAATAGCATAACATTTTCAAGTTTCACCCATGTTATGGCACGTATCTGAATTTCATTCCCTTTTAAGGCTGAATATTACTTTATTGTAGGGATAATACCATATTTTGTTTATCCATTCATCTGTGGATGTTTGCTCTTTTCTTTTTCTTTCTCTCTCTCTCTCTCTTTTTTAATTTATCAATGCCTTTATCTTATAAGTAGAAAAATTGAGACATTTCCTGAAAAATGAAATCTGTATTACAGTGTATAATGCAGATGATTCTTTTCTTTAATCAAATTTGGGGCTATCAAGATTTACATGGAGAACAGCCTACTCTTTCCTTGAAGCAAGAAACTGGAGAGATACCCTCCCAGGGGGTGAGGGGTTATACCCAGTGTCCTGTTTGCAAAGTCTGCTCTGAAGCCTCTTTTGGGCTGTCACCCTGCCAAAGGTCTCTCAACAAGTGACACCACCTGGTCACAGAAGTGCTAGTTGGAAAGGAGAGAAGGGGTTGTCTGGGGCTCCAGCCATGCCTTGGCTTGCCTTTTGGGGGACAGAGCCCGAGTTGCCTGGGGTGCTCTGCTTTCAGGACTGTAGGCAGTGGTTCTCAGCCTTTCTAATGCCGTGACCCTTTAATACAGTTCCTCATGTTGTGGTGACCCCCATCCTTACAGTTATTTTTGTTGCTACTTTACAGCTGTAATTTTGCTACTGTTAAGAATCGTAATGTAAATATCTGTGTTTTCCGATGGTCTTAGGCGACCCTGCTAGCGGTTGCTGTAGAGCCTAAGACCATTGGAAAACAAAGGTATTTACATTACGATTCATAACAGTAGCAAAATGACAGTTAGGAAGTAGCAACGAAAATAATTTCATGGTTGGGGGTCACCACCACATGAGAAACTGTATTGAAGGGCCGCGGCATTAGGATGGTTGAGAACCACTGGCCTAGAGTCCAGAGCAGCTTTTGTTTTACCTGTTTATAGTTCTGAGCTTCTGTTTGTTTTGCTTTGTGTATTTCTTCTCCTTGTCAACTCTGTCATTTCTGGTCTCCCACTTGGCTTCGATGCCCTTCGGTATTTCTGAACCACTCCACTGTAATCACAGGGCTTCCTAATTTGGGTGTGCAGCGTCTTCTTTATTTAGACTCTGTGTCTAGGAGTTCCTGGAGTGGAAGGGCCCCCTTCCTTCCTTCCTCTCAGTCTTCCTCCATCCTTTTTTGTTCTCCTTTCTCTGTTTCTCTTACACCCCTCCCTGCACCAGGAATTGCATAACCTCTATCTGTACCCTCAAGGTGTCCCCATTGCCTCTGACCCGGCCACAGTCTGTACCCTCAAGGTGTCCACAGCCTAAGAGGATGGATGACACACCACATTACACACACCCTCAGCATGTGTCACCGTTGCCTCTGGGAGGAAGTAGGAAAACCCATATCAATCGTCTGAGCTCATCAGGGCAGGAATCCTCCAGCTCCAAAGGCCTGGGTTGGGCCTAAAATTCTCAAAGGGTTTCATACTGGCTGCTCTCTGGCTCTCTTATCCCTGTTTATCTTTCTTTGTGGGACCGTGGAACATGGAGTATATTTTAGCTTCTGCTAGGCTCTTTCTGCAGTTGCCTGGCCTTAACTGAGTCACATCACCGTAAAGAACATGTGATATAAAATCCAGTCCTGGCTGTCTTAAAAGGCTGCCCAAAGATAGCACATCAGAGTGCTTTACCCGGATGAGAGTTCTTACCACAACCTTCTTCGACTCTCATGAACTTTTCTGCCTTCCTTTTTATTTTTTCTTAAATATATTTTTATTTATTTCAGAGAGACAGAGACAGAGAGAGAGAGAGGAAGAGAGAGAGAAACATCAACGATGAAAATCATTGCTCGGCTGTCTCCTGCATGTCCCCCTACAGGAGATCAAGCCTGCAACCCAGGCATATGCCCTTACTGGAATTGAACCCGGAACCCTTCAGTCTGCAGGTCAATTCTCTACTTGCTGAGCCAAAACCAGATAGGACTTTTTTCTTTTTCTTTTCTTTTTTTTAAAGAAAGTGATTTTATTGATTTTTAAAGAGAGAAGAGAGAGGGAGAAAGATATAGAAACATTTGATGAGAGAGAAACATCAATCAGCTGCCTCCTGCACGCCCCCTTCTGGGGATTGAGCCCACAACCCAGACATGTGCCCTGACCAGGAATTGAACCTGAGACTTCCTTGTGCATAGGCCCATGCTCAACCACTGAGCCACGCCTGTTGGGATGTGCCTTTCTTGCCAGTGCCACTTACGAGGGAACCTCGGGCAGACAGATTCCCCAGATATAGCTACAAAAGTTGGAGATGCTGGACAAGTCCATGAATGGCAGTATCAGCGTCTGCCTGATACACACAGGCCAGGATGTGCAGCCAGGCCTGCAAAGTATAGGAGAAGGGGCACTGGGAGCCTCTGACGAGGGGCAGCCTCCCTTTGCTTCTGTTGTTCAACAGCTTCCTAATTCAGTTGATCTTCAGCGAAGGGCACTGGACCTCATACATGAAAGGAGTGATAATGTTTCCAACTTATGTGTGAGGTAGATTGCTTTCATTATTTCCACTCTCAGGTAAGAAATTAAGGCCCAAGGAGAATGGATTTGGAGGAAGGAATGCTGAGAGGAAGGCCAATCTGGTGCAACTTGGAGGAGCTGTGATGGGAGAGCCTGTGAGCTGTGAGATGCAAGAGCCTGGCCCACACGGGGCATGCTGGCCCCTAGACAGAGCTCTGCGGTGGCCTGGGCCCTTGGGCCTGGCTGATTTGACATCGTCAGCCCTTCTGGAGCATCCAATGGTCAAACTGGATTCACTTCCGGTTTTCTTCCTTGGATATTTTGCAGGGTCTGTGACCCACAGCAATATTGGACCGTTTCTTGCAGCTGCTAGCCCATAGCAGCGTATAAAGTGGTTAGAAAGATTCCCCCTTCAGATAGATGAATGCAGCCCATCAGTGCGTGGTCTATCCAGCAACGCTAAGGGTGTTTCGTCTCCCAGCAACCTCCTCACCTGGTGTCCGTGTTCAAGGCACATTTTGTGCACGTGTGTGTAGCAACTCCGGGAAGCCCTAAGGAAGCTCAGGGTCTGAGCCTGAGCCCATTCGGGGAGGCGGGAGGCTCATGCTGTGAGCGAGCTCTTCCCCAGCAGCTGATGGCTGCACCTGGCCTGCAGGGTGACCCCGGAGGTGTCCTACCAGGTGATCTTGCTCTTCATTTGACACCTAATACAGATTTCATTGCATCAGCTGCATCTGCCTATATCCTGCTTTCTAACCTCTTTGTCCCAGTGATCCATAGATGCTTCACTGTAAAATATAATCCGATGTGAAATAGTATTAGACCTTCTCCGAAGTTCCCACATGGCTGTGATTCTGGGATGCTCTGGGATGTTTGATGCAGTTGAAAAACTGGGGTGCCTGCTCCCTGGAAAGGCCCCTCGCTAGTGCAGTGACTAGCGGTGACATGGTGGTTAGGTCTGGTCATTTGACCTCTGGCCCTTCTCTGCTTTGAGAAGATAATGGGACGTTTGTGGTCCTTACCCTCCAATGGCACCACAGTCACTGCCTTTGGAGGTAGCAGAGTCCTGAGCAGCTGTCTCCTTTCCATCTCTCCAGTGGAGCCAAGCTGGCACCAGCTCTGGAGGTGGAGGGGAAGGCATCCGGAGGGTACAGTGCTGCCCAGGAATATGAAAGGGAACCCCTTGGCCAGGTGGCCCTGTACAGCTGACAGCTCCTGCTGGGAGGACAGGGTAGATTTGGCACTTGGCACTGCTCTGTCCATCTGGCTCCTTTAGAATGAGTGTTGAAGACTCCTGGCCAGGGGACCAGGGAGGTGATGCACTGATGCCAGGGTAGCAGGGGGCAGTGGGCCTCGGTTGTGGGTAACAGCACCTCTGCACATCACTTCTGGGGATAGTTGTCCCACCTGCCTTCTTGCAGGCAAAACTCAGAGCCTTTGGAGGGCCTTGCCTTTCCCAGAGCAGCTCAGTTTAGCCTCAGTTTCTCTTGCCTCCTAGAACAGTCGGCTGAGCATCTTATGTAGAGAGCTGCTCATCTTCCTGTTTACTTCCTCGGCTTCTCTCACCCCTCATTCTATAAATGGGGCCTTCCCCGCTGGCCTCTACAGAAAGAATGGGAACTGACCGGGCTGTCCATTTTCTCTCCCCTGCACCTCTGTAATCGTCTCGTTTTACCCTCTTCCCCTCCTGTCTTGGCTCTTGAAACTATTCCCATAGGAAGAAAAAGGCAGTTCACCCTCCCACCCCCTTCTTTAGGGCCAAACCTCTGTTTGTTGTCTAGGAAACCATGGCAACATGGCCTAAGAAGCCCCTTCTACCATTTTGGAAGTTAATGTTCCAAAGCCTCGTACTCCCAGCTGTGAGTTCTCTACAAATTTTTCCCCAAAGGGGGACAGGAGCCTCTGGTTTTTCAGATCTGCTCCAAGGAGAATGTTTCAAACCAACCAATCCCTACATAATCCTTTTACAAGTGGGTTAGGAAAGTGTTCTCCGTGGGATCTTTTGGGGTATGACTGTACTCACATTGACTGTGATTGAGGCCAGAAGAGTATTCTGGGACGTGGTCTACACTTACTTCTCTTGTGCTCTCTCCTGCTCGCACTCAGTTACTCACAAGATGAGTGTTGGAGGTGGTTATCTCCCGGCTTCCACCAACTCTTCCCTGCTTTTTCTTCTCCTTGACATGTTTGTCCTTCCTGCTCTGGTGCTACCTTTTAAAGCCCCAAGTTGGGAATCCAGGCCGCCGGGGTGATTAACTGCAGAAGCCCAGTCGAAGAATTCCACAGCCTTAGACGGCAAAGTTTCCACAGCCTCCCTGCTGTGGGACTTCCCCGGAGAAGGAGTCCTCTTTCTTCAGCTGGCTGTGGAGGAGGGTGGAGAGAGCAGGCTGGCGTGTCCTCGGCTTCCCTTTGGACTTGTCTGCTTGCAGAGGGAGGAGAGTCCAGTGGCTGAAACCCTGCAGGGAGGGCCCTGATCCCTCCCCGCACCCCGAAAAGGCTTGCTCTCTGGTGATGGAGATCTTACTGATTTGGGACAGCCGGCCCCGGGTATGTGAGACTAGAGCAGCTGGTGCTCCTGCAAACATTTTGTAGAAGCAAATGTTGGGCAAATAGTGGGAGATGCCTACGAAGGTCTGGCTCTGCCGGGTTAGGATGCCTTTTGCCCCTCCTGCTGCTCTGGTCCCTTCTGTGAATCCTGGAAGTCTTGCATGGCGGTGGGGAGAGCTGGACGAAGGCAGCCATGTCACCAGGGAGCTGGACTTTAGCCTCCTATGCCTGTTCCTTACCCAAGCTTTCCAGGCTCAGAGTAGAACTGTGATGTGACCGTGGAACCACAAACTTGCAGCTTGTCGTTGGGAAGGGCTAGCTTATTGTGCTCAGTTCCTGAATTTTCAGCTTCCCTATGAGTGTTGAAAGGAGCCAGAGTCGGATTGTAGTCCTGGGTGCCTTTTATATTTAGTCTCCCAGCCTCCTTCCTGCATCGGGCCGCTTCCCTATTTATGCAGGAGTGGAAACTTGGCTGAGCATACCGAGTCCTGACTCTAGTTTTAAATTCATAGGAATAGTCTCATATCCTTCCTCTCCCTTCATCTCTGTTAGGACTCCTCACTTTGAATCCTCAGTGTTAGCAGTTGGCCTCCGCTTCAAGCATACTGAGATGCTACATATTCAACTTAGCCAGGCAAGGCCCGAGTGGATTTGGGAGAGTGCCGATTGGCTCATAGAGTTCGTTCTGTGTGCGTTGGCCCATCATCCATGACCCCAGTGACATTGACTGGCCCTGTGTCGGTGCCCTCCTGGCTTCTCAGCATATCCATGTTCCTTCCACTGTTTGAACTAATATGGACTAGACGGGGGTGATTGATTTTTCCCCAGGTAAGGGGAATAGAATTTCATCCAAGTAGGCTGTCCCTGGTGATGTGCAGAAGAGAGAATCAGAGAGATTCTGAGATTGAGGTTGACCAGTGGCGGTGGGGAGAGAGAGGAAATAGAAGGAGAGAGGAAGTTAGGGAGACAGGACAAGGTGGGGAAAAGGATATACATAGATTTGGAAAAACAAAGTGAGAAGTTGGGAATGAGGTATGCAAAGGAAAGTGAGGAGGTGGGAAGAGTTTGGTAGCAGATATCTTCCCTATCATTCCCGGCAGCTCAGTGCTTTAGAAATAATCCTGAAAGCATCCTTTTTTTGCCACTTCCTACGGACTTCCCCATCACCACCCTCACCATGGTTCTCCCCCCCATCTTCCCTCAGGGGCTCGGCAGCGGTGTTTCAAATGCTGTGTGTGGGCATTGAGAATCCAATGGGTGTTTGAGAGAACTTAAATTCTTCATGTTTTCTCTTTGCTTCTCCCTAGAGAGGTGGACAGTTCCCACAGTGATAGCTGGTCTTCCTTCTCCCTGCACCCAGAAAAGCCCTGCACTATGTCCTGGAGAACGAGGGAGCTATGCCTACAACCCTCTCAGTCTAGGAAGGCCCTCAGGAGGGCCCCAGAAGGGAGAAGGTGGAGGGGGGTGGGGGGAAGTGCTGAAGAAGCGGTTCTGGGGACTTCCAGATAACGTTATCTCAGGGGATGGGCAGAGAAGGGTTGCTCTTTCAGGAACTCCTCCTGTTAGGTCGGGCCCTGGGGCAGAGGTTGGGATGGAGAGATGGTACAACCTTTCTGTCCGCTTAGAAGAAGGCACAGTACCTCGCACTTTCTCTTCCCTGGGGCTCCCATTCACAATGACCAGCTGGGGCTGAGCTGCCTTTGTCTCCTACCCATTGTCTCTTTCCACAATGGGCCCTCTGTCCCTCACCTTGGATCCAAGCCCTGTAGTGAAGAGATGTTCTTTCCGAGCCCATGACTTTTGGAAGCTTACTCTGTGTCGGTGGCTCTGAGACATGTCTGCTTCTCTTCATGTGTTTCCAAGTAATGGCCGCTCAGCGTGAGTTAATACCCTGAGACTCAGGGATAGAAACACTGGTGTCAGGGACACGAGCTCACCTGTGGTGTCTCTCCATCAGCCTACTCCTAGCTATCCAGGATGGTGGCCCACAGGGGACCCTTCCCTCACCTCCCCCAGACTCTTCCCGCCCCACAGGAAGTGGGGAGTGCTATTGACAGTGGGTTTGACAGGCCCAGAAACCATGCCCGCTCTGCTCTTCTGACCCCAAAGTGCTGCCAAGACTGATTTCTGTCCCAAGTCCTGACTTTCCCAGCAAGACTTTGTCAGCTGTCAGTTGGGACTGTGACCGCTCCTGGGGCAGCAGAGGGCGCTTCCCCAATGGAATTAGCAACAGCCCCCCCCCCCTCCTGCCCTCTCTCCTCCCCGTGGGGTTCGTTCTCATTGATATTGTTTCTGAGCCATCATGGCACCATGATTCAATTTTGTTCTGAGATGGTGCTCTTAATGGTGCCCTAACTTGACTTTTAACGGATTCGTGTGCTCATCAGCAATTGGGGCCGGAGTAGGTTTCTCCTCTGAGGAACATAGGAACCCAATGGCACTGGAATAGGTGGAGGAAGAGAGATGATAAAACCCCACACCATCTTCTATATTCCAACTAGCTGTTTCTGGAAGGTGGTTCATCTCTCACTTAGATGTCATTTAGTGACTGACAGCCGATAGCGTATTATCAACATCAGTATCCACTTCCAGCTCAGTTGTGTGTGTGACTCCAATGGCTGGTTTCTGATCACACGCTACCTCCTCTGCCCAGCCCTGACCTGGATGCCTGGGGCCCTGGAAACGTACGTGTCCCAGAGGAATCAGCCTCATTTTTGATACTTCTTCAGCATCGGAATCCTTTTTTTAAATATATTTTATTGACTTTTTACAGAGATGAAGGGAGAGGGATAGAGAGTTAGAAACGTCAGATCAGCTACCTCTTGCACACCCACTACTGGGGATGTGCCCGCAACCAAGGTCCATGCCCCTGACCGGAATCAAACCTGGAACGCTTCAGTTCGCAGGCCAATACTCTATCCACGGAGCCACACCGGTCAGGTCAGGTCTGAATCTTGAATGCTGACTGCTTGCTCACCACCCCAACGGAAACTGAAATCTTGTGGTGCAGAAGTACCCCTCACCCCAGAGCTCCCTGAGGGTTGAGAACAGGAGGACCGCCCTCTGACCAGGTGGAGGAAAGACCTGGGTCCCTTGCTTCAGAGCACCTCTGAGGTCATTCCCTTCGGACCTCCAGCAGGGGTGGCCAGGCTGCATGCGGATGGCACTGCACCCTTGGGAGCGGGGAACTCTGCTCTGAGCCTCTCTGCCCATGACCCCTGGTGGGATCCTCAGTCTCTTCAGCCTGCTGACAGTGGGGATGGTGGCGAGGGGGGAGGGTGTGAGGAACGCTGCTGGCTGGAACCTGGCTTCACCAGGAAGGGAGAAGACTGAGTGTAGGTGGTGCAGAGGTGAGGAGAGCCTGAGTCGTGGCCTCTCTCTGATGAGCTGGGCCGAGGCTGTACGGACCAGCAGCCCACCTTCCCTTCTTTAGAGGAACGTACCCCTTCCCCACACTGCTCACTTCTGTCTTCGCCATGCTGCCGGCTCTATCCTTTTTGTTCCTGAGAAAGTTGTGGTGGCTCTTTTTTATTTTATTTTTGTTTCTGAGGCTGTTTTAGGGGGCTGGGAAAGGGAAACGTTAAAAGTAAAATAATAAAAACAGACCACTCTGCCATCAAAGGCACATAAATAGCAGCGCCGGGCCAGGCTGTACACTTGATTTGCCATAGCAACCTACACCGAGTGTTTACAGCAGCCTGTCGCCGGCTGGAAAACAGCAGCTGCTGCTGCCCGTGCCCCTCAGAGCAGAGGGTAGGTGGTGTGGCAGGAGGTCATGACCAGGGCTTTGGGGGTGTCAGGGAAAAGGCAGCCAGGGTTCAGAAGCGCCAAGGGGCGGTGAGACTTGGGGAGCCTGAAGTGAGTGGAGGGGTCTTTTGTCCTCTCATTTTCCCCTCCAGCCCTGCCTCCTGCAGATGAAGGAAACAAGAGTGCAGGGGATACTGGTGCCTCCTCCACCAGAGAGGATCTCGGTGTGTCTCTGACCCTGGGTGTACCTCGGTTTGCCTTGAAAAATACATTTGGTTCTGCTACAGGGATGTCCTTCCTCTCCACTCTGTTCTCACAGGACGGGGGCTTTCCTTGGGAAGATCAGGGGTCTCCGGGAAGGGGACTGCCCTGAGATGAATGGAAGCAGAGCATCCTGGGAGGGCTGGAGGAGGGAGAAGGGAAAGCAGGAGATAACAGATGTGCCTCTCCTGTCAGCCTAGAAGTGGGCAGTGTTTGGACTGGACCCCACTCCAGGCCTTCAAGAGCGTTCACCTTATGTTGTTGGGCGTTGTCATGGCATTGTTTGCGGAGATACTTCATAACTTCTGCAGCGTAAGAAAGTCTGGTCCCCAAACCAGCAGTGTCAGCATCCCCCGGTTAGGGAACCTACTAGAAGTACATGTTCCCTGGCTACCCCACAACTCCTGAACCAGAAGCTCTGGGAGCTGGGCCAGCAGGAGGTTTTAGCCAGCCCTCCTGGCGAGGTGGTGCTCACTCAGGCTTGAGAACCACTGCTCTGAAACACAACACAAGCACACGGGAGGGTGCCCGTCTGCTTGCCAAGCCCAGGCTGGCTTAGTGGCTCCTGCCTGTGCAATGAGTGAACAAGGAGAGGCACCGGGGCCGTGAGGTGACACAGGTTGCTAGGGGGTGCTCCCAGCTCTCTCCTGGATGACGCCTCCTCTCAGCACGGAGTTCTTGCCCGATTCCCTGGCACTTCCAGGGAACAGTGGGCTGAGAGAAGGCGGGTGAGGCAAAGCCATGGTTCCCTCACGCTGTAAGGAGCGCAGGGAGGTGATGGAGCACTGGCCAGGCGTGATGTCCAGTGCGTGGTGTTCTGGCTAGTGTCTGGGTCACACAGGAAGGCTGTTTTGCTTCCTCTCTTGCTAGGCCCCTAGAGAGAGCAGCTGCCCATGGCACTCCCTTTCGGCGGCTGGGATGTGGCCTCCTCTGTCTGAGGCCAGACAGCTCTCTCCTCGGCCCCGAGCGCTCCGGCAGAACCCGCGGCCTGGGAACAACAGGATCCTGACCCAGAAGCCCAGGGAGACTGACTGGCCTTCCTCTCCCTCTCCGGGGGCATGGCACGATTCTGCTGAGATCTGTTTCTAAAAATAACACAGGACCCAGTCCAGCTACTAAAAAGCCCCTTTGTGCCGTTGGGACCCAAATGTGGAAAAACCACAGCAGCCCCAAGAAAGGCAATCTGTGTTGCCCAAGAGAGCGCCCACGCCAGACATCCCAACGTTACCGCTCAAGGCCCACGTCCTCTCTGCCAGCCTCGTAGCTTCCGGTCCCCGGGCCCCAGGAGCTGCACCTTGCTTAGCGTGGAAGACAGATACTTAGCTCACTCGTATCCTGAGCATTTCCCACAGGCGGGTGGGAGGGATCCAGAGGGGCCATCAGCACCCCTTTCCTTAAACAATGACCTCCTGCTGGCTCTGCCACTCCCACTGAAATCAGCTCTGCCCCCTCCTGCTCAGAAGGGAAAGGTCAGTATTCCTGTTTCATCCTCGGCATTGTCTGGCTCTGGCTTGCAGTGAACACTCCCACCGCTGAATCATGGGAGACAATAGAGGTGCCCTGGGCCAGCACAACTCGGTTTCTTTGGAGGAGGGTACCTTCCCCATGGCTCTGGGGCAGAGGGACTGCCCTTTTTCATCTTGATATATTGGTGCTATATTTGGATGGAGACGGGAGGTGGGGCCCTGGAGGCATTGGCCTCTTGAGCACATTCCTTGGTTTGGTTTCTTGATCCATGCCATGAAGCTTCTGCCTTCATCATGTTGATTCCTGGGGTCTCGGACATGGGCTGGATCAACAGGCTAGAGGAACAGAGGGGCAACCCTGGACCCGTTCTTGGTATCACTCTTTTGAGAACGTCTAGGCTGTCTGTGGGCCCTACCTTCCCCCGGACTGCCGAAGGCATCTGGCCAGAGCTGATAAGTTTTGTCATTGTCATAACATGCCTTAGACAGTCCAGGTCTGAAAGGGTTCAGCATCCTGGTGTGTTGTAATTTTGTTTGTAGTTTTTGGACCTCACACACACAGAGTATTGAGTTGATCAATACTGGACTCGTGGCCCATTTTTATCATTTGGCTCCTGCGAGGCCCTTCCTGTGCTCAGTGTTTCCCCACATTCCACATCTGTTCCCTTTTTTGTGCATGAGCAGAATTCTCATGTGTTCTTTTGTTTAAATATTTTCCTTCAAATGTACAGAATTGCCTTTTTTTTTTTTAAGTCTTATTGTTGAAAGTATTACATGTGTCCCTTTTTTCTCCCATTGACCTCTTCTAGCCCACCCCCACTCCCACTCCCGCCCCAGACCCTCCCCACCTGACTGTGGCCATGGGTTATATATATATATATGCATACAAGTTCTTTGGTTGATCTCTTCCACCCTCCATTGAAGGATTGCTTTAGATGCATGTGTTCCTAATTTATGTAAAAGCTGTTACAGCACCTTTTACCCCCACTAAGCACTGTTTTTAAGATAACCAATATTGCCGAGACTGGTTTGGCTCAATGGATAGAGCGTCGGCTTGGGGACTAAAGGGTCCGGGGTTCGATTGCGGTCAAGGGCATGTACATTGGTTGCGGGCACATCCCCAGTAGGGGGTGTGCAAGAGGCAGCTGATCGATGACTCTCTCTCATCGATGTTTCTAACTCTCTATCTCTCTCCCTTCCTCTCTGTACAAAATCAATAAAATATATTTTTTAAAAAAAAGATAACCAATATTACCTTATGTATATGTGACCTGTATTTCTTCTAACTGTTGTATAATATCCCCTTTATCAACTCGCCCATCGCAACGGAGGGGATCCCCAGTGGCCTTCAGTTCCCTGTCACCACACACATGTCCCCCTGAGCATCGTTACACGCGTCCCTTTCCGGACTTGTGTGAGAATCTCTCTGGGCGATCCCCCCAGCAGTAGATGACTGGGTCCTTCGTGTCCATAGTCTTAACTTGGCCAAGAAGTACCAGGCGGTTCTGGGAGAAGGGATGAATTCTGGGTCCCTGAAACCCAGATGTTGAGAGTGATATATTTTCTCCAGGCTGATGCTTTGATTTCAGTGCTGCATTTTGCTGCTAGATTGAAAACGCTGTCAGGATGGACCTGGAAAACATTATGCTAAGTGACATAAGCCAGTCTGAGAAAGACAAATATCACATGATCTCGCTTATTCATGAAATATAATAAACACAACGAATTGACCAAAAAAATAATACCTGAAGCATGGAACAGACTGACATACCTCGATGTGGGGTTGGGGAGACAAGATAAACCAAAGAACTTACATGCTTATATGCAAAGCCCATAGACATGGGCGATAGGGTAATGAAGTCCTGGAGGAGTGGGGGGGTGGGGGGGGCGGGGAGGGAGAAAATGCTGTCAGGATAGCCGATTTTGGGGAGAGACAGGGAAGGGTGAGGAAGTGTGTGTGTGTGTGTGTGTGTGTGTGTGTATGTTGTGTGTGACCCACCCCTTAACTAGGAGGTAATGTTCTCTCTCTAGGAAGTGCTGAGAATTTGCATCAGGTCCCAGGCCCAGGCCCACTGGCTACGGTGTGCCATCCCGTGGGCATGCAGAGCCTGGTTTTGGTGCCCCAGCCCTCACTGGGCTTCCTGGCATGGCTTAGTGGTGGCTGATGATAACAGGCGGTGCCACCTGCACCTGAACTTCAGCCAATGTGCTCTGCCTCTGACCTTTTGCCCACAGGCCTCCCTGGAGCCTCAGCAGATTGAGGGGAGGGTGTGTGCTCAGGACCGCTTCTGCAGGCCAGCAGGTGTGAGAGGAGCGATGAGGGCAGGCGGGTATGGGGAGTGAAGGAAGACCCCGGCCCATGACTACTCTGAGGAGGGAGCAGAGCAGCCTCTGTGTGGTGCTTAAACCTTCAGAGAGAAGGGCCAGCAGGGGGGAAAGTGTAGGGGGAGGGAGGGACTCAGTGCCTGAGAGGAGTAAAGACCCTCTAGGTGATGGCACAGGAAGTGCCCTGTTGGAGGAGGAGGGAGGATCTAGAGCAGGCTCTCTGAGCCTCTCCCAAGTCACTACCAGTTGCCAAGGCCAAGGGTGAGAGATGACAGAGTGGAGGAGCCCTCATCCCCTCTCCCGATCTCCAGGTGGGAAATGGATGTGTTTGGAATCATGCCAGTCCAGAGCCTACTGTATTCTGGCTGGGGGCGGGGAGGAGGGGTACTGCATGTGGTAGAGGAAGGGCCGGGTGGAGTGTGTCTGCCCTGAGAAGCCCTGGGTCTAGCCCTACGCTGCCCAGAAAATTCAAAGGGTTAAGGAGGCGTTTCCCTGTTTCTGAGCTTTTACAGGTCATGGCCAAGGAGCAGGTAGGTGTATGTGGGCCAAGCATGTCAAACACATGCCTGGTTGGCCTGCCGGCCGCAAGTTTGACATGCTTGAGTGGGCCTTCTCATCAAACTTTAGGAAGTAAATCCATAGCTTTGTTTCCATTTTCTTAGCGTCCTTGTACTTGAGGCAGGGTGGCTTTGAGTTCAGGATAGTCACACATCCTGGCTCCCTGAAATTCTCCTGCATGAGATAGGGTGCCCTCCTTAGAGGGCTGTTGGTGAGGATCCATGAAACAATAGTCGTCATAATGACACTAACTACTGTACGGACCAACCATTACATATCAGCCACTATGCTAGGCACTACATAAGAATACTTGTGTGTATCTGTGTGTATATTTGTGTGTGTGCATATATATGTATGTGCATATATATATATATATATATATATATATATATATACATATACTATATATATATAGATGGTTTTTCTCTGATTTTCACATAAAGTGCTTAGCATGGTACCTGACTCATTGTAGGTGCTCAACAAATATTATTTCCCTCCCTGCCCAATCCTACCGTCGTGCCTCAAATTAGGGAGAAATAGAGCCTCTTTGGGGATGAGTAAGGGAGCATCTGGATCAGAGAAAAGAACAAATTTTATTTGAGGGAGGTGCCCTGAAGCAGGTTTCAGATTTCAGTGAGTGCATCCTAAGGTGGGACCAGCCTAACCCCTCCCCAGGTCTTCTCTTCCTCTTCCTCTTCTCCCCTTTTTCCTTCCTCCTCCTCTTTCCCCTTCTCCTCCTCCTCTTTCCCCTCCTCCTTCTCTTCCTCTTCTTCTTCCTCCTCCTTCTCCTCCTCATCCTCCTCCTTCTCCTTCTCATCCTCCTCTTCCTCCTCCTCCTTCTCCTCCTCATCTTCCTCTTCCTCCTCCTTCTCCTCCTCATCTTCCTCTTCCTCCTCCTCCTCCTCCTTCTTATCATCCTCTTCCTGCCTCAGTGATGCTGCCACTCCAACTGGAGCATCTCTGAGTGCTACCTGCCTCCTGAGCAGGTGCTCAGCCCATGAAGCGGGCAGGGGAGGGCAGGGAACAGCAGCACTGCCTGCAGCCCAGAGGCCAGAGCTGAGTGTAGCCGCTTATTATTCCAGGCCGGTCCGGTCCAGCTGCAGTGCTGCCCCAGCCTGAAGCCCTAGCCCCCAGGCCCCTCCTGTTTCCTTTCTCCCGTTTCCACTCGGGCTTCATCTCCCAGATTTAATAGGTGCCGCTGGCAGGGAAGACTGGGGGAGTGAGTTCCATTTAAATCTTCAAAATACCCCAGTCTCTCCCCTCCAGGGGAGTTACCCTTTTTCCTCACAGCCTGGAGATCTGTCTCCTTTAGCATGCCGGGAACTTTTCCAAGAGTAAGGGATTCTTTGGACAGAACTGGAGGAAACAGCACCTGACTATTGTTTATGGTTTGGTGGCTTAGGCCCTGATGTTCTCGTCCCAGGCAGGTCTTCTTTCCTTCTTTTCCGGGACTCGCTCTGAGCCTCACTGCAGACTGAGTTGTCAGGAAGTGCGGGCTGGTTTGTTTCTCAGGAATGTATGGCAACGGGAGGTGAGGTCTGTGTCAGCCTCACTGCCCGGTGTATTATATGATGGGGGTGATGCTGAGAGACAAAGAGCGAGAGCAAGAGTCAGCATTACCTCTAGATGGAAATGGGTATTTTCTGTGCCCAAGAGGGTCTGGGTATATTTTCCCTGCGACATTGTTCCCCCGGATACTTTTTTGCTGCACAACTAATTGGCCTAAAGCAGTTTTGTTTTTTTATCCTCACTTGAGGATATTTTTCCATTGCTTTTTAGAGAGAGTGGAAGAGAGAGGGAAAGACAGAGGGAAACATCGATGTGAGAGAAACCAGTTGGTTGCCTCCTGCACAAGCCCTGACCAGTGCCTGGGCTGAGTAGTAGCCTGCAATCGACATACGGGCTCTTGACCAGAACTGAACCTGGGACCCTTCGGTCCACAGGCAGATGCTCTACCCATTGAGCCAAACCGACCAGGGTGGCCTAAAGCAATTTTGCCGTAAATGATAAAATAATTTTTTTTAAAAGGACATAATGATTCTGAGAGATGAAAAATTAAAACCAAAATTTAAGACTATTGAGAAAAAGGAAACTACATCTTCCATTGATAGCATTATCCTTTTTAAAAAATTTGCTTGCTGGTTGATCCCCTTGTAAGCCATAGCTCTTTTTCCTTTTTGCTAAAATTTCTTCTTCCTGCCTTAAGAGAGGTATCAATTTGCACAGCCTGGTCAACTTGGTTTTGACAAGTGAGAGGGCTCCTTGGCTCAGCGAGGGATTTGCAGGCTGATCTGTGATCATTTTCCGGTAGTGTGTGCCGTCTGGCCGTCCACGGGGCTTTGCAGCCTGCTTTATATGTAGCTGTTACCCACTATTTTAAGAACACCACGTCTACTTGTCACTGTACAGACCGCGGTGAAGGCGGAGATTTATACAATGTGAAATGGGAGTAGCTCTAAGAACTTCACTCAAGGAGAAATAAAAGCCAGCTGACAGCCAGCTTAAATACATGAAATCTGCCAAATGTAAACCTAACTGTCAGCCAGTTATTTTGTCTTTTATGGCAAAACTGCCTTGTGGCCAATTAGCTGGGCAGCAAAAATGCTTGCCCCATAGATGTTTATAGGGAAACTACCAGCACAAACCCAGGGAGGCCTGCATTTAAAAGACCTCTCAGGCCCTAGCCGGTTTGGCTCAGTGGATAGAGCGTCAGCCTGCAGACCGAAGGGTCCCAGGGTCGATTGCCGTCAGGGGCACATGCCCAGATTGCAGGTTCATTCTTGATGTGGGGGGAGTGCGTGAGGCAGCCGGCCAGTAGTTCTCTCTCATCATTGCTGTTTCTGTCTCTCCTCCCTCTCCTTTCCTCTCTGAAATCAATCTATATTTTTTTTTTTCAATTTTTTAAAGACCTCTTAGGTGTTTGTCAGAAAACGAGGAGGTTCAGACTCAGGGAAGGAGTAGGGCCAGGCAGTCAAGGTCACTGACTTGCCAAAGCCCGAATCACTTTTTATCTCCTTGGACCACACTGTCTTCCTCTGTAAGGCGGCGGTCACAGCTGACCTACCTAGAATTGACGTGACAGTGCTTTTACGTATCGTTGCAAATTGCAGAACACATTGCAGGACTGTAGGAGGGAAAAAAGTAAAATGATTTTATGGTCATGTAGAATGATGGGATTTCTGGGCCCCATCGAAGAGACGAGAGACTTCGCTCTCCCGTCCTGTCATCCCCTAGGCTGGCTAACTGCTGGAAACGGAGTGAGAACACACCTCACCCAGAATGCCCGGAGCCCAATGAGTAATCCTGACCCGACAAGAGGTCTCACCGCCCAGAGCGCTGTGTCTGAGGCCCAGGCAGTGGAGCCCCGACAGAGTATTCTTTGCTGGCTGCCTAATAAGGTGAGGGACCAGGCCAGTGCAGGAGTTGCAGGGAGCTCATGTTCTCAGAGCTCAGAGCTCAGGGAGGCAGGGGCACCTTCCTCACCTCCGAATCCCGGAAGAACGTTCATGGAGAAATAAATGGGCTCCCAGCTGGGCACTGCCCCCTTGACTTTGTGCCAGCAGCTTAGTGCTTGACCTCCTGAGCAACCTGAAGCAAGCAAACCTCATTGTTCCCACATGCCTCATGTGTTTTCATCTTAAAAAAAAAAACAAAAAAAACTTTTTATTGATTTCAGAAAGAGGAAGGGAGAGGGAGAAACATCAGTGATGAGAGAAAATCATCAAGCGGCTGTCTCCCCCACGTCCCCTATGGGGGATCAAGCTTCAACCTCCTGGTTCATGGGTCGATGCTCAGCCACAGAGCCACACTCACTGGGCTGTGTTTTCATCTCCAGTGACTTTTTCCTTTCTGGTTGCCTATGTGAGTGGGAGAAGCTCTCCTCTTTGATACCTTGAGGAGAAGTTCAAAGGAAGGAAATCTGGCTTAGGCTGCTCCTTTTCTTGAGAGCCAAGGCTATGTAGCCTAGTGGTTATTAGCTGGCTAGTGGTTATTGCTGATGAAGCATCCTTGAAATTTTCCATTCTCCCTCTGGCAAGGAAAGACGGGGGGGGGGGGGGGGGGTGGATGTCCTGCTTAAAGGGCTAGATAACAAAGTTCACTGAGATCAAACGAAGCTTTCTCAAATCGCTGAGTGTCCTGTACTGGGCACTGGGCATCTTTTATCCAAGATTTCCAAGCACTGTTTCTATCTATAATGCCATTCCTTTACCCCTTCTTTAGGATGGTGCGCAAAGGTAGGGCTGATTTCTCCCCCAGGTTAAGGTGGGAGAAAGTGAGCCCTAAGAAGGCTAAATGACTTGCCCAACGGGTGCCTGGGAAGATGGCAAATCTGGTTCTGAATCTGCTGTTGTTCATTCAATAAGACATGTAGCTGAACGCCCACCATGTGCAGGTTCTCCTCTAGGCACCGGTGATAAAGCCATGAACAAGATGAGTAAAATCTCTACCTTCATGGATTAGACATTGTAGTGAGCAGAGACAGAGAAGAGACCCGATGTCCAGTTTAGCACTGTCAGCACTGTTTTCAGCATCCTCTTGAAAGCTTAAGGAGGACTATGTAAGGACCAAGGTTGGCTTCTTACTACGATAGAATCTTCGCCCTCTACTGCCTCCTAGTAGCTCGGAGGAGAAGCTGAACTGGAGAGAAATTCTGTGGAGCTGATTATCTCTGTGCCAGTCAGAATGAAGGGAATTGGACATACTGCCTCAGGGTTTTTCCAGACCTCCTTGTTTCCAGGATCCTCTGATGACATCTAAAAGTAAAGGGAGTGTGATATTAAAAACAATAACAACAACAAAAGAAAACCCTGCTTGCTTAACCCTGTGTAAGTCAGGATAGCTCTAAAACTCGGGATAGAAGGAGGCGGCCAAAGGCCCATTGGGACAGGGGTCTGTTTGTAAATCACCTCTATCCAGGGGATCCTACTGAGAACAGGATTGATAGGGATCAGCAGGAACTTTGGCCACATGTGATTTTTGGAAAAGTAATTGATAGCCGTAACCAGTTTGACTCGGTGGATAGAGTGTTGGCCTGTGGACTCAAGGGTCCCAGGTTCGATTCCGGTCAAGGGCACGTACCTTGGTTGCGGGCACATCCCCAGTGGGTGGTGTGCAGGAGGCAGCTGATTGATGTATCTCTCTCATCAATGTTTCTAACTCTCTATTCCTCTCCCTTCCTCTCTGTGAAAAATCAATAAAATATATTTAAAAGAAAATAAAAGTAATTGATAAAAGAGAAAAGTCCTCATCTGCTAGTTCGTGTGCTTTGTTCACCTTCTAGAAGCGAGGGTGCCATGTCTTTATTAGAGAGAGGCTGAGCAGAGCTCCTTGCTCTCCTCCTGGTAACCGAACTCAAGTCAGCGGGGACAGTTTAACCACGGCTGGGCCTCCGGGTTCCTGTGCTGCGTCCAGAAAGAGCCCCTTCCCATGTCCATGGCCATGGTCCTGCCTGCCACACGGAAGCCTCTCCGAAGCTGAAGCCGAGAACAGGGCTCTGGATAAGCCTTCAGTCCTCCAGCCCTCCCTATCCTCACCTGCCCATCGCCCTGTTCCTCTCTAGCCAGCATGTGCGAGAGGCAGCACATGCCTTTTTGAGTAACTCTGTTGCCCTGCGACCTTGCTGTGGGCTTGGGCTCTATCGAAATCAAACGCTGTCTTATCCCTGCCACCCCGAAAACACTAACACTCAGGCTTTAAACTCACTATCTCTTCTCCTCAGAGGTCCTTCTGCCCGCCTCCCTTGGGTAAAAAAGTCCCACCCTGTTTCATCGACTGCCAGAGCATGTTACTCTCCCCTTCCCTCCAGAAGCTTTGTGGGGGAGGGAGGGGCTTAGCTCCAAGGCCTGCGCTTGCTTGCCTGGCCTGTTGACAACTGCAAGCTGCAGGATTTCCATACAGCTGAAGGCAGGGTGTTCTGAGGGGCCGTGGAGGACAGGGCCTCTTCCATCAGTCACCTTCCTGGTGTGTAAGTGTGTGTGTTGAGAGTAAGGAAGGGTATGGAGCAAGAGGGAGAGGGGCAGACTGGCAGGCCATCCTCCGGAGGAACACTCAGGACCGCACTCTTTTTCTGATCTCTTCTCGCCTCATAGAAGTGAGGTCAAGATGAAAGGATTCTGTAGCGGGGCCCATGAGTAGGGAGAACATCAGAGCCATGAGAGCTCATGCCTTTTATTTCCAAGCTTCTGAAGTGGTAGGATTTGTGTTGCTTGGGCTGGGAGAGAGCAGATATGAAGCCTGGGTGTATCTGAAATTACTTACCTACGTTGGGCTTTACAGGCTGCTGGGGCCTCTGACGGGGGAAGGGGCCTCTCCTGAATGAGTTCTCTTAGCTCAGGGTTCCGCTGTCAGTTCAGGTCGGGCACCAACTGTCACCTAAACCCTCGTGCTAGAACGAGTATCTCTTCTTGCCTCGGCAGGTGCTGGATCACCATGACTGCTCTAATTGTTTCTTTTTGTCTGTCTTTGAATCTTTTATTTCAGAGATCCAGTTGTCATCGGTATCCAGGGAGCCCTCCTCCTCCTGCTGCTGCCTCTCTACCATTGCAGTTCCTGGTTGTTGCTAAGGTTGCCTCCATGGTAACATGCGCATGCTGTTTACACTTCCATCTGGGCAAGCTGGTCTAAGCTAGGAACCTACCTACCCTGGACAACCACTTCTATCGCCACCTGGGGGCACCAGTCATCGTGGCACGTGGTCCGGCTTCCACTTAGTTCCCCCCATCCTCTTCCTCTTCTTGCTGCCAAGCTTCCCAAGGGAAAAGGATCTTGGCTAGAAGCTCTGAAGCTTATTGCATAAGACAGAGTCCATCCATTTCCTAACTGGGCTCCCACAGAAGCAAGAAACAGGAAGTAGGCAAAGAAGCAAGAGACCCTGATCAGTTGGAGGGGAACTCCACATTTTCTCTGTCTGAGGCTGCCTGAAGGGCTTGGAAACAGCAGGCAACATGACAAACCCTTCAGAACATGCCTTGCCGGCCAACTCGACAATTGAGAGCCATGAAGGGGAATTTGGCTGCACAGTCATGGACCTAAGGAAGCTCATGGAGCTGCGTTCATCGGAAGCTCTGACCCAGATCCAGGCCCACTATGGAGGTGTAATGAATCTCTGCAGTAAACTGAAAAGCAACCCTGTGGAAGGTAAAGGCCATATGAGGAGTGGGGAGTTGGAGGAAGTGGCTAGGGTTAAAAAATATGTGTTTTTCCAGCTTCTAAAGAGGCATCTGGAGCCATGACTGGTATACCTGTGTCTAGTGGAGAAAGTATACCTGTGTCTAGTGGGGAAAGTATGGTACATGAAGCACTAAAAGGTGGTGAGGCCACACAGAGCCATGTTCCCCCACACACTTGTGATGTTTAGGGAATGTGCTATTCTCAGAAAATTATTCTTTCTTCCCTTGTCTATATCAATGGACAGAAAGGAGGGTATTTATCTCTATTTTGGAAACATTTGTGTTAGAGATGCTTTTATCAGCAAATAATCATCAGGTCCTTTATTCTATATTAGTCTTTTATTGCAACAGGATTAAGATAATCATTTTCCCCCACACTGATCTTACCGTGTTAATCTCTAATGTATACAGTTTAAAATAAGGTGGTAAGTCATAAGGTATATCATTATAATTGTACCCATCAAATATGTGGATTACTCCTATTTCCTGTCATGGAATTATTGATGACTTTTTCAACCTGCCTGATGCACGTTTAATGTGGTTCTTCTCAATCCATACTTAAAAGAAACTGAAATATCCAGCTTTATGCTTGCCTGGCTCAGTTGCCCAGTTGCCCAATGAGCCATGGTAATATGAAATTTTGCCTCATCAAAAACGGAGAGAGAACAAAACAAACCTTGCGCCTCACTTTTTGCCTGGTTTCAGCATCTATGCTACAGGCTCTTGTTCGGTCCTATCAGTCAGGCAGGCCATGGTTGAGTAGCATGAGACGAGATAAAGATCTTGTCCTTTAGATGCCTCCAGCCTCTTGAGGTGTATTATTTCTGAGTCTCCCATAAAGGCCACATTATTTTTATTTTTATTTTTTTTCACAGACAGGAAGGGAGAGGGATAGAGAGCTAGAAATGTCGATGAGAGAGGAATATCGACCAGCTGCCTCCTGCACACCCCCCACCGGGGATATGCCCGCAATCAATGTACATGCCCCTGACCGGAATCGAACCTGGGACCCTTCAGTCCGCAGACCGATGCTCTGCCACTGAGCCAAACCGGCTTCAGCCACATCATCTTTCTTGCAATTCTAAGAAAAACTCCTTAGGAATTATAAAGGGGGGCGGGGAGGAAAAGGGGGAGATTTTTATCTCGATATCTGTTCATTGCCCATGCCTTGTTTCCTTTGCAATCAGAACGGCTCTATGTGTTCGCTTTACTTCTGGAATTCAGATTCCTGTCTTACAGGCTTTGATTCAAATATCAGCTCTATCTATCATTTACTACCTGGATAACACGTAACAGTTTACTCGGCCTCTCTAAGTCTATTTCTGCTTTGAAAATGATTTTAATACCTAGCCCATGGAGTTATTGGGATTAAATAATGCAATGTATGTCATAGTGCTCAGATTTATAATGGGGATTCAGGAAGTTGGCTGTCTCAGATTAACCTGGATCCCATGTGTCTGAAGATATTGCTGGAATATGAGCATTATTATATCTCTAAAGGTTACTGCAACCACTGTCCACTTCTTCCATTCACCTCCCGATGTCAAAAAGAGATCTGGTTGGGAAAAGCAAAAAGAAAAAAGGTAGAAAGAGAGATCTGGCTGAGTTGGCTGGGCTTAGTTGCTTTCATGTGGCTCAGTCTTATCAGCTAACTTTCTTTATTCTGCCACCCTGGTTGTACTGTTGACCTTCAAGAGAGTCTATTCCTGGTAGGTTTTTACTCAGATAATGCACCCACCACAATTTAGACAGGATCTCTTTTTCCCCTTTCTATCCTGCTCTTGACCCCTTTGGTGAGTTGTTTCCCTCACAAAGGGAAATTACAGAGTCCAAATAAGCTGGAACCCAGGATCCAGACTTTCTCCCCAAATTTCTAAATCCTTTGTCATAGCTGCTACTGTTTACTCTCTGATTCCTAGAGAGCTTTCATTCCCAAAGGCCAACATATATTCTACTTGAATCTCCACGCCAGATGTCACACGTTACAGAGTTAATGCTCTTAGATTCTTTCCCAGTCCGGTTTCAGGCTGATAGCTTGAAAGCCTCCTCTGTGGACAGCAGGTGCCTCTGTGGCCACAGACCCTGGCCATGCCTAGAGCCCCGTACCTCTACCATTGGCACAGCTGGCCACTGCCATTCTCCTGCTTCCTAGATCCCAAATGTGTGTCCTGATTTATTTCTGTGAAAGATGTATCATGGTGCTGGTAGTTGAGCTGGGGAGTTGGGGTGTCAGAAAAGAACTTTCCTATGAGTAATCTTTAACCTCCCCACCTCAGTGCCAGCAATGACGTCCTCATGTGTGAGAGGAACAAAGGGGCAGGAAAAGACACCACCAAATAGCTCTGACTCAGGGGTCTCTCCCCAGACACCGGTAATGCTGAGAGCTGTTTAGTTGGGCAGGCTGAGAAAAGACCATTGCTATCAAGTACCCCATTGAGCTGATGCTATAAAAACCAGCCCATTCACAGAAGACCACACTGAAGTGCCTGACAGCCCAGCCCAGTCTTGTCACCTGTGGGCGGCACCTGTAGACTAATAATATGAATAAATAAATTTGTCTGGTACTTGAATTCTGTTGTTTGGAAACCAGCATGAAGTAAGGCTGGGAAGATGGATTCCTAGAGTACGACCCTTCACCTTCCTTTTTTTGTTAGTTGACAGCATCTGTAGTATAGGTTGACTTTTTTTTTTTTTTAACCATAACAACAAAGGGGCCTTATTGAACTTGGAGTTTATAACATTATTTTTTTAATTTTATCTTTCAATTAAAGTTTATATTCAGTATTTTGTATTAGTTTCAGGTGTATAGCATAGTAGTTACATAATCAAATATTTTACATAGTGTTCCATCTGTCACCATACATAGTTATTACAGTATTATTGATTATCCTTCCTATGCTATACTTTACATCCCCGTGACTATTTTGTAACTGCCAATTAGTACTTTTTAATCCCTTCACCTTTTTCACCTAGATCTCCAATATCTCCCCTAATATGGCAACCATCAGTCTGTTCTCTGTGTTTATGAGTCTGTTCCAGTTTTGTTTGTTCATTTATTTGGTTCTTTGGATAAGTGAAATCATATATTTGTCTTTCTCTGACTGACTTATTTAACTTAGCATAATACCCTCCAGGTCTATCCATATTGTCGCAATAGTAATATTTCTTTTCTTTTTTTCTGACCAAAGAAGATTCCTTTGTATATACACACTGAGTGGCCAGATTATTATAATACATAATAATCTAGCTGCTCAGTGTATATCTTATATAATAAAAGACTAATATGCAAATTAGCCCCCAACCAGGAGTTCAACCAGCAGGCAGGCTGGTCAACCAACCATGTCCCTTCCCCTTGGCCAGGCTGGAAAGATCCCACCCATGCACGAATTCATGCACCAGGCCTCTAATACCCACACACAGACACACACACACACACACACACACACACACACACACACACACTGAGTGGCCAGATTATTATGCGTTCAGAGACCATAATAATCTGGTCACTCAGTGTATATACCACAGCTTTTTTATCCATTCATCTATTGATGGGCACTTGGGTTGCTTCCATATCTTGGATAATGTAAATAATGCTGCAATGAGTATATTTTATTATTTTATATTATTTTGAATTCGGGTTTCGGGTTTCTTGGAATAAGTACCTAGAAGTGGAATTACTGGGTCATAAGGCAGTTCCATTTTTAATTTTTGAGGAACCCCCATACTGCTTTCCACAGTGGCTGCACCAGTCTGCATTCCCACCAACAGTGCACAGGCTCCCTTTCTCCACATCCTCACCAACACTTATTGTTTGCTGATTTATTGATGACAGCCATTCTGACAGGTGTGAGGTGATATCTCATTGAGGTTTTAATTTATATTTCTCTGATGATTAGTGATGTTGAGCATCTTTGCATCTGTATATTGCCACACCTGTATGTTCTCTGTGGAGATGTGTCTATCGATATTTTGGTCCTCTGCCTATTTTAATTGGATTGTTTGTTTGTTTGTTTGTTTTGGGTGTTGAGTTATTTACAAATTTTTTGTTAACCCCTTAATGGATGGATCATTGGGAATATCCTCTTCCATTCAGTAGGTTGTTTTTTTCATGTTGTTGATGGTTTCCTTTGCTGTGCAAAAAAATTTACCTTGATGTAGTGCCATTTGTTTATTTTTTTCTTTTGTTTCCCTTGCCTGAGGAGATACATTAGGGGGGAGAGGGGGAAATTGCTAAGAGAAATGTCAGAGATTTTACTGCCTATATTTTTTTCTAAGATATTTATGGTTTCAAGTCTTACGTTTGTCTTTAATCCATTTTGAATTTATTCTTGCATATGGTATATGAAGATGGTCTAGTTTCATTTTTTGTGTATATCTATCCAGTTTTCCCAACACCATTTATTGAGTAGAATGTCTTTATCCCATTGTATGTTCTTGCCTCCTTGTCAAATATTAATTGATCATACAAGTGTGGGTTTATTTATGGGCTCTCTGTCTTTCCACTGATCTATATGTATGTCTTAATGCTGGTTCTATGCTGTTTTGAGTACTATAGCCTTGTAGTATAGTTTTATATGAAATAGTATTATACCTCCAACTTTGAGGTATCATACTTTCTCAAGATTGATGGAGTCTTTGTGTTTCCATATAAAATTTGTGGTTATTTGTTCTAGTTCTATGAAACCACCATTGACATTTTTATAGGAATTATGTTGAATCTACAGATTGCTTTGGATAGTATGGACATTTTAATATGTTAATTCTTCCAATCCATGAACACAGTATATGCTTTCATTCATTTGTATCTTTTTCACTCTCTTTCTGGAGTGTCTTACAATTTTTCAAGTATCTGCTTGGTTAAATTTATTTATAAGTAACTTTTTGTGGCAGTTATAAGTGGAATTGTTTTCTTAATTTGCCTTTCTAATAGTTTATTATTAGTATATAAAAATATAATCAATATCTGAGCATTTATTTTGTATCCTACTACTTTACTAAATTCATTTATCAAGTTCTAGTAGATTTTTGGTGAAGTCCTTAGGTTTTTCTATGTACATTATATGACTCCTGAGAATAATCACAGTTTTACTTCCTCCTTTCCAATTTGGATGTTCTTTATTTCTTTTTCTTATCTGATTGCTGTGGCTAGGACTTCTAGTACTATGTTGAAAAAGAATGGTAAAACTAGACTTCCCTTCTCTTTTTTTCTGATCTTGAAGAAAACATTTAGTTTTTGCCTACTGAGTATAAATGTTGGCAGTGGGTTTGTCATATGTAGTCTTTTTATGTTCAGGTATGTTCCTTTTATTCCCATTCTGCTGAAAATTTTTATTGTAAATGGATGCTGGATTTTGTCAAATGCTTTTTCTGCATCTATTGATATGATATATGATTTTACATATTTTATTTTGTTTATGTGGTGTATTATGTTAATTGATCTTCAGATATTGTACAAACCTTGCATCCAGGAGTAAATCTCACTTGATCGTGGTGTATGATCTTTTTAATGTATTGCTGAATTTTATTTGCTAATATTTTGTTGAGGTCTTTTCTTTTGCATCTATGTTCATCGGGGATTTTGGCCTATAATTTTCTTTTCTTTGTAGGGTCTTTATCTGGTTTTAAATTAGGATAATACTGGCTTCATAAAATGAGCTTGAGTGTCTTTCCTCTCTTGAATTTTTTAGAGTAGTTTGAGAAGGATAGGTGATAGTTATTCTTTGAATATTTGGTAAAATTTAACCATGAAGCCATCTGGTCCAGATCTTTTGTTTGTTGAGAGTTTTTTTTTTTATTACTACTTCAATTTTATTAGTTATAATAAGTCTATTCAGATTTTATGTTTTTTTCTTTGATTCAGTTTTGGGAAATTGAATGCTTCTAGGTATTCAACCATTTCTTCTCGATTGTCCAATTTCTTGGCCTATAGTTTTCATAATATTTTCTTTTGTATTTCTGTGGTGTCAATTGTTACTTATACTCTTTTCTAACATGATTTTATTCTTGTAAATTTACACATTCTAGAAGAAGGTGGGAATTAATTTAAAATTTTTAAGTCATATATACCCTTTCTCTCAACAGGCCAAAAGGTGCTAAATTAGTTGCCTAATGGAATGTTTTATGTTTTCTGACTCACAGTCCTCATGCTAGAGCAGCAACAAGGAATCTCAAAGCACAGATCATTTAAGTTTATTTTATTTATCAACATAAGAACATCCAAACCTGTAGAAAATTCTCATGAGAGTTTATTTGAGCCAAACCATTGACATGCTGGGAAGTGAGTTCTCAGATGCTCTGAGAATGACAGTTTCGCAGCTCCTTTTATTCATTCAGAATTAAGGAGGGAATGGAAAGGAGATTACATGGAGGTAGGAGAAAGCAAGGCAGAGAACTGAGGAGGGAATGGAAGGAAGATTTCGTGGAGGTGGGAGAAAGCAATCTCTGTGATTGGATTATAGGATGTGTCCTTTTTTCCCCAAAGAACTTTCCCACATTGGTCCTCAGCTGTGCTACCCTTTTTTAGGAAAAAGAAAGATGTTTTATGAGGAGGAGCCAACAGTAGGGAGAAGATCTATGCCCAGACTAGAAAGGACAGAGAAGGGGAGCCTTCACTAAAGAATAAATCATTACCTGTGGACTTGGTTCTGAAAGGTAAAGACTGTTCCTGTTGAATTTGAATCTAGAAGAATGTTGGTGGAAATTATATCTCATGTGCCCTCTCTACCCTGCTACTTCCTTCCTCTGAGCAGAGTTGAGGGTATGACATGGGGTACAGAGGGCTTCCAATTCCTTTGCAATCACATTCAACAAATACTTAATGTCTAGCCGGCGCTGGGGACACAATGATGAGCCCAGCAGGCACAGTTCCTCCTTCCATAGAACTGACAGGCTATAAGAGAATACCCAGAAAGTAAGGCAGTTTCAGAAATATTGTCAGAGCGCTGGGATGGGTGTTACAGGAGTACACACGTATGGGGACTAGGCTGAAGGGATTGCAGGGGACAGGAAGGAGGCCTAGGAGTTGGAGACAGAATTCCTGTATCATCGGCCTGCCTCAGGAAGCTCTGGCCTGGCCATGCTCTACCCTCAGTCTTCTGGCTTGTCTAATCATCAAGTAGACATGAGAAAATAACCACACTTAATACATACATGTGAATGGAACCCCACAAACAGGAGAGGGTTAGAGACCCCACTTGCACGAGAGGTTCAGAGTCAGAAGGGGTCATGGAGGTTATAAGACACTGAGCTAGGGGTGAGGTAAAGGGCGTTGGGGCTTCAAAGGGTCATTGCAGGATGATTAGAAGAAAAAAATAAAAGTTTGTTTTGCCATTTGGAGAAGTCAAAATGTTACCTCCGATAATCTCTTCTATCTGGGGAAACCCCTAATTCAAGTTCTTCTAGGAGGTTAGAGGGAGGGGCGTACGTTTCTCCTGAGCCTGAGGCGAAAATTGCCTTTAGCTCAAAACAATCCACACACCTCAGAAACACACATCTCTGGGCGGCTGTTCTGAAGCCCCAGGTAATTGCTACCCCTTACTGAATGTCCCTGGCTTACGGTGTGAGCATCTGTGCCCAAGCGCTGAGCATCTACTAGGCTTAAGGAGCTGAGATCCTTTGGGGAGTCAATGGCAGGAGGCGAGAGAATCTTTTATAAGATAATCAGCCCGAATTGCAATTCTGGTTCATTAACCGAAGAATTTAGGTTAATGTCTCCTCCATGTTAAGACCTTAGGGCTTTCACGGCTCCTTTTGCCGTGTTCTGGAGGCATGTTCTACCAAGCACTGCTCGTTTTTTTCCACAAGCTGGGACATCCTGGGGTGGTGGCAGATTGGGATTTCTAATAGCATGGTCGATCCGGAAAACAAATCTGAACACCTAGCCCCCAATAAGTGTTCACCTATACAACACTACTGCATTACTATTAGCCCTTCAAGCGCTAATATTACTTCCATAAGATATTCGAGAATTAAAGATGTATGGAATAATATAAAAAAGTTCTAGTATTTTTCCCGGCCTCGACAGATGGAAGCACACCCATTCCTTAGAGACCACTGCTTTAGAGAGCGTTAGTGTGGAGGGGAGAAGAGTGGAGGGAACTGGAGAGTGAGTGACTGTGGATGGAACAGATATAAGATGGGCAACTGGCTTCTTTTTTTTTTTTAATATATTTTATTGAATTTTTACAGAGAGGAAGGGAGAGGGATAGAGAGCTAGAGGGATAGAGGGATAAAGAGCTAGGGATAGATGAGAGAGAAACATCAACCAGCTGCCTCTTGCACACCCCCTACCAGGGATGTGCCCGCAACCAACGTACATGCCCTTGACCAGAATTGAACCTGGAATCTTTCAGTCCGCAGACCGATGCTCTACCGCTGAGCCAAACCGGCTTCGGCAGCAACTGGCTTCTTGGAGACTTTCTTCTCTCTCTCTGTTTGAGGATATCCATTGTTAGGAGCTCATCGGTTTCAGGATAGAAGCAGAGCGGAGCTATCTCTCTCTCCTCTCGCCCTCTGCCCTGTAGCCACCCCTGGCACCCTTGCCCCACTTCTGCTAAAGATGCCAAATAAATTATCCTAAAAGTAATGTATGTGCTTGTGGCTGCAGAGATTCACAGCCTGCAGAGGTCACCCTTGGGGCAGATATGTTAGCCCTGATTTAAGATGCGAGAGAAACTCCAAACAACAGAGCATCTTGGAGAGGGGGGGGGGGGAGGAGTGGGGAGAACAGACCAGCTCAGACCGCCAGAAAGCAGCTCTGCTGGGAAGTGAGTAGTCCAGGCAAGCCCAGTCGCTCCATAAAAGGAATGTTTAGTACTTGGTGGAGGGGTGGGCAAGATTTTCACAAAACCTGGGGGAAGCAGCATCACCGACCGCCATATGGTGGATGCTTGAGAAAAAAACAGGAGCGTAAACGTGCCTGCCCTCAGTCCCTCCTCCCTGCAGGGAATTCCACGTTGCATCCTGGGAGTTCTGTCTGGCTTGCGTTCTTGCCTAAGGTTGAATTAGGCCAACAGTGCGTGACAGCAGCGGGCCTTCTCTCGCTAGCTTAACGCCAGGCTTCGGGGTTCTTTTCTACCCAGCCCCTCCCTGCCCAGAGCTGGGCTTCTGGGTTAGCTGGCATGAAGCTGCCAGGCAGGGAGGGCAGAGAAATCTGGTTGGGGAGAGCAGCTACATCTTCCTGTACCTGAGCACCCGCCCTGCTCTCTCCACTCCCACTAGCCGGGAACCCTCTGCACTGCAGAAGCGGTTGTGCGGTATTTTTTTGTTGTTTCTGTTTTGTTAAAATAAATAAATTATATATATAATTTTTATTTTATTTTTTTAACAGAGAGGAAGGGAGAGAGATAGTTAGAAACATCAATGAGAGAGAAACATCAATCAGCTGCCTCCTGCACACCCCTATTGGGGATGTGCCTGTTATTATACAAAGGTACATGCCCCTGACTGGAATCGAACCTGGGACCTTTCAGTCCGTAGGCTGACACTCTATCCACTGAGCCAAACCGGTTTTTGGCACGAGGTTTGTTTTGAATTGCACCTTCTTGTTGCTGCCCTGCATGGAACCGTCGAGGGGGTCAGTTCCTCTTGACCCTGGACTGAGGCTGGTGCTGCCTCTCGCTGGAGGGGGGCCTTTGCTCTTCTGGATGAGCTCTGAGGTGTGAGCTGGGAGTGTGACCCGGATGGAAGCACCTGCACGCAGTGTGGAGAAGGCGGCCCAGGAGAAGGGTGCAGGGTCCTTGGGGGACTTGCCCTTCCCGCTGACAGAGTCGGGTGTTCAAAAGGGGCCCAGAGCAGAGGGCCAGGTAAGGGGCTGTTCCCTGGGGACACGCCCACCTCCGCAGGGTGTTTTGGAAGAGAATGAGGCAGGGGGCATTCTTCCCCAAGCCCGCCTCCTCCTGCGGGCCCCTGGGCTCGATGCTTCATCTCTGGGTTAACTGGAAGGCCAGGCTGCCGGTGTGTTCAGCTGGAGAAGCTGAAGTTGAAAGCAGCTCTGCTCAGCAGCAGGAACTGGCTAAAGCCTGTGGGTTCCTTTTCTTTCTTTTTAAATTTATTTTTATTGATTTCAGAGAGGAAGGGAGAGGGAGAGAGAGGTAAAAACATCAGTGATGAGAGAGCATCATTGATCAGCTGCCTCCTGCACGCCCCACACTGGGGATCAAGCACGCAGCCAGGGCATGTACTCTGATTGGGAATGGAACCATGACCTTCTGGTTCATAGGTCGACACTCAACCACTGAGCCACACTAGCCGCGCATGCCTGTGGCTTCCTGTATTGACTTGAAGCTACTCCTCCCCGTAGCCCCTCGCCTGGGGTTTCTAAGGTAGGCCTTGAAAGGCATTCTGATGTCTGTGCTCCTGTCCCAGAGAGGACTGCCTTCAAGTCAAGCCCAGAGAAGCCTCGCCCTTGTGCTGCCTGTGTGGGCGAAGATTCGACTGTCTCTCTGGCGAGGTGTCATCACTCAGACAGCTGGGAAGTCCCTCGTGAGGCCCAACCCAGCCAGCCACACCCTTCCTGGGGCTGAGCTGGTTCTGATAAAGAAGGGTGCCTCTGCCCACAGTCCTGGGTGGGCCTCCTAGGACCCTTGGCCCCGGCCCCTTCTGCTGGAGCTGGGCCACGGAGGGCCGGCGCAGCATCCCGCCCTCGCCCCAGGCCTGCACACACAGCGCTGCACACACAGATTTTCCACCTCCCGCCCGCCCGCCTGGGCAGGGGCCTGTCACTCCCAGCGTGGGGTGGGGGCGATGACTTCACAGCCTGCATTCCTGTCACCTCCCCCAGCTCCTGTGTTCAGTCTGGGAACACTCCTGTGTGGGTGGACTTTCCCATGTCCTGGTGGACAAGGTTTCTCTCCTTTTCTTGACGTCTTTTAGGGGAAACTCTTTTCCTATGTTCCCAGCATGCTCTCCCTGCCAAGCCTCCCTTCCCCCTCCAGGAAGCCCAGCGTTTGAGAAGCAGCGCAGAGATGAGGGCTAAACCCCTCTCCTGGGCTGGACGAGGATGAGTGTGCGATTACGGCTGCTGGGCGCGGGCCCAGCGGCCTCTCGGGGGCAGGGAGAGTTGGAATGGCAAGCCCAGAATCGGGGATTGGCCCGGCTCCCAGCCCCACATGGCCTCCTGTGCCATGCCACATGTCTGAGGGAGGATTCCCAAGGCTACTATGCTAATGGCCCAGCCTGCCCCTCCCTGCACGGGGCATGCTGGGAACTGGGACAGCCCCGTGGCTTCTTAAGGTAGCTAGTGAAGAGCGTAGGGTGATTAAGGTGGAGCACACAGAGGAGAGAAAATGGCACAAAGGAAGTACGTGTGGGACTGAGGGCCTGTAGGTGCGAGCAAGGCCTGACCTTTTCTGTTTTCCATGCTGTGTCTTGTTTCATTCGCTTGGGTCCAAGAAAGGCCAGAGTGAACCTTTGATTGAATACAGAGGGTATTAGGTTGGACTCTGACAGACGTGGTGTCACCCCATCCTTGAGGGCAGAGCTGACTCACCCCAACTGCAAGCGGTGGTAACGGGCTGATCTGGTTAGAGGCACAGGAAAGCACCTTGAGGGACTGTCCTGGGTGGATAAGTGGGGTGGCCAACCCTCTCTGTTGGCCTGGGACTGAGGGGGTGTTCTGGGCATTCCCAGGAGGCGGGAGCTTCATTGTACAAACATCAGGGAAGTCCCAGACAAGCCCTTGGCCCCGGGACGGAGCCTCAGGGAAGCAGCTGCCTCTGCCCAGCCCCTCTGTGGCCAGGTTGGTATCCAGTGGCTCCCGGTGGAGCCCGACAGCCTCAGTCACATGCTCCGCTTGAGTAGTTATCTAACCGCTCCACGTCTTAATTTGCTTAGATGTAAAGTGGGGGTAAGGGTAGCTAGCACATGGGGTTATTTCACATGAGAAGACACGGAAGTACCTAAGGAAGCGTCTGACACAGACGTCACTTAAATGTTGGCAAACTTATGTACTGCTCATTTATTCAGCTCACTCAACAGATATGGATGGGTACCATGTGTCAGGCACTGCTGCGGACCTCAGGAACAGTCAGAAATCCTGCCTTCGTGGAGGGGGTAGACAAGCAATCAGTGAATGAGTTCTAGCATATATTAGGGGAGACGGCCAGGAGAGGGGACCATGAGCAGGGTAAGGGAGACGGGGAGTGCTGGAGCAGAGAGTCCTAATGTTAAATACAGTGGTCAGGGAAGGCCTCACTCTGAAGGTGACGTTTGTACAAAGACCCCTGTACAAGGAAGGGAGGGAATGACCCCTACCTAGTGAAGAGGAATCTGAGCAAAGGGAACGGGGACCTCAAAATAGAAGTATGTGGAGTGCATTCAGAGACTGAGGGGAAGGCTAGCTTGGCTGGGATCTCCGTGGCCAAAAGGAACGTGGTAGGAGGTAAGGAATGGGCGGTCTGGGGGCTCCTAGAGGGTCTTATTGGCCATCATACGGTCTTCAGTGCCCAATTTCACTCCAAGGAAAAGCCACCAGAGGATTCTGAGGAGATGAGCGTCATGAGTTGATTTGGAGAATATCATTCTGGCTGCTCTATTGAAAGAATGAGAATAAAAGGCAAGAGAGGGAAGGCAAGACACAGTTAGAAGGCAGTTGTAATAATCCAGGCAAGAGATGATGACGATGGTGATGATGATGATGGTGATGATGATGATGCTTCAGACCTGGATGGTAGCCATGGAAAAGGAGAAATGAGCAGGCCTGCAATGTATTTTGAAGGTAAAGCTAACAGGATTTCCTGACTGGATGGATATAATAGATGAGAGAGAGGGAGAAAGAGAAAAGGAAAGAGAGAGGGAGAAGGAAAGAGAGGGGGAAGAGTCAAGGATGACTACACGGTATTAATATGAGAACGGAAAAAGGCAGGGCCACCTCACATGGGTGGTGGTTGCTGTTGTGGTTGTTGCTGTGGTTGTTGTTGGGCCTTCCTTAAGCCACTGTGATGTTCCTTACGTTGATCCCTAACATCTGATGTCATGGTTTGCCCTCACAGCGTGTACTCGCTCTTGTAAAGGAGGCAACGACCACTTTTTTTGTGAATCCCATTACACCGTGAATCCCATGACATCGTGAATGACTTTATATTGTGAACCCTGCCTCCTTGAGAAGCATCCCAAGTAGACTGGCAGATGATGAGAACTCCTGTTCCCTCAAGCAAGGCTGGCCCTCCAGCACAGCAGTCCCAAGTTGGCACAGCCTTGCTGCCAGGGTCCCTGGGGATGAGGAACCAGCAAGCCCTGCCCCTGGCAGCTCTGCCTCTGCCTGCCTGGGGATTAAGATGCCCTGCCCAGGAGCACTCCTTTCCCAGGCCCTGGCTTTCCTTCCCCGCTGGGAGCCTGACTTCTCAGAGCCTCTAGGAAGCAGCCTACTTGCCTCCAATGCTCTTGCCAAGGCATGCTCCCCTGCAGAGCTCAGCAGTGCTACCCAGAGGCCAGGGTGGTGCCACTGAGCCCTGGGAGGCAGGAGGCTGGGTATATGAGCATCGGGCACCACTCCCCCCACCAGCTCCTGTTTTCCTTCCCTAAACACAAGCTCTCGAATCCCAGACTCCCCAGGTGTGGATGCCAGTTCACTCTCCCTTTGCATCCAGGCAGGGTCCCAAATCTACCTTCCCAGGCAGGTGAGTGTCTTGTGACGGGGAGGCTGTCTCAGGCCCTGTAAACAAGACTCCCTTCTCAAACCCGTTTTTGTCTGAAAGCCTTCCTCAGTCTAACCCACATCTTCCCTCTTGCCTAGCTAAGGTAACACTCTTGGAGCCTATTCAGTGGAGAGGGCGAGTCGATATTTGCCCTCATGCTACACCCCCACCCGCGGCCAGGGGAAGCCCTGCATGTTGGCTTCAGTCTTAAGAAGCCCCCTGGCACCAGTGTCTCCGTTTTCTCCTGGCAGAGTCCTATTATCTGCTTTTCTTTGCACTGTTGTTTGGTGTGTTTTTTTTAAATACTATTAATATTGATTTCAGAGAGGAAGGGAAAGGGAGAGAGAGATAGAAACATCAATGATGAGAGAGAATCATGGACAGGCTGATTTCTGCATGCCCCACCCTGGGGATCCAGCCTGCAACCCGGGCATATGTCCTGACCCGGAATCAAACCGTGACCTTCTGGTTCATAGGTCGACGCTCAACCACTAAGCTGTCTGGGCTGGGTTCTTTGCATTCTCTGAAGCTCTGTTGGCTGATTCTCACCCTCCTCATCTGCTGGCTTTTTTCATGACAAAGTTGCCCCACCCTGCCTGTGAGGACCCACCCAACTGTGCAGCCCAGTGACTTCAAGTGCCAAGAGGGGCTAATTTGCTGTTTGTTGTGTGGAAACAACTTGAAGCCAGCCAATGGGCAGGAATGGAAACTTTAGGATTTCCCCACTTCCCTTAAAGTGTGAACCCCTGGGGCCCAGCAGAGAGGCCTAGCTGTAAGAAAAGCACCGGGAATAATTTCGTGTCCTCTCTGGGAACATGCTCAGAACATGTGTGCACACTGGCACAGGCATGCAAGCATGTCTGTTAGTGGGAGCATGCTGGTTTTCAAGGATGGCGTGCTCTCTGACTTTGTAGCTCCACTTTTTTTTGTTGTTGTTCTCTTTTTATTTCACCTGAATAGCAGTACTTCTCTTAGTACTTAATCTAGATATGTAGTACTTAATAGAATAGCAGTACCTCTTCATGGGGTGTGCTTTTGTGTCTTTTTGTGTGTGTCAGAGAGGGAAGGGGATGTGTGCACAGAGGGAATGCCCAAGGTTGGAGTCTCGGCGCCTCTTTTCTGTGGATCTCCTACAGCCGCTGAAATCAGGACACCTGGTGGGGCTGTGCCTCCTGGCCTCCTAGCATGACCTTGAGCAGACAGCTTGTTCTTTCTGGCCTTTGTGTGTGAGCCGGTGGATGGAAGCGAACTCTGTTTTTAAATCATCGCCAGCATATACATGCTAATATGAGAGAGAAGTTCCATGAGCCCCAGGAAACATTTTTTAAAATATATTTTTATTGATTTCAGAGAGGAAGGGAGAGGGAGAGAGAAACACCAATGATGAGAGAGAATGTTTGTGTCCTTAGAGCTGGAGTCTGGTGCATAGCTCAGGAAGGAGATGAAGTGTAGGAATAAGCTAGCTTCCCTGGGAGACTAAGGAGGGTAAGTGGCTGCTGTGACCACCTGATTGCAGTTTACCCATTTTTTTACTGAAAGTTTCACATCCCCAAGTCCTGAACAGATTGGGGTGGTTTAGCCACCCTAACTGGATCTCATACTTGGGCATATTAGGAAGCAAGGGGGTTTTTTGTTGTTGTTTTGTTTTGTTTTGTTTTGTTTTGTTAATCATCACCTGAGGGTGTTTTTCCATTTATTTTTATTTTTTATAGAGAGAAAATGGAAGGGAGAGACAGAGGAAGAATTAATGTGAGAGAGACACTTCAATTGGTTGCCATTGTACACGCTCCATCCAGGGCTAGGGATCGAGCCTGCAGTCGTGGTACATGACCTTGACCGGAATCAAACCCAGGATCCTATAGTCCTCAAGCCAATGTTCTAACCACTGAGCAAACCTGCTAGGGCGCAGGGGGTCTTTTTTTTTGTAAAGAGGTCTTTTCACTGCTTTCCTCTAGCATTCATCTCTTCCCCTGTCTCCTTTCAGGTCTCTCTGGGAACCCAGCAGATCTGGAAAAACGTAAACAAGTATTTGGACAGAACTTAATCCCCCCCAAAAAGCCCAAGACCTTCTTAGAATTAGTGTGGGAAGCCCTTCAAGATGTCACCCTCATCATCCTGGAGATCGCAGCCATCATCTCCCTGGTTCTGTCCTTCTACCGCCCCCATGGTGAAGAAAATGAAAGTGAGTGTCTTGGACCGCCCCGCAGAACTCTGACCTGGCTCTTCCCCCAACCACCAAAAAACACTCCGTGGCTGACAGATTATAGCTTAAATAATCTGTCATTTCCCCCCATTATTCAGGGTGGGTTCTCCAAAGGAAGCCAACAAGTAGCTAATAAGCTATTCTCCCAATCCATTCCGGTCCCAGGGTCTTCTCACTCTTCTCCCGTGAAATCCTTATGTGGAATGCCACAAATCCTCTACCCTCACCCAACCAACACGACCTGCTTCCCAGCGTGCCCCACACCAATATTGGCATCTGGGGCCATAACAGCAGGCGCCTGGCTGTGTCAGGAGTCATAAGTTCTTTACGTGTGACCTGCCTATGATTTGCATTGACGTGTTTTGCACTATTTAGTCAGTTGCTACTCTTGGGTTAACATATAGTGATGGAATGAAGCCCAATCCTGTTGTCCTCCAATATCCCTCGAGGGAAGCTCTCCTACCCAAGAGTTTAATTTTTTTTTTATTTTTTTTTTATGATTCTCTTTCCTTGACGTTCCATTCTGAGGGATTGCAGAAGCACTACCCCCATTGTTTCAGTGTCAGTCAAAGCACCTAGGTGACCCTTTCTTTCTCTCTTTTCGATGGGCCAGAGTGTGGTCTACCTATCAATAGTCCAGAGGATGAAGGGGAGGCACAAGCTGGCTGGATCGAGGGGGCAGCCATCCTGTTCTCGGTGATCATCGTGGTGCTAGTAACGGCCTTCAATGATTGGAGCAAAGAGAAGCAGTTCCGAGGGCTGCAGAACCGCATTGAAAGGGAACAGAAATTCTCCGTTATTCGAAATGGTCACATCATCCAGCTCCCTGTAGCTGAGATCGTGGTGGGTGACATCGCCCAAATCAAATACGGTGAGAGCTCCGGGTTTCTCTTGCCCACGCCACCCTCCCTATGGCCGAGGGCCCAAGAAGATACGATCCCAAACTGTGTTAGCCCCTCGGTCACATTTAAGAGGATTATGAAAGGAAATTCAGAGAAAGAACTAACGGAAACTCCCAAAAGATTGTCAGACTTATGCATCTTCGGGTTAAAAGTATATAATATTCAGGCCATGGGAAGGTATTCGGGGATAAACAGTTGTTTGAAGTTATAATACCTGGAAAACAGGCTCTCCAGCTACTCCCTGGGCCATTGCTTCTAGATGAGAGGTCTGGGATGGGGTTGGATGGTCCCCACCCTCTGCCAGGCTCTTACCGCCCCCTTTCCCTGTTTCCCCTTCCCCTCTGTGCACTAGGTGACCTGCTGCCTGCAGATGGGATCCTGATCCAGGGGAATGATCTCAAGATTGACGAGAGCTCCCTAACTGGAGAATCGGACCATGTCAAGAAATCCTTGGAAAGAGACCCCATGTTGCTCTCTGGTATGGCTTTGGCCACCTTGGTTTCCATTCTGCCTCTTCCCACACGGCCAGGCCACGGAGACCTGATTCAGGCCCCGCTTCGTCCCCTTTCCCTGGAGCAGTGGCATGAGTGGGTTAAATACAAGGATCTAAAGTAACCTAACAGAAGTTCTCTGTGGAGCAAGTGCTGGAAGAGGGTGGATGGTCAGGGAAGGAGCCTTACCCTAAAGCAGTTAGACACACTTAGCTCCTTAGCCCCCAATTTACTTTATCTATTTTAACTTTTTAGTGTATTTTTATTGGTTTCAGAGAGGAAAGGGAGAAGGAGAAAGAGAGAAACATCAATGATGAGAGGGAATCATCAATCAGCTGCCTTCTGCACACTCCCAACTAGGGATCGAGCCTGCAAGCTAGACATGTGCCCTGATCAGGAATTGAACTGTGACCTCCTAGTTCATAGGTTGATACTCAACCACTGAATCACACCAGCTAAGCTACTTATCCTATTTTAAATGGCCCCAGCTCTTGACCTTTTCCTTCTCTCTGCTGAGTATCATTATCCATAGGGGAAGAAGGAAGCTTGTGTCTTACATCGGAGCATAATGAGGTGTAAAACACAACACTCTACCCATCTTCTCCTTTCTCCCACAGGGACCCATGTCATGGAAGGTTCTGGCCGGATGTTAGTGACTGCTGTGGGTGTCAACTCCCAGACTGGAATCATCTTTACTCTCTTGGGGGCCAGTGAGGGAGAAGAGGAGGAGAAGAAGAAGAAAGGTAAGAGGCATTCAGAATGAGACTCTCTTCCCTCCTGTCCCCACGGACAAGCTAGGAGGCAAGGGAGCAGATCTGATGGGAGACTGCTGGATGAAGAGCAGAGACGGAGATGTCCCCACTGGCTCTCTAGGGGGCTGATGACCCCCAGATCCTGTCTCTAGCTCCCAAATCAGGTTGCAGTTGAGCCTCCATCCCTGTGCACATTGGTGGGTTGTAAAGAGGTGAGTTATAAAGCCTGCCCCAAGTGAGCTGGCCAGTGCTCTGGCCCTAAATGCCCCTCAGTGTAGTCCTCTGATCCCATCCCGTTCTTCCTCAAACATGGAGGGGGGGGGGGGGGGGCAGATGAACCATGAGGGCTAAGGCAGTGGTCGGCAAACTCATTAGTCAACAGAGCCAAATATCAACAGTACAACGATTGAAATTCATTTCTTTGGAGAGCCAAATTTTTTAAACTTAAACTTCTTCTAATGCCACTTCTTCAGAATAGACTCACCCAGGCTGCAGTATTTTTGTGGAAGAGCCACACTCAAGGGGCCAGAGAGCCACTTGTGGCTCGCGAGCCGCAGTTTGCCGACCAACGGGGCTAAGGGAAAACTGGCCAAGAGATGGCTGGATGCCTGCAGAACCATGGGCTGCCAATGGAAGAGAGAGAGCAGCTAGGAGAGTGAGCAAACAGGTGATGCCTGCTGTGAAGTTAGCCCCGCCTTGGCCATTCACTTGTTCTTGAAGGAAGGAGAAACAGAAAGCATAGTAAAACCACATCTGCAGCTTTCCCTACGCGTTCCCTCTTCCCTGGAAGGAGAGAAGGACTCCACCCGTTAGGCGGCGGAGGGCCATCTTGGCTGGTTAGTGGAGGGCAGGGTATGAAAAGGAAACAACACGCTGTTCGTCTCTGCAGCCATCTGCAGATGAGTGAGGAGGAGGCGGCCTGGTGCTGGCGATGACGTGGGGACTCTGCAGAGCCTTTGCCATCAGGCCAACACAGTTCACCCTCTTGCTCCCCACCACCACCACCCCATTTCTCCACGCGATGCAGCCATGCTCGGGAGACGGCGCTGTGTGGGTGTGCGCTCGCCTGCAGGCGTGGTCTGCTCCATTCCCCGTGGCGTCATGAGAAGCCCGAGTGAGAAGGGGCAGGAGCAGAGACGAAGCTTCCTTCACGCCCCCTCCCCTGCAGCTCAGTCCCTTTGCTGTCGCCCTTTTGGGCTCTGAGCAGGACCACCAAGTTGGATATCTGATCTCTTAATAGTTACCTTGGGTCTCCACCCCACTTTTTTCTTTCTTGTTCAAACAGGTAAAAAACAAGGAGTCCCCGAAAATCGCAACAAAGGTAACCTGTCCACCCACTCATCTCCCATCTCTACCTGACTACACTCAAACCAGACCTTCCAGGCCATCTGCCTTCTCCCTTTTCCTTGTCATAAATCTGTTATCTGCTGCTGTGGCCCAGATGCCTCATCCTGAGGAAGGTGCAGAGATGTGGGGTGGTCTCAAGGTCCCGGTCTCAATCCAAGATGGGACAACAGCACCCTCTGCTGTTGGCTCAGGGAACCTCCTGTCAAGGTTTCTCTTGGGGAGTGTGCGGGGTCCACCTGTCGCTCTTCCCAGGGTGCTGAACTCTTTCTCCTCGTTGCCCTAGGCTGGATTTAACCATCCGCGTCTGGGTTGGAAGACTTCAGGGTCCTTGTGGTGGAGGGCGCCGGGGTGGGCAGTCCCTGCACCCTCCTCTTGCTGGCTTCCTCATCGGTGTTCTCTTCTGGTCTGGAACCCTCCGCTGGTCTCAGGAGCTCGGAGAGAGCCTTTTCTCTGTGCCTCTCTCCTACCCTATTCTTTGTTCTCTCCACAGTCTGTTTTCTTCCCCCTGATCTGATGTGTGTTCCTCTTGGTGGCTGTGCTAACATCCGTCTCTGTCTTGTTTGTGAGTCTGACAGCAGAGACCGAATCTCAGAAAGGGCATTCTAAGCAAAGGGGCCGAGCTCTGCAGGGGTGAAGGTGGAGGGTGTGGGAACCAGAGAGCACTGCTCTCAGACAGTGCCTCTGTCACCGTATCCCCGCAGTCTTTAAAAAGAACGTCTTCCCGTCGGAGAGCCAGGGCTGCACAAAAGTGATTCTTTAATTTTAGGACTTACCTTCTCTTCTTTAAAAAGCAAAAGGGATGTATATGTCTGTCTTAATCCCTTCTTTCTCTTCTTCCAGGGGTCCTCGCAGCAGCTTCTTCCCTCTCCCCCCAAAAGACTTAACCCACGCTCCTACTCTGTGTCTCCCCACCTTTGTCAGAGATTCCCTTCCCTTGTTGTTCACCTGGTAGAAGGAGGAGCTGGAGAACGCCCTTGATTGGGGTTGGTGTTTCTTCCCTGGCAGTCTATGCGCAGAGAGAGATGAACCTTTTCACAGAGCAGACTAGGGCCCTCATGCTATGGAAGCATCTGCCAGCCTTCCCCTCAGCCCCTTTCTGCAAGGTTCACTATAGCGAGTGCTAACTTCCAGGAAGGGTGGTGGTTGGAAATAGCACTGGCATGACTGATCGTCTCCCTAACATAAACCTGGCGTGGGGCTCTGAGGTGGTGCCAGGAAGCTGCACCATCTGAGGAAATCTGTACCCCAAGGGCACCCCTGTTTTCTCTCCAGCTCTTAGAATATTACCCCATGGCCCTAATAAGGGGTTGAAGGCCAGCGCCCTCTCTGGCCTAGGGTGAGAGTGGTCAGGGCTGATGTGGGGGGTCCAAGGTGTATCCAGGAAGAAGACAGAAGGGTGTTTTCGTTTCTACCTGCCCGCTGCTCCACGCGGCTCCCTGCCTGCTCACTTGTCCTGTTTGTGTGTGCACCCTAGCCAAGGCTCAGGATGGAGTGGCCCTGGAAATCCAGCCACTCAACAGCCAGGAGGGCGTCGACAGCGAGGAGAAGGAGAAGAAGGTGGTCAAGCTGCCCAAGAAGGAGAAGTCGGTGCTGCAGGGCAAGCTGACGCGCTTGGCTGTGCAGATCGGGAAAGCTGGTGAGTCCCGTGGAGCCTTCCGGTTGTTGTGGTCTATCGAGACTGTTCCAGAGTCTCACTGCATCGATTCCTTTCCCTCCACACCAGCCAGGTCTGGCGGAGGAAGCTGAGCCCTCCCAGGGGCTGGTGCTGTCTAGGCAGCCACATCATGACCCCGCCTAGGCCCTCAGAGAGAAGTGTTTGCCCGCGTATAAAGGTTTAAAGGCCCTGAAATCTCTCATCCAAACACATGGGAAGTAAAGAACTTATATCACAACACGGGAGATTTACATTAGCAAAAAGGGAGGCTGTAATAACTGCTTACCTGTCACGTGTGGACTTGGGGCTTGTCCATTCCTTAAGCGTAGAGAAGGTTGTTAGAGATCGTTCCCTAGCAGAGTAGTTATATCAGGCCAGGCAGAGCCATAAACTCATAAATGCAAAATAAGGATTGCAGAGGCAGGGGGGGCGGGGAGGAGGCAGTGGCCAGGCCATTTGCAGAGGAGAAGTCACTAATGGCGCTTGTGAGGAGGTGGCTTCTCCAGGACTTCCCGCCATGAGCCTGTCCTCTGCATTCTTTCAGGGGTGGGATGGGGAGAGGGGTTTGGAGGCGGGAACAAAAGGAAGATTGGGGAGATAAGAACCGAAGGACTTGTATTCATGCATATAAGTACAACCAATGAACACAGAACTCTGGGGAGGGAGGGCATGTATGGGGGGGGGGGGCAATGGTAAGATATGTACACAGATAATAATTTAATAAAAAGAAAAAGGAAAAAAAGGAAAAGGGAGGAAGATTGCTTCTTCAACAGACATATCCCTCTGTTGAATTACTCCCTGACCCCGCCCCCTCTGCTTACCACAGTCATAGTCCGGCTTAGTGTATCTCTGTGTACAGTTGTGAAACCTTGTGAAAGCACCGTGTCTGATTCAAGAGGTCTGGGCAGGGCCTGAGAGTCTGCATTTCTAGCAAGTCCAGGTGAGGCCAGTGCCACTGACCCACTAAGCACACACTGAGTGGCTAGAATCTACTGTCCACTACCATAGCTGTTAACCATGTTTGGCTGTTGCTAGTTAAATTAACTAAAATTAAATATAATTAAACATTCCGTTCCTCAGTTCACACTAGCCTTATTTTGATTGGTCAATAATGACATGAGGCTGGTAGCTACCATATTGGACAGTGTAAATAGAGGATATTTTAAACACCATAGTGAGTTCTGTTAGTGCTAGTCTAGCCCAGTGGTCGGCAAACTCATTAGTCAACAGAGCCAAATATCAACAGGACAACAACTGAAATTTCTTTTGAGAGCCAAATTTTTTAAACTTAAACTATATAGGTAGGTACATTGTTATTAACTTAATCAGGGTGCTCCTAAGCTGGCCTTTGCTAAAAACTCAGGGGCCAAAGAGCCACAGGTGGCTCGCAACCCACAGTTTGCCGACCACTGGTCTAGCCTGTTCATTCAGTTCTTTTACCCAACTAATCTTGACTACCGTGAAATCTCTTAAATATAAATTAGCCATGGATGAGATGAAATGCAGGTGTGGAGTCAAGTTATTGGGCCTGCCACACAGGTTTGGAACATTAACCAGACTCACCTAATCCTTCCTGTTTTCCTCCTAATCCCCGTGTTGTGCCGTGGGAAGCACAGACTTCCTGGTGGCTGGCCAGTCGTCTCCTCTGTTGTTTCATTTTACATTTCAAGCGAGGCCAGGACTGGGATGAGGAAAATAAGGTGCCTTGTGCCCCCCAGAGAGGAATACCTCATTCCGTTTCGTAACCTGGACATCTTGTTTGCCTCACCTTAGCCCTGAGCACGATGAAGCAAAGTGCAAAAGAATATGTTCTCATTGGTATGCATTGACCGCCTCTAGCCTTGCTCAGCAGGCCCTCAGGAAAAGGGAAGACCCAGCCAGACCACAGTGTGAGGCAGACAGGATGCCGCAGACATGGGCGCCTCTGCCCAGATGCTGGCCCCAGCACCATTGGAACCCCTGGGCCAGTTGTTTATAGATCTTGAGCAGAACCTTCCATGTGCCTTGGTGTGTAGGTTGACCAGCTGTCCCAGTTTGCTTGGGACTTTCTTTCTTTCTTTTTTTTTCTTTTTCAAATACATTTTATTGATTTTTTTTTTTTTTTTTTTTTTTTTTTTTTTACAGAGAGGAAGGGAGAGGGATAGAGAGCTAGAAACATCAATGAGAGAAAAACATTGACCAGCTGCCTCCTGCACACCCCCTACTGGGGATGTGCCCACACCAAGGTACATGTCCTTGACCACAATCGAACCCGGGACCTTTCAGTTAGCAGGTCGACGCTCTATCCACTGAGCCAAACCGGTTTTGACATTCTTGGGACTTTCTTGATTTTAGCTCGTTGACCACGTTTTAAAGGGAATTCTTTTCCTCCTGAATCCTCCCACATCCCAGGAAACTGCTCACCTGCAACCCAGATGGCTGGTCCCCCACCAGGGAGCCATACCAAAAACCTCTCTGTGCCTCCGTTTCCTCAGAAAAGGGGATAATGACAGTAGCTTATCTCACCGGGGTGTCATGAAGATGAAATAGGTTAGTTAATATGAAGGGCTGCCTGGCCCAGAGTAGGCACTATGTAAGTATGTGCTGTTGTTGCCTCCTTTTGCCTGGGAGGCTCTGTACTAGAGATTGGACTTTGGGGGTGCTAGGCTAGCACCATGAGGGCATCGCTGTAAACAAGTTGCAAAATTGCCTGGCATTCTCAGCCTGCTATTGGGGAAAGTCTACCTTGAGAAACTACTAGGAAGCTGGCGAGTATAATCACTGCATTGTGACTCGTGGGAAGAGAGTAGGTCTGAGATAAGATCATAGAATGCTGATTCAGAACACTAGGCCAGCCCCCTTAGTTATGTGTGAGAAAATAGGCCAGACAGCATGAGCGACTAGACCAAAGCCAGAGTCAAATCAGTGCAGTGCTGAGACAGAACCCGTGTATCCGAAATGCAAAACCCATGTCTCTCCCTACACTCATACAAGCAACAAGAATGGGGAGGGGATTCTTGTATGACTTCCTGGAGGTAGCGGCTTGGAGAATTGGTGACAAAGGCCACAACTCAAGCCTGGGGGGGGTGGGAGGGTGTCCTAGGAATGGCCAGGTGCCGGGGTTCACGTGAGCTGTTTCTTGTGCAGGTCTGATCATGTCTGCTATCACCGTTCTCATCCTGATTCTGTACTTTGTGATCGACAACTTCGTGATACAGGGCAAGTCATGGCTAGCCGAGTGCACCCCCATCTACATCCAGTACTTTGTCAAGTTCTTCATCATCGGTATCACTGTCCTGGTGGTGGCTGTGCCCGAGGGGCTGCCACTGGCTGTCACCATCTCACTGGCCTACTCTGTGAAGGTGAGACCAGAATGACACTTTCTCTTCCCTCAGGACACAGGTGGGAGGGGGAAGTGCCACACCGCCTTTGACAAAAGGATGGGCCACCTATGCTCTATGGACTCCATGTGGTACCTCCTAAGAGCCCCAGTGGACGGGCCATTGTGATAGCTGCATCATTGTTTCAATGATCCAGTACAGTAGTCAGCAAACTGCAGCTTGAGAGCCACATGTGGCTCTTTGGCCCCTTGAGTGTGGCTCTTCCACAAAATACCACGGCCCGGGCAAGTCTATTTTGAAGAAGCGGCGTTAGAAGAAGTTCAAGTTTAAAAAAATGTGGCTCTCAAAAGAAATTTCAATCCTTGTTCTGTTTATATTTGGCTCTGTTGACTAACGAGTTTGCTGACCACTGACCCAGTAGAATCTAAAGAGGATTCAGAAGAAGAATATCCTGCATTTTTCTGTGGGACAAGAGAATGGCATGTGGAAAGATGTTAGCTAGGAAACGGCCTTTGACCTTCCCTGGGGGAGCTCCGTGGGTCCCCTCTCAAGTCTTTTCTCTTGTCCTCCGTAGAAAATGATGAAAGACAATAACCTGGTGCGGCACCTGGACGCCTGTGAGACAATGGGCAACGCCACAGCCATTTGCTCTGACAAGACAGGCACGTTGACCATGAACCGCATGACCGTGGTACAGGCTTATATCGGGAACACCCACTACCGTCAGATCCCAAGCCCCGATGCCCTCGTGCCTAAGGTCCTGGACCTTCTTGTCAATGGCATTTCTATCAACAGTGCCTACACCTCCAAGATCCTGGTAAGCCCTTCCTTTGCCTGCACATATAGAATGGGCGGTTGGAGGGAACATTCATTTTCTCTAAGACAAGTCATCTTCTCTCATTCATTCTTCCTGAGCTGCCATTCCACATTGCATTTCCTCCTCTTAAGTGAACGCGTTTGGGGCGAAACTAGGGAATAACCCACAGGAGGAGAGTGGAAGTGGCAGGCGGGGGTGCCAGGGAGGAATCTATGGCTGTGGAATGCCCTCCAATTACCACGTAAAGACAATGTCTCCAGGGAGAGGCCTTGTCCTGATAGCAGGTCCGGGCTTATCAGGAGTCAAGTACTCACTTTCCAGAAACTCGGAGAGGGTATTAGAATGAGACCCACAAAGGGTGAGCCACCTGCACCAACCCCAGGACAAACTGACCACCCATAACCCAGGTGGCTCAGGGGCAAGTTCCACTGACCACTGGCCACCTGCCCTTGAAAAGAACAGATGCCGCCCTCCCTCCACCCGGGCAGCCGTGTGAAAGGTGCAAGGGGCGTCGTTTCCTCCCTGAATCCTCCCCGGCCAAGGCACCTTTTTCACGGGCGCCATGTGTGTTTCCCTCCCAGCCTCCGGAGCAGGAGGGGGGCCTGCCACGGCAGGTGGGCAACAAGACGGAGTGCTCACTGCTGGGCTTCGTCATCGACCTGAAGCAGAACTACCATGCTGTGCGCAACGAGGTGCCCGAGGAGAAGTTATACAAGGTGTACACCTTCAACTCGGTGCGCAAGTCCATGAGCACGGTCATCCAGAAGCCCGACGGCGGCTACCGCATGTACAGCAAGGGCGCCTCCGAGATCATTCTGCGCAAGTGAGCTCTCCTCCTCCCTCTTTCCTTCCAGAGCCTCCCTCACGACGGTCCAGGCTGAGACCACCGAGCGATGTGCCAGCTCCTAGCCTCTGAGCACCGTCTCAGGCCAAGCATTGTCTTTTAAGTCCCTTCGGTGGCTCGTTTTATCCAGTCCTCACCACTCAGTGAGGGAGATGCTATCGTCATCTCTTTTAGCAATGAGAGAACAGAGGTACAGCGAAATGAAGTAAACTTGCTCAAGGTGTCGCAACTAATAGTGGCACAGCCAGGATTCAGGCCGTTCCAGCCTCCATCCCCAATCTGAAAGCCCATCGCACGGGGTGACTGTAATTAAGTGATTCGATGTATGTAAACACCTTCCTTGCACATGGCAAGTTCGAGAAACATTAGCTCCGTGTTCCCTCTTCCTTCTTATTCTCAATTCTAAATACAGGAAAGTCAGTAACCTACTCAGAGTGGCTGGGTTATCCCCCCAGGCCATTACCAGGTCCAGGGCCAGTAACTGAATTAACCAGCACCCCAACTTGGCTCTGGCCACCTCGGTCAATGAACACATTCTTGTTGAACACACCCTACCCACTGGGCACTGTTGTAGGTACTGAGCACAAAAAAAAAACACATCTCTCTACCCTTGAGAAGTTCCACAAGTGACTCTTGGCACTGCATCACATATGAGTGGGAACAGATGACATGGGAGAGTCACACGCTCCACCTAAGATGTGCCTGTCTACCTACAGGCCACCCCACCTTGAGAAGGGGGCCCGGCTGAGTGGTGGATAGAGGTTTCTGGCCAGGACACAGGGCCTTCAGAGGTACTGCAGAGTTTCCAGAATGCCAATAGAGAATGGTAGAGATGCATTGGGTGGGAAGGGGGAGGCTGCTTTCTGACTGTGTGCCTCCCCAGGTGTAACCGCATCCTGGACAAGGACGGAGAAGCAGTGCCATTCAAGAGCAAGGACCGAGATGAGATCGTGCGCACGGTCATCGAGCCCATGGCCAGTGAGGGGCTTCGCACCATCTGCCTGGCCTATCGAGATTTCAATGACGGGGAGCCCCCATGGGACAACGAGAGCGAGATCCTCACTGAATTGACCTGCATCGCGGTGGTGGGCATTGAGGACCCTGTGCGCCCAGAGGTGAGCAAGAACACATGAGTGGAAGTCTTCCAGTGGCCGCTGGCCCGCGTGTGGGCCCAATGTGACCTGCTGGGAAGCCACCAGGAGTCACGGGAGCGAGGGTACTGGCTCTGCTTCCAGTTGTGACCCACGAAAGTTACCTAATTGCTTCTCACTTGCACGGAGGGCTGTTTCTGGGCTTCCAGCTCCACAGAACTGCCGAGTGCTGAGCTGGCAGAAGGTGCCATTCCTACGTTGGCACTGCTTCAAGGTGGGCAGCACAGGGTTCACTAGGCTCATCATTTGGTTCGTAAGAATAGTCAGGAGGAAGAACTAATCAGGATGTTGTGGAGCGAACGCAAGTGAGTGACCACTGGAGCTCAGACCAAATTAAAATTTAGGGAGCCTTTATTAGCCGGCCGGGCGAGCTACTAGCCGGGCGACTGCTCTGCCATTCTCCACGCAGGGAGACCAGAGAGCAGCAGCGACCCTTTGTGTAGGACCACTTTTAAACCCATTAACCACATCCCGTTCTTACAGAGCAAGCGACCCAAGACAAAACAGTTTTTCCCAAGGAACATCAGGATCATGCCATTGACTACCATGTTATTCACAGGGTCATCCTGTCCTTCAGAAAGCTGACAGTGTTCTGTGAAAGAAGGCCTACATACTAGGAAGGGGCCATGAGACCATATCTCAAGGCCTGGCCTGGTGTCAGCACTGACACCTCTATCTGGGGCATGGCCCACGGTCTCTGGAAGCATGCTCAAAAATCCCCACTCTCTGACAAGGACACCAGCTTTGTCTCTGGCCACCTTCTTTCAATCAACATATTTTTGTTGATCTCCCCTTCCCCGCACCCCCCTCCCAAAAGCCCAACACTGTTCTTGACACTAGAGAAGTGCAAAAGCCTCTGCTCCTAAGAAGTCCAGGGAGATCAGCTATCAATTATCAAGGCCCAGAAGCTCGGAAGGGTGTCCTGTGTTCGGGAAACCACAAGAAATTGCTGTGGTTGGAACGTGGCCAGGGAGGGTAGAGGGAGGATGGATGGACAGTGTAAAGACTTCTGCCAGAAAGGAAGGCAGTGGCCAGATCTCAAAAGGCCACCTGTGCTGAGGAGTCTAGATGGTATGTGGGAGAGTGAGCTTTCACTCCTGGCTCCTACGGCCAGTCTCCCCTTCAACGCCTGGCACACAAGGCTAATTCCAACGTGCCAGAAGTGGGGTGGCACTTCTTCGAGGGGGGGCCCCCCCATCCTGTCCACGATGAAGGAGCCGCTGAGCAGAGCCGCTTCCCGGCATCACCAGCTGCTCCTCTCCTCTTGCCTCGCCCTCCATAGGTCCCAGATGCCATTGCCAAATGCAAACGAGCTGGCATCACTGTCAGAATGGTGACGGGGGACAACCTCAACACAGCCCGGGCCATTGCCACCAAGTGTGGCATCATCACACCTGGGGACGAGTTCCTGTGCTTGGAAGGGAAGGAGTTCAACCGGCTCATCCGCAACGAAAAGGGCGAGGTGGGTCCTGGGTGAGAGGAGCCGGGCCCGCGTTTGGCAGGGGAAGGGCCGGGTCTCATGTTAGGCACCTGGGGCACGTGGGAGAACATGGGTGCTTTTCAAACTCGAAGTTATTCACAGCGAACGCCCCTGCCACCAGGGCTGCTCAGGCGGTAGAATCAAGAGCTTCCTTCTCACGACCTTCACTCACAAGCTCACTTTTGAGGGTGTGTCGCTAACTTTTCACATCTTTCGGGGGTTTTCAGTCGGCCTCTGTCCTCCTGGGTCACTGCCCTGTGACTGACAGTGATACGGGTTTGTAGGAGGACGTGGTCTAGATGTGGAGCAGACCAGAGCTTCCTGGTCTATGTCAAAATCAAACCTAAGGCCTCAGAAGCCCCACTTGAGCCATTTAGCTGACCCTGGCTCACCCCTCCCTTCCCCACCAAGGGTCTAGAAATGGGGGATCGGCTCCAGGTAGGGAATTGGGAGGAGAAGGCAGACAAGCAGGGCTTGGAGGGGCACCGTCAGTGAGTCTGCCCTTGGAGACGGGGTCCCCTGCTGCATCTGCACTGGGGCAGGTGACCCAGCCCCTGGCGTGGAGCACAGCCCTCCCCGCAGCCTGGAGTGGGCGGAGCAGGAGGGTTCTTCCTGGGGGGGGCTCTTCTGAACGTGACTGACCCAGGTGTGGTCTGATATTGGCAGGTAGAGCAAGAAAAACTGGACAAGATCTGGCCTAAGCTTCGAGTCCTGGCTCGATCATCCCCCACGGACAAGCACACGCTGGTGAAAGGTGAGGTCAGCCCCTGAGCAGCAGGGACGGGCAGGGAAGACGGGCCAGGCGGGGACAGGTAGAAACCGTACACCAAAGCCGCTTCCCTGTCCCTAGGGGGGTGGGTCCTGGGGACAACATGCAGTGTAGCAAAAGCTGAACCCCTGTGAGGATAAGACTATAATAAAGTTATTTTTAAACATTATCACACAGGGTGAGGGGAAAAGCAGGCTGACAGCTGTTTGTATGGAAAATAATACGATAATTAATAAATAAGAATAGCTAAAACCGGTTTGGCTCAGTGGATAGAGCGTCGGCCTATGGACTGGAAGGTCCGAGGTTCGATTCCGGTCAGGGGCATGTACCTTGGTTGCGGACACATCCCCAGTAGGGGGTGTGCAAGAGGCAGCTGGTCGATGATTCTGTCTCACCAACGTTTCTAGCTATCTATCCCTTTGTCTTCCTCTCTGTGAAAAATCAATAAAATATATATTTTTTAAATAAATATAAATAAATAAATAAGAATAATCTGTGTCACCCACTCCCAACTGAAACCCTGCTTTTGCCCCACCCTGCGTGTTGTTTGCCAATAATACTATGAACTAGGCATGACAGGTTAAGTGTGAAGCGGAAAAGCCAGGTGGCGTACCCACACTGCCCCGCTGGTGTGCGGACGTGGCAGGTGGAGCTTGTGTGCCACAGAACAGCTGTCCTGGGGCCCCAGGCGCTGTGTGAGGGGGACAGACTTTCTTGCTCCGAGTGCTCTCCTTAAAACAGCGCACTGCCCTTGGGTGATGGTCTAGTGCAATGGTCAGCAAACTGTGGCTCGCAAGCCACATGCAGTTCTTGGGCCCCTTGAGTGTGGCTCTTCCGCAAAATACCACGTGCGAGTGCACGCTGCAGTGCGATTGAAACTTTGTGGCCCATGCGCAGAAGTCAGTTTTCGGCCTGGGCGAGTCTGTTTTGAAGAAGTGGTTCTAATGTAAGGTGACCAGATCGTCCAGGTGTTGGCAGGACGGTCCTGGTTTCTAACAATTTTTCCAGCATCCCGCGGAGTTTTTAAAAAGTCCCGATTTTTGGAAAGATTGGAAACATTGGAAAGATTCTTTCCAAAAGTCAGGACTTTTTTAAAACAGTGCAGGACTGTCCCGCCAACACCTGGATGATCTGGTCACCTTATTTTAATGCCAAGCCACACTCCAGGGGCCAAAGAGCCGCATGTGGCTCACGAGCCTCGGTTTGCTGACCACTGGTCTAGTGCATCCACCAGAGGGAAGTGGGAAGGGAAGTGATGGCGGGATCGGGGAAGAAGACCAGAGAAGCATCTTGTGTGGGGACAAGGCTTGCCAAATGGCCTCCGACAGCACAGGTGGACTGACCGAGCATGTCTGCTTTTCCCAGGCATCATTGACAGCATGGTTGGGGAGCAGCGACAGGTGGTGGCTGTCACAGGCGATGGCACCAATGACGGGCCGGCTCTGAAGAAAGCAGACGTGGGTTTTGCAATGGTAAGCAACTGCTCCTGTCTCTCACTCCATCCCTCTACCTACCCAGCCAGGAATCATATGCAAAAACGGGGACCACTGAGTACGAAGACTAAGTGACACAGGCAGGGAAATGAGGAAGTGGCATTTCCCAGGAACTGAGACCTACTTGAACTTGCCCTGTGGCCATGGCAGTATTGTGTGTCTAGGCACACGTGGAAAATTGGTGTGTTCCATGTGGAATGTGTGCTCTTATTTGCTTTATTCTAAAATATACTGTGTATAATGGTTTTAAAAGAGCAATATTTTCTACTAAATTATTCTACTAAAAGCAGTGAAAGCTTTTTCTTATAGTTCTTTTTACCCTGCAGGTACATCCTATAATACTAAGAATGTGCCATCAACTTGCTGTGTTGTTTTTTTTTAAAAAGTCACTTGGGACATTTTTTCCTTTGTATGATTGTGCTACCAACTGTTACACCAGTTCAGTTACATCATATTGCCTTTCAGTTTAGGGATTGCTTTGTTTTACTTTTTAATGTTATACCTTATTTAATGGTGAGTGAACCTCTCGTTTGTTTGTTTTGTGGTTATTAATCCTCACAAGCTCCTCTGCGGGTTACAGAAGTCACAAGGCATGTTTGATGTGGGATAGAAGCATGGGCCAGGGATGTTAGGGACAGCCGTGCAAAACAAGTAGAGCTTAATTGAGTGGGACATTAAAGACAGGTAGGCCGGGACTGGTTTGGCTTAGTGGATGGAGCGTCGGCTTGGGGACTGAAGGGTCCCGGGTTCGATTCCGGTCAAGGGCATGTACCTTGGTTGCGGGCATATCCCCAGTAGTGGGTGTGCAAGAGGCAGCTGATCGATGATTCTCTGTCATCGATGTTTCTAACTCTCTATCTCTCTCCCTTCCTCTCTGTATAAAATCAATAAAATATATTTTTAAAAATAATAATAAGTTAAATAAATAAATAAAGACAGGTAGGATTTAAGTAGATGGGGAAAGTGGAGGTTCCAGACTTGGGGGAATGGGGTAAGTAAACGTCTAGGCTCTAAAGGTGAATGAGAGATCCAGGGAATTGTGAATAAACCAGTGGGTGTTGGGCAGAAAGATACGTAAGAGCAAGTTGAAAGGGCTTCAGGGTTCACTTACTGAGGGCTCTGACTGCCAGGCCAGAAAGCTCACTGTGTCTAAAGCACAGCTTTCAACCCCCAATCGTCTACTCAGAAGCCTTCGGTGCTTGCCCAGTGGCAGGGTTTGAACAAGGATAAGACTTGAGAACTGTGCTGTCAGACTGCTTCTGCTTAACGTTGCAGGGCAGGTAAGGACTTACATGAGATACTGACAGTGGCAAAGGAAATTTAAGAATTTGGAGGTAGGATAGGACTTGTTTCTTATCTTTTAATTCATTTGTAAGGTGGGGGAGTAGGAGGGAAGAGAGAGGAATATGGAAAGATAACTGATTTGCCATCTGGGTTCAGTAGTGAGGTGGGAGCATTGGGTCTCAGCCCTCTTTTCTGTAAAGTGACGGTGGCACATTTTCCCTTCATTTTCTTTTCTTTTTCTTTTTTTTTTTTCTTCTTCCAGTCTTTCATTTCTTTATTGATTAAGCTATTACATATGTATCCTCATTTCCACCCCCCCCTTAACCCCCCCAATCCCCCCTCACTCATGTCCTCACCCCCCTGGTGTCTGTGTCCATTGGTTAGGCTTATATGTATGCATACAACTCCTTCTGCTTCTCTGTCTCCGGGTCTGTTTTTGTTCATCAGTTTATTTGGGAAAGAAAAGAACTTGTATTTAGTATTTGTGTCACTGGTGTGCCCTCTAGCGTTAGTCCTAGGTCAGAAGCTTCTTGGGAGTCAGGAAATGGAGTCTGGGTTCAGAATGCTGGTAAATGCAGCTTTATCCGGTTTCTCAGCTTTCCTTCCCATCTTCCCTCAGGGTATTGCAGGCACAGACGTGGCAAAGGAGGCCTCAGACATCATCCTGACCGATGACAACTTCACCAGCATTGTGAAGGCCGTGATGTGGGGACGCAACGTCTACGACAGCATCTCCAAGTTCTTGCAGTTCCAGCTCACCGTCAATGTGGTGGCCGTGATTGTGGCCTTCACCGGAGCCTGCATCACTCAGGTGAGGGGAGTGTGCGTGGAGCAATGAGGCAGGGGCTAAGGAACGTGGGGGGCACCCTGGCCGGGGTGGCTCTGTTGGTGAGTGCCGTCCCAGGCATCAGAAGGTGGCCAGTTCGATTCCCAGTCAGGACACGGGCCAGGTTGCAGGCCCCATCACCAGTAGCGAGTATGCAGGAGGCAGCCGATAAGTAGCCAGACCCCAAGTCCAGAGGGACAGCGGGAGCCAGGCCATCTCGGGGACAAAGGTGAAGCTGACGAGTGAGGAGAGGGTGGCTTCTGAGGAAAACTAAAGCACCGGTTCTTCTCACCCCCCCAACCCCCAGGACTCCCCGTTGAAAGCTGTGCAGATGCTATGGGTGAACCTAATCATGGACACGTTTGCCTCTCTGGCCCTGGCCACGGAGCCCCCCACTGACTCTTTGCTGAAGCGCCGCCCCTATGGCCGAAATAAGCCTCTGATCTCACGGACTATGATGAAGAACATCTTGGGCCACGCGGTCTATCAGCTCACCATCATCTTTTTCCTGGTCTTTGCCGGTGAGCCGAGTGTGGGAGGCCTAATGTGGGGGTTGGGGTGCTGGGCGGAGATGGGGCGGGGAGTGGCCAAAGGGAGCAGGCTGAGCACAAGATGAGGAGAGCAGCAGCTCACTCACGAGCGTGTCCTCTGACCCCGCGCTTCTGTTAAGAGCTTCATTAAACTTTTTTTTTAATATACTTTATTGATTTTTTACAGAGAGGAAGGGAGAGAAATAGTTAGAAACATCGATGAAAAAGAAACATCGATGAGCTGCCTCTTGCACACCCCCTACTGGGGATGTGCCCACAATCAAGGTACATGCCCTTGACCAGAATCGAACCCGGGACCCTTGAGTCTGCAGGCCAATGCTCTATCCACTGAGCCAAACCGGCAACCCTTTTTTTTTTTTTTTTTTTTTTTAAATATATTTTTATTGATTTTGTACAGAGAGGAAGGGAGAGAGATAGAGAGTTAGAAACATCGATGAGAGAGAGTCATCGATCAGCTGCCTCTTGCACACCCCCTACTGGGGATATGCCCGCAACCAAGGTACATGCCCTTGACCGGAATCGAACCCGGGACCCTTCAGTCCCCAAGCCGACGCTCTATCCATTGAGCCAAACCGGTCTCGGCCTCGGCAACCCTTTTTTTTTTTTTTTTTTAATAGCTCATAAAACAAAAGCTCAGGCCACATCATAGCGGCGCTGAGATTCAGACCTATGTCTGCCTGACTCTAGTGCACAAAGTTTTGCAAAGTTTGCACCTCAAGAAGATAAATATCGGAGCATACTGAGAGACAGTCAGATATGTTGGGGTCAGAGCTAATATTTGACATATTTAATAATTAGCATAGCTCAGATACCGACCACTTCGAATGGGCACCAGCCATCAGCAGGCAGAACGGCCACACCCAAGTGTCTGACTCACCCCAAGCTCGCTGAGTTCATACTTACCCTCCAGTGCTTCCCCTCTCTCCACTAGGTGAGAAATTCTTTGACATTGATAGTGGGAGGAACGCACCTCTACATTCCCCACCCACCCAGCACTACACCATTATTTTCAACACTTTTGTGCTGATGCAGCTCTTCAATGAGATCAACTCACGCAAGATCCACGGAGAGAGGAATGTCTTTGCAGGCATCTTCCGTAACCTCATCTTTTGTTCTGTGGTTATGGGCACATTCGTCAGCCAGGTGAGATGCCAGCTGGGGTTGGGGTTAGGAAGACTGAGGTGATAGAAGCCAGTCGCTGGGAGCCAGGGTTCCCGAAGGACCTGGGAAAAGGAGTGAGGGAGCGATGGGGCCGCGGGCCGTGGGCTGCTGGGTTCCCCGTTGGCTTCCGTTTGCACGTGGCTCTAGACCGCTGTGTCATGTACTCCAGCTCAAGGCAGCACGTCGGTGACAGATAAAACAAGACGTGTAGAATCCTTTCGTTATCGGCCTAAAACACAGAAATCTCGCAACGTGACCCCAAGGAGGGTCACTCTCTTCCACCCCCTCCCCACGCCTCCTGCCAGCACACACGAGATGCGCATGCACGGGCTGTGGGCACTCTCAGTAGAACTTGCTGTGCAGTTCACGCAGAAAGGGCAGTGATGGGATGGCGTGCACTAGGTGACAGATAAGCCTGGCTTGGGCTCCTGTGGGGACCGGGGTCAAGAGCATGGCTGCCCTCGTGGTAAGAGGAGTGGGCCTTTCCTTCTTGCTCTAGTCAGAGGTAAGACTGTCTCCTTGTCAGAGTGCTTAAGCCTGTGTCTTTCTCCCCTTCTCTCCTGTGTTTTTTTTTTTTTTTTTTTTTTCTTTCTCCTTCCCCACAAGCAAATCAGGGCTTAGACCACAAGGGTCCTGGGGCAAGGGCTTGTGTGGCTCTGATGGCCTCAGCGGGAGGGCTAAGTGCCTCTTACTCACCTCCCTGATGGCGGGCTCCCCCTTCTCTCTTCAAGATTATCATCGTGGAATTTGGGGGGAAACCTTTCAGCTGCACGAAGCTCAGCCTGTCCCAGTGGTTTTGGTGCCTTTTCATTGGCATCGGAGAGCTGCTGTGGGGCCAGGTGAGTACAGGCCCGGCCTCCCCGTGCGCGCACTCAGCCTGCAGACCTCAAGTTTACAAATGTTTCCCGTCCTGTAGGGTCCCGAGGTGGAATGATCACTGCCCATCACTCTAGAGGCTTCGGATCTTTCTCTGACCAGGCCTGGAGCTTCTCTGAGATGGGAGTAGAGAATTTAAATGAAATTTTGCTTTAAAATAATAGTAATAAAGTAAGGGTCTTGGAAGTAGACGAGTTTACAAAGCATATGTCTTTTTTCTAATGAGGCTTCAGTCTGGCCCTGGCTACTCGGCCGGCATGGCTTAAGACTCCCCTACTCTTCCGTTCCTCACCATGGCCTTCTCTGGGTTGAATGCCTGACTCTCACCTAAAAGAAGTCCAGACTCACAAGGTCTCTGGAGAAGCAGTCTAGCACATAGCTCAGAGCACGGATGTTGGCTCCGCTGCCTGAGTTTGAACGCCAGCGCTCCTTTGTATCATTTGAACAAGTTTCTTAACCACTCCGTGCCTCGGTTTCCTCACCTATTAGGATGACAGGGTCATTGGTCTTTGTTATTAATCAGGAAATCAGTTACTGTATAGAATGACTTAGAACCATGTCTACTCTAAGGCTGCAATAAATGTTAGCTGTTCGCATCCTAATAATGTCATCAGGTCTGGTAAGAGTGTCATTCCTGTCCTAACACCACTTTGCAAGGCCCCTGCTTTGCTCTAACTGACCCCAAAGACCCCTCCCTGGAGACCTGCTAGTTGTTTCTCTCATACCGCCCAGATCCCTCCCTGATTAGGATTTATCCCAGCTCCTAACCCAGTTCTGCTTACTGAAGGATTTTTGCCAGTGTGTCCCTAAAGTAGCTTATATTAGGGCGAAGCTTGGGTGTTTCACCTACTGTCTGAAGCTCTCACCTGAGTCTAGTCTGTGACTGTGGCCTTTATTCTATATCACAGCAGCTCCTTCCAAAATTCAAAAGCACAGCTTTGACATTCTTCTTGTTTGAATACCCATGGGTCTATGTTGGATGGACTGCCCACACAGCCCCTTTCCCACCCGAGCCCTGTCTACTCCTCTTGTATATGGAAGACAATTGATTGACAGGCACTGAGCTCACCAAGTGATTTATTTTGAATGACAAGCCTATCCTACTGCTCCATGGCTTCTGGTCATACTTACAATCTTTTCTCCCATGGCCTGTCCCACCTCCTTCCTCTCCCAAGTCCAAGAAGACTTTTCGTACCCGTTCACTACACTTTCATAGCAAGGAATTGCTCTGCAGGTGATAACAAAGAGGCTCATTCTTTTCCAACGTCCTCTCTACCCCTTACTCGTACACATGTAACATGAGCATCCTTTCCCCAGACTTATTTTCCCCCAAGTCCCTTTCCCCTCCCACTATGTACCAGGCATCTTAGTTCTACTTCCCTGAAAAGACACATGGCATAATGAGAAACTGAGACAGAAGGAGGAGAAGGAACTATAACGAGACAGATGACTGGTCAAATGCTAGAATATAAGCTCTCTGCTGGATGTCCACAAATACAGAAAGCCCTCCTGAGGTCCTGACAGCGTGTAGACACTTCGAGTGCTTCCCTACTTTTCTCCCAATGGGACGGGTCATCGGGCAAAGAGAAACCTCCCCAAGGGCCTGACCTTGAGTCTGGTGTTTCCCCTTTTCCTGTTCTCAGGTCATCTCCACAATACCTACCCAATCCCTGAAGTTCCTGAAGGAGGCCGGGCATGGCACTGCCAAAGAGGAGATCACCAAGGATGCGGAGGGGATGGACGAAATTGACCACGCAGAGATGGAGCTACGCCGAGGCCAGATCCTCTGGTTTCGTGGTCTGAACCGAATCCAGACTCAGGTACTTGGATAGTGGTCTAGCCTCATCCTGGGAGAGGAAGTCTCCCCATCTTGGGAAGTTTGGGGAGGGCATCAGTTCTTGGTGGCCAACATCTCTTCCCTTACAAGGCCCGCTACTAATGGCAGCCCTAGCTCCCTGGCTCTAGGACAGACAGGGGCAGAGCAGCTGCGCAAGCGCCTCTGAGAGGAGAGTAGTCGCGGGACCTAGAGCACTGGACCCTCACGGGGAGCTCAGTCCTTTGGTTTTGGGTTGGTTCTAACGCCCCTTTCCCACCCTCCGTTGGGCTGGGCTAGCTTCCCGCACGAGGTCTCTTGCAAGCACTAGACCTAACCCAGGGAGAGAAAGTTCAGAATCCCTCCCTTCCCTTCAGAAGGAAGGAGTTAGTGCCTCTATGCCAGCAGCCCCAGCAGACACTTAATGCACATCCTCAAGCCGCAGTCAGGTAATGTACATGCTACCTGGAGGGATTTCTGTAAAAGAAACTCACCCTCTTATATCTTCCCCACTTGGAACCTAAGGTCATGGTGGGGAACCTGATGGCTAAGTATGTATCAATGACAGTGGTCTCTCCATACCTGAGTATCGTTTGCAGGTACTTGCTTCCCCGAAAGGAAGCTATCATTTCCTCAAGCTTTGTTTTCTTGAAATTTCTGAAAGAGAAGAGAAGCTGTCCTCTTGCTCTTAAGTCCCCTGCCTACAGCCTCACAGAAACTTTCCCCGACTCTTTATGTCACTGTGTCTACCTTCTGCTGGGCGAGTGGGCTGGTCTAGGCCCTGATAACCCTATCGCTTTCCCTGTTCTTGCCCCACGTGCCTCAGTTGTGTTAGTCCTGAGATTTCCCGCGTAAAACTTTAAATCCCAAGATGTCAAGGATGTTCTCCAGAGAGAACAGGCCTATTCCTCTCTACTGATTGGCTGAAGACCCAGAAATAAGTGTCACTCTAAAATTAGCCTTGCAGATATTTAGCCTTTTCTCCTCAGTGCACAGAGAGGAGGTACAATGGCTATTCTAAACTAAATATCTGCTGAGCACTTGTCTCCCGGAGGCAAGGAAATGGGAGTGGGAAAGGGGCCAGGTAGGAAATCACTGGGGCTCCCTCCCCTTCCCTCGAATCCCTCCTCCCAGAGAAAGCAATTCCCACAGTCTGCCTCGGGACATCCTGAGTCCCCATGCTCCTCCCACCACTCTCTGGGCTGCTGGCCCATTCAGCAGTGGCCTCTGTACCCAGGGAGCCTGGCACCTTTGGCTCCTGTCACCAAGGCCCCATGCTTTCCTTTACACCTGCTGTTTCTGAAATAACCTGTCTGCTTTTCTTCCCCTCAGGATCCTCTGCCTCCTCTTCTGCTCTGTGGTTTCTTTCCTAGCCAGGATTCCCTTGTTCCGGTGTCTCCTGGCACCCGGCCAGTCTTCTCTCCTGGGGCTTGAGATTCATGGATCTTCCTTCCTTCCCCCTCCACCACCAATGTTCACTCCTTGGACTGTGTAGTTTCATGGCCTGCGGAGCTTTAAGAATACCACCTTTCCCTATTGGAGCGTGAGGCAGTTGGGCCAGAATGGCATTAAAGCCTAAACGTAGGCAGCAAAGGCAGCGTGTTAAGGAATGCCACAGTAACCAAATCCGTGCCACTGCAGCGTGCACCTGACTATAAGCAAACGAGGCTGCCTATGCCAACCTGTATCTGGCACCTGAAGCTCTCTCCTGGCACAATTCTTCAGCCTCACCAGAGTCCTAACAAAACGCCCTGCCATCTGATTCCTGACCCTTGTTGCTATAGCAACATTTAGGGGGGGGAGGTGTTGCCTAGCCTTTGTCCCATCCCGGACCCTTTAGCTGGGGGAGCTAAATGCACTAGGAAGCAGAAGTTTGGGAAACAAAACTTCTAGTACCTGGGGAAGTCAAACTGGGATCTGATTTCCTTGTGGAAGATAAGACCTCGTAATCCTAGGAAAGCGCCCAGGGAGGTGTCTCTCCATGTAGCGGAACCCTCGCTCCATACAGACCCTTTTCCTCCTGCGGGATCAGGCTGCTCTGTCCCTGGAACCGAGAACTGGTGAAGGGGGTGGTGTTCTAGCTCAGAATCCAGAAACTAACCCTACTCCCTTCCTGGCTTCTCAGAAAGCTTCCCAAGTAAGAGTAGCTGACTCGCACGGCGCCTGCTTTCCCACCTTCTCTCCTGGGAGATGCAGTCAGATGAGTGGAATCAGCCTCTTTCCAGCATTCCTGGGAGATTGGCTATTGGTACTAAGCATGTGGGCGTTTTTAAGATGGTTCTACCAGATTCGGAAGAATAAAGGAACCCCTTTTGATTTGTTCCTTGTTACTTAGGGGTCAGGGATAAGGATGGTAGGTTTGACCAAAGCCCCACACCCCAGATCATGGTTAGAAAACAAATGGCATGGATCGCCTCTGTCGCAGATAAGGAGGACCCCGGAGACCAGAGACCGCTCTGCAGGGCTCGCCTTAAGGCTGCTCACCACCCACCAGCTAGCAACAGCTCTTTCTGCCCCTCTTCCTTCAGTCTATCTGCTGGGTTATTATCCGCATTTCTGCCAGACATTTCGGGATCTCCAATGCGTTAATGCAGCCAGTGGCATCCTCTCTAAAGAGCCTGGCCATTGGATTTCTGAGCTCCCTGTCCACCTCACACCAAGGGAAGGATGCCTCAGAGAAGAACCCCATAAGAGTGAGAGCCCAGCAACCCATGATTCAGGAGCCTTTCCCCCGTGGCCCACTATGTACTAGTATGGGCTGTTACATGCTCCTGTTTTTCCTTTTAACACATGAGTTATTTTCTTGGAAAAATCTGTAAAAATAAGTAGCCAATTTTATTGGTTTAGAGGTCAGTCATATATACTTTTCCTTCTATTTTAAATCGCACACCTGATTTTTTAAGAGAACAGATGAACGCAGTGAATAAGCTGTCCCTATCATAGACATCATGAAGGGTGGAAGTCCCTACAAATTTTAAACACTGGATACCGGCATACATAAAATACCTTCCACTTGGCTTACAGGGGAGAGCAAGCTGGGTTCTGGCCGGGGATTTGGACTCCATGGCAAATTGTTCCTTAAATGAAGTGTGATGTGCAATGGACGCGTCTCCCCCTGCCCCTCACCACTGCCTTGTGTGTGAGGGGCTATCTGGCTTTCCTCTCCTGCCCCATTCCCCAGCTCCTTCTGTCCCCCTTCCCGAACCCTCCAGCACCCTACCCTAACTTTCTCTCTCTTCACCTCTCTCTGACTGTGGAGCAAAGCTATTTCACTCTCTGATTCTTTGCAGATCGACGTAATTAACACATTCCAGACGGGAGCCAATTTTAAGGGAGTCCTAAAGCGACCAACCATGGGTCAACACCTTGATGTAAAACATGATCCTAGCTCATCCTATGTAACAGTTGTACCAGTCAATTCCCCCAACACTTCTGTTGCTGCTGCTGTTTCATCTCCTACTCTGGGCAGTGAGTGATAGTCTATTATGATGCATGATTTGCTAAAAATGACCACAAGAGAGCACGTGGCATCCACTTTAACCAGCCATGGTTATCTTTTTCTTTTGGTTTTCCCTTGGATCTTTGACTGAAAGGAAGAAAAACTGGATAAAAAGCCCACTCCAAAAATCAGCCTATGTGCCCGCCTATTTATTTATTATCTATTGATTGATTATTTATTTATTTATAATGTTGAAAAGACAATAGCCCTGTTTTCTAATTGTTCCCTCTGCATTGCTTGCTTCTTTCCTCAAGGTTTTTGTTTTGCTTTGCTTTTTTTTTTTTTTTTTTTTTTTTTTTAATATATATTTTGCTTTGTTCTGATATGTTGTTCCTCTCCATCTGCTCCTGAGAGTCTAAACTCTATTTCCTGAGGCTAGATGTAAGGTTAGGTCAAATGAAACCCAAGACTTTCTTCATCTGGGGGCAAGTTTGAGGTCTCCTAAGAAAGGTATAAAGGGAACTATTGTTCCCATGGTGTTGTTTTTTGTGTTGTTTTTGTTTTGTTTTGTTTTTTACCGCTAGACCTGTCATAATGAACCAGTATTGAGCTTTGCCATTAATAATACTCCTTTTCGGCGACCACTCTATTAGCTGGCAGTGTTGGCATAAAAGTTAGAACTGAATGTGAAGACGTGAAAGTGTTCGATTCGAATGCCCAGGGCTGAGCCGCCCTGTGCTTTCATTTTTCTGGGACTTTAAACCAAATTCTGGTGTATGAGTCAATTAATGCACATCTAGGGAGGAAAACACAAGAAAAGGTCAAAATGACATTTTTCTTCACCTGTTAAACTTATTATTTAGGAATTTCTGAAGAGCAAGCTTTTTTAAAATAGGTAAATAAAAAATAAAATCTAGGGGAAGTGATATTTGTTTTTTGTTTTTGTTTTTTAAAAAGAGCAACCTTTTTTTATTATTGTTTCTTGCTTCTAGGAATAGAATAGAAAGATAGAAGCAGGAAGTTTGAAAACCATTGCCTCGCGTGCAGCGAGCCTTTCATATCAGATTTTGCACATAGAGTTTCAGGAACCCCTTTCTTAGCCATTGGGATGCTGCCCACACTTAACCAATGGTGTTCCCATTGGTAGGTTATTGAATTCTTGCTAATGCTTATGCCTTCCTATCACTAGTTGTTTTACCTTTCCCAAATGGGATACAGAGAGGAGAGAGAAGTCTGTTTGCTGATAGTGCTATTACAGTATTGGTAGGAAAGGAATCCCTCTCTATTAAGTATATTGTGTGCTTCAAGTATCTGAGGGTTTGTCTCTCCCTTCCTCCTAACCCCCTATTCTAACACAGGGATTTGGGGGAGGAGGGGTGAAAAAATAACAGTTACACTGTTTGTAGTTCGCATGGTTATAAGCTGCATAGATGGGCCAGGCTTAGATTATTTGTTGTCTTTTTTTAAAAAACCCTCATCCAAGGATATGTTTGTTTAATGATCAATAAACGAGAGAGAGAGAGAGAGAGAGAGAGAGAGAGAGAGAGAGAGATCAATGTGAGAGAAAAACATTTATCAGTTGCCTCGTGTACACACCTGACTAGGGTTCAAACTCACAACCTCGGTATGTGCCCTGACCAGGAATCAGACCCCAAACCTTTTGGTGTACAGGACAACAACCAACTGAGCTACCTGGGTCAGGGCAGATTATTTGTTGTCTTTTGAACCAGCTGCAAGTGTTCTTATGGGAGGTATGGAAGGTGGGGGGATTTTATATAAATACATATTTATTTTGGCCCAAAGGCAGTCAAAGAACTAAATAAATCTTACCCTGCAAATATCCAAGAGCCTCTCACCCTAATTCTCCCATATTCCTCTCTTATTTCCGTTTTCTTCTAGTTTTGCTATGTCCTTCTAACTAATTTTTGTTCTTTTTTTTAATCATCCCTTTTATGCTATGAAGGGTTAATATCAGATATCCTAGCAATTCAATAGTAGAAGGAGCTAAGCGGAAGACACAGAACCCACCAGGCTCTTGTAAAATTGCTGGTAGGTTGCAAACTATCAAAGACTAGAAAATCCAGCAGGAGAGACAGATCATCCTTACTCTCTCTCTGGCTCCTTCTTCCTTGGAGGTCCTAGAAGTTATAGTCATGTTTAAAACTTCCTTTCCCATTTTAGATCTCCAAATAAATTCATTTATTTATCTAACTTTCAGTAGATAAATCCCTAAGATTTCCTTCTTGCCGAAACCGGTTAGGCTCAATGGACCGAGTGTCGGCCTGCGGACTGAAAGGTCCCAGGTTCGATTCCGGTCAAGGGCATGTACCTTGGTTGTGGGCACATCCCCAGTAGTGGGTGTGCAAGAGGCAGCTGATCAATGATTCTCTCTCATCGATGTTTCTAACTCTCTATCCCTCTCCCTTCCTCTCTGTAAAAAAATCAATAAAATATTAAAAATTTAAATAAAAAAAAAAGATTTTCCTCTATAGGAAAGCCCTAATCTCTTCTCCTCCCCTGGTTTCTGAAAAGTGAGCAGAAGACTACAGAATACCAGCCCAGGAAGTGGAGTGTTCACCTGCCTGTTCATTGAGCTAGCACTAAGGTCTAGCCTGGTTGGGGCTCCTGAGTCATGAGAAAGAGTTGTCCTTCAGTGAACCACTCCACCAATAGGATAGGACCACCGAAGAGACATTTCCCAAAGGTTTTCAGAGATAGTGACCAGGGAAGGAAGGGTTGATGGGCTGAGTGGAGAGACCCTAAAGCTCTCACAGCACCTGCCTCACTAGCTATGTCTTATTTCCCGTACACTGCTCATGCACCTCAGGCAGGGAAGAGGTCCTGGGTGGAGTGAGGAGGGTATTTTTTTTGTGATTGTTCATCTGCGGGAGTTATGTATTCTCTGAGGCCCATGTGGAGCTTGAGGAGCATTCTGGCCCAGCCCCATGCCCTCTACCCCCCCCCCCTCTCCCCTACCCCAGCCTCCAGACTCCACTTCACTTGAGCTTCCTTGCAGGTGACTGGTTTCCCTTTAGATTCCAGAAGTCCTGCAGTCTAGCCAGATGGCTGTTCCTTGCTCCCCCCAAAGAAGAAAATGTCTTTTTTTTTTTCATTTACCTAGCTCCAATTCACTTTTTTATCTCCCTTATTGTGTACCTGTAACAGCTGTTATGATCACCCCAACAGGTGAGAGGAAAAGCCAGCAAATAGGGCTCCAGACCCTCACTACAACCCCAGTTTTTTAAAAATCTGTTTTATATATTAGACTTTAAATACCATTCTTTCTATAAAGTAGTCAATGCTTAAAACAACAGAAGCAGGAAGTTTGAAAATTACTGATATCGAAGATGATCAACTGGTGGTATAAAGGTACCTGTTCACCTGCTGCACTTGGAAATCTTGAGATCTCAAGAGCAGATGGAAAGTAAGGCCTATGTTGTCACCCCTGTAGGCGGTGCCATGGCTTTGAATTCTTCTCTTGACCAGGGCCAAGGGAGAAGGCATTGAGTTTAGGTTTACTCAAACCAACTTGCCTTGCTCTAAGTCTGACATAGATCAGTTAAAACTTGGGACCTCCTGAAGACCAAGTGGAGACTCTATTCTATCTAATCTCACCCTGATCTGGATCAAAGAGAATGTAACGGGTAAAATTCACCTATCAGATGGTCAGTAGGGATCACAGAAGGATGGAAAAGTAGGTCCTTACTTTCTCTTCAGCTTGGTGAATGAGTGCCCTGGTCCCTTGATTCTGCTTGGTTAGGGTGTTGAATTGATTCTATTGAGTGGCAAAGAATCCTTTGCCCTGTAAGCTCTGAGCACCCTCAGTCCTGGTGGGCTCCCAGGCTGTCATAGACTAAGGCAAGTCTAGCCAGCAGAGACAGACTTTAGGGAACCTTCTTTGCACGCTATTTTTGAAGGCACTCTACAATGATAGTAAGTGCTGGAACAGGCAATCCAACCAAATTATTTGCCTGACTCTTTGTATGCTCTGCTGTCTCCACATTCTTACCTCTTCTCCAGGAACGTATTCTTTGGTTAAACAGCAGAGTATGGTATGAGATGCCCTAACCCAACACTCATCATTCTTCCCTATCCCCCCTCCCCACCTTAATAGTTTTTCCTGTGTTACTCCCACTTCTTTTCCAAGGGAAGAATTTTCGAACAAGACTAGAATCAGCCACCAATGAAAATCGTATAACTACTTTCTTTTCCCCTGGCCTCTCTCTCAAGCTTCTCAGGATTTAAGTTTCTCTCCCAATCCCAATCCTACGAAACCAGTTTCTAAATCCTCCCTTGGAGCAGGGATGGGGAACGCCCAGCCCATGGGCCATATAAGACCTGAAAAATCATTTGGTCTGTCCCTGCCACGTCATTAGGGGTGAGTTAATTAAATGTTTGACCAAATATAGCAGGCTAATTTTTAAGGTGATAGTTTTATATGGCCTGAGACTCTATATATATAAAAGCCCAGCAACTGGAATGATGGAATGGCCAGAATGACGAGAACAAACAGTCAACCTGTCTGATCCGGCCCCAGTCAGCCCCTCCCCCAACCCACCAGCCCAGCCCAGTGGGCCTCAAACGGGGTAGGCCAGCCACATCCTACTCATGCATGAATTCATGCACCAGGCCTCTAGTGATATTATAAATATCCAAATGGCGCTTGGCAGAAAAAAAGGCTCCCCACACCTTAGAGAGACCTGCAGTTCAGAAAAGCAGGATGCCAAAGTGGGTGGTGTTAGGTAAGACCCAGGCTGGTCACAGAGATTAATTACGGTCTATTTTTCCCCTTTCTCTAAATTGATTGAATCCCTTTCTTTGCCCGGTAAAACTACACATTGTTGTTTTTTTTTTTCCTTTCATTTCATCTTCTTCACCCACCCCATGAGAAAAGCCACTTGTTTGTAGCACTGCCCCCTGGATTGCACCCAACCTAGGTCCCCTCCTTTTCCTTCACATACGATATTCTTCTCTTTGCAATTTAGAAACGGCTGGAGGAAGCGATGAGACTGGGCAGAGTTGCCATGTGTCAAAGACATAGACATGCATCTCTGAGTGTGAGAGGCAGGTCTTCTCCCAGTATCAGGAGGAAGGCATCTTTTGATACCTTTGATACCTATGTTTCATCCACATCTTCCAGGGGAGGGGCAGAAGGAAGGGGACAGGGCAGAGTTGTGGGATATAAATATATGTGTGTTACCTGATAAAAGAGCAATTCTTCAATTGAACAGTATAAGTTCTCATTTCTTGCATGCTGCTGACACAAATGAAGATTGGTTTGTCTGCCTTGCTGCATTGTAATTATGGCCACTTCTCACCCAAAGTGTATTATGTGCAGATCGGTATGTGTTTGGCTCTTTGAGGGTTTTAAACAGATAATTAAACCTCAATGTGTAATTTTTTTATCCACATTCACAAAATGTTTGGCCTCAACACAGAAACCCACATGTCTGACTCATCTTTTAAATTTGGCTATTAATTTGCACCTCGTTCCAACATTTGTGCCCTCTGTTCAAAAGAACTAATGAACCTTTTTGCTTTCTGTTTCATTTTAAGAGTGGATTGTTTGGGAATGCTAACTTTGCTTTGGGTTTTCTGTTTTTATTTAACTGCAGCTTTTGAAACATCCTAGTTGTTTGCCATTCCTCACCTCACCCCACCCCAATGCTTGAAAGTTGAGCCACGTAAATGTTTCTAGTGTCCTATCGTATGGTTTTGTGTCGATGATCCATAATGTTTGGTAGTTTGGATTTTGTTTCTCTCCTCAGACCACCAGTTCCTTGTGCTACTGGCCAATTCTCACATCTGTCTTTTCTTATCCTTCTCTTCCTCCCCCTGGTATAGATCAAAGTGGTCAAAGCATTCCATAGTTCCCTCCATGAAAGCATCCAGAAACCCAGGAACCAAAACTCCATCCACAACTTCATGACCCACCCTGAATTCGCCATAGATGAGGAGGGGCCACGAACACCACTCCTGGATGAGCAAGAGGAGGAAAGTTTTGAAAAGGTTCCTAAGCCTGGGACTAGGGTGCTGCTGTTGGATGGTGAGGTCACTCCATCCGCCAACACAAACAACAATGCCGTGGATTGCAGCCAGGTGCAAATTGTTCCCTCCCACCCTGACAGCCCTCTACATAGCCTGGAGACATCCGTTTGAACTTCATCCTCTGACTCCCCACTCTTGCTTTCCCTATTTCTTGTTCATCTCTCCCATCTGTAAGGTGATGATGGGAATTTTCACTGTTGTGTCAGCTGCTCCCAAATATGTGTGAGCCCCCCGCCTGACCACGAAGAGACAAGAGAACGTAACCTACAAGGATTTCAACTTAAACTTGAGTTGGGGTTTGTAGCAGGACCAGTGAATAGTAGAACCTACTCCTGGAGTGTATGGGTTGTCTTTTTTTTAAAGAAATGCTATGATCTTCTTAGCATTCATTCCAACCCAATTGTCCCCCAGTATTCATGCTTATGTTGCCATCTCCTGACTTCTGGAGTTTACCTTATGTGTCTGTGTCATGTATCACCTCAGTTGAGGGTTCAGCAAGACAAATATTTCTCAAATGAATTGTGTGGGAAGCAGGAATGGAATGTATGGAATTAGCCTATAGAGTGATCGTTGTTAAAATTGTTTTCCCATTTTGAAAGCTTATTCCTTAAAGCCCTCTAACTCTTTCTACCCTTCCGGTCAAACTTCTCTTCTCTCTTTAACTATTGTCTTCCTTACTTACACCATTTTTATTTTTTTTTTAAGTTACAGTGATTAAGAAAGTGGAAAGGACCTGACTGAATTAAGTCAACTTTGACCATTCTCCCTTCTGGCCCCAGTGGAACCATTGATTTAGTTTTATGGGCACACAGGTTTTCTTTGCTAATTAGGGTCTTTTGAAGCAATTGAGAGCTGGTATCGGTTATCTACTTCAAAACTTGTCAGGTATGTGTGGTTTCTACGTTCTAAGGAGATCAACCTTGACCATGAAGCTTGCATAGGTGTGGTGTGTAGTTTTTACCATAATCCTGAGATTCCTCTTATTTCTAAAGTGGTGGTACATGAGTCTGTTGAGAATGGCCCCGACTCCTAACTGAACTTTGGTATCGAGGACCAGGAACTGGCCAGCTCTTATGGAGCCCTGGGGTGACCACTGCTGCTTTCAAAGCCACCTGCCAAGGCTCTGGGAGGGCAGGACCTGGTTGTGGGGGCAGTGAGCCTTGAGAAGCCTTGGGAGAGGGCCGTCTAAGATCTGAGCTTAGGTGCCAGCTTTGATATTCCCTTCTGTTGTCTAACTCTATTCCTTGCTATGTTCCCTAACTTGTCCAGTCTCTGAAAAGGTCCCGACCTTTCTCAAATACTTTGATTTTGAAATTATGAATCCAAAGTGGGAGGCTCCAGTGACATTTTGCTGACTTAAAGGAGAAAAAAAAAAAACCCACCCTGCAAACCTCTCCTCCATCCTTTCCTCCTTCCCCTCTCGTGCCCCACTCAAGCCCCTCTCCAGCGCGTGCTCACCTGCTACACAGTCAAGCCCTGTGCCTTCTCTCCCTGAACACTGCCCAAAGCATCCCCTCTCGCCTGCCTCTCAGGAGCTGGGGATTTTACTAGGGGACTTTTTATGCGTTCCTTCATGGGACAAGGTGGAGCCACGCTTGCAGCAGCTCCATTTCTATCTCGTGTCTGCCAATTCCCTCCTCCCATTGGATAGCTAGGGGAGACTGCCCCACTTTGCCGCGCGATGGGAGGAGGGAGAAGGGCTGGAGGCTCTTGTGAACTGCCAGATGTCCCTCTGTGAGAGGAAGGGCACCCGAACCTGTCTTCTCCAGCATTTTCTTCTGGCTGCCACCCCCTCTCCCACTCTCACCTGAGCTGGCCGAGGCAGGAAGAGGAAAGAAGCATGCTCCCGACACATCCCGTTATTACAGAATCTCCCCGAGTTGGGTCTGGGTTTTTGTAAAGGTGACCTGCGTCAGTGACCTTTTCTCTGTCTGTAACATGGGGGAGGAAAGACGGCTCACGCGAGGTGTCTGGTGTTCACGTGTCTATTTATTAAGTACATTGGAAGATTTCGTTCTGTCTTTTATTACCTCAGATCAGTTTTTAAAAGAAAAAAAAAAAAGCCAATAACAAACTTTGGAGGCTATTTTTACCATTCCTGCTCCAAAAAGACTCTCATGGTGCCGCCAGGTTACTCCTGAGAGCCAGCGTCTACTTTTCCAGTCAACGGTTTTTTGTGTATTCTAGTTTCCACAGTAGGAGAGAAAAATATAGAAATATTATGCAAAAAAATATATATATATAGTTTTCTTTAGATCAGAAACGTATTTTTTGAGTCAGCCATATGTATTTTGTTTAAAAGGATGTACAATAAAGTGCTGTCGTGTAACCCCTGTGGAGGGAGCACATAACCAGCTGTTGCACTTGACAGGTGACTTCGTATATTTGTCATTGGTTTTTTTTTTTAAACCAATGCCGCGTAATTCCTTTCTTCAAACAGCCATCTTTATACTTGGGGGAGGCGGGGGAGACTTGTTGGGTTCTAGACTTTTTTAATATACATTTTGTTGCTGCGGAACTAAGTTTAAGTGTTTATGTGCCTATGTTTTTTATATAAGTTTTTTCCTGTTCCATTTCAGCGATCCAACTGGCAGTGAGTAAACACGGCGTAAGTTAAAGCTTTTCTCCAAAACGGTGCTTTGGATTTGAAAAGGGTCTGATAGGGAGAAGGGGGAAATAGTGTCCTAGATTAATCTAGAAAAAATGGGTGGTAGGTAGGCTGATGGGAAGGAAAGCATCCAGCAAGAAGGCAGGGGGGTGGAGGGTACAGCAGCAAATGAGCGTGGGCCCCTGGGAGATGGGATAAGGGTCAGTGGCCTTACTTGGATCTTGTTTCTTGATGCATAGTTGGCAGTGTGGAGCCCAAGACATGAACATCTCTGATTTGGGGTTTGCATATCTTACCTCCAATAAGAGGTTCTTTTACCTCCGGTTGTCCCTGGAACTTTCCATCAGTGAGTTTTTAAGCAAGGATCTGAGTAGGACTTCCTCCCCTCTCCTAGAAAGGCTTCGTGCAAGGTATAGAGTGGGGAGAGAGCTGTAAGTGCTGTTTCTAGCCCTGCCCGACAGTCTTGGGGCTCGGTCCCTCCCGTAGGCGCCCTCTGACCTCTGAAATGACTTGCATCCCTGGAAGTTGCAGAGAGACTTTCTAGAAACCCCTCTGGCACTTTGTAGGTTTTGGTTTCTTCTTGCCCTTGAGCGCCAGAGAGGAGCATGTGCACTTACATCTGAGTGCTTGCCTCACTGCCGACAACCCAGAGGGGCTTGTTAAGATCACCTGTGCCCTGCACCCCCCCAAACGCTTTCCTTCTCTCCTGCTTCCTTACCCATCGACTGAAGCAGCCCCTGTACCATCACCAAGTGCCCACTTCCTCACTTTCCGGACAGGGACCGCCCCTCCACGGCGGTGGGGGTGAGGCGTTGCCAATGCCTGCCGTTTCTAAGCCATTCCAGCCCCTCCCTCGGAGTAGACCAGACACTTTTGCAGGTGGCTCAGTGCCAGTCTCCTTTGCCTTCCCAGCCCTGCGGTTAGGCCCGCCATCCCCTTTCCTCCTGACCGAGAGAGATGGAGGGAGGTGAGCTCCCTGGCCGAAGTGGCTGTTGGTTCATGTTTCCGCACCATATGTATATATGCCATATGTGAATATGCCATATATATGTGCCAACCAACCTAACTACTTTGTTCTTTCCAAACTAGCACGGAGATAGGAATTTTGACTTTCTTTTTCTTTTCTTTTTTTTTCCCTGTAACTAGTATAGCAAGCACTGGTTTGTGTGTTTTGTTTTGTTTTGTTTTTTGTATAAAATAATAAAAACAAAAAATAGGCCGCTGCGGTCTGCATGACATCAATAAGCAAATGGTGATATCAGAGCAATGTTTACCCCAGTGTGTGTTGCCATAATTTGCAGTTCGGCTTAACAGTGCACCCAATCTGTATTTGCATTTTGATATTATTTAAACTCTCCGTACAATGTTTTGCATGTATTTATATGGTTCGTAGGGGGGAAATGCTACAAACTGACAAATCTGAAATTCAAATACGTTGTTCCGCTGAAACAGGAGGAGCAGGAGTTTGAAAAGATGGGAATAAAAGGGATAATTTTTTTGGAACCAATAAAACGTGTTGCTGATGAGCAGAACGCAGAACTGCTGTGCACTGAGAATAAAGCCTGTGCCCACTCGTGACTGTGCTGTCCTCGGTGTGTCTCACTTTGGGGCGATGTCCCCGGTTGTCTGCTGAAGGTGGGAGAGGGTGTCACAGCCCTGTGGGGAACCCCTCTCTGCAAGCCCAGAACTCGGCTTACGAAACTCTGCCACATCTTTCTCGGGGATTCGTGCCCGGTTGCCAGTCTCATTCCCTCGTAGCCCAATTACCCTTGCCAAAAAGGGTGCAAAACACATCCACACAGAATCCCTCTTAAAGCTCGCCCCTATATTTCCCCTCCACTCTCACCTTTTCCTTGCTAGGCCCTAGGTCTGCGCCTCTCTGCTAAGCCAGACAGAATCTTAAGGATCCACACTCCTAGCCCCAGTGCACAGTAAGGCACTGAGAAGAATGAACTTCAAAGTAGCTTTCTGGCAGAGACCAGTGTCTCTTAAGATGTTGGTTTAATAGGGTATAAAGCCAGCTTGGCTCCTTGGGAGTTACCGCGTGGAAAAGACCACGCTCTTTTCTTCCATCCTTTTCCCTACCCCCAGTTCCAGAAAAGAATAGTTTATGTGGCCTCAATCTATATATATAAAGCCTAACCAACTGTTACAACTGACCAACTGGAATAACCTGTCGACCAGTCACTATGACACGCCCAGACACTCAACACAGGACCTTCCCCCTGGTGGTCAGTGTGCTCCCACAGCCAACCTCCTGCAGCTGGCCAACTTCCTGTGGCCCTTTCCTCCTCCCCCACCTTGGGCCAGCCAGCCAACCTCCCACGGTCCCTTCTTCTGGCCGGCAGGCCTCAATCGGCCCTGATCAGCAGCCAGGCCTAGGGACCTCACTTGTGCACAAATTTGTGCGCTGAGCCTCTAGTCTTTAATAACAGCTGGTGAGCCTCCCCTTTCTCAGCCATCATTTCCTCTCCCTACAGTCACTGGGTTTGTTGGTTGGTCTCCACCAAGACTGACTAGTTCTCTCCCAAGTACACATACAACCTGGCAACTACCTGAATTCCTCTGGAAAATCCAAAAATGACTCTTTGTGTACCAGCAAATAATTTTAAAACTCTGTTGTAAATAAAACATGCAATCCTGTGCCACTTTCTGTCTGGATCATGTCCCCAGCGTGAACCTAACTGGAGGTCCATGTCTGTAATACTTTTAGCTTTGGAAGGCAGCAGAGTCTGGGTTCTGGGCTTGCCTGTATCCTGATGTGGAGCCAACCACAAGTCTTAACTTCTCTGAAGCTTGTTTGGGACGCCTCCCTGTCCTCAGCAGACACACGCATAGAAGGGAGCGGTCTCCTTGGAGTGGCCTCCACTGCCGTCCCAGAGAGGCTGCTGGTGAAATCAGAACTCCATGTCACACTGACAAAGAGGACTTGAATAACCTACATGTTTGGAAAGCCAGCTCACAATCAGAATTTTGGCTGCTGCTTGTGAAATCGTAGGCGGGGGAAATGCTGTGTGAGTGGCCGGTGTCATCACACTCAGCCAGGTACCTCCCTCTCTGCTGGGATGGAGCCGGTCCCTGAGTTCTGGCTCAGGCACCAGTTGTTTTTTCTGAAGTCCCTGTAATGGAGGTCACCCTTCACACAGCACTATGGGTCAGGTTAGACCCAGGAATACTGCATTGAAAGGCTGATGGGTTTTGTCATTCCAGATCTTCCTGTGCTGGCCTTATTTAAAGCAAGGTGCATGAAACCTTGAAAAAGGAAGTGAGGCCGGGGAAGGAAGGGCTAGGAACAAGTGATTGCCCTCAGCCACACATAAGAGGGAGAACAGCCCGGCCAGTGAGTCCAATGTTTAGAGTGTAGATTGTGCACCAAAGAGTTTGATTTCCGGTCAAAGGCACCTCCCTGGGTTGCGGATTCACTGCCTGCCCCCAGTCAGGGTGCCTGTGGGAGACAACCAGTCAATGTGTCTCTCTCACATTAATGTTTCTCTCTCTCTCTCTCTCTCTCTCTCTCTCTCTCTCTCTCTCTCTCTCTCTCTCTCTCTCTTTTCTTTTCCTTTTCTCCCCTCCTCCCTTCCACTCTCTCTGAAAAGCAATGGGGAAAATACCCTCAGGTGAGGATTAACAGGCAATAAAAAAAAAGGGGGGGAGGGGGAAATACCCCCAAGATGATCCAAAGCCCTTCTCTTCAGAATTTCCACAGCTTCCCTTCCAAACCTTTGAACTGAAGCTGCTGCTGATCAGTTGAGAGAGAGAGGGTTTGAGTAATTCCCTGCCCACCTTCTGGTGGAGGATCAAAAACGGAAGAACTGGGGAGCTGGAAGAAGCAGGAGACTGGTGTCCTGAGCCCCACCCGTCTCTCAGCCAGCTTCATTTCCCATTCTACACGGAGACTGTTAAACGGCATCGGCGATTTTCAGACTACATTTTGAAAATCTGAAAGGTTTCCACAGAGTTGACTCAGTCCACAGGTGTTCAACAAAATTTTTTTTTAATGCATTTGTATTCCAGGTGAGCCGTAGCTTTATAAAAAACATAATTTAAGAGCACTGTAAACTGGCCATCTCCAAAATGCTGTGATTCTAATTAAGAAACCAAATAATCAGTGCTGAAATGATTCAAACGTGGGAAGCCAAGCTTGGGTCCTGTTTCGATGGCGTCCCGTATGCACAGTTTCGCAATGAGAGTTCAGCCTGCTGAGAAAGTGCAGTGGTCTGTGAATCCAGAGATCCATCCCGCTGAAATGGCCTAACCTTAGAGCAGGGCCGCTCACGGGGCTGGTGAAGGAGCTGGCTGGGAATAGAGAGGTCTGTGTTGCCATCCTGACCTGCTGCTTATTTGCTGAGACCCAAGGTTCCTCCAACTCTCACACTGTCCGTTCTTGCTCTAGTCTCTAAGATTGCTGTCAAGCCCTAGCCAGTTTGGCTCAGTGGATAGAGCATCTGCCTGTGGACTGAAGGGTCCCAGGTTTGATTCCAGTCAAGGGCACATGCCCGGGTTGTGGGCTCGATCCCCAGTAGGGGGCGTGCAGGAAGCAGCAGATCAATGATCGCCTCTCTTCATTGATGTTTCTATCTCCCTCTCCCTTTCCTCTCTAAAACTAATAAAAAATATATTTTAAAAATAGAATAAAATTGCTATCAAAAACTACAGTATAGTTGTTCTGAAATATTTTTATTGAATTTGTTAAACTAGTTCTCTTGCCCTATGATCTATAAAATTTTAGTGATTAAGACTTCAAAGAACAAACCAACTTGATGTGAAAAGTACAGCTATCTGGCCCTGGCCAGCATGCTCAGTGGTTAGAGCGTCAGCCTGTGCACTGTAAGGTTGCAGGTTCAATTTCTGGTCAAGGGTACATACCTGGGTTGCAGGTTTGCTACCCATCCCAGGTCGGGACACAAGCAAGAGTAATCAATCAATGTGTCTCTCTCGCATTGATGTTTCTCTCCTTTTCCCCTCTCTCTCTCCCTCCCTCCCATCCTTCCTCCTCTCTTACTCTCGCTGAAAAAGCAATGGGAAAAACATCCTCAGCTGAGAATTAACAGAAAGTACTGCTATATGTACCCTGTTTCCCCAAAAATAAGACAGTGTCTTATATTAATTTTTGCTCCCAAAGATGCGCTAGGTCTTATTTTCAGGGGATGTCTTATTTTTCCATGAAGAAGAATACGGTACACATTTATTGTTAAATGAAAATAAAGGAAATTTATTACCTGTATACGGTACGGTAGTACAGTAGTTGTCAACACAAACCAGACAAACTGTGAATCCTACAGTATCAAGAATTTATTCATTTATTCAATGACAATCATGTCATCATTTTCTGGAACATCATCATAACAATCCAATTCCTGAATTTCCTGGTGAATTTCTTGTGACTCCATTTCTTTCAGAATCAGTGGACCAAATCTCTCATGTTTAGCAATAGCATTCGGAGACAGAGCCTAGGGGGGCCTTATTTTCAGGGGGATGCCTTATATTTCACTCAAAAGGAAAATTGTAAATAGGACTTATTTCCGGAGGATGTTTTATTTTCGGGAAAACACGGTAGTAGTGATGCCACAAGTAGTCTTATTTTTGTTAAGTGAAAGTCCTTGTTGAGAAATACCTCTAGGTTTGGGCTTTATGCTGTTAGGCATATGACAAGAAATAAAGTGGCCTGTTGTAAAACGAGGCATCCTTTAGATTGTGTGTGTATTTTGTAAAAAATAAATAAAATCATCCCTAAAAATAAGTAACCATCGGAGAAGGTCCACCTAGCGTTTCCCTGTCATTGTTGAACTCCGCTGGAAGTCGCCCTCGTTGTGTGTGCACGAACACAGCAGCATCCTGCATTCCCGATGCATCCGGGACGCATCTGGGACGTGTGCAGGCGGGCCTTCACGTACACCTGCCACGAAGACAAACTGGCCCCCAGCCCTGGCAGGACAAGAAGTCAGATCAAATGCAGCGCGGGACTAGCGAGCACTCACCACGGTCTGAGAGAGGGTGCCTGGCGCCTGTAGGCAAGCTCCCCCTGCTCTCAGGCCTAAGGAAAGGGCTCTCTTCGAAGGGTTGGCCTGAGCGGGGACAGAAACCATCCCTGCTGTCTGGTCACACTCCTTTTGCTTCCCAAATCTCCTCCCTCTTCCCAAGGGCCTTGGGTGAAGTGGGGACCGGGAGCAGAGAAATGAGCAATATTTCTGTAGTTCCTACATCTGTCTAACGCTGCTCTCTCACAACTTAAAAGTATTTAAAAGAACTTAAAAGAGAGGTATTTCTGCCGTTGCTCTCTGTTTCAGACTTGTCTGGACTGCAGAAGGCCTCCGGGATAGAAGCACATGAGCAGGGAGGGTGGGAGGTGGCCGCCATGGAGGCTCCTGTTGTAACCCTGCCTGCTGGCTTCAGCTCCCAACCTTGCTGCAAGGAAGTCTGGCTGGAGCACTTTCTCAGGGGCCCAGAAATACAAACGCCATGGGAAACCCTCTCCCTCCCCCCTCCTTCTGAGGGCTAAGGAGACCCAACTCAGGGTACCCTTCCCTTGGAGGGCAGGGAGGGGGGGTCTGGCTCACCTTCTTCCTGTGGCTGATGAGTGCAGGGCGGGAAGAAAGACTAGACACTGACTTCTTCCTCAATATCTCACCCCGTACACACCTAGGTCATAAATTCACAGCAGCAACACCTACTCAGGGAGCTTCTTAGAGGGTCAGCCGCTGTGTCAAATGCCAGAGATACAACAACTATTGTATCTTGCCCAGAAGGGGTTCAAGGTCTACTTGGGAAGACAGACATTTCAAAATGGAATCCCATGCCGAAACCAGTTTGGCTCTGCGGACTGAAAGGTCCCAGGTTCAATTCCTGTCAAGGATATGTACCTGGGTTGCCGGCACATCCCCAGGGGGTGTGCAAGAGGCAGCTGATCGATGATTTTCTCTTTGATGTTTCTAACTCTCCCTCTCTCTTCCTCTCTGTAAAAAAATCAATAAAATATATATATATTTTTTTAAATGGAATCCCAACAACCGAGATGCACTACCATGCCTGGCCGTGAGACACAGAAGGCAAGAACCCGGTTCTCAGGAGGGGAAGGGGAGGGGAAGGCTTCACAGAGGAGGTGACAGCTAGAGCAATTGTTAAAAAAAAAAAAAAAAAAAATGACACTTGAACTTTGTAATAATTCAAGCAAGAAGTGTCCAAAGAATGTAACAAAATACCTCAAGTCCCAAACCCAGAAATAATCAGTATACCTTCTTAAATGTGGTTTAAATGGAATTCTACTGAAGAAAAAGGAACTGCCGTGAAAATGAAGAAACTTGCCTTTCAAAGGCCCAGAGTACAAACGTGGCGAGGAGTTGGGTGGGCCTGGGTGGCGTGCAGAGTATCTGCAAGAGGCCCAGCCCAGGCGGACCACTGCATGAGGGCAGGGACATGTCTGTGTCATCACTAGGCCCTTAAGGAATAAAGTAGCACACTGGAGGCAGGCAGCCTAAAAGTCAAGAGGGAAAGGCAAAGAGGCCAGTCCATTAAGCATAAAGAAATGAGATAATAACATAAGAGCAGCTTCCCTTTAATGAGCTCTTGCATATGCCAAGTGCGAGGCCAAGCATTTTTCAACGCTCACAACAGCTCTACCTAAGTACTGTTATTATTGTCATTTTACCCCCTAACAATACAACAGGGCCTTCCCAAGATTACCCAAGTAGTAATTTAGGATCTGAACTCCTGGTGATACTCAACACGGGGCCTCTGTCTTTCCAAAGAGAATTTCGAGAGGTTCTTGGTGTTTGAAAAATAAATCCTAATACTGGTAGAGAACAAAATTCTACCAAGTAAACTTGAAGATCTAATTGGCAAAGTCATAAAGCAGCATCCCATCCAGCAAGTAGAAGGGTACTCTGAGGGGCCATACAAATTGGAGGATGTTTATAGGAAGAAGGGCAGGGCAGGGGTGTTTTCAGTGAAAAAATAATAATTACTTTTAAATCAGGACATCTTTTGGAGGTGGAGAAAAGGAAAAGACAATGATTTTATGAGGCAGGTTGTCTCTTCTTCTTTGCAAGGGAGGCAAAAGATAGAGACAGGTGCTTGGCCAGAAAACTCCAGACTGGTTGATTAAGATTACATTTCTGGAACCAAAATGGCAGCATAGTTAATGCGGTACTCACCGCCTCCCACATCACAATTACAACCAAAATACAGGACAACCATCATTCAAAACCACCTGAAAACTGGCTGAAAGGGAGTTCTTCAGGTAGAGCAGTAAAGAATAAAGCATACTGAGACTGGTAGGAGGGGCAGAGGAACAGAAAGGGCTGGTCCAACATCCACATGTAGCGTTTGTTTAATCAGGAGAGAGATCTAGGCTGCAGAGGCCTCCCATAAGGAGCAATGGGTTCCAGCCCCACATCAGATCCCTAAGCCCAGGTTCCCGTGCTGTGAAGAGAAGTGCCTGAAACTTTAGGCTAGAAAAGCGGCAGGGATTGTGGCTGAGCAACACAGAGGCTGTCAGAGACCCAGGCAGTTCCTTTTAAAGGGCCAGCCCATGGACTTACTCAGACTTGCTCCCTCTGAGCTCCTACACTGGGGCAGCAGCTTGGGGGATCTAAGGTCATGTGGAGATGAACTGGATTGGCTGGCATTGGGGCAAGAACTTGGGGTCAGCTTTCTCTCAGACAGGGGTCATTGTTCCTATGCTGAGACCTCCCCCATTGCAGAGCTGACTGGCAGGTGCCATGTCTGAGTCTCCATCCACCTGCCCCACCCTGGTGATTCCGAGTCCCACCCCACTCAATTTGCAGTCCCACTCACGCTGTTTGCAGCAGCTTTTCCATTTGAATGGCCTGTCCTGCCTCAGGCTTCAGACTTTTCTAAAAATCTCTCAAACAAGCAGCACTTGGCATCAGCATGCCTCATACCTATCAGTAAGAGGCTCCAGGCTCAGCACTAGCAGCAGCCTGTCTTGCTTCACAGCTTGGCCTTTCCTTGGCACTTCCAAGCCCAACACAGCCATCTTCAGATTGCTCTGTAGCTCCTGACAGGTGACCCCAGACAGGGCACGGGCAGTGGTTGACTTTGTCCCTCTGGGGGAGGTGGGGAGGGCACCAGAGCTAGTGCACCCAGTGGACAGCTTCAGACCACCACACCAGGTCACAACTCTACACATTCACAAGCAACACACTCAAGGGGAAGATTCAGTGAGCTCCAAAACCCCAGTGAGGATTCCTCCTTCTTACTAAGTCCCGATCCAAAGCAGAAATGGACAGAGACCCCGATTCCAGTTCTAGAAGCAGCTGCCCCTGAGCCATCTCTGCTTCCTGCCAGGTTAGGCTGCTTGGGCAGGTGGAGGGAAGTGGGGAGGGGCAGTGAGGGTCTGGAGTGGCAGAGCTTCAGGAGAGCCACAGGGGGCCTTCCCTGGGGGGTGGGGGGGAGGAGCCTGGGAGAGCTTGGCCAGGGCAGGAGCTGACAGCTCAGGAAGGGGTGGGAGAGAGACATGGTGACCAGGCGCTGCTGCCTTCCCTGCCATTTATCTGAATCGCTTTCCTTGTGGAGAATGAGGGTCAGAGGCCCTCCATCACTTCCTCATAGTGGCCTTAGTGACCCCTAGTCTTCAGACTCCCAAGATGCAAAGAGGGTTTCAGGAGATTTGTCAGAGGAAGAGGGTAAGAGAGTGAGAAACAAATATGGAGCAATCCTCAAAGCTTTAGGTAGACACCGGGGCTAAACTATTTGGCTTCTGAGACAGTTGTGCAAAGGACCGGACCCATCCTCCAGGGAGCCCTGTGAGTGAGGCAGCCAGCCATGGGGCCCTGGGGGCGGACAGAGTGGACTCCAGGGGCCCTGCGAACCCAGCATAAGCCCCATACTGGCAACACCCAGAACAAAGGTTCTCAAAATACTGAGACACAGAGCAGCTCCATCAGAATCATCTGGCAGCGTTCGTGACGACAACCTTTCCACCACCGCCCACGGTTCCGCCTCAGGTGCCAGAGGTCACATTTGGGTCTAAAAAGCACCATCCAGTCCTAGGCCTGCGAACACCGCTATGCACCTGGGGCCTGATGGAACACAAGAGGCCTCAGAAACCTGCCACCTGACCCCTCTGTAATCCCTCTCCCCAGACCACGGAGCCCGCCAGCCAGAGAGCACCACCAGCGATGGGAGCAGCAGCGGTGGGGGGCGTGTGTTCTGCCATCCTGCTGAGAACTGAGCACTTTCCGGTGCCCCATGCTTCGTGAGCACGTTGGTGGTGTGGCTTCCTGTCTCTGACTCTCTGTTTCCATTCCGGCCAAGTGTTTGCTCTCTCCTCTCCGCTCTGGGGGCTGGGGAAGATGCGCCTCTCGCAGAGCCTCTCTTGGCCTCCTGGCAGCTCCCCCCTCGGTGCCCCTCACCCACCCACCAGTGGGCAGAGACTGTGCTTCGGCCTGCACTGCCCCTCAGGGAGCCCCACGCCCAGATGAGCTCTGCCCTCCTGCAGTGGGCAAGGTAGGCGCATCCAGGTAGAACCGAACCTGTCGTTTTTTGTATTTGGGGTCAACTCAGCCTGATATTTTAGTCGTAGACACCAAGTAAGGAGTTGGGGGGAGGGAGGTGGGGTTTGAAAGATTGGAACTTTAAAAACCAAATGACTTCCTCCTTCCACACACTCCCCCACCCCCGCACAGGATTATATGTAAAATACAAACTAATTTTGCCTTTTCTCGGGGGAGTCAGCAACCCGGGAAAAGTGGCCCATATGCCAGCAGCTGACTTGGATTGAGAGGAGACTTAGGAGGAGAAGCGGAAGCCAGAGATTCGTGTGGACCATGGATGCCATCACCCCAGCCCTTTCAGAACCCCTTTCAGAACTCGGAGGGGGTACTTCAGAGCCCAGTGTTACTCTGCAGGTAACGCTCAGCAGGCTGGACAGGTGAGTGGCTCAGGGTGGAGAGTTTCCCCCCTTCCCCGAATTCCTGAGGGCCCTGGTCTACCCCGGGGGGCTTCCACCCGGCAGCTGCCTCCCCTTCCAACCAGGCTCAGGCCCACGGAGACCACCAAACTGGAGGCTCAGAGAAGCTCGCTCTGGGAGGAAATGGGTAGGTGCTGAGAAAAAGGACTCAGGGGAAGAGGAAAATCAGTGATCACGCAGGGTTTTCTGAGCGCGAGCTGCCTGGCCCGGTTGAGTTTCCCACCTCTCCGGGGCTCTGACTGCTGTCCTCAATCTTTCCTGTCTAAAGTCCCACCTCAAACATGTGGCCCATTTCTGGCCTAAGTTAGCTCCTCAAACAAGCACTAGGTCCCCACCATGAAAAAAATCAAAAGGCCCCCTTTCCCAAAGATCCTAAAAACTTGCCATGAATGAAAAAAGTAATAGCAGGTATGATAAACATATGCTTTAAACTAATGGCAAATATCAATTGGATGCTCACTCATTACTTTCCATGTCTTCCTAACAAAAATAAAGTCCGTCAGCAGCTGGAACTTTAGCAACACTGGTAGGCAAAATTTCAGTGCTGTGGTTACAGTACAACTCAACGATAATGAACTTTAAATCTCTGTAGTTTGGGGGGAAATAAAAGTTTTTATCCTGACAAACACATGTCACTTGCAGATGGAGGGGGTCATTGATGGGAAATGAATTCATAACATCAGAACCTTGGACTCCCCACCCCAACCCTGATTTCCGTATTCATCCATTTGTTTATTAATTCGCTCCTTCCTTCATTTAACAAATACTTTTCAGGCCCTTACTGTCCCAGGCCTGAGACAAGTACTTGACCTCCTGGAGCTTATAGTCAAGTGGGAGAGTCAAATACTTTTTTTAAAAATCAGAAGAACATATAATAATGTCAGTCATAAACCCTCAGAGGAAAAATCAGAGCAGAGTAAGGCTTGGGAACTGCTGGTGGCATGGTGTGGCCAGGGAAGACCTGTGTGAGTAGGTGACCTCTCAGAAGAGACCCGAGTTAAATGAGGGGCTGAGCCATGCGGGCCGGTGGGAGAGAGAGCAGAGGTCTGAGACAGGACCGTGCTTGGCATGGGCAAGGAACACAGGGAGTCCTGGCTGGATATGTCAGAGGGGAAGTGAGAGGAAATGAGGCCAGAACATAAGTGCCGTCAAGTCCTCCTGGGGGTGGGACTGTGGGTGTTACCCCAGGTGTGATGGGAAGTCATGGAGGGTTGCAGGCAGATGAGGGTGCAACCTGATTTACTGTTTAGGCCCTAAACTTTAGGGGATCACGCTGGCTCGTGTGTAAAGATGGTATGTTGGGGCTAAGAGTGAAAGCAAGAAACCCATTAGGAAGGTTATTGCAAAGGTCCGTGTGGAGCACACCGTGGCCTAGGCCGGGTGGAGGCAGAGGAGGAGTGAGAGGTAGCTGCATTTGGAATTGATGCCTATGGTTGAGCAACAGAATCTGCTGGTTGACTAGGAGTAGGACATGAAAGAAAGAGAGCAGCCAGGAGTGATTTCGATGGAGCCACGAGATGATGGGAAATACCAGAGGAGGAGCAGGCAGATGGGGGAGAAAGGGAGTTCTGTTTCAGACAGACTTGGGTTGAGATAGGTTAGGCAGCCTACTGGAAATGGCCAGTATAAAGCTGGATAAACGAGCCTGGAGCCCAAGAAGTCAAAAGCCTTCCCTGACAGATGACCTGGTTTCTAATAGGTCAGTTAGCGACTCCTGTAGCCTCACCAGCTGCTTGCTGTTACAACAGCAACGAGGAGCAGCAGCTCCACCCCATCCCTGCAGGGGAATTGCAGCTGGCAGTTGTGTTGGTTCAATTCCATGGAACAGTGTTGCTTGGAGACCAGCTCCACACATTGATGCTGTGAAGGTTATTCAAGTGCACACAAGCTGGCCCCTGTCACAGAGCCGCTCCCTGTCAGTTGGGTAATCCTTTGCTCCTGGAAAGGCAGAAAGCCCAGGAGCAGCAACAAGAGGAAGCAAGGACAGAGGAGCTTGCCTCTGCAAGTTTAGAGGCCAATGTGATGCAGTGGGAAGAGTATGATCTTGGGGCCCAAACAGACCTTGATTCACATTCTATCCTTTCTATTTGATTTGATCCTTTCTATCTGTGTGATCTGTGATATCTTTCTGAACCTCTATATTTCCCTCTCTTCCTTCCTCTCTCAAATCAATAAAAATATTTTTAAAAAAAAAAATTAAGGCCCTAATTGGTTTGGCTCAGTGAATACAGCATCAGCCTGCAGACCGAAGGGTCCCAGGTTCAATTCCAGTCAAGGGCATGTACCTTGGTTGTGGGCACATCCCCAGTAGGGGGTGTGCAGGAGGCAGCTGATCAATGTTTCTCTCTCATCGATGTTTCTCTCTATCCCTCTCTCTTCCACTCTGTAAGGAATGCAATAACATTTTTATTAAAAAATTAAGTAAAAAATATTACTCGAGCCAAAACCGATTTGGTTCAATGGATAGAGCGTCGGCTTGGGAACTGAAAGGTCCCGGGTTCGATTCCGGTCAAGGGCATGTACCTTGGTTGCGGGCATATCCCCAGTAGGGGGTGTGCAAGAGGCAGCTGATCGATGACACTCTCTCATCGATGTTTCTAACTCTTTATCTCTCTCCCTTCCTCTCTGTACAAAATCAATAAAATATATTATTAAAAAATATATATATATTACTCGATCCACACTGGGCATCGAGCCTGCAACCTGGGCATGTGCCCTGACCAGAAATCAAACTGTGACTTCCTGGTTCATATGTCAACACTCAACCACTGGGCCATATCAGCCGGGCGAAACCTCAGGTTTCTTAGTCACAAAGAGAGGTAGGGTTGTTGCAAAGATTAAATAAGTTTCAGGGGACCAGGTGGAGAGGAGCTATGGGGGGAGGGGAGGAAGGAGAAACAATTATAATAATATGAACAATAAAGATTTATTTTAAAAAAAAATAAGTTTCATATGCAAACCCCTGGCATCCAGTGAGCATTCACATGGGACAGTTCCTTCTGTGTCCACAAGGAGATGACCCTCTTCCACCACACAGCCCACCCAACACGGCCTTGCTCCGCCGGGCTCCCCTTCCTGAGGGAAGCATCTTCTCCAGCCTCCCTGCCCGGCTGGGGCATGGCACTCCGTTTCCTTGCAGAGATAAGGACCAGAGCAGCAGCATCTTTGCTGGGGTGGCGGGACTCCTTGCCATCCTCCTGGTCATCGCGGTTCTCTGTGTCCTGTGGAACTGGAGAGCACGGAAGAAGCGTGAGTCCCCTGCTTGTCCAATCATCTAGCCTGGCATTTGAAGCCTGGTTTATTCTCCAGGGGTAAACTCTTTCCGCAAGGAGTCCTTATCGGACACCTGGTCCTTGCCTCCCTTGGGGTCCTAGGCTGTGGGTCCAAAAGGCTTAGTGCTGATCGGAGAGATTGAAGATCGGTCTGGAAAGTCACTGCTCGCCTACCCCAGGGCCCTGTTTTCTCTCCCTGCTTGTCAATGGAGTCCCTCATCCTTGTAACTCAAATGACATTTGTCAAGTCGGACGGGTATTTTTTATGATGCAGGGGAGGGTGGGCCATCTCATACCCAGGGTCCCCTTCTGTGTCGTTGCCCTGCAGGGCGGGTTCCTTACCTGCGAGTCACCACGGTGCCCTCGCTGACTCTGCCTCCGTCCAGACAACGAGCCAAAAATATTTATGACCTCGTGCCCCGGAGGCAAGGAGTGCTAGGTAAGTATTTCCTTGTAATCCATGGAGTCCAGACCTGCACAACGTCTGCCCCCAGAATGCACCTATCACCACCCGGAAGCAACTTCCTCCAAGCTTCCAGCAGTGGGAAGAGTAGGATCTTGGGGTCTAAACAGACCTTGACTCACAGGCTAGGTTTGGGGTGTTGATTCTTCCTGATGTGAAGGTAGCAGAGGACATATGGGTTTGTCTAGGGATGGGGAAGACCTTCTGAAAAATGAAGACCATGGCCGCCAGCATTCCAGGCAGGGAGGGGTCACACCAGGCGCTTCCTTCCCGGCCTCCCACCCCTGGGCTGGTGTTCTCTGGTGCCCCCAACACTGAGGAGGGCCTCAGGCCTCAGGGCACATCATCCGTACAGCTCTGACCCCCTCACCACAGAACACCAGCCCTCACATCCCAGGCCCCACACAGACCCGCTTCACCCAGATGCTGGAAGCGTGCAGGCTGACGCCAGGACTGGCCACGGCATCAGGCTTTGTCCTCTGTCCTTCCAGGGAGACATCAGTCAAGGAGTTTCCGTGTATTCAGTATCGAGAGCCTCCTCTCCAGAAGCTCTGACAGTCCTCCCTCCGCACACGTGGTAAGTCACGTGGGACGGCCCAGCCCTTGGGAGAAATTGCCTGTCTCTGGCACAAGGACGGAGGAGAAAGGACTCTAGGTCTCAGGTGTTGTGCCCCTGCATACGAACCCTGGCAGCCCTATTGGTAGATCAAGAAGACTAACCTCAGGACCTCCTGCTGCCCAAGGAGGAAAATTCAGAAAGATGAGCAAGTGCTTGGGACTTTCAGGGCATGAGTCCTCCAGGGCCTGATGTTAGAACTGCAATGGGTTGTTTGAACAGACATGATCACATGCTTATTCAAATGAGTGTGGTCCTTTTCAAAGCAATTGTCTCAGGAGGGTCACAGATAGTCCTCATTGCTGTTGGTGCTGAACACAGACTTAAAACCCTGCTTTAGGGATTACTTCCGGAGCTCCTTTCAAATTATTTCAATAATCCTCACCAGCAGAAACAGTCATCAATCATTGAGAACCATAGCTAGTTTCAAAAAGTGTTTGACCAAATGGGAGCTAGCCTTGGAGGTTACAAGAAATGTATTACAATCAGTAACAGTAACCCCATGTGGCTTACACTGTGGCTGAGGGGAGCTCCTGCATGGTGTGGAGCAGAGGCAGGGACAGTGGAGGGACTGATTCGAAGACCAGGATGCCAATTCCCACAGAGTTCTGTTTGCTTGTTGAAGAGTCTGTCTCATTGGTGTTATGGTCATCTCGAGTAAATGCGGTCTTGCTGCTGATGGTGTTTCTGTCAGTACCCAGCCTCTCTTTACCCTGCAGCTGCCTCCTTGTCACTGCCTGTGCTTCCTCCTCCTCCTGCAAGGCCCATGCTGGACTCCCCTGACAAAGCAGGGAGGAGAAAACGCCATTGCCAAAGCTAGTTCCAGGGCATGGGTGGGTCCTGGGGGGATTCTGCATCCAAAGCTTAGACCCCGAACTGATTTCAGCCCATGCATATGGTCAGCTTGGGCTCTGTAGTGTTTGAAGATCATTTAAGCCAGTTGCCAACATTTAAAAATCCAAAAGATCTCACATGCAAGTCCAGATGTCCAGCTTTTCTCAAATACTCAGAAATTCTAGAAACATCAGACCAGCATCCCTAAATGGCTACAATTAGCTGAGTCTGTGCCACTCAGAGTGTGTGTGTGTGTGTGTGTGTGTGTGTGTGTGTGTGTGTGTGTATACATACATATATATGAGGCCTGGTGCATGAATTCATACATGGGTGGGGCCTGGTCAACCTGGCCAGAGGGATGGGACATGGGCGGTTGGCCGGCCTGCCTGCTCATCAAACTCCTGGTCAAGGGGACAATTTGCATATTAGCCTTTTATTATATAGGATATATACTGAGTGGCCAGGTTATAATCTCATTCAGAGATTATAGAAATCTGGCCACTCAGTGTAGATACTATAATCCTCCCCAGTTTATTACTTAGGAAAGGAAGGCATGAAGAGAGGAGGTAACTTGCTCAAGTGGGGCTAGCCTTTCAGGTTGCAAGGAGAGTATGCAGAGGGGTGAGGCTAGAGTCTGCACCCTCAGTCTGAGCCTGTCTCCACCTTTAGCCACTAGGCTATATTGCCCCTCAATGTGCCCTGAGCTGGCAGGCTCTGTCCTGTTTATAGTATTTCCTCCACTCCCCATCGAACCCCCACGTTGTGGTCAAAGTACAGTTACTGTTTATCGTCACATTGCGTTGTTGCTTTCCCTAAGCTCAGCCCGTTTTGCTCATGCCTACCTAGCATCCAACGTCTCTGTATCTGATTCAGAACTGTTCTCCGAGGTGGAGAATGGGGTGCAGGAACGATCCGGTAAGAGTACTCGGTAGGGAAGAGGAAAGGATTCGTCCCAGTCTCTGCTTCCGTCCTGTCACTGGCTTTCTCTTCTTGCGCGCAGACCTCCCAGGCCGGCCATGCCCTCCAGGTGCACAGAGCCCAGGCTCACTCTGTGGGCATCTATGACAACACCTCGGGGCCCCGGATGTATGAGAACCTCACTCCCTCCATGCACTCCGTCAACGTCAGAGCAGCTGGAGACTACCCGAGCGTTTCTTCAGAGGACTCCTGGGACTATGTCAATGTCTCCCCTGCAGCAGAGATTGATGAGAGGCTGGCTTCTACCCACCACCCCCCTGGGCACCTCTTTGTCCTCCCAGGTGCTCAGGAGCTGGGATTTACTGAGGAAAGAGACAAGGGCTGTGCCCATGCCAATGACTACGCCTGGTTTTTGCCTCCAGGAACTGAGAACAATGACCCACTCAGCGATGAGGAAGGATCTTCTCAGACCTCAAATGACTATGTCAACACGGCAGAGTTGGACCTGGGGGCCACCCAGGGGACGCAGCCCTGGATGCCCTTTCGGTGCTGCCCAGATTATGAAAATGTCCCTCCAGCAGATCCCAATGGAAGCCAGCAGCCGGCGGGAGAAGGGACAGCATCACACACAAACCATGTGGAGGGCAGGGCAGAGGGGATAGAGACTCCTGTCCACCTTGTCATGCCATCAGGGAGGTTCCTGGCTTCCGGGGATTATGGGACCTATCAGCCACCTGCACAGAGTGAGAGCAGGCAGATGGAACGTGGAGGAGAGATGTCAAATGAAGGCTCCGATGATGATGACGTTGTGCTGGCTGCCACGTCAGGAGGCAGCGACGCTGAGCAGGAACAAGACACGTGGCTCTTCCTAAGGAATTAAAGCCTCCCCACCCAGCTGGGAAGCCACATGTACTAGTCTCTCCTGCCATGTCCAAGTGAAGACCCTTGACCATCCTGCATTTCAGTGGGTTTATCTGGTTAGACTACAAAGAGGCTGAGATGAGTAGGGAGCTAAGAGGTTTACAGAAGCAGAGGTTTGGGAAAGCCAGAAAGAAATTCTTTTCAAATAGGCCATGATCTCTCATACCAACTTAAGGATGTTTCCTAAACTGCCTTTTAGGACTATTAGGAGATTTTAAAATAAATAAATAAATAAATAAATACATACATACATACATACATAAATAAATAAATAAATAAATAAATAAATAAATAATTAGAGAGTACTTTAGTGCACAGTGGAAATACAAAGTAGTTTAAAATCATTATCTTCGTGCCCAGCTAGTTTGGCTCAGTGGATAGATCGTCAGGCTGGGAACTGAAGTGTCCTAGGTTCAAATCCACTCAAGGGCACATGCCTGGGTTTCCTGTTCAATTCCCAGTAGGGGGCCTGCAGGAGGCAGTTGATCAATGATTCTCTCTCTTCATTGATATTTCTATCTTTCTCTCCCTTCCTCTTTGAAATCAATAAAATGTATTTTTAAAATAAAATCATTACCTTTGCTAATACCAGCAGACTGCAAAGCAAAAATTCAGACTATTTTGTAAAATGAGCAGGGGCCAACAGGAGGGAGAAGTCAGAGTAGGAGTAGGGGACCGTTTCCACTTAAAATGAGGATGGACAGCCAATGCTGGAGATGTAGGACGACAGGAACTCTTACTCACTGCTGATAGGATTGCAAAGCATAACATTCATTTTGGAAAATTATTTGGCAATTTCTTACAAACTACTTCTATGACCCAGCCTTTCCACTATTAGGTATTTACCCAAGTGAATTGAAAACTTGTGTTCAGTCTGGCCAGTGTGGCTCAGAGGTTGAGCATCAGACCAATGAACCAGGAAGTCACAGTTTGATTCTCAGACAGGGAACATATCCCAGTTAGGGGCTCGATCCCCAGTTCAGGGCAGGTAGGAAACAGCCAATCGATGTTTCTATCTCTCTATCTCTCCACCTTCCTCTCTCTAAAATCAATAAAAAAAAAACTTTTAAATAAAAAATAAAGCTTGTGTTCATACACACACACACACACACACACACACACACAAAAACCCATACATGACTGTTTACAGCAGCTTTATTCCCATTTGCCTCAAACTAGAAATAACCCAGATGTCCTGCAACAAGTGAATGAATAAATTGTGGTTCACCAACCATAGGCTCTTTGAATCCTGCCCTTATGGGCATTATAGAGACTTGATTACATAAGCATGATTAATTAAATCATTGGCTATTGGCAACAGATTGGACATCTAGCCCCTCTTTCCTCCCTGGAGGTCAGCGGGGTGGGACTAAAAGTTGCAACCCTCTAATCACATGGTTGGTTCTCTAACAATTGCTCCCTTCTTTAGGTGTGATCCAAAAGTCACTATTAAGCCCTGGCTGGTTTGGTTCAGTGGTTAGAATGTCAGCCCTTGGACTGAACGCAGGTTCAGTTCCAGTCAAGGGCACATTCCATGGTTGCAGGATCAATTCCTGGGCCCCCATCAAAGTGTGTGCGGGAGGCAACCAATCAATGTGTCTCTCACATCGATGTTTCATTCTCTGTCTCTCCCGTCCCTTACAGTCTCTCTAAAAATCAATGCAAAAATATCCTCTGGTGAGGATTGACAACAACAAAAATCAAGTCACTATCAACATAACAAAGGGTGTCTTTGTCATTCTCATCACTTGAAAATCCCAAGTATTTTAGGAGCAAACTCCAAATATGTATTTATTATAAATCACAGTATCACAGGAGTAAAAACTGTTATTTTGTGCAGTCTTTCCACTGTTTTGGTAAGAATAAAATACAGCCGAGACCAGTTTGGCTCAGTGGATAGAGCGTCGGCCTGTGGACTAAAGGTCCCAGATTTGATTCTGGACAAGGGCATGTACCTTGGTTGCGGGCACATCTCCAGTAGGTGCGCAAGAGGCAGCTGATCGATGTTTCTCTCTCACCGATGTTTCTAACTCTCTATCCCTCTCTCTTCTTCTCTATAAAAAATCAATAATATATATTTTTAAAAAAATAATAATAATAAAATACAATTCATTTGTGTCATTCATAGTAGTTTAGTTATGGTCTAGAAAGTCACAATAAACACTAAATTAATGAACATACTGAACCACACTGCTCCTAAGGTTCGTCTGAACTTTGGGTCACATTTTCATTAACTGGTCAATACATAACCTTGTTTTATGTGTAGTTTCTGTTTAAAGACACCTTATTTAACATACACGGTGGACTCATTAGCATTGGCACTCACTATATTATAATACCTGCCTGAATGAGGCTTACTTAGCACATTCTCTCCACCCTTATTGCTCTTTGAACACTAGACAGCACTTCAGTCCTACATTTGGAGATCATCTGAAGCAATGAAATTACCAACAAAAAGCACAAAAATGGAGGTGGGAGGGAACTGCCACTAAATAGACTGCAAAAAAAGACACTTGTTTACAGTTGGAGAGCTGCAATGAGAAAGCAGAATTTTTCCCTGCTCAGTCTCAGGTGGGGGAACGTGCATGTGGCCCATTGGAAATGTTCCCACTCTGCACTGGGGCGTGTCCCTGAATGACCAAAAGTGCTCAGAGATTGATCTTGAGGTTACAAAATGAATTTTAGCAAGTAGGTAAATTTGCAAACATAGAATCTGCAAACAATAAGGATCGACTGTATGAATATACCCACTACAAAATAAAGATTGTGTCATTTTAGTGGTTCTACATGAGTTAAATGCTGATATATTTGCATTTAAATGGACATTGTGCAAAATAAAGATGAATGGTAAAATTCATGTTAATCAATCAAAATTCTAACTGTTCTGTACTTAGAATGGCATTAAATAGAAAGGGACGCCATGAGACGTTAAGAAGAAAGGGAAAAGCTTTATAGTTTAGAACTTTTGCAGAAACCGGTTTGGCTGAGTGGATAGAGCATCGGCCCATGGACTGTAAGGTCCCAGGTTTGATTCCGGTCACTGGGGGTGTGCAGGAGACAGCTGATGGATGGTTCTCTCTCATCGATGTTTCTAACTCTCCATCCCTCTCCTTTCCTCTCTGTAAAAAAATCAATAAAATATATTAGAACTTCTAACAGCACTTTTTCCTGGATACTAAATCACACTGAAAAGACTTTTTTTTTTTTTTTTTTTTTTTACCAGTAAGGCAGTGTTTCCCAAAGTGTGGTAAGCGTACCTCCAGGGGTACGGGAAGAGTTTGGTGGGGGTGCATGTTGCACCAGTTTTTGGTGGGGATATGCACTGCACTGTGCTTAGCTGCGCCTAATTCTATGTTCTCATGAGTAGGAGGGATACTCAGCGTTACGAAAATTATAGAAGGGGTACACATATGTCAAAAGTTTGGGAAACACTGATGTAAGGTAACATATTCACAGGTTCCAGGGATTAAGACATGAACATACGGGGGGGGGGGCGTTATTTTGTCTCCCACAAATATATAACAGATTGCTATCTCTGATAATAGGAGACTCTGATAATAACTCAAGCTTGCTGTAGGAATCAGAGAAGTGGCTCTCAGGGAGGCCAATCACAAGCTCACATCTGGTCACCCCGGCAACAGCTCCTCCCACTCACCACACACATGAAATAGGTCCCGGCATCCCACCGCCCGGGATGGGCAAACTGGGAGCCCGTGAGTTTCGGCGCCGTTTGGACTTTCACACTCTGAGATGGCAGCAAAGGCGGAACCTGCCGCGCCGTGGTCTAGGCATCCAGCAGGATCCTGGCAACTTTCCTACAAAGCAATGGCTTGGCTGCGAAGCCGCCGGAGCGCCTATGGGGACGCAGGGAAGTCTTATTTCTTTTCTTTTAAAAAAAAAAAATATATTTTATCGATTTTTTTATACAGAGGAAGAGAGAAGGATAGAGAGTTAGAAACGTCGATCGTCCCCCACTGGGTACATGCCCTCGACCGAAATTGAACCCAGGACCTTTCAGTCCACAGGCCGATGCTCTGTCCACTGAGCCAAACCGGTTTTGGTGGAATCTTATTTCTGTTCCCCACTCCGGGAGGTCTCCCCAGAGCGCTCGTGCGGAGAAAGGTGGGCCTCCTCGGCCCTCTGTGACCATCACTTGGCCTCCCAGGACTCCCGCTGAGGCTATTCCCATCCTCCGAGGTCTGGGCAGCATCCTTAGGACCGCACAGGCGGAGGCCGCGCTGGGACCCCAGAGGAGGAGGGAGACCGGCTCCGGATGATGGGGTGGAGGACGGCCTGAGCCACACGGAGGTCACGGAAGAGCTCCGCCTGTGTTCTGCGACCGAGAGGCACAGGGAAGAGCCGCGGTGGCGGCGGTGGCTGAACGCGCAGCGCCAGGAGGACCACGTGAAGCCGACCGTGACCTGGGTTACCGGGCGCGCCGCCCAAGATGCGCAGATGGACTCCATCCGAGAGCCTCCGAGAGCCCCCGCGAGCCGCGCCGGGCCTGGAGGAAGCGCTTGTCCTGGGGCAGCGCCGCCGAGATCCCGGCCCTGGAGGCAGCCGTGCAGCTGAGCTCTGACAAGCACTTTGACGGAAATCTGCGCCAATACTGGCCGGTCTTTCGCTGCGGTGCTGAGTCCTGGGTTCCCTGCTATCATGCCCTTCCTCTGGGATTTGCTCCTTCATCTGCTTCTATGCATTTTCTCAGGGAAAGGGGACTTTGTCTTGAGAAATCAGCATGTTCACCAAAGTGCCAATGGGCTGGGGTGGGGAGGGAGCGGTAATGAAATATGCCAGCCTTTTTTATGCAGCAGGTTGTGCACTGTTGCGTGCCTGAGAGATTTTCCTTTGACATAAAGTGATTATTTCATATGCATTTAAAAAAAATCAAAGAAGTAAAAAGATATGTGCACACACAGGCACACACAAACACCTGGGTCTCAAAAGAAGAAGAGCCGAGACCGGTTTGGCCCAATGGATAGAGCATCGGCTTGGGGACTGAAAGGTCCCGGGTTTGATTCCGGTCAAGGGCATGTGCCTTGGTTGCGGGCATATCCCCAGTAGGGGGTGTGCAAGAGGCAGCTGATCGATGATTCTCTCTCATCGAAGTTTCTAACTATCTCTCTCCCTTCCTCTCTGTACAATAAAATATATTAAAAAAAAAAAAAAAAAAAAAAAAAAAAAAAGAAGAAGAAGAAGAATGCTGCTAGGCCTGACACATTTGCTGGTTTCCTGGTACACTGATTTAGATTGTGTACCAGATACGGTATTAATTTAAGGGAGTAAACATTAAAGTAGAACACAGAGCCGAAACCGGTTTGGTTCAGTGGCTAGAGCTTTGGCCTGCGGCCTGAAGGGTCCCAGGTTAGATTCTGGTCAAGGGCATGTACGTTGGTTGCAGGCACATCTCAGTAGGGAGTGTGCAGGAGGCAGCTGATCGATGTTTCTCTCTCATCAATGTTAAAAATTTCTCCTTCCTCTGTAAAAAATCAATAAAATATATTTTTTAAAAATATAGTCTTATAGGAGATCCCTTGTAGGTAACTAACTGCTTTTCTCTTGCTGCTTTTAAGATTCTCTCTTTGTCTTTAACCATTGGCATTTTAATTATCATGTGTCTTGGTATGGGTTCATCTTGTTTGGGATGAACCCATATCTGTACTTCCTGGATTTGTATGTCTGTTTCCTTCACCAAATTAGGGAAGTTTTCTGTCATTTTTTCAAATAGGTTTTCAATTTCTTGCTCTCTCTTTTCGTCTTCCAACACCCCCATGATGTGAATATTGGTATGCATGAAATTGTCCCAGAGCTCCTTAAACTATCCTCATTTTTTTTTTAATTTTTTTCTGTTCTGATTGGGTGTTTTCTGCTTCCTTATCTTTCAAACCTCTGATTGGCTCCTCTGCTTCATCTACTTCATTGTTGATTCCATGTAATATATTCTTCTTTCCATTTCATGTATCTTCCATTTCTAACTGGTTCCTTTTTATGTTACCTAGTTCTGATTTTATGATCCCTATCTCTGTTGAAGTTCTCACTAAGCTAATCTACTCTTCCCCTAAGTTCATTGAGCATCCTTAGAAGCAGTGTTTTGAACTCTTTATCTAGTAAATTGCTTGTCTCCATTTTATTTAGTTCTTTCTCTGGAGTTTTGCTGTGTTCTTTCATTTGGGTCATGTTTCTTTGTCTCCTCATTTGGCAGCCTCCCTATGTTTGTTTCTGTGTATTAGGTAGAGCTGCTATATCTCACAGGCTTGATAGAGGGGCCTTATGAAGTAAGTGTTCTGTAGGGCCCAGTGGCACAGCCTTCCTGATTACCCAAGCTAGGTACTCAAGGTGCATACCCACATGTGGGCTGTGTGCACCCTCTGTTTGTAGTTGAGCCTTTATTGCTGTTGGTACATCAATGGGAGGTATTTACCCTCAGGCCAATCAGCTACAAGGACTGGCTAAGATAGAATTTTGTCCTTGAACCATGGAAGGAATAGTTTAAAGAAATAGAATATGGTGAATAAGGGCCAATGATTGCATTGTGATTTGGAGTTGGGGAGATCTGGGTGTGAATCCTGCCTTTGCCACTTACAACAATGACATCTTGGACACATCACTAGAACTTTGTAATAATTTCTAAAAAGAGATCAGTAATATTATCTAATAGAGTTATTGTAAGGATTCCATTGGATATTTTATTATGTGCCAGCACAAAAACCTGGCACATACTCGTAATAAAGTATCAATAAATGCTTGTTAATTAGAGGGGAAATATGTGCTAAAAAGGATCCATCTAACTTAAAACTAATGCCTCTACGAACATAATTTTAGAGAAGCCATGAGATATAATTCCAAATGAAATATATTGAAGAGTTCCTGAGAGGTGGGAAAATAGTCAAGGAACTTGGCAATGAAGATAAGTTGGGAAATGAGATGTGCCAGAGGGAAATAAGAAATTGAGGGTAATGCTCCCCCACCCAATTTTTAAAAAATCAATTATGTTACTAGGCTTTGGGAAATAATCTGAGAGAAAGTTAAAACTACAAGAGACAAAGGGGATAATGGGTAGATCAAGAAGGGACCACTCTTTGCTGTTTCCATTGACTCTTCACTATGGTCACGCCTGCCCATCACTACCTCTAGTTCAGCCTTTCTGAAACAACTCTGCAAATATCACATCCTCTACTTTTTTCTTCCTGTTTCAAAGCCTTCAATAGGAATTCCTATTGTCCCTAGAACATTATTCAAATGCCTTCCCAATATTCAAGGCCCTCCACAATCTTGCTCCAATCTACTTTTACAAAGTTTACTCTTTCCATAAACTGTGGACTTTTCTCTCATTGAATTTCTCTCCTTACTATGTTAGGGGTCTCCCTAACATAGCTTCTTTCCTTGTCTTCACCTACCCTTCCACCTCTGTCCTACTTAATGTCAGTTTAAGTCTCCCTCCCTTCAAAAAGTATTTCCTGGAACTGTGCTTACCAATGACTGCCTCTTCCTTTCTAACTCTCCTGGACCTAAAGTGGAAGTTGTAAACCAGCCTATAAAGTGACTTTTTTTTTTACTTTGTTTTGAGTGAGCTTCCAAATGTACAAATCAGAAATTTTCACATTTAAAAAACTGAATTTCCAGCTTCTATTGAAAAATTGGAAATATATTAACACTGGTTCTATATTCCCTCCTGCCAAGAATGAGTTGAAGTTGAGTGGTAACAGCTGGCTCTTTTAAGCTACGGCATGCACTCAAGTTTTATTCTTATACCTGGCTCACCATACTTACCATGTATACAGGTGCCTGGCTTGTGTAAGCATTTGTTAGTAACGCCAGGTCCAAACTATGGATGAACACTTGGTGTACACTAGCTGATAGTTATTTATCTTTATATTTATCATGTCTTTCAGAAAAGTTCCACTTATCATACCTATTTGGGATCCTCACAATGCCTAGCAACAATACCTAAACATAGGAGACTACTTAGAGTCAGATAAATGATGATGTTGATAATGAAAACTTAGTCTGCCTTTTCTTAACTAACCCACCACCTAACAAAACTACAGTTCTGTATGAGGAAATTAAACAGCCTAAGAAAGCATTGACAGTAGAGAGGCAGTACTAGGAAGGTTGACTTGAGAGCTAGCAGCTAAATTAAGAAGTTTGAAATTTATCCATTGTGGTTAGTAGGTATTTGTGTCTTTCATCCAAAGCTTCTTGCTGGAAGAATCTGTTGGTCTCTATTTCCTCACTCATGTAGGACAGCTGAGACCAAAGGGCAGAAAGAAAAAGCGAAAGGATGATGGATAGTGGTGATGGACACTAAGTTGGAGGATGGAAGTTATTTTTCACTCTATTTTCTAATGTGAAAAGGTACAAACCGAGGCTACTCCAAACCTGTGGAATCCACAGAGTTGACTAGAGTTTCAGGGAGGATAGATCAGGATTGGAATCCAGATCATATGACTCCACAGTCAGTCAACACGAAGAGAGGCAGATTTACCATGAAGCTAATGGAGCTTAGCTTCCAGAGCCCATTTCTTATAGAAGCCTTCTTTGAAACTCTGGGCAAGACTACTATAGTAATGTGTTCATGTGGTCATTATAAAATTTGCAAAAGTAAGGTTTTTTTTAATAGAAAATGCTTAAAAGACATGTGTTTTCTTATTTGTTTTGTATTGTTTTTCACACGGACTCTAATAACTTCCCTTTGTTGGGCATTTTAAAATATATATATATATATATATTATTGATTTTTTACAGAGAGGAAGGGAGAGAGATAGAGAGTTAGAAACATTGATGAGAGAGAAACATCGATTAGCTGCCTTCTGCACAACCCCCACTGGGGATGTGCCCGAAACCAAGGTACATGCCCTTCACCGGAATCAAACCTGGGACCTTTCAGTCCGCAGGCTGATCCTCTATCCACTGAGCCAAATCGGTTTCGGCTGTTGGGTATTTTTGAGATCTGGCTAAGAGAAAGATGAGTTGGGGTATAATTATTTTGGGTTATATTTATGTGATTTACAGTCATTTTTATGAGAGTTGCTATTGCTAGACATGCAAGGATAAAAATGGCTTTCAAAAATACCCCTGTTACCTACTGGGTGGACTCATCTGGCATTATGACCCAAAACTGTAGGGCCAGAGGTCATACCTTGATATAAGTGGCATGTAGATTGTGGAACTTTCTTATTAGGTCTGGTTGACATGGCAACCACAGAGTATTAAGGCTCTGAGTCTAGGATTGTAACGTTGTGACTTCTTACTTTGGAAGAAGATAAAAGCCCGAGTGTGAGGAGACTCAGGACCCAGGTGTGGGCTGGCTGGACTCCTTCACCAAGTTGGTATCTGGCAGAAGCAGCCCAGGAGGAAATAAAAGGTGCCTGAGTCCCATCTGCTTTACCATCAAGTGTATCCTTTCTTAGTAGCATAACTGTGTCCTCTGGAGTTCAGTAAATGTAGCCACCTAAGCAAGTTCTGCTGAGCCTCCAACCCAGGAAGCATTTTAGGCGCCTAATTTATCAGTAATATATTTAAGTATAATTTAAGACGACAAAAAAAGAGAAAATATACGCTAAATTAATGAGATTATTTCCCAGGAATGAGATTAATAGACTAAACTTTTTAATCCGTTTATCTGTATTATTTACATTTTAAAAAACACACTCATATGTATTACTTTTATAACTGGAGGGAAAAAGGTAAAAACATTCAAATGGGAAAATACAAGCTAATGTCAATAATTGAGGAGGCCAAAGCTGATGTTCTTCCTTCTCCTCACCAAACCTTCATGAGCTTTTTAGGGACTTTGACATGTTTTTCCAATACAAAAACATTATTTTTTATTAGAAAAAAAACAAAGACCTAATTTCACTTCTTCAAATAAAAAAATAAATCCTTTAAGATTGCATGGGGAAAATAATTTATTTTTAAATTAGATGTCTACACAGCTGGGACCATTTACTATTCATTAAGCAAAAGTTTTTTTTGTGTGTGAGAAAAAAACTGACCGCCTACTGTCTGGTAGGCACAGTTCTCGCTTAGTGCCTCATTTGATTTAAAACAAAACAGAAACCGTTTTTATTGTTTTGTTTTTTAAATCAAAGACCGTTTCAATAAATCCGTTAACTCTATAAAACGCGTTCACGGGAAAGGAACGATCTGCCTGGCCTGCCGCCCCTGTCACGTGACCCCGAGGCGGGGGGTCGCCGTCTTACGTGCTGCCTCATAAAGGAACTACATCTCCCAGAATCCTCGCGGTTGCGTCGCGCTGGCACTTTTAACCGCCCGGTCTCCGAGCGGAGCCTGTAGCCCGGCGCCATCTTTGACGCTGGCAGTCTTGGATTTCTTGCTGGTGTTGCTGCCGTGAGGACGGCGGAGGGCAGCGGCTAAGAGAGAAGAAAGACGTGGCAGCGAGCGGGAGTCGGGGATAGTGCCCTCGGTTCGGTAAAGTTTCTGTTCTCCGGTAACTAAACCCGTTTTTTTTGACTCCCGGGTGGCTCGGGCCGGGGAGGTTGGGGTGAGGGCGAGGGGAGTGGCCGCGGCCTCCCCTCGCCCCTGGGTCGCGGCCTAGTTAGTCCGGGAAGTCATAGCGGGTCCTTCGGCCCCCGCCGTGTAACGACAGCATCCCCCTGCCCCCACGCCGGCCGCTGCCCTCACCGGGCGGGCGGGGAGCCCCCGGATCCCCTCTGTGCGCAGGCAGCCCAGCTCACCCCACCTCCACCCGCACCCCCACCGCGCCGGCTCCCTTCCCGGCCGGCCTCCCTCCCCTCCCCCACTTCCGGTGCTGGCGAAATCGGGAGCCCGGAGCAGCTCCTGAGAGCAGCCCTCTTGCTCCTCCACTCCCGGAGCAAGGTTGACTTAAAGATTGCTTTTGGGGAGGGAGGGGCCCCCATCATCTCCCTAGTTCAGCGGACCCCCTACTGCTTAAATGAACCTGAGTGCCAGGAGCTGAATTTACCTACTCTCATTCCTCTCCAGGGTTTCACACTACTTTGGAGGTTTTTCTCAAACTCCACACACAGAAAGCCACCGACCTTATTCCGGTATCCGCCACCCCTTCCTTATCTTTAATTACACTCCCGCCCCCCCAGCCCTCAGCATCGGAGTCAAGAGCTACAGGGACACTTCAGTTCTCCTTGTAGGATTGATGAGATCGTAATGAAGAACGCCCCCTAAGCTCCCATAAATCGGTGCGGATTCCTCTTGGGGGAAGGCCCATGTTATTGGCATCTCACAGGCCTTGGTTCTGGACGTTGAGAAGGAGGCTGTGGATATAGTTGATAGCGATGCTTTTTAGGGTAAATGTGTGTAGGTATTGGGGGGAAAAGGGAGGGGACAACCGAGAAGGAATGGAAGTAGTGTAAAGCTCGTTTTAGTGTTTGTTGCTCATGTAGAGTCCATTCTATGACTCGTTTACAGGCCAGAAAGCTTCTGCAGTCTAAAAGTGTCTGAAAACTAAACTTGGATTAATTGTAAATAACTGAAAATACATCTTGTGAACTTGATTTTTAATTTTACCCACAAAGCATTTTATTTTAGCCACCCACATTTTAAAAAAAAATTGTATTACTTTTCATTCGAGCCGAGAGGGGTCAACTAGCATTTGTTGTTAATGACCAGTATGTGGAGTCTGATTTAGCATTTCAGAATTGACTTTTTGGGTTGTATTGACAAATCAGTCCTAAATGTCAGTGTTGAATGATGCACTATGTTTTTGATTAAATTAAACTTCCTGAAAATAATTCATTTCAGGATTAATGGAAACTGATGTTGCTATTGTGTGAAGCTTCATAAAAACACATTTCTAAAGGTGAAGGCATTTTAAGCAGATAGAGTTCTTGATGAAGCAGAAAGAACATGGGCCTGGGATTTGGAAACCTTGGCTTCTAGCTGCTACTGATCAACTTTATGACTCTGGGAAAGTGGGCCTCAGTTCTTTTTTCTATAACATGAGTGGATTGGACAATTTGAATCCAGAACTCAGAAAATTGGAAAGGATCTTAAAGCCCTTTGAGAAAGAGTTTGGGAATGTTCTCCATCGCTGTCACTTTTCCTCCAAAAATAACCTGGCATGGAAGTCATGGGTCCAAAGGGAATTTGATTCCCCATAGAAATTGGAGAACAGGTAATGCAAGTAGAGAGGAACAGCTGTATTTCCTGAGTAATAAACCCACCAACAGATTCTGGTACGAATTTCGGCGGCATAAAGAGAATGAATGTATGTACCCTAAGTGTACCAGTTTCCTCGCTCTCTGCTGGCGGAAGATGCAGCACGTTTAGTAGTGCTGGAATTCTGGGATGTGTTCCTATTCATTCTAATACAGATAAAGAAGATGTGGTAGAGAGAAAGATGGTGGCAGAAGGAATGGATAGAGAGGCAAAATTGCCTACTAAAAAGAAAAGAAAGAAGGGCTTGCGAATAAAGGGGAAAAGGCGTCGAAAGAAACTAATTCTTGTGAAAAAATTTAGTAAGGATTTGGGGTCTGGGAGGCCTGTTGCAGATCCCCCTGCTTTGTTAGCTTCCAGCACTCCTGAGCGGGATGAAGAAAGTCTTTTTGAGAGCAATATAGAAAAACAGATCTACCTACCTAGTACTAGAGCCAAGACCTCCATTGTATGGCACTTCTTCCACGTGGACCCCCAGTACACCTGGCGGGCCATTTGTAACCTCTGTGAAAAAAGTGTTAGCAGGGGTAAACCAGGCAGCCATCTTGGGACATCTACTCTTCAAAGACATCTACAGGCAAGGCATTCCCCTCACTGGACGAGGGCCAACAAATTTGGAGTCACTAGTGGGGAGGAGGACTTTACTTTGGATGTAACTTTATCTCCCTCCTCTGCTGGAAGCAGTGGAAGCTTTGACTATATTCCTACTGATCCATTAAATGATAATAGAATGGGTAAGAAACGGGATAAATCACTATCTGATGCCCTGAGGGCAGAAAGGGGGAGATTTCTCATCAAAAGTAACCTTGTCAAGCATGCCTTAATTCCTGGAACGAGAGCCAAGACATCTGCAGTTTGGAATTTTTTTTACACTGATCCTCAGCACATCTCGAGAGCTGTGTGTAATATATGTAAAAGAAGTGTGAGCCGTGGTAGGCCAGGTTCTCACTTAGGAACTTCAACACTTCAACGACACTTGCAGGCCACACATCCCATCCATTGGGCTGTTGCCAACAAAGACAGTGGTGTGCTTGGAAATGGATTAGATGAGACTGAGACCGACAGAAATCTCTTGAGTGATACTTCGCATGGAGAGAAGTCTACAGGCAGCCAAGATTTAACAGCTGAGGACCTTAGTGACTCTGATTCAGATGGACCTCCTGTGTTAGAGATGGAAAATAGGATATCTGAGAGTCCTATTCCTGTTGCAGAGCAAGACACTCCGATGCATGCCCACGAGAGAGAAACAACATATTGTGAAAATGCAGCCTCCAGTCAAGTAAGTCAGGCGATTATTCAAATGATTGTGGAAGATATGCATCCTTACAGCTACTTCTCAACCCCAGCCTTTCAGAGGTTCATGCAGATTGTGGCCCCTGATTATAGGTTACCATCTGAGACTTACTTCTTCACTAAGGCTATACCTCAGTTATATGATTGGGCCAGAGAAAAAATTTTCTTAACTTTGGAGAATGTTCAAAGCCAAAAGATCCACCTGACTGTGGACATATGGACCCATGACCCGTCCACTGATTATTTTATTGTGACTGTACACTGGGTCTCCTTGGACACTGTACCTTCTTCCAGTAATGGCTGGATCCCCAATTTTAGAAAATGGGCAGTGCTTTGTGTAACAGGTTTGGCCAAAGACTGTTTGGTAACCAACATTTTACAAGAATTAAATGACCAGATTGGTCTGTGGCTTTCTCCTAATTTCCTCATTCCTGGCTTCATTGTTTCTGACAATTCCTCTAATGTGGTACATGCAATCAAAGAGGGTGGTTTTACCCACGTGCCATGCTTCCTGCATTGTTTAAATATAGTCATTCAGGATTTCTTCTGTGAGCACAAAAGCATTGAGAACATGTTAGTGGCTGCTAGGAAAACCTGTCATCATTTTAGTCATTCAGTCAAGGCTCGTCAGATACTGCAAGAGTTCCAGAATGATCGCCAACTTCCGTGGAAGAATTTGAAGCAGGATGAACCTGGCCATTGGATTTCTACCTTTTACATGTTAAAATGGCTCTTGGAGCATTGCTATTCCGTTCACCATAGTCTTGGTAGAGCCAGTGGAGTTGTACTCACCTCCCTTCAGTGGACCCTAATGACTTATGTTTGTGCTATTCTTAAACCGTTTGAGGAGGCCACCCAGAAAATCAGTGTGAAGACCACAGGATTGAATCAGGTGCTACCAACAGTCCATCATCTACACTTTTCCCTGCAGAAACTTAGAGAAGATTTTCAAGTCAGAGGTATTACACAGGCCCTCAATCTGGTGGACAGTTTATCTCTGAAACTTGAAACGGACGCCCTACTAAGTGCCATGCTCAAATCTAAGCCCTGTATCTTGGCTGCTTTGTTAGATCCTGGCTTTAAAAATAGTTTGGAAGACTTTTTCCCTCACGGTGCTGATTTAGAAATGTATAAGCAGGTCCTTGCAGAAGAAGTTTGTAATTATATGGAATCTTCACCAGAGGTCTGCCATATTGCAACTTCGGAAGCTTCTGGTCCCTCAGCTATAGTACAAACAGACTCATTTACTTCCTCTGCAGGAGAAGGCACCTCCAGTTCAGGGTCTGTTGGTAGTTCAGCTGCAGATACTGTTGGCATTGGAGGCAAAAGCTTCATGTTTCCATCTGCTGTAGCAGTAGTGGATGAATACTTCAAAGAAAAGTATTCAGACATCTCAGGAGGTGATGATCCTTTGATTTACTGGCAAAGGAAGGTGAGCGAATGGCCGGCTTTGACCCAAGTTGCCATTCAGTATCTAAGCTGCCCTATGTGTAGTTGGCAATCTGAATGTATCTTTACTGCAAATAGCCACTTTCATCCAAAGCAGACCATGAGCCTGGACTTTGACAATATAGAACAGCTGATGTTTCTGAAAATGAACTTGAAAAATGTTAAATATGATTATTCTACATTGGTTCTGAGCTGGGATCCTGAAAATGAAGTTGTTCAAAGCAATGAAAAAGAAATATTATCTTAATTTTCCTTTCTCCATTTAAAATGAACAACTTCTTGCTTTGTTACTGTATTCTAATTGCTATAGTTGTTACATATTGTTCACTAATTATTCTTTATACATGAATCTGGGGGAACCTGAAAACACAAAAAGGACTGAAAATTTCTCAGAGGTAACATTGGCAAAGTGAAGATTAACTTTAATGATTTTACAGTACTAATTCAATGTGGCTGTCACATGAAATTTTGTTTATATCAGTTGAAATATATTTTTTAACTTAAAAAATATAGTGCAGCATTGAAAGGCCTTGTGCTATTTCTTACTGGTAAACTAAACCTAGTAATTGGTTTTGAACAAAAATCTCTCCCAACAGTTGATTACTCTAAGACCAATGATAATGAAAAAACAACAACAATACATACTAAGCTGGTATTCCTACCCCTCACCCCCATTTTTCTATTTCTTGTAAAACCCTGAATCATACTTAAAGCGTGGCAAAAACAAAACTCACAAAGTTGTTTTATATTTTGAAATTTCTAATTGCCTCCTCATACTGGTCAGCTTTATAATTTCAGCTTACTGAGTTTACCCTTTAAGGATTGGATCTATATAAACATTACAATTAGGAAAAATTACTTTTAATCTTTCCTTTTTTAACCTTTTTTAAAATGGTGTAAAAACTAAGATTGCATAGGTACTTTTGCCTAATTATGGGTAAATGACATAATAAACGTTTTACAAAATTTAAAAAAGATTGCATGGGAATTAAAATCTTAAGTCCCATACATGAGCATACTTTGACAATCCTAGTATCCATTTTCCAAAGACAGTTTTTCTGATATTAAGTGATTTTAAGTACTTTTTAATGTATACTGAATTCTTCATAACTATGCATTCTTAACTACGAAATTGTTTTGGCCTCAATTCTTAACTAAAAATAAGCAATTAATATTTTCATGTATTAGGAATCATTTCCTCATTGGTAAAATGAGAGAATGAATCTCAGTGATTTTTAAGGTTCCTTTCCACTCTGTTTTATAATTGATTGGGAGGCCAGAAAATGATGACTTTTAATAAAAGTCTATTAAAATTTTCAGACTGAATAACTAATGTAAGATCCCAATTTTTCCTTTTTTTCATTTTAGATTTGGGGATATTCCCTGCCCAAAAATTTCGTGGAAAATTGACTAGTATTAAGTGTGAGTAAAAGGTGTCCACTTTTTTTTTTTTTTTTTAAGTTTTTATTTTAGTTTTGTCTTGGATAGTATTTGGCAAGATTTAGCCTAGAAATAATGTAGTATCTATTACATGAAAATCAAAATTGCTTTGTTACTGGGCTGGTTTCAAAATTTAGAATTCATTTCTATGTATCAAATCGTTTTTTGGTGGGGTTTTTTTTTTTGTTTTTTTTTTTTTGGCCTTTTTTCTTTTAATTCTTAAATGGTAAATGTACCATTGTGGAATGAAATTTCAACTTCAAAAGTTTACCCTTTTATTAACTAGAGTAAATGGATAATTGCAACGTCTTTAGTTGTAGCCATCAGTGGTAAAGAATTTGAAATTAGGCTGCATAAGCAAGCCTTTGCAGGGCCAATATTGAATTTCATGCCAGTTGACACTGGTTGCTATAAAAGAAAAAAATTTTCCCTTAATAGAAGCTTTTTGTATTTTGACAGTGCCAGCTCAGTTTGGCTATAATGCTGCTCTGCCTTCTACAGCTTACTGCACCACTCTGTAGTTATTCTATAACTATACGTTTCTATCTTTTTTGGTTAAACACTCCCTGAAGATGAAAAAGATTATGATATACATGCATCCATATTATACGCATTGATATATGTGTAAAGAATTCACTTCATCTTTATTTTGCCAGCTGGGCAAAATTTTGTGTAACATCTTCATGATACTTTGGTATAAGAGTAAGTTCACTACTTTTATAATGAATCCAAATCTAAAGCCTTTTGTAGTGTATTTTAAAAGGGAAAACTTACCCAAATGTTTTATTTCTACACATTTGTGTGTATGTGTGTGTGTGTATGTGTGTATAAGCCAGTTAGTATATATGTATATTATGTACATAAAACACTATATTTTTACATACAAGTGTGCTTTTATTATACAGATAATAAAGATGGGGGAAGGTTTCTGTTTTTTTCTTAATAGGTGAAGAAATCTTGAAGACCAGAAATTGGATCTTATTGAATTTTGGTGTTCTTTTTTATTTTTTCTCTTTCTTTTTTTCTTTTTAAATTATATTGTTCGACTATGGAAGATGGATTTTTAAAAAAAAAATAATAATCCTTTGAATTTCAAGTTCATCTTTAAATGAACTTTTTTTGTTTGTTTGTTTTTGTTTTTGTTTTTATTTTGAGGAGATAACTAGCCATAGCTGTCTCCAGTCTGACAAAGGTTGTTCGAATGGACTTAATCTCCCAATAGTTGGGAAATGTTTTAAAAACACATCCTGTGTTTGAATTGTGGCTGAGAGGTTTCCTTGGCAATGTGAGGAGGAAATTTTTTTCTGCCTCATTATTATTAATTCATGGATTGAGTGTTGGTTCGACCTACAGGCGTAATAGATTGGAACTCAGTGAAGACACAGATGTTCCTGTTGAGAGCAACCAGCTAATGTAAGTGTGGAAATTGTTTTTTTTTCTCCTTAAAGTACTAAACACTTTTATTATAATTTAAGGCATAATTTTCCTGGATCAGTAAGAAATGAACCATCATCAAAACATTATTTTTCTTGTAATTGTTTATAAGCTTTTGGTTTGGGGGGAAAAGGTACCCCCTTTCCCTCTTTTGATAGTAAGTGCACATTAAAAAAGTGAAAGCATTATAGCCAAGGTGAAATCTTGTAATCCCATCTATATAGGTAAATACTATTGAAATTTTGTTTTATCTGATTAGATGATTTGGAGAAGGGACTTGGAAGATTTCACCTTAAATATTCATTGTTTCCCCATTTTAGCATTACATTTTAAAGGCGATTTCTGTGATTGAATTGTCATTTGGAAGATTAAATCCATTTCAAAAGGACTTGAAGCTGGTCCTCACCTTAAAGGAAGCAGTGGCTTGTTTTCAAGAAGCCATTTCTGATCTCAGGATCTACCCAGCATGCCTAATCAAGGAGAAGACTGCTATTTTTTTTTCTATTCTACATGCACCAAAGTAAGAAATGGTTTTCAGTACACTAAGTTATTTTCATGTTTTATTTTCTGCACTGTTTATTATCTGCTGTCAGCTTTTTAGTAAAGGATAGCATTCCTACGTGAATTCGTTCTTCGTGTATTCCTCTTCGTTTTTATGTTCTTCATGTTCTACAAAAATGTGAAGGCCTCTTACCTATATGAACTTGCTTAGGGTGCCTTTGGAATTAGGAGCACTTTGGCCTATGGGTTACCAACTTTAATTTTATTCGCTGTGTATTGTATTGTACTTCTAGAAACTGCTATGAGTTCAATTCACTTTCAGATTTCCTGCTGAATACTGAAGCCATCTACTAAATATGCTTTTCTAGCTTTTCTGTTTTTTATCAAAGCTTCCTTGTTTTCTCTTTGGTTGTACTGCAGCTCCGTTTAGATCAATGTGATATTTTCTGTTGTTCCTTTATGACAATTCTATAAATGTACGTGTTATTACAAAAACTTTTCTTTAGTCATCAAAGCCCTGATCTTACAGCACTTTGCACAATAGTAGTATTTGGATATCATTTTATAAAGTATGGAGTGGAGCATAGAATTATACTTACATCCTCATCTATTAACTTCCTTTCTGGCCTTTTTTCAAAAACTGATCACATTAGTTGGGATATATGAAACAGTTGAAGATGAACTATATAATGTATTTTTAAAGAATATCTAATACTCCCACTTTTTTAACTTATGTCATCACTCAGCTTGTATTGTTCATGTCGTCGGATAAGATGAAGGGTAGTGTCAGGAAATAGGTTGTAGAAAATTATAAATTTGTTGATCTCTGATTTTTTTGTTATCCCATCTCAGGTGTCTTCTTTGTCTGTCTGTCCTTACTGTTTTCTCTTTGTCTAGATGCCAGGAAACTGTTATAATGAACATTTCACTTGAGATCTCTTTCAGTTTCACAATTCTTTTCTGTATTACTCTCTTTGTTGACAGGGTGACAGCTGTCCGTTCCGTCACTGTGAAGCTGCACTAGGAAATGAAACTGTTTGCACATTATGGCAAGAAGGACGCTGTTTTCGACAGGTGTGCAGGTTTCGGCACATGGAGATTGATGTAAGTTTTGAATTTGTATTATTAAAAATGTAATGGGGAAATGACATGTTATGTGATTTAAATTTTTAAAAATGATCCAGTGAGCTGAAACCGGTTTGGCTCAATGGATAGAGTGTTGGCTTGGGGACTGAAAGGTCCCGGGTTTGATTCCAGTCAAGAGCATATCCCCAGTAGGGGGTGTGCAAGAGGCAGCTGATCGATGACTCTCTCATCGATGTTTCTAACTCTCCCTTCCTCTCTGTATAAAATCAATAAAATATATATTTTTTTAAAATAAAAATAAAAATGATCCAGTGAAATTTCTGTCATAATGCTCACTTAATATCTACATGTTATGGAGTATAAATTGGTATAATTTTTATGAAAGGCAGTTTGGTTATGTATGTATATTGGGAGTATTTACATCTGTTTATTTTCAAACTATCTCAAACTTAAGAGAAAAATTACAAGAGAAAAATTCTAAGACTTTTGGAAATAAATAACTGACATTCCCTGTCACTTCCAAATGTTTTTATGAGTATTTCCTACAAATAGGAAGGGCATTCTCCTATATAACCATTATACAACCTTTAAAATTAGAAAATTAACATTGATCTATTACCTTCATTTAATCCTCAGATCCAACTCAAGTTTTGCCAATGAACCAGTAATGCTTTTTATTTCAGAAGGAGCATGTCCAGAATCAAGTGTTGCATGTAGTTGTCATAACTTTTTAGTCACCTTCAGTCTAGAATAGTTGCTCAATCTTTGCTTGTCTTTCATTGGCATTGACACTTAGTTACGGGTCAGTTATTTTGTAGAATGTCCCTCAATTAGGGTTAGTCTGATATTTCCTCATGACTAAATTCAGGGTTTGTACCTTTGGCAAGAACATCAGAGTTGATACTCTTCTCATTGTATACCATTATTAGGCGACATACAGTGTGGGTTTTTTTAATCCTCACCTGAGGACATCCAACCCACAGCCTTTCAGTGACTGGTATGATGCCCCAACCAATTGAGCCACCTGGCCAGGGCAGGTGGCATACAGTTTTAATTATCCCGTTACCACTGATGTTACTGATCATTTCATTAAGGTGAATCTACCAGACTGCTTTACGGTAAAATTTTTCTTTTTGTAATAAGTGTTTTATAACGAAGTAATTTGAGAACCCCATTTCTTAATAATCCCATTTCTTATCAAACTTTCCATTTTTTTCAATGATTTATTTGTGCAAATTCATGGTTTCCCATTTTATTTAATGTGTTGTACTCCATTGTTAATATATTTTATCCTCAAATAGACCTAGATTTGGCCAGTAAGAGCCCTTCAAGATGGTTTTTGTGTCCTTTGGATATTTCCATCATTCTTTACACACCTCTTTGCTTTCTGGCTTAATAAATAAAACTTTCTAGGCTCATCCTGTACTGTTCCTCTTCTAGTTTTGGAATCAACCATATCTCCAAGGAGCTTTGGTTCCTTTTAGTGAAAGTAGTATATGGAAATGAGCTTTGAGCTGCTCCTGGAGTATTGCTGCTTCTAGGCCTACAGTGGACAGAAGAAGGGAATATATAAATGTGTATACATATGCACATTTATGTCATTATTTATTACTTTCTGCTTTTGTATTAAAAGTCATGAGTTCGTTTCAATAATAAAACATCACAATATACCAGGAAAAAAAAAAAGTTATGAGTTCGCATAGATACCTTCTATTTTTGCATACTTATAATTCTCTTTTCTGAAAGTGAAAAACTTAGCTTCCATTCTCCTTAATATTACTTATTTGATCAGTCCCCTAGTTATGTAATCCAATATTCCAGTCTCTTCCTACCGCTCAGGTGTTAAGTCCATCTGATCCAGTGTGTCCTTTAGAGTCTCTGTTTCCTTGTTAAGTTTTGTCTGGAAGAGCTATCCACTGAAGTCAGAGGTGTTAAAGTCCTCTGATATGAAGGAACTAGAGGCCTGGAGTGGAGGTTCCTCGTTTTGGCTGGCTGTCTGGGTTTGTGATTAGTATTAGGCAGATCCTCTCCACCTCTCAACCTCCAGTGGCGGGCAATGCTAAAGGCTGTTTCTGACTAATCTGATTAGGTAAAGACTCAAAGCCTCCAGCCGGGCAGTGGATAGAGCGTCGGCCTGCGGACTGAAAGGTCCCAGGTTCGATTCCGGGCAAGGGCATGTACCTTGGATGCGGGCACATCCGCAGTGGGGGGTGTGCAGGAGGCAGCTGATCAATGATTCTCTCTCATCGATGTTTCTGGCTCTCTATCCTTCTCTCTTCCTCTCTGTGAAAAATCAATAAAATATATTAAAAAAAAAAAAAAAAAAAAAAAAAAAAGACTCAAAGCCTCCAGAGACCGCCTTTGGCTACAAACTAATAGGATTCCGACCTGAATTGCGGCCCGCACCCCCCAAGCAGTTGTCCTCAGGTGTGGTGAAAGTTTTCTTCAGCGGGATTATGCAGTTGCTTCTGCCTGGAGGCTAATGGTTATTTTTTAATCCCCCAAGTGGCTTCTGAGCAAGGTGTTTTCCAATAGGGTGTGTCAACTGTCTTTACCCCGGCCAGGCAAATGTCTATGTGGGAAATGACTCAGTCCAGGAAACTTGGGAGGTCTGCCTTCTGAGCTCTATCCCCCAAGTCCCCTGTCCCAGCTTCTGCTCTCACAGCTCCAGTCCACTTCACCCTTCTCTGCTGGAGCACAAAGTTGGTGGCTTCACATGGATTTTTGTGCATTGACTCTTTAAGAGGGTGCCTACGTTTTCATCTGTTACTTCCTGGTAGACAGCGCCCTCGCTGCTTTTCACAATCAGATGTTATGTGGGTTCCTCTTCAGTTTTGGTGCTTTTTGCTGGGAGACCCAGCTCGGGGATTAGATCTCAGAGTTGTCAGTGGCAACACACACACACACACACACACACACACACACACACCTGAGATATCTCTCCTGAGAGACCCAACTCGGGGATTAGATCCCAGAGTTGTCAGTGGCAACACACACACACACACACACACACACACACACACACACACAGCTGAGATATCTCTCCAGGACTTCAGTTTCCATCTGTGGGTGCCCAGCTAACTTTTTTGTGCCCCCACCACCATCGGTCTCTATGCATTCTCCACTTTCAGTCCTTGGGTGTCAGGGTTCTCCCCTGCGAGTTTTCCGTTGATCAGGAAGTTTTTCTGTATTTTAGCTGTAATTACACTTTGTTCCTGGGAGTGTGCAGCATCCACTTACTCAGCCACCATTTTTAATTCTCTTCAGGTGTTGACATCACACCTGAGGCTGCTTCTCCACAGGGACACCTTTCTCTCCTTATGTCAGAGCCAACACCTGTTCCAGATCCCCCCCCTGCTTCACTGAGGACTCCTTCCTCAGCATTCTATTCTGGAGCCCTCTAGCCCCACCTTCAACCCCCATGCCCACCCCCATGGATGCTCTTTCCACACCCTTGGACTCTGATACTATTTTAGCCCTCCCAGGTGAGGTGCTCACCCTGTTTGTTCTCCAACTCTGCACCTGGTCCCCACTCAGGAAGACCCTTCTTTTCTCCCGCTGGTTGGTCTTGGAGCTGATTCTGGGAAGACCCTCCATAAGTACACCCTCTTTTAACCACATTGGAATCCCTTCTGCACAGAAGTCTTGCTCACCTTCTCACGCTGCTCAAGCTCCAACACTGTGCCAGGCCATCCTCTTATGCAAATGTCATACTACTTGTGGATTCCGACACCCTGTGCCAGCCCCACCTTGTCCAGTAGACTCCTCACCTCAGTCCAGCTCGAACTCTCTGCTCTGGGCCACACATCCTTCCCTTTTCCATATGAATGCCTGCCTCTCTCAGCCTTTCCTGATGACTTTGGTCTGAATTGTTTGAGGGGTGGTATAGGAAGGAAGAGACTAAATATGCAGTTTGGATGTCTGGGCTTACATAGCTACTCTAGTTTGGTCCCAGGTTTAGAGTTTCTTAACTGTCTTCTATGCTGCTTGTCTTCCAAATAGCAAGGAATTCACTAACATTCAGAGAAAGGAATACTTGGTAACTTTTGAAAAGTCATATTGTAACACTGCTGGCATAGTTTGCAAATTGGCGCAATTTCTAGGAAATATCTCGAAGTGTTAGTGTCTCTAAGAAGAACTACATTTAGAGATTATCTCGGAGAACTCATGGAACTAAGCATTTAATTGTATTCTTGGCTAGTATTATAGTGACACAATAAGGATATTCTGATTGTAAGAGAAAAGGACACAGGCAGAGTCTGGAGCAAGCTTGTCAAACATGCAGCCTGCTGGTCGCAAGTTTGACATGCTTGGTCTGGAGGAATTTATGTGTGGGCTTCTCTATGATCTCCCTCCTCTGAGAGGTCATGCAGAGCTAACAGTTCTCTAGCCGTGGAAATGCACCGGTATAAATGTGATGTTTCTGCCCAGGGAAGCCCATGAGAGACCCAAAGTTTTTATTGGAGCAGGTTGCTTAGGCACCCTCTACCAAGTACATATCAAAGCTATTGAGTTACTTTATATTTTCATTATAAGTATATGAAATTGCATAATTCTTTCACATAACTAACAACACAGTATATTATCAAATTATCAATCTTCAGAGTAGTAGACTTTGATCTTTGCCCTTTCTTATAAATTTAAGGATCTTTATGTCATAGCCATTATTTCTTTGTTTCCTTCCTCCGTATTTTAAAATTTCTGCTATTGTTTCTGGGAATTTTAAACATTAGGCTCTTAATGATGAGACATCCAAAATAATGCTGGATATTAATCAGAGGTTAGTTAATTTTCAGAATGCTTACCAGGTCCTTTTTCTTTGTTGAAGTATTTGTTAAAGTATATATAGAAATGTGCTTGAAAATTTTTCACAAAGTGAGTAATATACTTACCTGACCAGCACCTAGATCAAGAAATAGAATATTTCCAACACTCTGTCTTCCCCTTCATTGTCTCTAACCAAATCCCAAAAAACAGGTCACACTTCATTTTTATTTGAAAACTATGTTTTTCCCTCTTACAGAAAAAACGGAGTGAGATTCCTTGTTATTGGGAAAATCAACCAGTGGGATGTCAAAAACTAAACTGCGCTTTTCATCACAACAGAGGACGTTATGTGGATGGTCTTTTTCTACCTCCAAGCAAAAGTGAGATGTTTTTAATTTTAAAAGAATAATTGCTATATAATGAAAACCTACTATGCACACTGTACAAAGTACTTTATGTACTTGCCCTATTTTCCTAGTGTGAGAGAGTAGTATTTCCACTTTACAGATGAAGGAACCCTACTTTATTAAGGTTAGGTGATTTGTACAGTTATAAACCAGTAAGCAGAAGAGTCAAATCCTATTGCCAAAAGTCATGTGCCTCATAAGTGTTTCTTGGCATTACAGTTTAGATTACCATAGCTTGCTTCATTCCCCATTTTCTTATCAGACCCATAGAGGCTTTTGACTTTTTTTCTCTCTCTCTACTCCTCATTCAAGGTCATGCTTAGAAAGAGAGGAGGGCAGAGGGTGGAGAGAAAAAGAGAAACATGGATATGAGAGAGGAGCAGATTGGTTGCCTTCCACACGTGCCCCGACCAGGGATCGAACCCCAAACTCAGGTATGTGTCCTGACTGGGAATCGAACCAGGAACATCTTTGTTGCATGGGACATGCTCCAACCAATTCAAACACTCTGAGAGAATCAAGTTTCTTTCAAAAACCGCTGCCCAGTTATAATGGAAGAAACTTGATTCTCTTAGTGTGTTTGACAGATCTCTCCTTCCACCTGTTTTATAAAATAAGGTTTATTGGAATGAAGCCATCCCAATTCTTTTTCATATTGTCTACGGCCAAATTTCATGCTACTGCTTCAGAGTTGAGTAATTGAGACAGAGATCTGTACAGCCTGTAACAGTGGTCGGCAGACTGCGGCTTGTGAGTCACATGTGGCTCTTTGGCCCCTTGAGTTTTTAGCAAAGGCTAGCTTAGGAGTACCTTAGTTAAGTTAATAACAATGTACCTGCCTATATAGTTTAAGTTTAAAAAATTTGACTCTCCAAAGAAATGTCAATCATTGTACTGTTGATATTTGGCTCTGTTGACTAATGAGTTTGCTGACCACTGACCTATATTTGCTACCCAGCCTTTTACAGAAAAGATTTGCTAACCCTGCTTTAGAGTAATCTAAAATAAAACTACATGCCCTGTTTGGTTTGGCTCAGAGGATAGAATGTCAGCTGGAGGACTAAAGGGTCCCAGATTCGATTCCAGTCAAGGGCACATACCAGGGTTGCAGGCTCCATCTCCAGTGGGGGGTGTGCAGGTGGCAGCCAATGATTCTCTCATCTGTGATGTTTCTATCTCTCCTCCCTTCCTCTGTGAAATCAATAAAATATATATTAAATAATAATAATAAAATAAAATAAAACTACACTCTACCAAAAGCTAGTATTTATTTCCAGAGTCCCTTATAAAGTGATTTCCTAGTGGAATGATCAGCCATTTGAAAACTACATTTGCTGTGTGATTAAATTTTTATGGCTACATATTTTCACCTTTTAAGGGAGGAAAATTACAATATTTAAATTACATGTCTAGAATTTATAGTCACTATGCATCTAATCTCCTGTATAATCTATATTTTCAATGTCCACTTTGAGTGTACTTGCATACAGTAAGTAAAAAGTTAACTAAAAGTCAAATTTTTCTTCCTTGGAAATTTAGAACCTAATTGGGAAAATGGAGATTTTTAAATAAAAACACATTAAGTGCTCATAAGGGAAAATGCACCAAACTTTTGGTGAGGGTGTTCTGATGACTTGGGATTATATCCTGAGTTTTTTTTACTGATGACTAATTTTGCATATCTAGCTGTGTTGCCCACTGTGCCTGAGTCACCAGAGGAGGAAGTGAAGGCTTCCCAGCTCACAGTTCAACAAAACAAATTGTCTGTCCAGTCCAATCCCTCTCCTCAACTGCGAAGTGTGATGAAAGTAGAAAGTTCAGAAAATGTTCCTAGCCCCACTCATCCACCAGTTGTGATCAATGCTGCAGATGATGATGAAGATGATGATGGTATGTTTTAGTTCTTTATGGTAAATACGTGATCAGGATCACTTAATGAATTAGGATTAAATCTCTAGGCCTGTTTTTAATTGTAAATTTGCCTTAAATGTTTAATATAGATCAGTTTTCTGAGGAAGGTGATGAAACCAAAACACCAACCCTGCAACCAACTCCAGAAGTTCATAATGGATTACGAGGGGCTTCTGCCCGGAAACCTGGGGTCAATTTAAAACAAGGTAAGAGGAGGTTGTATCGATGTTGGCTCCCACTCTTAAATCTTGCAACACTATTGAATGTCCAAACTGTTTTAAATACTTTTGAAATTTAATTTTTGTTCTAATGAACAAAATAAACTGATGAACAAAATAGATCCAGAGACACAGGAGCATGGAACAGAATGACAGATTTAGAAGGAAAGTGGGGGTGAGGGTGGGGGGTGAGAAGAGATTAACTGGAGAACTTATATGTATATATGAGACAGAGACAATAGTGTGGTGAAGGCCTGGGAGGGGCAGGTACAGGGTAGTTGGGGTCAATGGGGAAAAAGGTGGGAACATCTGTAATACTTTCAACAATAAAGATAAACTTAAAAAAAATTTAGTTCACCATTACCACCTCCTCCCTCTTCCCTACCCTTGTTACACATACACAAACTTACTCCTTTTAGTTAGAAAACATCTGAGCACTTGCTATCTATGTATCCAAAAGGCTAATAGGCTGTGTCTATCTGGTCGCTATGACGCTCAGGGGGCAGCTGCTCAATGCAGGAGCTGCTGTGACGCACACTGGCCATTTATAGAGATAGCATCACCGACCTGGTGCCCACAAATCAACACTCGGCTTCCTCCAAATGGGACACAGGCCCTGCCACCATCCCAGAGCAACACCCCACCTACACTACCAAGACCCTATAGCCCAGCCCAGCAATGGTGACTGTGGGTGCCGGTTAATGACGTCCAGCTTCCTCTCCCTAGCGACTAGCCTCCTTGGAGTTTTTCTTCAGCCCAGGAACACAACTTGCTTTATAGCCGGGTGGAAACATTTTACACTTTAACCAAATGTTTGTGAAGCATTTTCCTGTGCCTCATCTCATTTGATCTTTACAGAAGTCCTGGAATAGGTAGATAGGAGACTTGGTGGAATTCTCTTTTCATTAGCTGGGAAACAGAGATTTAGAAAGTTTAGAAACTTGACCTGCCTGAAAAGAAGTAAGAAATGGTGGACCTTGAAAATGACCAGGTTTTCTCACTGCACAGAATATAGTCAAACACTACTGCAATTAAATATTTTACTCTTTGTTCTCACTGCGTGATCTACAATAATCTGCCTTATGTTGATATTTACTGCTGTATTGGCTGACAATTACTTGAAAGAGGTTGGGGTGCTTCCCTGGGCTTGGAAAAAATTAGCTAAATCAGAAAGGTCTAATTAAGCAAGTTTATTCTATATATATAAAATGCTAAGTTGAGTTTGGCATGTGCAATACATATAAAGCTCTTGCACCAATCGCATGCGTGTTTCAATCTGTCTTTGTCAATTGTGAATTTGGTTGACACTTCTATTACAGAGAAAGGGTGGATAGCAATATAAAACATTTCTTATAATTTCCTTTCAGTGTGCACAAACTTGTGCACTGGGCCTCTAGTGTACAAATAAAATGCAAAGGTGAAAAAGTTGCTAGGTCCTCATGTGATTTCTCTTTGCTTTTCTCAGATGAATGTTTGAATTTTGGAATAAAAACTCTTGAGGAAATTAAGTCAAAGAAAATGAAGGAAAAGTCCAAGAAGCAAGGTGGTAAGTTATCAGTTTTGACTAGATCATTGAATGTTGCTAGAGAAGAATAATTAGGATACTTCCAATGGTAAGGACCCTTGGCAACACCCAAAGTGAATTTGACTTCTGTGGCTGGTTTGAAGTTAAAACACAGACTTACTTAAATCACTTAGTTTTAATTCATTGCAGTTGTGTTTCAGTTCCTAACTATTCACAGCTAAGCACCATAACTAAAGAGCCCAGAAGAGCTTGTCTATCTTGAGAAATAAAGTGTATTAAAAATATATATATATTTTGTAGTTGATGAATTCTCACAAGCTGCCAGGACTTTCTTCTGGCGCTTGCTTGATGTATACATTCCCAACCCTAAAAATTATTGTGTCAGATTAATATTTAGAGAGAATCATGTGGTTGGTTCCAGTTCTCTTTTGAAACTCTCTATAGGAACCTTGGAGTTGTGTTTTGCATATAATTGAATATAGATGAGAAAGATTGAATTGACACACCTGACAGCTAATGTGCTTCTGAGATTAACTTTAGAATAATGTTAGCCTTGTTAGTCAATAAAAGTAGATTGAGTGCCTAAGTCATTCAAAACAATTTTTTTTTAAATTTTTTGACCCCCTCCCCCAAAAAACAATTGTTTTATTTACACATTGTGTCCAAGGAAGATAAGAAATAGGGATTATCTCCCCTTCTCCCACCGTGACCCCTGTAGCAAACAGAAACAGAGAAACTGATTGACTTGTAGTCCAGTGGTCTGTGTTGGACTTAGATCAAATTTCTTGTGATAGCTTTATTTCTCACAAATTATTTACTATTCTTTGACTTGCTTTATTCAGAAGGTTCTTCAGGAATTTCCAGTCTTTTACTCCAGCCTCAGCCCATTCCAGGTCCTGAAAAAGAGAATGTCCGGACTGTGGTGAGGACAGTAACTCTCTCCAACAAACAAGGTGAGACATAGATAGGCTATAGACTCATAAATATCTGGGCGAGCAAAATCCTCTGCATTTTACCTTTGGTGAATTTGCAGGAGGAGTTAAGAATGTTGATTGGATAAAAAGATGAAAATAAAAAGTTAGTGCATTTGATTCTGCTGTTAAAAAGGTTGAAATAATGCAGTTCTCACATTTATGTATATTTAACTTTTTCATTTACTTTTTATTTGTATCCATTCACCAAATTTGTTGACTGCCCATTATGGATAAAGAACTATTAAAAAAAAAAAAAAAAACTTTTAAGTTATAGAAATATTTTCCTTCATAGTAAGGAATAGAACACAAGTAATTATGATATGCAGATACATCTTTTATGTTTGTGCCATTCAAACAACAAAGAATCAGAAGAAAATACTTTTGGAGTGGTCAAAGAAGGTTATAGGAGTGGAGTATGATTTTTTCTTTTTTAGCATACTGAAAGTACACAAGCAAAAGTATAGATTTTTATAATCAATTGATTAGAACATAACTTGTCATTGTATAATTGGCTACTATTAGTAATTAGGACTGCTATTGCTTCCCTTTGGGCTGTGCATTTGGCTACTTAAATTTATTATTTAACGTGTTGATTTTTTAAAAAATATATATTTTATTGATTTTTTACAGAGAAGAAGAGAGAGGGATAGAGAGTTAGAAACATCGACAAGAGAGTCATTGATCAGCTGCCTCTTGCACATCCCCTACTGGGGATGTGCCCACAACCAAGGTACATGCCCTTAACCAGAATTGAACCTGGGACCTTTTAGTCCGCAGGCCGACGCTCTATCCACTGAGCCAAACCGGTTTCGCCTGATTTTTTTTTTTTTTTTTTATTGAGAGTCTTAAGACTGAGAACTGATTTTCAAGAAATTAAGTGGACTTATGTTAATATTGGCACATGCTTTATATCCATTAGTAGTTATTGAATACCGAAAAATTGCCTAATAGAGAAATTCTGTTTTGCCATTTCAGGAGAAGAACCATTGATAAGATTGAGTCTCACTGAGAGACTGGGGAAACGAAAATTTTCTGTAGGTGAGAAAAATTCTGTACATATCCTTTGTTTTCTTCTTGTTTGTGCATTTATAAGGTACCTCTTCCAACCTTCTCTTTATATAAGTTCCCTGTCATAATTGATTTGTAATCCTCCTATATTCTTGGCTGAAATCAAATTTTAAAATTTTCCATGTTTTCCACACGTGCATTATATTATACCTTTCATTGAAGTCAGAGAAATTTGTGTTACAATTTAATTTGATTATGGCCAGCATTTTAAAAAGCAGCAAAGTATATCTTTGTTTCTATGGACAAATTAAAATTTAACATTTTAGAGAGGAAGAAGTGTCCAGTTACTATAACTTCAGCCCCTGCGTTTATTTGTGCTAGGTTATATTTAGGGAAGTATTTAACATATTACTGAATTGTTGTGTACCTACCCTAGCGTGTCTGTTTCAAACAAGTTATTTTGAAAGTCTCTTCTGACTTTATACTCTTTTAAAATGTGCTTGCAAATATGAAATCTTACCTGTTTGGAATTTTCTTTGACACCATTCTCATTGCCTGATAAATTTTAGGTAAAAAATACAGAAATAAGTTACTTTAATATCAGCATACATGTAAACATTGTGAATTTTTGGTTTCATGTTTAAATTATCAGAGAAAGGAGAGAGAAAAACATACTCTGCAGAGTCTTTCAAGTTTTTAATGGAACCCTGGAAAGATTGTCAAGCAATCCTAAAAACATAAATTCATGACATTTAAACAACTTATATTGAACAGTGTAATGTAATAAACCAGGAATCGGGAAACTTTGTCCAGATCTTGGCTCCATCAGTAATTGATGACTTGGCTAAGATAGAGAATCCTTCATAACCTTAGATGTCTTGTTGGGATTGAAGACAGGTGCTCTTTGGCCTTCAGAGTCTTCATGTCACAGAAAAATTTTTAATTTTGTGATTCTTTTGCTGTCCTAATCTCTGGTGCATTAAGCCACTAATTTACTTAGAATTCAGCAAATAAGGAGTGAAGTTTTTTGGTTCATGGAGGGTTTTTTTGTTTGTTTGTTTTCATATATTCCTAATTCTGATTTTCAGTCTTAGCCAGGATTTATAATCCTCCATTTGTAATTTTAGTCAGTTATTTGATAAATGTTAATTTGTGCATTATAATTTTTTGTTCCTTCTTTTGGAACATTTTTATTCCTTCTCTAACCTTGAGTTATGAATAAGCTAGTAAACGAATACACCATAAAAAAATGAAGAAAAATAAAGAAGTATTCTATGTTTTCTGTTTTTGCTTGTATATCTTGACCTTGCAGAAGGTTGACTTGAACTCTTAAACTAAATTCCCTCTATTTGTAGATGGTGACAGTGATCCTCCGTTAAAGCGTAGCCTTGCACAAAGGCTTGGGAAGAAAGTTGATGCTTCAGAAACTGACAAAACACCAAAGAAAGGTACCTTTTTTGTAATACACTTTGTGTGAGTGTGTGTTTTGTGTGTGTGTTTTGTGTGTGTGTGTGTGTGTGTGTGTGTGTGTGCAATCCTGACACTTCTATAATGTTAACAATAATTGGTTACTTTCTTTGTGCATGTAAATTAGATTATCTTCTGGTATACATTTTATTCATTCAACAAACATTTGAGTTGCTTACTCTACTAGATTCTAGGTAGACATCATTGTATAAAATAAACACCACCACATTCTTCAAGAGATTATAGTAGAAATACTTATATGTATCGTGATTTCTATTATGAAAGCACAAAATTTGCATCCAAATTCCTCCTTGACAATCAATTATATTAAAGACTTTAACTAAAGAACATATTTCAAATAGATTTAGGAGGGAAAGCCTTTTGATGTCAAGATTTTAGCAGGTAACAAAATTATTTTACTAAACTCAATAGTTTCTGCTTTTCAAATCTAAAGAAAAATGTTTAAAGCTCTCCGGAGTGCTTTGGGGAATTCACAGAGAGGAAAGTTTAAGACCTGAAAACATTTTTTTTTTATTTAATATATTTTAGCCCTAGCCTTTTTGGCTCAGTGGATAAGGGCCTGGGTTCTATTCCGGTCAAGGTGTACCTTGGTTGCAGACTCCTCCCCAGCCTGGGTCCTGGTTAGGGCACATGCAGAAGGCAACCAATTGATGTGTTTCTCTCACATCAATATTTCTCTGTCTTTCCTCTCCCTTCCACTCTAAAAATTCAGTGGAAAAATACCCTCAGGTAAGGTTTAAGAAAATAGAGTCATTCTGGCCAGTTGACCTAAAACATTTTTACAAACATTTGTATTATAGGAGAAATATAAGCCTAATTTATGAACTTTGAAAAAAATATTTGTTCTCTAAAAAATTCTCTGTTCAACTTTTGGGGTTTTTGGTTTTTATTTCCAGTTCAAGTTTCCAAGTCTCTAAAGGAACGCTTGGGTGTGTCAGCTGGTCAAAACAACGAGGAGGCAGCAGGTAGGTAAACCCTAAGACCAGCTGCTAATACTCTTTTTCTCGCCATAAAATCTTTACTTTTTCTCCTACTTATCTGTTGAGTTAGTTTAGGGCTTGTGTTTGTGTGTGTGTGTGTGTGTGTGTGTGTGTGGCTTTTCTTTGTTTAAGTAATTAGTTACTTAGTTATGAATTCTGTTTTTGTACTTTAAAAGTGCCATACTGAGTTTTCATCATTGTATTGATAATAGAAAATTAGAAACAATCTATCCAACAAAAAGGAAGTAGATTAAATTAAGGCAGTTATATATTGTAATTGCTGTCACCCAGCTAATGTGGCTCAGAGTGGTTGAGGGTCGACCCATGAACCAAGAGGTCATCCATTCAATTTCCTGTCAGGACACATGCCTGTGTTGCCATCTTGATCCCCAGTAGGAGGCAGCTGATCAATGACGTTTTTCTTTTGTAGATATTTCTACCTCTCCCTCTCCCTTCTTCTCTCTAAAAATCAATTTAAAAACATTTAAAATAATTGCTGTCATGAAAAGTCATGTTCTGAACAACAATGATGGAAGAAACTTCTCTCATATTGAATGAAGAAAGGTTACAAAAGAACATACCACTTTTGATCTTTAAATCTTTGTGTGTTTTTTTAAATTCTTATAATAGAAACCTATTCTCAGGCAGAAGTTCCTATGTATGAGATAATTTCAACTTTGTAAAGATAAAATTGTATGATTAGGAAATACACTGCAAAAAATACATAAATATTGCCGAGACCAGTTTGGCTCAATGGATAGAGCGTCGGCTTGGGGACTGAAGGGACCCATGTTCGATTCCGGTCAAGGGCATGTACCTTGGTTGCGGGCATATCCCCAGTTGGGGGTGTGCAAGAGGCAGCTGATTGATGACTCACTCTCATCGATGTTTCTGGCTCTCTATCTCTCTCCCTTCCTCTCTGTACAAAATTAATAAAATATATTTTTTTAAAAAATACATAAATATTAACGTTGGTTTTATCTGGGTATTGAGGTTTTAAATCATTTTCTTTATATTCTTCCCTCTAATGTTGAAGTTTTAAGTTGCAAGATATAACTATGTAAATGTATATGTACATACAATTTAAAGACTAGTAAAATGAACCTTCTGGTACTCAACCATCTAGCTTTTTTATACATTGCTGGAATCAATTTAATGCTCTTTAATTTTTATATATTTATGAATGATAGTATCCTATGCTTTTTCTTTTTCATTTTATCCTTATCTTATTTGGATATTAAGATTTTACCAGAATTCATAAAAAGGGAATCTGATGTAAAACATTCTTTTTTTTTTAATCCTCACCTGAGGACATTCTTATTGATTTTTTTGGTGAGAGAAATATTGGTCCGTTGTCTCCTGCACGCTTCCCAACCAGGGCTGGGGATCGAACCTGCAACCTAGGCATGTGTCCTGACTGGAAATCAAATCCAAACCTTCAGTGCACAGGAGGACACTCCTGCCAACTGAGCAGTACCAGCCAGGGCTATTCTTATTCTTTTTGAAACAAACTTTTTGTTTTCTTTTTTGTGGACTTTTTCTTACAATATTTTATTGAAGAGAATTTGTTCAGAAATCCTTTGTTAGTAGTATTAATATCAGTATCTGTTCTGAAAATAATGTTGACATTTAATTAAAGCACTGATAATTCTTTTACTTTTTTGATAATTACCTTGCAATCTTTTAGAACCTCAAAACCTCGATTCCTGATCTTATCTAAAATGAACAAAGTCTAGCTTGATTCCTCCCTATTCTGCACCCTCCTCCTACAATTGATCATATAGCACAGTAAGAAGAGCAGGGAATTACCTAATATTCCAGTGTTACACAGTTCCAGAAAGGCTATTCACATTGTGTAGCGGGCAGGAGGCAGCAGATCAGTGATTCTCATAGTTGATGTTTCTCTCTCACTCTCCTTTCCTCTCACATAAATAACATATATTTTAAAAAAGGTGAACTCCAAATAAAATTATTTTTGTTCATTTTGAAAACAGAGAGAGTTACTAAAGTTGGTGAGATCCATGTGAAGACATTAGAAGAAATCCTCCTCGAAAGAGCCAGTCAGAAACGTGGAGAATTGCAAACTAAACTCAAGACAGAAGGCCCTTCAAAAGCTGATGATTCTACTTCAGGAGCAAGAAGCTCTTCCACTGTTCGAATCAAAACCTTCTCTGAGGTCCTGGCTGAAAAGAAACACCGGCAGCAAGAAGAAAAGAAACATCGGCAGCAAGAAGCAGAAAAAAGCAAAAAGTTAAAGACGGATAGTGAGATTAAAAAGACATCGGTTTTGCCACCAATGGTTGCCAACAAAGGACAGTTGGAGGAGCCTGCAGCAAGAACGAAGTCTATGCAGGAGGTGCATATCAAGACGCTGGAGGAAATTAAACTGGAGAAGGCCCGGCGGGGGCAGCAGAGTGCCAAGAGCAGCACCAGCTCCCAGCCTCAGCCCGAGGCCACCCCGGGGACCAGGCGGCTTTTACGAATCGCCAAAAAGTCAGGTAATGAGAAAGAGCTTGCCTGTATGTAGTACACTTGCCCAAGTAGTCTTTCACAGGGCAGGGCTCTGCGGGTATTCCCAGGAGTTCTGTGAAGTTCTCTTTACTTACTAGATAACGAAGTGAAGCTGGTTTTGTACAGCAGCACCCATAGACCTTTCATGTTTTATTGTTCATTTTGAAAATTTATAAGTATTAAAGAGCTTTATCTACAATTTTATTAGCCCTATGTTAACATTATTTTCATTAAGTTTTGTTTGATTTCATCTGTTATGAAGTTGGAGCATAAATGAAATAACTAAAGATTTGTTTAATATGAATTTAGGTATAAAAGAAGAGAAGAAACTTCAAGACGAAAGTGAAGTTGCATTTCAGAGCAGTGTTGCTAGAACAGAAGCTAAAGAGGTGAGTTTATTTAAAATCATTTTATAATTTTGCCCATGGCAAGTGAAGGCTAGGTGAATAGTAAAATGTGCCTTTTAGTTTTAGCTTATAATAAATTTCTGTTTAACACTTCACTGATGTGTAAACAGTCTTTCACTATGTGTATAATTCCCACGGGGAAAACATTTTTTTTTCTAATGGAAGTTTTCTGTACTTCTATATATAACACCAGTGTCCTCTGTCCTTTAAAAGTTTTTTAATTGGCATTAGTGTTTTTAAATTGAGCTTTTTTTCTTGCCAATTCATTGTACTAAAGTTGGTAGTTTTTAGTTTTAGAGGAATGAGAAACCCTGTAATTCCAGTCTACATGTACCCTCCATTCATTTTGTTTTTCATGGGTTTCCTTCAAGCCTTTTGTTTACATACACGTGTGTGAACTCACTTAATCTTTGTGTTTAGAATGTAAAGGCAGTGCTCATTTTATAGCCTGCTTTACTTTTACCCCATTAGTAATTCTTCAAGATGTTCATCCACATTGACCACATAGAGTTCTTTATACAAATGTAGTTTGTTTCTGGGCTTTGTTTTACCTAAGATAATGAGCATCTTTGTACGTTAGTGCAAGTGGCTGATTATTTTACATCATTATTATTAGACTCGGGGTCGTGATTACCTAGCCTAAAGAATCAGAGTTGTTTGTTGTTGTTGCACACATATTTAATTTTTCCTCTTTAGCTTAGTGGGGTATGTTTTGTTTTTGTTTTTTCTTAATCCTTACCCAAGGATATTTTTTTCCATAGTGGAGAGAGTGGAAGGAAGGGAAAGAAAGAGGGAGAGATAAACATCAGTGTAATAAAGAACATCAATTGGTTGCCTCCCCCCCTCCTGGGACCAGGGATTGAACCTGAAACTCAGATATGATTGGGACTCGAACCCGAAATCCTTCAGTTCACAGGCTGACACTGAAAACACTGAGAAAACCAGCCAGAGCAGCTTAGTGGGATTGTTTTTATTTTTATTTTATTTATTTATTTTTAATATATTTTATTGATTTTTTACAGAGAGGAAGGGAGAGAGATAGAGCTAGAAACGTTGAAGGGAGAGAAACATCGACCAGCTGCCTCTTGCACACCCCCTACCGGGGATGTGCCCGCAACCAATGTACATGCCCTTGACCGGAATCGAACCTGGGACCTTTCAGTCCGCAGACCGACGCTCTACCGCTGAGCCAAACCGGTTTCGGCTGTTTTTATTTTTTAATATATTTTTATTGATTTCTGAGAGGAAGGAAGAGAGATGAGAATCATCCATAAGTTGCCTCCTGCCTGCCCCCCACTAGGGATCAAGTTCGCAACCTGGGTTTGTGCCCTGACCAGAAATTGAACCATGACTTCCTGGTTCATAGTTCAACACTCAACCAACTGAGCCACACCCGTCAGGCAGGTGGTTTTTATTTAATATCAAAGAGCAAAGCAAGCTCTCGTGTTTCGAATTATGTGAGACACTGCTTGACTTATAAATAGTAATTATCATATAGGTTGTTAGAGGTACTAGAATTTTTTTAAAGATTTTTTTAATTGAATTTTTGAGAGAGAAACATGGATAGGAGAGCAAACCATCTATTGCTACTGCCTTAGTCCCTCCCAGGGATTGAACACACAACCGGGGCATGTGCCCTGACTGGGAATCGAACTGGCGACCTTTGGTACAGGATGACACTCAACCAACTGAGCCATTCTGGCTAGAGCTAGAGATACTTGATTTTAATTCTGTCATTTAAATTTATACATAGGCTTCAAATGAGACAGCAGGAGTTGGCATTAAAATTCCAGTCAAGAAATGTGAGACGATGCGAGAAAAGCACATACAGAAGCAGCCAGAGAAGGGAACCTCCCAGAAGGAAAAATCTGTGCTGACATCCCTCTGGGGAGAGGTAGACAGTGGTAATGCCCAGCCAGCAGAGACGCCAGTGCTCACCACTGTTCCGAGCGTCACCCGGAGCCTCCCGAAGCGGCTTCCCACCAAGTCATCCCAGAAGGCCGAGGTGGAAACCGCAGGGATTGGCGACTCAATATTAAATGTGAAATGTGCGGCCCAGACCTTGGAAAAAAGAGTTAAAGGTGAGTGTTCTTTCTAGTATATCTTGCTTTAGGATCTCAGAATTACCAAATTTCAGTAATTCCCTGGAGCAATTGGGTTGAATTTCATTTATCTTATATTCTGATCACACAAAAGTGAATAGTAAGTAACAATTCTTATAATTCTATTTAAAGAGACAAATCTAGATGAGTTTCTCAGCATTTAAAATTGCTATTTAGAAAATTTTTTTAGCTTTCTGTGGTACATTTTCCCGCTGGTTTTGAAGTAGAAAAGGAATAGAAAAGCAGTGGCAAACTCAAGAGCCACGGAAAGGAATCATTTGAGTCTGTATGTTCATTATGTTCATGTGTAGTGCAGATTGCTTGTGGATCATGTTGTATATCACTGTGAAGGAATTTTGATATTCTGAGTTATTCTCCATGTAAAATAGGGATATTTAAAACTATTAATCAAATATTTTCCATTCCTTGTAGCTAAACCCAAAGTGAATGTGAAGCCATCTGTGGTCAAAGTGGTCTCTTCCCCCAAATTGGCCCCCAAGCGCAAGGCCGTGGAGATGCACCCTGCCGTCATTGCAGCGGTGAAGCCGCTCAGCGCCAGCGGGGTCCTGCAGGAGAGCCCGGCCAAAAAGGCAGCCATGGTGAGAGCGGTGCTTACGGTCTCCGGGGTGGGAAAGCTGGGAAGATGGTCTCTCCCGCCACAGCCGTGTGTGGTGCTTCCTGTCATTTTATTTGTTTAGTTGTTACTGTATTTTATGTTTACTGTCAGACAGACATTTGTGAAGTGGCAGGTTAGGTTTTTGAAAGCTAATTTTTGAGCGCTTAAAATATTTTGCTCATTTGTACACCCAGCCTTTGGGTTATTTACTCGTGACTCCCAGGATTAAAGAAAGATAGCCATGGTTCTATTGTAAGAAGGTGGCCAAAGACAGTGAATGTGCTCACATTAGAGAGCCCGGCTCCCCCACTGACTGCCACTGCTCTTCCTTTCGTAGGCGGCTGTTCCGCTCCTTTCTGAGGACAAAGCAGTCACTGTTCCTGAGACAGAGAGACCCAGAGACAGGTAATAATACCTTGCAGTTCTTTCAAATCAACCTTAGGCCACTACTGTTGTTTATGCTCTCTAGAGAATAAAACTACTAAATAATTCTAAGCATGTACAAGTTAGCCATATCTAAATTAGTCTGCTGAACTTGAAATTAATTTTAAGGAAACAATGCTCAGGGCTGCTATTCTCCTTAGGTGCCATTGTTTATATTTTGCCTGTGTTATTTCAAAAATGTTTTGAAAGCCTGCCTGAATTCTGCTTTAAAGGGAAGATGCTTTGTCCTATTGAGTAAAACAATTCCTTTTGTGAGTCCTCAAACAACTCTTTGCTAACTCTGTATCACTGAGACTAGGTAGTCCAGCTAGTCATTGAAAAGGGACAGTTTTTAATAATCTCCTGGGTGTTTTTTTCCTTGCAGTCTTGTGCTGCCTCCAGCCCAGTCCTCATCAGATCCCTCTCCATCAGAAGTCTCTGGCCCTTCCTCATCCCAAATGGCCACGAAAACTCGCCGACTCAGCACTGCTTCGACAGGAAAGCCCCCGCTCTCTGTGGAGGACGATTTTGAGAAGCTAATATGGGAGATTTCAGGAGGCAAATTAGAAGCTGAGATTGACCTGGATCCTGGGAAAGATGAAGATGACCTTCTGCTTGAGCTATCAGAAATGATTGATAGCTGAAGGTGATAGTAGGACATTTCAAACAAACAAAAACAAAAAAACTCACCAAAAAACTGCACTTAGTTTCATCTATTATAACATTTACCCAAGATGATCATTTCTTTAGTCTAGAATTTGCCCCAGATCAGAAGTATACCTCTGAATTACTTGTATGTGTCCTAGATTCCTTGGGGTCAGATTTTTAATGTCCCTTGATAACCATTTTGTCCATTTGATGCCAGTGTTTAGCATCTTCAAGAAAAAGTTCTTTCTTACCCCTCTCTCCACAAAAAGACAGAGATCCAAGTGAAAGGATGCAAGAGAATTTGGTGACTCCTTGAGGTGTTTGTCAGTTTTGGCTTTTTCCCCCTTTGTTGTATTATTTTATGTATTAATGTGCTTACTGTTACCTGAGTTTGGAAAGGATGAAGACAGCTGCTATCATAAGGACCAAATTTCACGCTACCACTAAACAAAAAAATTCATTCAGTCTGTGTTAAATTGTATGTCTTTTTTAAAGTATTTGGAGATTCGTCAAAGCTTTAGAGCTGAGCAGCTCAGGAAGCCTGTAATCTGGACAGAACCGTTTGGACCCGATTTTCATGTTTCTACTGCTGAGTAAGCCTCTGAAGATCAATAGCTAATTTATTAATACTGTAATTTTTTAAGGCTTTAAAGTGCCTCAGGGGTTCTTTGAAATTAATTTTCTATTTCTGGGATTCCCTGGATTCTTATTAAGAGATGGTGACATAACAATTAGAGGAATTCTCTTTTTAGTATGAAAGTTGTCCCTTCTCTTTACTATTTGCCTCCTACTGGCATTGAATTATCACAGGAATAAAAATTGGTTAATTTTATATTTCTAATTCTCCCAGCAAACTCCTCTTACCCAGTATTTATTTGGTGTCCTGTAACTGTCAGGGGGGAAATGAACGCACTCAAGTTGCCAATATTTATGTGTGGACTGTAGCAGGACAATGACTTGTACTACAAGAAGGGATTATTTGAGATGTTCTGGAGGTGTATTGTATGCCGTCCAGTTTTCTTCATTTCTGAACTGAATTTTCTTTCTTTGATGTTGGTCTCCCTCCTTCATATCACCTCAAGGTTTAGACTGTGAACAGTATGTGGGGCTAATAGTCTTAAAAGGAGACATTATACATACTCAGAAGAAAGAGGAAAAAAGGACTTGTCCATTTTGATATTTTGCTGTAGGTGGCCAGTTTTGTTTCTCATAGGGGAATCTGACCCACCTGTCATGTTGGCTCCTAAGGAACTGCTATTGTAAGCGGCTCATCAAGAGTTGAACTTCATGTAGCCTTGTTGAGAATGTGGAAAAGGAAGAAAGCCACAGGACTGCCCATTCAGTCTTGGGAAGATCTGGATGATTCTGCACAAGCAAAAGTGACTTGAAATTTATGTATAGACACACCTCTATCAATCCATCTTCAGCTGACTGAATGTTGTATCATAGCCCTTCTCCAAAGCAGGGGTGGAATGTTTGGTTTCACCACAGATTTTCTACTCATTTCATTTCTGGAATCAGCTTAGATTCCAAGTCCGTTTTGTATATAACCTTTATTTGCTTTTTAAATAATTTTGTTTCATATTTAAAGCCCTTGTATTAGTCAATGATTTATGTTCAGCATTGTTTGAACAATTTGCCATTCATTACACAAAGAGAAATACTTATTTGTGTTTTAAATAAAACTGGTGTAGGAAAGTCTTGACATTGTGAGTTAAGTGGTCATACCTCATATCAGCCTAGGATCTGCCTCAATAGTGGCCCCAATCGAAATGGTTTTGGCCTTTTGTGTAAGTGCTCCAATTTCACAGGTATTATTTGGCTTTCGAAATCTTTTACCAGGACATACTGCCAAACCTACCATAAGCTTGCTCAATTTTAGTTATATACACTTTAGTTGTATGTGAGGATTCTTTTCTGGTACTCTGCCATTATCATTGTAACTCAAGTAATGCCATTAAAATTCTTAAAGGAGAGAATGTTTATAAGTGATTTTAGATGGATTCAACAATTTAGAATTTTCAAGCATGAAGGCAATTAAAATTTTTAATTCTAGAAAGTCCAGTTTTTTTCAGTAGTGTGCCAATATTTTGTTAGGGGGTTACATAAGAATTTGTTAGCCACCGAAGAACATAGATTTTTTTTTTTCTTTGCCAAATAGTAGTACCAGCAAGTTGAATCAGCTTTTCACAAAAGCAAAACATTTATATTTAGTTTTTGTTGAGTGGAGACGAGACCACCCAAGAGGCAGAGACCCCTAGACGGGAAATGGCTCCAACTAGCCAATTGCGGAGTCAGATGACAAACTTTATTACAGATTCGAATCTGGGCTGTCGCCGCGGCAATGGCACAGGCCAGGAGCAGCAGCCGCAGTTACAAAGCAGTCTCCTTTTAAGCACTCTTCAAACAAGCACATTCCAAACAAGGGGGGGCGTGATGGTCCACGGGCCTGAAGCTGATTAACCTTGTGGTTGCATGCATCAGCCAGATGACCTAATCTCCCTTCTTGGCTTGTTCTGCTATCTTAGCTTTGACTAACCCAGACTGTTGATTTGGCCTTCAGCCTTGACTAACCCAGACTACTGATTTGGCCTTCAGGTCCAGGAGGGGGAAGGAGCAGCAACTTTCTACCCTCCAGGCAAGGTCAGCCACCTTCCACTCCTCAGTTTTGAGTGATGATTTGCAATTTTAAAAATAGAAAAAAGGCCCAAATAATACAGTTTGGCTAAAGTCAAAAATTTCAAAATAGTTTGTGATTCCTATATTTGTCTCAAGATCAATGATTTCTAAAATTGTGGCTTTACCCTCAAATTCTAATGGGTCCTTTGATAGGTCCAGAACAGGTTTGTTTTTTTTAAATACATTTATGTGTGGGATTTTTTTAATATGTATTTTTTAATTGATTTCCAGAGAGGAAGGGAGAGAGAGAGAAACACCCATGATGAGAGAAAATCATTGATTGGCTGCCTCCTGCAAGTCCCCCACTGAGGTTTGAGCCCAGAATCCAGACATGTGCCCTTGACCAGAATCCAACCTGGGACCCTTCAGTCCACAGGCGGAGGCTCCATCCACTGAGCCAAACCGGTTAGGGCTCCATTTGAATTTTCAAAATGAGATAAATTAAGGGCATGAGCACAAAGAAAATACTTGACCATTTTCTTAGCACGGTAAAATAAAATGGACAAAGAATAAGCAATTACCTTAGATAAGAATAGCCATCTGGAATTTAAGAAAGGGGTCCCAAGATTTACTGAGTGGGCCTATGAAAGTATTTAGATTTTGGTTGGATTTAACTGCTATGTTGTTGCTGTCATAGTTGATAACAGGCATGGGGAACCTTTTTTCTGCCAAGGGCCATTGAATATAACACCAACTTAAAAATTAGCCTGCTATGTTTGGTCAAATATTTAATTTACTAACTACTAATGCCTTGACAGGGCCAGACCAAATTATTTCACGGGCCTTATACAGCCCGCTGGCTGGATATTCCCCACCCCAGTCTATGGTAATGAGCAAAAAACAGTGTATTAAAACTTGGTATTGGCCTGTCCCTGGATGTTATTGTTTTTAGACTCTGATTTGTCCTTAGGAGTAAAGCAAAAATCTGCAGAATTAAGAGTAAGGGTAAACAGCTCAGCCAAGTGGATTGAACATCCTATGCACCAAGAGGTCACTGGTTCAATTCCTGGTCAAGGCAATACAATCGTTTTTATTTATTTATTTTTATTTCTTTTTAAATATATTTTATTGATTTTTTACAGAGAGGAAGGGAGAGAGAGAGAGAGAGCTAGAAACATCGATGAGAGAGAAATATTGATCAGCTGCCTCCTGCACATGTCCTTCTGGGGATGTGCCCGCAACCAATGTACATGCCCTTGACAAGAATCGAACCTGGGACCTTTCAGTCCATAGGCCGACGTTCTATCCACTGAGCAAAACCGGTTAGGGTGCAAAATCATTTTTTAAAGCAAACCACTTCTGATAAGCTTTATAATCAGTCAAATGGTCACTTATAGGGATCAATCCCTAAAAGTTTAGGAATCATGACTTTAGGAACAAGAAGATGCAAAACAAGTAGCTAGGCATCTCTGGTGGAATAGCTAAACCAGAGTGTTCTGTCCTCGCTGTCTCTGAATGCAGCAAATCTACCTATGTAATGTAAATTACACTCTACAGAGCCTAAGACCATCGGAAAACACAGATATTTACATTACGATTCATTAACAGTTCCTCATGTTGTGGTGACATTACGATTCATAACAGTAGCAAAATTACAGTTATGAAGTAGCAACGAAAATAATTCTATGGCTGGGGGTCACCACAACACGAGGAACTGTATTAAAGGGTCACGGCAATAGAAAGGTTGAGAACCACTGCTCTATTGGGTTTGAAGCAAGACATTTTCTTGAAAGAAATAATACCGTATGCATTTTCTTGCTCCCTACAGTTTAAAAGTCATTTTCATTTTATTTGATCTCAACACTTTTATAAGGTTGGCATTAATTTTATCCTCAAACAGAAGACCTCATTCAGTTAAGCAGGTTATGTTTCTGCCACTTGCCACTTGTCCGTTTAGACAAGTGCTTTATAACTCTGAGCTCCAGTTTCTTCACCTATAAAATGGATATTCCAAATAAATGAAATATCTGTCAGGACACAAGCCCATAACATAACTTAATAAATTCCAGCTCTCCTTCTGTGTTACCCAGGAAATAATTAGGTTAACAGTGTTTCCCAAAGTGTGGTAGGGTACGGGAAGAGTTTGGTGGGGGTACGCGTTGCACCGGAGTTTGGTGGGGATACGCACTGCACCGTGCTTAGCTGCACCTAATTCTACGTTCTCATGAGTACGAGGGGTACTCAGCGTTACGAAAATTATAGAAGGAGTACACATATGTCAAAAGTTTGGGAAACAGTGAGTTAGAACATTGAGGCCTTTATATGTACGCACATACTTAGTATGTACACACATACCATTTCCCTAAAACTTCAGTTCCATGAGGAAGGAATGCTTGTGTCTCCATTTTGGTAACAACTAAGCCAAGATATGGCAAAGCTAAAGAATTGATCCTTGGTCATACACTACAAGTGAAATGGATTTGAGTCCTGCCATCAGATTTCAGGGCTTTCACGCTAAATTGCCGTGCTCTGTCGCCTCCTTGCAATAGCTCCCACAAAGATAGTAACAGTTGAATTCATAATGGAGCAAACCACTACCGGCTGGCTTTTTAATCAGATTGTGGCTTGAATGCCACCTTATCCTCTGCACCACAACACTGCCATCAAGCCTAAATTCCAAGGAAATGGGCTTTAGAAAAAATACTAAGTCTTGGGTTTCAGCACCAAAAACAAACAGGAAAAGGAAAAGTATTAAACCAACCCATTTTACTGAGAGAGCTTAGCAACAGGCTGATTTGTCTCTTAAGCTGTGGTACATTTACACCAAGGAATACTATGCAGCAATAAAAAGAAGGCTCTCTTACCCTTTGAGACAGCATGGAAGGACCTAGAGAATATTATGCTAAGCGAAAGAAACTAGTCGGAGAAAGGCAAGTATCACATGATCTCATATTGGAATCTAATGAACAAAATAAAACAATAAGCTGAAATTGGTTTGGCTCAGTGGATAGAGCATTGGTCTGCGGATTGAAGGGTCCCAGGTCAATGTTTCTCTCTCATCGATGTTTCTAACTGTCCCTTTCCTTCCTCTCTGTAAAAAATCAATGAAATATATATTTTTAAAAACTGAACAAAATAGATCCAGAGACATAGAAGCATAAAACAGAACATGGAATCTCAGAGGGAAGGTGGGGAAGGGTGGGTGAGTAGGAAAGATCAACCGAAGAACTTGGATGCATATGTGCATAACCCATGGACACAAGGGTGGGGTGGAGAGGGGCGGCGGGGAGAGAAGTCGGCTAGAAGTCGTCAATGGGGGGGGGGGGAAGGGGAACATGTGTAATACTTTCAACAATAAAGATTTAATATTTTTTAAAGCCACAGTGTCTAGTGTGGCTCAGTGGATAGAGTGTCAGCCTGTGGATTGAAAGGTCCCTTGACTTCAATTTCAGTCAAGGTCACATGCCTGGCAGGAGGCAGCTGGTTCATGATTCTCGCCCATCATTGATGTTTCTATTTCTCCCTTACTCTCTGAAATCAATAAAAATATATTAAGGTGTGGGGGAGCTCAGAAAATGGAGACACAAACAGGCGGGTGCCTCCCCCGCCTCCCTCCAGATGGCGCCGTAGGGCCGACGCCCGTTCCGGAACGCGGTTGCCTCCCTTTGGCCTCCCCCGGAGGCCACAGAGCACCGAGAAAAGCTAGAGAAGCACTTCCCAGGAACTGCGCCGGCCGCTAGGCCAGCGCCGCGCACTTCCGCTTCCGGTTCTTTCTTCCAGGAGTGGCTCGGAGGCTAGCGTGGGGCTCAGCGTGGTCTTTGTTAGCTTCCACCATGGCGTACCGCGGCCAGGGCCAGAAGGTGCAGAAGGTGATGGTGCAGCCCATCGTATCCTACGCAGGATGTCGGGATCGGGAGGTTCGGGCCGGAAAGCGGGGCGGGAAGGCGGGCCGCGGGCGCGGAGGAGCGGTGTGCGCCTTCCACTTCCCGTGAGCCCCCGCGGCGCCGCGGCCCGCCAAGGCGCGGGGCCCGGGGGAGGCGGGTGCGCGGGGGGCGGCGTGGCCGGCCCCACCGGGGGCCGCGCGGGGTCGGCAGGGGGCACAGAGGGGCGCAGTTTCAGTAGTTACTGTGCGCCAGCGGGAGGTGTGGGTTTGGGGGAGGAGAAGGAAAATGGCGCGAAGGGAAACTCCTGGAGTGAGAGGGAGGAGACGGTCCGGCAGAGCATTGAGGTCCTAGGAATCCTAAGGAGGGCCAAGTTGGGTGCTTCCCGTGGCGTGGGCGCCAAGACCTCGCAAACATCCGAGGGGGGTTAGTCAGTGACCGGCTCCTGGGAGCAGAGGGTATGCCCTGCGTGTGCTTTGTCCTTAACCGTCGGTGCAGAACCTCATCTTCAGATACTTGCAAAACGTACGTAAGTTGTTGTGTCATTAACTTGTTTCCTCGCCCTGTCCGATCACTGTGTTCCACAGTTTAAAAGAGGGCATTGTGGAGGTGGGGGTGTGATCGAGGGGAAGGAAGGGGTGCAGGGAAAATCGAAGGTAATAACGGTGCGGAGCCATGGTAACTGCGAGCACGTAAAGAATTGTGTTGATCCTTTGCAAGACCAAAAAGTACTCGTTTCAGAAAGTCATTAGTGGCGGACGTGTCAGGGGGGTGGTGGGTATCGGTACTTTTGTTGGGGGTGATGATGGCCCTTTTCCCCTTCTTCCCCCCCAGGGTGAAACGTTGGGAGGAAAATTCCGTTAGCTTTAAACCATGTAATAAAGGAGTGGTTTTAACATGTAGAGGGAAACTCAGGTATAGAAAAGACACTCCAAAAGGAAGAAGGGAGGGATAGGGTTAGAGGATTTAAGGGACGGCCTGCTTTCCTTTTGCGTTGGCAATACAGAGTGTTTAAATTATCTCTGAAAGAAAATGCAGAGCCTTTTGCTCTGACAAATTTTATTTTATTTTATTTTTTTAAATATATTTTATTGATTTTGTACAGAGAGGAAGGGAGAGAGATAGTCAGAAACATCGATGAGAGAGAGTCATCAATCAGCTACCTCCTGCACACCCCCCACTGGGGCATGCCCGCAACCAGGGTACATGCCCTTGATCGGAATCGAACCCGGGACCTTTCATCCCCAATCCGATGCTCTATCCATTGAGCCAAACTGGTCCCAGCTTGCTCTGACAAATTTTAGTGTGTGACAACACAATTGGAAAGCATTAATTTCAAGCTGTTGTAATTTTTATGTTTTTTAAAAATTTTTATTGATTTTTTACAGAGAGGAAGGGATAGGGATAGAGTCAGAAACATTGATGAGAGAGAAACATCAGTCAGCTGCCTCCTGCACACCCCTCATTGGGGATGTGCCCACAACCAAGGTACATGCCCTTGACTGGAATCGAACCCGGGACCCTTGAGTTCGCAGGTCGACCCTCTATCCACTGAGCCAAACTATCCAGAGCTGTTGTAATTTTTAATCATCAGAATTGAAGGTTTCTCTCCTGGTTATTAAATGTGAGGCCTGGAAAACTGAGAAACTAGAGTAAGCTGTTTTAGAGCTGGATTTTATTATAGCACTTAAGAAAGAAGACCTTGGTCTTTGAAATTTACTGTTTTGTGCTGTACTGACACCAATCTTTAAATGTATTGAAACTAGAAACAGTAAAAAATACGATTGAGTCCCAAGTCACAGGAAGATTAAGGTGTCTAGCTTAGGACTGTCTGGTCCCAGTGCAGCATTTATGATATGAGAATGTTTCTTGTCAAGTAAGTAGTCTTGGTTACCAATTCTGATATGAGTCAAATGGTTAAAACTCTCGGTTTTTATTTAATTTATTTTAGTTTTTTTTAAGGAACCATAATTCTCTAATGTTTGAGCACAGTGATTGGATTTTGTGTACTTTTTAACATTTCTATTTTTATGATTATTTCAGAGATCTCGGATTCAGGTGTGGCTTTATGAGCAAGTGAATATGCGGATAGAAGGCTGTATCATTGTGAGTACCCGGGATATTTTATCCAGGGCAGTTTGTTATAGAAAAAGATCTCACCAAAAAGAAAAAGATTTCACAAAAAATGGCCAGCCAGACCAGTGTACAAAAAAGTCAAAGACCCAACCCAAGGAAAGTGTTTTTGGGTCCCACTGCCCTTGCCTGCTTGTTTTACTTGATAGAGATTGGGTAATTCATAAAATAGAAGGAAAATTAATTTTAAAAATAATCTAAACAACCACATGACCTCACTCATTTATGGATAATAAAGAACATTATAAACTGATGAACCAAAAGATAAATATAGAGACAATAAAGCAACAAGCAGACTGTCAGATTACAGCAGGGAGGGTAGGGAGATCTGGGGTAGATAAGAGATCAACCGAAGGACTTGTATACATGCATATAATTACAACCAATGGACACAGAACTCTGGGGAGTAAGGGCATGTGGGGGGGGGGCAATGGTATATGTACACAGTTAATAATTTAATAAAAAAATAATCTAAACACTATTTGAAGGAGAGGGATAAAAAAAATTAGAGGGAGTTGAGATTGATGGAGCATAATCTAGGTTAGGCCATACCTGATGGAGCTGAATCGAATTAGTTAAATAAGATTATTAGTTAAATACCTTGAATAATGTTTTTTGAGATGGGTTTTTGTGTGTGTTTTGTTGTTGTTTTTTTGTTTTTTGTTTTTTTTAAATATATTTTATTGATTTTGTACAGAGGGGAAGGGAGAGAGATAGAAAGCCAGAAACATCGATGAGAGAGAGTCATCGATCAGCTGCCTCTTGCACACCCCCTACTGGGGATATGCCCGCAACCAAGGTACATGCCCTTGACCGGAATCGAACCCGGGTCCCTTCAGTCCCCAAGCCGACGCTCTATCCATTGAGCCAAACCGGTCTCGGCTTGTTTTGTTTTTTTAAATCCTCACCCAAGGATATGTTTTACTGATTAGATTGATGTAAAAGAAACATCTGTAGGTTGCCTCCTATGAGCACCCCTACCAGGGATTGAACCTACAACCTAGGTACCGTGTTTCCCCGAAAATAAGACATCCTCCGAAAATAAGACCTAGCGCATGGAAAGATAAGACATCCCCTGAATATAAGACCTAGCGCAACTTTGGGATAAAAAATTAATATAAGACACTGTCTTATTTTCGGGAAAACGGGGTATGTGCCTTGACCGGAATCTAACCCATAACCTTTTCGGTGTGTGGGACAACATTCCAACCAACTGAGCCACACGGCTGGCGCTTAAGTAATGTTTTTTTGGTGTGTGTGTGTTTTAATGTGTATTTTTATTGATTTCAGAGAGGAAGGGAGAAAAATAGAAACATCAGTGATGAGAGAGAATCATTGATCGGCTGCCTCCTGCACACCCCCTACTGGGGATTGAGTTTGCAAATTGGACATGTGCCCTGCCTGAATCAAACTGTGACCTCCTATCTTGGTTTGTAGGTCGACACTCAACCTTTGAGCAGCACCATCCGGGCTTAAGTGATGTTTTAAAGAAAGATGAAATATGACTGAAAATTTGCCCTTTAGGCAGCATAGATTTCTTTAATAATCCCACTTTCCCTGTTTATTAGTTGAAAAGCAAGAGTGATGTTTAGTGGTGATAGTGTTTTGTGGGGAACGTGGGAAAAACTGGTAGAATGTAATTTATGCCTGTACACACATAATGTATATTGATAGGTTATAAAAGTTAGGGAGAGTGGCTCTTTGGCATAGCTAATGAATTTCTTAAGGCCAAAAGGTTCCAGATCTAATGGAATGTGTTCTGACTTTCTTTGTTATTTAAAAAGGCTTAGAGTGGAAGGTGGTTCTTCCTCTGAAAGATCAGTAAAGGGATGAATTTCTGAAGTTAGTTGGCATTTCTGTATCTAAATGGGTATGTTTATTTAGAACTAGAGAGGCCTGGTGCACAAAATTCGTGTGTGGGGGGGGTGTCACTCAGCCCAGCCTGCACCCTCTCCAATCTGGGACCCCTTGAGGATGTCCGACTGCCCATATAGGCCTGATGCTGGCTCCCAACCTCTCGCCTGCCTGATTGCCCCTAACCACTTCTGCCTGCCAGCCTGATCCCCCTAACAGATCCCCTACTGGCCTGATTGACACCTAACTGCTCTCCTGGCGGTCCTATTGCCCCTAACTGCCCTCTCCTGCTAGCCTGGTTGCCCCCAATTGCCCTCACCTGCAGGCCCTGTCACCCCTAACTGCCCTCTCCTGCTGGCCATCTTGTGGTGGCCATCTTATGTGTTGGAGTGACAGTCTTTTTGCATATTACTCAGATAGGATGGTTTGAATGTGATCTTAAAGATGACAGTTAATGCTTGTTTTTCTAGGGTTTTGATGAGTATATGAACCTCGTATTAGATGATGCAGAAGAGATTCATTCTAAAACAAAGTCAAGAAAACAACTAGGTAAGAATATAGTCTTACAGAATTTTAGAAATTTTTATTCACTTGCAGAATTAAATAATTTGCAACTTAGTTCATGTTTACATTTAGTTTGCCCTTGGAAAGTTGTATTTGGTGGGGGGAGAGGTTACATTTAAAATCATCCTCTGTTCCACACCATTTCTACTTCTGCCTCTTCACTCAACTAATTCTCACCGATGTTACAAAGACTAATGGAGTTAAATCTAATGGTCCTTATCAGTCTTCATTTTACTGTCTGAACAGCGTTTGGCTACTCCCTTTTTAATATATTGTTCCCTTGACTGTGATACTATACACAGGTTTTCATTTTTCATTTATAGTTAACTGTTCCTTTTCACACTTCTGTATGTTCATTCTTTGAGACCCGATCATTAAATGTTTAAATTGCTCAAAGCTTTTAGTTGTAGTCTCCTGTTTTTCTTAGGCACTCAAGACTACACCTTCAGTTACCGTCTATATATATAGTTTCATCACAACATTTTGGTTAATGATGGACCGCATATACCATGGCAATATACCATAGAGCATAGTGTGTAAATGCACTCTATGCTTGCACAACTCTGAAATCACTTAATGATTATATTGACTCTAAATTTACCTCTCAGAGCCTGTTAAACATTTCTACTGGAATTGAATGTCTCAACGCTCCTTAAAGTTAGCATATCAGAAATCAAAGTCAGTCCCTGCCCCTCATGCTTTGAGAGCTGTTTCAGTGTTCCCTGCTTCAGTGATAGCACCAATTTCTCTTCTGTTTACTAATTGATTTCTCTTCAGCTACCTTATCCCTCTCCAGTTTGCTCCTCAGGCTGCACTAATGTCTTAGAAACACCAATCTGATCTTGTCATTCTTTTGCTTGATGTCCTTCCTTCAATGGCTTCCTGCTGCTTGTAGGATAAGAAAGTTTTTAATGTATTCTGCAAGGTTCTTTATGATCTGTGATTGTCTCCATCTGCTCTTGCTTCATTTTCTGAGCTTCATCCACATTTGTCTTTTTTTTTTCTTTTCCCCAGTTCTTTGAATCTGCACATTTACTCTACCATAAATCTTTGTATATCCTGCTCCTTGTGTCTAGGACTCACATGAGATGTCACCTCTTCCCAGGGTTTGGTGTGGTTTTGCTTGGAGTGGGAATTGAGCGGATCTTCTCACCAAGATCCAAATGTGCGGGTGCATAGACAGGGTGTGCTGTGCTCTTTGAGTTTGTAGTAAAGCATTCATTAGTGGGTATTATTTTATTAATTTCTCCCCTGCTGGACCATAAGTGCATGCATGTGTCCCATCTTTTTTGCTCCTTAATAAGCTCAGTGCCTAGCATGTAATAAAACCTGAACAATGATCAATGAACCCAATTTCTTAACCCAATTAACAGAAGGTCTTTAGGGTTTATGGTTTCATCAAGAATAACAATCATTTTTATCAAAATCCATTAACTTAGGTTTATGTAGGCATTTCGTGTTTTTAGTTGGCATTTTGTGTTTTTAGTTGCTTAATGCCTGTTCATAGCTCACTAGGACTTTATTAGTGTCTCTCTTCTGGACCCTCCACATACTGAGGATTCTCTTGAGCCCACACTCAGTATGTGGAGAGTAGTTTCTGAAAGTGTTAGATTTTGCTCTGCTTAGGCTGTTTTTGTAAGAGCCTAGATTTTTAAAATTTAAACATGTATCAGGAAAGGCAAGCTAGTGTTATGGACATATTATTTATAAATTTATGAAATGTTAAATTCCCATAGTAGTGTCTTATAAATGTAGAAAATAATACTACTTGTAGTAGAAGCCTGGGAAAGGGAAATAATTTGGTTGATTTGCATTTCTCAAACTGTTTTTACTGAACCCTAGTGTTCCTGAAGATATTTGTAGATATTTCTCAGGGAAAAGGGTATCCTTTGCTCAAATGGGTTTAGGAATTGTTGGGTGAAACTTAAACAGGTATGTTTATTGAATGATGAAATCAACATACTAAGAGCTCTAGGAATTGGTTATACTCTGCTGCATTTTCTAAACTTGACATACAACTCATTTTGCAACTTCTGCAAACACTGAGCATTGGGAAATGTTGGGGTAGACCTATTTAGTTAACTTAGTCTACAGAAACTGTACTTTGCATAAAATAACATTTCTCTACCTTCCTTAAGTAATAGTTGAAAAGTGCATATTGCTCTAATTTATGCACTTTTAATTTTGTGTTGCAGGTCGGATCATGCTGAAAGGAGATAATATTACTCTGCTCCAAAGTGTCTCCACCTAGAAATGACTTAAATGCTAAGTGAGGAGTTACTAAGAAACAATATAGTTTGTGTTGTATGGTGTCCTTTGTTTGGAGAATATGTCTTACCCATTTATTCATATTGGCTTACAATAACCTTAAGATTACAATAAATGATGTTGAATTGTTTTTGTTAAAAAAGTTTATATTGTTTCTTTCTAGCCAATCGAAGAGACTTTTTACATAGTGGCACCATTAGCCAGCTGTTGGTATTTTAGTTTTCTAAAGGGTGGCTCTTGGCCCTGGCACTTGCTTTTCACATAGCCAGATCTCTAGATTCTTTAAGCAAAGAGTAGGAATTCTGTTTGACAGGTAAGCTTCTGATATTGGGTGGAAGAGAACTGGGGGTTCACAAAAATAAAGGCAAGTATACTATTATATGTCTTTATCATAGTTCTAATTGCGGGTGCTGGAACTACAGTTTCTAACTACAATAGGTTGGAGATATAACATCTCAGTATTTAAAAATAGAGTCATTGTATGAGGTCTTTTCTATTTTATCACCAAGATCCGAATGTGAGAAATACTTGGGTTTAGGCAAAGAATGAAATCCCTTCAAGGTACATTTAAAATGAGCTCTGTTAAGAGTTAACAAGAGGGACACTGGGGTTGGTAGCCTGAAAAAAAGACCATAAGCAGCACTGGTAAGTTAAGTGGAATAATAAATCATGTTAGTTGGAAAAACACGTGTCTCTTCTCCAAGAATTTTGGTTCCTCCCCCAATGATTGCTTATTTTTCTAATTGAATCGTGTGGACGGATCTCTCCTTCCCTAGTATCTCAGGATGGTTCTAGTTAGAATTCTGTTAAATAGCTATGGAGCACCTGCTGTTAGACACAAAGTTAAATAAACACAACGAAACAGACTGGCAAATAAATAGCTTCAATACCATGCGTTGTGTGCTATTTAAATTGGATCTAAAAGATGGGATAGGCCTACCTTAAAACTCTGGTGTTTTTCTTTAAACTGAGTAAAAGAAATTCTTTGTGAAGAAGATTTGTAGGTGAGTAGAGACCTAACTTACAACTTGGCATTATAGCTGTTCCACTACTATTTGACCTTTTGCTCTCTTGGTAATATTTTTAAATAAAGGGCTGATTTAGTTCTGAACGTTTGGGTCTGAAATTCATTGAACCTGCCGCAGCATGCAAAGGAAACAGCGGGCAGCAGAGGGAGCTGCAGCCCTGAGCCTGCTCCAGCCTTTCTGGTGGCAAGCTGCCTGAGAGCAGAGAGCAGAGGCTGCAGCTTTCTTGGCACCAACATGGCTGGAAAGAAGGATAAAAGCTGGAACAATGTAATCCCTAAGAAAACATGCCGGCTGCTGCTTCCATTTCCTCGTGCGACCCTTCTGACCTGGCTGCCCTGTGTAAGCAAAACTGCCTGCTGTGGCTTACTCTGAATGGATCAAGATGTGAGGGTTCTGTTTTTGACAGCAAGTGATGATAGTGAGAAATAAGGTGCAGTCGAATTCTTACAATTGAGTTCTGTACTTGGAGATCTGCTTGCTTTTGTGTTCTACCATAACCTGTGGTGTTTGTTTTTTAAGTTGTACTTTTCCACAGTCTAGATTTTTTTTTTTTCCCCCAACTAGATTTGTAACATAGGAGGCATTGCGTTCTCCTGCATTAAGGTTGTTAAAGCATGCTGTGAGAAGCTGCTCTTGTTGGCAGCCCTTGGTAAGTGAGCGGTTACTTTCCTGAATGGCTGTTGGTTCCCAAGGGGGTCTTCTAACCAACCACTTACTCTCGTAACATTGTTGAAGAGGAGAGGAGAAAAAGTAGACTGGGCTTGGTGTTCCTTCAGTACAGGGATGGGGAACCTTTTTTCTGCCAAGGACTGTTAGAACATTCATGGGCCATGCAGAATTATCACCTTCAAAATTAACCTGCTGTATTTGGTCAAATATTTAATTAACTCACCCCTAATGCTTGGGCAGGGCCAGACCAAATGATTTCTTGGGCCTTATATGGCCCATACACTGGATGTTCTCCACCCCTGCCTTAATAGGTGGGGAGAAGGAAGGATAAAAATGGTGTGAATTCTCTAGGATTTCGTGGTTGCATGGGCACCAGTATTGCATTTGTCAGTCTCAGGATTAGAGAGGCTCTCTGATTTGGATAAGGCATTACTGGGCGGGAAGTGTCATGGGCAGTACCTGGAGTAAGCCTAATAGGCAGTATCTAATGCTAACTGACACAGGAGCTTTTTAAAAGTTAATTATTCCTTCTAGAACTAATCATAACCACCTATTTATGGAATGCTTTTGCAAGGAGATGAGATGCATGGTAAAACTTAAGTTGGCATGAGAATTTAAGTCTTGTCAGTGCCTAGGTTTAATTTTTTTGTTATTCCTCACTCAAGGATATTTTCCCATTTGGTGTCCCCCCCCTCCCCCCCCTTTTTTTTTTTTAGAGAGAGAGGGTGGAAGGGAGCAGGGAAAGAGATGTGAGAGAACGGTTGGTTGCTTCCTGCGCATGCTCTAACCAGGCCTGGAATCAAGTCTGCAGCTGAGTTTTGTGCCCTTGGACAGAATCAAATCTGAAACCCTTCAGTCTGTGGGCCAATGCTCTAACCACTACCAAACCAGCTAGGGTTAAGAGTTTAATATTAATTTAAAATATGTCCAATGGAATTTTTAAAAAGTGAATTTAAAAATATTAGCTTACTACTATAGCCTAATAGGCAGTATCTAATGCTAACTGACACAGGAGCTTTTTAAAAGTTAATTATTCCTTATGATAAAAATGCAAACAGTATAGAAAGATACAAAGTAGAAAACAAGTCTTCCTTTCCCCATCAGTATTTTCCATTGATAATCACCCAAAAATTTGATGGTTATTTCTTTAAAAACAATTTTTTTAAGTTTGGTAAAATGTACATGCTATTTACTATTTTAACCATATTTAGTTGTACAGCTCAGCAGTGTTAAGTTTTTTACATTGTTATACAGCCAGTCTAGAACTTTTTCATTTTGCAAAACTGAAACTCTGTACCAATTAAACCATTTCTCTCTCCTCCAGCCCGTGGCAACCACCATTCTACTTTCTGTTTCTGAGTTTGACTTTTATTTTTATAAATATAATTATGTTTTATCGATTTTTTTTTTTTTTTTTTTTTTTTTTTTTTTTTTTTTTTTTTTTTAGAGAGAGAGGAAGGGAGAGGGAAGGGATAGAGAATTAGAAACATGGATCAGCTGCCTCCTGTACACTCCCCACTGGGGATGTGCACGCAACCAAGGTACATGCCCTTGACTGGAATCGAACCTGGGACCCTTCAGTCTGCAAGCCGACACTATCCACTGAGCCAAATCGGTTAGGGCTGAATTTGACTATTTTAGATACTTGCCACATTTTGTTTATACACTTAATTGTCAATTGATACTTGGGTTTCTTCTACTTTTTGATTATTGTGAAGAATACCGCTATGAACCTGGGTGTACAAATATCTCTTGGAGATCCTGCTTTCAGTTCTTTTGAGTATGTCCCCAGAAGTGTTTTTGAGGGACAGCTGCTGCAACATTTTACATAATTACCAACAATGCACAGGGGTTCTAGTTTCTCCCCATCCTCATCAAAACTTCTGTGTTTCTGATTGCAACCATCCTAATGGTTGTGAGGTGGTAATCTCATTGTGTTTTGATTTGCTTTCCCCTAACAGTGATGTTGACTATCTTTTCATGTGTTTATTGGTTATTTGTATATCCTCTTTGGAAAAATGTCTTAAGAGTTCACTGCCCGTTTTTAAACGGATTATTTTGTTGAGTTAAAAGAGGTTTTAACATATTTTCTCCCATTTTGGGGTTGCTTTTTCACTCTTTCAAGGCACAGTCTTAACTTTAATGTGATTCAGTTCATCCGTTTTTACTTTGGTTGCATATGCTTTTGGTATCATAGGTATTTTTGTTTCTTTGTGATGATATACTTCTGCAGTTTGGTTCTTATCAACAAAACTTAGACATATTTTCTTGTTAAACAGCTGAGATGTTTTCTGTTGTATGAATCTCTTAATATAAGTATTCACCCACCCCCATTGATGGATATTTTAGGCTGTTTCTGATTTTCTGTTGTTAAAAGTTTTGTGATCATATCTCTATACCTGTTTTTCTCTCAGGTTTTCTGTGATAATAATTTTTAGAATTGGAATTGCTAGATCAAAGGATATACACATTTAAAAATTCTATAGGTATTCTAAATTGCCTTTGAGAGTACAAATTGGAAAATTAATTTTCTCATACAAGCCAACAGTTAGGCAGCAGGGTTTTTTTGTTGTTGGATTTTTTTGTTTTTTTGTTAGTACCCAAGGATATTTTTCCATTCATTTTTAGAGAGAGTGGAAGGGATAGGGAGAGATAGAAAGAAACATTGATGTGAGAAAGACATGGATTGGTTGCCTCCTGCACACCCAGGGATTGAGCCTACAACGGAGGTAGGTGCCCTTGACGAATAGAAGCAGTGGCCTTTTAGTCTGCAGGCTGATGCTCTATCCACTGAGCCAAACAGGGTAGGGTTAGGCAGCAGTTTTAATGAAATGCTCAAGCTTATTGTGAGGCAACTGTGAAACAATAACTGCCAGTATCATAAGAAATCCAGTGGCGGGGGGGGGGGGGGGGGGTTGATTACTTCAACCACTGAATTAATCAGCTCCGCAATTTCCCTACCAATTTTCCTACGTGAGGAAAATTCCCTAGTTGAATTTTTTTTATTGTAACTAAAGCATTGTAACTAAGAAAATGTCAGAATAGTGATACCTGTCTTTAGTAACTCTTAAGCTTGTAAGGAGATTAGTTCGATGAATTGTTAAATGCCAAGGTTGAGTAAGTTCGCAACTGAAGTGAAAATATTAGGCTATATGGGGGCATGCAGATGAAGTGATGTGACTGGTTTTTGTTTTTTGGGGTTTTGTTTGTTTTTTGTGTGTGTGTGTGGTTTTTTGTTGTTGTTTTTCTCAATATAACAGTAAACTTCTTCCTTAGTTAAAATAATTCCAGAGAAAGATGATCTTGAGTCATCATTCCATGTCCACAGAAGCTGCTGTCTCTGGAGTGTTAACAGATTAGCCTGGCCCCCAGGGCCATCCTAAGTTAGAGATGTTTTGCTGGGCTGGAAAATTGCACAAGGGAACTGGAGAGAATAAGCTAATGAATGCCTTTTCCTGGTGGACTGTTAGTAAACTAGAAAGAAGGTGGACAACCAGAGAGAAGATTATTTTTCCCAGAAAAGTAGCCTTATTTTTAAAAATCATTTTTCATTTTTCAATTACAGTTGACATAGAATATTAGTTTCAGGGGTATTACCCCAGTGATTAGACATTATAAAACTTATTAAGTGATTGTCCCCAAAAATCTCATACCCACCTGACACCATACCTGCTTATTAGATTATTGATTATATTCCCTATGCTTTACTTTACACCCCATGACTATACTACAACTACTAATTTGTACTTCTAAATCCCCTCATCTTTTTCACCCATTCCCTCAATCCCTCTCCCATCTGGCAGCTATCAAAATGTTCTCTGAGTTTTTGTTTTGCTTGCTCATTTATTTTATTTTTAGATTCAGTTATTGATGGGTATATACTAGTATGTATTGCCATTTTCTTGATCCTATTCATGATTTTTTTTCTTAAAAAAAACAAAACACATTTCTTGTAATACTGGTTTGGTGGTGATAAACCCCTTTACTTTTCTCTTGTTTGGGAAGCTCTTTATCTGACCAATTCTTGATGATAGCTTTGCTGGGTAGAGTAATCTTGGTTGTAGGTCCTTGCTGTTCACGCTTTGACTATTTCTTGCCACTCCCTTCTGGCCTGCAAAGTTTCTGTTGAGGAATCAGCTGAGAGTATCATGGGAGTTCCCTTGTAGGTAACTAAGTATTTTTCTCTTGCTGAAGGATTCTCTTTGTCTTCAACCTTTGGCATTTTAATTAGTATGTTGTGTCTTGGTGTAGGCCTCTTTGGGTTCATCTTATTTGGAATGCTCTGGGCTTCCTGGACTAGTATATTTTTTTCACCAGGTAAGGGAAGTTTATGTCATTGTTTTTTCAAATAGGTGTTCAATTTCTTGCTCTCTCTCCTCCTTCCAGACCCCCCAATGAGGTGAATGTTGGTGCCCTTGAAGTTGTCCCAGACTCCTTACACTATTCTATTTTTTAGATTCTTTTTTCTTTTTGCTGTTCTGGTTGGGTATGTTTTGCTTCCTTATAGTCCACATTCATGATTTGATTCTCAGTATCCTCTATTGTTGATTCCCTGTAACTATTCTTTATTTCAGTTAGTATATCCTTCATTTCTGAATGGTTCCTTTTTTTTTATGTTGTTGATATTCTCAGTAAGTTCCTTGAGATACTTATAACCATTGTTTTGAACTCTGTGTCTGCTAGTTACTTGATTTCGTTTCATTTAGTTCTTTTTCTGGAGATTTCTCCTGTTCTTTCCTAGGTCTTTAACCAAGACTCAGCTCACCCTTAGTCTCCATCCCCACCCATATATAGTCTGCTATCAATCTTAATAGTCTAGTACAAGAAACTACCTGAACCGGCCTGTACATACTAAACTAAGAGAAATGGTTGGATCCCACCATATATGGCAGTACCCTCTTAAGACCAGAGGCCCATAGGGGACCAAAACCCCTTACTCACAAGATTTTTCAGCATAGAGTTATAAGTTCTTTGTCAATCTCCTTATAACACTCCTATACTGCCTGTTAAAAAACAACAAATGGAGAGTATCGTATGGTTAAGCTATTGAAGCTGTGATTCTCATTCACCACATTGTACCCAATCCATATACTCTCTTATCCCAAGTTCCTCATTAGGCCAAATGGTTTACTAGATTTCATTGTTTTGCATCCTGCTTCACTTCACCCAGATAGCCTCTGTTTGCCTTGGAATTGGCAGGTGGGACACCCATAACAGCTCAATAGACTCAGCGTGTCCTTACTCAATGGTTCTATAGTCTGCATATTTTTGGACAAGCACTTGGAGAAAGTCTGCAGGAACTAGAGCTACTGTATGGAATCATAATATGTGAATGATAATCTAATTTTTTAGCCCCACCAAACAGAACTTTAACCATAACACTACCTTAGTCCTTAATTTCCTGGGGGGAAAAGGATACCCAGTGTCTCCCAATATTCCTCCTCAATTGCAAATATTTAGGCTACCACCTAATCCAGGGTTCTTGAACAAAAAGGCTATTCTAAATCTTGCAGTCTCCCAGACAAAGACACAATTGAGAACCTTCTTAGGAATGGTGGGTTTCTGCCAAATCTGGATCCCCGGTTTTGGCTGGTGGCTATGTCCTTAGCCAGTAGCTTACTTTTCAAAACAGACTGTGGCAGTGGAATGGCAGAGCTGCCCATGGCAATATCGGCAACTGCCTTGTTAACTGAAGAAGCCATTGAGCTGACACCAGGCCAACTGTGGGAGTCCAAATTCCACATCAGGTTCAAATTGTCCTTGTGGCGCAAGGACACCATGGGCTAACGGGAGGCCCTTCTCTTAGATTCCCTGAGCTCACCCTAAAAGTATGTCAAACCCTAAGAGTGGCTACCTTAATTGCCTCTTACATGCCTGTGTTGAAACTATTGAACAGGTATTCTCCAGTAGAGCTGGCTTAAAGACATAGCCCTTGGCAGTTCCCAGGTAGAATGGTTCACAGATGGGAGCACTTGTCAACCAGGGAAGGGGGCAGGCTATGCAATCCTAAGCCCTCAGGAGACCACAGAAGCCAAGCCGCACTCCTTGGGAATTTTTGGCCCAAAGGCTGGACTCCTAGCTTTAACACAAGCTCCTTAAGTAGGAAAAGACAAAGGAGGCAGCATTTACACTCCAACTAGGCCTTCCTTGTTTTACATGCTCATGTTGCCATCTTGGAAGAAGGAACTAATAACAGCGAAAAAAACAACCCTATTAAATATGACCTAGAGATTCTAAGGCTACTAGAGGTAATAAATGTCCCCCCAAAAGTAGCCATGCTCCACTGTAAGGGACCTCACTGAAATATCTAAAGGAAACCCTCTTACCAGCATGGTTGTAGAGGCTGCCAGGTCAGATAGCTCTGTTATGTCCTTAATTCCACATACTCTTCTCTGCACATCAAACCGAGTTCTGCCCCTGATGAAAACGCCTGTGCAGAAATGCAAGGTTTCCCCGTAAACAATGAAGGATTGGCGATCACAAGCTGCTGCTCCCACCTAAGGAGCAAGGGAAGGTCATAAAATACGACTCCATCTAGATAGAGATTTCACCTATTTTTTAATATCAAAAATATTGGAAGAGGCCCTATGCCCTCTGTTCAGTTAATAAGCCAGGGAGAAAAATAAACCTCAAGCCTGTTCAAAGAATGGGTACCTTCCCAGAAGATTGGCTAATAGATTTTACCCAGGGTACCTCCTAGAGTCTCCACTAGATCCTGATATTTAAAAGACACTGAATGGGTAGAGGCCTTCCCTTCCAGGACTGGAAAGGCAGTGGAGATAACCAAAGCCCTCCTCAAAGATCATTCCAAGATTTGGACTGCCGTGAAGCCTTCAAAGTGACAATGGTTCTTCCTTCGTGGCCAAAATTACCAAGCACCGCAAGCTGTAGACATTAACTACCATCTACATAGTTCATGGGCGTCAGTCTTCAGAGGTTAGAGAAAGCTAATCATACCTTAAAGAACATCTTAGCAAAATTATACCGGGACACCTTGGCGAAATGGCTTTGGCTCCTGCCCATAGTCTAAGATAGAGAGGGGCTCTCAAATCAAACTTAGAACTGAGCCTTTTTCAGATGTTTTAAGCGTTGCTGGCACATCTCCAATAGGGAGGTGTGCAGGAGGCAGCTGATTGATATTTGTCTCTCATCGATGTTTCTAGCTCTCTTCCCCTCTCCCTTTCTCTCTGTAAAAAAAATAAATAATATATATATATATATATATTTTTTTTTTTTAAAGATATTCTGTGTACACTGAAAAGGAAAATCCCTTTGAGATTGGGACTGATCAGATTTTGTGTTCTGTGTTTACTTTGACCCATAGCTGCAGTTGTTGAACTAAAGCTGCAAGCTTTCTGTGAGTCTTTGTATCTATATGTTTCTCTCTTATTATATGGAATTGCAACATTTATCTCTGAGTACATTAATAAATTGCACTCTTTGTTGACACAATACAAAGCCACTTATGCAATAACCCCTTTTTACCTTGTAATCTCTTGATTCGTATGTAGCTCTATATGAATATGTTGTGTGTGTTTCTCCAGCATTTTTTTTTAAAAAATGTTTTATTGATTTTTTACAGAGAGGAAGAGAGAGGAATAGAGAGTTAGAAACATCGATGAGAGAGAATCATCAACTAGCTGCCTCTTGCACACCCCCTACAGGGGATGTGCCTGCCACCAAGGTACATGCCCTTGACTGGAATCAAACCCTCGACCCTCAGTCCGCAGGCCTACGCTCTATCCACTGAGCCACACCGGTTTCAGCTCTCCAGCATTTGAAATTGTTTTTAGTGGAGAGGGAATGGGACTGCCAAGTAAAATACAGGACACCAGTGTAACTTGGACTTCAAAGGAACAATAAATTTTTTAGTATAAATATGTTTGAAATTCAAATTTAACTGGGCATCTTGTATTTTTGTTTGCTAAATTTGGCAACACTAATGGGAGTAGGGGTCAATCCAAATAACCTAGACTCCCATTACTGGAAACAAACATCTTTTTCTTTCAAATTCTCAATCTTTGCCTAGAAAAGAAAGTTCAGACATTTAGATTAATCATTTTTTTAAAAGATCATTCTTATTTTTCTAGTTTTGGAGAGAGTATCTCTTTTTAGTTTATATTCCTAGTCTTTGGGGTTTATATAAAGTTAGCGCTTGCTGCATAACAGTCTCTCCTCTCCAAAAACAAACAACAAAAACAACTCAGTGGCTTAAAACAATAACCATTCCTGGGCCATCTGGACCATGCGACTTGTCTACATTAGCTCAGTGGATCTCTGCATCTGTGGCCATTTGGCAGATTGGTTAGCAGTTGGTGATCTAAGATGACCTCACTAGCATGTCTGGTGATTGGCAGGCTGTTGACCAGAGCAATAAGGGTGACCACTATCTCTTATCATCCATCCATCTAGCTTAGACTTCTTTTTGTGGCAGCTCCGAATGAGTGAACTCCAATACACAAACACCTTTCATGGCTTTGTGTTTTATATGCTAAAGCTGAAGCAAATCACACAGCCAACCCAGATTGAAGGCGCAGAGAAACAGTCCACCTCTTTTTGGGATGGGAAGAATTTGTGACCACTTTGCAATCTATCACAAGTACTACTATATACTATCCATTCTTAACGTTTTTAGAAATAACCCTAAAACTTTTAATGCCCATGCCTAATTTTTCATAGTCTAAAGTAAATCATGATCTGGCCATGGCAGAGTAATACCGTGTTTCCCCGAAAATAAGACATCCTCCGAAAATAAGATCTAGCGCATGGAAAGATAAGACATCCCCTGAATATAAGACCTAGCGCAACTTTGGGATAAAAAATTAATATAAGACACTGTCTTATTTTCAGGGAAACAGGATAGTACTGGGTCTGTCCCTTCCCTACATGTATTACAAACCACTAGAAAAAAAACGGGGTGGACACATATGAAATAACTTTTCCAACATTGATCAATGGCAGGGAAGGATTATGACCCCTGAAAGAACAGAAACAAGCTGAGCCCTGAGATCATCCTGGCTTTCCATAGAGGCACTTGCTGGACCAGGGTACCGGGAGGGAGAACCCCATCAGAGAGCATTGAAATTCCTGAGGAGACAGGTGAGGATTTAGAGAATCTGGGGCAGTTGGAATCACGTAGCGGAGTATTGGAGAAGAGGTAGCTATCCTGTTTCCCCAAAAACAAGACAGTGTCATATTAATTTTTGCTCCCAAAGATGTGCTAGGTCTTATTTTCAGGGGATGTCTTATTTTTCCATGAAGAAGAATACGGTACACATTTATTGATAAATGAAAATAAAGGAAATTTATTACTTGCATATAGTTCGGTAGTACAATAGTTGTCAACACAAACCAGACAAACTGTGAATTCTACAGTATCAAGAATTTACTCATTTATTCAATGACAATCATGTCATCATCATCTGGAACATCATCATAACAATCCAATTCCTGAATTTCCTGGTGAATTTCTTGTGACTCCATTTCTTTCAGAAACAGTGGACCAAATCTCTCATGTTTAACTTAGGGGGGGGGGGGCTTATTTTTGGAGGGGAGATGCCTTATATTTCACTCAGAAGGAAACCTGTAAGTAAGGTCTTATTCTCAGAGGATGTCTTATTTTTGGGGAAACACGGTACATAGAGAAAATTTTCTGGAAATCTGCCTGGGTTGGTTGGTTTTTACCGAATACCAACATGTGCATTTATATGGTAAAGCTCCTTGAAGCTGGGCAAAGAACTACTGAGGGTCCAGGCACACGTAGAGTTGGGGGACATTTGAATTCCAACCAGCCAGAAAGGAGGGAACTTCTAAAGACTAGAAGTTCACTAGAGACTGCTGAAAGGTCAAGCCTTATTCGTAGGACCAAACAGTCCTTGAGTAATGGCTCCCCTGTAGACCAACTTGAATAATGCTTAGAAACGATCTTGAAAGGATCAAGGTTATCCTCAAGGAATTTATCTGCCACTTAAAGAAAACTCAACACTCTTTAAAAGAAGACAATAGCCCAGCTGGTGTGGCTCAGTGGTTGAGCATTGACCTATAAACCAGGAGATCACAGTTTGATTTCCAGTCAGGGCACATGCCTGAGTTGCAGGTATGACCCCCAGTAGGGGGCTTGCAGGAGGCAGCTGATCAATGATTCTCTCTCATCTTTGATGTTTCTCTCTCCCTCTTCCTTCCTTTCTGAAATCAATAAAAAATATATATATATATTTTTAAAAGGCAACAAAACATCACTCATTACTATGTCCGATATTCAGTTAAAAATATTAGTGTGCCAGGTAGCAGGGAAATGTGACCCCATAACCAGGAGAAGAAAATGGTCAAAGATCCAAGAAATGATAGAGATGCCGAAACCGGTTTGGCTTGGTGGATAGAGTGTCGGTCTGTGGACTGAAGGGAGCCAGGTTTGATTCCGGTCAAGGGCATGTACATTGGTTGGGGGCACATCCCCGGTGGGGGATGTGCAGGAGGCAGCTTGTCAATGTTTCTCTCTCATCGATGTTTCTAGCTCTCAATCCCTCTCTGTAAAAAAATCAATAAGATATATACATTTTTAAAAATGATAAAGATGCCGAAACCGGTCTGGCTCAGTGGTGGAGCGTCAGTCTGCGGACTGAAAAGTCCTGGGTTCGATTCGGTCAAGGGCATGTATGTTGGCTACGGGCACATCCCCGGAATGTGCAGGAGGCAGCTGGTCGATGTTTCTCATCGACGCTTCTGGCTCTCTATTTCTCTTCCTTCCTCTCTGTAAAAAATCAATAAAATATATTTTAAAAAATGATAAAGATGATGGAATTAGTAGTACAAATTTTAAATTTTATTTTAAATATACTCAGGGATTTAAAAGAAAATAAAATGAAGAGATAAATAAAATATTTATTTTGAATTAGAATGTTTAACTTCCTCTTCAACAATACAAAAGAACTTTAAACATTTCAACTCCAATTATTCCCTTCTAATTTTAAATGCTAGTGTTATCATGTATTTTAATGATATATTTTTAATTGCATAAAGAATTATTATTATTATTATTTTAATATATTTTATTGATTTTTCACAGAGAGGAAGAGAGAGGGATAGAGAGCCAGAAACATCGATGAGAGAGAATCATCAATCAGCCGCCTCCCGCACACCCCCCACTGGGGATGCACTCGCAACCAAGGTACATGCCCTTGACCGGAATCGAACCCGGGACCCTTCAGTCCGCAGGCCGACGCTCTATCCACTGAGCCAAACTGGTCCCGGCAAAGCATTATTATTATAGTTTATGTGATCAATGTTTGTTTTTATTTACCTATGTATGTATGTATGTATTTATTTGTAATTTATTTTTGTTAATCCTCACCCAAGGATATTTTTTTCCATTGATTTTTTTAAAGAGGGAGGGAGAGAGAGAGAGAAAGAAAACCATCAATGTGAGAGAGATAAATCAAATGGTTGCCTCCATTGCATGCCCTGATGGTGGCTGGAATTGAACTGGAGACCCTTTGGTATGGAGGTTGACCCTAGAACCACTTACCACCATGGCCAAGACATTATTTATCATTTTGTTTTTCCTTATTGTCTTTAATCTTAGACCACCCACCTGTTGTAATCTCTTTTTTTCTTTTTCTGCCTAAAGTATACATTCTAGATCTTTCATGAAGATCTATGGTGGCAAACTCTGCATTTGTTTGAATATCTTTATTTGAATAATATCTTCATTTTTAAATATATATTTTCACTAGTCACAGAATTTTAGGTTGACAGTTATTGATTTCAGCACATTAAACACTTTAAAAATATTACTTCCCTAACGTGTAGGTTCAACTGTTGGTGTTGATAAATCATCTGTCATTCTAATTATGACATGTTTGATGGTAATCTCTTTTTCTCATGGCTGCTGCAAATGTATTATCTTTTGCCTTTGTTCTGTAGTTTCCTTGTAGGTCTCTGGGTGTAACTTTCTGTTTACTATACTGTTTGGGTTTCATTGGATTTCTTGTATCTGTGAACTGAGTTCTTTCTTTTGTTCGAAAATAGTGTTAGCCACATGTCTTCAATTCTTTTTTTTAATACATTTTATTGATTTTTTACAGAGAAGAAAGGAGAGGGTTAGAAACATCAATGAGAGAGAGACATCAATGAGAGAGAGGAGACAGCTGCCTCCTGCACACCTCCTACTGGGGATGTGCCTGCAACCACGATACCTGCCCTTGACTGGAATCGAACCTGGGACCTTTCAGTCCACAGACTGACGCTCTATCCACTGAGCCAAACCAGTCTCGGCACATGTCTTCAATTCTTTGCCCTATTATTTTCTCTCTCCTTATTCTGGAACTTTAAGTAGGCATCTGTTAGATCCTGCACTACATCCTCTATTGTCTTTTTTATATTTGTCATCTTTCCTTTTGTTCTGTGTAATTTTTTCAAATCTGTCTTCCAGTTTAACATTTTTGACCATGTCTAAAGACATATACAGGAAATTTAAACACATCTAGAAATTTTAAAATTGATATATTACATTTTTATAAGTTCTTTTGGTTTCTTTTCAGATATATTGACTTTTAACCATGTTTTCCACCCTCTATCATTTCTAGAAATACATGCTTTTAAAAATATGTATTTTTATGGATTTCAGAGAGGAAGGGAGAGAGAGAAACACCAATGATGAGAATCATTGATCAGCTGCCTCTTGCACGATTCACACTGAGGATGGAGCCCACAACCCAGTCCTGTGCCCTGACTGGAATCAAACCATGACTTCCTGGTTCATAAGTTGACATTCAATCACTGAGCCCGGCGTCTGGGCAAAAAATACTTTTTATTCTTTTCTACTTGATGCCTGGTAATTTCAACATCTGATGTTATTTGCAGCTTTTGTGTGTGTGTTTTATTTTTACTGTTGACAGCACTACAGCTGTGATATGTTTGCAGTTATGATTTTTCTGCCATTTTTTAAAAATATGTTTTGCTGATTTTTTACAGAGATGAAGGGAGAGGGAAAAAGAGTTAGAAACATCGGTGAGAGGGAAACATGGATCAGCTGCCTCCTGCACACTTCCTTATGGAGATGTGCCCGCAACCAAGGTACATGCCCTTGACTGGAATCGAACCTAGGATCCTTGAATCCGCAAGCCGACGCTCTATCCACTGAGTCAAACTGGCTAGGGCTTTTCTGTCATTTCTGCCGGCTCTTGCTAATGTGCTTTATTTCCTGGTGATTTTAGATTTGTTTTGTGTTTTTGTTGTGTTGTTTCACTATGGACTGATTTTTTAAAATATATTTTTATTGATTTTTTACAGAGAGGAAGGGAGAGAGATAGAGAGCTAGAAACATTGATGAGAGAGAAACATCGACCAGCTGCCTCCTGCACACCCCCTACCGGGGATGTGCCCGCAACCAGGGTACATGCCCTTGACCGTAATCGAACCCGGGACCTTTTACTCCGCAGATAGACGCTCTACCACTGAGCCAAACCGGTTTCAGCACTATGGACTGATTTTTAAACACATTTTCTTTGGGAGTCCTTAAGGGCTGGGATGAAGATGAGTACCAGGGATTTGCTTTAGCTTCTTTTGGGCACCTGAGGGCATCATTGTACCAGAACTACTTTAAACCTAATTCTTGGCTTTAGATTTTTTTTTTTTTAAGTATCCAGATTGTGCTACAAACTCATTAAAACTAGCTTGTGGTTACAGATTCTTAGGAGATATAATCTCCTCATTTCCATCTGAGCGCCAAGTTTTGAGATGAGCAATTTTTGTTGGAGATCCCTGGTGATAGTAAGTGTGGTGGGGAAATGGATGGTGTCTAAAGTGCTGCATACTGACAGTACAATGCTCTGGGACTCAGCTTTATGGGAATAAAAGGAGAATCTCCTTTTAGATTCTCTATGTTTAGATGCTCCTGGGTTTTGATTTCTAACTTGCATGCCACACAATACTATCAAAAATGAACCCTAAAAAACAAAGCAAAACAATGACAAAAAAAGGTTCTTCCAATTTTAGTATGTATCTCCCATATTTCACTTCAATCTTAATTTATTATGTTTTTTAAAAATATATATTTTATTGATTTTGTACAGAGAGGAAGGGAGAGAGATAGAGAGTTAGAAACATCGATGAGAGAGAGTCATCGATCAGCTGCCTCTTGCACACCCCCTACTGGGGATATGCCTGCAACCAAGGTACATGCCCTTGACCGGAATCGAACCCGGGACCCTTCATTCCCCAAGCCGACGCTCTATCCATTGAGCCAAACCGGTCCTGGCTTACTTTATGTTTTGTTATTTAAAATGTAGGTGTGTTTTTCCCCCACACACATTTTGACCCCGCTGAAATCAGTATGTACCTTGAAATGATAGTGTCCGACAACCACTGTCAGTCAGGGTCAGGCATAAAAAAGATGTATTGTTTGTGTAGATATCTATCAAAGTAAAGCATTAAAATGTGCAGGATGAACATCAGTGGCTTGGAAGAAAATCTTGGGGCTGACAGAGGAGTATTCTTTTAACCCTTAGGAATCAGATTCCTGTGGAGTGAAGCTATCCTCACATATTCAGCAACATTCCTGAAATATGAGTCAGGTAGGTTAGTGCTCTGTAATTAATTACAAAGTCAGCTTCAGAGCCCAGAGTCAATGGTCCTTCATTCTCTTAAGGATTATTTTATGAAATAATACCTCACCAATTGTTCTTGATGGCTCAGAGCATTGTGTAGAAGAGTTAAGATGAAATGGGAGGAATTTTTTTGGCATATATGCAGTGAAATTTTACTGTTTATATGTGATTTGTAAGTCTAGAAGTTAACTTTCAGTAAGTATAAAAGTTTTAAATGACTAGGAAGCATTATGTCACAGATCAACAGCATTTTCTTCTTTTGTGATAGTAAATAAAGCAATGATATCTCTTTCAATACGTGTTATACATTAAATCATCTTTTCTTTCTTGACAGTTTCTGAGTACATTTGAGATTTTTTAAATATCCAGTAATTTTAGTTGATTTTAGTAGGTGCTTTAGTCCGCTGGAGCTTAATCTTCTATACTATCGGAATATAAGTCTTGCATTACTTTTATAATAAAAACACACACATTATTTCCAAAACATTGTTTGGTTTTGAATCTTTCAGAAGGAGAGAGAAAGAAAACTATAATAAAAGAAAGGTTTTTAGGATAAGAAAAACTTTAACATGTTTGTTTATTTCCTCCTTGTTTCTCATATTTTGTGTATATTTTCTTCTTGATTAGATTTACTGGAGACTTATCTATTTCAGAATGTGTGCATAATCACGTTTTTATTTTCTAATTAAGTTTGTTTTTGTCTTAATTATTCCCATTCTTTTATTTACTTTTGGGAATTTTTGGGTTGCTTTAAAAAATATACACATATTTATAGAGAACAAGAGAGAGGAAGAGAGAGAGAAACATCAATGAAAGGAGAATCATTTATCAGCTGCCTCCTGCATGCCCCACCCTGGCCAGGCTGTTGTTGCTTTTTATACTATCTTTTCTCTCTCTCAAGAATATAATATTTTAAACTATACATTTTCCTCTAAATATGGGTTTGACTTTATCACAAAGATTTAGGGAGGCTGGCATTTTCTTTTTAAAATATTTAATAATAATTAATAGTATTTTCCGTACACTTTTATAGCCCACAAAGCTTTCTTTTTTCACATTTTCCTCTCTTTTTGTTCAAGTTCTAATTTGTGGATATTAGTTTATTTTACAGGTGATTGGGGACTATTAGTACTATTAGTACAAGAACACATTTAAGCCAATTAATGTTTATTTGTAAACAGAAAATATATCCCTTAAAATTTTTTCCTTTATTTTCTTTAATGAGATTTTTCTCCATAACCTAGGATGCTCAGTTTATATACATGAACATGTATAGTCATTATTTGTAGAATATAAAATCTGGGATAATGTTCTGCATTATGAATTGTGTTGTTCAGATACTCCATGCTTTTATATACTATCTGCTTAATCTGTCATTGATATTAGAGAATTAAAATCTCCCACTATATTTGTATTTTTATCATTTTCTCATTATAATCCTCTTACTCTACATTATATATTTAGCTGTCATATTGGTTTATATCAATCCCTTATTATATTTTCATTATTACCTTTTATTGCATACAACAACGCCACCTGCCTTAAGTGCTTTTTCGTCCTAAGTTCTACTTTATCTAACATTAATATTGTTATTACTGCTTTCCCTTTTTATCATTTTAGTTTATCTTTGCCTACTCTGTGATGGTTAGCCTTTCTAGGCCTTTGGCTTTTAAGTGTCTATATTAATAACTTATTATTTAATTGATTTTAAATAATTTATAGATATAGACAGCTTAGGATAATTTAAATTATTATACTTGGGTTTTGTTACTTCCTATTTTATGCTTCTGTGAAATTGAGTAAAAGAAACCTCATTTAAAATGAGTCAGGAGACTAGAAGGAGGAACTCTCATGTGCTACCACTAAATGTCAATTACACACCCAACAGGAAGAAACTACCTTGCATTCCCACTAAGAAATGTCTCTATTTTCACTACCCCAGAAGGAGGAAGGAAGGTTTTCTTGTTGCCCAGCAACAAACCCATCCAATGGGAACTATTGCAACTCAGCCAATGAGAAACCATCACCACCCTGAACTCTCCCAACTTCCTGCATTTTTCACTATAAAATAACATTCCTCTTCCTTGTTGAACATGCCTATAATTTTTTTGCTATAGCATGCATGTCCCTAATTGCAATTCCTTGATTTCTGAATAAACCAATTTTGCTGGTGAAAATAACTGGCTGTTTTATTTTTAAGATGGACAATTCCTAACTCTTAGTTTTCTTTCTTTTTTTTTAAAAAAAAATTATTTTTATTGATTTTTTTTACAGAGGAAGGGAAAGGGGTGGATAGTCAGAAACATGATTAGAGAGAAACATTGATCAGCTGCCTCCTGCACATCCCCTACTGAGGATGTGCCTGCAACTAAGGTACATGCTCTTGACGAATTGAATCTGGAACCCTTGAGTCCCCAGGCCGATGCTCTATCCACTGAGCCAAACCCGAGAGAGCTTTTATTTTTCTTTAGTTCTGCCTTTTTTAATGGATTTCACTTTGTTTCCTTTTGCCTTTTAAATCAATTTGGAAGGGAAATTTAGCTACTTAAAAAACAAACATTTGCCCTAGCTGGTTTGGCTCAATGGATAGAGCGTCGGCCTGTGGACTGAAGGGTCCCAGGTTCAATTCCGGCCAAAGGCACATGCCTGTGTTGCGGGCTTGATCCCCAATGGGGGGCATGCAGGAGGCAGCCAATCAATGATTCTCTTTCATCGCTGATGTTTCTATCTCTCTCTCCCCTCTCCCTTTCTCTCTCTCTCTCTAAACAAACAAACAAAACAAAAACATTTATTATCTTACTCAATTTCTGAAAGTCGGGAATCTGGGCGTGGTTTGGCTGGCAGTTCCTGCATAGGGTAGATCACAAGGTTGCAGTCTCAATACTGCCTGGTGATTGAATCTTCTGAAGACTTGGCAAGGGCTGCAAAGTTTGCTTCCAAACTTGCTTCTAAGCTCACTCACATGGTTATTGTCAAAAGGCCTTAGTTCCCGGGAGCCTGTTAGCTGAAGGCCTCATTCCTTCCCACATGAACCTATCCCCAGCACTGCTCATGACATGCAGCTGGCTTCCCCCAGAGCAAGGGATCCAAGAGAGAGGGAGGGGTCAAGAGAGAAGCCAGTATAACCCTAATCTCCCAAATGACATACTGCCACTTTTGCTGAATTATTGATCATACAGCCCAACCCTAGTGCAATATGGGAAAGGACAACACAGGATGTAAACACCAGGAAGCAGGGATATTAGGAGCTATCTTGGAAGCTGGCTACCTTAACGACCCTGTTTTTAAATCTAGTGAATATCTTAAGTCCAAAAACATCCTTAACTCTGTCTATATAGAGAAATCTAATAAAAAAAATAACCTGGGATATCAAATTATAAGTAGTTTAGTACATTAGGCTTCTTTATCTTACGATTTCCTCACACTTTCTCATTGTTTATTAACTTACTATTGGGGTTTTATAATTCCTAAAATCAATCTCTCTTCTATATCTTTTTCTAATATATCAATTAAGAAGACTTACTAATAACTATAGTTAATACCATTGTCAAATTTCCACCAGAGAAAGAGAAATTTTAGGAGTAGTTGCAAGGAGATATTGCAAGTAGTTGCAAGGAGATATTGCAAGTAGTATCTTCTGCAGTTGTGGGGGCTGGCTAAAAGTCTTTGAAACCATAGGGTAAGCCATCAGGAAGGCCAGGCTAGAATTCTCTAGAAAGCTGAAGCAGATGGAATTGCTTCTCAGTTTTGCTTTTAAAAACTTTCAACTATCTGAATCAGGCCCACCCACATAATCTGGGGTAACCTCCTGTCCTGATTATGAACCTTAGTCATGTCTGCAAAACACCTTCAAAGCAATACCTGCTTTGGTGTTTGATTGAATAACGGCAGGTCTAGCCTCACCACGTTGACATAACACATCACTTTTCTTCAACATCGTGTTTCTTCAAACAGTAGTTTCCAGAGCCCTCGGTGCTCTTGAAAACACCAAATATACAAGGAATATGCCTTCTGTGCTTTATTAACACATTGCCATGCTGATAGTGCTTTTTGGTCCCTTTCATTACAAACAAAACTTACATTTGAAATAAATGTCTTTTTTTTCAATTTGCATATAGCCCACTTGTTTTAGGTTGGAAGGCTTAGAATTATGTCCTTTATTACCAGTAAATTCATTTATTTTTCTAAAGCTGTGGTCTTGGACTCTGCTAGTTAATTTTTATTTCCTCTCTGAATTCTCTTTGTGTCCCATTTCAGTTCTTTTTTCAGATAAAAAAAATTTCTTTTATACTTCTATTGATCTCTGTGCCCATTTTTCTGTAATCTTTGAAACTTCTATTATTCAAATAATAAAAGTTGGTTTTTCCTCCCTTTTTCACCCTCTTTTAAAATTCACTTATATTTTTTATTTTCTAATCTATTTCTCTAAATTATTTTTTATTTAACTAACTACTTTTTTCTGCTGGGTCCATTTTGATTTTCACCGTTTTATACAATTATCTTACTTGGTAATATCATCATTCTGACCAGGTGTTGCTTAGTAAATATAATAAGAACTCTCTAGACCTGATGTTCCCTTGCATCTTCAGGAATTAGTTTTCAGCTCTGCTTTAGCATTTCAATAGTTCTTGTGCTTCACTGATTTCAATGTTTGGGTTAATTGTGGAGTAATATGGTATTGTTATTTTTCTAGACACTGTATTACTTTCATGTGTACATCCAATGGCCTCGAGTTTCATTTCTGGAGTCTTACTGTTGAACCGAGATTATTTTTGTTGTTTGTTTCTTTTCTTTTCTTTTTTTTAAATATATTTTATTGATATTTTACAGAGAGGAAGGGAGAGAGATAGAGAGCCAGAAACGTCGATGAGAGAGAAACATCGACCAGCTGCCTCCTGCACACCCCCCACCGGGGATGTGCCCGGAACCAATGTACATGCCCATGACTAGAATCGAACCTGGGACCCTTCAGTCCGCAGACCTACGCTCTACCGCTGAGCCAAACCGGTTTTGGCTATTTTTGTTTGTTTCAATGATTTGATTTTTTTTATAATCTTGGAGAGTATGGGAAGTCTGAGGCAGTAACTCTTTGCCATCTCAGAAGTCTTTTTTCATTGGTTGTTTGTGTACTTTTGTGTGTGTGTGTGTGTGTGTGTGTGTGTGTGTGTGTGTGTGTGTTTTAATACTATAGCAGAGCATTTAGAATAGCAGGCCAAGAATCAAGAGAATTCTAATTCGGTCCCAGCTACTCTCCTAAATGCCTATGTAACTTTGGCTCCTGCCTTCATTTTTATGGGCTTTAATTTCCCCATCTACAAAGTGTGGAAAACAAACAAACCTGCCCTTACTTTTAGGAGTGTGTGTGTGTGTGTGTGTGTGTGTGAAGGTTTAGAAGAAAGCCAAGAAAATTCATGTCTTTTAGCAAAAACTGGGCTGAGGATAGGGAACTGAGAATGGGAAAGGAGGGGCAGAAAGCTGGAAACAAGTGAAGGGACTCTCTCATTCATGCTGCATTTATCGTGTGCCTCCATGGCAGGCCCTCTGCTAGGTATCTTCTATATAATAAAAGGGCAATATGCTAATTAAACCAGACGGCCGAACAATCTTCTGGATTTCCGGATGAAGCCGGGGCTACAAGGGCAGAGGTGACCGCTGGGGCTGCTGCTGTGGCCCTCGGAGCCCTTGCACGAATTTTGCATCAGGCCTCTGGCTTTATGTAAGCTGTTTCAGGCCATCGCACAGCTTTGAGAACTGGATTTACTTTTTTCCTATTTTGTGGTAAGGGAACCAACTCAGTGCTAATTCAAATAATCCTAGCTCTGTGCCTTCTTAAGTAAGGTCACTCAACTCAAAAGGGACCAAGTTAGGATCAGAACCTCAAATCTTTGATTAATAGGACATTTTCCTTTCCACTGTGCTCCATGGCAATGAAGGAGGAGCAGCAGAACTGTGGCACTGAACAGGACATGGGCTACAGATGTTGCTTTCCCTCCTTTTGTCCCTTTTCTTTACTTCCTGCCCTCCCTCCGTCCCTCCCTCTCTCCTTCCTTCCTTCCATAGGAAAATATAGTGACTAATTTAAATAATGTGTCCACCAATGAGCTTATCAGATCTTAACATTTGGCCATGTTTGCTTCAGATTTTCATTTTGAAAGAAACTAAACATTACCGTACATGTATGTCGAACCACTTTGTACCCTCTTGCTTTCTCCCCAGAGGTGCTCATTATATTAGTATATATCATTGCCATGCATGCCTTTATATGTTTCCTATATACAACATATGTGCTAGAGTTTTGCCTGTTTTTAAACTTTGTTTAAATGGTGTCACACTCTAAATAGCATTCTGCGAATTGCTTTTTTTCATTCAAGATTCTTTTTTATAGTTACTCGTGTAACTGTAGTACATTCATTTTAACAATCAAATATTTTTATTGACTGAATATACCTTAATTTACATTTATTTAGTTACCTATTGATGGCCATGTAGATTATTACCAAATTTCATGTTACCTTAATGCTGCAATGAATATTCTTGTATATTTCTCATTGTACATCAATGCGAGAGCTCTCCAGGAATACAGCTCTTGAGTTATATGTTGCATGCATCTTCAACTTTATTAGTTAATATTGCCAAATCACTCCCCAAAGTGGTTGTTCCAATTTACAATTCACCTTGTACTAGCAGTCTGTAAGTTTCTAGTTCTTCACATCCTCACCAATATTTGCTTCTGTAGACTTTAAAATTCCTTTTGTTCTGATGAATATGAATGAAATCTGTTGTAATTTGCATTTCTTTTATTAGTAGAGAAATTGAGTTTCTTGTTTATTTGTCACTTGAGCTTTTGGTTTTATGAATTGTTTTTTTCATATCTTTTGTCTATTTTTATTTCTATTTTTTATTTTCTTATTGTGTTATAGGGGTTCTTTATTCTAAATATTAACTCCTTGTCAGTTATATTTATTATAGTTATATTCTCCTATCCTATAGCTTGTTTTTCATTTTATTTAAGGTGTCTTATTTTATAGAAGTTTTAAGTTACAATACCATCAAAATAATTGGTCTTCCTTAAGGTTTAGGTCCAGTATCATAAAAAAATTCTCCAATATTTTTTTCTAAATATGTTAAAATTTTGCTTTTTGCATTTAGTTCTTTGATTGACCTGGATCTTTCTTTTATATATGAGGAGCACCAGCCTGTTCTGCACACCCCCTGTTTAAAATAAGGATCTATTATAAATTTTCAATTATGAATTATTAATCTTTCTAATATTTTTAACATTTTTAATATTCCTTTTTTGCTATAAAATTTATAAGCCACCTTGATCATATTTGTATGTATAATATCTGGCAGGCTTGATCATCTTGTCCTATTACCATGGTGCTCAATAGCATCTTTCTATTATAAGTTTGTGTGTTTTTACATCCCCATGATTTATTTTGTAACTGGAAATTTGTACCTTTTGATCCCCTTCCCCCATTTTTCCCACTCCTACCCCCCACCTCTGGAAACCACCTATGAGTCCTGCTATCTGGGAGAATAAGCCCCTCTTCCTCCTTTGACTTATTTATTATTATGATTATTCTTGGTCCCTCAATCTTCATGTGAAGTATAGTTTCTACAGAGCAAGTGTGTTGGGATTTGGTGTGGAATTTCATTGAATTTTTTGATTAATTGTGCCTAACTTTCTTTTTAACTTTTAATATTGAAGTTTCCTATTCATAAGAATACTGCATTTTTTATTTAATTAGTTTTATTTTAAGTCTTAAAAAAAGCTTTGGAATTTTCTCTGTAAAGATTTTTGAAGTTTTTTTAATGTAGATTTTTTTTTCATTGCTGATAATAGAAATAGTACAGTATTGCCTATTTCTTATGGGAAAAAAGCAGAAAAATTGAGAATGAGGACTCAAAGGGCTCTGAAATATAAGGGAGGAAAAATTTGTAAGAGCCGTCCAGTTACATATTGATTTTTATGAGGGCTTTTTATGAGGGATTTTTATGTGTCAACAGTAGCTAAATTGGAACTATGGTACATTCTCCATAATTTCCATCCCTGTGTGCTTCTTGGTTAGAATTGTCTACAGACATTTACATAAGTATTTTTAAAAATATCTTTATTAGTTTCAGAAAGGAAGGGGAAAGGAGACAGAGATAAAAACATCAATGATGAAAGAGAATCATCAATTGGCTGTATCCTGTACACCTAACACCGGGAACTGAGCCTGCAACCTGGGCCTATGCCCTGACCGGGAATTGAACCGTTACTTCCTGGTTCATAGGTTGACATTCAACCACTGAGCCACACCAGCTAGGTTACATAAGATTTTAAAGGTAAAAGTGAAGCAGTAGTCAATTTTGTGCTTTGAAGCTCAGTGTAGGCAGATGGCGCTCACATTTTCCAGTTATCTACTGGCTCATTTTGTTGGTTTGGAGCAGAAGGCATTTCCCACTGGATTTCCTCCTTCATCTTCTCCAAATCCTGAGCCAGGTGCACCTACCCTTCATAGTGAGCAGCACCAGCTATTCTGCACATTGCCTGCAGGGTTAGAATAGAATGAGTGATAGAGACACACAGTTCCAGTGTGTCCTCAAGAGGTTCACTTAGACCTTTGTCTCTCCTGCATCATATCTATCTTCCCTTTCTGACAGTTGGTCTTGCTGACTTCAGGCCTAGCACTACATGCAGAAGTAACAGACTTATATAGATGGCTTAAATAGCTCCCATGATTACAAAAGACCTAATCCCCATAATAAATCCTTAGTCTATATCACTCAGAGTGGTCTGCTTCCTTGATCTAATCCTAACTGATATAATTCCCATTTCCCTAACGGTCCCAGAGGGAACACCAAGAAAATAGAATAAAGAATATGATTAATTGCATGTGGCCTCAGCAGAAATGGGAGAGTATCTCAGAGAATTCAGGTAGGGGCTATATAGTTGTCTCAGTCAGATGCATAAAGGTTGATGCTGTGGAAACAATGGCTTGTGTCAATGGAAGGGAGTCTGAGATGAAGTTTCACAGAGCAGCACAGATCCACAATCAATGAGCAGGAAGCAAATTTGGGAATGCAAATTTTATTCAGTAAAATGCAGAGTTTATTCAGTAATTCTGTTTTTTATTGTTGGTGATTTATTTTAGAAGCCCCTTAGTATAATGCTTGGCACAGCCTGCTCTAGACATTTGTTACTTGACATTTGTTTGGGAAATGAATAAAAATTAGACTGTCTGTTCTGGAGAATATTGTGAGGCTCACCTTTGCTAAAATACCATTAATTAGACCAAACAGAAATATTATTGCCTTGTCTTTGAGAGAGAAAATGGATTTTTAAAGAGACAGTACAATATTGTCTATTTTTTATGGAAAAATATGGATTGGATGATAGAATCCCTGAACTCTAGAACAGGAAATAAGAGTAGGGTAGCCCTCTCATTTTCTAAATGAGTTTAAGGTTAGTTAATTGACTTGACAAGGTCAGGGCAAAGCTTGAGTCAGAATCATGTTCATAAGAATCTCAATCCATTCCTCTATTTTCACAATCTCTACCCTGAAGTACAGTTGGATGAATTTATTTATTGGTGATTGAAAAGTTAAACCCAGATACTGATCAGATAAATTTCAACTTGGAGAGAGATCTCTAAAGGATCTCTCTCCAGGCCTTACCTTATTCAATATTTTCTTCAACAAAGTAGATAAAGTTTTATGAGAATTATCTATGAAACTTTCAAATGATATAACTGGTAGCCTATACTGACCTAAAAAACTATACTGACCTAAAAAAAAAAAAGCTAGGATTCCAAATTTAATTAAGAGGCTATAATTTTAGGCTAAAACACAAAAATTTTGGGGAGCAATTGGAAAGTCCAGCATATACATTAAAATGTATAAGTATAGGATGAGGAAAACTTGGTTTGGTAGCAGTTCATGAAGAAAAGGCCTAGAAATTTATAAAAAACAACAACACTATATATATAAAAGCCCAGGGATTGGAACGGCCTAGAAATTTATAAAAAACAACAACACTATATATATAAAAGCCCAGGGATTGGAAAGTCAAGCCCAGGGAATGACTGGTGGCTATGATGTGTACTGTGGCAGCCAACCAGCCTGATTCAGGCCTCGATCGCCCCCGCCTCTTGGCCGGCCCAGTCCCCTATCAGCCCATAATACCCCGATTGGGGATGGGGCCGGCCGGCCAACCACATATGCCTTCCCCCCACCCTATTGGCCCAGCCCAATGGACTGCCATTGGGCAGCCAGCCAGATCCCCACCCATGTATGAATTTGTGCACCAGGCTTCTAATGTTTATATAGTCTTTAGAGGCAAGAAGATAGAAGAAGCAAGATGGGTGAGGACATAAATATGGGTACAATTTGAAGAATAGCCAGGAGACAAAGCTCTAAGCTGTGGAATCTAAATCTTTTCCTAGAAATCCAAAGAAGCCAATGCATAGCTTGAGAGTATCCCCACTAAACTTGCTTCCTTCCTGCTGTTCCACCTCAGCATATGCCTGTAGAGTTCTGCTCTCATGTGCGGAGTCTGCAGAGCACCTTTCCTCTCTGCTCACCTTAATTCTACCTCTTGTTAAAACCTAACTCCAGTCCCATCCATTTCTCAGCCCAGTTCCCCTGTGAACTTCTTTAGCATTTATTTAGCTCGAATCCTATATTATCTTTTAGTTTGTTACTTTTATTATTTTTTAATTAATTTCAGAGATAAAGGGAGAGGGAGAGAGATAGAAACTTCATTGATGAGAGATCAATCATTGATCAGCTGCCTCCTGCACGCCCCCTACTGGGGATCGAGCCTACAACCCAGGAATGTGCCCTTGACCAGAATCAAGCCTGGGATCCTTCAGTCCCCAGGCCAGCACTTTATCCACTGAGCCAAACTGGCTAGGGCTAGTTTGTTACTTTTATATAGTGATTACTAAATTGGTAATACTGGTAGCAACAGTGATAAAAAGCATTGGCACTATATAAGAATTAACTGAGAATAATAAACTGAGCTGAGGGACTCATTTCTAAGAGCATATAAATGTTAACTATAAAAGCTGAAGAATGAAGTCATTTGGAAAAAAAAAACCACACTATTCTGTTATTGCTTGGAAATTTGGCTTTAAAAAAAAAAAAACACATAAAATTATCTTAGAGCAAAAGGGGCAACATATAAAGAATCTGAGTCCCAGGGTACTAAACAACTTTGCCCAAGGTTACTAAATGTGAGTGAAATTTGATTCCCAGTGTACTGGGTCCTACACCATGTCTATCAGATACGGCTCTTTGGAGTTTAAGTTGTAAGAAACAGCCTAAGTCTGGCTGCCGTAGCTCCGTGATTGAGCATTCACCTACCAACCAGGAGGTCATGTTCGATTTCCCATCAGAGCACATGCCTGGGTTTCAGGCTCCATCCTCAGTAGGGGGCATGCAGGAGGTGGTCAATGATTCTCTCTCATTATTAATGCTTCTATCCCTCTCTCCCTCTCTCTGAAATCAATCCTATATAATAAAGAGGAAATATGCAAATTGACCATCCCTCCAACACACAAGATGCCCATGTTGTCAAAGATGGCTGCCCCCATGTGGATATAAAATGGTACCGCAGCCGAGACCAGTTTGGTTCAATGGATAGAGTGTTGGCTTGGGACTAAAGGGTCCCGGGTTCGATTCCGGTCAAGGGCATGTACCTTGGTTGCGGGCATATCTCCAGTAGAGGGTGTGCAAGAGGCAGCTGATCGATGACTCTCTCTCATCGATGTTTCTAACTCTCTATCCCTCTCTCCCTTCCTCTCTGTACAAAATCAATAAAATATATTTTAAAAAAAAGATGGCTACCACAAGATGGCTGGTAAGGGAGGGCAGTTGGGGGTGATCAGGCCTGCAGAGGAAGGTAGTTGGGGGTGACAGGCCTTCAGGGGAGTATAGTTAGGGGAACCCAGGCCTGCAGGGGAGGGCATTTTGGGGGGGACCAGGCCTATAGGGGATGGCAATTAGGGATGACTGGGCCAGCAGAGGAAGGCAGTTGGGGGCAATGAGGCCTATAGGGGAAGACAGTTGGGGGAAACCCAGGCTTGCAGAGGAGGGCAGTTTGGGGGGGGAACAGACCTGTATGGGAGGGTAGTTGGGGGCAACAAGGCCTGCAGGGGAGGGCACTTGGGTAGACCAGGCCTGTAGGGGAGGGCAGTTAGGGGGAATCAGGCAGGCAGGGGAGCAATTAGGGGTCGATCAGGCTGTCAGGGGAGTGGTTAGGGGGTGATCAGGCTGTCAGGCAGGCAGGCAAGTGGTTGGGAGCCAGCAGTCCTGGATTATAAGAGGGGTCCCAGTTTGGAGAGGGTGCAGGCTGGGCTGAGGGACACATGCCCTCCCGTGTATGAATTTCGTGCACCGAGCCTCTAGTAAAAACATATTTTAAAAATAACAACAACAAAAAAGAAACAACTTAAACAACTCTGGCTGACTTAAACAGGAATGGAATATTATTTCCTCAGCACATCTACTTAATATCTAGTCACCAAGTGCTCATTATGTGCCAGGCACTCTTCCAGGCCCTGGGGATAAACAGAAAACACAGTCCCGCTCTCATTGTAGCAGTGAGGACAGGCAAGAACAAATGCATAAATATATTATGTTTCAGGTGCTAAAGAAGAAAAACAAAGAGGAATAATTCAGCTGTTAGAGAAGAAAAATAAAGAAGGAATCTGGAAGAGGAGAGGATGCTATTTTATTATACTTTATTTTATTTATTATTATTTTAATCCTCACCCGAGGATATTTTTCCATTGATTTTTAGAGAGAGTGGAAGAGAGAAACACATTGATGGATAGCCTCCTGCATGAGCCCAGACCCAGGGCCCAGGCTAGGGAGGAGCCTGCAGCTGAAGTATATGTCCTTGATCAAAATCGAACCCAGGACCTTTCAGTCCACAGGCTGATGCTCTATCCAGAGCCATACCAGCTAGGACAAGAAATGCTTTTTTATTTTTTTATTTTTTATATATTTTATTGATTTTTTTTTTTAACAGAGAGGAAGGGAGGGGGGATAGCTAGAACCACTGATGAGAGAGAAACATCAATCAGCTGCCTCCTGCACACCCCCCACTGGGGATGTGCCCACAACCAAGGTACATGCCCTTGACCGGAATTGGACCTGGGACCATTCAGTCCACAGACCGATGCTCTATCCACTGAGCCAAGCCAGCTAGGGCGAGGATGTTTTTTAGATGAGATAGTTGAGGAAGCCCATCTGCTAAAGTAACATTAAGTGGAGATGTAACTGGAGTGAGGAAACGGGTCACGTGGGGACCTTGTGGAAGAGCATTCGGGGCAGAGGGAACAGCAGGCTAAACGCCAGCCACAGGAGTGTGCGCCCGTTTCGGAGAAGAATAATGAGACGTTGTGGCCGGGCAGAGTAGCAAGTGAGGAAGCGATAGGAGACAAGATTAGCAAGACAGAGAGCAGGGCCAATCACAGAGACCCGAGAGGAAGTTTGCATTTTATTCTGAGTAAGTTGAGAAGCCGTAGGATGGCTCTGAGCAGAGGAGTGACAGGATCCTGACTTAGGATTTTACAGGATCGCTGTGTGGCGACAGGGCTGTGTGGGAACACAGCTGAAAGCCAGGAGACGGCTAAGGGGCTGTTGCAGCAATCCAGTGAGGGACAGTGGCAGCTGGGCCAGGAGGGCCAAGGAGGGCTGGGCACATCAGAGTTTCCTGAGGGACTGGGGTAGCCTTACAGAGAAGACAATGATTAGCCAAGAGTTTGGGCCTAGGCAACCAAGAGCAGCAGTTGGACAGGCCGCTGATTTCCTGGAGGCTCGAGCTCTGAAAATGGGCATACATGAAGAGGAGGGAGGAAGTGTGACCGCCGATAAAAATCTCACCACAGAGCCAATCTGATGAAGCCTCGCCTCCTGCCAGCACTGGACACACATCCCACTCTGGGTGGGAAACTGGATACTGCTGCCGGAATGAATTCTGTTTTCCTGCTTCTGTCTCCGCGGAGATTTCCTGAGTCAGAATCCCAGGTGGGCAAGTCCCGCGGGCCGTGCTCCGCTCACACACTTCTGCTCTGGCGGCCACAGGCGCTGGGAGCATGTGGTCCTTTCACGTCTATGGCTGGACCTGGCTCTTTACTAGAGTTAGGATGGTTAGGAATTATATATATATTTTTGAGAGGGAGAAAGAGATGAAACATAAATGATGAGAGTAAATCATTGATTGGCTGCCTCTTGCTTGCCCCCTACTGGGGAGCAAGCCCGCAACCTGGCATGTGCCCTTGACTGGAATCAAACCCGGAATCCTTCAGTCGTCAGGCCAAAGCTCTATTCACTGAGCCAAATCGGCTGGGGCAGAATGGTTAGGGACTATATATATATAATTGATTTTCCACAGAGAGGATGGGAGAGGGATAGAGAGTTAGAAACATCGACGAGAGAGAAACATCGACCAGCTGCCTCCTGCACACCCCCTACCGAGGATGTGCCCACAACCAAGGTACACACCCTTGACCGGAATTGAACCTGGGACCTTTCAGTCCACAGGCCAAAGCTCTATCCACTGAGCCAAAGCGGCTGGGGCAGAATGGTTAGGGATTCTTCAGCTACAGGAAGGAGGTTCAGAGGGTGGGCAGCCATGAAAACAAGGCTGTCCACCACATTCTGCCAGAGCAGCCACTGGAAATGTATTCGCCAGCTCAGGCAGGAAGCTTCTGGAACCACTTAAGAACTAGGTGTTTTAAAGGATCTTTGAAGACCAATTTGAGAGAATTTCCTCACCGTGAGCACTTCAAACTCTCCGACAGGAAGACGAACGGTTGCATTATCACTCGGCGGCCGAGTATCAGTAACAGACTTCCTCTCCCTTTGCCGCTTCTCTCCCCACAGCCCTGGGGCTGGGATCCGTACAGGAGGGAGGCCCAGGCCCAGGCCCTGTCTGTGTGTTACTTGTCCTGCTTAATCATCGTAGCGTCAGGGGAAACCGAGGCCTCACAGCTCTCCAGTAGCGTCAGGGGAAACCGAGGCCTCACAGCTCTCCAGTCAAGGTTGCGGGCACATCCCCAAGGTTGTGGGGAGTATGCAGGAGGCAGCTGATTGATGTTTCTAGCTCTTTCTCCCTCTCCCTTCCTCTCTGAAAAAAAAAAATCAATAAAATATATTTTTAAAAAAGTTCCTGACTTGCTGTAAGAACCTTCAAGGATCCCTACAGGATTTCCCAGGAATTGGTGAAGGCCTGGGAAAGCAGTGTGAAACACGCTGGGTAATGCAGAGAACTCCAGGCCGGGCATCGTAGGCCCTGAACTCTGCGGGCCTCTGGGTGTGACTGCCTCTGTGAGCGGCCATGCCCGGGAGCCTTCGCTTCCTCTCCTGGGAAATGGAAAGTGTCGCCATCTCATGCGGTATCGTAAGAGAATCCATGTGTAACCCAGCTGAGCCGTAGTGTCCTAGGAAGTTAGACTAACCTCTCACAAGCACACGGGGACCAAACATTTCAAACCCAGAGCACTCAGGGCCTGGTCTGCATCGCCTGGGAAGTTCCTGCCGTCCTGGAAGATACGGATGCTACAGTAGCCCGGATGAAAGACCAAGCTCACAGCCCTCCCTGTCCCCTCACTGTAAACACATTCTCCGATCAACAAGTGAATCTAAAAACCAAGGGAATTAAAAAACCTGATGAACAATATTAACTGGTGAGTACCGTATAATAGAATCAGAGGTATGGAAGGGGAGTGGACTGACGATTCTCGGGGAAAAGGGGAGTGGGGGGTGTGGGAAGAGACTGAGCATAAACTGTGCACCTGTGGATGAGGACAACGGGGGGGTGGGGAAAGGGCAGGGGGAGGGGAACCTGGTGGAGGGGAGCAATGGAGGGGGGAAAAATGAGGAACATTTGTAATAATCTAAACAAAGATTTATTTTTTAAAAAAATTAAAAATTAAAAAAAAATTAAAAATTAAAAATAAATAAAAATAAACAAACAAACACATCCTCGGAGCTCTGGCGTGCTTTCCTGACTGGATGTGTTAGGTTGTGGACTGATCTCCAAAGGTGAGCGTTAACATGTGCATCCCACTGCTGTGGGGAGGGCCTCCCGGCTCCCTGGCTTGCTCTTCCTGCAGCTTGCTAGCCCAGGTGCTGTTTTCCATTCTCCACCATTTGGTCTCCTCCTCAGAGACTTTGCCCCGCAGCCCTGGGAGAAAGCCAATTGGCTAGGAAATTCCCACTTCCTACCAGCGGTTCGGTGGCTTGTGATTGAGTTCCCCAGGGAGGCAGTCCTGGGGGGCGGGAAAGAGGGGTGGGGAGCTGCCTTTGTTTGGGATGCATGAGTTTATAGCTCACAAGTTGCTCTGTGTTCTTCCAACGTGGGTTGGAAAGGGACATCTCCCCAAACTTCCACAGCTCTTTCCGCCTTTGGAAGATAATCTCCTAGGTCTGGTCACAACCAGAGGATGGAACTAACAGGGCACTTGAGCCCTATTGGCAGAATTGGGGCAAAGTAAGAGATAACGGCAGACGGGCTTTAAGCATTGTCTGTTTGTTATGAGGAAAGCAGGAGAGGAGGAGAGTATGCTAGGCGTGGATGGGGCAGTGGATACGGTTGTAGGGTGCAGTGTCTGTATTTCGGCATTAAATGGGAAACATGTAAATTAAAATATGTAACGAATATAAATATATGCGAAATGGCTTCTCTTCTATGAATCATTTGTTTGGAACCCTTGTAGTTCTGAGCATATGAAGTAGGAAAAAGAGATGAAGGCAGTTATTGTGACTTATTGCACTTAAAAAAATCATAACCAGCCCCGGCCCAGAGCATCAGCCCTCGGACTGAAGGGTTCAGGTTTGATTCTGATCAAGGACACACACCTTGGTTGCAGGCTCGACTCCAGCTCTGTGCAGGAGGCAACCAATTGATGTGTCTCTCTCACATCGATGTTTCTCTCTGTGTGTCTCTCCCCCTCCTTTCCACTTCTCTAAAAATCAATGGAAAATATCCTTAGGTGAGGATTAACAAAAAAACAAACAACAACAACAAAAAACATACCAGCTCTGGCTGGTTGCTCAATGGTTAGAGCTTCCGGCCTAGGACCAAAAGGTCTTGGGTTCAATTCCCAGCCAAGGGCATGTATCTCTGTTGCAGGTTAAAAAAAAATAAAAAAAAAAAATATATATATATATATATATATATATATATATATATATATATATATTGATTTTATACAGAGTAGAAGGGAGAGAGATAGCCAGAAACATCGATGAGAGAGAAACATCGATCAGCTGCTTCCTGCACACCACCCACTGGGGATGTGCCTGCAACCAAGGTACATGCCCTTGACTGGAATCAAACCTGGGACCCTTCAGTCCGCAGGCCGACACTCTACCACTGAGCCAAACCGGTTTTGGCTGTTGCAGGTTTTCTAGCTCTGGTGGGAGTATGTCAGGGGAGCAACCAATGGGTGTGTCTCTCTCACACAGATGTTTCTCTCTCTCTTGCTCCCCTCCCTCCCTCACTCCCTCCCTCCCACTCTCTCTGGAAACCAATGGAAAAATATACTTGGGTGAGGGTTTAAAACAACAACCAAAACACCCAGAAAACCTTGTAGAAGGGAATGGGTATCTTTCTGTCCCTACACTTCCTGGTAATTCACGGCATCCCCTCTGCTTCCTTACATACAGGATGGGACTTTGCTAGAGGGGCGTCTGCGACTGTGAGTGTTTTTCATTAGGCCCCTGTTTTCCCGTCTATGTAATGTGTTTCTTATTGGGGGGGGAAATGTGTTGCTAGAGCCGGCCCGTGTTGTACTTGGAGGTAGGTGTGCTTAGGAAGGACCAGCCTGCAATCACCGGGAACCCAAACCAAAACAACAGTGCAGTAAGAGTAAGATGTTTTCATGAAAAATGAGTAGATTTTTAAAAATGTATTTTATTGACTTTTTACAGAGAGGAAGGGAGAGGGACAGAGAACTAGAAACATCAGTGAGAAAGAATCATCGACCAGCTGCCTCCTGCACACCCGCTACTGGGGATGTGCCTGCAACCCAGGTACATGACCTTGACTGGAATCGAACCTGGGACGCTCTATCCACTGAGCCAAACCGGTTTCGGCATGAGTAGATTTTTGAGTTCACAGCGAAGGGAAATGACAAAAAACGTTGCGAGTCCAGTGTGCAAGGGAACTGTTCCGCTAGGAGGTGCCCTAAAGAGAGGGAATGACGGGGTTTATCGGAATAAAAGTACTTCACACGCTCAGCTGTAGCTCGTTGGGGAAGGGATCCTTCTGATGGGGAGAAGTCACGGGCTTTAGGGCCCTGGCAGGGTGAGTGAAGACAGTTAATTAAACAGTTTTCATCTGCTGGCAAATCACAGCCGCACCGGATTTGAAGGAACTAGTGGGCTTGCAAGATGCTAACTCTCCGGAGGTGGCTGCTGCAGCGTGCACCTTACCTGGGGCCAGGCCCCTTTGAAGGTTAATTGTCACATTGCCAATCTGCAGCTGAGAGACCCTTGCAGATCTGGGAAGCAAGATAGCATCGAGGCTGGTTTCTGCGGGCAGTGAGCCGCCGGCAGGCAGCAGGAGAGGAAGACGGAGGGGCTGCAGGAAGTACGGCTGCCCGAGCAGGTGGGTGTTTATGCCCCTACCCCCATCAGAAACATCCTATTTGTACAGAGCAGGGAGCACAACATGGACACCAGTTACTTAAGCTCAAACCAGGCTATAGCTAAAAGCAGGACGTGAATTATCCTGCACCGAGGCATTACACAAGGTGGGCACCCCCTAACCTTTGCCGTTAGGAGGGAAAAATCCTTGGGCTCTGAGCCAGTCTGGAACTGAGAGAAACTTCTGGACATTCCTCATTGATGTGAATGCCTTCCTACTCCTTTGAACAATTTATTTTATTTATGAATCCTATGTAACAACAATAATAAAAAATTATTAACCAAATGCCAGCAATATGCACACCATTACGCAAGGCTTTATAGGGGATGCCAAGAAGACGATTAGATCTGTACTTTTACAAATCTTTCTATTTTTCAAAGTGCTTTCAGATCCTTGCAAGATTGTGTTTTTATAACCCGAGTTAACCCTTCCCACGAAGCTTCCTCCCGCTAACTTCACCTTGTTAAGTTTAGTCCAGTTTTTGAAGTTGCATGCATTTGTACTTGTCCCTCTATCTTTGATATGTGTTTACATGTGCACATCTTATATTAGACTGTTTCTTAGAGTCACCTTGCACTAAAAGTTTCTTAAGGTATGGCTGGTGTTGCTCAGTGGTGGAGTGTCCACCTGAGGACCAGGAGATCACAGTTCAATTCCCCACCAGGGCACATGCCCAGGTTGTGGGCTCGATCCCCAGTAGAAGGCATGCAAGAGGCAGCCGATCAATGATTCTCTCTCCTCATTGATGTTTCTATCTCTCCCACCCTCTCCCTCTCTGAAATCAATATATATATATTGATTTTATAAAATCAATATATATATCATATATTTAAGTTTTTTGACGACTAAAACTGTTTCATCCAATAAATAGATTGAGAGCCACTGTAGATACAGAAGTTTAAAAAAAATTTATTCACTTTTAAAAATTACATATAGTAAAATTCACTCTTTGTGTATGAACAGTTCTATAGGTTTTGACAAATGTATACAAGTATGTATGTAAACACCACCACAATCATGATACAGAACAGTTTCACACCTCCCCCTATTCTTTCACACTGCCCTTTTGTATTCAATCTCTCCAATGGCCTAGCCTACTGGCGAGAGCCACATGCGGCTCTTTGGCCCTTGAGTTTTCAGCAAAGGCCAGCTTAGGAGTACCCTAATTAAGTTAATAACAATGTACCTACCTATATAGTTGAAGTTTAAAAAATTTAGCTCTAAAAGAAATTTCAGTCATTGTACTGTTGATATTTCAATCTGTTGACTAATGAGTTTGCCGACCACTGGCCTACCCCCAGGCAACTGCTCATTTGTCTTCGGTCCCTATAATTTTGTTTCCTCAAGAATGTCATATAAGTGGAATCATACATGTGAAGCCTTTTGCGTGTGACTTCTCTGACTTAACAAAACGCATTTGAGATTCAGCCATGTCAGTGCATGTTCTTTGTATTGCTGAGTAGTGTTCCATCACATGATACACCATAGTTTGTGTAACCTTTCGCCGGCTGAAGGACATTTGGGCTGTTTCCAGTGTTTGTGTGATTATGAGTAAAGCTACTAGAAATATTTATGTACATGTTTTTGTGGGAACAAAATTTTCATTTTTTAAAAACAGATATGGAGGAGTGGGATTGCTGGATCATATGGTAACTATGTGTAACTGTAAAAGAAACTGTCTGAGAACCTAAAACTGCTTCTAAAACAGTCTTTAATAAGGGGGAGGAGGGGGAAGTGTTTTCCAAACAGACTGTTCAGTCCGCATTCCCAGCAGCGTGGTGTGAGCTCCCGTTGCTGGGTGCTTTGAGAGCACCTGGTGATGTCAGAGTTTTGATTCTTAGACATTCTAACAGGTGTGCAGTCGTTTTTCACTGTGGTCTGAATTTGCTCCTAATAACTAATGACATCGATCATCTTTTCTTGTGTTTATTTGCCATTTGTATATCTTCTCTGGTGAAGTGCATCTTCAAATCTTCTTCCCATTTACTTTTTTTTAAAAATATTTTTATTGATTTCAGAGAGAGAAATGGAAAAGAAGAGAGAGATAGAAAGATAATAAGAGAGAATCATTGATTCACTACCTCTTACAAGCCCTCTACTGGGGTTTGAGCCCAAAACCTGGGCATGTGCCCTGACTGGGAATCGAACCCCAACCTACTGGTTCATGAGTTAACCATTGAGCCACCCCAGCCAAGCTGCCCATTTTCTTTTCTTTTCTTTTCTTTCTTTCTTTCTTTTTTCTTTTCTTTCTTTCTTTCTTTCTTTCTTTTTTTTTTTTTTTACAGGGAGGAAGGGAGAGAGATAGGGATAGAAACCAATGAGAGACTCATTGATTGGCTGCCTCCTGCACACCTCCCACCGGGAATGTGCCCTCAACCAAGGCACATGCCCTTGACAATAATCGAACCCAGGACCCTTTAACCCACAGGCTGATGCTCTATCCACTGAGCCAAACCAGCTTCAGCCCCATTTTCTTAATTGGCTTGTTTTATTATTGAGTTTAGGGAGTTGTTTTTTTTTTGTTTTTTTTTTCATTGCTAAAATTGTTCTTTATTTGTTGTTTTCAAGCAAATAAACAGAAGCTATTCTAGTTCTGAAGTTCTCACAGTACTGACTCTTCAAACATATACTTGTCTTTTATTTTATTTTATTTTTTTATTATTTTTTTAAATTTTATTTATTTATTTTTTTATTTTTTTATTATTTTTTAAATCAATCTTTATTGTTCATATTATTACAAAGGTTCCTCATTTCTTCCCCCCTCCACCAGGTTCCCACCCCACCCTCTGCCCCCTCCCCATCCCCCATTGTCCTCATCCATAGGTGCAGTTTATGTTCAGTCTCTTCTTCCCTCAATTTCCCCAATAGTAAATCCCTTTTCAGATAGTAAATCAGTTACTTAGCATTTTCTCATATCAATAATACCTCCACATGCCCAATGATACACTTCACACAAAAGACATTTCCCAATAGGTCCACTAGCCTCATCCAGGCCCCACCCAAGGAACTCACAGATCAACACCCCAGTCCTAAACTAACTCAACACATCCAGATCTAAGCCTTCATCACTTGATTCAGCAGACCCTCAAGTTCCCGCGAAAGTTTCCAGCCATGTCTGAGAAGCAGCCGTGGGGCAGGGGCAGGCAAGGAGCGAGCTGTTCCGGGCCTGGCTGCTCAGGGCCTGGCCTCTGTTGCTCTGGTTCATTCCACAACCAGCTGCTCCGGGTCTGGTCACTGCCGCTCCCGACCTAGTTGCTCTGGACTTGGCTGCTGCTGCTCCGGGCCTGGCCGCTCCCAGCCTGGCAGCCGCTGCTCCGGGCCTGGCCGCACCCGACCCGCCTGCTCCCCCGGGCCTGGCTAGGGAGTTGTTTATATACTATGAATATAAGTCCTTTATCAGACGTGTGTGGTTTTGTTTTGTTTTGTTTTTAATATATTTTATTGATTTTTTACAGAGAGAGGGATAGAGAGTTAGAAACATCAATGAGAGAGAATCATCGATCAGCTGCCTCTTGCACACCCCCCACTGGCGATATGCCCGCAGCCAAGGTACATGCCCTTGACCGGAATTGAACCTGGGACCTTTCAGTCCACAGACCAACACTCTATCCACTGAGCCAAACCGGTTTCAGCAATGTGTGTGGTTTTTAGACAAACTGGCTTAAATGATACATTGGCTCATATAATTAATTGTAAGATCCAAAGGTATAGTGTGAAAGCTTCAGGACTGGTGGAATTGTTCTCTCTGCCTTCCATGTCTCCACTCTGCATCTCACTGCACTAACTTCATTTGGGCATAGCTTTTCTCACGATGACCGAATTGCTGCAGTAATTTGAGGTCTCATATCCCGAAATCCAATTGTCCAGAAAGAGGGAGAGCTGGCTTCCAGTAGACCTAAAGAATGAGACTCTTTCCAAAACTGGCTTGACTCAGTGAATAGAGCATCGGCCTGTAGACTGAAGGGTCCCGGGTTCGATTCCATCAGGGGCATGTACTTTGGTTGCGGGCACATCTCCAGTGGGGGGGATGCAGGACGCAGCTGATCGAAGTTTTTGTCTCATTGATGACATTTATGTTTCTAACTCTCATCTCTCTCCCTTCCTCTCTGTAGAAAAAAAAATTAAAATAAGAAATAAAAAGAATGAGATTCTTCCATCCCATATCCTTTTACAACAACCCCTGAAACCTACCCAGCACCACATTGGTCTGAAGTGGGTGAGATGCCAACTGCAGAGCATCCTCCATGGCCAGAGGAATGCCCTCAGCTGCCAGGGGTAAGCCATGAGGAGGGGCCCTGTGAGGATGAGGGTTGGGATGCCCTATTTCTCAGAGCTGGGTCTGGTACGCACAGAAGACCCAGGGAAGGCAGAGGAGTCCGTAGGTGCAGGGACCTCCATAGTTGTCCATAGTAAGTGCTTTTCCTGGGGGAGAGGGCTTTGCATAGGAAAGTTCTATGCAAAAGAGGTTTGAAAGAGGAACACTGGAAGAAATGGAAATGTTACCTCATTCATGTCAGATAAGCCCCTGTGGCTGAAAGGTAGAGAATGTAGGCAGGAGCAGCACGCAGTTCAGCTAGAGGGGTGGGCAGGGGCCAGGACACGTTAGGTTTTATAAATCATGGGCCTGATCCAGTATGTGGCTTGAGCATCTGCATGTGAGTAGTTATGCTGTTTGCTGCGGCAAGGAGCCCTGGAGGCAGAGGTTTGAGGGGAAAGATGACGGTGAGCTTGAGGTACATTAGTAATACCCTGTCCGTCAGACTGTCGGGTCTATGGGTCTAGATCAGGAGATAGAGTCATAGGCAAATGGTTACGGGGAAAGGCACAGGGTGGGAGCTTCCTGGGCCCTTTGCCTGGCTTGCTTCTTATCTGCCTTAATAGAGTGCATGATGAGTTAATCAGTAGGCTTCTTGGTTGTAAAAGACAGAAATCCTATTTAATTAGCTTAAGGAAAACTGGAAATTTATTGGAATAATATTTGTATAATTCTCTGGTCAAGGGAGAATTGATGAACCAAACTATAAGAAGGACAGAAATTCATCTGAGCTCAAGGAACAATTGAATTACAGAGGTTCTGTAGCTCTTAGCCTGTCTTCTCTTTCCCTCATGTTCTCTTAACACTTCCTGGCTTCTCTCTATGGAAGTAATGCGACACAACTGTAAAGAGATAACACGTGTAGGAGGTCCAGTACTATACAGCTTAAGGTGCAGGTAACCAGAGTCCGACTCTTCACAGTCCCAGTTTGAAAATTCTGGGCAAGAAATTATCCGTCTGGCCTGACCTCCCCTCCCATGACCAATCCACTCGACTCTAAGGTGGTAGGAAAGTGGTGCTCATGTATGAAGATGGCAGAATAAAAATGGAATGTTCGGTATCAAGATATTGGTCTGGCTATTATGATAGGGCCAGAATAATAAGTAAGATAGGAATTAATTTTTCTTGGGTAAAGTCTTAGATATAAATACAGTATTGCAACTATAACAAGACTGCTATGGGCTAAGCCAAGGGTCAGGGCAGATTTTGTGGAGCTGAGCGCTATTTTTGGAGCCCTCTTTAAGGAAAGTAGCACCAAGTTTGCGGTACGAAAGTATGTGTTAATGATGAGAAATAAATCACAAAAATGACTGGAGCTTTGGAGGTTCAGGCCCCTTTCTTCTGAGATTTCTTTAGTCAATTTCCCAAACATCGTCCTAATTGCAATCTGTTGCCCATCCATCTGGAACACTCCACAACTCCCAGCCCCTCCAGGGCTCAGGCAGGTGAAGCCCCAAGCTACAGCTTCTTGAACTTCACGGTACATCTGCCTCCGTGCTGAGGGAGAAATTCTATTCCCACGTAAGAAGGAAAGAGAGCCAAAACCGGTTTGGCTCAGTGGATAGAGCATCAGCCTGAGGACTGAAGGATCCCAGGTTTGATTCCGGTCAAGAGCACGTACCTTGGTTGCGGGCACATCCCCAGTTGGGGATGTGCAGCAGGCAGCTGATTGATGTTTCTCTCTCATCGATGTTTCTAGCTCTCTCTCCCTCTCCCTTCCTCTCTGTAAAAACTCAATAAAATATTAAGAAAAAGGAGAAGAAGAAGAAGAAGAAGAAGAAGAAGAAGAAGAAGAAGAAGAAGAAGAAGAAGAAGAAGAAGAAGAAGAAGGCAAGAGAGTAGGTACCCACTCATAGTCTCTTCCTCAGTGATAGTCTCTCCTCCAGCTCACTGTGCTCCAGGATTTAAGGGTGTTAGGATTATGGGTAAGGTTTCAGAAGAGCTGGATTATGGGTAAGGGTTTCCGAAGGACTATGTCAGCTTCATATTGAGAGAAACGTTTTAATGCAGCCAATAGAGAGATGGGCTGCAATAAAATGTGTGGATTTCTTTGTCCCTGGACAGGGTCTGGCTGATAAACTTTATGGTGGTGTCTTAATGAGGATTTGAACACCAGACTGGGCAGGGTTTATTTAGATTAGGTAAACTTTAAGGCAGTATAGTAAAATGCAAAGGACATAGATTTCCACTGAAAAAGATCTGGGTTTGCGTCTCCACTCTACCTCTAGCTTGTAAGATGACAATGGGTAAGTTGTTTAGCCTCTCTGAACTTCAATTTCCTTGTCTATGAAATGGGGATAACAAACCAATTCTTCTGGTTTTATGTAAGGATTAAACGTGAATGAATTTCAAATACCCAAACAGGAACATAATAATAAATCTCAATATAAATTATTTCCCTCTCTCCTGCTCCTTTCCAGTACTGAGAGTCTATGATTCTATGTGGAATCTGAGCTTTATCTTGAAATACAAGTAGGATTTAGATGAGCACATTCTAAACAGAGGGACCTGACAAGATAATGTGTTGATTTCTAGTTTTTGTCTGTCCAACATCCTTTCCCTTTTTGAGGAACTGCTTCTTATATAGTAGAAGTAATTTGGTGACAATTTATAAATCACAAAACAATCCTATAATCAGCCAATTTCGCATCTTGTAGTCATTGTCAACCTAAAAATGAAAGGCCAAAGTGAGAGATCCAAATAACTTTAAGGAACATAGCACAAACTTTGTGCTACTTTATTAAAGCTTATACCAATAGTTATTCTTTGAGATCCAAAAGAATAACTATTTGGGAAGCACTGATCCAGGCAGAAATCCAAATAGTTTTCCAGTCAGGAGGTAAGTGAAGAGGTATAGCCCGATATGCCACAGCAAGGTTGTGGGTTTACTCCCCTGTCAGGGCACAGGCAGGAATCAACCAGTAAATGGCATAAATACGTGGAACAAAAGCCTCACCAATGTGGCTTAGTGGTTCAGCATTGACCTGTGAACCAGGAGGTCAGTTTGATTCCTATTCAGGGCACATGCCCAGTAGCGGGCATGCAGGAGGCAGCTGATCAGTGATTCTCTCTCATTAATTGATGTTTCTATCTCTCTCTCCTTCCTTCCTCTCTGAAATCAATGAAAAAAATTTTTTTATATATAAAAAAAAGCTTATACCAAGGACAATAAAGAGGAAGAATAGTGGCTTAGGTGATACTCAATAGAAGAGAGTGGCACATTCATGAGAAATAGGACTGATTCAGAGGACGGGTCACTGGGACTTCCAGGAGGAGAGATGGCAAAAGTTTCTACTGTATTTGATCCATGCAGAACAGCAGAGGGTCCAGGTTACGGCACCAGAAACTGTCAACGAAAATCAACCATAATCCTGGGAAGCATACGTCTCATTCAGAATGCTGGAGCGTGGGAACCTTCCCAAAGGGGTGTCTGCCTGGAGGAAGAGCGGTGGAGATGTTATAGAGATTTAACCTAAGTCCCTAGTTGGTAAAAGGAAGTATTGTTTTTGCAGTTTTGCAGCCATTGATTGGGCCACGGGCCAAAAGATACTACCATTTACAGGTAGCAGGCTTCCGAGTATGCTGGTATGGTCTGAAGGGAATGGGGCAAGGGGACAGAATTTTTGGCAATTGAATTCTTTGACCAGGAAACGTATATCCCATCTCTGATCAAGGAAACAAATGCTTGGCCTAAAACCATGAAAACCTGTAGGTGTCTGTTACTTCCGTATCCCTGTCCAGAAGGATCTGGCGTGCGCGTGACTGGTTATCAAAGTGCAGCTGTCCTGGCAGTTTGTCCTCCTTTTCCAAGTAGAAATCTTTGTTGAAACTGAGCTGCTTGCCTCCATTATTGGAAAGTTAGGAGGACTACTGCAAGGGGTTCACTTGACCATTTGGAGTCAAGTTGCTAGAGTTGGAATCCTGGCTCTCCCACACTTAGGCTGCGTGGCTCACTTCATGGTTATGCTTGGCCCATTGGTTTGAATTTCAGAATTGAAGCTCTAAGCTTTTCTTTTGGTGTGTCTGTATTTTTCATGTCAGGGAGGCCTTTGCTTCCCATTGTGTAAATGTGTAATATTTTCCCACCTCTATAAAATCTGTTAAGCCCAGCCGGTATAGCTTAGTGGTTGAATATTGGTCTATGAACCTGTAGGTCATGGTTCAATTTTCAGTTAGGGCACATGCCCAGGTTGTGGGCTCAAATCCCAGCAGGAAGTTTACACAAAGCAGCCAATGCTTCTCTTTCTCTCTCTTCCTCTCTGAAATCAATAAAAATATATTTTATTTTATTTAAATATATTTTACTGATATTTTACAGAGAGGAAGAGAGAGAGTTAGAAACATCCATGAGAGAGAATCATCGACCAGCTGCCTCTTGCACACCCCCCACTGGGGATGCGCCGGCAACCAAGGCACATGCCCTTGACCGGAATCGAACCTTTCAGTCCGCAGGCCAATGCTCTATCCACTGAGCCAAACTGGTTTCGGCAAAAATATATTTTAAAAAGTAAAATATGTTAGAATTCTATTTTGATTGGTTCAGAGATAATAAGCACTTAAATAAATTAAATAGTCCTAAAATTCTAAGAGATTAAGAAAATTGAACATCTAATACTTTTAATGAGAAAAAAAGAGGCATTTTTGTAGAAACTAACTCTGAAACATTTTTTTTTTAAACTCAAGATAATTTAGATAAATCTCTGGCAAACAAAACTAGGTTAGTAATTTTGATTTAATAAAAATACATATGTTTTCTCTGAGATGTATGTGTCAGAGAGGGGGAAATTCCCCTCCTCACCCCCCTTGAGTCCTTATGGCTGGACTAATAATGAAGTTGACATAACACCAGATTAAAGGAGAAAAGCCGATTTAATATCTGCACACAGGTGATCACATATGATGCTCAGAGAGGGAGGGAGGGGAAGAAACAGAGAGAAACATCAATAGGAAAAAGACACACTGATTCGTTGCCTCCTGCACCATCTCAACCAGGGTGGGGTGGAGAGATCATGCCTGCAACCAAGATACGTGCTCTTGCCTGGAATTGAACCTGGGACTCTTCAGTCCTATGCTCTATCCACTGAGCCAAATTGGTGAGGGCTCTATTTAAAATCTTAATTACATCTGCAAAGTCCCTTTTGCCATGTAATGTAACATATTCACAGGTTCCCGGGATTAGGTCAAGAGAGTCATTCTACCCAACAAAACACACACACACACACACACACACACACACACACACACACACAAAGGAAAATGTCATTAATATTTTTTATATTTCTCATGTTGAAATTATAATATTTTGGACATTTTAGGTTAAATAAAATACACTATTAAATTTAATTTCACCCGTTTACTTTTACTTTTTGAGGAACTATAATATTTTTTAAATTGCATATGTGGTTACATTTGTACCTTATATTACACTTCTATTGGCCAGTACTGATCTAGACCCAGAAAGAAGTTAAATCCTCTTTACCATGCTCATAGCCTGTGGCATCTGATCCGTGGGCACCTCCTCTATAAGAAATGCTTCCCTTATAGTTGATATGGCCTTATACTTTTAAGCCTCTTTCCTACAAGTGATCCTTAAGTACAGTTATGGAGCTTGGAGAGGTGGGCGCCTGAGCTCATTCCCATATAAGGGAAGGACAATCAATCAATCTCAGAGAAATGGTCTCTATTAATACTTTTAGACAAACAATAAATTTGTAAAAAATTGACAGGATGAATAAATTTAGGTTCGGTTGCTCAATAGTGAGAAATCTAAATAAACTTTACATGTGGGTAGTAAAGTAGTAAAGGAGTAATAAGGTTTGTGTACACAGATTTTGAGCCTTGGATTCCTTAACTCTTTTTTTTTTTTAATATATTTTTATTGATTTTTTTTACAGAGAGAAAGGGAGAGAGATACAAAGTAGAGAGTTAGAAACATCAATGAGAGAGTCATCAATCAGCTGCCTCTTGCTCGCCCCCTACTGGAGATGTGCCCGCAACCAAGTTACATGCCCTTGATCAGAATCGAACATGGGACCTTTCAGTCTGCAGACCGACGCTCTATCCACTGAGCCAAGCCGGTCTCGGCAGGATTCCTTAACTACTGCCTCATGACCATGTAGCCATCATAGTATAGCTCAGTGCATTACTCATGTGTTTGTGATGATACTGGTGTAAACATGCCTACTGTGTTGCAAGACATATAATGTATAGCACACACAGCTTGGCCACAGTGGCTCAGTGGTTGAGTGTGGACCTGTGAACCAAATCATGGTTTGATTCCCAGTTGGTGCACATGCCCAGGTTGCAGGCTGATCCCTAGTGGAAAGCATGCAAGAGATAGCCGATCAATGATTCTCTCTCATTATTGATGTTTCTATCTCTCTCTTTCCCTTCCTCTCTGAAATCAATAAAAATATATTTTAAAAAATGAAAGTAGCCAAAGCCGGTTTGGCTCAGTGGTAGAGTGTCGGTCTGTGGACTGAAGGGTCCCAGGTTCGATTCCGGTCAAGGGCATGTACCTGGGTTGCAGGCACATCCCCAGTAGGGGGTGTGCAAGAGGCAGCTGGTCGATGTTTCTCTCTCATTGACGTTTCCAGCTCTCTATCTCTCTCTCTTCCTCTCTGTAAAAAATCAATAAAATGTATTTTTTTTTAAAATGAAAGTAATGTTTCAGGCTTGATCCTCAGTGTGGGGCATGCAGGAGGCAGCTGATCAATGATTCTCTCTCATCATTGGTGTTTCTATCTCTCTCTTTCCCTTCCTCTCTGAAATCAATAAAAATATATTTTTAAAAATGAAAGTATAGCACATACAATTACATCCAGTATATAATACTTGATAATGTTAATAAACAACTAAATTATTGGTTTACCACTTACTATAATATACTTCCTATGGTTATTTTAGAATGTACTTTTTATACTTATAAAAAAAAATGTTTGCTGTAAAACAGTTATGTCAGGAGCAGCCTTATACTTGTGTTTACCAGATTTCTTGATTGCATCATTTTCGGTTGTGCTTGATTTAATCTCATGTTGTTTTTTATACAGTGACATGCTGTGCAGGCTTGTAGCCTCGGAGCAATAGGCTATGCCACATAGACTACCCTGTTTCCCCGAAAATAAGACAGTGTCTTATATTAATTTTTGCTCCCAAAGATGCGCTAGGTCTTATTTTCAGGGATGTCTTATTTTTCCATGAAGAAGAATAGGTACACATTTATTGTTAAATGAACATTAGGTTAATCAGAGAGGGCTGATTTGCTCCTGGGTCCTTTTCATCATTTAGGTCTTGAGGACAAAAAAGGGCCATCTGCTGACCTGACTAACTCAGGGAAGGCCTGCATGGTAGCCTTACAAACTCAGAAATCTAAAGTAACCACAAGGATGGCCTGAAATGAAACCTTTTTAAATTAAAAAACAGTCTATGGAGGGTAGTCATGTGCTAGACCCATATCTTCCCTGACAAAGATCAACTGTGAGATTAACTGAGCCTATTGTCTTTTTGCCTTTATGATAGCATAACTTTGGAATGTCAGGGTAATTTATAACTTTTTCTGGACCCTTCAGGGCACAGGCAACATATAGGTGTGCGTGGGCGGAGACCACAAATTCCCTCATTGCTCTTATTATCATGTTAATTGTTTTTTTTTTTTTTTTTTTACTGAGAACACCAAGAGTTTACTTTTATTTATTTATTTTTTAAATCAATCTTTATTGTTCATATTATTACAAAGGTTCCTCATTTCTTCCCCCCTCCACCAGGTTCCCACCCCACCCTCTGCCCCCTCCCCATCCCCCATTGTCCTCATCCATAGGTGCAGTTTATGTTCAGTCTCTTCTTCCCTCAATTTCCCCAATAGTAAATCCCTTTTCAAATAGTAAATCAGTTACTTAGCATTTTCTCATATCAATAATACCTCCACATGACCAATGATACACTTCACACAAAAGACATTTCCCAATAGGTCAACCAGCCTCATCCAGGCCCCACCCAAGGCACTCACAGATCAACACCCCAGTCCTAAACTAACTCAACACATCCATATCTAAGCCTTCATCACTTGATTCAGCAGATCCTCAAGTTCCCACGAAAGTTTCCAGCCATGTCTGAGAAGCAGCCTTGGGGCAGGGGCAGGCAAGGAGCGAGCTGTTCTGGGCCTGGCTGCTCAGGGCCTGGCCTCTGTTGCTCTGGTTCATTCCACAACCAGCTGCTCCGGGTCTGGTCACTGCCGCTCCCGACCTAGTTGCTCTGGACTTGGCTGCTGCTGCTCCGGGCCTGGCCGCTCTCAGCCTGGCAGCCGCTGCTCCGGGCCTGGCCGCACCCGACCCGCCTGCTCCCCCGGGCCTGGCCGCTCCCAGCCTGGCAGCCGCTGCTCCGGGCCTGGCCGCACCCGACCCGCCTGCTCCCCCGGGCCTGGCCGCTCCCAGCCTGGCAGCCGCTGCTCCGGGCCTGGCCGCACCAGCCCCGCCTGCTCCCCCGGGCCTGGCCGCTCCCAGCCTGGCAGCCGCTGCTCCGGGCCTGGCCGCACCAGCCCCGCCTGCTCCCCCGGGCCTGGCCGCTCCCAGCCTGGCAGCCGCTGCTCCGGGCCTGGCCGCACCTGACCCGGCTGCTCTGGGCCCGGCTGCCCCGGGCCCGGCCGCTCCGAGCCTGGCCACTCCCGACCTGGATGCTCTGGGCTTGGCTACTGCTGTTCTGGGTCTGGCTGCTCCCACCCCGGCTGCTCTGGGCCCGGCTTCTCCAGGCCCGGCCACTCCGGGTCTGGGTGTTCCTGGACTGGCCACCCTGGGCTTGGCCGCCTCCGCCTCATGCCTGGCTGCCACTGCCCCAGGTCTGGCTACTCCAGTGCTGGCTGTTGATGCTCTGGTTCTGGCTGCTGTTGTTCTGGGGCCTGGCCGTTGCTGCTCCGGGTCTGGCTGCCACTGCCTTGTGCCTGGCCACTCTAGGCCTGGCCGCCGCTGTTCCAACATTCTGTCCTTTTTTTTTTTCTTTTTTCTTTTTAAAACGCATTTATGTTGCAATGTTGGCTGGTGAGTTGAGTTCTGACTTAGTCTTTGATTTTTCAAGATCTTCTTTGTATTCTTTCTTAAGTAATTTTACTATTTTTTGCTCTCACTTGATTTCTTCACATTGAGAACTTCTTTGGTTTCTTCCTCCTTGTCCTGGGAGCTCAGCAGGTTGGCCTGTGGCACCCCTTTGTTCTCCGCGGGCTCCTGCGCTGCTTCAGCCTGTTGCCGGGGACGGCGCCGCCCAGGAAGCAGCCCCTGGCCTTGGCTCCATTGCCCGAGCTCAGTGGTCAAAGGCTCAGGGGCACCCACGCCCCCAGGGGCCCCGTGGCCCGCCTCCTTGCTGGTGCCCGGTTGGCTGGAGTCCGGCAGGGGCTTCCGCTCCCCTCTGCGTTCCCCCAGCCTAGAGCTTTTTTTTTCTCCTTCCCACTATAGAAGTCCAGCATCAGAGTCAACAGAATGTCCTCTGCGCGCAGTTTGGGCGAGTCCCACAGACTGTCCTCTGCGCGCAGTTTGCGCGAGTCCCAGGGGCCCGGCCTTTCGCCGCTCTCCCCAGACTCCACCTCACAGCCCCGTCTCCCTCTGCCTGAGCCTGGGTCCCCAGAGATTAGCCCAGAACTGGGGTTCGGAGCAGTCCGGACTGAGGCCCAGCGCCGCCGGAGGCCTTGTTTCTTCCGGCTAGGGTAACCCAGCATCAGAGTCAACATTCAGTCCTCTGCGCGCATTGCGCGCGACTCCCGGGGCCCTGCTTTTCGCCGTTTTTCCACCTCATGGCCCCGTCTCCTCCCATCGGAGCCTGGATCCCCAGGGTCTGGCCCATAACTGGGGCTCAGCGCTGCCGGTTCAGGGGGCTCAGCGCTGCCGGTTCGGGGGCGCTCAGCGCTGCCGGTTCGGGGCTTCAGCCCAGGCTGGGGGTTTTATTTCCTTCCTGCTAGGGAAGGAAAGGCAGCACCCCGCCCTCTCCTCCTCTCTGGCTGCGACCTCTCCGCGCGCGTGCGGGCAGGCGCGCAGCATGTCTCCGTACCTTAGGCTTTTTTTCAGCTCCTCTGATTTTCTTTCTGGTTTTCTCTTTCCTTCTTGTTGTAGAAATTTCAGTCAGTCGACTACCTGTAGCTCTGGGCAATGTCCACTCTACATTTTAGTTGTATTCCATTGAAATTGTTGTGTGCTGCCGCAGCTAGATGTCTACCCGAGCAGCCATCTTGGATCCTCCTCCTCATGTTAATTGTTGACTATTAACTATCCTGTACCTGCCTATGTGAAAGAAGCATGTGCTTCTCACTTTACTTTTTTTTTTTTTAAATATATTTTATTGATTTTGTACAGAGAGGAAGGGAGAGAGATAGTTAGAAACATTGATGAGAGAGAGTCATCGATCAGTTGCCTCTTGCACCCCCCTACTGGGGATATGCCCGCAACCAACGTACATGACCGAAATCGAACCTGGGACCCTTCCGTCCCCAAGCCGACGCTCTATCCATTGAGCCAAACCGGTTTCGGCTTCTCACTTTACTTTTTACCCAACCCCAGAGTTTTCCCCCTTTGCTTTTTCCCACCTCCTTAATCTATCATGAATGGATTTCACTTATGTGTATCCTCCTTTGATGGTAATTTATAAAAATAGGTGAAAAACCAGAGGATTAATTCAATATGTTAAGATTCTGCTTCCCAACAACTGCTGACAGTTTGGCTCAAATAAACTCACAAACATTCTTTACAGATTTGAATGTTTCTCACGTTTAACAGTCTCAAACGAAAAGTTGTCTTCTCAGAGAGGTCTTCCCTGACCACCACATTATATATCTAAAGCAGCCTGTCCCCATCACACTGTCACCTTCATCTTCTCCTCAGTGCCTACCAAGTTCCAGGACCTGAAATTACCTTAGTCATATTTCTCTTGTTTATTTTCTGTCTCCTCAACCAGAGCATCAGCCCCACAAAAACAGGGACTTACATTAATTGCCATTATTTCCTCAAGGTCAAGCATGTCTGACACATAATAGGAACTCAAACAAAACAAAATAAAACAAAAGGAACTCAATAAATGAAAGAATGTTAGTAACAGTGCAGGGCCTTACCATTGTACCCCAATCCCTACTGAGCTGAAATATCAGGCCTTGGACAGGATGGCTGGTGGGTCATTCATTTCTTAGCATCACCAATTGTTTTCTGCTTAATGGCCTTAGCCTCCAGGCACAGGCCCGGAACAAAGAGGTAGAAAGGAACCTATCCTCTCTAATCTCCCCAGGAATGTTGCCCTTGCCCACTAACTGCATTCCATTTCGAGCATTGGAATGGGAGGCCTCTTTCAGGGGTGGCAACCGTGCAAAGACGCTGTGTGTGTCCCCCCCCCCCCCCCCCCCCCCCCCCCCCCGTCAGGATTCCAGCAATCCTTGGTGCTTTTCCCATATTCCAGGGAGATTTTCAGGATCCCACATTTTCTAACTCAAGTGTATGAACCAATCTTAAACAAGAAAGAAGCAAATCAGCCCTCTCTGATTAGCCTAATGTTCATTCAACAGATACGTATGTATTGAGTGTCTACTATGTATCGGACACTAGTGTGAGCACTTGAATATATCAAGAAACAAGACACACAAGTTCCTTGCCCCAGAAGAGCTTCCACTCTAGTGGTATGGACAGGGGGTGGGATAATAATAAGCATAATAAATAAGTAAATTGTATAGGATATTGAAAGGTGATAAGTAAGTACTTGTGAGGAAAAAATCTAGATGGGAGTAAAGAGATTGGGAGAAAGGAGGTAGATTGCAATCTTAAAGAGGAACCTCCTTTAGAATGTGACAGCCGAACAAAAACTTGAAGGATAGGGCAAGGGAAACTAAAGAGAAAATAAGCAAATGGCACTACATCAAAATAAAAAGCTTTTGCACAGCAAAAGAAACCATCAACATAAAAAGCATTTTCACAGCAAAAGAAACTATCAATAAAACAAGAAAGCCCACTGTATGGGAGGACATATTTGCAAATGTTATCACTGATAAAGGTTTAATCTCCAACATCTACAGACAGCTTATACAACTAAATAAAAGGAAGATAAATGATCCAATAAAAGAAATGGGCAACGGACCTAAATAAAATATTTTCAAAAAAAGACAGAAGGAAGGCCAAGAGACCTATGAAAACATGCTCAAAGTCACTAATTATCTGAGAGATGCAAATCAAAACAACAATGTGGTACCATCTCACACCGGACAGAATGTCTATCATCAACAAATCAACAAACGACAAGTGTTGGCGAGGTTGCGGAGAAAAAGGAACCTTTGTGCACTGCTGGTGGGAATGCTGACTGGTGCAGCCACTGTGGAGAACAGTATGGAGTTTCCTCAAAACACTGAAAATGGAACTCCCATTTGACCCAGTAATCCCACTTCTAGGAATATATCCCAAGAAACTAGAAACACCAATCAGAAAGGATATATGCACCCCTATGTTCACAGCGGCACAATTTATAATAGCTAAGATTTTGGAAACGGGGGGGGGGGGGGGGGGGGGGGGGGAGGAAGGGGGGAAGGCTTTAGGCTTGAGCAGGGGCCAAGCCTGGGATCAGAGGGAAGGGGATAAAATCAATGGAAATATATCCTTAGGTGAGGATAAAAATAAAAATAAAGAAAGAAATGTCATATCCTATGAAAGACACATCTTGAAAATGCTTAAAAAAAAAAAAGATTTTGGAAACAGCCTAAGTGCCCGTGAGCAGATGACTGGATCAGAAAACTGTGGTACATCTACTCAATGGAATACTATGCTGCGGGAAAAAAGAAGGAGTTCTGTTTGCAGCAGCATAGATGGACCTGGAGAGCATTATGCTAAATGAAATAAGCCCATCAGAGAAAGATAAATATCACATGATCTCACTCATTAATGGAATATAATGACAACATAAACTGATGAACAAAAACAGATCCAGAGACAGAGAAGTATTCATCGGACTGTCAAACCTCAAAGGGAAGGTAGGGGAGGGTGGAGGTAAGAGGGAGAGATCAACCAAAGGACTTGTATGCATGCATATAAGCCTAACCAATGGACACAGATATCAGGGGGGTGAGGGCATGAGTGGGAGGATGGGGGGAGTAATGGACACATATGTAACACCTTAATCAATAAAGAAATTTAAAAAAATAACTTGAGGAAGGTGAATTAGATATTCATCCATGTGACTGAGATTTCCAGCTATGTGAATATCAAAGATTTTCAACCATGTAAATCTCTAGGAGCAGAGCATTTCAGGCAGAGGGAGAGACTAATGCCAAGACCTTAAGGCAGAAGCATGCCTGGCATCTAAGGAATGGCTGTGTGGCTAGAACAGGGGGAACAGTGATGAGGTCAGAGAAGTGATGGGGGTCAGATCCTGTAGGCCTTTAGCCAGTATAAATGAAACCAAAAAGGGATGAAGCGCCGAAACCAGTTTGGTTCAATGGATAGAGCGTCGGCTTGGGGATTGAAAGGTCCCGGGTTTGATTCTGGTCAAGGATGTTCCTTGGTTGCGGGCATATCCCCAGTAGGGGTTGTGCAAGAGGCAGCTGATCGATGACTCTCTCTCATCGATATTTCTAACTCTATCTCTCTCCCTTCCTTTCTGTACAAAATCAATAAAATATATTTTTTTTTAAAAAAGAAAGAAAGAAAGAAAGAAAGAAAGAAAGAAAGAAAGAAAGAAAGAAAGAAAGAAAGAAAGAAAGAAAGAAAGAAAGAAAAGGGATGAAGGGAAGGCCAGATATTATAGACTTGTTTCCTATAAAACTTTGGGGGAATGGGACTGGACAAAGGGAAGATAGATGCATCCCCAATAAAGTTGGGGGTGACATAGGGAAGGTGCTTGCTATCAATCACACCTGGGAACAGAGATGATTGGCCAGGATGAGCGTGGCCACTGCAAGGGCATGAAGATTTGGGTACTTAACCCCCAAACAAAGGCGTTCGCCCTCTTGTATTCTTGGCTCTCAGGACTCGTGTGACTCTGGCTGTGTGGGGCTCTTTGGCTCTGCATCCCCTGCATTCACTACAAGGCCCACGGCTGTGTGGACCCCATACACAATGGACTCCTGGGCTGTAACTAGCCTAATGCTCTCCTGGGCCCAGCTGCAATGTGGAAAGGAAACTCCAGACACTGGCTTTGCTTCTCGCTTTATTATTATTATTTTTTTAAAATATATTTTATTGATTTTTTACAGAGAGGAAGAGAGAGGGATAGAGAGTTAGAAAGAGAGAGAATCATCGATCAGCTGTCTCTTACACCCCCCCCCTCTGGGGATGTGCCTGTAACCAAGGTACATGCCCTTGACCGGAATCGAACCCAGGACTTTTCAGTCCACAGGCTGACGCTCTATCCACTGAACCACACCGGTTCAGACATATAAACCCATGAAAATAAAGCTTTCCACCATATCTCATTCTCTCATGGGGGCTTCTGGAAATGCTTATTCCAGCAGTACCTCAAGAACCCCACTTCCGCCGATAACAGGGGGACCTTGGTTTTTTCTCTGGGTGACACGGGGAACAGCAGCAGGATTTTAAACAGAGTGATAGCATAGAAGGGGGAGACCTGTTCCGGTCACAGTAAGCCAGGCACGAAATGATGGTCCTAGCAGGGAAAGTGGTTGTAGGAGAGGAAAATGCGTCTTTGACTCTCTTAGGGTCCCCTGGTTGGGTCTGAAAATCAAACTGATAAAATTAATAGGAGGAGAGCACTCATAAGGAAATGAAGATTTGAAAATATGAAGATCAGAAAGTCATGGAAAGATATGAAAGAGCAAAGAGTATGAGCTAAGTGTGGAAAGTGGAGAAAACTGAGCAAGGCCTGTTCCTTGAGATCCTTCTCCATGTCCGTGTCTCTCCTCTGTTAAGGATGTTCCTTTCCTCAGGAGGGATCCTCTAACATGAAAATTTTAGCACCTGCTTCTGAGGAAAAGAGGGTAGGGGAGAGTCAGAGTGGCCTTCCTACTTCTGCTGTTTCTCAAACTCCTTCAGTTTAAAATATTCCATATGCCAATGTGTCATATTTTCAGATAGTGTATCCTGAACCCAGTCAGAGTGAAAATTGATTAGATTCTGGATATAGCTTGAATATAAGCCACCAGAAGAAATGAATGTGGTATCTGAGAGAAAGAAAAGAGTCAAAGATGATTCCAGCTTTCTCTTGAAACACTGGACAGAGTTGTCATCTATGGGATAGAGAAGGCCAAGAGAGAGCCAGAGTGAGATGCATATGACTTCCAAGTGGAGAAGTTGAGCAAGCCATTGGATACCTGTGTCAGAAGTGCAAGAGAGGGATCTGGGATATATGTTAACACATAGAAAGTATTTAAAGTCATAAAACTGAATGAGAGCATAAGAGTAGAGAAAGAATAGACAGTGAAGTCTGAGCCCAGGACACAACAACGTTTGGAGCAGTGCTGGCAATAGAAATACAGTGTGCGCCATGTTATGTTTAGGTTATCTACTAGCCACATTAAAAAAAAAGAAACAGCCGAAACCGGTTTGGCTCAGTGGATAGAGCGTCAACCTGTGGACCGAAAGATCCCAGGTTCTATTCCAGTCAAGGGCATGTACCTTGGTTGTGGGTACATCCTCAGTAGAGGGTGTGCAAGAGGCAACTGATCGATGTTTCTTTCTCGTTGATGTATCTAACTCTCTATCCCTCTCTCTTCTTCTCTGTAAAAGAATCAATAAAATATATTTTAAAAAAAAGAAAGAAAGAAAGAAACAGGTCAAACTAATTTATTTATTTATTTATTTATTTATTTATTTATTTATTTATTTTAAATATATTTTATTGATTTTTTCAGAGAGGAGGAGAGAGGGATAGAGAGCTAGAAACATCGATCAGCTGCCTCCTGCACACCTCCCACCGGGGATGTGCCCGCAACCAAGGTACATGCCCTTGACCGGAATCGAACCTGGGACCCTTCAGTCTGCAGACCAATGATCTACCACTGAGCCAAACTGGTTTCGGCAGGTCAAACTAATTTAAATTATATATTATTTAACCTGAGATATCCAAAATGTTATTTCAACATATGATTACTATAAAAATTATTAAAATATATTTTTATTGATTTTCGAGAGGAAGGAAGAGGGAGAGAGAGAGATAGAAAAATCAGTGATGAGAGAGAATCATTGGTTAGCTGCCTCCTGCATGCCACATGCTGGAGATCGAGCCTGGGCCTAGGTCCTGACCAGGAATCAAACCGTGACCTCCTGGTTCATAGGTCAAGGCTCAACCATTGAGTCATGCCAGCTGAGCTATAAAAATTAGTGATGAAATGTTGTATATTTCTTTTTCCTAGTGAGTCTTTGAAGTTTTGCATGTGTTGAATACTTACAGCAGCCTCATTCAGGCTAGCCCATTTCTAATGCTTTATAGCCACGCGAGACAAGCAGCTACCATGTTGGACAGCACAGAGTTAGAGTTTTAGGAGAAGAGAGTAAGTAGCAAAGGAGATTTAGAAGGAGCAATCTGAGGTAAAAAGGAAACCAAGACATCATTACATCTTGGGAGCTGTGTGAGGGAGGGTGGTGATAATCTGTAAAAGTCATAATAGTTTCCATTTTCTCAGTGTAGTAAGCCAGGCTTATAGCCCAGAGTGCTGATGTGGAGGAGGGATTGGGAGTCAGGAGAGAGGAGACAGTGGGAGAGAGAATGGGCTAGGGAAGGAAAAGGTGGTCCTGGACATCATGAAAATTCACTGAGACTGATAATCATGAATTTGAAGTGAGAACAAGTTAGTGAGGTTAGGAGTTTTTCTTCAGCCATAAGGATCCAGGCAGGACAGACAGAGACTTAGAGTGAACCAGGGTGATGGTATGATGCCCTTTCTGGATGCCACTTGGTTTTGATTAAAGTTTTATTCTGATTGCAAATAAGAGAAATCAGCTCACATGAATAATTCAGAATAATGTGAAGCCACAACCAGCATGGCTAGGGTTCAGGATCTAGAGAGGGGCCGTGCACAAATGAGCACTGGACAAGAAATATGAATTTAGAAGGCACGGGGGCCAGGCGGAAAACCCTTCTTTGGTGGAAAGGCTTCACTGGGGCTCAGGCCCTGTTAGCTTTTATTCAATTTTAGAATACACATCTTGCCCTTAGTCAAGCAGGCAGTTCTGGTAGCAGTCAGACTATCTTAAAGGTCAGTAAATATTAGTAAAGATTTACTTTGAGACTATTAGGTCAGGAAATTGCTTAAGCCACCATTGTCTCCACAGAACAATCATTGCACAGCTTTTAGCCCTTGCTAAAGCTCAAGGTCCATCAGCCTTCCAAGTTCCCTGTTCCCACTTTCATGATTGTGTAGACAATGGATAGCTTCCAGCAGAATAATGTTCAGAAACCAAAGGCCACCAGGAGAGTCCAGATGCAGGCAGGGTCTGGAACAGAGTTGAGGGCCCCTCTCCTCCTCCAGCCGGGCTCACCTCCCTGGCTTCCCACCCACAGTCCCACTGAAGATGGTGGCCCCAACACTGCCAAGTCATCAATTCACCCCCTAGCTTGAGAACTTACAGTTGACTTTGAATTTATGTTACTCAGAGGAATAACCTGATGGAACAAGCTTGGGACAAATGGTGTGCGAGTCAAGGAAAAACTCATGGGGAAAGGCAACAGCTAATAATTCAAAATATTGTCTCATAACATTCTAGATGCCCAGTGCACAAATCCATACACGGGTGGGGTCCAGCCCGCCTTGCCAGCCCACCCTGATGCGGACTGATTGGGGGCCAGGCTGGGTGAGGAGAAGGAGATGTGGGAGGTTGGTCAGCTGGCCCTGCCCCCTCTTGAACTCCTAGTCAAACTGCCAGTCCAGGGAGCAATTTGCATATCAAGCTTTTATTATATAGGATGTTTGCAAAATATATGAACCAGGCATTTACATTTTGATTCCTGGTCAGGGCACATGCCCATGTTGGGGTCTCAATCCCAGTTGGGGGAGTACAAGAGGCAGTCAATCAATGATTCTGTCTCCTCATTGATGTTTCTATCTCTCTCTCCCTCTCCCTTCCTCTCTGAAATCAATAAAAATGTATTTAAAAAAAAAAAAAACCACTAAAAAAATTAAACATACACCCTTATAAATATGAAAAGAACAAGTTGACAATTTTATTTAACTCATTACTTAATGAGGGAATAATTAAGATGTTTCAAGCAGTTTAAAGAAGAATTCAAAGGCCAGACATACTAGTACATGTAGATCATAAAATGAATCTACAAATAGATGCAAAACTAGCTTTAGGAGGGCAGGAAGAGAAAGTAATGGTCCCTCCACTGGACAATTTCGCATGTGTATAAAACAGGATTATTTGCACTGCTCTGCTATGTACAATTTGCAATGTTGTAAAAACAGTTCAAAGACAATGAAAGATGCAAACCCCAGGGAATCAGATTACCTAGAAGGGTATGAAACGCATTGAAGATACCTGGATCCAGTTCTTGGATCCAGTTCAAAGTCTTTCACAATTTTTCTTGATAACTGAAAATTCCTGAGTTGTTGGTAAGCGTATTTGTTCATGAGCCTCTCACTGTCCCATGTTTTTATGTGCTCAGTATTATTTGGTGCACTTTCATTTTGGAAAAAGTGAGTCCTGCCATAACTTTCCTCTCCAGAGAAGAGTTATGGCCATGAAGGCAGCCCTGGAAAGAGTTTGCATAGGGTGGATCCTTTTAAAGGAAAAAACCTTTATCTTCCATTAGTTTCTCCTTATACTTACCTTACCACAGTTTGCCACCCCTAAAACCTGAACTCATTTCTTTCATCTGTCACTCTCCATAAATGCATCGCTCTTTATTAAGAGTCCTAACCGCCCCTGTAAGTCACATTACTGAGTTTCCCCAGTGTGTATGCACTCTGCACATGTTCATGAACTGCTTTTCTATTGTTTATCTTTTTTTAATCGTTATTATTGAAAGTGTTACAGTGGGTCCTCCTTTTCCCCCCATTAACCTCTTCCAACCTGCTCGCCCCACACCGCCACCCATGCCCTCACCACCCCATTGTCTGTGTCCAGGTTATATGTATATGTATAACCTGGCAGTTCTTATATTTAGTTAAATGGAACATCTCTCAATTTTTTAAAATTAATATAAGTGTTTTGATTTTCACAGTAATCGGCTCCTTTCCAAGACCAAATCAATAGCATACAAGTTTATTGGTGATCTCTTCCCACCCACCTTCCCTGCCTTCCCTCTGAGGCTCAACAGCCTGTTCATGCTTCTATGTCTCTGGGTCTGTTTTTGTTCATCAGTTTATTTTGTTCATTACATTCCACATATAAGTGAGATCAGATGATATTTGTCTTTCTCTGAATGGCTTATCTCACTTAGCATATTAATCTCATGTTGTTGCAAAGGGTAAGAGTTCCTTTTTTTTTTTTTTTTTTTTTTTAAGCCGTATAGTATTCTATTGTGTAAATGTACCACAACTTTTTTTTAAGACTTTTTAAAAATATATATTTTATTGATTTTTTTACAGAGAGGAAGAGAGAAGGATAAGGAGTTAGAAACATGGACGAGAGAGAATCATCGATCAGCTGCCTCTTGCAGACCCCCTACTGGGGATGTGCCCGCAACCAAGGTACGTGCCCTTGACCGGAATCGAACCCGGGACCTCTCAGTCCACGGGTCGACACTCTATCCACTGAGTCAAACCAGTTAGGGGTCTCCTCTTCTTCCAGGCTACCAGCTGCCTCTTCTTTCTCATGCCCCTGTACCCACACTGAGCAATCTGCTTGTTCCCTGGCCTCTCACTGCTCCAGTCACCTCAAGCGGTGCAGATCAGCGGTGCTCTCTCCAGCCCCTTCCTCCAAACTCAACCCAAGGCTTCGCTTTGAAAACCCCCAGGATTTCATGTGCTCTGGTACACAATGGGATCTCTCTTCTGACTCCTGCACTTTTTCTACCAGTTCAGCACGCAGAAATAGTATAAAAATTTATTTCCTCCTCATATAAATCATGCTACCGCAAGAGAGATTTGTGTTAATAAAGAGCCAAATAAAAGGGTATAATCTAAAAAAAAAAAAAAAAGCTTTTATTTTTATTCCATATAAATAAACTTCATAGGTAGGCAGTTTGAAGCTAGTATTGTGGCTCCTCCATCATTAGGGACCCAAGCACTTTCTGTTTTTCTATTTGGCTTTCCTTAAAGTTTCCAAGCTCAATGTCCCTTCATGGTCACAAGGTAGCTGCTAGATCTCCAGTCATTGCAACCGCATTCCAGCAGGACAAAGAGGAAGGTGAAAATGGCAAAAAGGTATGCTTCCCACAGAGCCAACCCCCTTTAGAAGTTCTGACACACCTCACTTCTTCCACCTATATTTTATTAGCCATCCCAACATTCAAGGGAAGTATTTTGTTGTTTCAAATAAATTGAATATAGTGTCTTACTACCACTGCTTTTGGTTGTTCCACATTGTACATTAGCCTACTATATATATTATTGATTTTCCACAGAGAGGAAAGGAGAGGGATAGAGAGCTAGAAACATCAATGAGAGAGAAACATTGACCAGCTGCCTCCTTCACAACCCCTACCAGGGATGTGCCCGCAACCAATGTACATGCCCTTGACCGGAATCGAACCTGGGACCCTTCAGTTCGCAGACCGACGCTCTATCCACTGAGCCACACCAGTTTCGTCCATTAGCTTACTTTCTAAATCTCAGTTATATTTAGTTAAATGGGACATGTCTCAATCTTTAAAATTAATATAAGTGTTTTGATTTTTCACAGTGTTTGGCTCCTTTCCCAGATCAAATCAATAGCTATAAAAATGGATAAGACATTTCAGTGGCAAAATCAGTGACTATACCAGACTCGCAGTACCATCCAGGGAGCACGGGAGAATTGGCAAAATTAACTTGCTCGATTGCCAGTTGATTCCGTTCCAGGTTTACTAGTACCGATGGCTCCAGGGCTGGCAAGGTGCCAGTTACCTGTGGTGGGTACAGGGAACAATCAAGATGATTCTGTCCTTAAGGAGTTCCAATTTCAAAGACTCACATGTGCCTGGAGGCAGGGGGAAGCCACCAAAGAGTTTACACGGAGGAGAAATGCGATCACACCTGTATCTCTGAGAGATAGCTCAGGTAGTTGAGTGAACTGGGAAAGAGGCTTGAGATAGGGGATTTCATTCTGAAGGCAGACTATTTTCTGCACTGCTGTCCAAATCACATTCAGTTCCCATTCTGTATCGTGTGCCTGCCCTGCCCTCATCTCCTCATTATCCTCACCTGTAGGTTTTCTCACCTCAAACTTTCAGTTCCTACCTACCCTCCTAGGAATCTTGGAATAGTCAAAGGGACTTTCTGGGGTCAAGAGTCTGTGCTGCCAAAACTGGTTTGGCTCAGTGCATGGAGCATCCGCCTGCAGCCTGAAGGGTCCCAGATTCGATTCCGGTCAAGGGCATGTGCGTTGGTTGCGGGCACATTCCCAGTGGGGGGTGTGCAGGAGGCGGCTGATCGATATTTATCTCTCATTGATGTTTCTTGAAAGATGAAACAGAGTGGGGGCCAGAGACCAGGATGTCAGGACACAGGCTTTATTGAAGAGAAGAGAACCACTGCTGGCTGCTTCCAGAGAGAGCGAGCGGAAGAGAGCGAGGGTCGGAATCAATGCCCTTTTTAAGGGAAAGATAGAGGACGGGGCTTAGGACACTCAGCACATGCTGATTGGTGGTTTCACATAAGGCCTATGATTAGGGACCTAGGGACTTAGGAATTGGGGGCTTAGGGTATTTGGCAGGTGCTGATTGATGGTTCAGTGCTCGGGAATGCAGGAGGAGTTTACGTCTGTCCATCAATTGGAGGAAGGAAGATCTATCATTTCTAACCTCTGTTCCTCTCTGTAAAAAAATCAATAAAATATATATATATATTTTTTTAAAGAGTCTATGTTGTCTTCATTTATTCATTTTTCACACATTCCCTGAGCTTGTACTATGCTCTGGGCTCTAGGTTCTGTGCTATGGGCTAGAGTTGCAGGTGGATCAGACTCAGTTCTTGCCCTCCAGGCATGGACAAATTGTTTTTGCTTCTCTATCTACTCAAGTACTAAGAATCGAGAGCTAATTTTGGCTAGAGAAGGGGGCTAGGCAGAAGGGCAGAGCAAGAATCAGAACAAAATCGAGCAGTCTTGGTCCTAGCGAGTTTGGCTCAGGGGTTAGAGCGTAAGACACGAGGACTGAAGAGTTTGGGGTATAAGTTCTGGTCAAGGCCAAGTATTCGGTTGGTTGAAGGCTGCATCCAGCTATGTCGGGGCTAGAGGGCATGTAGGAGGCAACCAATCATATGTGTGTCTCTCACATCAATGTTTCTCTCTCTCACACCCCCTTCCACTCTCTCTAAAAAATCAATGGAAAAATATCCTTGGGTGAAGATTTCAACAAACCAAAAGCAGTCTTGGCTTCAGAGCAGTGAGAGCAGGAGGCCAGTTCTGTCCTCAGGACCTGGGACTAGCTTTCTCTAACCCCAGACTGCCCTCTCCTTCCTTTTCCCCTTCTTGCTCCTCAAGTCTCCTCTCAGCCAAGCCTGGCCTCCATCCAAACTTTCCGGAAATCCCCTGCCCACTTTTCAGTGTTGGAAACAATGACTCTCTGGAGATTATGCCCATTGTCCTTGGAACGGGAACAATGAGAAAGGAGAGCCTCTGATCCCGGCCTTCCCCCTGCAAAGTAAAAGCTTCCTCCTCTCCAATCACTGTCCCCATCTGTGTGGAGGCAGGAAGTTATGGGAAGTGAAAGAAAAGCACTTTCTATTGACTGCTCCTGAAACCTCAATTCAGCCCCCGCCCCTCAGTGCTACCTGGGGCCTGACTTCTCTTAGCTAGAACTAAGAAAGTATCCTTGCCCTAGCCGGTTTGGCTCAGTGGATAGAACATCAGCCTGCAGACTGAAGTGTCCTGGGTTCAATTCCGGTCAAGCGCCCGGGTTGCAGGCTTGAACCCCAGTGGGAGGTGTGCAGGAAGCAGGAGGCAGTAGGCAGCCAATCAATGATTTTCTCTCATCATTGATGTTTCTATCCATCTCGCCCTCTCCTTTCTGAACTCAATAAAAAAAATTTTTTTCAAAAAAGGAATCGCCCTGGCCGGTTTGGCTCAGTAGATGGAGCGTCAGCCTGTAGACTCAAGGGTCCCAGGTTTGGTTCCGGTCAAGGGCATGTACCTTGGTTGTGGGCACATCCCCAGTAGGGTCTGTGGAGGAGCCAGCTGATTGATGTTTCTCTCTCATCGATGTTTCTAACTCTCTCTCTCTCCCTTCCTCTCTGTAAAAAATCAATAAGATACATTTAAAAAATAAAAAATAAAAGCCCAAACCGGTTTGGCTCAGTGGATAGAGTGTTGGACTGCAGACTCAAGGGCCTTAGGTTTGATTCCAGTCAAGGGAATGTACCTTGGTTGTGGGCACATCCCCAGTAGGGGGTGTACAGGAGGCAGCTGGTCGATTTCTCTCTCTCATCGATGTTTCTAACTCTCTATCTCTCACCCTTCCTCTCTGTAAAAAATCAATAAGATATATTTTTAAAAAATAAAAAAAGAAGGAATCCTCACTGGACTGCAATTAGACACCTGAGTGAGCTAGGAGCCAACAGGCAAGCTTGGGGCTTGAGTCCTGTGCATCTCATCTCTTTCGTTGCCTCAGTTTCCCCTGCCACTGAGGTGAGGGGACCAGAGGCCACGCTGAAGGGACTGGAGGTCTCGCTTTATTCTCACTGCGCAGCTCCTCTTCCACGCCCAGCTCTGACCCCAGGAGACCCTGTCCCCTTTCTTACCCGGTTCTGCCCAAAGGGTTGTTGGATGGGGGAGGGGGGGCGGGCAGGGCTTTGCTCGCACCATCCTGGCGCCTGACTAGATCGGGTTACTGGAGGCAGTCTGGATTTGAATGTGCAAATAAACAGAAGTCGCTTTGATCCACGGGGCTGAGAGGGAGGGGAGAAAGGCGGAGTGCCCTGGTCAGAGAAATGCGGGCAGGGCACTTGAAAGAGAGTTTGGGAATCTGGAGTGTGAATGTGTCCTTAGTCCTTTGACTGGACTGAAAACCTATTAAAAAAAAAAAAAAAAAAAAGAGAGAGAGAGAGAGATCCAGAAAGAGGGACCCACTCCAGGCATTTCAGACTCCCTCTGGCAACCAGATATGCCACCAGCCCTTAGGAGGGGGCGTGGGTAACTCAGAGCAGACCCTCCCTGAAGGCCCTCCCACCTTTGGGACCTCTGAGGTGCCCCTTGGGAGAGAGAGGAGGGATGGAGCTGTGCATTGTGTGCGGTTCACCGTGGTTCGGGTGGGGAGGCAGGTTGGGAAGGGGTAGGGCCTATTGTCTCACTGGGCACCAATCCATAGCCACCGTCGGGCTCAGAGAGGGAGAGACAAAGGAGGGAATGGAGAGCACAAAGGGAGTGAGGAATGAAATGGTAAGTAAAGGCAAACAAAAGTGAACCGGGGGAGACAAAAGCTGGGAACAATATTCCCCAGGCAATAGGCTGGGGAACAATAGGGACACTGACAGGCCCACAAAGACGCCACTGTCTCCAGTAGACGTTATCTCAGGCAGTGGTTGGCAGCCCGGCGCTGGCTGCAGCTATTTTCAGTGTCGCTTTTGTGCCACGCTGAACAATATTCCTTGCATGGCTGCTGATAGAAAGATGAGAAGGTTTCTGTGTGATTCTCCTCTTCCTTCCCCCTCCCCCTCCCCTGTCTCCAGCCCCCGCCGGCTCCAGGCATTCTGAGCTCAAGGCACTGGCCTGGTTATGAGTGTGTGTGTGTGTGGGGGGGGGGGGGGGGACCAAGCGATCAAGCTGGGAGGGTCTCTACCAGGCCTTTTCGTTGCCCTCAACCCAACCAGGGTCTTCATGGAAGAAAGAGAGCAGGGATTAGGGCTGGAGAACTGGGGGGTGTGGGTAGGGATTGTTCAGGAAATAGGTTCTGCCCATTACCAACCATCACAAGACTAGCTTGAGCTGCTCACTGTGAAAAGGCCCACTCATCAAGAGTTTTGCCTGTTGTGGCTGGCCGTTCATTTAATAGCAAAGGCCATAAGGCTCTTCTGCCTCCTTCCTCCTTCCTCCTCCCAAAGAGCTGTCTTTGTTTACAGCTTTACCAGTTTCCTTGACTAGCTCCCAATTCCCCACCACCATCACCTCTGCCACTCCAAGTTGAACCTAAGAGGTCAGGGTAACTAGTCCTAGCTCCGGGATGATAGATCGGTAGCCCTAGACTTTCTGTAGGCGCAATGGCCATCCCCATTGGAGCAACAGGACCCCATTCCTCAGGATTAGTCACTCCCCACTAAGTGTCACTTTGTTTTCTCAGGGCTGCCCCCAAGGGATTAGAAAGAACCTATACTTTCTCATGGAACTGATCTTTCTTAGTATTGTCCTCATTCTGTTGTTATTTTTCTAAGTGGCTAAACTACATTTCAGATCCCCGGCTTCCTCAAAAATATTTGGGGGGGGGAGGCATTGATAGAAAAAGCTCAGGGAGGATGTCTTTTTAAGAGACTAGACACACAGAGGTTGACCCAGAAGGTTGAGCCATCACTTAATCTGTGGGACTTGTGGCTATTTGTTCAGCTTCCTCGATATAAATAGCTCTTCAAAGGCAGGAAACCCATTTTGTACCTCTGTTGGCTTCCTCATTGCCCTATTGCACGAAATGCGCTCTCAACAAATACTTGCTGAATCGGGCCAGATTTAGAGAATCGGAAGGGACCTTAAAGCTCACCTGGTGCCTTGCTCCTCAAAGTGTGGTCCCTCGACCAGCAGCATTAGCATCGTCCGGGAGTTTGTTAGAAACGCAGAGTCTCAGGCTCCACCTCACAGCTTCTGATCTGCATTTTAACAAACTCCCCAAGTAATTCATAGAGTTCTTGAGAAGGATGGATCTGGGACAGCTTCTTCCTCTCCGCCTCCCCCCAGCTCTTGCCCATTTCATGACAGTGTTGCCATCCTGAGCCTAGAATGATAGAAACTGTGAGCCAGACCGGGCCATTGAATCCCATCTACTGGAAGACCTCGGTAGAGATGACCTCACCATCTGTGGTAACAATCTGTTCCACAGCTAGAATCAAATCAGATTAAACAGAATTAAATCAGCATTCAAAGAGTCCTAGGAGTGTGACCTTGCACCTAGCATATGCTCAATCCAAGCTTGTTAAGGAAAAGGTTTATCTCATCTACTATGACTTCCCTGGATAATCTCTCTGATGGGTAGTTTTATGGGTCAACTTGACCTGGACATTATTCTGGGTGTGTCAGGGAAAGTATTTCTGGGGGAACTGAGTATCTGAATTGGTAGACTGAGTAAAGCTGATTGCTCTCCCCAGGGGAGGTGGGCCGCATGCAATCCATTGAAGGCCTGAAGAGAACAGAAAGGCTGAGTAAGAGGGAACTTTGCCTGCTGCCTGCTGAGCTGTCACATGGGTCTTCTCCTGTTTTTGGACTCAAACAGAAACATCAGCTCATCTTGTGTCTTAAGCCTGACAGTTTTTGGACTAACGCCTACACCATTAGCGCTCATGGTTCTCAGGCCTTCGAACTTGGATGAGAACTACACCATCAGCTCTCCTGTGTCTTCAGCTTGCACACTGCAGATGATGGGCCTTATAATCAGCGAGCCAATTCCTTATGATAAATCTCTTTCTCTCTAGTTCGGTTTCTTTGGAGAACCCTGACTAATTCAGATTTTTGGTACCAAGAAGTGGGGAACTGGGAACTGGGAACTGGAAACTGGGTTGAGGTTGGCAGAGTTTTTGACATGTGTGCTGGAAATATGGATGTTAAGAGCAGGTGAGATCTCAGGTGGAGATGAGGAAGATGCTACTGAAAACTGGAGGAAAGGAGATCCTTGTTATAAAGTGGTAAAAAAAAGGGGGGGGGGGCAGAACTACGTTCTAGTATTTTGTGGAAGGTAGAGCTTGCAAGCAATACTATTGGGTATTTAGCTGAGGAGATTTTCCAAGCAAAGTATTGAGGTGGCCTATTTCCTGCAAAACACTGGGAAAGGGATCTAACAAAGGGAAGATAGACAGAGGAAGGTACTTGTCTGTCACTCACACCTGGGAACAGAAATCATTGGCCAGGATGGGTGTGGCCATTGCGAGCATGTGAACATTTGGGAATACGTGCTCTCCTAGACAAAGGACTTCACTCTCCTGTTTCTCTTCACTCTTTTTTTCTTTTTTCTTTTTTAATATATTTTATTGACTTTTTACAGAGAGGAAGAGAGGGATAGAGAGTTAGAAACATCAATGACAGAGAATCATCGATCAGCTGCCTCTTGCACACACCCCCACTGGGGATGTGCCCGCAACCAAGGTATTATACATGCCCTTGACCGGAATCGAACCTGGGACCTTTCAGTCCACAGGCTGATGCTCTATCCACTGGGCCAAACCGGTTTCGGCTGTTTCTCTTCACTCTTGGCTCTTGGTTGTCTTGTTGCCTGCAGCTCACTCTCTCGGCTTCCTTGCATTTGCCCGTGTTTCCTTCATAGCCATGTGGCCCAATGGACTGATAAACTGCAGTGGGAAACACAAAAGAAGCTAGTCTGCTGTATCAGGCTGTGCAGACATGGAAAGGAGGCTCCGGACACTGTCTCTGATGTTAGCTCTACGGAAGCCCCAGCTATACTTCCTCCATGACTGGAGGGGGGGAAATGGGACTTTGGGAAATCAGGGATTTACTTCCATGCAAATAAAAATCATTCGTTCTCCCATGTGAGTCTCAGGAAATAGGATATTGCAAGAAAACAACCCACCGGGGAGAGGAGGACTTCTCCTATCGGGTAGCAAGACAATGGTGCTATCTTCTCAGCTTGTCGGAGGTAACGATACAAATGAATACAGTCAAATACTTATAATTGAAGTTTCTTTTTTCTCTCCCATAGTTTAGATTAAAAACAAACTCAAAACAACTTCGTTGGCGCCTACTTATAGAAAGCATCATTCACATGGTTGGTTTAATCCTAATATGTTGAAAGAGAGAGAGAGGATCCAAGATGGCTGCTCGGGTAGACATCTAGCCGCGGCAGCACACAACAATTTCAATGGAATACAACTAAAATGTAGAGTGGACATTGCCCAGAGCTACAGGTAGTCGACTGACTGAAATTTCTACAACAAGAAGGAAAGAGAAAACCAGAAAGAAAATCAGAGGAGCTGAAAAAAAGCCTAAGGTACGGAGACATGCTGCGCGCCCGCCCGCACGCGCGCACGGAGAGGTCGCAGCCGGAGAGGAGGCGAGGGCGGGGTGCTGCCTTTCCTTCCCTAGCAGGAAGGAAATAAAACCCCCAGCCTGGGCTGAACCCCCGAACCGGCAGCGCTGAGCCCCCCCGAACCGGCAGCGCTGAGCCCCAGTTATGGGCCAGACCCTGGGGACCCAGGCTCCGGCAGGAGGAGACGGGGCTGTGAGGCGGAAAAGTGGCGAAAAGCAGGGCCCCGGGAGTCGCGCGCAATGCGCGCAGAGGACTGAATGTTGACTCTGATGCTGGGTTGCCCTAGCCGGAAGAAACAAGGCCTCCGGCAGCGCTGAGCCTCAGTCCGGACTGCTCCGAACCCCAGTTCTGGGCTAATCTCTGGGGACCGAGGCTCAGGCAGAGGGAGATGGGGCTGTGAGGTGGAGTCTGGGGAGAGCGGCGATAGGCCGGGCCCCTGGGACTCGCGCAAACTGCGCGCAGAGGACAGTCTGTGGGACTCGCCCAAACTGCGCGCAGAGGACATTCTGTTGACTCTGATGCTGGACTTCTATAGTAAGAAGGAGAAAAAAAAAGCTCTAGGCTGGGGGAACGCAGAGGGGAGCGGAAGCCCCTGCCGGACTCCAGCCAACCGGGCACCAGCAAGGAGGCGGGCCACGGGGCCCCTGGGGGCGTGGGTGCCCCTGAGCCTTTGACCACTGAGCTCGGGCAATGGAGCCAAGGCCAGGGGCTGCTTCCTGGGCGGCGCCGTCCCCAGCAACAGGCTGAAGCAGCGCAGGAGCCTGCGGAGAACAAAGGGGTGCCACAGGCCAACCTGCTGAGCTCCCAGGACAAGGAGGAAGAAACCAAAGAAGTTCTCAATGTGAAGAAATCAAGTGAGAGCAAAAAATAGTAAAATTACTTAAGAAAGAATACAAAGAAGATCTTGAAAAATCAAAGACTAAGTCAGAACTCAACTCACCAGCCAACATTGCAACATAAATGCGTTTAAAAAAGAAAAAAGAAAAAAAAAACGGACAGAATGTTGGAACAGCGACGGCCAGGCCTAGAGTGGCCAGGCACAAGGCAGTGGCAGCCAGATCCGGAGCAGCAACGGCCAGGCCCCAGAACAACAGCAGCCAGAACCAGAGCATCAACAGCCAGCACTGGAGTAGCCAGACCTGGGGCAGTGGCAGACAGGCATGAGGCGGAGGCGGCCAAGCCCAGGGTGGCCAGTCCAGGAACACCCAGACCCGGAGTGGCCGGGCCCAGAGCAGCCAGGGTGGGAGCAGCCAGACCCAGAACAGCAGTAGCCAAGCCCAGAGCATCCAGGTCGGGAGTGGCCAGGCTCGGAGCGGCCGGGCCCGGGGCAGCCGGGCCCAGAGCAGCCGGGTTGGGTGCGGTCAGGCCCGGAGCAGCGGCTGCCAGGCTGGGAGCGGCCAGGCCCGGGGGAGCAGGCGGGTCGGGTGCGGCCAGGCCCGGAGCAGCGGCTGCCAGGCTGGGAGCGGCCAGGCCCGGAGCAGCAGCAGCCAAGTCCAGAGCAACTAGGTCGGGAGCGGCAGTGACCAGACCCGGAGCAGCTGGTTGTGGAATGAACCAGAGCAACAGAGGCCAGGCCCTGAGCAGCCAGGCCCAGAACAGCTCGCTCCTTGCCTGCCCCTGCCCCACGGCTGCTTCTCAGACATGGCTGGAAACTTTCGTGGGAACTTGAGGGTCTGCTGAATCAAGTGATGGAGGCTTAGATCTGGATGTGTTGAGTTAGTTTAGGACTGGGGTGTTGATATGTGAGTGCCTTGGGTGGGGCCTGGATGAGGCTAGTGGACCTATTGGGAAATGTCTTTTGTGTGAAGTGTATCAATTGGCATGTGGAGGTATTATTGATATGAGAAAATGCTAAGTAACTGATTTACTATCTGAAAAGGGATTTACTATTGGGGAAATTGAGGGAAGAAGAGACTGAACATAAACTGCACCTAAGGATGAGGACAATGGGGGATGGGGAGGGGGCAGAGGGTGGGGTGGGAACTTGGTGGAGGGGGGAAGAAATGAGGAACCTTTGTAATAATATGAACAATAAAGATTGATTAAAAAAAAATCCTAATATGTTAAATTTTATCATCTTCCATAAAGATTATCATGACTCCCATCGCAAAGTGTTCACTTGATTGTCTTCCTCTGTCAAAGCAGTTAATTCTCTCGGATGAAATGATCTGTGAGCAGCCATGTTTGGGAAGGAGGGAAGAATAGCTGGGCTTGCCATCTACCAACCAGTCAAACTGGAAAATCAGCTTTGCGGAAGTTTCCCTCTGACTCCTCCTAGGCCCTTTATCTGAACTGGCCTACACCCCCACTCTCCAGATTAGGGGAAGGCAGAGCAGAGCAAACAATATTGAGGTTTGGGAGAGACTGCCATTCAGCATATTTATAATTCATTCTGAATTCTCAGCCTCGGAAGACAGGGATAGCGGCATTATCGTTATTTTTGCAACGTTCAGCAAGCCACGGCAGCCACGGCAGCCACAGCAGCAGCTGTGTCCTTAGCACTCCTAAACCACACAGCAGCACAGCCACTGGGCGGTTCTTGTTAGAGCCTCATATGCTCTCTCACCCTTTCAGCATGTTCCTGTGTGTTCCTGTGTGTTTTCTGACATAACCTAATCATCTCAGAATGGCTGCCTCTGGCCCATAGGTAGTCCTCTGGTCAACACACACAGGGTATGGGCACAGAGGATGGCACCGCCTTCCACAGTCTAAGAACGATCCTATGATCTATCCGGTTCATAGGTTGACATTGAACCACTGAGCCAGCTGACCAAGCCCTAAGTAAGAAGTTCCAAATCCTGAGTCAAAATTATCTTATATTTAAATAAATGCAGATATATTTTCAATGCAATCCTTGGGTGATAGGAGAAAATGATCTTTTTTTCCTTCAAAGTTCTGTTCAAAACTCAGGCATTCCCCCTAACTGGTTTGGCTCAGTGGATAGAGCATCAGCCTGCAGACTGAAGGGCCCCAGGTTCAATTCTAGTCAAGGGCACATACCTGGCTTGTGGGCTTAATCCCCTAGCACAGGGCATGCAGGAAGCAGCCGATCAATGATTCTCTCTGGTCATTGATGTTTCTAACTCCCTCTCCTCTCCTCTCTGAAAACAAAAATATACTAAACAAAAAGATAAACAAACAAAAAACAACAAAAAATGCAGACATTCTAGGATTAAATCCCTGACTAAACTGGCCGAGCTGTGGTCATTGAATATAGCTTCTTTCTTGGGACTCATTATCTCCCTAGCCCCAACTCATCTTTGCTCTCAGGTTGTTGTTGTTTTTTGTTATTATTGTTTTTTACTCATTCCTGGACCAAGTTTTCTCTACGAGTTAGCTTCCTGTTTCATTAGGCATAGAACTGTGACAGAAAGATGCCTCATCTAGTCCTGCCTCAGGTTTGGAAAAAAAAAAAAATCAACAAAAAGTTCTTTAACATGCCGAAACCGGTTTGGCTCAATGGATAGAGCGTGGCTTGGGGACTGAAGGACCCGGGTTCGATTCCGGTCAAGGGCATGTACCTTGTTGCGGGCATATCCCCAGTAGGGGGTGTGCAAGAGGCAGCTGGTCGATGGCTCTCTTTCATCGATGTTTCTAACTCTATCTCTCTCCCTTCCTCTCTGTACAAAATCAATAAAATATATATTTAAAAAAAAATTTCTTTAACAGCAATTGTGTACAAGACACAGTCTTGGGATGAGTCCTGGGAGATGAGCAAAGACATACAATGAGTTGGAGGGTAGTTTACATCTAGTCAGAGAGATCAGCATAATCACATGTAATAGAGAAAATTGATATTATGAGATTTCAAGATGGTAGTAAAACAGAAGTGAGAAGAAAGCAGGAGAATGTTCCAAGATAAAGTCCATGTAGGTAATTAAAGAGACCATGGAAAATAGATCTTGAAGCAAAGGTGAAATTAGCCAGACAGAAAGGAGAAAGAAGACAAAGCATGGCCTCAGGAAATGATATAAACAAATTAAGGCAGTTCTGCTCTAAAGTTTGTATTTAAAACAGGATTTGCTCCAACCTGAGTCATATATTGGGTAGTAGCTTGAGCATAATATGAAGTCTGCATTTGCCTATGTTTGATTTTGCTCTGAGAAACACTCAGAGAATGAAGGAAAATGCACCCAGCAGAACCAAGGAAGGTAGCAATACGTGACATGTACATAGCACACCCTCAAGTTCCTACCCGTACCTAAGTTCAGAGTGTTATAACCAGACCTGTCCATACCTGCTCTTTCCAGTCTTGCAACCCTCCTTCAATCACTTCACTGTAACTCATAAGCTACACCCCTTCCAATACCACTTCCATATGAACAATCGGGTCAGTTTCAAGGTGTAGTGCTTTATTTATTTATTTATTTATTTATTTATTTACGTGTGCTACCATTTTATTAGGTTCCTGTATTTTGTTGTTGTTGTTACTGGCAAAGTTTTTGAGTATTGTGATCTCTAACCCCATTTTCCCCCTAAGTCCTGTTTTATTGCATAACTTTTAAATAGTGTGGCAATTTTTAGGAGCATATATATTATGTTAATAATATAATATTAATATAATATTATAGAGCAGGACTGACTATACAGGTTTTAGAATAAAAATAATACTTGGAGTACCATTAGTAAATAATTAATATCATAACTGAATTTATCTAGGAGAAGTTAAGACAGAAATCAGATTTATGTATACATTCAATTGGCCAATATTTGTTGAGTGCCCACAGTAAGCCAGACTCTGTTCTAATTGCTGGGAATATGGGAGAAAAGGGAGAAAAATCCCTCCCCTCCAGGAGTTTACATCCTAATTGAGGAGAGAGACCAACACAAGGTAAATAAATAAAATAACTAGTATGTTAGATAGTAATCAATGGTAAGAAGAAAAAAATTAAGTGGGGAAGTCAATATGATGTGCCAGGGAATGGGTTCAGACATGATGTCAGTATTATTTATTGCTGTATACCAAATTACCCCCAAATGTAACAGTTGAAGACTACTATATCACAGACTTTTGAGGGTCAAGAAGACAGAGTGGCTTACCTGAAATGGTTCAGGCTCAGGATCTTTCATGGAATCACAGTCAAGGTCTTGGCTATGAGCTCCATATTCAGCTCACACGGCTTTTGGCAAGAGGCTTCCATTCCTTGCTGCCCCTTAGGACTGGTGATGACATGGCACCTTGCTTTCCCGCAGAGAGAGTGATTCAAGATGGAAGCAGCAGGCCCTTATAAGCTAAATCCTAAGGGCACACCATCACTTGTCATCACACCAACTGACTCTGGTACAACATGGGAGGGGACAACAGGAAAACCCGAAACTACAAATATTAGGACATGGGGATCATTAAGAAAACGACCACCGTAGCCGGTTTGGCTCAGTGGATAGAGCTTTGGCCTGCAAACTCAAGGGTCCCAGTTTCCATTTCCGGTCAGGGCATGTGCCTGGGTTGTTGTGGGTTTGGTCCCCAGGATTCTCTCTGATCATTGAGGTTTCTATCTCTCTCTCCCTCTCCCTTCCTGACTGAAATAAATTTTTCAAAAATTAAAAAAAGAAAAAGAAAATGACCTTTGGATTAACCCTTGAAGGAAGTGAGGGGGTAGCTCTAGAACATCTGGGAGAAGATCATTTGCTCACAGAACATGAGTAGACACACATGCCGGGTGTGCATGGAGGACAGCAGGGTGCAATGAGCTGGAGCAGAGTGAATGAGAGGGGAAGGAAGAGAAAATGTCAAAGAAGTGATGGGGCAGGGGAATGATTTTACCTTTACCCTGAGTGAAGTATAAGTTGAGCAGAGAAGTGACATAATGTGACTTAGGACTTAACAGTGTATCTGATCACTGTGTTGAGAACACTAGTAGACCAAATGAAAGCAAAGTCAAAAGCAAGAAGACAAGTTAGGAGATGAGAGGTGGTGGAAAGAGGTGATGGTTAGGAGGTGAGAGGTGGTGGTTGCCTGATTCTAAAAACATTTTAAAGGTAGAACAGATAGGATTTGCTGATGGATTGGCTGTGGGATGTGAGATAAAGAGGAGTCAAAGATAACACCAAGGGTTTTTTGTCCAAGTAACTGGAAAAATGAAGCTGTTATTAACATGTGCTTGGTGAGACTGAAGGAGCAGGGTTAGGGTAAACAGCAGGCACTCAGTTTTGGACGTGATCAATTTGAAATGCCTATTAGACATCCAGGCCAAGATGTTGGATAAACAACTGGATAATCAGGGCAGGATTACTGGAAAGAGGTTCAGGTTAGAGATACAAATTGGGGAAACATCAGATGCCGATGGACTTTACAGCTCCAAGTTGGATAAAATCCCCTAAGGAGTGAGTGTAGCTGGAAAGCTGTGAGGCCCAAGAAGGGAGCCCCAGAGCACCCCAGTATTTGGAATCGTGGGTGTGGGAACCAACAAAGACCGTGAAAGAGTGGCCAGAGAAGTAGGAATCACAGTCCTACAGAGAAGCAAGGAATGGAAGCCTCTTGCCAAAAGCCGTGTGAGCTGAATATGGAAGCTCATAGCCAAGACCTTCACTGTGATTTCATGAAAGAAGTAGGTGAGCACATTGTCCTATCAGCCAAGTGAAGGCATCTTTCAAGGCAGACTTAGAGACTCCGTTATCACATGCTGCTGAGAGAATGGGAACTATCCATTGGATGTAGCCGGTGGAGTTCTTAGCTGGTATGACCAGAGCAGGTTGGGTGGAGTAGTGAAGGTGAAACCCTCAGTGCAATGGGTTGAATAAACGAAAGGAAATTTGAGACTGAATATTCTTTCCAATAATTTTGTGTGAAAGGTATAACAGTCACAAATGAAAGGAAAAACTGGAGTCAAGATGAGGTTGTTGTTTTTTTAAGATGGAAGATGTAGCAGCATGGAAGAAATAGCTTGTGTAAAATAATGAAAGGAACCCATGAATGAAGCTGGGGATGGGTCTTGGCAATGAGAAGGGGTTCTCAGGCCCTGTCTGTGCAGCCTTCTCCACAGGCCCTTTAAAAAGCTACGTCTTCAAGGCCAGCTGCAAAATTTCTTTTATGCTTCAAATTCTGACTTTAGGATGGGACCGGGCCCTCTTAAGGGCTAACCTAATTGGGTCAGGTCCATCCAGGATGGTCTCCTTTTTGAATAGTTCCAAGTCCATTGATCTGGAATCTTAATTACATCTGCAGAATCCCTCCAACTTTGTTAGATAAGATAACCTAATCACGGAGTGAAATCAATCCTATTCACAGGTCTCAGTCACATTCATCACATTTGAGAGGAGAGGATATGCAGAACACAGATGACAGGGGAGGGGAATCTTAGGAGCCAGTTTAGAATTCTGCTGACCTCGCTTGATCTTGGGAATCTCTGGCTAGTGAGTCTCCTGTAGCATTCAGGTTAAGTTTTTTTTTTTTTTTTTTTTTTTTGGAAGGGAACCTGGTGCCCATTAAAGAAGGCTGGATGGATGAGCTAGAGGGGGAAAACCCTTCAGCCTCCTTGGCTCAGGGTGTGGATCATGTACACCACAGCTCGCCTTAGAACAGTATTTATGACCCCCCAGGTAATAAGCAAACAGGAATAAGTTATTTTAAAAAGCAATTCATAAAGAGATAGAGAGATTAAAATAAATGGAAAATCAAAATTGTAATTAAAGACAAGATATCAAGAGGTAAACCATAGCCCTGACCAGTTTGGTTCAGTGGATGGAGCGTCGGCTTGCGGACTGAAGGGTCCCAGGTTCGATTTCAGTTAAGGGCATGTACCTTGGTTGCAGGCACATCCCTAGTGGGGGGTATGCAGGAGGCAGCTGATTGATGTTTCTCTCTCACTGATGTTTCTAACTCCCTCTCCCTCTCCCTTCCTATCTTTAAAAAGTCAATAAAATATATATTTTTTTAAAAAGTGAATGATTAAAAGAATCAAATAACTTTTAAAACCTAAATTAATAAAAGTAAATAAAATATAAGAAACTAAGAAGTAAGAAATCATAGTAAGACTCTAAATATGGAGCAACAACAAATTCAAAAGCCTACCAATCTGTATGTATGGGGGGGGGGGAGAATGTTAAAATATGTACACAGATAATAATTTAATTTAAAAAAGGTAAAAAAAAATAAAATAAAATAAAAAGCCTAGCAATCTTATGCTAAAGTTAATCAGAGTTCTTTAAGCTGAAGCAACCATAAAATCTAACATACTATGTGAGTGTCTTCCTCAACTAGGGTTCCTTATCTGAACCAAAAAACATAGAAAAATATCTGAGTGACTATTCTCTCAATAGTCCCAAGGATGGTACATAGCTAGTTCCATTTAAGTGCAAAGGAGATAATTTAATGAATTGCACATAGTAGGGCTTAACTCTCTCATTCAACTGGCTGATCTATGTCCAAAAGTATGCAAATGAGAAAGGATCCGTCTAGTTGGCATAGAGTTCCGTGATGTTTTGAGAGACAAACGTTAAGTGATAGGTGGAAAATAAAGTCAGGTTCCTGGGATACTTTTCTTCTCAGAAACTGCTCAATGGTGATAACTGACTGAAGTACAAGTCATTTAGGGTCATTTACTACAAATAATAAAGCCATCAACTGATGTCTTGACTTCACCCAAAGGAATTCAGAGAGGTAGCAGAGAACATTCATTTATTTAATTATACTCCATCAGCCTCCTGGCCAAAGGCACAAGGGAGGAATTTTAAAATTTCCAAATTCACACTGTGATGGGCCAAACCATCTTGTAAGTGAGGATTAATGCTAAACCAGCCCAAGATGCTCCTTTCTCTTTTTTCCCCTCTAACTTTACACAAATGAAATAACAAGTGTCTGCTAGTTTCACACGATTGTACTCCTCCTTGCCAAGGGACTTTATAAAACCTTAGCTGGAATGCCTTGACTCTGGAGCAATCCTCCAGACCCCAGTGCCCACCAGAAGGTCACCATGGGCACAGCCTGCCAAATTCTGCTTGACTTCCTAGATGCATGGACATGCTTGTCCACTCTTCCCTTGAAACTCTTCCTCCCTATTGTATTAGTTATGTGTGTTGTGTAACAAATTACTCCAATGCTTTAGTCACCTAAAACAACAAATACATATTACCTCACGGTTTCTGTAGGGCAGGAATTCCAGAGCATCTTAGCTGAATGCTTTTGTTCAAAAGTCATCTACTTGCACTTGGGCTGTTGGCCGAGACTGCAGTCATCCAAAGACTTGGCGAGGACTGGGGACCTACCAAGATGCCTCATTTACATGGTTTTGGGGCAGGAGATTTCAGTTCCCCTCTGGTTCTTGGCAAGAAGCCTCAACCCCTGGCCACGTGGATATCTCCACGGGCTGTTAGTGAGTCCTTACAACACTGCAACATTTCCCCTGGAAAGAAAAAGGAAGACTTCACAGTCTCTTTATGATGGAGTCTCCAAATTAACATATTGCCATTTCCACTTTATTCCATTTCTTTTGTGTGTTTTTTAAATATGTTTTATTGATTTTTTTTACAGAGAGGAAGAGAGAGGGATAGAGAGTTAGAAACATCAATGAGAGAGAATCATCGATCAGCGTCTCCTGCACACCCCCCACTGGGGATGTGCCCACAACCATGTTACATGCCCTTGACTGGAATCAAACCTGGGACCCTTGAGTTTGCAGACTGACACTCTATCCACTGAGCCAAATCAGTTTTGGATATTCCATTTCTGAGAAGTGAGTCTATATGCCTAGCCCACACTCAAGGGGAGGAGAATTAGACTCTGCCCTTTGAAGGGAGGAATATTGTAGGGGAGGATCAAACTTTTCCCTCTACCCTCCTAGGTGTATTGGCTGGCCCCTGCAAATTAGATTGACAAAGGAGATGAACAAGAGACAGACAGCTTATTAACACATGCAGAGCTCATACATTCAGGAGAAACAGAGATGAGTAACTCAAAGGGGTGGTTAGAACTTAGGCTTGTAACATCTTAGCAAAAAACAATAACATCTTAGTAAAAAGAGAAGACAAAGGAAAAGGGTTTGGGCTTCCAAGAGGGACAAACAAATATCCAGGGATGCTAATGGATGCTAAAAGTTATTTCAGTAAGGTTTCTTATGCAGATTCCTCTCAGTGCTGTCTTTGGTGATTAAGAGCCTAAGCCTGCTTTTAGGCAAACAGTGGGGGCTTTTAGGCAAATTACCAGAGAGCTTCTTTTGGTATTTGCTGTTTCTCAGTTGTCTTCAGCTCAAAATAATTCTTATGCCAAAGTGACATATTTGGGGGTGCCATATTCTGACCCCCTATAGTATCAAAGAATTTGTGGACGTATTTTTAAACGGCCACACTTACCTTCTGCAGCAACACAACCCTCCTGGTTGTCTTCCTATGTCTCTGGCATCTCTCCCAGGGCTCACCTATGATTTCTTGTATTATTCCTCTTCTTTGAATGCTGGGTTTCTGGGCATTCTGTTCTCACTCCACATGTTTGCTCTGGGCCATCCTACACTCCTACATACCACCTGTGGGCTGATAATTCTCTAACCCAGGAGTTGGCATACCTATGTTTTAAGAAAGGGACATATGGCTTTGTGGTCCAAATGATCTCTACTGCAAATATTCAATTCTGCTGCTATAGTGCAAAAGCAGCCATAGACAATCTATAATAATAAAAGCATAATATGCAAATTGACCCAGTGGCTAAACAGTAAAACGACCATCCAGATGACCATGCTATGACACACACTGGCACCAGGCCAGCCGAAAAGGTGCGATGTGATTGGTCAGGGGCCGCACCATTGCCCCACAATCACCCCGCTGAGGGAGGTCCAGGCCACCAGCCGGCAGGGCGATCAATGGGAGGGCTCTGTGATCACTTCAAAGAGGGAGGCTCAGCCACCCTCTGCAGGGAGATCGATTTTTGGGGAGGGGGGGAGAGATCTGTGATTGATTGCCCCACAGAGGAAGGCCCAGGCCACTATCTGGTGGCACTACAGCAGGTGGGCAGGGCCTCCCTCTGCAGGGCGATCAATCATGGGGCTCCCAGACTGTGAGAGGGCACAGGCCAAGCTGAGGGACTCCTCCCCCCACCCCGAATTTCATGCACCAGGCCTCTAGTGCATAAATAAATGGTTGATGATACTATATTTGCAAAATGGGCTGCCAGCCTGCTAGCCATAATCTGCTGATGGCTACTCTAACTTGCTAGCTATGTCAATCTCTCAGACCCTTCTCTTGGGCTCCATGTTCACTCCCACCTGTCCTCTAGGTATTTCTTCTTGGATGTCTCAGAGGTAGCTCACACTCAGCTCCCTGTGAATTGGATTGCCCCACCTGGTTTTTCTCTTGTGTTCTCTCTCTTACAAATGACATTCCCATCTGGTCAACTGCTGGAGCCTGAGAGCAACAAGTGATCCCTACCCATCCCTCTCCCTCATCTCTCACATCCCATCAGTCAACTTCCTAAAATTATCTCAAAGCGATTCCCTTGGCTCCATCGCCACGCCCACTACTCAGGGTAAGCTGTCATTGCTTCCTGCCTCAGAAATCACAGTAGCCTCCATGGGTGGCAGATCAGTGGCCCCCAAAGATGTCCACGTTCTAACCCCCAGAACCTAGGAATGCGCCACCTAAATATAGCTAAAGAGATTTTGCATTTGTGACTAAATTAAAAATCTCGAGATTGTTGTGGATTATCTAGTGTAATCACAGGGGTCCTTGTGAGAGGAGGCCGGAAGGGCAGGCACAGAGAAGGGATGTGATGATAGAAGCACAGATTGGTGTGATGCCCTTTGAAGATGAAGGAGGGGGCCACGACCCAAAGGATGCAGGCGGCCTCTGGAAGCTGGGAAAGACAAGAAAGCAGATTTTCCACTCAAACCTCCAGGAAGAACCAGCATGTCAACATCTTAGTTTTAGCTCAGTGAGTCTGATTTTGGACTTCTGACCTCCAGAACTGCAGGGTAATCTATATATATAAAAGCCTAAGTGACCATTGCAACTGAATGGACAACTGGGCTGACTGTGTGGGGTGACCAGGCTTGCAGGGGGGTTAGTGAGAGGCAACCAAACAACTGAGCAGCAGGCTGTGTGGGGTGACCAGGCCCACAGTAGGTCCAGTTGGGGGCGACCAGGCCTGCAGGGGGGGGCAGTGAGGAGCAACCCGGCTGGAAGAGGGGGGCAGTGAGGGGTGACCAGGCCCGCGGAGGGGATAGTTGGGGGCAACCAGGCTGGTAGAGGTGGCAGCAAGCGACAACTAGGCAGGCAGGGGGCACATTTGGGGGCAACTAGGCCAGTGGGAGGGGGACAGTTAGGGGTGACCAGGCTAGTGGGGGGGGGCAGTTGGGGGTGACTAGCTTGGTGGGGGGCTGTTGGGGTGACCAGGCCAGCAGGGAGGCAGTTAGGGGCAATCAGGCAGACAGGCAGGTGAGCAGTTAAGAGCCAGTCATCCTGAACTGTGAGAGGGATGTCTGACTGCCTGTAGTTGGACATCCCCCAAGAGGTTCCAGATTGAAGAGGGTGCAGGCTGGGCTGAGGGAATCTCTCCCCCCCACCCTTGTGCACAAATTTTGTGCACTGGGCCTCAAGTACATATATATTGTTTTAAGCCACCACATTTGTGGTAATTTGTTACATCTGCAACAGGAAGTGAATACACCTCCAAACCCATCCTTCAGGCTTGCTCTATTCCAGTCTATCCTCCACACCACCCAAACACACTATGATCTCTCACATACCCATCTAAGTTCTCCTGTGATTCCCCTGTATCTCCAGGATAAATCCCAAGCGTCTTACAAAACTCCATCACTGGGTCCCTAGCAGTTTATGCTCCAAAAATTCATACAATCAGTTCCACTCTCCACTTTCCCCAATTAGACTCAGTGCTCCCCATCTGTCACCCGACTAACTTCCTGGGGTTAGATGTCACTTCCTCGGTGAGGCCCCTGCCCTCCTACTGAGTTGGATCCCTGTGCTGAAGGCATTACCACAGCTGTCCCTTCCTTTTCCAAGCCCCAGGCCACTTTCTTGCTATGAGTTGTGAACTCGGAGATGGCACAACTCTCTTGTTCACCGTGGGGCACCAGCACCTGGAATGATGGCTGGCACACACCTGTGCACAGTGAATGCAAAGGTTTGGGTAAACGTAGGTTTGCAGTTATTCGTATGGAAAATAATACAATAAACCCTAACCGGTTTGGCCCAGTAGATTGAGCATTGGCTTGAGGACTGAAGGGTCCCAGATTCGATTCTGGTTAAGGGCATGTACCTTGGTTGTGAGCACATCCCCAGTAGGAAGTGTGCAGGAGGCAGCTGATTTATGTTTCTCTCTCTCATCAATGACTCTAACCCTCTATCCCTTTCCCTTTCTCTCTGTAAAAAGTCAATAAAATATTTTTTTTAAAAAAAGAAAATATAATACAACAATTCATAATCATGCAAGAACAAACTCTGTTTTGCATCCATACAACTGTGAACCTACTTTTGCCACACCCTGTATCAGTGGACAGCTGGTGAGGAACCCCAGGACTGCCCGTGGGGGACAGATCTGGAGCTGACCGGGGGCAGGTGGAAGTCTGAACTGCCCTCATTTTCTTTCCTGCTCAGCCTCGTGGGGAAGGTGCTGGGAAGGGGAACTGGGCTTCACCGCCCTCCTGCTACAATTAGCCGAGCCTTTTATTTCTCCTGTACAAAGAGGAGAGAGCAAATCAAAGGGAGATAAAAGTGCACGTCCCACAAAGGACATGGAGAAGAGGGGGGGCAGAGGGAGGGGAGTGGGGGAGAGAGGCAGCGAGAAGCCCTGCGGCCAAACAAAAGCCTAAAACCAGCCGATCCCAAGGATCAGACAGGGGAGACGCAGGGACAGGAAGGGAGCAGGCCGCGCGGGGATCCGCAGCCATGGGCCCACGGGAGAGGGAAGGAGGGAAGATAAAACGCCTATGTGAACAGCCAGGGAGAAGAGGGTGGAGCGGGACCCCAAATGGAGATGGGACAAAAGCATGAAAAGGCAAGATTTGCCTCCATCCCTTGAGCCATCCACCTGGGCAAAGCAAGCAGGAGCTGGCGACAAAGCCGAGAGAGGAAGGCGGGGACGGAAGGAGCACAGCCACGGGTCCTGCTCTGGCTGCGGGCTGTGAGCACGGGGTCAGCGGTGCGTTCAGGAGGTGGCCTATATTTGGTGAAAGAAATCCTACCTGATTACTTTTCTTGTGTTTGAACTTTATATATAGATGTTAAAGATGAGCAAACCAAAGCAAAATGGTCTCGAGCCTTCCAACAGTTGCTTTTGTGTCTGGCTTCTTTCTCTCGACATTATGCTTGCTGTATAATATTCCACTGTGTAAATATGACTCAATGTTGTTGTTGTTGTTGTTTTTAATATATTTTATTGATTTTTACAGAGAGAAATAGAGAGTTAGAAACATTGATCAGCTGCCTCCTGCACACTGCCTACTGGGAATGTGCCTGCACCCAAGGTACATGCCCTTGACTGGAATCGAACCTGGGACCTTTCAGACCGCAGGCCAATGCTCTAGCCACTGAGCCAAACTGGTTTTGGCTGCCTCAATGTTTTTAAATCCTCACCTGAGGATATATTCTATTGATGAGTGAGAGAGAGCGAGAGCGAGAGCGAGAGCGAGAAACATTGATTTAAGAAATATCGATCATTTACCTTCTGTACTCACCCCAACCAGGGATGAAACCCACTTCCTAGGTATGTGCCCTGACCAGGAATCAAACATGCAACTTTTTGGTGATTGGGACGAGAATCCAACCAATTGAGCCATACCAGCCAGGGCTGTCACAATTTTTATATTCACTCTTCTATCAGGTGGAGGGGTTTTTTTGTTTTGTTTTTTTTAAATATATTTTTATTGATTTTTTTACAGAGAGGAAGGGAGAGAGAGATAGAGAGCTAGAAATGTTGATGAGAGAGAAACATTGACCAGCTGCCTCCTGCACACCCCCCACCGGGGATGTGTCTGCAACCAATGTACATGCCCTTGACCGGAATCAAACCTGGGACCTTTCAGTCCGCAGGCTGACGCTTTACCACTGAGCCAAACCGGTTTCGGCAGGTGGAGGGTTTTAATCAGGCCCACAATCTTGTATCTGAAACATCAGGCCCAGTTGTATTTCAGAACTTTAGAAAAATAATAAGGTGCATGCAGCTCTCTATGCAGAGTCTGTGCTAGAACTGTGTCATCAAACACATTGACGTTTCTGCAAGGAAATGCACGAGTATTCATTCTGGAAATAGCTTCAGCCCAGTCCAGCTCAGGTTTTGCCGCCCAATAAGTCCAGGCCAGATCAGGTTATGCCTCCATGTAAGGATTGATAACATTTTTGGTTTGGGGGGTGGGGGGGGCGGGTGTCTCAGAATTGAGAACCCATACTTTACTAGTGTCCAATTACGTTTGCTTTGGGAAATCCTGGCATAAAGACAAATTGGATACCGTCTTATGTATATCAGCCAAAATCAGAAACAACAGACCCGTGATGTAAGCAGTCAGGTGTGGTCTGGGAGGGGAGCTGGAGTTGGCTAAAACAGGGCTCAAAACACGCATCGAACCTGGGACCTTTCAGTCTGCAGGTCGATGCTCTACCCACTGAGCCAAACCAGTTTTGGCTATCTCATCTTTTTGTTTTTATTGTTATTGCGCTATTTTTTGGTGACTCGTTTGGAGGGGCCCCTCCCTTGGAGCCTATCGCTCTGTGCTTGGGAAAGTTTCTTTCTGAGGAGATTGCTGGGTGGTGGGCAGCCCTCAAAATATGCGCTCAGGCCTTAACCAAAAATTGGTTCTGGGACTTTCAAAGCCTTAGAAAACATCCAGGCTAAAAACCAGTAAGCTCTTCTAAGGGGTGGGCGTTTATTTCTGGGCAAATATTTCTTTGTTCGGGGAGAGCAGACCTCAGATGCATACACCCTTGTCTGGCTGCACATATGAGTTCTCATCACCCTTTATCGAGCTCAAGAATAGTCCGCAGTGAGGACACAGCTGCATGTGTTTCAGCTTCCCCCTCGTGACAGGTGTGTCTTTCCTGCGGGGATGGAGAGGATGTCGCTCCTGTAAGCCTCAGAGACTCACAAGGGAGGAAGGACCCCATCTGGCTATTGCTACATGGGGCACAGAAGCTGCCAGAAGGAGGGCCAGGTCTCCACGCAGGCTGCTCCCGCGCTGTGCACAGCTATATGTCTCCCCACGTGGCAGAGATTCCCTTTACCAGCCGGACTGAGGGGACCTAAGACCCAGCTGGGGGAATACTGGCATCTCCTCAGGAGGTTGCTGCAGACTGAAGAACCCTGACTTTGGGAAGTGTATTAAATGAAGAGAGAGGCTGGTTAAACCCTCTGTTCAGAGCTGGGTCGAGTCCTAGACTATCACTTTGATCCCAAGGAACAATTCTCTCAATTGTTCTACGATGGGTCAGACCCCAAGAGGGAGGGAGATGTGGGAGCGGGGGCCTGACAGTGCTTTGGGCGTGGAGGGGGGGGTGCTCTGAGGATCCTCCTAAGAAAGCCTGATGCCCCCCCACCCCCCCACATCTGCCCTTTGTGGAGGGAGAAGGCAGGCCTGGGGAACACGGGGTTGGGCGACTCCGTGCATCTGGTTCTAACTGGTCTCTCTACATCCTCAGGCCCCTCCGAGGGGCCCAAGTCTTCACCCCGCTTGGGTCCGAGCAACCCCTCCCGACGCCCGCTCAGCTGTGCACAGCGCAGGAGCAGCCTGCGTGGAGACCTGGCCCTCCAGCCCGTCCTCCCGGCTCAGTGCGGTCAGGACAGTGCAGGCTCCGCAGAGACTGTGGTGGTGGTGCTGGTGTGACAGCCGGGTTATTGTTTAACAGGAAAGGGGTGAAGAAAAGACTAGATAACACAGCTCTGCTCATTTGACACACTCCAGGTCGGTTACCCACTGACCCCGGGGGGAAGGGACTGGACCAAAGCAGGTTAGACACAGAGGGATGTGGGAAGCTGCTGGCCTGTCTGCCAATCACACCTGGGAGCAAGTCAATGGCCAGAATAGGCGTGGCCACTGCAAGGGTGGGAAACCTGAATTTTTATTTTATCTTATTTTATCATTTATTTTATTTTATCTTATCTTATCTTATTTGGTAGAGATGCCGGGGAATGAACCTGGAGCCTCATACATGCACAGGAAACCTGAATATTTAAACTTCTGAGCAAAGGAGAGCTCTCTCTCTCACATGCCAGCCTCCTGGCTCTCCTGTGGCAGGGGGTGAGCACCCCTGTGCTCTCGTGGCCCGTGGCCGTGGGAGAATCCACTCCATGGACCAGTGGACCTGAATGACCTGACGCTGAACTAGACCTGGCTGCACCGGGGAGCAGAAGCTCCGGACACTGGCCTTGCTTTCAGCTCTCCTGGGGCCCCGGCTGCATACATTCCAGGACTGGCTTACGGGGATGGGACTTTACAACCTGAGGCATGGAACTCCATGCAGATCAAGACTTTTTCCACATTTCCTTCTCCCGTGCCAATCTCAGACAAGTCATGCTGCAAAGACAGCGCAGAGCGCTGCTCCCGGGAGCTGCAGGGCGGTCTGACCCGGAGTCCGTGTGCAGGGCGGCCTCGGGGTTGACCGCTGAAGGGCGGAGGGCTGAGGGGGGTTATCTCTAGTTCATTTCATCCCTTCGTTGCATACTGCTTTTTATATCTTTTTAATAATCTTTTTATTTCTTTCCACCCACTTCATCTTTTTTATGGACAACGGTACTATTTTTTATTTCCTAATTTCTATTTCTTCTCCTCAATAAACTGGGTGCCAGGAGGCCACCCGAGCAAAGAGGCTGGATCTCTGCCCTGGTGGATGGGACCCCATGTTCCTTTACCTGGTGTGTCTTGTCCCCCATGGCTCACAAACTTCAACCTGTGCAAGGGATGTGCCCCCGCCAATAACCCGCTCCCCCTTCCCCCGCCTGGGGCAATGATAGGTGATAATACATTGACACGTACTGATAACATATTTGAATTAGGAAGATGATGTTCACACGCACTGTTTTACTTAGAGTCTTCACAAAAAAATGCAAATATGGAAGTCACTTTTTTTGTCTTCTGTAGCGGTAGGCGATTTCTGATAATGTCCTGGTCAACGATACAGAAGCACAAACCTGTTTGGGTTTGGAGAACCCCTTGTACCTGGTACCATTCCTTCTCCTTGGGGACCAGCTGGCATGGGAATGTGATACCCAGAGCTCTGGCATCAGAGTGTGACTCTGAGAGGAAGGCCGAGGGAAGCACAAGATGCTTTCCCAACAGTGCAATGCCCTCCACCAAGGCCCGCTATGACAGCCTCCAGACATCTGTGATGTAAGGAAATTAAACCCCGATTCATTTTAACCTTTGTAGTTGGCCTCTCCGGGTCTTGCCGTTGAAAAGCATCCCTCAGCCGAAACCGGTTTGGCTCAGTGGTAGAGCGTCGGTCTGCGGACTGAAGGGTCCCACGTTCGATTCCAGCCAAGAGCATGTACGTTGGTTGCCGGCACAACCCCGGCAGGGGGTGTGCAGAAGCAGCTGGTTGAAGTTTCTCTCTCATAGACGTTTCTAGCTCTCTCTCTCTCTCTCTTCCTCTCTGTAGAAAATTAATAAAACATATTAAAAAAAAAAAAAAAAAGAAAAGAAAAGAAAAAGAAAAAAGAAAAGCACCCTTCAGCGATAAACTTGCCTGTTGATGTTTGCTTCAGGAGGAAGGCTTAGCGGAGCCCTCAGCCTCCAGAGCCAAACAGAGATGAGTTCCCAAGGCCTCTATCTAGGAAAGGAGATGTCCGGAAGGCAGCTTGCCCCCTCCGCAGCCGGCCTGGCCCTCGGAGGGAGCTCTGCTCAGACGCCCGTGCTGCCTTCATCGGCCCCTGATGAAGGGCTCTGTATTGCTCACCCGGCAGGATCGATCTAGGCCTCTGGGCTGCATGCCAAAGAACTAAAAGAGACAGCGTCACCCTGATGGTCCCTCTGCCCCCCTGTTCCCTGAGGCTCCCACAGAGCACTCCTGAGGAGTGAGTCAGCCCTGGGCCTTGCTCCCGGGGCAATGGCAGGGCTGCTGCAGAGGCACGTGGGTCTGCAGTGCCTCTGCCCTCCCTCTCCTGGTTCCTGGGAGCAATGAGACACACACACACACACACACACACACACACACACACACACACACACCCAGGAGGCTTCCAGACAAACTCTGGGGATGCAGGCAGCCTGGAATATAAAGAGCAGGCCCCAGGGAAGAAGCAGAATGGAGCTGAGTTTTAACTATGTCATCACATTCCCACCTTTGCTAGGGGATGTGAATCCCCTAATTAATCCTCACTCTGTTCCTTCTCTCTGTCTTAAGGGCATCTCTGTTTCTCTCCCTGGCCTGCCCTCTCTAGTCATCCTCCCTCCTCCGCCTCTGCACTCTCACCCTTCATGCTTTTCTGTGGCTTCATAGCTCCTAGAACCCTGGCCCTCCGGAGCCCTAGCCTTGGATACCCAGCTATTTCTTGCACATCTGCATCAGATCAATTGATTTCAGAGAGGAAGGGAGAGGGGAGAGAAAGATAGAAACATCAATGATGAGAGAGAATCATTGATCAGCTGCCTCCTGCATGCCCCCTACTGGGGATCAAGCCTGCAACCTGGACACATACCCTTGACCGGAATCAAACCCAGGACCCTTCAGTCCACAGGCCAACACTCTATCCACTGAGCCAAACCGGCTAGGGCTCTATTTATATCTTGATGGCACTAATATAACAGCTATCTTATACCTCTCCCACATTATATATTGGGTGCGAAGGTGGTGCAGATAACTTACCTCTTTGTTTAAACTGATTTTGTGTATATATAGCACGTACTCTTTTACATATATACCATGTTTTCCCGAAAATAAGACCAACTTACAGGTTTCCTTCTGAGTGAAATATAAGGCATCCCCCCGAAAATAAGGCCCCCCTAGGCTAAACATGAGAGATTTGGTCCACTGATTCTGAAAGAAATGGAGTCACAAGAAATTCACCAGGGAATTCAGGAATTGGATTGTTATGATGATATTCCAGAAGATGATGACATGATTGTCATTGAATAAATGAGTAAATTCTTGATACTGTAGGATTCACAGTTTGTCTGGTTTGTGTTGACAACTACCATACTACCGTACCGTATACAGATAATAAATTTCCTTTATTTTCATTTAACAATAAATGTGTACTTATTCTTCTTCATGGAAAAATAAGACATCCCTGAAAATAAGACCTAGCGCATCTTTGGGAGCAAAAATTAATATAAGACACTGTCTTATTTTCAGGGAAACAGGATACACACACACACACACACACACACACACACACACACACACACCATATTTCCCAGCGTGTAAGACGACTTTTGAAATGAAAAAAAAGTCAACCAAAAATCGGGGGCAAAAGACCAAAATTGCATAAAAATTACCTGCAGATCTTGACGGCAAAGTAAGTCTTTTCTTTGAAGTGGGGGGTAGTCTTATACAGCGAATATAGGCCTAAACCTATGTTTTAACTGTAAAATTAGAGGGTTGTCTTATACGCCTGAAAATACGGGGTGTGTGTGTGTGTGTGTGTGTGTGTGTGTGTGTGTGTGTGTGTGTGTGTGTTCATTTCAGAGAGGAAGGAAGGGAAAAGGAGAAAGAGAGACTGGGGATCAACCCAACAACCCCAGCATGTGCTCTGACCGGGAATCGAGTGGTGACCTGGTTCAGAAGTTGACACTCAACCGCTGAGCTACCGGCTGGGCTTCTCTCTCTGTTTAACGGGAAGAGGAAGCTTTCCTGTGTCTGTACATAAGGAACCAAGCCTGAGAGCCTTTACTTCCCGGGAACTGGATTTAGAGATACAGCCGGTGCTAAAGGAAGGCAAGGCCCTGCAAGGTCCTTGGGCCTGCAGGGCCTTGCTTCCTGCTGGCTGAGGAAGGGGTGGGACCCATTCTGCACCTCCAGAGACTTGAGAGCCCCCGCCTGAGTGAAGCTCCCTGTGTGACGTGACCCTTGAGAGAGCCGGGTGAACTGTGGGCACCGGAAACAGCCTGGAGGTGGGCAGAGGTGCGAGCTCAATGGCCAGGCACGTTCACCCCAGAACAGCTCTCTGTTCATCTCCAAGGAGAGGCCACTGTCTCCTCGGCCCCTCTTGCTGGGCCCGATGGGCTGGACGGAGCTTCCACAGATACTGAGGCCTCTGCTCTCCCTCTCGGGATTAATCAACTGTGTAATGGCCCGTCCTACTCTCCTACCTCATCGTGGCGAGAAGGCATGTGCCGAGTGAGAGTATGGGGGACAGCAGGGAACAGAATTAGAGGCAGAAACAAAGTGGGGAAGAAGGAGAAGGAGAACGAGGGCCTTCTCTTTCACTTAATTTAATTTATTTATTTTAAAAATATATATTTTATTGATTTTTTTACAGGGAGGAAGAGAGAAAGAGAGAGAGCTAGAAACATCGATGAGAGAGAAACATCCATCAGCTGCCTCCTGCACACCCCCTACTGGGGATGTGCCCACAACCCAGGTACATGCCCTTGACCAGAATCGAACCTGGGATCCTTCGGTCCACAGGCCAACGCTCTATCCACGGAGCCAAACCGGTTTCGGCAAGAGACTCTTTCACTTTAAAACTCCTCCTCCAGCCCCCTGGACACATAGCATCGCCCCACAGAGAAAGGCCTTTCTCAGAACAAAAGGCCTGTCACCGAAAGCATTTCTTTAACAACAATAACAGCAACACACACAAGGTACAAAAAACATTTTTCTCAAGAATTTTTCCAATTCAATTCAACAAATATTTATTTTCCTGAAAAAAGCGGGGAGATAGAAAGACATAGAAACATGTGGATTTTTTCTCTTGTTTTTGATTGAAAAGCCTATCGGCACGACCGGGAGAAAACGAAAAGCTTTGCCCCAGTGAGCCGGAGCACAATGGGAACACGCTTTTAAAATAGAAAGAGCACTAATGTATAAATACACCGAGTCAATTTTAAAGCGGCAGAACCTCGGTACTACAAGGAGGGGGTGGGCCCAGTGCTCTGTCTTCTGTGCAGGTTGCTTGGAACCACAGTCTAATCCAAGGTGAACAGTGAACTTCCATCGTCCTGTTTCCAGACCATGTGATCTAGGGGTCCATGTAAAACTGTCATCCATGAAGATACACTCGATTAGCAAACACCAATGGAAAAAAATAGTCTAGAAAGCAAAGGGGAGTCCAGAGACCCACCTTTGGGTGAGAAAACACATTTTCTCATCTAGAAAATGGACTCGGTGACCTCCCCTGTTCCTTCAGGCACTGATAGGCGTGATCCCAAAGGGGTTACTCTGGCTCTAGATGGCCTGGCTCAGTGGAGAAAGCGTTGGCCTGCAGACTGAAGAGTCCCAGGTTCGATTCCCATTGCAGGCTCCATTCCCAATAGGGGGCGTCCAGGAGGCAGCTGGTCGAAGAGTCTCTCACATCATTGATGTTTCTATCTCTCTCCCTCTCTCTTCCTCTCTGAATTAATAAAAAATATGCTAGCTGAAACTGGTTTGGCTCAGTGGATAGAGCGTCGGCCTGCGGATTGAAGGGTCCCAGTTGGATTCTTGTCGGGGGCATGTGCCTTGGTTGCGGACACATCCCCGGTGGGCGATGTGCAGGGGGCAGCTGATCAATGATTCTCTCTCATCGATGTTTCTAACTCTCTATCGCTCTCTCTTCCTCTCTGTAAAAAAAAAAAAAAAAATCAATAAAATATATTTTAAAAAAATAAAAATATGCTAAAAAGTAAGATAAAATAAAATAAAATAAAGGGGTTACTCCGGAATGCAGGGCCAAACATAGGAAAAGTCCATTGGGGGCTCATCAAAGGCTCTCCTGTTAGAAACGAAGGACCAGGCCAATGGATTGCAACCCCCCACCTCTTCCAAGGACAGCAAGCCCATGGGTCTGGCCCAGGGCCTATCAGGATGTGCAGCCTGTGTGCTAGGCATTCATCCTCCAGCGTTTGATCATCTCTGACATTGATCTCTGCCCCTCCGTGCGTGTCCATGCATTTTAGTGATGTGTGTGTCACGCAGAACGCGGGCCTCGGACGGTGGTGTGAGAGGGTACCGGGCAAGGCACCACCTGCCGCCAGATCAAGGCGAGTGGCATTGCTGAACACACCCGGACTCGGCCACGGTGATGTCGGGGAGAGACAGCTTCGCCCCAAGCCTGGGAGGGCAGGGGCCAGCGCCCCTGGCCTCTGCATCTGCGTGAACTGTGGCCGTTTGTGAAATCATGACCCTGACTTGCTTAGTGTTGTTTGGAGTTCCTTGAGTCCCTCCAAGGATACCGCCAACAATTGCAGTATTTGCAAAAGTGCCACGAACTCTGTAGAGGAGGCTGAGGGCAGCTCTCCCAGGGGCTGCCTCACTGGGCAGCTGGAGGACTCGGTGGGCTAATCCGGGTTTCTTTCATCCCCGGAGCTCCTGTCTGCCTCAGCTGCCTCTCCATCTCTGTCCCGCCCCTCGCCCACACCGAGGCCCCAAGGAGGGGGCTTGCCATAGCCTCTGCCCCTCACCCCACGCCCATGGATACTTCTTCTAAGGCCCTTCCCAGGCTTAATTATTTGCAGGTCTTCTTTCTCTTCCCAGGCTCCCAAAGTCCAAAGACTGTTGGGATAATTAAACCTAGAGGGACCGGGAGGAAGAGGCCCACCCCCTGGGCCTGGGGAATCGGGCTGGTGATTAGGTCATAATTGATCTTTATTGTTGCCGCCGAAGGTTATTTATTCCGCTCCCAGAGGAGCCTTTGTCACCGCCTGCCCCTCCCCCAGCCGCTGAAGCCCAAGCTGAAGGGACCTGCCTGGGCCTGGAGCCCTGGCCAGGGGCGGCGCTAGGCTGTTGACTCATTGGCTCTGCTCTCCATGGGGGCTTCGGCACTCGTGTCCCCCACCCCCAGGCTTTCCTGCATTTCTCCGTTTCCGGTCTCTGCCACACCTTTTGTCTTCCTGGCCATCTCAGCTCCTGGGCCTCCTTCCTGCCTGACCCACCCTCCTGGGGACCAGAGCCCAGGGTCCGGGAGGAATCGGCTTCCGAAGGGCCCTGCGCAGCCTCCATTCCGACTTCTAAGCGCTTTCCCAGGCCTGGCCTGGAAAGGAAACTGGGGCGGAGGAATGAGGTTCCCTAAAAATACACTTAGATTTCCCAGCGGAGGGGCGAGTGGGAGGCGGGAGGCCGGGACTCTGAACTACACTGGACATTCGGCTCCACTCCGCTTCCAAGGTACAGAGGGTCCCCTGAGGAGGAGAAGGGGCAAGAAAAAATGCTTCTGCCCACAGACGAGCCTCTCAGGGCTGTCCTGGGCCGCGGAGATATTATTGTTTGTGATAGTAGTATGTGTTGTCGAGGACTCTAAAGCATTCGAGCTGATTGCATTTTGCTCATCAGCATGACCTCATCCGTCTGGGGCAATGAGGCAGGGCCGAGATCCGAGTCAGGGGAACTGGGGCCAGAGCAGCTCAAACCAGCCCCGTGCCCTGCCTCTCTGTCTGGGCTCAGTGCTGTAGCTTCCCTATGTTATGTGGGCATCTCCTCAGGGAGGCCATGGCTTTGACTTGCTGGGCTGAAGATTGCCTGAAGGTCCTCGTCAGTTTGGCTCAGTGGATAGAGCGTCAGCCTGTGGACTGAAGGGTCCTGGGCATGTACCTCGGTTGCAAGCTCGCTCCCTGGCCCTGGTTCGGGTGCCGGCAGGAGGCAACCAATCAGTATGTCTCTCTCCTCACTGATGTTTTGATCTCTCTCTGTCTCTTTTTCTCAAGTCAATAAAAGTATATTAATAATAATAATAATAATAATAATAAAAGGTTGCCTGGAGGTGTTTGCTTCCTCTGGCAGAGGATGCAAGGTCTCCTATTCTTTTAAGCAGCAGGTCCTCCCCTCGCCAGTTTGGCTCAGTGGGTAGAGCGACGGCCTGAGGACTGAAGGGTCCCAGGTTCGATTTCAGTCAAGGGCACATGCCCAGGTTGCGGGCTTGATTTCCAGTCGGGGACGTGCAGGAGGTGTCGGATCAATGATTCTCTCTCATCATTGGCGTTTCTATCTCTCTCCCTCTCCCTTCCTCTCTGAAATCAATAAAAATATGTTTAAAAAATAATAAGTCAGTAAGTAAAGCAGCAGGTGCTTCCTGGGCCCATCCATGGCATCTTGCTCCGGAGAGCAGCGTCCCTCAGAATGCAGAGGCGATCACACCATGACCAACACCCACTGAGTGCCAAGAGTTTACACAGGCTATCCCACACACCTCTCCCAGTAATGTGATCACTCTTCTTTCTTTCTCTCTTTCTCTCTTTCTTTCTTTCTTTCTCTCTTTCTCTCTCTCTCTTTCTTTCTTTAATATATTTTTATTGATTTTTTCTTTAGAGAGAGGGGAAGGGAGAGGGAGTGAGATAGAAACAGTGAGAGAGAAACTCTCAATTGGCTGCCTCCTACACCCCTCCCACAGAGGACGGAGCCCGAAACCTGGCTATGTGTCCTGACCGGGAATGGAACTGGCGGCATCTTGGTTCTGCGTTGATGCTCAACAGCTGAGCTACACCGGCTGGGCTGGCCACTCTTCTTTCTGAGATGAGGTGATAGGTTCAGAGAAGTCAACCTGCCCTTGGTCACACCGCTAGTAAGAGGCAAGAGCTGAGCTAGAAGCCCAGGCCCCCTGGGCTCTGGAGCAAAAGCTTTAACCATAAAAGATGTATTGTGCCCAAGTAGATATTCTCCGGATGGGAGTGGGGGATAACACATCTAAGCGTATGTGCCACCCATTCGAGGAGGGACATTGATAAGACAAAGCAACGAACAGCCAAGATGAATTCAGTGTCAGGAAATGTGAATGCAGGCGGGGCCCCCAGAGGTCACCTACTGATGGCCACGGGTACCAGTGAGGACAGGGAGGCCCACAGGCAAGGAGTGGTTTGTCCTGGAGCAGTGGTCGGCAAACTCATTAGTCAACAGAGCCAAATATTAACAGGACAACGATTGAAATTTCTTTTGAGAGCCAAGTTTTTTCTTTTTAAATATATTTTATTGATTTTTTTTTTTTTTTTAGAGAGAGGAAGGGAGAGAGATAGAGAGCTAGAAACATCGATGAGAGAGAAACCAGCTCTCTCTTGCACACTCCCTACCGGGGATGTGCCCGCAACCAATGTACATGCCCTTGACCAGAATTGAACATGGGACCTTTCAGTTCACAGACCGACACTCCACCACTGAGCCAAACCGGTTTCGGCCGAGAGAGAGAGAGAGAGAGAGAGAGAGAGAGAGAGAGAGAAAGAGAGAGAGAGAGAGAGAGAGAGAGAGAGAGAGAGAGAGAGAGAGAGAAAGAGAGAGAGAGAGAACGCTAAATTTTTTAAACTTAATCTTCTTCTAAGGCCACTTCTTCAAAACAGACTCTCCCAGGCCATGGTATTTTGTGGAAGAGCCACACTCAAGGGGCCAAAGAGCCGCAGTTTGCCGACCACAGTCCTGGATCAGGTTCCCTGGCCTCCAGATGCACAGCTGCTCTTTGCCTCCTCCCTGGTCACGGCAGCTTGCTCCTCTAACTTTACAGTTCCATCCCCTACGGCCTGCCAGTCAGAGGCCTTCAGCTGAGCATCACCCCTTTTTAGGCTGTAGAGAAACCCCCCAAGACACAAGCAAGCAAATAAACAATCCCTCAAATAATTAATGGGGTCTCTGAGCTACAAGTGTTCTCACAGATGCCCATGTTCAACTCACATTTTCTTCCAACCCTCATCCCCATGCCCAGCCCTCCATCCCATTCCCATCCCAATTCCTGTCTTTATTACCCCTCTATCCCCATCTCCACCCCCATCCCTTCATCCCATCCCCATCCCCATTACCATCCCCATCTCCATACCCATCTTAATCCCCATCCTTTCATTCCATCCCCATACCTTCATCCCATCCCCATCCCTTCATCCCATCCCCATCCCTTCATCCCATCCCCATCCCTTCATCCCATCCCATCTCTCCATCCCCATTCCTGCGGTGTTTGAACCAGGGCAAGGAAACAGGCAGAGCATCGAGTCCTCAGCGCACGGCTAGAACAGGACCAGTTTGGAGTGGCTCCCCCATGAGACAACTCTTCTAGCTCTGGTGCTAGAGTCCTGTCACCTCCAACTCACTGGCTACTCCTGCCCCACTGCTTCCTGGATGGGATCGTCTTCTTAACCGCTCCAGCCTCCCATCTCTGGGCTCTGTGTCCAGAGGGCAGACATGGCGCGCCTGGGCTGGGCCTGCCTGGTGAGACCTGGGTGGGGCCAGGACAACTCTGAGTTAGAACCTTTCTGGGAAACCAGCTCTAAAAAAGGAAAAGAAAACAGCCCTGAATTATAGAGATTGCTGATTGCTATGACTTAAAAACTGTTACAATAGTCTAATGCAGTGGTCGGCAAACTCATTAGTCCACAGAGCCAAATATCAACAGTACAATGATTGAAATTTCTTTTGAGAGCCACATTTTTTTAACTTAATCTTCTTCTAACGCCACTTCTTCAACATAGACTCGCCCAGGCCGTGGTATTTTGTGGAAGAGCCACACTCAAGGGGCCAAAGAGCCACATGTGGCTCGTGAGCCGCAGTTTGCCGACCACGGGCTTAATGCAAGCTACCTAACATTCCTGAACATTCAACACACTTTTGGGAGCTGGCATGGGCTGGGCCCAGCACGCCATCAGCCTCCTGTGCTGCCCACGCGTGGCTCCCAGATGTCTGACACAGGGGAAGGTCTTAGTTTTGTCTCAGCCCCTGGCAGGTGTCTGACAGTCTAGGAAAACCAAGGCCCAGACAGAACCTCTCCCCACGTTCTCAGGGCTCAACCACAGGGTAGAGAAGCAAAGCCTTTGTGCTTAAAAGGGTTTTTCTTCCAAGGAGTTCAAAGCCGTTGTTATGTCTGATCTTATCCTCCCCACACCCCGGGAAAGTGTGGAGACAGTGGGTAGTGTTTGGGTATCTTCCCGAAAGATGGGGGCCCGGGCCCAGAAAGCTTCGGAAGAGTGGTCCAGGCCTCTGGCAGTTTGGAGCTGAGGCTGGAACGGGAGCCCAAGGATGCCTCTTTCTCAAGCCTCCGGCTGCTTTCCCCACTGAGCCGCCTTCCATGACCCCCCAGCAAGAGGGGATGGAGAGGCATGAGATCCTTCTGTGGTTTTCCCAGACAGAAGCCAGGTCTCTACCTCCGGCTCCCCCAGCCTCAGACCACACACCCATAGCGCCTCCGGGGGAGCTGGCCCGACTGGCTTCCCTTGGGGGTGTGCCAGCTCCGTCTCCGCTCATTAGCAGGTCTGTTTCCAGGTGGATCACCGTGGGGTCATTAAAGCAATAAACAAGTTCCCGGATGGCTGGGCTGCCGGTGGGCCGGCCCTGGCACCGCCGCGCCCTGCATTGTGCGGAGTTCCAGCGGCCCACACGCCCCTGGAACAATGCTCGCTTCCTTCCAGGAAGCGCAGACCCAGGCCAGTCTCCTGGGCTCGCCCACGTGCTCTGGCCAAGCCATTGTCTCGAGTCAGACGCGGCCGGCCATTCCCATGACCAGGGCAATGGCATCCTCGTTGACACCCAAAGGAGGAGGACCAGGGGCCAGGTGCAGAGAGCCGTGGCTCCCGAAGGATGCCCAGGTCTCCACGGCCCCTGGCCCAAAGGTCTGTTGCCTTTCCTTTGAGAAAGAACCCCCTGGGCTGGCCACCTTCTCTGCTCCCACCTGAATTTTATGCTTCAGTCTCTCCCTGGATCAGGGCTGCAAAGGAACCCTGACCAAACCTCTCAGCCCCCCTGGCACCCCTTTCTCTCTGTTTGGCTAAGATGGCTCCCTACGTTCCCTAAGGGTTGTTTACATATCTCCAGGTAGGGGCTGCGTGAGGCAGGAAATAGGGCCCATCAGTCATGTGAGCAACCGGAAATAGTCCAGCAGTCCCTTGCCTGGAGGGAAGGAGCACTGGCCAGCCCGGGGGGGGTTCTTTCTCAAGGGATTCCACCGGGTCCTCAGTGGACCTGTGCCACAGTCACTGCCCACATGGGTTTCTTTCTTTAAAAATATATTTTTTATTGATTTCAGAGAGGAAAGGAGAGGGAGAAAGAAACATCAATGATGAGAGAGAATCATTGATCAGCTGCCTTCAGCACACCTCCTACTGGGAATCAGGCCCAGAACCCAGGCATGTGCCCTTGGCTGGAATCGAACCTGGGACCTTTCAGTCCTTAGGCCGAAGCTCAGTCCACTGAGCCAGACCAACTAGGTCTGGGTTTATTTCTTTTTAAACAGTTCTATTCGGGGTTTCTTAAATGGAATGATGTCTCCAGCTCAGGAGAGAACCGGGGCCAGAGTAAGTTAGAATCTAAAAATAAGATGAGACTCAGGGTGCAGGGGAGACCGAGCAGCCTGGGAGGGGCCTGTGCAACCTGATGTACAGCCCGGGAGCCTGGCCCAGGTGGTCCAGGGAGAAAAGGCGCTGTAGTCTGAAGGCAAAGGTCCCAGCGGCTCCGTGTGCAGTCTCTTGTTCTTGCCAAGACCCAGCAAGAGCTGGTGAGGCTAATGTGGTTAATTGAACACAGTTTGTTAGGGCTGCTCAGTTTTGGCCCCCAGCCCTTACCTGGGGAAGCACAGACAGCTCATCCTTCAAGCCTGGCTGGGATGGAGGAGGCTGATGGAGAAGTCCTGGCTGGGTGAGGCGGGAGGGAGGACATGCTGGGAAGAGACCCTCCAGAGAGAGGATCCCTGCTGTGGCTTTGGGTGAAGACGCTGGACAGATGCTGGAGGGAGATGGGAAGAAGGACACTGAGACCAGCTTCAAACCTCACTCCTTCAATGTAGGATACGGAACTGCATTTTTTTTTTTCTCTAAAAATTAACTTTATTGAGGTATTCGGTGACCTTCCCTCATATTTGGCTGTGTGGGTTGGGATGACTGGAGCCGTTGGACCCTCCGTGAGATGTTTCAAAGCCTCATTAAAAAGGTTTGGGTCCTCACTGAAAATGGTTTGGCTCAGTGGATGGAGCGTCGGCCTGCGGACTGAAGGGTCCCAGGTTCAATTCCGGTCAAGGGCACGTATGTTGGTTGCGGGCACATCCCCAATAGGGGTCGTGCAGGAGGCAGCTGATCGATGTTTCTATCTCTCTCCCTTCCTCTCTGTAAAAAATCAATAAAATATATTTTAAAAAAATGTTTGGATCCCCATGAAGCCTTCCTACACCCGGGTGTACCCAGAGGTCTGGGTAGGAGGGGGCTGATGGGCTCCAGCATTCAAAACCTGGGGTGCTGATGAGAGAGCTAAAGCTTTGAAAGCTTCCAGTCCCATGCCTGCTCCTGGTCAGCACTGACCCGCTGAGCTAGGAGTGTCCAGCGATGGAGCGTGGGTCTGGCTGAAAATCACAGTTCTGTTAGATGAGAATGTGGGACGTTCTATATATTGTAGAAATCCCGTTTCCTTGCTGGCATGAATAAATGTACCTGCAAGACAATAATAATAATAATTAATAATAATAATAACTTTATTGCTCTGACTGGTTTGGCTCAGTGGATAGAGCATTAGTCTGCGGACTAAAGGGTCCCAGGTTCGATTCCTGTCGAGGGCATGTACCTTGGTTGTGGGCGCATCCCCGATGGGAGGTGTGCAAGAGGCAGCTGGTCGATGTTTCTCTCTCATCGACGTTTCTAGCTCTCTATCTCTCTCCCTTCCTCTCTGTAAAAAAATCAATAAATATATTTTTAAAAATTAAAAAAAAAATACTTCCTTTAGTCCTTTTACTGTCTGTAGGATCTCAAATGATGATTCCTCCCTTTCATTTTTGAAATTGATAATTTGTGTCTTTTCTCTTTTGTTGTTGCTCAATCTAGCTATAGGTTTATCGATTTTGCTGATCTGTTCAAAGAACTAGCCTTTGCTTTCATTGATTATCTTCATTGTTGGACTGTTTCCTAGTACACTGATTTCCACTCTTATCTTTATGACTTTCTTCCTCCCATCACGTTTTGAATGTTGTAGATGGGCACAAGTCCCCTCTCTCATCTTCAACCACAAGTCATGGGACGTCTTAATGGAAAGAGGTCTTAGACAGGATCTTTCCAACCTCTTTTATTTCATAAGTGAACAGAAATCCTACGAGGAAGACATTTTCTTCAGGCCACTTAGTTCTCTTCCCAGGTCAATTGGTTTGGTAATTATTCCTTCCTTTAGTAATATATTCCTATTCATTCATGTAAGATATATTTGTTGAACTTATACTATGAGCCAGAGACTGTGCTCTGCTCCAAGAACAAAGATGAATAAGTCACAGCCTCTGCCTAATGAGGGAGATAATAAATAATCAGACAATTACAGAGCTAAATAGTGTGACAGAGGTGCTCTCAGAGTGCCATGAAGGCACAGAGGAAAGAGTGACAAAGCCACCAGGAAGATGAGGCTGGAGGAGAGGATGGTGGGGGCAGATGTCAGAGAACATTTTTAAAATGGAATCACCAGCAAAATGGATTCACTCTTCTCTACCCCAGAAAGAGCTTTGCGAATCTACTAACTATTGGTTTAAATAAGGCAAATCGAAAACAATGCAAGTTTCAGTAAATAGCCATCAATTAATCAACCAGCTAATTTTGTGTCCAGCATCATGCTAGGAGGTTCGGGAGAATACAAATTATATAGATGACTGAATCATGCTTTCCAGAGAATAAATATTCTCTCGGGTTCCCATTTCCAGATTTTCTTTTTTGCAGATGGCCTATCCCATCCATAGGAAGTAAATATACTTGACGCCGTGGAGGTATCTATATTGATATCCTTATCTATTATCTCCTTACCTGTTGCTGCAAACAAATTACCCCAAATCTTTACAACTTTGTTGTCATCCTACACTTTTTAAAAGATATATTTTTATTGATTTCAGAGAGGACGGAACAGGGATAGAGAGATGGAAACATCAATGATGAGACAGAACCATTGATCAGTTTCCTCCTGCACGATGACACTGGGGATTGAGCCTGCGACCCAGGCATATGCCCGGACCTGGAATCCAACCGTGACCTCCTGATTCATAGGTCACTGCACAACTACTGAGCCATGCAGGCCAGGCATCTTAGAGTTTTTGAAGGACAGGAAGCCAAAAGTGGCTTAGCTGAGTGTTTCTGAATCAGTGTCTATTGGGGGCTGTGCAGGAGGCAGCCAATCAGTGTTTCTCTCACATTGATGTTTCTCTCTCTGCCTCTCCCTTTCTCTCTCTCTCATGAAGTTAGTGGCCGGGCTTCAATCTTTGAAGACTTAACTGGGGCTAGAGGGTTTGCTTCCAAGATGCTCACAGAGCTGCAGACAGGAGGCCTCAAATCCTCAGGGTGTGGGCCTGTCCACAGGGCTGCTGGGCACGGCAGTGGCTTCCCTCAGAGCAGACGATCCTGTCTTCATGACCTGGTCTCCAATCACACATGATCACTTCTGCTTTAGATGTGTCACTAAATCTATCTTATACTCCACGGGAGAATATTACACCAGGGAAAACGAGTACACCAAGAGGTGGGGGTTATTGGGGGCATCTTAGATATTTCCTTACCACGGAAACCCTCCTAAGCTAGCCACAGTTTAAAAATCTGGAACATTAGTGACATTAAGATGGAAATAGCCAATTAATCTTTGCCTCATTTTTCCACATAAAAATGTGAAAAAAAAGAGTCTAATTATTAGCAATGAAATTATTTTGTAGAATTTAGTCCTCTTTATAAACAGTACACTGTTACATCCGAAAGTACAAAGTTTTTACTGAGAACCAAATCCAGCCCCATACTGAGAGAAATACCTTAGATATTAGCAGGCAATGAACCTTCTGGAAGTGTGTAACCATTATCCTTTGACATTTAAAAATTATGCAGGATTATGATTCTATTTATTTCTTTTAGAGGCTGAGGATACAGCAATGAACAAGACAGAGGGGTGTGGGGATGAGGGGTGTTATGGACTGAATGTCTATGTCCCCCCTAATTTGTATGTTCAAGCCTGATCCCCCAATGCGGAAGTGGGACTTTGAGGATATAAGTAGGTTTAGATGAAGTTATAAAAGTGGGACTCCAGCCGGAACCAGTTTGGCTCAGTGGATAGAGCCTCGGCCTGAGAACTGAAGGGTCCCAGGTTCGATTCCAGTCAAGGACATGTACCTTGGTTGTAGGCACATCCCCAGTAGGGGGTGTGCAAGAGGCAGCTGATAGATGTTTCTCTCTCATTGATGCTTCTAATTCTCTATCCCTCTCCCTTCCTCTCTGTAAAATCAGTAATATATATATATATATATATATATATATTATTAATTATTTACAGAGAGGAAGGGAGAGGTATAGACAGTTAGAAACATCCACCAGCTGCCTCCTGCACACCCCTCATTGGAGATGTGCCCGCAACCAAGGAACATGCCCTTGGCCAGAATCAAACCGGGGACCCCTCAGTCCACAGGCTGACGCTCTATCCACTGAGCCACACTGGTCAGGGCAATAAAATATATTAAAAAAAAAAAAAATTCTGTTGATTAAGCCACCCAGTCTATGGTATCTTGTTATGACAGCCCAAGCAGATTGCTGTCACCTGACCGAGGACATGCCAGGCTAACGTCACAGTGTTTGGAGTCTACAGTTTGCCCTGGAGGAGGAATCGTCAGAGTTCCCCAACAGCTTCTGTCTGCCGAGGGGCAGGACTGATGGCGCGGAGCACCAACCAGTGAAGAAGTGACTGAAAATGTGACTGGAGAGCCGGGAAGTAAACATTTTAAGGGCCAGCTTGGAGCTCTAAGTCAGCAGTAGAAACTGGAGAGGAATCACATTATCAGTAGGAGGGTGGGGTCAGTATCGTTATTGGTGTAGCTTCCACTGGTGAATTTTTTTTTTTTTTTTAACAGAATAGATTCTTCAGCTTGCAAAACATTTTGTCATGAAAAGGATATCTGAAGCTGGAACGAGCGCTAGCTTTCTTTCCCAGGCCTTGGGAGAAGGGGACTCAGTGGGAGGCTTGGCGGACTCAGAGGTCCAGCCATGAACTAAGCTGACTCCCATCCTCATGCAGCCTGGTGACCAGGAAGGACTCTGGTTCTTACCTCCAGGAGGAACCCCGTAGCGATATATGTAATTCTTCTCTAAAAGCTTTTGGAAAGATATGATTCCAGACTCACTTCAAAATAGGAGAAAATCTTAGGGGAGACTTACATGCTAAAGAGAACCGATTCAGTTGCCCATGACACAGTGGCTTATGGAAGACTAGTGGCCTGGTGTATAAAATACATGCGGGGTGTGTGTGTGTGGGGGGTGTAGGGAGGGATGTCCCTTAGCTTGGCCTGCAACTTCTCCAAATCTGGAGGATGTCCGACTGCGGGAGCAGGCCCTATCTGGCAGTCGGACATCCCTCTCGCAATCTGGGACTGCTGGCTCCTAACCGCTAACCTGCCTCGGCCCTAACGACTCTGCCTACCGGCCTGCTCGCCCCAAACTGCCCCCCTCCCCGGCCAGCCTTCTTTCCCCCCAACTGCTTCCCCTGCTGGCCTGATGGTCCCCAACTGCCCCCCTGCCAACCTGCTCACCCCTAACTTCCCCACAGATACTGGGGGGCAGCTAGCAGCCTGATCACCCCAACTGCCCTCCCCTCCTAGCCTGATTGCCCCTAACCGCCTCTGCCTTGGCCCTGCCACATGGCTTTTACCCTTTTATTAGTATAGATAACAGCTTATTAGTCTCTCCTGTAACTGTCCCAGAATAAGCAGTACAAAACTTTCGGGGGCTCCATAGTACCAGAGACTCCTTTTCCACGGCCTCCTTTCATCACAGGGACTGGGATACTACGACAGCTCCTGCCAGCATGCTTACAGTCCCGCCAGCAGAAGCGAAAATGGCAGAATGGGAAGAAGGATTGGCTGTCATTTTGAAGCTAAAACTTGTATTATTCTACAAGGGAAAAACAGATACTGGGGGGCAGCTAACAGCCTCTGACGTAATAATCTTCGGTAACCTTGCCGGAAAGGAAGGCCAAGGAGATCAATCCTAGGCAGACAAATGCCCTTTCATTGGACTTTGAGCCTTCTGACAGGGAGAACCCTGGCTGTTTCGCTCTTCACTTTACTGTCACTGTCCGGCACAATCCACGGCACAGAGCAGGCTCTTACTAAATACTTAGCAAGTAAGGAAGTGAATGAGGGGCAGCAGGATTTGAGTTCCAGAAGGCCCTCCTTGTGCTTCTTGCCAAGGATTTTTATTCCAAGGATCAAGACACCTTGGTTTCACCCTGTTTTTGGCTCAGTGGATAGAGCATCAGCCTGTGGCCTGAAGGGTCCCAGATTTGATTCCGGTCAAGGGCATGTACCTTGGTTGGGGGCACATCCCCAGTAGGGGGCATGCAAGAGGCAGCTCTCTATCCCTCTCCCTTCCTCTCTGTAAAAAAAATCAATAAAAATATATATATTTAAAAAGACACCTTGGTTTCGCCCTGGCCAGTGTGGCTCAGTTGGTTGAGGATTGTCCCATGCACCAAAAGGTGCCTGGTTGGATTCCCAGTCTGGGCACATGCCCAGGTTGCTGGCTCGATCCTCGGTGGCGGCCGTGCAGGAGGCAGCCAATCAATGTTTCTCTCACATTGATGTTTCTCTCTCTCTCTCTCTCTGCCTCTCCCTTCCTGTCTCTCTCTCAAATCAGTGAAAACATATTTAAAAAAAAAACAAAAAACCAACCAAACAAAAAAACTTGGTTCCTCGTTAAAATTAAACCTCAGAAGGTATGCTGAAAGCTCTTCCCAAAGTGAAATTTCCCACCCGGCACTGCCACCCTGACAGGTATAGTGTGATTTCTTTATGGCCTTGGCCTAATGTCTAATCATGGCGGGTTTTAGATGACGTAGTGCACAAAGAGCCGTTTGATGGCAAATGGTGTGAGAAAGCCCTGCTCTTCCGGCCATCCTAATGCGTTATCGCTCCGAGCAAACCGGGTGCCTTCCTGAGAGAATTGTTTCCCAAGGTCTATATTGCACAGATTCATTCTCTTAGCCGGGAGGGGCCAGCCTTGGAGGATGGGACGGCTACCGGGAGGTGCGGAGGGCCGGCTGAGCAGGCAGAGCCCCGGCCTCAGCCCGGGCCTGGGCTAGCCTCTCAGCTCTCCCCGGGGGGCCGTTTCCAGCCTCTGCATTTAATAAGCTGAGGGCATCGAAAACAGTAAAATGGGGGAGATAATACAACAGTCAATAAAAAGATAAAACAAACAGAGAAGAAATAAAAAGATGGTTAAAACGGTTAAAAAAAAAAAAAAAAAAGGCAGCAGGCGAATGATAATATGACCTAAAAATAAACCAAATAAACTTAAAAGAAATGAAACGATAGAACAAAGACACAATAAGGCAGAGGTTAGAAATAAAAGATGGAGAAGAAAAAGGGAATACAATAACAATAAATCTAGAAGATAAGATGAGAGAATATAAAATGGCTAGAAGAAAGACAAAACAAAGATTAAAAATGACTGAGATAAGTGAAATCATTAAAGCCAGAAAAATAAAAGACTTCAAGGGATTAAAATAATAAAATGTGTTAAACCCAAACCACAAGGAATAAAAAATTTAAAAGAATGGCTACGGGGAGCAGTGCCACAGATTCAGCTCGTCTCAAGTTAAAATAATGCTGCAGCACAAGGACCTGAGCCTGATCCTCATGCAGACATATATATTTTTAAAAGTTTATTTTCATAAACTATTTAGATTTAGAGAAGTCTGAAACAGATTCATTTTTATTTTTTAAAATATATTTTTATTGATTTTTTTTACAGAGAGGAAGGGTGAGGGATAGAGAGCTAGAAACATCAATGAGAGAGAAACATCAATCAGCTGCCTCCTGCACACCCCCCACTGGGGATGTGCCTGCAACCAAGGTACATGCCCTTGACCGGAATCGAACCTGGGACCCTTCAGTCTACAGGCCGACGCTCTATCCACTGAGCCAAACAGGTTTCAGCCAGACATATTTTTTGAGTCCAAGCAGCCTCCAGGTTAGGCTGACCTCCCAACCTCTACGCATCCACATTAATCGCTACAGCTGCCCTAACCAAGTACCGCAGCAGCAATGTCCTGCCTCCCCGTTCTGAAGACTAGAAGTCCATGATCAAGGTGTGGGCGGGGTTGGTTCCTCCGAGTGCCACCAGGGAAGGTCTTTCCCAGCTCTCTCTCCTGGACGGCAGATGGCCGCCTTCTCCAGATGCGTCCCTTCTGTTTGTGTCTGTGGGCAAATTCCCTCCTCTTCCAGGGACATCAGTCACATGGGATGAGCGAGCACCCACCCTGAGATGCCATTCGAATATCATTACCTCTGTGAAGCCTAACTGGACATAGGAATTTGGGGAGGATGGTGGATGCCATTCAGCCCAGAACATCATCCCTGCCTGGAGTCCCTGAGGGGAGCCCCTCCAGGCAGAGAGAAGACAAAGCGCAGGACCTTTTTTTTCCTTTTTTTTTTTTTTTTTTAATATGTTTTATTGGTTTTTTACAGAGAGGAAGGGAGAAGGAAAGGGAGAGGGATAGAGAGTTAGAAACGTTGATCAGCTGCCTCCTGCACACTCCCTACTGGGGATGTGCCCGAAACCAAGGTACGTGCCCTTGACCGGAATCGAACCTGGGACCCTCCAATCCACAGGCCAACGCTCTATCCACTGGCCCAAACCAGTTAGGGCAGACCAGGACCTTTGACCCCGTGCCTGCCGTGCCTGGTGACACAACTGACTCCTTCCCTTCCCACTCCCCACCCCCCCTTGATTTTAGTTTCGGATTAATATTCTTCATTTCACTTGCAACCACACCGGTGGTCCTGCTGAGCCCTGGAATAAGGCTCTGGAACCCTAACCCATCTTCTCGCAGGAGGTCAGGGTTGCTGCAGGTGGGAGCTGTCCCGGCAGCCGGTGCCCTGTGGCTCCCGCAGCGGCCCCCACAGGAGGCTGAGCTAGTGCCCTCGGCTTCTCAGGCCTGAGAACATCTGCTTTGGCTACAAACGCCTGTGACACCCAAGCTCGCTGGTGGCGAGGTGGAGCTTCGTGGCCAGCCTTGCCCGCACAGGGAAGCCTGGCACAGCTGGGCACCAGAATGCCTTGCTTGGGGGGCATGACCTTTCTGTTCTTGGTTTTTCTCTTGCTGTAAAGGTGGACCACAGGGCGGTGTGCAGGAAGCACGGAGCCATGGAGTCGCCTAGTCCAGTGGTCAGCAAACTCATTAGTCAGCAGAGCCAAATATCAGCAGGACGATGATTGACATTTCTTTTGAGAGCCAAATTTTTTAAACTTAAACTATATAGGTAGGTACATTGTTATGAACTTATTTAGGGTACCTCTAAGCTGGCCTTCGCTAAAAACTCAAGGGGCCACAGAGCCGCATGTGGCTCGCGAGCCTCAGTTTGCTGACCACTGACCTAGCTCAACCTCCTAGTTAGAAGTTGAAGAAATGGAAATCTAGGAAGGAAAGACTTCCCCCCAAAATAAATGTTCTTGTCCCTCCCCCCCCCTCACACACACACACACACACACACACACACACACGCACACAGTGGACAGGCAGAGCACACACACCCACCACACACACACACACAACACACACACACACACAGTGGGCAGGCAGAGCACACACACCCACCACACACACACACACAACACACACACACACACAGTGGGCAGGCAGAGCACACACACACAACACACACACACACACAGTGGACAGGCAGAGCACACACACACACACAACACACACACATACACACAGTGGGCAGGCAGAGCACACACACACACACACACACACACACACACGCACACCCACACACACGGCAGGCAGAGCCCAGGCCCCAAGCTGTCTTCTGACAGAGCTGGCTTCATAGCTCAACCTGAATAAGGCCCTGTGCTCAGCAGAGCCCTGAGTGTGATTGAATGCTCCGCTGTCGCCATCTTGACTTTGTAAACATTGGGGAACAAGGGGCGCTGTGTGTCACGTTGCAGCGGGCCCTGCCATGCGGGGTGGCCGTCCTACCTCGGCTCCCCTTCCCACTGTGCTGCGAGGAGGACGGAGCCACAGCCACCCACGCTCCTGCCCATGAGCTGTCCGGAGCAGAGGTTGTGGGTGCAGGGTTAGCACAAGACAAGCCCTGCAGAACAGGAGGAGGAAGGGGGGAAGCCTTTCCCTGAGGCCCCAAGGCTCTCTGGCTCGCCTTAAGTCCCTTGGGGGTCTTAGCTAGGGCATGAACCCGAGAGTCCCCCATCTCTCATCTTCCGCTGGCAGACCTGACCTGTCCCAGCCTTGTTCTCTTCCAGATCCCCATCCCCTCAGTCTGTCTCCCACGTGGCCAGTGAGAGGAAGGATAAAAGGAAAGTGAAAGTATCAGCTTCTCTGGATGGCTTTCCTCCTCCTCCTCCTCCTCCTCCTCCTCCTCCTCCTCCTCCTCCTCCTCCTCCTCCTCCTTCTCCTCCTCCCCCTCCCTCTCTTCTCCCCACCATCGTTGCCATGGAGACCAGAACAAAGCCTCTCTTTCCCCTCTTTTCTGGATTGTTAATTGTCTTTTCTCCATGGTGCCTTTGTTAATTGTTGCCAGTCCCTCCCAGGATGAGGATCTAGGCCTCCTCAAGACCGGAAAGAGGACTAAGAACAAAAGTTAGGTGGTGGGGGTGGGGCACATAGCCAGGTGGAGGGGGAGGTGGAGAGGAGAGAGGAGGCAGCCACAGGGTTTTTAACTGGCCCAGGCTTCTGGGAAGGGAACACCTCTTCACCTCTTCACCTCCTGGCCTCAATCAGCTTCCTGTCCAAGTAGGGCTCAGTGTCCATCCCTGCTGTGGAAAAGGACAGGAGAGAATGGACAGAAGAAAGAAAAAACAGCCATTGTGTGTATGCACATGTGTGTGTGTGTGTGTCTTTGCACTCCACCCATTTCCAAGTAAGATATGCAGTCCAATCTTTACCCCCAGCATTTGGGACTACCGATAATTAAATGTACAGAGAGCATCGACCTATTAGCCAGGAGGTCATGGTTCAATTCCCAGTCAGGGCACATGCCCAGGTTGTGGGCTCCATCTCCAGTCGGGGAGTATGCAGGAGGTAACCAATCAATAACTCTCTCTCATTGTTGATGTTTCTATTTCTCGCTCCCTCTCCCTTCCTCTCTGAAATCAATAAAAATATCTTTAAAAACAACAACAACAACAACAAAAAACAACACTCCCCAGGCAGTAGGATGAAGAGTTGCTACCCAAACAAGCTCCACTAGGCTGCCTCCCCTGGCCTGGCCTGACCAGACCTACAAGTTCCCTCCTCTCCATGTCACAGACAAAATGGCCCTTGGTTAGGGGAGAGCCAGGTGGGGGCAGGGGAAGGGGAGCAGGAAGGCCTTCAGGCGAAGCAGTGAGAAAGGCTTTCAGTGCAGCTCCCTCCTTCTACCTCTTCCCAGCCTTCTGCCCTCCTCCTGCCCCCCAGCCTTCTCGCCCTCACCCTGCTCCCGGAGCACTGAGGAGAGCTATTCACACAATTTGGTGAACTTAATCCTGGTGTGACTTCTCCCAAGAGAATTTGCGTTTTACGTCTTACCTCTAACTTCAGAGGTTAAAAAAGTGCGGGGCACCTCAGAACCCTGGGCACCTGCAGCCCTCACCAGGGTCTCAGGATCAGGCTTGGCAGCTGCAGGAAATAGAGACTCACCGAAGCCAATTAATGTCATCCCTTCAGCAAGTATTTTTTTTAAAATATATTTTATTGATTTTATACAGAGAGGAAGGGAGAGAGATAGAGAGTTAGAAACATTGATGAGAGAGAGTCATCAATCAGCTGCCTCTTGCACACCCCCTACTGGGGATATGCCCGCAACCAAGGTACATGCCCTTGACCGGAATCGAACCTGGGACCCTTCAGTCCCCAAGCTGACGCTCTATCCATTGAGCCAAACCAGTCCCGGCAGCAAGTATTTTTTAAAAATATATTTTATTGATTTTTTTACAGAGGAAGAGAGAGGGATGGAGAGCTAGAAACATCAATGAGAGAGAATCATCGATCAGCTGCCTCTTGCACACCCCCTACTGGGGATGTGCCCGCAACCAAGGTACATGCTCTTGACCGGAATCGAACCCTGGACCTTTCAATCCGCAGGCCGACGCTCTATCCACTGAGCCAAACGGGTTTCGGCAGCAAGTATTTTTTGAGCGTCTACAGCAGGCCCTCAGATAACATTGTTTGCTTATAGGGTTGTTGAGATGTCCTGGGAACTTAACTCTTCTTTATATCCATTAGAGACATAAGAATCACTGAAACCGGTTTGGCTCAGTGGATAGAGTGTTGCTTTGCAGACTGGAAGGTCCCAGGTTCGATTCCAGTCAAGGGCACGTACTTGGGTTGTTGGCACATCCCCAGTAGGGGGTGTGCAGGAGGCAGCGGGTTGATATTTTTCTCTCATCCATGTTTCTAGCTCTCTATCTCTCTCCCTTCCTCTCTATAAGAAGTCAAGAAAAATATATTAAAAAAAAAAAAGTCTAAGAATCTATTGACATCATTAGGTGAGGTGTAACTATCCTCTGGGCTCTGGAAATGAAGTGGAAATTAGAGCAGGCAAGGTTCTTCCCTCACAGCCGACACACAGTCTACAGGGGAGAGAGAAAAAGCACAAGAAAACAGAGGGAGTAAGTCCCAACTGCATGCTAAGTGCTGAAGGAAGCAGGGCCCGAGGAGGGTAAGAGGGGAGAGGATGATTGCGGGTGGGGAAGAGGACAGAGGAAGGGACACGTTTGCTGAGACCAGAGGGTGAAGAGGAGCCAGCTCTGGGAAGAGGAGGGGGCGTGGGGTGCTCCCCAGATAAACTGGAACTTACAGGGTCTGAAGCCTACTTTAAGGCAGGTTTTCAGTATGGCAGATCTGATTGAGACTGGGCAGAATTTGCGAGATAACAGTTTAGGATTGGAGGACACAGCAAGGGAAGGATCTCGAAAAATAAACAATTGTTCGATAAGCTGGCGGTTTGCCGGGTTAAGCAAACTATTATCCCGGGGAGGGGGTTGTTGGGGCAGTCTATTGTTCAGATAAATGGATTTTCAGGAAATTTCTGAAGCAAATAATGAAGTTATTTACTGGTTTACAGTCTTATCTTCCCGGACAAGAAATCTCTGAGCCAAATATTGGAGTCACGTGGGTGGAAACAGTCTTCGTTCAATGATGCGCCTGCAGGTGGTCTCCGCTGAGAGGCAGGGAGGCTGTGGGAGTCCAGCTGAGAGAGGATGAAGGCCTGGGCAGGGCGGGGGGTGGAGGCAGCGAGGAAAGTGAAGGGGATGGATTGGCACGTATTTTTGGAGATGGGTCCACGGCACTGATTGGATTAGATGGAAAAGGAGGAATCAAGGATGAGTCTTAGGCCTCAGCTACTGGGGGGGTGGAGGGACCTCTTCCCGAGATGGGCCAGATGGTGAAGGGTGTCAGCAGGCTTGGAAGTAGGGGCTACAGGTTCACTTCTGAACATGTGATGTTTAGAGGGTATGTGGGAGATCCTTGGGTAGGAATGTCAAGTGTGCGGTTGGATACATGAGTCTGAAGTACATGAAACGGATGCAATGATTTAAATAAAAAATGGAAAGGATAGCCGAAACTGGGTTGGCTCAGTGGATAGAGCATGGGCCTGCAGACTGAAAGGTCCTGGGTTTGATTCCAGTCAAGGACATGTACCTTGGTTGTGGGTACATCCCCAGTAGAGGGTGTGCAAGAGACAGCTGATCAATGATTCTCTCTCATTGATGTTTCTCTCTATCCCTCACTCTTCCTCTCTGTGAAAAATCAATAAAATATATTTTTAAAAAATGGAAAGGATAACCAACATATAGTTGTCATTTAAACTATGGAAACTAATAAAATTTAACCTAGGGACAGAAGGTACAGAGAAAGGAAAAGGTGGCACAGGAAACACCCATTAGGAGACAAGGGTAGAGGAAGGGATATAGATAATGGGGGTTGGAGGGTGGGGGCTGAGGAAGGCAGCCAGGAGGCCAGAGGGAATTGAGGGGAGAGTGAAGTTGTGAAGTGAGTGTTTCAAGGAGGGAGTGGTCAGCTGGGTTAAATGGTGCAAATGTGATAGGTGTGCTTAGGAAATCCTATATAATAAAGAGGTGATATGCAAATTTACCACCACTCCAACACACAAAGATGGGCACCCTCATGTGGTCGAAGATGGCTGCCTCCATGTGGACACAAGATGGCCGCCACAAGATGGCCAGCAAGGGAGGGTAGTTGGGAGGGACCAGGCCTGTAAGGGAGGGCAGTTGGGGGCAATCAGGCCTGCAGAGGAGGACAGTTGTGGGTAAGCAGGCTTGCAGGGGAGGGTAGTTGGGAGTGACCAGGCCTGCAGGGGAGGGCAGTTAGGGGCAAACAGGCTGGCAAGGGAGGACAGTCAGGGGTGACTGGGCCAGCAGGGGAGAGCATACTGTGTATGAAAGTAGCTCCACCTATAAAACATAGGCAGGTACTAAAAATACCCCAAGTTAGTGGCAGCGCTAGGGAAGAGTGGACAACTATGAAGGGAAATACAATGGATGGGGGGTTTTGGAGAGAGGACAGCCCACCTCCCATCTCCTACCTCCCTGCTCTTCCTCTCTCAGTCTGCAGTGGCTAAGGACGGCTTTAGGTAGGAACCTTTAACGAAGCTGCCCACTGAAGTTTGATCAGGAGCCAGAGAAAAACATCCAAGTATACGGCAAACACAGGCATGCTGGATGGTGGCCCCTGGCTAACTCCCCTGGTTTCCGAGATGGCTTCATCCACAGTCACCCAAAAGCCAAGCTGTGATGAGTGAATACCGATTCTTCTGACCTTCTTATCGCCACCTGTTCCCTCCTTTCTGTCTTCCCTACCCCTGCCTTAGCCCACACCAGCCTCCGGTTGTTGCCCTGGCCGCCCTGTCTCCGGCTAGGATGATCTCCTTACAGACCCTGCTAGAATTCGTTACGGACTTCCCATTCCCTTCAATCAACCAAATGATCAACAAGTATTTTTTAAAAATATATTCTTATTGATTTCAGAGAGGAAGGAGTGGGGAGGGGAAGTTAGAGAAAGAGAGAGAGAAGCACGCATCAATGATGAATTAGCTGCCTCCTGCATGCCTCCTACTGGGGATCGTGCCTGCAACCTGGGCATTGCCCTGAAATTGAACCATGACCTCCTGGTTCATAGGTGGATCATCAACCACTGAGCCATGCCAGCTGGGCAGCAAGTACTTCAAGGGCCTGCTCTCTGCCAACCTATGGACACACCCCCGCCCTAGTGGAGCTTACAGTCCAGTGCGGGGTGTGTGTGTGTGTGTGTGTGTGTGTGTGTGTATGTGTTTGTGTGTGTGAGACAGACAAATGGACTGTTTTCACACTATCTGCGACTGGGGGCCTCTGGAGCCCTTATACAGAGGGGGCAGCTGACCCGGATTGGCCTGTCAAGAGAGTTGATAGCTACACCGGGAAGGAAAAGTTGAATGGAAAGTTAGCAACGAAGGCGATGGGGGATGATGAAATCTCACGCCCTTAGTAGGTCTGTGTGGTCAGCTGACCGTCAATTGCTGAGACCCTGGTCACCTACACCGTGGGCACGTTGTTTGCAGATCCACCACTGCCACTCCTTTAACCTGCTCCACTTCCACGGGTCCTTCCAAAGTCCACATGACACTTTCCCCAGGAAGATGCTGACCCGCTCCGGCCCAGGTGCTTAAGGGGGCTCCATGCCTCCTGAGCCCGCCCCGTCTCAGCACTCCTGCTCCACACTGTCATGATATGTTCCCTCATCTGTCTCCCTCACTAAGTGGGGATCCAGACAGGGCAAGGCGCTCTCTCATTCATCCTGGCGTCCCCTGCACCCAGCTGGGACAGGCGTATTCTAGTTTTTTGTTTTTTTCTTAAAAATACATTGAGCAGAGACCGGTTTGGCTCAGTGGATAGAAAGTCAGCCTGCGGACTGAGAGGTTGCAGGCACATCCCTAGTGGGGGGTGTGCAAGAGGCAGCTGATCGATGATTCTCTCTCATCAATGTTTCGAACTCTCTATCCCTCTCTCTTCCTCTCTGTAAAAAATCAACAAAATATATTTTAAAAAATACATTGAATTAAACTCGCAGTGTTTCCCAAAGTGTGGTAGGGTATGGGAAGAGTTTGGTGGGGGTACGCGTTGCACCGGAGTTTGGTGGGGATACGCACTGTGCCATGCTTAGCTGCGCCTAATTCTACGTTCTCATGAGTAGGAGGGGTACTCAGCATTACGGAAATTATAGAAGGGGTACATATGTCAAAAGTTTGGGAAACACTGAATTAAAGGAACCCACCCCTCTATCTATACAGAACAGGTCAGGAAAAACTCACCAGGATGACAGGACTAGGGACTGGTGGGAAGCATCAGGGAGCTGTCTAGCTGCCGGAGGGATTAAGTTCCTAAGGGAGATTCTGAAATAGGGGTTTTAAAAACCCGACATCGAGCTTATCTGTCTGAAGGGGTTAGGACGCTGGGAGCTGGAGGAGGACAACTTCTTGGGGCTTGCCCTAAGGAGCTAAGAGTTTCTGTAGGACCCTCCTCCTTCCTGGGCCGTGGAGAAGGCAGGATCCACGTCTCTTTAATATTCTCTCTGCCCCCACCCGCCCCCGCCTCTCGGGAGCCTCCACTCTCTCCTTTGCACCCGAAGTCTGCAGCTCCCGACGCCAGGATGGACCTGGCTGCAGGGAGGAGGAGGGAACTCTCTGTCCCTCCCTCCTCCTCCTCCATCTCCCCACCCTTCCTCCCTCCCTCCTCCTCCCCTTGCCCGCCGTGTCTCCCTCCCTCCCTCTTTCTCCTCGGAGGCTGTGGAGCCGCCGCGCCGCCGGCTCGCAGTCCCGCCGGGGAGCGAAGTGCGGGTGCGGGTGCCCCCACCACCCGGGGCGGCGGGCCGCGCGGAGGCTCGTCCGGGACGGAGCCCGGGCGCGCGGCCGGGGAGCCGGGGAGCCGGGCGGCGGGCCGGCGCCGCGTCCGGGCGAGTCCGGGGCAGGAAGGCGGCCGCAGCCGAGGGCAGAGGGCAGAGGGCGGAGAGCGGAGAGCGGCCTGGCCGCCGGGAGCCCCGCCCGGGACGCCGCCGGCCGCTGGGCGCGCACCCGGGCGGCCCGGAGTCCGGAGCGAGGCGCTGGCCGCCGGCGGGGGGCGTGCCCCTCCCCGCCCCGCGCGGCCGCTGCGCCGGGCATGTGAGCGGGAAGCCGGCCGCGGCGCAACGGCGGCGGAGCAGCAGCGGAGCCCGGAGCGCGGTGCCCGGCGGAGTAGTAAGTGCCCCCCTCGCGCCCCCTCCCGCCCTCGGAAGTTTGACACTCGCGCCCCCGCGGGTCTGGGCACACGGCGCCTCTCATCGCTGCGACTTTCCATCCTTTGCAAAGTTTTCCCAGGAAGGATGGGTCCCCTCTCGGCCCCGGCAGCGCCGGCCGGCGGCGGGGCTCCTCGCGGGCGGCGGCAGGGTCGGCGAGGAGCTGGGTGGCCGCTGGCGAGGCCGCGGGCCGGGGCCGGTGCCCGTGCGCCCCGCGCGAAGCCCGCTCCTGGCGGCGCGGCTTCGGGTCTCGCAGGGCGGCATCCCGTCCCCTCGCCCCGTTCAAGGACTTCCCGGCAGGAAGCCCCGGCGCCCTGGGAGCGCCCCGAGCGGGTCTCCGGGGCCGGCGCCCAGACGGAGGTTCCCCCTCGCCCCGCCCTGTGTGTGGGGTGCGGGGCTCCCGCCAGAGCCACCCTGCCCGCCCTCCAGGCCGGTCCCCCCGCCGGCCAGCCGGGCGCTGCATCCTGTTTGTTTTCTGCGCCGCTGCTCCCGCCTCACCCCCTCCCGCCTCCACCTCCCACCTTCTCCCTGCGACCCCCGCCTCCCGCCGGACAATGCCGGAGGTGAGCCTTTTCTTCCCGGTTTCACCGTCCGCGCACATCGCGCCCGGGGGTGGGAGGTGGGGGGGGGGCAGTCCTGCCTGTTCCCAGCGGTTCGCCATTGTTTTCCCACCCGCGCGGCCGGTGCGTACACACACACAGTCTCTCTCCTGCTCTCGATCTCTGACTGTCTCGGTGTCTCTGTGTCTCCCTCTGCTTCACACCCGCGTGCACACACTCTGCTCCGAGTCCCGAGACGCGCGGGGATGGCCGCGGGGTCTCCAGCTGCGGGACCAGCCGGCAGCTGCTGGGTGACTCCTCCGGAGCCGGGGCGGGGGGCCGGGATGTGCGGAGAGCCCCGGGCTGAGCTCGGGCGGGAGGTGCATGTTGAACTTGAGCCCCGGACCTCTCCGGGGGGACCCCAGCGCACAGCGGCGGCTCCGCCCGCGGGGTGGCCGGCAGCTGCGAGGACTCCAGTGGCGCTCTTGGCAGCCGCGGCCGGCCCGGGCCCGGGCAGGGAGGAAGCCGGGGAGCCTTCCTGGGAAGTTTGCTGGGTTCTGTGGGAATTTCCGGGCGGGGCGCCCCGGCGCTGGGGAAGGGTCCGGCGAAAGCAGCCAGAGAAGATGCTGCTGCTCCCTCCGGGGGGCGTTTGCAGGGACCCTGGCTTCCACGGGCTGCTCCCTGAGGAGGCGGCGTTCCAGATGCTGGGGTTCAGGACAGACACGGGGGACCCAGTTCCCCACCAGCGTGTCCTTTAACTTTTCTAGATTTTCCCCTTATGCAGAGTGGGCAGAGGTATGCACACGTCTTTGGAATTGGCATCCAATCATTAGTTAAAGAATAGTGGTCTGAAAGAAAAATTAAGCAAGAATAGTGGTTTGCAAGGCAGGAACTGCAGGAGGGCAGGGACCCCTCTCATTGAAGCTTTGAAAGTCAGCATAGCTTAGTGGTTGAGAGCCCAGGCTCTAGAATAGATCCTCTCGGGATTGCCACCGGCAACAGGATCTTGTGCAGTTTGATCTGACTGCTCTGTGCCTCGCTTTGCTTGTCTGTGAAATGGGTTTAAATTCGAACAATACCTTCTTCATAGGGTTGTCTCGAGGATCAAAAGGCTTATGAATAAAGCACACAGTGCCCAGCACAGAATAAGTGCTGGGGAAATGTTAGCTGTTCTTGTCCTTATTGCTAACCTGACCTTGTCCAGAGCCCAGAGAGCACTCCTGGATTGTGCTCACTTCATCAATTACAATAATTGTCCCCTTCTGAGAAGGGAGAAACCTCACACTTCCCACCCTTTCCTGTTTTCCGCTCGTTAAATCCTCCCTTACTCCTTTTTCTAGTTCCATCTTGTTAAGCCTTTTATCTTTTCTTTCGTGCCCCCTTCCTTCCTCCCTCTCTTTCTTCACAATTTTTTATGAAAGTACTTCATTCCCTCCTTTTAAAAAAATCAATCTTGGCCCAAGGGCAGTGTTCTCAGTGGAAATCAGGCCCCAGGAAGTGTCTCCACGGGGGGCCTGCCCCCTGAGGACAGGGCACGGGCTGCTGGCTCCGTGATTGGATGTGCATTTGTGTCTCCGGGCTGGGTGAATTTCCAGAGAGCAGAGCCCAGGTGTCTGGGGCCCCGGGGAAGAGGCAGGTGGGCCCTGGGCCGGGCCTGGCAGGGCTGTTCCTGGGGAAGGCAGTGTCTGTGTTGCCTGCTGGCTGCGGCTCTCTTGGGAACCTGGAATATCCCAGCTGCCCCGGGTGGAATGGATATGGGATGTGGGGTACATGATGGGCCACAGTGTCCCCTCCCAACGCTCCACTTGTATACAGAGTATTTTCTAGGAATATGGGTTTGTCCCAGCTCCTTGGATTCCGGACTCTGAGCGGGGGACCGGGGAAGAGCAGGCAGCTGCCGGCCACCCACGCTGTCTCTGTCTCACACAATGGGCTCTCTCTCTTTCCCCTGACCCTCTGACTCCCAGCCCAGGCAGGAGGGAGGATGGCCAGGTGATTGGGTCTTGGTGCTCGGAGATCCTGCAGGTGGGCGTCCGGGGATGAGAACCAGCCAGTGCAGCCATCCCCAGTCATTCCTTTGACAGAAATTGGTTGAGCACCTACACGTGCCAGCAATGGGGTGATAGACTAGAGAACATATGTGTGGGGGGTGGGCAGGGGTGGCCCTCGTTTGGGAAGCCAGTGAGAGCCGCCCTGGGGAGAGGACAGCTCCGTGAGGCCTGAGGTAAGGAGCCAGTGGCACAAAAAGGAAGGAAGCAGATGAAAAATGGTTGAGGCGAGAACTGGGTTTGCAACAGCAGTGTGGCCAGAGGGGGACCGGGGAGATCCGAGGGGTGCGGAGCCTGGGCACGGGGACCTGGTAGGACTGACTGGTTAGGAGCCTGGGTTTTACGGCAGGGCGATGGAAGCCACTGGAGAGAGAGTGACGGGATCAGACCTGATTTACGGTTTTAAAAGGTTAGTTGGTACACAGGACACGGTAATCATTGTTGCCCCAGGGGAGGGAGACAGCGGCTGAGGGATGGTGTTTTCACTGGAGAGAGACTCTTTTGTCCTTTCTGACTGCGGGGACCATGTGCACGTATCTACCTTACCTCCTGTCGCCCAAGCCCAGACCCAAACCCAAACCAAAAAGCATCTTTAGAAAAAGGTTAGTTTGTAAACTGGAAACTATATAATAAAGAGGGTAAAAATGGCATAGCGCCATACTATAGTACCGACTTCACAAAGATGATTAGATGTCTGCACACGTGCAGGATGTACACAGAAAACTAGAAGGCCCATTTTTTACAGAGGGAAATTCTAGATCCTGGACATACAGTGCTTTTTACTTCCTTTTGTATCTTCTGTTGACTTTTCCAATCTGCTTTTATAAGGTGGGGAAAAAAATGTTAAAAAAATTGCTTCAGCTGCTAGAAGGCTGACTCGGAGCTGGAGTGATGTCTTGGATGAGGGGGTCAAGCCAACAGGTCTCCCTAACACCCTTGACTGAAATGATGTTCTGTTGCCTGGAGATGTTGTAACCAGAGTGTGGGGATCAGTGATGTGAGGGGCCATTTCCAGTACTGCCCTGGCTTTGGAAATGACTCCAGATTTCAGACACATTCTTATCTCCGTTTTAACTCCTGGGGAGAGGGTGGGGGAGTGGGAGAGGATGACCTGGGGCCCCTCCTGAATATCGTGCTACTTTATTAGCAGATTCAAGGCAACGTGATGTGTAAAGGGCCCTGGGGTATGTGCAGTACTAACATCTCTGAGCCTCCGTTTTCCTGTCTGTGAAATGGGACAATAACAATGAGACTCCCTAACTCTTAGAACATCTGGTCAGGATCTGCAGTAGGAGGTCCGTGCATGGTGTGGGTCTGGAGCTTGCTGTTGCCGGACAAGTATTTGCTTGGGCTGCCCTTGATTCTGCAAAGGTTTCGGCCTCTCTTGGGGTGCTTTGAGACTGGCCCTTTCTGAGTAGCTCCCTGAGTGAGTAGGTCAGTAGGAAGCCGCAGCCGATGGGGATGCCTCTGGAAAAGGTGGAGTGAAATGCAGCTGTGCCCTGCGCCCCTCCCCCAGCCACACTCAGGGGCAAAGCGGAGTGTTTGCAGAGGGCTCTGTGCTGGGAAGGCCTGGCCAGGCCCACAGCAGGTCGTGCTTGGACTGAGAATTATTTTTGTGCGTGGTGTTTGGGTAAGAGGGCTCCCTGCTGCCGGGACTTCTGCTGCTCCCCTCTCTGGAGCCGGATGTGCCAGCCAGGTCGGCTGTCGCCGTGCCTATGGCCAGGCGGGGAGCCTGGGCCCAGGAGGGTCACCGGAAGGCGTGCCCGGGGTGGGAGTCTGCCTGGGTGACCCCATTGTGAAAATTAAAAAAATTATTAATTGATTTTAAAGAGAGAGGAAGGGGGCGGGGTTGAGGAGGAGAGCAAGAGGAACACGGGTTTGTTGTTCTGCTTACTTATGCATTCGTTGGTTGATTCTTTTTTTTAAAATATATTTTTATTGATTTCAGAGAGGAAGGAAGAGGGAGGGAGAGAGAGAAACATCAGTGATGAGAGAGAATCTTTGATCTGCTGCCTCCTGCATAGCCCTCACTGAGGATCAAACCTGGGACCCTTCAGTCCGCAGGCAGACGCTCTATCCACTGAGCCAAACTGGCCAGGACTCACTGTTTGATTCTTGTATGCGCCCTGACGGGAATTGAACCTGCAGCCTTGGTGCATCTATCAGGACGATGCTCGAACCAACGGAGCTGCTCTGTCGGGGCGAGGGCAGCCCCGTTTTGAGTGCCTCTTCTTTGGTTCTCCTTCCAGCTCCGGGGAAAGACGTGGTGGGGAGGTTTGTGACAGGCAGCTCAGCAGGGCCGCCTTCAGCCTCCTCTAGTTTCTGGGGTCATGCTCTGACAGGCAGCAGTTTCTTTAAAAAATTTCTCTGAGCAGCGGGGTGCGGTAGTTCCCTCCTGAGGGTGGGGTGAAGTGGAGAGGAGTGCCTGCTGGTCGGCCTGAGTGCCACGGACCCCTCTTCCCCCCAGAAACCCACGGGACCATCTGTGTGCCAGCCTCCTGGTGCTGAGGCCCTTGGGCTCCCCCAGGAAAAGGTTTCGTCCACCTGTGGAGCCCATAGCACGGAACCCCGCAGTGACCCCTGACCACCCCCAGTGTGGTGACCTGCCGTAGTTGGGAGGGGCCGGGAGCCTGGGCCCTCTGGCTCGCCTGGGTGGCTCCAGAGAAGGGACAGCACCAGTGGCTAGACCCAGGGGCTGGGAGGTGAGTGGGAAGTGGCTGGGGCTTCCCCTGCCTCCTCCCAGGGTCACCTGTGGGCAAACCCAGGGCGTACTGTGTGCACACGGGGACCAGCGAGGGGGACGGGGGCTGGGACTTGTACCCAGAGATTGAAGGTTCCAGCCAGAGATGTTTTATGGGACTGGGGAGGGGGGCAGGGAGGAGGGGGGAGAGGTGTGTATGGAATAGTACAGGAGAGGCAGGAAGATGGGGGGCACAGTCTCTCCCCTTTTTCCTAAATAGCATCACTGCCAGGTGCTTTTGTCACTGGGAAGCCTGAGCAGGCCCTGAAATAGGAATTCAGTTCCCTTGTCCTTGACCCCGGCATTCTGCTCCCCTCCCTGCAGGAGTGGCCTTAGCATTTAAATGGCCTTGGCAGAAAGCCCCATACACAGCCTGGGGGGTTGTGGCCCGGTTTGGGGGGAGGGGCTTGGAGTCCACACCCACCGTGTCCCTCCAATGTCCCTCCGGGGAGATGTCCAAGGTTGGGTGGATGTCAGTAATTGAACTTGAGGAGCCTGGGAGGGGGTCACAGACTGAGCAGGAGTCCTCGGCCTCCTTTCCTGGTGGCTCAGCTCGGTGCTCCCTGCCAGGCCCGGAGCTCCCCGGGGGATCCGCCCCAGAGGAGGCCAGACCGGGCTCCACCCCTGGCCCTGACTCCCCCATCTCCGCCCCTGCTTGACTCAGAATGGAATGTGCAGCCTGTGGAACTGGACTGTAGTAAAAACTGAACTGGCTCCCCGAGGGCCTGCCCCGGCCCCCTCCTGCCCTTCTGCGAGGGGCTGGGTGGGGGTCCAGGGGCTAGGGCCAGGTCCTTAGCTGGGCTCGAGGTGCCCCTGGCTGCCCCAGACCCTGTGCGGAGCGGGGGCAGAGGTACATGCCACAGAGGCCCAGGGTCAGCCATTGGAAGGGGGTTAGTCCAAGTGGAGGGTGGGTGGCCACTTAGAGGCCAGGGTGAAACAGGCAAAACAGACCCCTCCCCACCTCTGGTAGCTGGGGTGGCCTGCCCTGGTCCCACAGCCTTTGGTGACCTCTCTCTCTCTCTCTCTCTCTCTCTCTCTGTCTCTCTCTCTCTCAATATATTTTATTGATGTTTTTACAGAGAGGAAGGGAGAGGGAGAGTTAGAAACATCGATGAGAGAGAAATGTTGATCAGCCACCTCCTGCACACCTCCCCACGGGGGATGTGCCCGCAACCAAGGTACATGCCCTTGACCGGAATCGAACCTGGGACCCTTCAGTCCGCAGGCTGACGCTCTATCCGCTGAGTCAAACCGGTTAGAGGGGTGACTTTTCTTTTAAAAATTGTGGCTCATACTTATTATTCCTATAGTTTCCAAAAGTAGTAAAACGATGGTGTACTCTTGTCATGGGGATGGAAAGAATTTGAAATCTATCTAGAGCTGACAGTGGGACAGAAAAAGCAGTCACCGGTTGACTCCCTGGAAGTTCCAAAGGAGCCGGGGCTTGACCAGCGCTAGGATCTCCTGCAGAGAGAGGGCCGGGCGGAGAGGGGACGGGGTAGGAGGAGAGCCTGAAAGGCCGGGTGGATTCCTTCAGGTGACAGTTGAGTGGGCCCCAGAGTGGGCTCAGCTGGGGTGGGCGGCCCCGGTGCCCAGGCCTCCTGCTTTGGCCCTGGCACCTGGGAGGAGCGAGGAAATGGAGAGAAGCCTGGGCTGAAGCTGACCTCACATGACTCCAAAGAATTAACTCTCGCCCGGCCCGGCTGCAGCGGCCAGTCGGTTGAGTGTTGTCCTGGGCACCATAAGGTTGCCTTTTCGATTCCGGGTCAGGGTGCATGCCTGGGTTGGGGTGCAATCTCCAGTTGGGACACGTACAGAGGGCGCAATAGATGACTCTCACCCCTCTCTCTCTCTCTCTCTCTCAGCATGTCCTCCTGTGAGGATTAAATAAAAACAAACCCTTGCCTGCCACACGAGGCCGGCCCTGCGCCCTCCTTAGCGTGCAGAGTGAGGGAAGTTCTGTTTCGGGGTGTGGGGTGGGGTGAAGCTCTCTGGAAACCTGGCCCCTCACCGCCCTGTAGAGCCTGAAGCCATCCATTCCCTCACCCCGGGAGGCCTCTGTCCTGGGCCTGTCCCTGAGGGTGCGGTGGGTGGGGAAGGAAGAGGAATAAAAGGTTAGTGGGAGGGGCTGGAAGGACACCCGGTGCAGGTACTACCAGGCCCTCCCTCCGAGGCAGGTGGGGTGCGGGGAGTGGATAGGGAGTGAATAGAGCTGTTGAAAGCAGAAGGGAGTGGCCCCTCCAGCCCGGCGATTCCCTGGCTTCCCTGGCTTACCCGGCTCCCTGGCTCCCTGTTTCTCGGCTGGCGGAGAGGGTGTGCGTGCATGTGTGTGTGTATGTGTGTGTGTTGTGTGTGTGTGTGTGTATGTGTGTGTGTGTGTGTGTAGGCCGCCGGTGGGGGCTCAGTCAGCCCCCTCTGGTGCCTGGGGGAGGGGCAGTGTCTCTGAGAGCCCCCGGGAGGCCGTGGAGACCTTAGGCCAGGCAGCCCAGGGGAGAGCGGACTGGGAGGAGAGCCAGGCAGTGGTGTGGGGCCTTGCTGAGGAGAGGCAGAGGGGGGACCCTCCTCTCCGCCCTCCTCGCTGAGTTCCAGTCCCCCTGAGCCTCTGGGCCCCACACAATTGGGGTTCCCGTCCCAGTCTATCTGGAGAGCAGCAGGCAGTGGGCAGCACCTCCTTCCCTCCCGTCTCTGAGCTCAGCCTCCTGCTGTCCTGGGAGCGTGGAACCACGGCCGCCCTCCCACCAGGAGTGGGTGGGGTGGGAGTCTGGCCAGGTGAGGGGCCAGAGAGAGAGAGAGAGAGAGAGGGGTGGGAGGGAAGGGTTAGTGGTGGGGGCTGTGGGCTCTGCTAGCTGGGGCTGGGGGGTGGGGCAGAGAGGGAGGCCTCTCCCCTTGGTTCGGGAGATGGGCTCAGCTCAGCCTTCACTCACCCAGACCCTCGCCAGGAAACAGGTCAGAGGACAGAGGAAGGGGATGTGCCCCAGCGGGCCTGGGGCAGAGTATGTACGTAGCGGGAGAGCTTCCTCTTTGGAGGAAGTGAAGGGATGAACTTGACTGCTGTCTGCCAGAGCGTGACTGCAGCAAGGACATGAGTCCAGGTGCATGAGGCTCTCTGCCTTGTGCCAGGCCGTCTGCACAGCTGTTCCCGATGGCTCTGCTGGAACTGGCTCAGCATCGGGGGCCCATTGCTCTCATGCCACTGATGTTTGTTTCTTGTTGTTGATTTTTAATTTGTAAATATTACTTTTAATTATAGTATATTAGATTCTGGTGCACGAGACAGTGAACCAACATCTGTATTCCTTGCAGAGTGGTCCCCCACGAAGTCGAGTAACCATCCTTCGTCATACATGTTGATCATGTTTGCTATTGATTCTGTGCCTTATGCGTTACATTGTAACTGGAAGTTTGTACTTCTTAATCCTCTTCCCCTTCCCTATCCAACCCCCCTCTCTCTGGCAACCAGGAGTTTGTTCTCTGTATCTGGGAGTTTCTGTTTCGTTTGCTTATTCATTTATTTTGTTTTTTAGAGTCTACATATTTTGTTTTTTACAGTTGTATGTGAAGCAGAGTTTATTTATTAATTGTATTATTTCCCATATGAACAACTGTAACCCTACTTTTGCCCGCTCCATATAAGTGAAAAGATAAGGTATTTGTCTTTTCTTTTTTTGTGTATGCAAATTTTATTTATTTGTTTTAAATGGGTGCATATGTATATTTTTAATTTCAGAGAGGAAGGGAGAGGGAGAGAGAAACATCAATGATCAGAGAATCATTGATTGGCTGCCTCCTGTATGACCCTCCTTTAGGGATTGAGCCTGCAACCCAGGTATGTGCCCAGACTGGGAATTGAACTGTGACCTCCTGGTTCGTAGGTCACGCTGAGCCAAACAGGCCGGGCAGGTATTTGTCTTTCTGTCTGACTTATCTCACTTAGTAAAATGCCCTCTGGGTCCATTCATGCTGTAGCAAATGGAAAATTTCTTGCTTTTTTATTGCTGAGTAATAGTCCATTGTTCGTATACCACCTCTTTGTCCGTTCATCTATTGATGGACAAACAGGTTGCTTCAGTAAAAAATGCTGCAATAATGAACATTAGTGTGGGTATTTCCTTCTAAATGAGCACTTTTGCTTTGTGGGGGATAAATACCCAGAAGTGAAATTGCTGGGTCACACTGTAGTTCTGTTTTTAATTTTTTGAGGAACTTCCATATTGTTTTCCATAGTGGCTGCACTCATTTACATTCCCGCCGGCAGTGTGCGAGGGTTCTCTCTTCTCCGCAGCCTCGACAACACTCCTTATTTATTGCCTTTTTTTGTGAGAGCTGTCTGACCTATGGTTTTCATAATGTAAATCCCCTTCTCTCCCACCACCTGGACTGAGAGCCACCCTCCTCCACAGGCCACCCCCAGTCCGAGGTGCTTCTAGGCTATTGACGGACACAGAGCGCGGGGACCAGAATTGACAGGAGGGTTTGCGTGCAGCCGTGGGTGCGAGTGTGTTGGGCGGCTTAGAGAGGGTCTCGGGGTGGACTGTCCCCGCCTTCTGTGGCGTTGGGTAGGTGGCCACAGGTACAAAGAGCCCTGTGATTCCTAAATTGAGGCTGGCTGGATTAGGATAAGGTGACCAAAAGCAGGACATCTGGTCACCTTAGTTTAGGAGGGGGTGGGAAAGACTGATGGCCAGGCCCTTTAGCCGGACTCCAACCCAAGGGTCTCCTCCGCCTCCTTCCTTCTCCCTCTCCTGTCATCAAAGCTCACCCACCCCTTGCCCTTCAGGACCCTTGATCTCACTCATGGGGGTTTACCAACCTCACTTCACGTCCTGGTGACACATCAGCAGGTAACCCCTGAGCACCTGGGCCTCTTAAGCAGCCACGCGCCTTCATAAGCCCAGAGCTGATTGACAGCGCGGGAAGGTGCGGGGCGGAGTGGGTGTTGGGGCGTGTGGGGGCCTGCTCCGTTCACCCGGGCACCCAGCATACGGGCCCGCTCCCCCGGGCACAGTTTTGAGGAAGATAAAGAGGAGCCAATAATCAGCTGGGTTGAAACCGGTTTGGCTCAGTGGATAGGGCGTCGTCGGCCTGCGGACTGAAAGGACCCAGGTTCGATTCCGGTCAAGGGCATGTACCTTGGTTGCGGGCACATCCCCAGTGGGGGGTGTGCAGGAGGCAGCTGGTCGATGTTTCTCTCTCATTGATGTTTCTGGCTCTCTGTCTCTTTCTCTTTCTCTCTGTAAAAAAATCAATAAAATATATATTGTAAAAAGAATAATTGGTTGGATCCTGACTGACAGAAGTGAAGGTAGGGAGGTGCGGGGGTTCAGGGCTTCCAGGAGCACCCAAGAGGGGGCATCACAACCAGATGTGGGCAGTCAGGGAAGGCTCCCTGGAAGAGGAAACATTAGGACCTAGAGAAGGAGGAGGAGACAGCTTGGTGGGAAGAAGCCAGAAGAGAAGGTTTTGAGGGCAGATCCCCAGTCACCCTGACTTTGTGGGGGGGTAAGTGTAGGGCGTTTAAAGACGGGGTGGCGAGCGGCCCCCGGGCCCCAGAGGCTGTGCTCTGCAGTGAGCTGTGTGTGCCAGCCCAGGGGGGAGCATAGGTTTTGTTTTGTTTTGTTTTTTATTTATTTTTTAAAAAAATAGATTTTATTGATTGTTTTTACAGAGAGGAAAAGAGAGGGATAGAGAGCTAGAAACATCGATGAGAGAGAAACATTGACCACCTGCATCCTGTACACTCCCCACTGGGGATGTGCCTGCAACCAAGGTACATGCCTTTGACCGGAATCGAACCTGGGACCCTTCAGTCCACAGACTGACGCTCTATCCACTGAGCACACCGGTTTTGGCAGGGAGCATAGTGTTTTTTGTTGTTGTTGTTGTTGTTGTTTTGGAGGGGGGGGCGTTGACTGCCTGTGGTTCAATGTGATGCTGTGGGTAGAAGTGGTGGGACTAGGCCGTGTGGTGTGTGGCCCGAGCGGCCCCGGGTATTGGAAGGAAAGGGTGCTCGGGTGGAAGGGTGGAAGGGTCGGTGGCAGGATTGCCAGGGCCAACTGCAAATGAGCCAGGCTGGCGTGAAATGCCTTTGCTGCTTCCCTCCTCCCCTCCCCTCTTCTCCTTGCCCGCCCCTCCCCTCCCCTCCCCAGAATCAACAACTGTGTCAACAGCAGGGTGATTGTGCTTGGCCAGCAGCCTCCCGGGCTGCCAGGACTGGGCAGGTGCTGGCAGGGGCTGGGGAGCCCCGCCGGGAGAGGGCTGGGCCTGGCTGCCAGGCTGCAGGATAAACACGGCCGCACACAGGCGGCCGGCGGGCTGCGTGCAGGAGGGAGAACAGGTGTCTCAGGAGCGAGGCAGATACAAAGGGCCTCTTGTCTCCTCCCCCCTCGGCCCCGGGGAGCAGCCCTCTCCTCCAAGCCCACGACCTGGGGTCAGGTCAGCCAGGGGCTGCTGGGGGTGAGGGAGGGGCAGGTGCTGACCTCCAGCCCCCCCCACCCCCAGCCCCCTGCCCCTGGGTGCTTGTTTTTTTTGCCCGAGATGAGGTGAAACCAGTGCTGACCGCCCCACTAGCCCCACCCACCACCAGGCCGCTGGGAGTCTGTCGCCCACGGGAAGGCCTGCAGGACTCCTCACCCCCTGGGGTGCCCAAGGAGGGAAAGGGTGGGGGATGGGAAGGGCACTTTCTGCTCTGGAGAGGAAACACAAAGACCTGGAGATCGAGGAGGTAGTCAGGCAAGAACCATGGCGGTGGTGATGGAAGTGGGGCGAGAAGCAGGGCTGCTTGGGCTGAGGGGTTGCAGGTGGCTGGGCTGTGGCAACGCCCTCCTCCCTCTGTACCCCGTTAGGAGACAAACGTTCACCGAGCACCTGCCGTGTGTTCGGAATGGGGGAGGCAGGACGCAGAACACAGGGCCAGCACAGACGGGGCAGATTCTGGGGCCAGCTGCCTGTGTGGTCTTCTGTAGGTGACCATTGCCAGGCTTCGGTCTTCTCCTCTGGAACGTGGGGGAGGGGACAGTCGCTGCCGGTGGGGCTGCTGAGGTGGTTCAGTGTGGGAAGAGATGCCCGGTTCACAGTGAGGACTGTGTAAGATAAGGCCGTTATTGTCCCTGACTCAGAGCAGCCGCAGCCTGGGAAGTAGACAGGTAAGAAATAATGGCCTTCGGGCCGAGTACGAGAGACCAGGATGTCCGAGAGCCTCACTCTGCTGGGATGGTCAGAGAGGCGCTTGTGAAGGTGGGGAGCATTTGAACGGGGCGTTGAGTGAGGGGTAGGAGTTTTCCAATCAGGAATGTAGGGTGGACCTTCTAGACAGGGGCACCAGGTGGGCCAGCGCACAGAGCGCACGTTTATGTCCATACGAGAGGCCCAGTGCACGAAATTCATGCAGTGGTAGGGGCCCTAATGGCTGCCGGCTGCCAGCCTGGGCTTCCCTTCCCGAGGTTGGCTGGCCCTGCCCCCTGGCCGAACTTCCAGTGGAGGGGACAACTTGCATATTAGGCTTTTATTATATAGGATTATAGATTTGTGAAGATAACAGCTGGAAGGATGGGGGGCGGGGTGCTAGGCTGAGAAGGGGCTGCAGGGCAGGCGAAAAATGAGGCTCATCCCAGCTTCTGCAGGGTGAACTGCCAACTCGGTCGTCCCACGGGGTCTTTCCTCTGCCCCCCCCCCCACTCCGATCCATTCTGGAAAATTCCGTCTCGCTCGCTCTGGACTAGTCTTCAGTGTCTAGAGAAGCAGGATTGTTTAGTGAAAACACCATTGAGCTTTAGGGTCAGAAAGTTCTGAATTTGGAAGCTTTTGAATTTTGAATTTCGATTTGGGGCCATTTACCTAATTTCTTGGAGCCGTGTAATCTGCTCTCCCCCGGGGTGGTGGTGAGTGTGAGAGAGAAAGGTGTGCCACGTCTGCTGTGCACCTGGGAGCTGTGAGGGTCCCTCCGGGTGGGCCTGCCCGCATCAGCACCCGGCTCTCTATCGGGGCCTCCGTCTCTCTATCCGGGCCTCTCTCTATCTGTAATATGAAACAACTGCGTCTCCTTCCCTCCGAGATTTCGAACTGGCAGGGGACTATGGGCAATCAGTCAGCGGGAGGCCCAGGACCAGAGGGCCCGGCACTGGCCTCCCCTGAGGGACCGCGGTGGAGGGAGCTGGCCCCAGTGGCTGTGGCAGGGAGCCTGTGTGGGTGCTGCTCCCAGGCGTGGGCAGTGGGCCCCCATCCTGCCTTTGCTCTGGGGTAAAGCTCTCCGGGGGCCTCTGACACCTTCCTGTGACTGCAGTGCTGGTGTCTGCGGCCTCCAGCTTGTGTGCCCTCAGGCCTGTCCCTTGGCCTCTTGGAACCCCGCTTTTCCCATCTGCCACTTGGGAAGGCCCAGCGGGACCCCACCCGGGCTGAGACGAGAATGCCGCCGCGCTGCTGAGGATGTGGATAGCCACCCTGGTCTTTTCAAGCTCCAGATGTGTAGCCAGACCTTCGCCGCTGTCCCACATCTGCACTTGGCCCAGTGCCTTCCCTGGTGTGCCTCCCTCCCCGTGGCCGACCGCAGGCGCTTCCCAAAGCGGGTCAGGAAGGGCCGAGAGTATCTGCCCGTTTTGTGGATGGGGAGACTGAGGTTCGGAGACGAGGACTCGTCCAAGCGGTGGAGCTTCCTTGTCCCACATGGCGGTGGCGGCCGTGGGTGTGCAGGACAGCTGTTCCGCATGATGTTTGACCCTGAGCAGAGCCGGTGGAACCACCCTGGGATTTGCCCCCCGGCCTCCTGCCATTGGTTTTGAGGACTCGGTGATGGGAAGGGCGAAGGGCCCTGGAGAATATCTGGAGCCCATTCCAGGGCGCCCGTCCCGAGACCCGATCGAGGTGTGTTTGCCTGGACAGGGGCCGCCGTTGTCTCCTCTCTCATTTGCCGCCTTGGCTGTGCCCCGCACGGCGGCACCTCTGCTTTCTCTTCCTTCCCTGCACTCAGGTTTCTCCGGGGGCTGTGAGGCGGGTGCGGCCGAGAAGGGAACGGGGTGCAGAGGAGCTGCCGGGAGACGCGGAGGGGACAGTCCTCTGGGATGCCCCGGCAGCTGCAGTGACCCTTGGATTTCCTTAAGGTCCATGTACATAGTTACATGCAATTTGCATATAACCAGAACACCGAACCAACTTTACAGTCTATCTCCAGGCACATTCAGAGTTGCCTTTTATGCTGCTGTTCTTCGGGAAGATGGCTGCTGCTGGCTGTGTGGTCTTGTTTTCGCCTTCTCCCTCCCGTCCCGTGTCTCCCCTGACCCTCGCTCAGAGGGCAGGTGACTGGGGACAGAGTCCGCTCAGGGTCACCCGCCGAGCTGGACCAGACACCGCTCTCCAGCAAGGACATCCAGGCCTGCCGTCCCCACGCCCTGAGGCAGCCCTCCTCGGTGCGTGGGGACCCGGCACAGGGCTTGGCACTTAGCAGGTGTGCAGTGAATGTGAGGATGAGAAAACAGCGAAGCTGCTGCTTGGGGCCTGGTTTTGTGCCCAGGACTGGAGCGGCTGGTGGGGAGCAGGGAGCCCCTGGGGTCCTGGGTGGCGGGGTCCATCTCCCTCTCCTTTCGACTGTGGCCGGAGGGGCATTGCTTTCTCTTCGGGGCTTCGCAGGAAGTAGTGTTGGGGGTGAGAGGAGCAGAAAGGAAGGGCCAGGCCCTCTATGACTTTGTTTTCCAGATTGAGGATCTGTTATTAGCATAATTTATGGCATCCAGGTCTCCAGCCAAGCACATTCTGTTCCCCAGTGTCGGGGAGACACAGAGACCACGGCAGGCGCGAGGCTGAGCAGGAAAGAAGACAAATCAACAATTCTGTGATGGACTGTGGTGTCTTGGCTTGGGCGTGGGGACCATTTTAGTTTGGGGCCAGTTTGAGCCCAGTTTTTTTTTTTTTTTTTGATTTAAAAAAAAATATATATATATTCTTATTGATTTTTTTACAGAGTGGAAGGAAGAGAGATAGAGAGCTAGAAACAACAATGAGAGAAACACCGACCAGCTGCCTCTTGCATACCCCCTACTGGGCATGTGCCCGCAACCAAGGTACATGCCCTTGACCGGAATCTAACCTGGGACCCTTCAGTCCGCAGACCGATGCTCTACCACTGAGCCAAACCGGTTTCGGCCATTTTATTGATTTTTCACAGAGAGGGATAGAGAGTTAGAAACATCGATGAGAGAGAAACATCGATCAGCTGCCTCCTGCACACCCCCTACTGGGGATGATCCCGCAACCAAGGTCCATGCCCCTGACCGGAATCAAACCTGGGACCTTTCAGTCCGCAGGCCGACGCTCTACCACTGAGCCAACCCATCTCGGCTTGAGCCCAGTTCTGTGTGGGGGAGACACCCTTCCGATGGCATGGCCTCCCCCGTGAACCCGGATGGCTCTTGTAAGCAGGATGGCGGCTGTCGTCTCACACGCCTGCCCCCCGGGCCCCAGGCTCCAGGTTTTTCTCCGTGAAATGGGAGTCAGGGCCCTGACATTCGGAACAGAGTCGCTGTAGAGTTTATTTCAGTGGCGGGCCCGGGAAGACCCTACAGCTGTGCGTGAGAGCACCCCGGAAGGAGGGGGAGCGGGCCCGGTGGACACCTCTGTGGAAAGAAGGGCGCACACGCCAAACGCCCCCCTGTCTGCAGAAGTGCTGAGCCGGTGGAACTCAGCCCCGCGGCCGCAGAGAGAGATGGGGGCAGCAGATAGAGCTGCGGTGCCCGGGCACTGTGTGTGTGTGTGTGTGTGTGTGTGTGTTGCGCGCTCGAGGTGGTATGTGGGGCTCCCGGAAGACGATGGAGAGGGCAGGAGCTGCACCTGCGGCGCCCCCTCCACCAGGCTGGCCTCCACGCTTCCTCGGGGTTGTCACCAGTCCCCGTTACTGGGATCAAGTCCCCTTTCCCCACCCGCCGCTCACGTAAGTTGGGTCTCGTTCTTTCCTCGTTTTCCCCTCCTTCTCCTCCGATGCAGCTACGTTAGCCTTTCTTTGGGGAAATGGGGGCATTTCTCAGGGTGAGGCTGGTGGTGCCTGATTCCCCTGGCTTCTATCTCCAGGCGGGAAGGGTCCCCGGTTTCTGGGGAGGGTCCCTGGTCTCTAAGGAGGGTGCACCTCTTCCGCGGTCGAACCCTGCCATCCAGCGGGTCGCATGGCTGGGAAGGGCAGGCTCACTGGAGGAGAAGAGGTGTCTGTCCTTGGGTCCGAGTTCGAGGGCAGGGGACGTTGCATGGGGCAGTGAGTGGCCTGGCTGCCAGCGGTGACGGCTGACTGTTATCGTGTTGTCATGCTCACGCAGCCTGGGCGGGCACGTGTCCTCTGGGTTGGCATCCTCCTCGCTGGCCGGCTCGAGGCTCTTGCCAGGGGTCATGGAAGGATGAACTTGGAGACGCAGTTCAGTGAAGTGTGTGTGGAGGAGCACGTGTTTCGGGCCCAGCACCAGCCTCAGGGCTCGGGGCTCCCCTAGTACCCCCAGTCCTGTGGAGGCCTAGCCTGCAGGGAGGCCGGGGCCGCCGGGAACGTGGGCCAGGAGGGACCCGAGAAAGTTTCAGAGCTCCCAGAACCCGGGCTCCTTCCTCTGGGCTGGACCTTCTCGCATTGTTCCAGGCCAGCCGTCGGCAAACTCATCAGTCCGCAGAGCCGAATAGCAACAGTGCAACGATCGAGATTGCTTTGGAGAGCCACATTGTTTAAATTTAAGCCTCTTCAACATAGACCCGCCCAGGCCTTGGTGTTGTGTGGAAGAGCCACACTCAAGGGGCCAAAGAGCCACGTGTGGCTCGAGAGCCGCAGTTTGCCGACCACGGGCCTAGGACATTCCCCACAGACCCCTGCTCCCTTTCTTTCCTGTAAGACCTGTTTGCTGCCTTCAAATGGTGCCACACCAGCCGGGAGTGGGGACGGCTGTCCCCTCCCTGCCAGGGCGGCGGGCTCCCGGGCGTGGGCCGCGCTGGCACCCTGGGCAGTGGGATGGCTGTTGCTTCTCCCCCTCTGCCCTGAGCCCTGCTGCCCAGGGCTTCGGCCCTGGGCCCAGGTGAATGCGTGCGGCTGGCTTTCCTGGGAAATCAGTAGGTGGGCAGATTTATGTGGTTCAGGATTGAGGAGTAGGAATTGATCTCTGGGTGTCTCTTTAAGAGGCGTTTTGGACAAATGAGATAGGGCGTGGGTAAGTCCACTGGGTAAGGCCGGGCGAGGACCAGACCCTGTCCTCAGGGAAGCTGAAATCTGTCCGGGGAGGCGAAATCCTAGGAAACCGAGTTGCATTGTGGGAACAAAGCCTTTCACCCCACTTGGCCGGGGCACCGGGGCCGATGGTGGCAGCTCCGTCTCCGCAGCCTTGGGGTGGAGGCTGGGGACGAGCCGGAGCCTCAGACCTGGGTTTGAGTTGCTGGTTATGCTTCTTCTAAGGTGCGTGCTTTCTGGCAAATACAGAACCTTCTGAGAGCCTAGTTTTCTCATTTACAGAGTGGGAAAGGGTACTAATACCTGGGGAAGTGCTGTATTACAGGGCTTGGAGGAGGGGGGCCGCAGAGCGGGGAGCCCATACTAGAATCATGGCGGCTGGTGGTGGGTGCAGGGGATGTGGCTCTCCTGGGACTGCCTGGAATGGGGGTGGGGGGCAGCCCCTCCCTGGGGTCAGGAGTATGGCCTCTGGATCTGGGAAAGGAGGAGGCGCACCTCTTCAGAGTGTGGTGGGGACAGACTGTCCGCCTCGCCTAGTATTCCTCCTCCACCTGCGGACGTGCTGTGTGGCCTTGGCCAAGTTACTCAGCCTCTCTGTGCTTCAGCTTCCTCAGCTGCGCCGTGCTGTGGACAGCCAGGCCTGCCTGTTGGGGAGGACTAAAGAGGATTCCATGGGAGGTGTGCCCAACAGCGCTGGCTGGCAGGTGGGACTCTTGCCCAGGTGTTTGGTGCTGGTGCTGTGGTGATTCTGTACCGGGACCGAGCCACCTCTTCAAAGGACCAGAGCTGCTCTCTCTCCCCATCCCGGAGCTGGGAGCCTGGGGTGGGGGCAACTGGAGGGGCCTTGCATGCTGGTGCTGGGAGAAGCCTAGAAAAGGGAACACATTACACTAGCTTCGGGCAGGGCATTGCCAGAGCCCAAATGCCAGTGTGGCTCAGAGCACGCCTCCTTGTGTGGCCCCTTCACCGACACCGGTCACGAAGGGGGGCCCTCTTCACCAGGCAGGATGATTTTTGTAAAAAACCCCAAAGAAGTTCACGTGTCGTCGGGAACCGCTTTGAAGCCCGGGACGACCACAAGTCACAGCACCCAGCTGCCCGTGGGTTTTAATAATTCATCGTCGCCAGCAGCCTGTCTGTCGCTGATCTTTGGACTCCGGGCGCCCGGGAACCGCCTGCGGGAGCCGGGCAGGAAGCGAAGGCCGCCCGGTCGCACCCACGCCCACAGCGCCGGGGCTCATGGGGCTCGATAAGGTGGCCGGACGTCCTGCTTTTTAACAACGTATTCCGCGGCGTTTTAAAAAAGTCCCGATTTTTGGCCCAAAATCGGGACATTTTTAAAACATCGCGGGACGCGGGACACATTGTTAAAAATCAGGACGTCTATGCCAAAACCGGTTTGGCCCAGTGGTAGAGTGTCAGTCTGTGGACTAAACGTCCCGGGTTCGATTCCAGTCAAGGGCATGTGCCTTGGTTGGGGGCGCATCCTCGGTGGGAGGGTGTGTGCAGGAGGCAGCTGATGGATGATTCTCTCTCATCGATGTTTCTAACTCTCTATCCCTCTCTCTTCCTCTCTGTAAAAAATCAATAATAATAATAAAAAAAAAAAATATATATATATATATAAAAAATTGGACGCCTGGTCACCTCAGGCTTGGAGCGCCTGTGGGTAGCGGCCCCTTCCCCCAGGTCCGTGTGCTGTGTGTGGCTCCGAGCTCGGGGCCAGGCGGACCTGGAGTGGGATTCTGCCTCCTCTCTTAGCTTCGGTCGCCGCGTCTACACAACGGGTTTTGTCGGTGCTGAAAACGCCTGTGGTATCACGGTGAGGCAGGGGCAGGTGCTGTGAGCATCCTTCTCCCGCTTGGCTGCATCCTGAGGTGGAGGCAGGGGCTCCGCAGCACCTGTATCCACTTCACAGCATCAGAGGCCGAGGCGCCTCCCCCACAGGCAGCCTTGTCTCCGGGGGAGAAGGAAGACCTCATTCCACATGCAGGTGCAGACAGGAGAGCTGGGAAGGCGGGGTGGTGGGGTGTCCCGGATCCATCCCCTCCTCGGGCATATGGGGTTTTGCAAACCAACCACCGAGGGCACCGAGTGCTCTGGCATTTAGAAAACCATTCAGCCAAGGCTCCCAGCAAGCTGGTGGTGGTCTGGCTCTCAGTTTCCTGACGGGAAAGCCCAGGTTCAGAGAATTAAGACCGATGGTGGTAGACCCAGGGCGTGTGCTCAGGCCCGCCTCCAGCTCCAAGGCTGATTTCCTTCCCCGTGCACGCAGAAGGAAGTCTCACCCCTGCTGCCTCAATGCTCTGCACTTTCCCGCCCCCATGCAGGTAGGCCTGTCAGGGTGCATGGCCGTGAGCTGGCGGGAAGAGGGTTAAATTCCCCCGGAGCCACAGAGCTGGTTTTGAGCTGGCATCTCCACTGACCCCATCACTGACCCCCATCCCCTGGGTCAGGGCAGCAGGCTGTGGGGGGAAGGGCAGAAGGGGGGCCTGGGGAGGTAGTGGGGGAGGGGAAGGGGACACTCATCCCTCTTCCTCTCTGGACAAAGATGTTGGTGGCTGTTTGGTTTCCATAGGACCGTGGTCGGCAAACCGTGGCTCGCGAGCCACATGCGGCTCTTTGGCCCATGGCCTGGGCGAGTCTATTTTGAAGAAGTGGTGTTAGGAGAAGTTTAAGTTTAAAAAATTTGGCTTTCAGAAGAAATTTTAATCGTTGTACAGCTGGTATTTGGCTCTGTGGACTAATGAGTTTGCCGACCACTGCCTTAGGAAATCCCTAAGGGTCCCTGGTGGCGGCCTGCACTCATTCCCTTTTAAATGTTTTTATTCACGTGTTCATAAGGAAGCATTACATCGAGTAGTGCCATGGAGCACAGGCAGCTCTTAGTGACACGGGGAGCCCTGCAATGGGTTCTGGGCGGGGAGAGGGATCACTTTTACCTGTAAAGGCACTAGACATAGAAAATGGAACCATCCGCCCTGACCGGTTTGGCTCAGTGCATAGAGCGTCGCCCTGTGGGCTGAAAGGTTCCGGGTTCGATTCCGGTCAAGGGCATGTATTATATACCTTGGTTGCAGGCACATGCCCAGTAGGGAGTGTGCAGGAGGCAGCTGGTCGATGTTTCTTTCTCATCGATGTTTCTAACTCTCTGTCCCTCTCCCTTCCTCTCTGTAAGAAATCAATAAAATATATATATATATATTTTAAATAAAGAAAATGGAACGATCCAATGAACCTTAGGGCATAGGGAGACTTTGGCACTGGCTTGCCAGTCCCTGGAGGGGAGGAGGATTTGGTGGCCAACGGAAGCTAGCGGTAGTGAAACAGGTGGCTGTTTCCCTCCTTTTCTCCTCAGGCAGCTCCCACCCCGTCACCCGCTCTGTGAGCACAGACCTCTGGCCTAGCGCTTCCCTTTGGACCACTGTCACTGCGTCCTCTCAGGCAGGGTGGACACCAGGAGTGAACCGCAGGGGAGAGGCCCTGGGCAGGAGGGTACTGCACCCACATTGGCCTGCAAGTCAGGTGCACACCTGCCTGCTGTGGACCCAGGTGTCGGCCTGCAGTGCTGAGAAGGGCATTGGAAGACAGGGTATCCAGGAAAGCTGATTTCAAGGGAAGACCAAATCTTTCCCTCTGTCCCCATCTTACTGCCCCAGATCCCCTCCCCTCCCTGCTGAAGGACCCTAAGCACACCGGGTCTCTCTCTGCGGGGCAGGTGGCAGCCTTCCGTCGTCCCTACAGGCGAGGGAGGGAGGCTTCAGGGAAAGGCCATTCTCGCTGGTGGGGCAGGTTTGGCACTGTCTGGCTCTGCCCTTTTCTAGACGCTTCAATTAGTGCTGTTAATTATGGCTCTCTGAGCCGGTCCCCCCCTCTCCCCATGCCCAGTCTGACATTGTTCCCAGTCTGGAGGCCCTGTCTCGGCTCTCACCTCTGCCCATCTGCAAGATAAAAGGTGTGGGAAAGTGCAAGTGATTAGCAGTTCCACGCTCCCCACCCTTTCCCTCTTTGTGTAAATACGCATGACAAAATGTCTCTCAGTCACCATTTTTGAGTGAACACAGCTCAGTGGTGTTAACACATCACCTGTCACCACAGGCCACGCCAGATCTTAGCCTCATCCCAGACAGAAACTCGGTACCATTACACAGCAGCTCCCCTGTCCCTGCCCGCAGCCCCCGTGACCTCTGTTCTACTTTCTGTCTCTGAATTGAGCCACCCCAAGTTCCTCTCAAAGTGGAATCCTGGATCGCCAGCCCTTTTGTGTCTGGCTTACTTCGCGTAGCGCGGTGTTTTCAAGGCGCGTGCCACACTGCCTTCCTTTTTAAGGCTAACACCCCATCATACGCACGGGTCACGTCCGTGTCTCCGTTCATCCCTCCCTGGACGTGCTGGTTGTTGCTACGTGTTGGCTGTTGTGCATGAGCGTCAGTGTGCAGGTCTCTCTTCAGGACTCCGCTTTCCGTTCTTTGGGGTTCGCACCCAGAAGTGGAACCGCTGGGTCCTTCTGTGTTTAATTTTTTGAGGGGCTGCCATATTGTCGTCCACGGTGACTGTACCACTTTACACGCCTCCTAGCAGTTGTCCACATCTTTGCCAAGACTTCTTGGATTTTAGTTTCGTCATGGTTGTGGGTGTCAAGCAGTACCTCCTTGTGGTTCTCCATCTTTTTAAGGGGAAGTCGAGGCCCCAAGATACGCTGAGACGGGCCCTCCCCGTTGCAGAGGCAGCTAGACCTGGACCCCGGCTTCCAGGCCCCCTCATGGCCTCCATACTCCACTCTGCGTACTCCCCCGCCCGTCCGCAGGAAGCAGGGCGGGGATGGGGAGGTCCTTCTGCTGCCTCGCTCTCTCTGCTCACTCTCGGGCCCTTCCCTTCCCATCTGTCACTGGGCAGAATGGCTGTGACCGATGGGAGGAGGCGGCAGTGGAGGAGGAGGAGGAGGAGTCAGTAACATGGGCTTCATGAATTGACCACTTCGACCGTGGGCATTGGTGAAGTCCAGTGCGCTGTAGCAGCCGTTACCCGTGGCTTTGCAAAGAGTGTTTTGTAATTTCCCATTTTCAGTGGCATGAAAACTCCCCTTCTATGTTCTACTAAGTGTGTGTGTGTGGGGGGGGGGGTGGGAGGAGGGATATAAAAACTCGCTTAAGAGCTCAGTGAGGAAAAAGAAAGCCACTCGTGGAAGAAAGGTCTGGAGACGGGCCATGCTGTTATCAGCAGCCTCTTCCGGGTTGCGGGGAAGTGGGTGGCTCGTTAATTTTTCTATTCTTTATGTTATAAATCTTGCAGGTTTTCTACAATGAGCACACATTCCTTTTATATTTAGAAAAGTCCGATAAGAAAACAAGAATGACGGCCGCCATTCATGAGGCCTGTGTGTCGCAGGGTCTGTGGAGGGCATAGCTGCCCAGTGCCGTTGAGAGCCAGGCGTGAATGAGAAGCTGAGGGAGGGAGCTTCGGGGGGGGGGGGGGGGGTAGGGTGGGGGTGGGGTGGGGACAGGTGGCACAGGGATGCCAGGAAACACAGAAGTCATACATACCTGGGGGAGGTCAAGGGTGGGGCAGCCCTGTGACCTCCAGAGCCATGTGCCTGGGAGATGCCGTGGCAGGGCCCTGGCTTCGAGTCCTTTTGTCTCTGCGTGGGGAGGGCAAGTGGTGCACTTTGACCCCTCCCAGCTTTGAGCTGGTCTCCTGGTGTGGCTGGTAGGAGGGAGGCCTGCAGCCTGTGAGACCAGGGCTTTTGGGACCCCAAGTTGGCCTTTGACTTTTCTCACATCAACTGAACTCGGGACCTGCCTGGGTCCCTTGAGCCCATGCAGTGGCCCGGCAGAGATTGGGGGTTGGGGAGAGGCAATCCAGGCTCCAGGAATGACTGTCCATGGCTCTTGAGACAGAGAAGCCAGACCAGTCCAGCACTTAAAAGAAGGGATTCGCCCTAGCCAGTTTGGCTCAATGAGGACAGCGTTGGCCTGCGGACTGAAGGGTCCTGGGTTCGATTCCGGCCAAGAGCACATGCCCGGTTTGCGGGCTCCATCCCCAGGGTAGGGCATGCAGGAGGCAGCCAATCAATGATTCTCTCTCATCTCTGATGTTTCTATCTCTCCCTCTCCCTTCCTCTCTGAAATCAATAAAAATACTGTATATTAAAAAAGAAGAAGAAGAAGAAGAAGAAGAAGGGACTCAACAGCAGCCAGTCTCTTGGTTCAGGTCGCCACTCACTGGCTAAGACCTCGGGCGATTGCTAAGCCTCCTGAAGCCTCTGTGTCCTCAGGCCAGTGGTCCGCAAACTCATCAGTCAACAGAGCCAAATATCAACAGTACAACGACTGACATTTCTTTGGAGAGCCACATTTTTTAAACTCAAACTTCTTCTAACACCACTTCTTCAAAATAGACTCGCCCAGGCCGTGGCATTTTGTGGAAGAGCCACACTCAAAAAGCCAAAGAGCCGCATGAGGCTCGCGAGCTGTGGTTCGCCGACCACTGTCATAGGTAAACCGATGCTGATAGTGACTGCATCTCAGGGCTGCTGAAAGCATTAAGAGAACCAATTCCTCCGGATGGCACTTAGCTTGGCGTGTGCGCTTTCCTGTCGGCTGGTTGAGCGGGGACTCTGACACCAGACTGCTGGGGCTAGAGATACCAATACCATCTACCTCAGTGATTATTGTAAAGATTAAACACATGAATGCTAGTCAAAGTGATTCTAACAGTGCTGGGTGCCAAGTAAATGTTTAGTAAACGTTAGCTCTGACCCAGAGGGGGGGTCTTCAGCTGCTACACGCCAGAGTGACCCGTTTGTTGGCAGCTGGCATCTGCCCACTCATCTGATCGTCCCAAGAGTCCCATCTACTGGATTAGCGTCCATTACTCACGTGTGAAATACGTTGAGTGTGTGGTTATTATCTTATTTTTATTATTAGCACCGTGGGCTCCGGAGGTTACAATCCCCTCCCCAAAATCCCCCTCACCCCCCACCCCTGGGCCAGAGCTGGATCTTTTCTTGCTTAGGGTGCTCCAGCCTCAGTTTGGGGTGTCGGCGCTGGAAGGTCGGGCCCCAGGCAGACTGGGGTGCAGCTGGCTGCTTTGGGGGTTGAGTGCTGAGCGTTTGGATGGAATCGGAGAGGACGGCGCTGCTCTCCTCCCCTTGCGTCCCTGCCCTTTTGGAGAGGAGTCAAAGCCAAGAAAAAAATAACAAAAGACATAACCCATAAATAAAGGGGACCATGAAAATAACAAAAAGGAGAGATCTTGCTTTTGCGGCCGGCTTGGCTGTCGATGGGGCAGATAATGGGAGAGGAAACGCGGCCTTTGCTGAGCAAAAGAACGGAACACTTTGTTCGCCTGAAGAATGAAGGCTGCTTGAGCCCCAGCAGCTGTGCCGGTTTCCGATGAGCGAGCTTGTCTGGGGGAGATGCTGGCGATTAGGCCTCCACAGGCAGGGGGGGCGGCCACGCAGAACCCCTGCAGTGGGGAGGGTTGTGTGGGGGAGCAGCAGACCTGAGTGTGGTGCCTGAAGGTGAGGCCAGTGCACCCAGGTCCAGCACCCAGGTCCAGCCCCGGGGGCTGCTGGTCACCTTGCTCCTCCATTGTCTGCTCAGGCTGTGGAGTTCAAGGTTCAAGATGTTGTTTATGGTCCACCCTCTGGGAGCCCCAGGCCTTATCTGGAGGTCTAGCTTAAGGGGAGCCTTCGGGAAGCAACACCCCAGGAGGAAGCGGGAGGCCTCAGGCGAAGAGGCTGAGGTGGATGTGCTGGTTATTTGCATGCTGACCTCAGGCTCAAGGCTGTGCTCTATCCACGTTACTTGGTGGCCTAGCCTTTTGGGAGACCAGTGTTTACCTCTTTGTCTTGCACCACTCACCCATCTTGATTGCAGGCCCATTTCCTCTGCCCTGAGGCAGGGAGAGGGAGAGGAATTAGGGGAAGAATCCCGATACCTTGGTGAGCCCCCAGGATGCAGTGGGGCGGTGCCCGCTTTGGGAGGGGCTGTGTGGAGGCTGTCACTGGAAACGCCTTTAAGAAAAGTCTTGTGGACAGAAAGGGGCCACGTGCTGACCTGATAAGCTCAGGGGAGGCCTGCATGGCGGTCTTGCAAACTCGGAGACCTAAAGTCACCACAAAGGGCCGTCTGAAATGAAACTTTTTAATTAAAAAGCAGTTTATGGTCGGTAGTCAGCCTTAGGCCAGTATCTTCCTTGAATCCTTACTGAGCCTATTGTCTCTTTGCATCTAAGATAACACACCTTTGGAATGTCAGCGTAAGTTGTAACTTCCCTTTCTCTGGTCCCGAAGGGCACAACAAATGGGGGCCAGGAGCAGAACACAGATTGCCTCATTGTTATTGTTATCTGTTAATTGTTGTTGTTTTTAAAAACATTTTTACTGCTTTGAGAAAGGGAGAGGGAGAGAGAGCTAGAAACATCAATGAATAGAGAGAATCATTGATTGGCTGCCTCCTGCATAGCCCCCAATGGGGATTGAACCTGCAATCCAGGCATGTGCCCTTGACCAGAATCAACCCAGAACCCTTCAGTCCACAGGCTGATGCTCTATCCACCGAGCCAGGGCTGTTAATTGTTGACTGTCAACTATCCTGCACCCACTTAAGAAAAAATAAGTACGTGCCTATCATTTTACTTTTTATCCAATCCCAGAGGTTCCCCCACTTTGCTTTTTCCTGCCTCCCTAATCTATCACCAATGGAGTTCATGTAGCCCACTGATGGCTCCTTTGATTGTAATGTTTTATAAAACGAGGTGAAAAACTGCCATTCTCCGGAGCATTATTTCAGTACACGTTGAGATTCTGCTTCCTGGCAGTTGGCTCAAATAAACTCACAAAGTCTGAACAGGTTTGAATGCTCTTACACTGACAGTCCCCACAGCATAACAGTGGCTTGGGGCCAAGTGCTCTGCTGACAGAGGTTCCTTGGAAGCATGATCATTCATTCTTTGTTCACTCATTCATTCATTTGACCACAGCAGTACTCAGGGGCGGTCTCCTATGGGCCAGGCATTGTGCTAAGCATTATATATTAAAAGGCTAATATGCTCAATGTCCGACCGTTCTTCGACCTTTTGACCAGTGGCTATGATGCGCACTGACCATCATGGGGCAGACGCTTCGACCGATAGGTTAGCTTGCTGCCGGGGTCCGGCCGATCGATCGGGGCTGGGTGAGACTGCCTGGACATGCCTGGAGCCCTCCCGTGGTCCCTCCCTGGCCTGCACCCTCTCACAATCTGGGACCCCTGGGGGAATGTCGGAGAGCCGGTTACAGCCCCATCCCTGCAGGCCAGGCTGAGGGACCCCACCAACGGGCCTCCAGTTTTATAGACAACACTTACTCTGAGAATCGTGGCATAAAGAGGCTAGGTCTCCAGTGCTCCCTGGCTCCTGCGTAGAGCAGCATGGAACGGGGGGCCCTCACTTCTCCCGCCTCCTCGGTCCTGTTGGCAACATCCATCACAGATGCTGCACGCGGCGTGTGCCGGGCGCTGCCTTTGCCTGCACGGTGCTGCTTCTCCTTCACAGCCATGCTGTTGGCCATATCTTACCGGTCCCGCCTGGAGGCAGAGTGGTGGGCTGAGAGAGGAAGTGGGCGTGTCTGTGTTGCTAGGGAGAGGGTCTGGGGTTTAGACAACTGGAATGTCTCAGAGCCTCCGTGTCACTCTCTCCTTGAGACAGACTTGAGCCAGCCTGGTTCCCCCTGGAGCCTTCCCCTCTGCGGTCCTTCCTCTGGCTCCACAGGGGACCCCGCAGGGGCTGGCAGAACATGTACTCTCAGGCTCCCCTCGGGCTCTGGGGGCTCCGGAGGAGATGCGGGGAGCTGATTGGCTCAGAGGTTCTGCAAAGCTTTTGGGCATCTGCTGGGAAGGGCAGGCACGTGGGCTCGGCTGGGTGAGCTGAGGCACTGGGTACGTGGGGTTCCCTGGCCAGTGCTGGCCCTCTCAGCCAGCCTGCTGCACGTGGGGCCTGGACCCATGACCCTGGCGTAGGCACCTGCCGGGGAGATTCGAGGATGATTGGGAACCGTGGCGGGGTTGAGAGGGTAACGAGGGAGACCTACGGGAGGGGGTGGGGGGGGTGGTGGAGAAGGACGAGGGCGACAGGCCCTCGCGGGGGTGGGGGAGCCTTCCCCAGAGCGTGGTGGGGAGGGACCAGGGAGCCTGCTTTGCTTTTGCTTTCGGCACACATCGCGTTCGTGCTCCTAACACTCCTGGTAAATTTTCAAGATGGTCATTGTTTGGCTAGTTTTGGAGTTGGAGAAGCGGACACTTTGTCCTGTTCGCACAGGGAGCCTGCGGTGAGCCGGGCTTCAGTCAGGTCTGCCTGACAACAAAGCCCATTGTCCGTTAGCCTCGTGGGACGCCTCCCACCCAGCCATGCAGGAGGGTCACACCTGCCCGCCTCTGGCTCCGGAGAGCCAGGGCGCCTGCCTGCTGCCGGGAGCTCTGGGCAGGGAGACACACGGCCTTCTCTGCTTTACCTCTGTCTCCCTCTCTCCTTCCCTGAAAACATGTTCTGCACCAGATTCTGGAATTGTGTGTTACCAGCTAATCGTTCACAGGGAAAAAAGCGAGGGTTTGAGAGGCGAGGCTTCTCTGTAAGTTCCCACAGCGGCCCTGGGTTCTCTGGACTAATTCTTCCTTGGCTGCGACCAAGAACAGCTGGATCCTGTACCCCGTGACAGTGGCAGCTCTGCCTGCTGGACCGGATCCTGCCATCGGGGAGTCCGAGGTCCAGAGTCCCCTCTGTTGGCCTGGGCGGGACAGGGAGTGAGTGGCGAGCCCCCCACTCAGTAGTGAGTCCGAGTGAGTGACACACTTTTATTTACTTACTTTTATTTTTTTTAAGAACATGCATTTTTATGGATTTCAGAGAGGAAAGGAGGTGGGGGGGGGGGAGAGAGAAGCATCAATGGGAGAGAGAATCACACGAGGAATTGAGCTGTACCCTGGCTTGTGCCTTGACCCGGGAATCGAACCTTGACCTCCTTGTTCATAGGCTGATGCCGGGCTGTTTGTTTGTTTGCCTCCCTTCCTTCCTTCAGTATTCGGAGCTCTCCCAGAAGGGAGCCTTTGCCCAGGCCCGTCAGCCCCAGCAGCGGTGTTTCTGTGGTGCGGGCCCCTGGTTGGCCGCTGCTCGTGCCGAAGACCGGACACACTCCCCTGTCCGGGCTGCAGGCGTGGCCGGCTCCTGGGAGACGGGAACAGGCCCCTCGGCTGCCTGCTGGGGGCGTGGGAAGACCTGGAGACAGCATCAGGCCCCGAGGGCAGAGAGGACACACCTCCCCCGGGAACCTCAGGGGCACTGTTGGGAGTCCCCTCTGTCCCTTCTCTCTCCCTCTGGGCTGGGAGCAGGCCCGGGTGCCTCAGGGGCCTGACCACCGGATGGGGCTGTGGATGGGAACCTCATAGCTCCTGCCTCTCCCACCTCCTCCAATCCTACATGCCCTTGCGGGGTGGATGGGGGGGGGGGGGGGTGAAGGTCAGGTACAAAGAAGCTCTGTCTGGAGCTGGTTCTGCACCAGAGGGAGAGTGGGGGGGGGGATGCTGCCTCCTCTTGCAGGCGCTGGGCATTCAGGGAGCCTCCGTTGGCTGGTGTTGGCGACTCTGCCACCTTGGCCAGCCCAGAGCAGCCCGGGGACTGGGAGTGTTGGCTGTGGCCCCCTCCTGAACTGGGCTAACCAGATGGGCACACGCCCTGGGCCCACAGAGGCTGGGCAAAGTGAGGGGCCTCTCCGGAAAGCTTTGTCTCAAGTCCGCAGCCGGCCCAGCCCCCAGCTCCCAGTAAACATCGGAGATAGGATCGGGCGGAGCCAGGAAGGGTGGCAGGCTGCGGCCTGGGAGAAGAATGGCAGGATGTGGCACCGGGGCACCGTTCTGGGCACCCACGCCTCGGGCTATTGTTCAGGGCTGCCTGAGGCTCTCCGCTCTCTGGAGCTTTGAGAGGAAGTGCCGTTCCCCTGGGACTCAGGCCCTGCCCCACCCTGCGGCCTGGCCCTCTCCCTGGCAATGCCGTGGGCACCACCCACGCACTCAGGGCCAGCCTGGGGCTGGGAGCCTGCCTGGGGGGACTCGGTGTGTGCCCAGGGGTAGGAGGAGGGTCTGCCGGTCTGCCGGTCTGTCTGTCCAGGCGGTCTTCTTCCTGTTCCCGGGGGCCTGAGTCACCCGTCATGCTTCTATGACTGGAATTTATCTCTGTCTTTATCTGCATCTAGATTTGCAGGGGGGGGGGGTGTTGGGGGCCCTCGTCGAGGAGGAAGGGCTGAGTGAACACTCCTTTGATTCCAGGCCAGCCAGGCTGCTCGTTGGCTGCTGGGGAGAGGAAGTGGCTGGTGATTTGTTTGGGGTGGAAGGGGCTCCGTGTGCGCGCCTGTGGGTGGGTGGGCCGGGCGTGGGGAGGAGGAAAGGGAGTCAGCACCTGTAGTGCTCGGAGCCACTGGCTCCCCATGCCGGGCAGGCACCTCTGTGCCTCGTCCTGGGCGCTGGATTGGGGCCCAAGGGCCCCTCAGGCACCAGCGGAGACTCCAGGTTCTGCAGCATCCAGGGCCAGGATGGCTGGAGCCCCCTCCCCTTAGGGGCCTTTACCTGTGATGCTCAGGTGAGAGGAGGCAGCGGAGGGCCTCGGGTGGGTGCCTGTGGAGGGGAGGGGAGAGCTGGGATGCTGTTCGGTCCCCGCTGGTTCGGCTTCTCCAACTCTTGAGTTCTGAAGCAGCACTGCCCCCAGAGCCATGTGGACTTGACCTCCCCGGCCTCAGTTTCTCGTTTATGAAATACAGAGTACGTCTGGGCTAGAGGGAGGGCAGGTCCACTGGAGCCTTCCTCCGGAGTGGGCGACCGCCGGAGTGTCCTGTGGTCTTGTGGCCTCTGACCCGGGCCCGTGGGACCTGGGGGAGCCCCATAATGCACATCTCCTCTGGGCTGAGCCCCTGGGCTCCTGGGTGGCTGGGGAGACGGGTGTGTGGCTGCTGAGCTTACAACCTCCTGTGGATCCACGTGCATGGGTGAGGCGGGGAGCACGCTTGGTAAGAAAGGGGTGAAGGGCCCTAACCGCTTTGGCTCAGTGGATAGAGAGCATCGGCCTGCGGACTGAAGGGTCCCAGGTCCAATTCCGATCAAGGGCATGTGCCTGGGTTGTGGGTACATCCCCAGTAGGGAGTGTGCGGGAGGCAGCTGATCGATGATTCTCTCTCATCGATGTTTCTAACTCTCTATCCCTGTCCCTTCCTCTCTGTTAAAAAAAAAAAAATTAATTAATTAAAAAATATATTTTTTAAAAGAAAGGGGTGAAGGAATTTGAGGGGTTTTTAGCCTCTGTAGGGAAGGCTCCCACAGGGTTTTTAGATCTGAAAGTTACGAGAATTGTTCTCACCTGTCCCGAGGTGAAAACAAAAGGAGCTGGACTCGCTCTGGGCTGGGGGATTCAGGTCACTCACAGGAAGATCTCAGATGCAAGGAGAAGAGGCAGCTGAGGATAACGGTGTGGGCGGCAGGGCCGTGGGAGGGAAGCCGGAGCGGCATCTGCCTGGTAATGAGGGTAATTGTAGCTGTCACTTGTGAGGCATCCAGGTCCGCCTCACTATGCTGCTGAGCTGCAGGATACGTTCCGATGGCTGCACGCATACTTACTGAGCACCTCCTCTCTGCTCCAGGCACCGGGCTAGATCCCGGGGCCCCTGAGTGGGGGTGAGTGGGTGAGGCAGGAATAAATTAAGCATGGAAGTACGTTGAACACCAAATTCAGGGTGCCGCGAGAGTGTAAAAAACGGGTATATATTACAGGGTCTGGAGCCTTAGTGGAAGGCTCATCTCTTCATGGTGGGCTTTTAAATTTCCATTTTACTGAGGAGGAAACCAGCTCAGAGAAGTTAAGGCACTGGCTCAAAGTTGCACAGCAATTCATTGGGCAGAATTGGGTTTCATATGCTCTCAGGTCTGTGTGACCCACAGGCTTTTCTGCATCCTGAGCTGTAAGACAACTTAATGGATGCTCACCCTGTATCATTCCATCTTCATGGGCTCCTGTGCTGTCCAGGCTCTTTTATTTTTAATCCTCACCCAAGGATATTTTTCTATTGATATTTATAGAGAGTGAAAGGGAGAGGGAGAGACAGAGAAACATCGATGTGAGAGAAACAACATCGATTTTGGTTGCTTCCACGCGCACTGACCAGGGCCCAGGCTGGGAGGAGCCTGCCACCGAGATACGAGGCCTTGACCAGAATCAAACCCTGGGACCCTTCAGTCACTCTGTCCACTGGGCCAAACGGATCGGGCCAATCTGCGTCCTTATACCCAGTCTGTGGTCGAGGAGGCAGAGGTTCAGAGGTGACTTAACTTGTCCAAGGTCACACACGTCAGCTGGCAGGAGGGCAGGAATCTGAACCCCAAACCTGTGCGTTTACCACTCTATCCCACCCCCACCCTGGGTTTCCTGTTTTCAGAGACCGCAGAGGTAACACAGCCTGGGCAGGGACCGTCCGCGGCGGGGTGTCCCTTGTCTAGTTCATCACACATGACTTGGGCTCTGCATTCCCAAAGAGCTGGGGAGGTAGGGCCTGTGCTTCGCGGGGGGCAGAGGAAGGAAAAGAGGGGCCCAGGGACCTTCTTCCCCAAAGCTGGGACTGGGAGGTGCCTCCCGGGAGGATCCGTCAGCCCCTGGGCTCAGGGAGCACCAGCCGAGAACCAGGACCCGGTGTCGGGGGTGAGGCCGGGGGTGAAGGGCCATTGTCTGGGCAGCAGGCTCTGGCAGGGTTACTGGTGGGCACCCCGGCCTGGGGAACAGACGGACGCTTCCCAGCCAGCTTGGCTGGGCACCAGGAGCCATTTTCTTTGTTACCAGATGCTGGGCTAGAGGCCGGGCTGAGCCGGGTGGGCGGTGGGGCGGGGAGCTCCAGGAGACGGGCTCCCCCAGAGACAGAAAATCACAGGGCCCACGGAGGACTCTGAGGGCGAGATGTGGGCGGAAAAGGCCAGAGAGGAAGGAGGGACGTGTCCGAGGGCAGCACTGCCCACGGAGATGGAGTGTCAGCCACACGAGTCAGTACATCCTCTAGTGGCCCGATGGAGAAGCAAGTGGGTGGACCCCCAGGTGTTTCCTTTAACGTGTCAGCTCACCAGGGCCAACGCCTGAAAATCCAGGTGTATTTCACATGGAGCCACTGGGACTGGGCAGGTGTACGTTCTCAGTAGCCTTGTGGGTTAACTCAGACTGAGAATCCTCTCCCCTGCTTCCACTTCAGCTGGGGTCAGCATCTGGCTCTGGGGACAGGCAGATGGTCAGCATCTGGCTCTGGGGAGGTGGCACCCAGTCCCACCCAGGCCTCGAGGCCTCGGACCCGCTCTGCTAACCACCGTTGCTGCGTGGGTCTTGGCTGCCCTGGGAAGAAAGGCTTGGCGAAAGGCCACGAAGTTGGGACTGAATGGAGGAGAAAGGCTCTTAGGACCCAAGTCCGGAGAAGGGGGCGACCCGGTCACCAGCCTGGCCTGCCCTGCCCTGCCCTGCCTGGGCCAAGACCGGCAGAATGTGGGTGTGGACCGAGGTGGCGGGCGGGATCAGGGCCCACAGGCCCCATTGTTCGCCTGTCACACTTCCTTTGGCTTTATTGCCTTTGTCCAACACCCTATTGTCTGGCTTCCTTTTGTCCCCTTTTCAGTGTCGCTGCCTTTTATTTCCCAGCCTGCCTGGTTGTTTTCATTTCTTTTGTCTGAAGTTCCTGAGAGGAAGGTTTTATTTTCAGTGGTTTGATTAATTCACAGCTTGAGCCGAGGTTTGTTTGTTATGTAATTGCTGCCCTCGGCTTCAGGATAATACCCCCTTCTCCCCCCTTCCCCCACCCGCCTGCTTGGACCTGGCTCGGCGCCCCTCCCTGTGCCCGGATGGGCCGAGCCGCCCACTTCCTGGATGCTCTCCAGGTCCCAGCTGGTGGGAGGGCACCTGGAGCTGGACCCCAGAGCCCTGGTGAGCTGGTAGTGGCCGTGGCTCCTGGGCTGGCATGCCCCTCTTCACCCTGCAGCGCCCTGTCCTGGGTCCCCCCTGCCCCAGCCTCAGGGCACCTGCCCTCTGAAAGCGGCAGCAGGGTCGGGGCTGGCCTGTAGGATGGCACCAAATCACATACATCTTACGCAGCTGTAAGGCCTTTCCGCTCACTTAGTGTGTTTACGCGGCACATTCCGTCACGTGTTCCAGATCATGAGAAACACGGAGTTGCATGGAGTTGATGCGACATGCAAATACAGTGCACCTGCAGCTTAATTAAGGGATGTTTTACTACATCCGATTTCTGCCTGGCGCTCCCCTCCTAAAAAAATGAATGCCCACATAAAAACAATTTTACTTAACAGTGCTTCTCAAATAGTATGTTCCAGAACCACCTGAAGGGCCTGTTAAAACAGGTCCCCGCCCCACCCACAGAGCCCCACCCACAGAGCGTCTGATGTGAGAGGGACTTTACCTCTCCAGCCTCCTGGCATCTGCCCAGGTGGTTCTCCTTGTGCTGCTTCCCAGTTGGCCATGGTGTAATCCACATCGGCGCCTACTGCTGCCCGTAGTGTCCAGACACTGCACAGGTAACAGTTCGCAGCCCATTTTACAGATGAGGAGACTGAGATGTGGAGAGGCTAAGTAACTCCCTCGAGGTCACTCAGCAGCTAGCTGAGTGTCCGAGGCAGGACCCAGGCATTACTTGGTGGAACCTGTGGTGGGGCCCCGCTGGCCTCATCTCGGTGACTGTGGAGGTGAGCAGGGGAGCCGTGGGCACCTGCCTGCCTCTCTCACCCTGAGCCTGGCATGGCCCCTGGAAACTGCCCCCCCCTCCCCCGGGACCCTGTGACTGCCCTGCTCCTCTGGAGGGGACATGGGGGGGAAGGGGGAGGCGGCTGTGGGCTCAGAGTACTAAACCAGGAATTGCAGGTTCCTGCTGGGCCGGCTCTTACTGAGACTGTCGCTACCGAAAAGGACATGTTTTCTTTTCTTTAATATATTTTATTGAGTTTTTTTTTTTTTTAATAATAAATGTTCTTTTTTTATAATTAAAAAATATATATATTTCATTTTGTTTTTACAGAGAGGAAGGGAGAGGGATAGAGAGCTAGAAACATTGATGAGAGAGAAACATCGATCAGCTGCCTCTTGCACATCCCCTTACTGATGATGTGTCCTCAACCAAGGTACATGCCCTTGACCGGAATCGAACCTGGGACCTTTCAGTCCGCAGGCCGATGCTCTATCCATTGACCCACACCGGTTTTGGCAGGACATGTTTTCTTACAGCCCTTCATCCACTCTCAGCCTGTTATCTTCCCACTTTTGGTAGACACGTGGATATGTGAAACAGTTCTGTCTTGTCATTTCTACTCTAAGGAAAGCAAAGGATAACTATTATATAGGGTAGCCGATACCTGGTTTCCCTTTTGGGGGGTGGTAGGGAGTGGTGGGGAGGAAGGCAGACTGGCCTGTCCATGGGGGTACCTCATTTCCAGCCAGTTGTTGCCACTGAAGTTCAAATCCAGATTTCTTTTTTAATATATATTTTATTGATTTTTTTATAGATAGGAAGGGAGAGAGATAGTTAGAAACATCAATGAGAGAGAAACATCGATCAGCTGCCTCCTGCACACCCCGCACTGGGGATGTGCCCGCAACCAAAGTACATGCCCTTGACTGGAATCGAACCTGGGACCTTTCAGTCTGCAGGCTGATGCTCTATCCACTGAGCCAAACTTGTTTCGGCCAAATCCAGATTTTTATGTGATAACTTACTGATTTTTGAATTTTGGTAACATCACAAATGCGTATACACTGGCGGCCCCCAGGGGGAGCTTCCGTCTGGTGTGGTGCCTGTGTGGGGCTGGGGGCGGGGGAGGAGCGCTGCCCCGGGTCTCGGGACGCACCTCGCTCACGCTGCCCTCCTCCCTCAGGATGTCCATGAGGAGCCCCGGCTCTGCCCAGCTGGCCCCGGATGGCGGAGGCGCCATGGTGAACTGCGCCCTCAAGTCTGAGGGGAAGAAGGAGCCCTGCCCCGAGGCCCCCCCGGGCCCGGCTGCCACGGCTGACCCCCAGCCCGGAGACCCGGCCCGAGCCGCCCAGGATGCTGCTGACCCCCGAGCTCCAGCCCAGGTGCCCAGCGCTTTCCCAGGGGCTCCTTGTCCCCACCACATCCACGCACCCCACCCCTCCCCGCCCCCAGCCCCCCAGCTGGATGGAGGGGCAGGCAGACATTGTCAGCTCTGGGGCAAGACTTAGGTGAGTGGGGAGGAGCGGCCACGTTCATTGGGGCCTCCTGTCCGCGTGGACGTGGACTCACACCTGCGCTTGCTCGCCTGGTACTGACGCTCACCTGTGTGAGCAGGCCTTCCCCCGAGGACTAGTTGGGAGGAAAGGATGCTTATACTCAAAAAGTTTAGCTTAGAGCAGTGTTTCCCAAACTTCTCTCATGATGAGAATCACCTGGTGGAGTTGTTAAACTACAGATTCCTGAATCCCAACTAAGAAGTGCTAAACTAGAATTATGGGGAACATATAGGTAAAATTGTGTACTTAACTAGTGCTCTAAGCTTAGGGAAATTTTGGGAACTAGTGCTCTAAACTAGAATTTTTGGAAATATTTAGGTAAAATTGTATTAAGTAGACAATTTTACCTATATGTACCCAAACATCCTAGTTTAGCACTTCTTAGTTGGGATTCAGGAATCTGTAGTTTAACAACTCCACCAGGTGATTCTCAGCATGAGAGAAGTTTGGGAAACACTGGCTTAGAGGCAGTCCCACCAGCTTTCTCATCTGATTTAAGAAAGTCAGTCTTATTACCACAGCCAGGGTTAAGTTGCCATTAGGACAATCCAGTGCCTCTCCTTAAAATGAAGGCGCTGAACTACAGGAGCAGTAAGGATTCTCGCAGCGCATAGAAATGCTGTGATTCCATGTAAAAGACGTAAAAAGGGAATAAATATACAATTAAAAGCCAGGTGAGGAGGAAGTAGGAGGGCTGCAGAGTGCTTAGCAGGGTCCAGCCTGGAGGCGTGTGTGGGAGCAGGTTAGGAGGCTGGATGGTGATCAGGGAAGACTTCCTGGAGGAGGGGGCCTGAAGCTGGATCTCAGAGGAGAGGAGTCAGAGGACAAGAGGGGTCAGTGTCCCAACATATTGCGGACCAGTAGCTGTATTGCCAGCTTTACCCAGTGGCCTGATAGATTTCTGTCGAACGAGGTACCCAAAACGTTCTACATAAATGTTAGAGGGCACACTTTACAATTTAATACCCATTGCCTTCTGAGGTTATTTATTACATGTTCTTACAAGCTAATCCCATTTAAAAGAAGTCTCGTGATAGACTGCAAGCCCCAGAACAGAAAACACGAGAATTCTCGTGATCCGTCTGCAGTGGGTGGGCGAGGTGGGGTGGGGGGGCCCTCGGGGTAACCCACCTGGGTGGAGCGGTGGGTATGTACGTGCAAGGGAGGAGCACGCTGGCTGTTGGCCACGGGCATCGCTCCCTTTATCCCAGCACAGTCCCGGGACGGGCGAGTTTCCGTTCTCAGCAGAGGCCGGGGCAGGTTCAGAGAAGTTCAGGGACTCCTGTGAGATCCAGGCAGGACCTGAGTCACAGCCTGGATCCAGCCTGGTGGCTTGTCTTTAAGCCTCTTATTCTCTTTAGGAAATCAGGCAAATCAGAGCAGAGGTAGGGAAGGTGGAGGGAGAGAGGGCCCTACAGGGGACATCCCCGGGGTGCTGGGCCCTGGCTACAGCCGGCCCCCTTTTCCTGGAGGTGACAGGGGCATCCGGTGTGCCCTACAGGATTGCAGCTCGCCAGAGAGCAATGTGTCCCCCGATCCCAAGAGACCGGGCGACGCGGAGGCTGCTTCTGGGAGCCAGGAGAAGCTGGACTTCAACCGGAATTTAAAGGAGGGTAAGCGCTTGCTTATTAGAGTTGGGGCTGGGGCGGGCGGTGTGGGGCCAGCGTGGTCCTCACGCCTTCACTGTCTTCCAGTGGTGCCGGCCATCGAGAAGCTGCTGTCCAGTGACTGGAAGGAGAGGTTTCTGGGAAGAAGCTCCGTGGAAACAAAGGATGTCAAAGGTGAAGGCCACGGGGGCGGGCCGGGGAGGAGTGGCTGAACCCTGCCCCTCCTCCCAGCCTGGCCATGCAGTCTGGGCCGGCAGGACAGTTCTCGGGGCTCTTTGTGTCTCAGAGCTGGCCTGTGCCACCCGCTCCTGCCTGCCTCCGGGCAGCACACACCTGGGCCCCAGCGGGAGGTCTGCTCACTCCCAGGCGGGACAGGCCTGGCGGGAAGTGAGTCTCATGGGTATGGCTTCGGGCTCCAGCAGGGACCCTTGCCACTTCCCAGGTCTAACGATAAACTGACCCGAACATTCCTTTTCTTCCTTCCTTCCTTCCTTCCTTCCTTCCTTCCTTCCTTCCTTCCTTCCTTCCTTCCTTCCTTCCTTCTTCGTTTTTTTAAATATATTTTATTGATTTTTAATTTAAAAAAAATATATATTTTATTGATTTTTTACAGAGAGGAAGAGAGAGGGATAGAGCGTTAGAAACATCGATGAGAGAGAATCATCGATCAGCTGCCTCTTGCACACCCACTACTGTGGATGTGCCCGCAACCAAGGTACATGCCCTTGGCCGGAATCGAACCTGGGACCTTTCGGTCCGCAGGCTGACGCTCTATCCGCTGAGCCAAACTGGTTTTGGCAATTTTATTGATTTTTATAGAAGAGTAATTCCGAGACTCAGGGCCTTGGCCTGACACTTCGGCATCTGCGTGGCAATAATTGGAGGGCAGGGGAGCACTAACAGGTGTCAGTTGCCAGATCCTGGGCTACACCTTTTGCCTTCCTTATCCTTCAACCCTGTGTGCTCACTTGTAGATTAAAAAACTCAAGCGCCGAGAAGTTGGTATCTTGCCCGCAGCTCCCGGGCACAATGGCTGCTGGGGGATTTGTCCCCTGGTCTGTCTTGCTCCAGAGTCTGAGCATGTCCGCTGAGCCACGTTTGGGGGATGGTTGTGCACCCTGACCCTGTGGCCCCGGGCACTTGAGGATGTCCAAGGGGTGGGCAGGGCCCAGATGCCCTACCGTCAGCATTTCCAGGGGCAGCTGGTTGTCCGACAGCACGATACGGAGCCCCTCGGGGGCAGGGCTCCTGTGTCCGCCGCCTCCGTCACCCCTCTCAGGCCTGAGGCTGCATAATTGTTTCCTACGTATCAGGCGATGGGTGTAGACAGGTGACCAACAGCACCGCTTCCCTCGGAACAGGGACCCAGGAGAGCCTGGCCGAGAAGGAGCTCCAGCTGCTGGTCATGATCCATCAGCTGTCCACCCTGCGGGACCAGCTCCTGACCGCCCACTCGGAGCAGAAGAACATGGCGGCCATGCTGTTCGAGAAGCAGCAGCAGCAGATGGAGCTGGCCCGGCAGCAGCAGGAGCAGGTAGGCTGTCTCGGTGTGGCTCTCTTCCCAGGGGGCGGGACCCTCAGGGCCTGGAGGGGAGCACTTTGGGGGCAGGCTTTGCCGGTGTGGCCCCCAAGGGGTAGGCAGGAGGGGGTGTCGGGGGCAGGGGATGCTGAAGGGTCCTGCCCGGCTTCCATCCCTGGCCTCTGAGGGAAGGTAGAGCTCCCAGCAAAAGGAGAATCAATGCTGTGCGTTGGCTGTTCTGCTTCTTGCCGGCTCAGCTGTCCTCCCAGTCGGCTCCTGGGAGGCTGGGTGTAGTGGGGCCTAGAAGGATCTGGGAGGTGGGACCCAGGGCCCAAGCCCACGCCCCCTTTGCCTCCTCTCCCCTCTGCCAGATCGCTAAGCAGCAGCAACAGCTAATCCAGCAGCAGCACAAAATCAACGTCCTTCAGCAGCAGATCCAGGTATGGGAGGGGCGGGCTGGGGGGTGGGGTGCTGGAGCTGAGGGGCTGGCACCTGCTGGGAGGGGGGCTTGGCACCCAGGGGCAGGCGGGATCATTCAGACGTGCCCCTGAGGAAGGGGCTCAGTCCTGCTCCCCTCCCCTCCCCCGGCTTCCTCCTCCCAGCTGGGACCTGAGGGCAGGCAGACAGCCCACGGAAAGTAGCATGGGGTCAGATAGATCCTTCGGAAGATGGTCCCTGCCCCAGGCCCCGCGCCTCTCATCCCCAAGCCTGCCCTCTGTCCAGGGCCAGCCAGCAGTTGGGGCCCTGGGGGCACTCACACAGGGTTTCTTTGCTCTCAGCAGGTCAACATGCCTTACGTCATGATCCCAGCCTTCCCCCCGAGCCACCAACCCCTTCCTGTCACGCCGGACTCGCAGCTGGCTTTGCCCATCCAGCCAATCCCCTGCAAACCAGGTGAGTGTGGAGGGGAGTCCCTGAGGGGAGGGGGAGGCCCGGACCACGCTCCCCCAGTAACCAGCGGTGTAGGCTTTCTGGGCCTCGCCCAGGGGAAGGAGAACCCTTGTTTGTGAATGTCACTGGGAGAAGGAACACTAGCACACTGGCGACCACAGTGCCTTCCACACGGAGCAAATCTTGGCCTAGTCTCCCCAGCTCTGTTCCAGTTACGGTACCAGAATGTTAGTATTTCCAACGTTTACTCGGAGCCCTCCATCCACATCCGTGTCCCAAATGGATGCTTCTGTTCTCGCCTGGCCTCGGCAAGCTCGCGCTCTGCCCTGTCCCTGAGACACCCCGACCGCTCACACACCGTGTAGCTGTGGGGTGGCCACGGGGGACACGGCGTGGACTTGCATGCAGCTCCAGGAGTTCAGTCTGGGGAGGATGGGAAGGAGGGAGAAGTTTGCTGGGAACCAGGGGATCTGGGACCGTGTCTGGAGGAGCTGGCGCTTGCCTGGGTCCTGGGAGAGTGAACTTGTGAGAGTGGAGTGGGGCTGAGGGTGGAGGGAACGGGAGAGGCGTAGGAACTGAGGGGCGTGTGCCTGGGTGGTGGGACGTGCTGGGAGGGCAGAGGGGACAGAGTGTGGAGCTGGGCTCTGTTCTGCAGGCTGTGGGGTGTGCTTGAACCTTTGGAGGATGTGTTGTTGTGCTGGCTGAGGGGGACGGGATGGAGGGGGCTGCCTGAAGGTAGAACACCACCCGGTAGGCGGCTGCTGAGGGGACTCCAGCACTAGCAGGTGACAGCCTGAAGGAGGGCCGTGACAGTGGGACAGAGGCAGAGACAGAAGCATTAGGGTTAGGGTTAGGGTTAGGGTTAGGGTTTAGGGTTTAGGGTTAGGGTTTGGATTAGGGTTAGGATTGCTTGCGGGTGGTCGTGGTCAGGGCAGAAGCGCTGCCTGTAATGGCCCCAGGAAGGGGAGTAGCTTTTACGGCACCTCCTCCCCCTGTTTCGGGGAGTCGGACAGGTTCCCCACCATGCCTCTGGCCATGGCACAGCCCCGTCAGCCCCCTAACCCCGCCGTGAGGGGAGATTCCAGTGGGCTGTGGGGCGGCTGGAAGGGGAGAGGGGGAGGGGAGGGCAGCAGCACTAACCAAGGCAATTCCAGGTGAGCAGAGCAGAGCTGCAGGGGTGAGGAGGGCAGGGGCCTGCTCGGGGGAGGGGCCACATACTTTGTGGACAAGGGAGGCGTGAAATAAGCTGAGGGAGACCTGGATGGCCAGGTTGCCACCTGCCTCGTTTGCTCCAGAATTGTAGTAAGCAGGGGGTTTGCAGGCCGACACATGCCCCTTCCTAAAGCCCGGTCGCCTATAGCCTGGGGTCCAAGCTCCAGAGCTAAGCCTTCCCAAGCCCACCTTGCCCACCCTGTGCCCGTCTCACTGCCCACATCCTGGTCTCATACACCACCACTTCGGCTCCCCTGTGCACCTGCCAGGGTCAGCTCACGTCTCAGTGCCCCCAAGCAGCCTGCTCCACCCCTCCATCTGAACTGTGCACTCCTTGCTTCTGGGCCTGGCTAAGGAGGCTGAGGTGGATGAAGAAGAAGAGAGTGCCATGCAGAGGGGAGAGACTGGGAACCCGGGTTCACATGTCGGTGCTCCCGTCGATTATGTGGGCAGCCCATGTAACTCCTCCAGGTCTCAGTGTCGTCCTCTGTAACATGGGACGAAGCATTGAGCACCGATTATAGACTCAGTAAGGATTACTGTGAGATAAGCACAGGAGACAGGCTACATGACAGGTGGCTGCTTTTGTACCCTGCACACAGTAGGTCCAACATACAAGAGTCTGTAGAGTGAGTAGATGGTTGTTCTGCTCTCTTTTCACCATAGGCTGGGAACCCAGGCCCTGTGGCTGGGAAGGGCAGGACAGGTGGTGATGCCTGTGGGCGAGCAGGCGGTGGGGGGAGGGCCCAGGAGGTCCCCCTTCGCAGCACCTCGGGGCTGGGGGCGCAGTGGTTAGAAGCAACCAGGGCTGGCTCCGAGCCTCGTGCGCGTGGTGCTGCTGGGATCTCGCCACGCTGTCCTGTGCTCATCCGGGACCTCTCTCCTTGCCGCCTTTCCACAGTGGAGTACCCGCTCCAGCTGCTGCACAGCCCCCAAGCCCCGGCTGTGAAGAGGCCGGGGGCCATGGCCGCCCACCACCCGCTGCAGGTACTGTGCTGCCCACTCCCTCGCTGGGCGGGCGGGCTGGCGGGTTGGCCGCCGCTGTGGCTGTCCTGGGCATGCTCATCCTCTCTCCCTGCGGGGCCTCCCTGGGTGTCTCTCACCCTCTGCCTCTGGGTCTCCTGTAGGAACCCTCCCAGCCCCTGAACCTCACGGCCAAGCCCAAGGTCCTTGAGCTGCCCAACACCTCGAGCTCCCCCAGCCTGAAGATGAGCAACTGTGGGCCCCGCCCCCCCAGCCACGGGGCTCCCACGCGGGACCTGCAGTCCAGCCCCCCCAGCCTGCCTCTGGGTAAGCTTCCTACCTCTGGTACTTTCCCTCAGCCCCGTCAGGGGCGATAGGGAGTGTGATAGGACCTTGGGAATGACCTTTCCCCTCTAGGTTTCCCCCACCCCCACCATATCCTCCTGGCACCCTGGCCTCAGGGGGTTCAGGCCCTTGGGGTTGCACAGTTTTTGAGGCGTACTATCCTTATTTCCAGTCTGCTGACACGACAGCTCGGGTAAATGGCACCCCCTTGAGGATGTGCAGTGCAACAGCCCTGGGAAGGGGCCCGAGGGAGCACAGGACGGGGCGTGGCATGGGGACGACCCCTCAACACCTTTCTCTTGTCCCTTCTTTCCTGCCCCGCAGGCTTCCTCGGCGAAGGGGACGCGGTCACCAAGGCCATCCAGGATGCTCGGCAGCTGCTGCACAGCCACAGCGGGGCCTTGGACAGCTCCCCCAACCCGCCCTTCCGGAAGGTAAAGCCCGCTCCCCCGTGCTCGGGAGCAGGGAACCAATGGGGGCAGGGGGCGGGGGAAGACAGGGTTGGAGGCCACCAAAGGGAGAGGTGGGGGGGCGGAGGCGGGAAGCGGGGTGACAGAGAGAGGCTGATGTACAGGTTGTCCGTCAACCCCAGGACCTCATCAGCCTGGACATGTCCCCAGTGAAGGAGCGACTGGAGGAGAGCTGTGTGCATCCCCTGGAGGAAGCCATGCTGGGCTGTGACGTGGACGGTGAGGGCAGGAGGGCCTACCAGGGTCAGAGCGGGCAGGTCATGTCTGTGGAGTCCCGTATGTATCTGTCCATCCTTGGGCCCCTGGCCCCTGGCCCGGCCTCTGCCGGCATCTTGCTGCTGGCCACCCCTGGGCGCTGTGGGGGTCCCTGGCGCGCCCTAGTGGTTAACCCTGGGGTGTTCTTTCCGCTGGCCCGACAGACAGCCCTCCCCTATTCCTGCCGCCCTGCTGACCCCGCCCCTGTCCCCCAGGCTCCCGCCACTTTCCCGAGTCCCGCAACAGCAGCCACATCAAGCGGCCCATGAACGCCTTCATGGTGTGGGCCAAGGACGAGCGCAGGAAGATCCTGCAGGCCTTCCCGGACATGCACAACTCCAGCATCAGCAAGATCCTCGGTAAGGCGGGATGAGGTTGCAGGGGCCTCTGGGGTCCGTGTGGGGCTTGCTTGGTGACAGTCCACACCATCCATGTTGAACTCTGGAGAAGTCTGATGGGGTGTGGGAGGCGAGCAGGATGTAGGAGAGCTGGGCCCTGGGGTCTTATACCATTTTTTGAAAGTTGTTTTTTTTAATTGATTTCAGAGAGAGGACGGGAGAGGGAGATAGAAACATCCGTGATGAGAAACAACCATCGATTGGCTGCCTCCTGCACACCCCCTCCTGGGGATCGAGTCCGTAGCCCGGGCATGTGTCCTGGCTGGGAATCGAGCCGTGATCTCCTGGTTCATAGGTTGATGCTCAACCACTGAGCCACACCGGCTGGGCAGTAGAAAGCTTTAAGTGAGGTTTCCTGATTGGAGGCCACGGTGGGGTGTAGGGTGGGGCGGGTGAGGCGAGAAGAGGGCAGTGGGTTTTTTTTTAAAATATATTTTTATTGATTTTTCACAGAGAGGAAGAGAGAGGGATAGAGGGCTAGAAACGTCGATGAGAGAGAATCATCGACCAGCTGCCTCTTGCACACCCCCCACTGGGGATGTGCCCGCAACCAAGGTACAGGCCCTTGACCGGAATCGAACCCGGGACCCTTCAGTCTGCAGACCGACGCTCTACCACTGAGCCAAACCGGTGCCGGCAGGGCAGTGGTTTTTAAGACCAAGGCTCCTTCCGTGTCTGTGCCGGTCTGTGAGCGCAGACACCGGACACTCTGTCCTGAGCGGGAAGCGTTTTATTGGGGGCCTGCGGCAGCTGCTCTTTTGTTTGTGCAAATCGTGCAGACAAGAGGCCTCCAAGAAGTTGCTGGGTGGGTAGTTAGGAATGTGTGTGGGTGCTGTATCGTAACACGGACAGTATATACGTGCCAACTTCATTCATTCATTTTGCCTGACATCCAAGGGGCCCGGCTAATTGCTTTTGCACCTCTCTGGGAGTGAAAACCTTCTCGGTGCCTCCAGGGCCTGCAGGGGGCTGGGGGTGGCGGGCAGAGCCAGCGCTGACTGCCTGCCTGCCCCGGGGCGGGGCCAGGCTCCCGCTGGAAGTCCATGACCAACCAGGAGAAGCAGCCCTACTACGAGGAGCAGGCGCGGCTGAGCCGGCAGCACCTGGAGAAGTACCCGGACTACAAGTACAAGCCGAGGCCCAAGCGCACCTGCATCGTGGAGGGCAAGCGGCTGCGGGTGGGCGAGTACAAGGCCCTGATGCGGACCCGGCGCCAGGACGCCCGCCAGAGCTACCTGCCGCCGTGAGCAGCCCTACCCCCGGTGGTGTGTGGTGTGTGTGTGTGTGTGTGGGTGTTGATATGTGACTTGCCTTTGTGACTGCGTGTGCCTGCCTGTTGGCTGTGTGCATATATGTGCGCATAGGTGTGTGTGAGCATCGTGTGTGTGTGGCTGGGGCTCCGTGTGTGGCTGCAGGGGCAGCTGTGTGTGGTGGGTGCCTAGTGGCCCAGGATAGACATTGGTGAGTGGGTGGGGGGCTGGCATGCACCTGGAGAAACGTGCCTGTGGACCCCATTTCCGACAAACTCAGTAAAACGTCTGGGGTACCATTCCTGACTTGACCAAAGCAAGCATTTAAACACACAGTTTCCGCAACTGGGATTCATGCACAGTCCTCCGGGAACATCTCTTGGACATATCTGTGACCCTGAGACCACCTGTGCGTGCGGGGCTGTCGCTGACAGTGCATGTGGCGTCAGACAGGGGAGGGCGGGTGTGTGTGTGTGAGAGAGAGAGAGAGAGAGAGAGAGGGGGGGGGGGGGGCCTGGCTGGAGGAGGCCGGGAGGGGAGCGGGGGCGGGGAGGGGAAGGTGCTGAGTAACCCCTCTTGTCCGCCCTGAAGCTCGCAGGCAGACCAGATGCAGATGAGCGCCCCGGAAGTGCTGTACCCGCGGGTGGCAGCGCCCTCGGTGGAGCACTACGTGCCCCGAGGCCTGGACCCCAGCATGCCCGTCATCGTGAACACCTGCAGCCTTCGAGAGGAGGCTGAGGCCCCGGAGGACCGGCACTCGGTGGCCGACGGGGAGATGTACCGGTACAGCGAGGACGAGGACTCGGAGGGCGAGGAGAAGAGCGACGGGGAGCTGGTGGTGCTCACGGACTGACCCGGGGAGACGGCCTCGGCAGGGGGCGCAGCCGGCTCGTCTGGACTCTGTTGGTACTTGGGCTTGGGAGGCTGGGAGAGGGCACAGCTGTGTCCCTGGAGACGCAGGCCCCCTCCCCACCACGCCTGCAGGCATGGCTACATGGCTGAGCTGGGTCTTGGGGGCTCATGGCCAGGGGACACTGTATGACCCTCTCCTCCTGCAGGTCTCCCCTGCTGGGGGATTGGCAGCTTCAGACCCATCTCCCGGGAGCCACACGCTTTGTTCCCATTCTTGTCCTGGCGGGCCCAGCCACCATGGGACAACCCCCCCCCCCCCCCCCAATCCCCTCCACATGCGCACACGGCTCCTGTCTCACCGGGATCGCTTTGTACTCGGCGCAAAAAGGCCTGGCTGTCCCTCTGTCTTAGCGCCGCCAAGCCCTGTGTGCCTCTGGCTGCTGTGTGCGTGCACGTGTGTGCGCACGCGTGTTCACCCGTCGTTCACTGCCTATTTATTGAGTGCCCACTGTGTGCCAGGCACTGTTGCTGAGTTCCTTTGTGTCCCCGGATGCTGTCTGGCTTCTCTGGGGACCTCTTTCTGAGCTCTCTCTGTCCCCACATGGCTACCTCTGTCAGTCTGGGTGTCTCAGGTTCTGTGCCTCCTCGTGTGCGTTTCTGTCCTTGTCTCTGCAGGGCCCTGTCTCCCTCCCTCCCTTCCTCCTTCCCTCTCCCTCCCCCCCCTTCTTCTCTCCCTCCCCCCCTCCCCCCCCTCCTTGGTGTCTGACTGCTGCTCTGCCCTGGTCACTCTGGGTCTCCGAAGGACCCTAGGCCCCCCTGGCCTCCCCGCCCGCCCGTTCACCCCCTCCCTGATTGCTGGTGGGTCCCCACAGCCTCTGTCAGTTCCCAGCAGCCTGGGAATGTGCTCGGCCTCCAAGGAGCTCGGTCCCCTGGCCCAGACCCTGGCCCCACCCAAGTGCCAGCAGTGGGAGCAGGAGGGCGGGTGGTGCCCCCTTCCCGTCAGTGACGGAAGGCCTGGAGAGCGGGCTCCTCGGCACTGGTCTCCACCCCTCCCTGTGCACACTCTGCCCCTCACTCTGCCCCTCACTCTGCACCGGGGGCCTGACTCTGCTCCCGATCACAAGTTATTTCCTTAAGGAAGTTAAGTCTCATCGGCATGACTCCAAAGACCCAGGTGGGCCAGAGGAGGAAGGGGACCCCAAGTCCCACAGGGGCAGGCGTGGAGTCTGTGCCTACCCCCATCTTCTCCCCAGAGCCCGCCTCTCCAGGCTGTTTCTTTTTTTATGACTGTAAACATAGTGCTTTATTTTGTTAATAATAAGATGATGAGTAACTTAACCAGCACATTCTCCTGTTTACACTCGGCAGTTTTTTGTTTTCTGTGGGTGTAATAAAGGCAGACCGTCTCAGAGTCACGGGCCCTTGCACAAGGGAGGGGGAAGGCAGGCTCGAGTCAGGGGACCCTAAATGTGCCACCAGCTCGGGCACCACCATGCCCTCGTGGCCGCTCGAGGGACCTCCAGGCGGAGGCTCAACTCCACCCCCCTCCCATCCCATTCCTACCTGCCTGCCACTCCCTGACCCTGTCCCCAGCCCACAGCGCGCACTGAATGAGGGAAACCCGGCCCTTGCCTCCAGGGGGAGAGCCAAAGCCAGACCTCACCACAAAGGGTCCTCCCAGGCCCAGGACAGAAGGTGAAACAACACTGTAAGGAGCCAGGAAGCTTGGGTTCTCCCACAACTAGCCACATGGCTGTGTGTGTGTGTGTGTGTGTGTGTGTGTGTGTGTGTGTGTGTGTGTGTGTGTGGTGTGGGGGTTGTTGTCAGGATTCCCCTTTGGGCCTCATTGTCCTCATCCAAAAACAAGCAGGCTAAGCCTTATCCCTGGTTCTTACCCCTTTAGAGGCGCCTTTGAGAACCCAGTGAAAGCCTGGGACCTCTGAAGATGTGTTTTAGGGCTACACGATAGATTAAAACTCCCAGCATGGACATGAACAGGGACCCATAAAAAGACTCGTTAAAAATCAATCCTGCTAATACGGAACGGGAGCAGCAGAGCTGTGAGAGTCTCAGATCTGGGTTGGAGTAACAGAGGCACGTGCTCACAAAACGGGAGGAGACGAGCCAGCGTGCACCCCGCCAGCCAGGCCCCAGATGCATCATGGCGGCCCTAGGCCCTCACTAGGAAAGGCTGCGGTCACACTGAAGGGGCCAGAGGCGGGCCCTCTGACAGAGGGACCCTCATGGACCCTGGCTAACAGAGATGAAGGGTGAGACTACCTCAACCTTGTCAGATGCCAACAACCTGCAGCTCCTCTGGATGCTTCTCCAGGGCCAGTATTTTGGCCGAGAGTAAAAGACAACTTTGTGACAAAGATGTTCAGAGTGGTGGTGAAGCTCCCAGCACGGGAAATGTTCCAGCGGAGGCTCCTGGATGGGCAAAGGGACTCTGAGCTGGAGAGGGTGCTGGAGAGAGAAGTTGAGTGTGGCTGATTCCAGGGCCACGACTTGGAAGACCCCCAACAATGAGGGTCCAGAGAGGAAAGGAGGGGGAGATGGAAGCATCCGTGATGAGAATTGATCGGCTGTCTCCTGCACGGCCCCTCACTGAGGACAGCTCACAATCCGGGCATGTCCCCTGACGGGGTTCCAGAATCGGACGGGGACCTGCTGGTTCATAGTTCAACACTCGGCCACTGCGGCCTTTGGATCTAGGGGTCATCCTGGCTCCTGACCTGGGGTGGTTTATCCCACCCTGGTTTATCCATTAGGCCTCACCTCGGCCCTCCCCACCCTGTGTCTCTCCACAGCAGAGCCCAGCTTCCCTGGCTGCTGAGGAGATGCAGGTGGTCCTGGGGCAGAGAAGCCTGGCTGGTTGCAGCGCCTGCCCTCTAGTGGTCACATGGGAGAGTTGCTCATTTCAACTTCTGTCCATCTATACCTGACCCTCCAGTCTTCATTACCACCCTGTGCACTTCCAACCAAACGCAGGGGGCCTGGGCAGGACACTCCCAGCTGTGCTCATCCTCACCCTCACCCTCTGCCACCCCGAGTTCCTCCTGCACCCCTACTCCCGGGTCCTCTTGGCCTCGGAACCTGAGGCCAGTATTGCTCCCTCCCACACCAGGAGTCCTTGTCCTAACCCGGTGGTCGGCAAACTCCTTAGTCCACAGAGCCAAATATCAACGGTACAACGATTGACATTTCTTTTGAGAGCCAAATTTTCTAAACTTAAACTTCTCCTAACGCCACTTCTTCAAACTAGACTCGCCCAGGCTGCGGTATTTTGTGGAAGAGCCACACACGGGGCCAAAGAGCCGCATGTGGCTCCCGACCGCAGTTTGCAGACCAGGGTCCTAATCTCATTGGAGCTACAGAGACAGCCACGTACTGGCATGGTTTTGGGACCGGAAAAGCCCTCCCTCCCTGGAGCCTGTGTTGGTGCCCCGGAGCCTCGCCCCCTGCCAGGAGGAGGATGGGGGCAGGTGGGTTGGTTGCAAAATCAAGAACAGCGTGTCCTCAATCATTACCAGGAAGGCTGGGTTACAAGGTCTCCGCCTCCCCCCTGCCCAGGCCAAGGATCCGAGCCCAGCAGGTGAATCCTGCCCAGGCAAGCTGTGTCCGCAGTGCCTGCTGGGTCTAAAAAAGCCCAGTGCTGCCAGTCTGCAGTGATGGTGGGACTCCAAGGCTCATGGAGGATGTACCTAAACTCTCACCCACTCTGCCCCACCTGCCCTCGTCCCTGGAGAACTGAGGAATAAGGATGCTTTTCCAAAGAAGGAGTAGGAAGTGCCTGCAGGTTAACGCCCTTTTGAATGTGGTGACCTTGCCCATAGGGGCCAGAACGGTACCTGGGGGTCCCTGGACCAGCCATGCCCTGCTCACCACTGCAACACCATCCGACACTATGGCATCAAGGCCCGGTAGGAGGGTCGTTCCTGCCCTCAGCTCCGGAGGAGGATCTGAGAGGAACAAAAAGCGGGCACTGCCCTTCAGTCCACAGGAAGGCTGCCCCATGACCTGGCCCCCACAGAGAACCCTCAGGCCTGCCCAGTCCTGGCACCACCCGTGCACCACTGGCACCCCTAGGCTCGGTCCTGTGCCCACTGGGGCCCACCCACAGTGGGTCACCGGGACCTTGGAGGCAGTTCCGGCTGCAGGCCAGGCATGGCTCAGTAGTTGCCATGGAACCCTGGTACTTTTACAGGCAAAAGCCAAACAGCCAGAGTCCACCTGGCGGGGCCGATACTGCCCCTAAGGGCATGGGGCATCTTGGGGGAGGGGGTGCCTGGAGGCACTGCTGCCCAGTCTAGGGAGGGCAGCCCTAGCAATCTGAGAGGGGCACCCCAGCTCACCTGGAGCTCCTCCCTTCCCTCGAGCCTGCTGAGGGTCTGAGAGGGACAGATGGGTTCGGGTGAGCAGAGCCAGAAGACCACGGTAGGAGCCCGGGACTTCCCCTCAGTGTCCCACTGGTTCCTCTGGATAAAGCCACCAAGTCCAGGAGTCCACAGCCTAACCCCTCCAAGCAGCATCCTCCTGGGGCCACATGACTCTAGCAAGAGGGTCAAAGGCAGCAGCCACCAGATCTCCCCCAAACCAGGGGCCAGGGCCAGGCAAGCCAGGTGCATCTAGTGCATGGGACCCCTGGCTCACCTGAGGGGACCCCAGCAGGGCTGGAACCCCCACTGCCCCCCACCACAGGCATATTAACCACACTCTCCAGTCAAAGCCTCCTCAGCTGCACTCGGACACAGAGTGATCCAGAAATGGTCATTTTTAATGCAGAAAAATCAAGATAATTTACAAATGAATCACTTGATGGCCCAGATTGAGGGCCCGGGGGGCTGTGAGGGCAGAAAGGAGGTGGAGACTGGCGAGTCAATGCTGTCAGCACCTTCAGACAGATCCGACCCAGGCTCCAGCTTGCCCCGAGAGCCCTGGGCCCGCCTGCTCCTTGGCTCCCACTGGTCAACCCCAAGTGGGCAACCATGGAGAGACAGATGCCTGGGAGGCAGGGGCAGGAACAAGGCTGCGGGCCCCTCCGGCTGAGCCAAGGCATGAAGTAGAGCCAGGCTCTGGTGGCGTTCCCTGGCCTTCCTCCCAGCAGGCTGCAGGGGGCGGCACAGAGCAGAGGGCACAGGACGAGGCCCTGGGCTGAGGTTTGGGAAGGGCTATTTGATTGGATCTGGCTCGGAGAATGATTGCAGTTGAGGCAGTTGCTAGGAAGGTCTCAAACCCTTCGAGAGCCCCCTTCCCCCATTAAGTACATCCACCTGTCAAGAGTTGGCATGGCGCTGGTTTGGGCTCCACACCTCCCACCTGGGGCCTGTGGGTGATGGCTGCAGGCTCAGGGCACTGGAGGTAGAAAGGACCTTCCCACCTTTCCCCCTCCCCAAGCCAGGGGGTGGGGGTGGGGGGTCAAAGACACCTCTAAGGCAGCCCAGACTCCGGCCTGGCCCGGGGCTGAGCACGCTGGCCTCTCGGGGGTGGCTGTGGTCTGAGTTATGGCTGCTGCTGCATGCACACACACCCCCCCCCCCCCTTCTCCAGGTCTGGCCAGGTAAAGGGGAACCCCAGAGCTAGGTCCATCAGCCCCTCCAAACAATAGAATGTGGTCCCAGCAGCGCCCACGAGGGGCTGGCAGTGTCCTCCCCGGATACCCACCTGTCCCCTCTTCCCACCTCGTCCGAGGGTACAGAACCAGCCTGCCAGGCAGAGGGGGAGGGGAGGGAGGGAGGTGCGGTCACTTTGGCATCTCCAAGGCGGACACCTGAGGCTTCACTTTGAAGTACTGGTTGAATCGGATCACTGCGTACCTGCGGAGACAGGGGAGGGAGCCGGGTGAGGAGGCGAGCGTGCTGGGGGCTCACACAGCTGCTCACCACGCAGCCCACCCAGGTCTGTGCAGGTCCACCCCAGCCCAGGCTGATTTATTTTTTCACTCCAACTATAATTTTACTTCTCAGCACAGACTAAGCCCACCCTCCTCCAACAAGGTCATTTTTGATGTTTTACCGTTCAGCCATGTCATGTACATTCATACTGCTGAGCAACAGATCTCTAGGACTTCATTTTACAAAACGGACACTCCATACCCCTTAAATGGCGACTCCCCGGTCCCTTCCCCAGTCCCTCGCACCACTGCTCTTCCTGCTTCTGTGAAGCGGAGTTTCATTATTTCAGACGCGGAATCACACAGCTTCTGTTTTTGTAACTGGCTTATTTCACTTAGCACAATGCCCTGGGCCCATTCATATGGTTGCACGTGGTGTGAGCTTGCTCTTTAAGGCTGCGTGTGTTCCACTGTATGAGTTTACCACGTTTTGTGTACCCATTCATCCATCGGTGGGCATGGGTGGCTTCTACCTCTTGGCCATTGTGAAAAATGCTGCCATGAACTTGGGCGTCAAGGAATCCCGTGGAGACCCTGATTTCACCCCTTCTACCCAGCAGTGAGCCTGCTGGGCCTTCCAAACACTCTAAGGTGTGAGGAAGTTCAGTAATGGTTCCCACACGTTTCTCTACGTCCTCGCCAACACTTTCATGTTCTGTTCATCTGCTAGTGGCCATCCTGACAGTGATGAGCTCATTGTGCCTCTGACTGCCTACCTCTGATGGCAGGGAACACCGAAACCAGGGCAGTGATGCCCTTTAGAGTGAGGGCGGATGGGGAGGAGCAGGTGAGGAGACTGGACCAGAATGAAGAACAAAGTGATTCCTGGCCCTCAGGGACCTATGCACCCACATGATGTAATCCTCCATCCACCCATGGGGTCTGTGTCCGAGTACAGTGTTGGTACAGTTTGCAGTGCGTCACTGGGGGCCGCTGAAGGAGGAGTGGGGTCTGACACCCCCCACGGTAAGCACGAAACCACCTAGCGGCCTCAGCAAGTCACTTCTGCTCTGGACCGCTGACCCCTCTGCTATGGAGTGACGGCTGGGCTCACGGCCTCAGCCTGGTTTGTCACCGTCCCATCCCCACCAGGCCCTGTGGCTAGGGCCCTGGGGTTGCAGGAGGAGGCAGGGAAAGTGTCATCGCCCGCCAGGCAGGCAGAGCAGGTGCATAAACTCCAGGCTCCTCCGAGCTGCTCCGGGTCCTGACCTCCCCTGGAGCACTGACCCCGGGGCCCTGGCTGGCTGGTGGGGACACATTAGCAGGTGAGTGGACTCTGGACGTTCCTTTTGGGCTGTCCTTTGCCCCCACACCGTCAGCTTCCTTCCCCCCTCCGCCTGCCCCCTGCCCCGCGTCAACCGGTGCTCACCTGAGGAAATCGAAGTCGATGGTGGAGAACTGGTTCTGGATGAGGGCCCAGAGCGCCCAGAAAAAGTGAGAAGCCTGCAAACGGAGCAGAGGGTGGCACGGTGTCCTGCCAAGCCTGGCCCTGACCCCGTGTGCGCGAGGGGAGGGACGCAGTCTCTCCGGCAAACACAGGACGCTGGCAGGACACCGAGGGGTCTCCCCAGCACAGGCGGTGAGGTCACCGGGTAGCATCTGGGGGCTCCATTCCCTCTAACAGAGTCAGTTCTTCCCGAATCCCACACCCCCCAGGGGTGTCGGTGAGATGGTGCTCCCGGCCCACACCGCTTCCCCCTGGCTTCTGCCCCTGGGCAGCACCTCCTCAAGTCTCCAAGGCCAGCAGATCCAGGCGAGATGAGCCTCTGAGCGAACCCAGGGCACTGGCCAGTGGAAGGGGGGTAGGTAGTGCCCCTTAGCAGTGCCCTGGCCATATAGCCATCAAGGCCTGGCCTGCTAGATGGCCCCTTAAAGCGATCTCTCCCTACCTTCTGTCAGGAGGTGGTCGGGTTGGGAAATGAACGTAGATGTGGGAATAAGAAGCCAGAATCCGGGCACTACGCTTTCAGCTGTTTCCCCCAGAGCCAGAGGCGCCCAGGGGCCCAGGTCACCCCAGGTTCAAGAAGCCAGAGAGCAGAGCATCCAGCTGCCCCCCAATAAACAGTGGTGACACACGTATTTTCCCTGCTGGGGTCCCGCACCCCGGCCCAAGTCCTGCTTGCTCTGGGGTTGACTATCCAGTACCTCCCTCCCCTTTCTGCCTTTTTCAGGACTTAAAGGGGACGTGTAGGCCAATTAGCATGTATGAAAGATTACTAAAAACTTTAGCGAGAGAAAGACGCGGAGTGAAACATGTCAGGAGGAAGAGCCTGAGGGAGAACCAGCTTTGTGCAGGCGAGGACGGAAAGGGCAGCTGAACTCCCAGGTAAGCAACGATGTGACTTCAGCTCCTGGGCGGATTGTGAAACTCGGGGCAGCTGACTTACTCTTGTTTACGCATGGCTGACATGAGGAAGGCTCGTTAGCATGCTCCTGGGCACACACCAGTGGAGACCTGGCACGAACCACAGACGCTGAGTAAGGAAGGGGCACACGGGATCAAGAACGGACAGCACGGTAACTGGAGCAGGAAGAGCCCGATGGGAAAGGCTGACCGAGTTCTGAGTCAGCAGAGGACCCTAACCAGGAGGATTAGAGCTAGCATTCTCCGTCTCCTCCGAAGGCTCTGATAAAGAAGGGGCATGCTTAGCTGTAGCATGAAAGAGTGAGGTTAGACACTAGAAAGAACTACTGGTCCCAGTGAGAGAACTGCTAACAGAGGAAGCAGAGCTCTTTCCTGGAAGTAGTTTCCCAGGAAAGGGGGAACCTAGACTTGAGGGGGAGGGGGAAACAGGGAGCAGGGCACCTTTGTATGATGGGGGTGCCCAAGATGGCTCTCCCTAGGTCTCACCTCTAGGGTGGGGTTCCCGGGCTCTGTCTGCTTCCTCCTCCACCACAGGATGCCAGAGGCAGGAGCTGGGGGTGGGTCCCTCGTCCCACCTCCTGGCTCTGCCCTGCCCTGCTCCCGCCGGCCACGAAGCCACACGCACTCACCAGGGCAAACTTGTTGACCTGCACGTAGAGCCGCTGCACCTCGCTGTCGGTCACGGACATGCCCTTCTGGGCCTGCAGGTAGTAGCGCAGCCACTGCAGCTGGGTCTCCCTCGCCGGGTAGAGGCAGTAATCGACTTCATTCACACCTGGTGGGAGGCAGCACCACAGACGTGGCTGCGAGATGGCCCACCAGGGGCCTCCTCCAGCCCAGGTGCCCCTGCTTCGCGGGGCGGGGCCTGGCAAGGCAGCCTGCTGTCAGCTGCAATGTGTAGAGGGTCGAGCCCCACCCCAGCTGGGGCGCTGAGAGGAGCAGATTGGCTGAGGAGCAAGGGCTAGTCCTGGGAGTGATGGGGACCCCCTGAGCACCGCTGTCTCCCCCATTCCCTATATAACATGATGCCATATAGAGATATGGGGCACAGCACTGAGTCAGGGCTCGGTTGTCCTAGGTGCAATGCTGACCTCCAGTTAACCTCGGACCAGCCCTTTCCTCTCATGGGCCCAAATCTCTCCATAGCAAACGAAGGCTCCGTGTGATGCAGACCCTGCTTCCTGAGGGCTGGCTGCTTAGACATCACTGGGAGAGTGTTCGCAGCAGACTCCAAGGCCCCTGCCCCCACCCACTTCTCCAGACTGGGGAACATCCATCCCTCAGTGGCCTCCATCCCTTCTGGTCCATGAAGTCCTCAAGCTGCCAGCCCAGCACCTGGGCACATCCTGGGCCCAGAGGCAGAGGCCTGGGCTTTTGAACTAGGACTGGACCACCTTCCCTAGCCTCGTCCTCCCTCTTCTTTCCTTTCCAAGCTTCCCTGAGGTTTCTGGAGAAACACACTCAGTCGCCCAGGGCCCTGAGAGTATGGCTGGAAAGAACCTCCTTGTGCAGATGTAGAAACTGAGGCCCAGAGAGAAGACATTTGCTCAAGGTGAGGCAGCCGGTTAGAGGTGGTTCAGAATGGGAACTCGGATTTCCAGCTCCCAGTAACAGACAGACCCCTTGTTCCCACGAACCCTGGAGGGCCCTCTGCCCAGCTCCCAATCTTCTCCCTGGCTCTCCTCCCTGCCCCCTGCTCAGTCCTCCTCCTCCATTCGCAGCTTAGAGCAGGATGCAATCTGCCCCTTTGGGGAAATTCCAGCTGGACTTCACCCCGTGTGGTGGGTGAGAAGGGCTTAACACGCTTACGCATAATCCCCTCTGGAAAGGTCAGTGGCCTGGCAGCTGAGCATGCAGAGGCCCCGTGCCCTGCAGATGCCAGCCTCAGCTCGTGCCAACCCCCACGGTTCAGCTGCTCGGCCCAGCTGAGCCTCTGGTTCCTGAGTCTCACCCTCAGGTATAATTAGTACTTATTAGACCTGTGGTCGGCAAACTCATTAGTCCACAGAGCCAAATATCCACAGCACGATTGAAATTTCTTTGGAGAGCCAAATTTTTTAAACTTAAACTTCTTCGGCCTGGGCACTTCTGCAAAATAGACATGCCCAGGCCGTGGTATTTTGTGGAAGAGCCACATCCAAGGGGCCAAAGAGCTGCATGTGGCTCAAGAGCCACAGTTTGCCGACCATGGCGATAGACCAACAGACCTGGTTGGCTGGGGTTCCAGAGGGTCATGATCGGCCTCGATTGGGCTGCAGAGTGGCTGAGGCTGGGCCAGGTGAGGCTTCTCCTAAGCCTCAGGGGCTGCTGAGCGCCTCACCCTGTCATCCTGGGGTGCCCCTCCAGCCCCAGTGCCAGGGGCTAGCTTTTCGCCCCATGGAATTGTTTTTAACAGGCCCTTAAGCTGGAACAATCACCCTGCTTCCATACACACTGATTCTGTGTACACGCTGCCTGCTCCTAGGAAGCACTTCCGCATCCACCATCCAGCCCTGCTCCAGTCTCCGGATGCAGAAGGCTTCCCGCCCTGTGTCAGCAGCCAGTGCTAGTATCTGCTTAGTATGTGCCATACTTGTGTGTCTCATGTCGATACTATGAAGTTGGTCCTAGTATAAGATGACCAGACGTTCCGATTTTTAACAATTTGTCCCGAGTCTTAACAATTTGTCCCGAGTCCTGTGGCGTTTTAAAAAAGTCCCGATTTTTGGAAAGTATGCAGGACAAGCTAGGAAACGGTGGGAGAACGGGAAGGGAATATATGATTTTTGGCAGCCATGTGGCTATTTAGCCAGAATATAAGTTTTAAATTATTTTTGTTAATTTTATGTTAAACTTTAATAATAACAAATAATTGTTGAGAACCGATGATCAAGAGCTACTTATCAAGGTTTGCATTGTTGATCAGTTGTTAGAATTCGACCACCACTGTTTGGACTTAATGAACAATGGCATTTTTTGGGATTGGCAACGACGAAAACATTTTGACTCTCTCCCCCCAAAACCCCCCCGCCCCCTGGGTCAATGGTGTCCCACTTTACCAATGTTAAAATCTGGTCACCTTATCCTAGTCCTATTTTATCTCCGGTCTACAGAGGCACAGAGAAGGCCAGGGTCAAGCAGCGAGCACCAGAGCCAGGATTCCAAGTCCAGGAGCCATGCTGCTGAGCACAGACTTTAACCAGCTGCAAGGAGGTTCTTTCCATCATGCCTCCAGGCAAGCAGCTGCTTCCAGCTGGTTCTGCTCCCCACCTGCCTGCTGGGCCCTCATCCACAACCTGACCTGCAGGTTGCACTGGGCAGAAAGGAGCGTGGGCAGGGGGTGAGGAGAGACTGAGGTTGTCCTGTGCCGGCCCCGCTGGCAAGGGATCACGTACCCAGAGGGAGGGGTCTTTTTCTTTTTCATTAAATTATTATTTTTGTACATATACCATTGCCTCCCCCCTCCCCCCCCCCGGTACATAGGGAGGGGTCTTTTTCGAAGTCACATGCCAAGCCAGGGATCCTCAGGGATCCTTCGCAGTATCGACATGAGACACACACGTGGGCATGTCTTCCTACTTTGTACCAAGCTGCCAGACTGGCCAGCAGGTGCGCTCTGGGCAGGGGGGCCCTGCCTCCCCCAGGAGACTGGGAGCTCTCCAAGCCAGCCTGTGTCTCCCCTTCCACCTCCCGGCCCCGAGCTGGGCTATTTCGGGGTTCAGGAGCTGTCTAGGCTCCACCCCCCAAGTACGGGACCCCTCTCACCCTCTCTCCCTGACCTGGCCATCCATCAATCAGAGGGGATGCTGGACAAAGGCCAGAGAGCAACGCCCTTCTCACCTGCAAACTCGTTGAAATGGTTGCCAATGTCAAAGGCTTGGTAGTTGTAGCCGGCGTATTCGTAGTCGATGAACCGTACGTGACCTGCGAGGCAGAGAAGCACTGAAGTTGGCCCTGGAGACCCGGACAGGCCCGGTCAGGCCGCCGCAGACGTGCGGAGTTCACCGCTCCCGTGCGGGCCTGGCAGCCAGCTGGCCTTGCCCAACCTCTTCAGCAGCATTCTTCAGCTGCTTCCTTCTGCCTGTCCCTCTGTCCACCTGCCCCCTCCCCCCACTCCGCTGGCCCTCACAGAGCAAGTCCCTGGGGCTCTCCCCAGGTCAAGACATCTGTCCTCAGCACGGTCAAGGGCCTGACTTATAAACCAAAGGGTTCCTGCCCTTGCCGGTTTGGCTCAGTGGCTAGAGCGTTGGCCTGCAGACTGAGGGTCCCAGGTTCGATTCTGGTCAAGGGCACATGCCTGGCTTGCTGGCTCGGTCTCCAGTGGGGGGCATGCAGGAGGCAGCCGATTGATTCTCTCTCATCATTGCTGTTTCTACCTCTCTCACCCTGTCCCTTTCTCTGAAATAAAAAAATATATTAAAAAATAATAAAGCAGCCATGGCCGGTTTGGCTCAGTGGATAGAGTGTCGGCCTGCGGACTGAAGGGCCTCAGGTTCGATCCCGGGCAAGGGCATGTGCCCCAGTAGGGGTGTGCAGGAGGCAGTTGATTGATGTTTCTAACTATGTCTCTCCCTTCCTCTCTGTAAAAAATCAATAAAATATATATCTAAAATAATAATAATAATAATTAATAATAATAATAAAGCAAAGGGTTTCTGGGGGAAGCTCAGGTCAGGCCACAGGAAGGCTTGAAACAGCAGAGAAGGCATGGGAAGCCCAAAGCATTGTGGGGGGGATCACTCGGGCGCCCTAACATTAAAGACCCCCACAAGCCCTGCCGGTGAGCCCTTTCGGGGCGCAGACTTTTCTAAGTGGGAGTTTGTTTCCTTTTCCATTTCTCTCCGACAAACGGACTGACGACCTCAGTGGAAAGGTCTCCGAGTGCTTGCCCCTGGGCCGGCCTTGGGAGCAGAGCCCCGCCGGCTGCCCGGACCACACAGCCGTACCTTTGGTGCTGTCGTAGATGATGTTCTTGCAGAGCAGGTCGTTGTGACAAAACACCACCGGGGAGCCCAGCTGGGACAGGTGCTCCTTCAGCCAGGCCAGCTCCCGCTCCAGCACCTCCAGCGTGGGGACGTCTGCGGAGAGGCTGGGCGGGCGAGAGAGGTGGGCCAGCTGAGGGCAGGAACAAAGCCCCCGGAGCCCCTCTGCGCCCCCCCCCCCAGCACACACAGGCCCTGCTGCTGAGGAGTGAATGAATGGGTCCCACAGAGGCCTGGGAAGCTGATGAGGAGCCACTGTGCACAGAAGCTCTGAACCGTGGTCCCCGGACGCACAGGTTCCGTGCACCCTAAAAAGCCAAGGAGTCAGCACGGCCCCGGGACCCCCAGAACCACGGATGGGGGGGGGGGCTGGCATCTTGCTCCCACGCATCCATCTCCTGTTTGCTCTCTCGTCCAGGGCAGGGAGAGGATGGGCAGGGGCGTGAGAAGGAGAGAGGTCCCCCTGGTGCTCCCACGGATGCCCCCACCCCCAGCCCAGAAACCAGAATGTGCGGAAGGGTTCGCAGCCACTAAGGTGTCCCCATGTCCCCCCTGGGGAATGGGTGAGTGACAGACTGCCTCACCCTTTGAGAAGGTCAAAGCTAAAGAGGATCCTAGGTCTCCAGACCAACCCAGTGGGGAAACTGAGGCTCAAGGAAGGGCAGTCTCCCTTCCAGCCTCAGGCGTCTCCTGTACAGCTAGACCCTCTACGTCAGTGATTCTCCACCTTCCTAATGCCGCGACCCTTTAATACACTTCCTCATGTTGGGTGACCGCAACCATAACTTTTTATTTTCATTGCTACTTCATAACTGTCATTTTGCTTCTGATGGTCTTAGGTGACCCTGCTAGCAGTTCTTAACCAGTTGAGAATCACTGCTGTACATCCTCACTAAGGAGCTCGGCCCTCAGCCTGTCTAAGGATGGGAGTCAGGTCAGGACCCCTAACCACGAGGGCCCGGTGCCCGCTGAGGCTCTGCGCAGGCCCTCGGAGCACAAGCACCCGTTAGGGGCTGCCAGGGAGGCCCCCTCCTCCCCACACCCCACACCCCCTTCACTGGAGTTTATCTGTAACCCCAGGCTGCAGAGCCTGCATTTCTCTCTTGGCTCTCCCTAAAAAGCTACCCTTTTTTTTTTTTTTTTTTTTTTTTTAAGATTCTCCCTTTTCTTGGACAGAGACCATCCAAAGATAAAACTTAGGAGGCCTCCTTCAGTTTGCCGAGGTCTCGGCTTGAAAAACATGGCTTTGACATCCAAGATGCCTGCTGCCCAGACCCTGAGCTCTGTCTGACCCCCACGCTACCCACCCCAAGGCCACAGAGATGGTTACCGTGGGAACGATCCCGGCCTCCCTCCCTCCCCTGAACACCTGGATGATAGCCAGTGCAGCTTCCCTCAGGCCTGACACCACCATCCTCCCCGGGGCTGAGGGCTTGAGTCTCATCTCGGAGACTTTCACATCCCTCTTTGAGCCTGTCCCTCCGAGGCCACAGGCGCAGGTGACAGGGCCTGGGGTTCTTCCTGAGGAAGGGACTGATGCCTGGCCAGTGTCCTCTCAGCTCTCAGGATCGGAGCAGGGAAGGCCGGACTTTCCAAGGGCTCGGCTTGCATTATCTTTGCCCTCACGCCGCTCGGCCTATCTGAGTCTCCTTGTGTTGCCCCAAAGCAGTTATCAACCCCACATCCTCCTGGCCACCCTGGACACGGCCGTGCCGACCCAGATGCCTAAGCTACCCTATTTCCATGAGGTCTCTGCCTCAGCCCACTCCACCCCTGAGGCTGCGGGGGGCAGTGCTCCTCCAAAGTGGACCCTGCTCACCTGCCTCAGCATCACCAGGAGCCTCTGAAATGCAGACGCTGAGAGTCATGTGAGACCTCCCACCACTGTCCAAGGTCAGAACCTGCACGGAGCCAGCACCCAAGGGAATCACATGCTCAACCCTGGGAACCCCAGCGTTAGATAGGAGGAGAGCATGGACGATGGGCATGGCACAGAAACGCACCAGGGCTGAAAGCCCCAGAGGCCCAGCAAGGGGAAGAGCTGGGGAAACAAGAACCCTGTGCCCAGGGTAATCTATCTTCCCCCGGCATATCGCTGATCGTGACCTTTTCCTCCCTGGAGATAACATCCAGGCCTCCGTTGCATTTCAGCTCCAGGCCCAGAAAAGCAGCAAAACCAGACAAGTGCCACGTAGCTGCCTCAGGACCAGTTGCACTGACTAATGACCCTGCCCTGGCTTCAGCCAATGGGTGGAGATCATGACCTAAAAAAGCACACCCAGAAAGCGGGTGAATATTCTATCAGACCCTCCCTGAGACCTCCCCTAGGATTTCCACCTGAGGGAAAGAGATACTCTCAGGATGAGAGAGAAATACTCTCAGGACGAGGGACCCAGTGTGCGCTCTCCCTCCAAGGAGCACACCCTGCCATCCCCTTCCCCCTCTTCCCTATAAGGACCCAACCAGGGGAGCAACAGGCAGTGGTGGCTCATCCTGGGCTAACCCCCTGAACCTGACTCCAAGGCAGGTTCCTGAGCCAGAGCAGCCCAGCCTAGGCTCTCCTGCTGCTGCTTCTAGGCCCTTCCTTGTTTCCCTATCCTACATGTATCTTTCCGTCACCTATGGACACAATACCCTTTGGCTCAGTGCTAGGTAGCCCCTCCCTTTGGATATCCCCATCCCTATCCTCTTTCCCTTAAGTAAATTAAAATTTTCTTTATTCACCGTCTGAAATGGCTATTTAGCCTGCCCTCCCATCAGTGGCTTTCACCTTTCACCTAGTTCTAAAGGCTGCCCATTTAACTCTTTCCAGATGGTCTCCCTGCTTCCCTAACTCCCACCTCCATTTCCTGGGCAGGTTACTGACCCGAGTCTCCAGCTCAAACACTTTCACAAATACTTCCCACCCCAGCCAAATGGAATCTTCCTTCCTCAACTTGACCTTGAAGGTTCCCTCACACTTTGGCTCCAGCTCACAGGACCCTTGCAGCACTCTCTCTCTCTCCAGACCCCTCCCAACCCTTCCTGAAGATCTGCTCCGGCCAACTGGTCTACCCCACATCCACCAGCAAGCTGCACTCAGGCCACCTCCTCCAGCCAGAGTGCCTCCCTTCCCATCTCTGCCGAGAAGACCTTCCCTGGTTCTCCCCCGCCTGGCACACACTGAACTCCCTGCCTCCTCCTATGGCTCTGCAGGGCCAGGTCCTCTTGACCCAGAGGGCTCCTAAGCTTCTGAAGGCAGCGCCAATGCCACCTCGGTATTTTTTGTTTGCTTTAAATCCCAATAAATCCATGCTTGTAAAATGAAGGATGGACTACATCAGATTGATCGGGACAATTATTAGAGAGGGTTATTACAGAACTCAGATGCTTCATCTTGTCTGAGTGGCTGCTCATCACAGCCTGCTCTGGGGTATTGTGGGCAGGACAGGGCAGGCATCACCCCCTAACGAAGCTCGAGAAAGTTAAGCCAGCTGATTTGCCCAAGGTCAAAAATGTGGCAAGAACAAAGGGAGTTGGTCGGCTCTTCTCCAGAGAAGACTCTCCTCCCAACAAGGTCACACCCCTCCCCCAAAGGATACACAGTGGCTGCAGATTCAAAGGAAGCTGCAGTAGCCAGGGTTATGCCTGAGCATCGGCCTGGACGCCAGTCCTTGAGTTGCCACTGATAAGTAATGACCTTGGGCAAGTCCTATCCTCATCCAGGGTCTCAGTTTCTTAATCTGTCAGATGGACGTGGTGGGCTGGGAGCTCTCCGGTCCTGTAGGCTGAGATGGCAGGGGTCCTACTTCTTAGCGTGCTGTTCTAGTCCTAAGAGGCAAGGCAGTTCTTGCCCCAGAGATAACACTTAACACAGAAGGTCTGAGCATGCGCCATGCTGGACAAATAGTCCCAGAGCAGTGTTGGATCATCCCTGAGTGGGAGGATCCAGATAAAGCCTCCTGTGTGTGAGAGTGGGACAGAGATACGCAATCGGGAGAGATTCCATTATTGTCTCATCATCTTCAAGGAGGGGAGGGGGTACCCTGCGCTCAGACCTGGGTACCCCATCTCATGAACACCTGGAAAAAAGGGTGTTCAAGCTTTTTTTGGGGAAGGGGCAGGATGACACCCCTCTTTCTTCCTTGCCCCCATTGTTGACTCAGGTAAATGGGTGAGTCAGGAACCTGAGGCTAGAAGGACTCTCAGATGGCTGATCTGGGAGTCCTGTCTTATCTGGGGAAAGATGCTGTTACAGTGATGAAAAGAGCAGAGAGGAAACAGCAAGCTGTCAGTCGGAATAAGGTGGAAAGTGAGGTTGCCAGGCGAGGGCGGGGCTGGGGCACGAGGGGATGAGAGGCATCCAGACAAGCAGTAGGAGTCTTGATGTCCCAAGACCTTCTCCGCTGATGAGCTGGCTTCTGACTGGCTGGAGGAGCTGACTTCTGACTGGCTGTAACAGCCTCACCGCTCTCCCAGAGGCTGGCTTCCTTCCTGGGCTAGAAGGCAGCTCAAGTAGCCCTGACACTGGGCAAAGCTGAGCGCTGAGCCTCAGGGCCCTTTAAGTAAAATGGAAGACACTGTCTCTGACCCCAGGCCCTGCCACAACCAGCAGGCTCCAGAAGGAATAAGCAGCCCTGGCCGGTGTTGCTCAGTGCTTACAGGACTATCTCGTGCATTAAAGGGTCTCAGGTTCGACCCTTGGTCAGGCTGCGTGCAGGAGGCAGCCTATAGATGTTTCTCTCTCCCCCAGCCCCTCCTCTCTCGTTAGAATCAATGAAAGGAACAACACATCCTCGGGTGAGGGTCGAAAAAAGAAGAAAGAAGCACAAGCATGGATTGAAGGTCCTCAGGTTTCTCAATTGGCCCCACTCTCCTTGGCAACAGAGGCTCAGCGATCGGGACTGAAACCACTAACCCTCCTGCGGGGTGGGGTGGAGCAAAAGAACGGGGAGCAGAATCACATGAAGGCGGAGGAGACGGTGGCAGCCTCGAGCCCTCCCAGATCTCTCTACCTGGGGTTGACCTCGTTCTTCACAAGGGTGAAATAGGTGTGCATCTTGTGCCAGAGGGTGGGCTTGGGCAGGCTGCCGTTGGTGTGGATGGTGTGGATCTTTGCCATTTCCAAGGCGATTAGCCTACAGCAAAAAACAAAAAACAACACAGGAAGGGTAGAGTATCAGCCCCTCCTGACCGGAAAGAGGCCCTACAGTGTCCAGGAGGGGGCTGGCCAGAGGGCAGAGTCTGGTGGGGCTATTACATATCTTTCCAGAGCTCTCTCTACACCTCAGTGGAGGCATGGAAAGGAGATTGGCCTTTGGCCTAGCAGGTCCTTTTCCAGAACTAGAGCTGGCCTAGCAGAAGGGCAAAGCAGTGGGCTGTTGGCTACTTGGCTAGTGACCCTGCCCCACCCCAAGGTCATGTACCCACAGCAAGCCCTGAGGACAGAAGGGTCCCTGGGGATGGGGGCAGTGTCCCTTCCCCCCATCCCCCTTGGACTCTGACCCTCAGGGGGAAGTGAACGCAGGGCACCAAGGGATCAGGAAGGCCCGCCTCTTATCAGCCGGGCCAAGGTGGGGAGGGACACAGGCGGGCCCCGGGCAGCCCCTCTCTGGGGCAGGGAGTTGATGCTGGTGGCTGGGTGCCAAGGACGCAAAACAAACCAGCGTTCTATTTTCAAGTTCTCCTGTGGACATTATCCAAGGTCCCCGGAGGGAAGGAGGGGCGGTGGGGAGCGGAGAAGGCAGCTCCAGGGAAGGCGGCTGCCTGAGGGTGGAGGTGGGTGGAGGGCTGACCGTCAGAGGGGGGGGGGGGAGCTTGATAAGGACCCATCAGCGCCTGAGACCTGGGTCCTGGCTGGGCTCTCCCCACCACCCTGGGCCAGCACCCCCTCTGCACCCCCACCCCCACCCGCTGTCAAGCCTCCAACATCCGAGCTTCCTCTACCTCTGCCTGTTGCTCCAACAATAATCTGGGAAAGACAACAAAGGCACTGACTGTTTGAAACCTTGTTGCCGAGCTGTCCAGGGACACCCACGCCCGCCCCTCCCGGGTCCTGGGAAGGGGCAGGGCCATTTCCCAGCAGGACAACGGGCCACTCTGGGGGCTCCTCTGGAAGCCCCCAAGGCTCCCACCTCCTACAGGGCGGAGGGGGCAGGGGCGTGGCAGCAGCTGAGTGGGTGAGAGAGGAAGGCTGGAGGTCCCGGAAGAGGAGGGAGCCCAGGGCATGGCCTGGGCGAGGCGAGAAACAGACCTGAGACCCAGGCCTCCCCTCCCCTCCCCAGAGGAGGATTCCGAACGGAACTCGAGCTGAGCGTTTCCTTGAATATCAATAGGGATGCTGCCTGGAATAGCAATGGGAGTGAACCTCAGCGCGCAGCATCTTGATGCCGCAAAGCCTCAGCAGGCCCAGGCTGGGAGGTGGGACTCAGGGCCACGCGGTTCTCTCCCTCCCCACCCCCCGCCTTCCCTCCTGGACCCACCTTTATCCCAGGGAGAGAATGGTCTATCCTGAGAAAAGGACTCAGGAAGGGCTACCTCCCACACTTCGCTCAATTTTTGGCTTCCCCCCCAATGAATGTCAAGTTCTTATTATTGGACCCTAATCCACCCTCCTCTTCCTGACAATGGTAATTATTTCCACGAGAGGGGGAGTGACGGTGTCAGATGCACAGGGGCGGTGAGACTGGGAGTGTCGAGGACCTGCCAGTATTGGAGCTGGGAGGAGCTGCTGGTGGGGTAGCAGGGCAGGGCTTCGCACCCTCTGCCCTGCCCAGACCTCCCTCTCCGGCCTGGGTGCATGTGCCGCTGCTCAGCGGGGAGCCTGAGATGTCTCTTAAGTGGGCTGGCACATCCCCCAAACCCAGACACAAACACACAGCGACAAATCACAACTCCGGGGGATCTGCTGGGGCCTCAGCAGCCAGGAGCGCTGGAGTGGAGGGTGAGGCTCTTAGATTCCCTCCTTCCAAGTCCTTAAAAGGCCTGACAGGGGTTCCCTGCAAACAGGGCCAGGGACACTACCCTGGGGTTAACTGCAGCAGGCGAGGGAGCAAAGGAGCTGTTTGGTCTACTCCCCAGGGGGGCTTTGCTGTTGCCCCTCGGAATCTGGAAGGTTCCTTCCCTGCGGGTGGGACAGGACAGAGCCCACGGGTCCTGGGCAGACCCCTGTGCCACTCTCCCCAGCGTCACCTGGGAGCTCACTCTGGTTGAGTGCCCTGCACATGGCCGAGGCATTGGAGGGAGGACGGTGGATCCTGCCCCGCAGAGAGAAGAGGGCACCAGGCCCCACAGCCCCAGGGCCTGGGGTCCTCTAGATGCAGGCATTCCCCAGGACGGGCTCCCTGGGGCCTGGAGGTTCTGTGAGGCTCTGGAAGCTCAGCAGTTCCCCGAACCCGGGTTCCCACTTTGTCAGGACATCTGAGAGGAGCTCACAGTGTGGGAGGGATGGCATCTCCCTGGGCTACGAACCCCTGCTCCCCCCAATACTGAGCTCATGGCAGGAGGGGAGGGGCTCAGCTCCCCGAGGGGCTGGGATTTGGCTCAGATTTCATTTCCAAGGCTGAGATGCGTCCATGGACCAGGACGGGGATCCCTGCCGCATTCAGGGACCCAGGCGCTTGGTTTGTTCCCACGTTCACGCAAGTTCTCCAGCGCCTCGCCTGAGGACTCCTAGCAGACCCCACTGCAAACCTACCCAAAGCGATCGCCCCTCTTTGCACAGCAATGCACACACACACACACACACACACACACCCCTCTTTCCCATGCAATTTCAGGGAGTTCTCAGATCTTATGGCTTGTTCATGGACTCCACGTTCCACCACGGAAGCTGGCCAGAGCTTCCAAAGCCCGAGGAGGCCTGAGAGAGCATGGAGATGGCCAGGACCCGGGGCGCCCGCCCTCCTCACCTGAAGAGCCGGGGCTCCCGGATGTGCTCAGGCCCCAGGGCCACGCCCCGCATGTACTCGTAGCACAGCCCGTTCTGGAAGGTGCAGTAGAGTTTGGGGGCGCAGCCGTGGGCTCGCAGCAGCTGGAAGTTCCTGACCTCGCTCTCCCGGTCCACCAGCAGCTCCGTCCGCTCCCCGTACACCCGGACCAGCACGCAGTCCCGCATGTCCTCCTCCACGTAGCAGGCCACCAGCTTGTTGGTGATGCCGTCGGTGAAGCGCTGGCACGGGGAGAGGGCAGCACGGGGTGCCTGGGGCAGGGCGTCTCCTCTTGCCCCACGGCCGCCCAGCGCCAGCCCGACCACACAGAACCCCGTCCTTCACACTCCTTTACCACAGAGCTCACACTCCCCAACGCCTGGGGTGGGTTAGAGCAGTGGTTCTCAACCTTCCCGAGGCCGAGACTTCATAACTGTCATGTTGCTACAGTTAATGAATCGTAATGTAAACATCTGTGTTTTCCGACGGTCTTAGGCTCTACAGCAGCGGGTTCTCAACCTGTGGGTCGCAGCCATTGGAAAACACAGGTATTTACCAAAAAAGTGGCAGCTCTGGCTCAGGCCAGGCACCCCGCGTCTACCTCCAGGGCTGGGGTTTGTTTGTGTGGGGAGTCTGCACACCCCTTGAGGGTTAGAAGCCCCCTCCTCTCCTTCCTCCTCCGCCCTGGCCCCGAGGGCAGCCCCCACTGACCAGCATGTGGCCGGGGAGACACCAGGGACTCACTCTGGTCTGAGCGCCCAGGACGAGTCCATCCCCACTGGACCAACTCTCCCTGCCTGCAGGCACAGGGCGTTTTGCTGTCCCTCCTGCCCATCCAGGGTCTTGAGGGTGGCACCCACCCCAGGGCTTGGGTGCTCAGAGCTCCTTAGGGCCTCTGCGTTCCAACACCAGAAGAGACCATCGACCCTGAGCGGGGAGACCAGGCTCCCCAAGGGGCTGACAAGGAGGAAGGAACCATGGAATTTACAGGGCGCAGTGGCAGTGCTGGGAGGGGCCTTGAACCAATTCTGGGCGGGGAAACTGAGGTCCTAAGAGGGAGGGACTGGCAGGTAGCATGCTAGGCCGGTAGTGGCAGTAATCGGGCCTGCCTGATGCTTTGGCCCTCATCCTCCAAAGGAGATCCTTTGTTTTGAAAATGCCATCTCCCCATCCTTCTCCCAGGAGGTCTGTGAGCTTCCACACTCGGTCCAGGATCTCCCAGAGGAGGAGCCGCTCCAGCACAAGCTGCAGGTGCCTCCCGCCTACCCAGGGCCACCCCCCCCAAACAGCTCCCAGAGGGATGGGGGGGGGGGGGCAGGCGACACATTTTTTTTTTCAGAGGACACAGGTCAGCTGGGGTGTCAGCCAGAGACTCCCTGCACATGTGTCCATTTGGGTGTGGGAGGCGCTGTGTGTGTGTGTGTGTGTGTGTGTGTGTGTGATGGGTGGCTGAGCCTGAGCCAGGGGAGATGGGGAGGACTCCCACCTAGCGCTGTGGCCAGCTGAATCCCAGACCCTCAGAGCCTGGAGGCTTTGCTACCACCACATGGTGCAGAAGGGCAGTACGGTTGTGTGTGGGGTTCCTGAAAAGTTCCTGCCCGCAGGCTTCACAACCCGCTTGGTACATGCTCGGGCAGCCAGGGGCAGCGGTGGGCAGCGGTGGGCAGCCGGGGGCAGCGGTGGGCAGCCGGGGGCAGCGGTGGGCAGCCCGGGGCAGCGGTGGGCAGCCGGGGGCAGCGGTGGGCAGCCAGGGGCAGCGGTGGGCAGCCGGGGGCAGCGCTGCGACAGAGGATGGGGCCCGCGCTGCACGTTGACAGTGGACAGGTGGACCTCCGGGGTGCACGCCCGCCAGCCCGAGTGGAGAGGGGAGTGGAGGGCGCGAGAGGCAGACGGATGAGGAAACATACACGCAAACATACATGCAACACCACCCCTCCTTCTCAGAGCCGCGCCCCCTGGGCCCCACGCCCATAGGGATACCCGGATCGACGCCCGCACCCCCGCTCGCTCGAGTACCTTGGTCCGAACTTGCTCGGGCTTCCACTGCGGCCGCAGCTCGCGGATGAGGCGCAGGGCGCCGGGCAGGATGTCATCCGGGTGCACGGAGACCGCGAAGCAGGGGACGGCCGCCCGCGGGGGGCCCGGGGGCTCCCGGCTGCGCGCGCCAGCCGCCGCGCCCTCCTCCATGCCCCATGGGCACTGCGGGCCGGGCGCCGGCCCCCGCAGGTAAAAGGGCGCGCGCGGCACGGGCGCCGGAGGGGGCGCAGCCATTCCCGGGGCCGCCCCCTCGGAGCCGCCGCGCACACGCGGGCCGGGCCGGGCGGAGGGGGGCCGGCGGGGGCGGCGCAGGCGGGGAGGGGCCGGGGTCAGGCCATGCCCCGGGAGCCCCTGCCCGCCGCCGCGTCCGCCTCCGCGCAGCCCGCCGCCCCGAGCCGCCCCGGAGACGCCGCCGGGGCCGGCCGCGGCGGTGACATCACGGGCGGGCGGGGGGCGGGGGCCGCGGGCACGCCCCCTCCCTCCGCCCCTCCGCCCCCTCCCTCCGCCCCTCTGCCCCCTCCCTTCGCCCTCTCCTCCCGCCCCCTCCGCCCCCTCCGCTCCCGCCTCCTCCGCTCCCTCCGCCTCCTCCTCCGGCCCCACGCGGCCCGGACCCGGAGGCGCAACCAGCAGCCCTGGGCCGCCTCTACCTGGAGCGCGGGGCGGGGGCAGGGGACGCCCCCGGGGAGGCCCCGCGCGGGGGCGGGGCCGCGGCATTGACTGGGGGGCGGGGCGCCTGGAGGGCCTGCGGCTGGGGCCCATCTCCCCCGCACCCTGGGGCACCCCGCCTCCACCCAGGGCTTGGTCCTTCGCTTTCGAGGCGGTAGGGTGGCATGCTCGGGCAGCCAGGGGGAGGGGGGCTGGAGCCGCCTCTCTCTCTAATTCGGCTGGAGCCGCCTCTCTCTCTTTCTCTCTGAGGCAGGCCCAGGGGGAGGGGGGCTCTTCCTGCGCCCCCAGCCCATTCTGTGGGGGGAGGGGGGAAATCGGCCCTCTGCCCCTGCCCAGCCCTCTGCCTCCAGGCCCTGGACTCCTGCAGCCCATGCAGAATTTCAATGGTGGTTCCTTGCAGGGAAGTCCCCAGGCAAATAACACACACACACACACACACACACACACACACATACACACTCACACACACACTCACACTCACACACACACACACTCTCACACACACACACACTCTCACACACACACACACTCACACACATACATACACACACACACACACACTCACACACACACACACCCACACTCACACACACATTCTCTCTCTCACACACACACACACACACACGGAAAAGGGACATTGGGGATGATGCATGTTGGGGATCGGGGTGCTAATGGGTATCCCACTAGTTACCAGCCTGGTGGGAGAGCTCTTACTGTCCCCCCAGAAAACCCCTAAAGAGAAGGGGCCCTTTTCTGTTTCTCCAGGTTGTCGCTGACCTGTTGGGGAACCTGTCGCCCACAAGGGCCCATCATGATTGCTGTGCGGAGCCCGGCTCTGCCCGGAGGACCGTCTGTGACGACGGGAATGTCCTATATGGTCTTGTCCAGTGCAGCGGCCACGAGCCCCACGTGACTCTCCTGCACTTGAAATAGGACCAGCGTGGCAGTGAGTGTTGGTGTGGATAGCCGCATGTGGTTATCATATTGGACAGCGCAGGAGATGGTGTGGGGCTGCACAGTAAGGTCAGGGTGCCCCAGCATGTGGAGCCGGAGCAGGCGCTGCGGCTGACCGGCCTTTTTGCAGTCAGGAAATAAAGCAGGGCAGGTAACCTCAGAGAAGCATGCTCTTGGCTCTGCAGGACTCTGCCCAGGCAGGGATGGTGCCCTGGAGGAGACAGGGGTCCCTCACGATCCTGAGTGGCAGCTTTCTAGAAGGTGTGAGGTTTGCTGGGACCTGATCAGGCTACTCAGTCAGTGCCTCCCCCTTTTTGGTCTTACCAGGAAGAGGGACAGCGCCTGTGGCTTTAGGGGGATACCTGCCCTCATCCCCTGAGCCCGACATCCCTGCCGACGGCCCAAGGGGAGGAGGAGGAGGAAACTCGGCCTTGTCTCCAGTTCAGGAGGTGGAGAGAGCGTGTACCGTCTGTGCTCAGGGTGTGTGTGAGGGGATGGTTGGGGGGAGGGAGTAGGGGGGTGTCTCCCTGTCAAGTTTGCCTGCATGTAGATAAGGTGGAAAGCCCCTAAGACACAGTCTCAGAGGCTGGGTTCCGGCCTTGAGTGCTCACACTTGACTGAGTGATCTCGGCCAAATGCCTTCCACTCTTCGAGCCTCAGTTTCCCCACATGTAAAAAGGGAGTACTGCTCAGACCGCTGGCGTTCCCCCTTTTCAGGTGACGGTGCCTTGGCCTGCGCTGTACATGGCTCCATTGGGCCGGGGGTGGGGATGGGGTCGCGGGGGTGCTCGGTGCTGGAGAGGTGGGCCTGGCTAGCGCATCAGGGCAGAGCCTGAGCCGGGGTCGGCTTCCGCGGCTGGGAGGGTCTTGCTGATCCACAGCCTACGGTCGTTCGGTAACAGCCCTGGCCTCGGTCCTGGAGGGGCCGGAGGGGGGAAGGGGCTGGCGTTCTGCAAACCTCCCACCCAAGGTTGTGTAAACAAGTCTGCCGGAGCCCTGCAGACGTCAGGTGAGGGTGTTTGTTATTCCGGGCCGCATTCCTGTCTGGACACGATCACGCGGCCGCCCCTCCCTCCGTTTCCAGCCCTATGGACCCAGGTGCAAGAGGGCTGTGAGCATGGAGTCTTTATTCTGTTTGTCCTCCGAGCGGGGAGGAGCGGGGCTGGGGCAGGGCTGCGTCCAAGAGGCGCTCTGTGTCCTGACCCTCCCGTGAGGACACAGGCGTGGTCGGAGGCGGGCCAGAGAGGGCTCCCGCCCAGGCCGGGGCGCCGGCGGCCGCAGGGCCCGCAGAGGGCCTCAGCGGGCCAGAGCGAAGCCGATGCGATTGTTCCGCCGATCGAATTCCGTGTAGAACTTGCGGATGAAGGTGGCGCCCAGGACCCAGACGGGCCCAGTGGGCGGCGGGATGTCCATACCGTGGAGGGCCAGGGTGCACAGGTCATCGTTACTGAAGGGGTCCTGGCGGGAAGCACGGGGTTTCCTCACTGCCCAGCACGTGACCATGCTGCCCTCATCCTGCCTGACGCCAGAGGCCTTCCTCAGCCACGTCCCTCCTCTTCTCCCCCTCCTCCTATACCGCGCCTCCATTGCATCCTGCCCTTTCCATTCCTCGTGGACCGCACCCCTCTGCACGCAGGCACCGTGCACACGAGGCAGTAGGCACAGCCCTGCCCCCACCAGCCGACCGGTAGAGCTGCTGATCTAATTCTCTAAGTCTATTGAGTGGAAAGGAGGATTTGAATGCAGGAGCCTTGCATTATGGGAGCATTTGATGAGAAAAGGGAGAGAAGGAGCTGAGCATTGTGATCCCTAAACTCGGCTGCACATTGGAATCACCTGGGAGTTGCGACAACACGGATGCCCAGGCTCTGCCCCCAGAAGCTCTGACTCAATAGGTGGGGGACGTGGCTTGCTCCCGGGACTGTTAGAAGCCAGGTTTGAGAACTGCTGGGCTAGTAGGTAAACGGCCACAATGACTTGTCCCTTTCTGAGGGTTCCTGCCCGCCCCCGCCCGCCTGCAACTCACCTGTAACACGTAGTCTGCGCTGGTGAGGGTGTAGGCTCTGCCTCCAAGGTGGAAGGAGATGTCAGGGAGGGTGGGCACCTGGTGACAGCTCACGACATACTGGGGAGAGAGTCAGGGAGGCCCTTGGAGAGGGGAGGCCTCCCAGCAGACCCAGCCCCATGCTTGTGGCCTGTCCCCCGCTCGGGCGGGGACCCCGCCACATGCGAACAGTATGAGAGGTGAGGAGGGGAAGGCCTGGAATGATCTACCTCCTGTGGGACCCAGTGCTGCCTGGGTGACGTGGGGGTCTAAACCAGTAGCACCTCCCACCCGGCACCGCCTCTCCAGGGACTCACCTCGTCGGTGCTCAGCTCCCGGGCCCCCAGCGTCTCCATGAGCAGCCTCAGCGAGCTGATGGGCCCCGAGATGTAGGAGGCGCCGGTGTCCACCACCGTCATGCAGCCCTCCTCACAGAGCAAGGTGGACGACCTCACAGACACCCTGGGGGAGGCCAGAGTCAGACGGACAGACAGGCAGGCAGACAGACAGGCTCAGGGGGCACCAGCCGGCTGCAAGGCTTTGTGGGCGCGGCAGGCGACGGGCGGCCATGCTGGCCCAGCAATGCGGTGAAGGCTGGCTGAGGCGGGAGCTGGAGGAGGAAAGGGGCTGCCCACTCTGGGCATGTGCTTAGTGACCCCCACCTCCTCTCGGTAGCCCCCTCCCTACTGCCCCTCACATTTCACCGGTCCGCGTTCCCGAACAGAGCAGGCAGAGAGCAAAGGCTGGCTGTGCCTTAGGAGGTAGCTGCATTGGAGCGAGGGCAGGATGGCAGCCTCGCCCCTTCCCCACCCCACTCAGCAGCAGCAGCAGCAGCATTTGGGGGGAACGGGCAGGGTTGAGTATATCTGACCCTTTCATCTTGATCTGCCAGAAGCCGGGCTTGCTGATGCTCACGTAGTGGAAACTCCCTTGGTAATACTGGGGGTCACTGCCTCCGAGCACAATCTCTCCCCCCTGCAAGAGGGAATTCCTAAAGGAAAGATCAGAAGTTCTTGGAGACCGGTGACCCCAGCGACAAGGGAAATGGGCCCGGGGTAGGGGTGCGGGGGCGATGGGGCCCAGGAAGGCAGGGGGCCAGGCTGGGAAACTGCAGCACGCTTCTCCACCTTCCCGGCCCCCCCCTTCACCCCCCCCCCCCCGCCCAACCTCGGTGCCGGAGGATGGTCCCACTGCACCAATAAAGCATCTCCGTCGTGGTCCCAAAAAAGAACGGGCACCAGGACCGACAAGAATGCAAACAAGACACACCTGGCCCCACCTGCACTTGGGTTTGGGCTGCTGTGGGCTGAAGAGGTGCACGGGAGGGACCTGGGGAGCTGTAGGGTGTGGGTGGGGGGCAGGGGCAGGAGGAGAGCAGGAAGCAGGGAGAGTACATCAGTGTCCAGCAGAGCCTGGGCCTGTGAGGTGAGTTTTGGGCAGGTGGAAGGTCAGAGTCAGGGTCAGGTGGGGGTGGGGGTGGGGGCGGGACGGGGGCGGGATATCCTCTCCTTACTTGGAATTCCTGCAGAGAAAGAGACAGCAGAAGGAAGCCTTTGTTTCAGAGTCCCTCACTAGCCAATGCTGATGCACTTTTCTCAGGAAAGGGTGTCACCAAGAGGTGAAGCTACTTGCCTGAGGGCATCTAGGCATGGGGGGGGGGGCTACTGGGGGACTGGAGTCAGGGCTGCTGGGGCCCAGTCTGAAGCTGACCCCCTCCTCTTCCTCTTCTCCACACTGCCTCCCACCGAGCCCGCCTTAGGGCTGGTTTCCCGTGTGTGTGTGTGTGTGTGTGTGTGTGTGTGTGTGTGTGTGTGTGTGTGAGAGAGAGAGAGAGAGGGGGGTGGGGAAGGGGGGAATGGTGCTTCCAGCATTCCTAACAGGAGACATGTGTACATGCTCATGTGTACCCAGTTATGTAGCTCTGCACATCCTGTCTGCACAAGCGCAATTCATTGCATTTTTACAATTCTAGTCAGCATGCGTGTGGGCTGGCATACATTCCCTCCTCTCCTCTCCCGACACTTCAAGATTCTCCGATGTGCCCTCCGGTTGCTGGGTCCCCCTCCCTTCCATGGTCTCCTGTGCCCTCCACTATCATCCCTGCCCCAGATGTTCAGTCTCTTGCTGTCCAAGGCCTTCCCTCCACCTGCAGGCTTGCTCAGACACGCTCTCGCGTTTAAAAACACCCAGCCTTCTTTTCTCTGCTCCCTTCACCGCTGCCTGCACCCGCACCTGACAGTCCTTCCCTGTGGATTTCTCGGGGCTGACACCTGCCCTTCGTTTCCTCGCACCGTGTTCGCCTGCTAACTCCCTGCCACCTGGCCTCGCTCACCTCTGATCCAGCCCCTCCCAAGGCGCCTTTGGCTGCAGAGACAACCGGCGCAGCCTCTCCGCAGTGTTTCCCTCGCACCCAACCTGACGCTCCTCTTCCTTATACCCGAGGCTTCTCTGGAGTCTGACCCTCTCCTCCATGCTCCCTGCCACTGGCCCCGTGTTCCTGCCCTTAGGATCCTGTCTCTCACTCAGGCCATTTCTCTGAACCCGACAGCTTGGAGCAGATCACGAACGTGCTCAACAGCAGACAGTGGCCCTCCCAAGGCCCACAGACCTGCACAGGGCTCAGCCCGGAGCTGGAAGGCCCTCCGGTGCCAGCCCCGGACCGCCTGCTGTCACGTTCCGTGTCCTCCTGCCAGACTGCCGGCTCGGTGAGGGCAGGACTCTGTCTGGCACACTGTGTTCCTGGCTGCAGCCTCAGCACCTCACACAGGGCTTGGCGCAGAAGGGCCCAGTATTTATTGAATCATTGAATATGCAAATGAACGAATGAATGATTGAATGATGTCCACTCTCTCTGTGTGGGAGGAACATGGCCCTTGCAGGGAAGGCCCCAGGCCACAGCAATGCTTGCCTCCCATCACCCCATGTTCTCTTGTCCCCCAGCAGTGCTGACAGAACTCTCTGCGATGAGGGAATGCTCTAGGTTTGTACTATCCAACACGGTAGCTAGTAGCCACTGTGGCTGCTGAGCGCCTGTGATGTGGCTAGTTCCACTGCGGAACTGAGTGTCTAATTTTATTTTAATTTATGTAAATTTGAGAGGCGGCTTCCCTGTTGGGTAGTGCAGCTGTAGCTATGGATTGAATGATTGGATACCACCTGATCCCCAACATCAAAGTCCTCTTCTCTTACCCTCCAGCCCCCACCTCACCTCTTACCCTCCAGCCCCGCCCCCGCCCAGGCCAGGCCCACCTGCTGTAGTAGACGGAAAAAACGTCCTCCTTCAGCACCCGCTGCGAGAGGATGTGGTCGAAGACGGGAGTGACCCCAGCCACGGCCTGTGCGGGGAAGCCCATGCCCAGGATCCCGTCAAACTTGGCCAGCATGAAGGGGATGACGGGCAGCTCCGTGACCTCTCCGAACGTCTGCATCACCGTGATCCCGCCCACCTGTGGGAGGAAGGACCAGAGGAGACCACGCCACTGCCCACCCGCCAGGGTCTAGTCTGGCTTCCACACGGGGGTTGGGGGGGGGCGGAAAGGAGCTCGGGGCTGCACAGGTTCTGGGGTGAGACCTTTCGACACCCTCCCCCCCTCAACTACAACGTCCTCTCTTCTAATGCATCCAGGCCAGCGGTTCCAACCTGTGGGTTACAACCCCTTTGGGGGTCGAACGACCCTTTCACAGGGGTCGCCTAAGACATCCCGCATATCAGATACTTACATTACGATTCATAACAGCAGCAAAATGACAGTTAGGAAGTAGCAAGGAAAATAGTTTATCGTTGGGGTCTCCACAACATGAGGAACTGTATGAAAGGTTGAGAACCACTGCTCTAGGCTGTTGGGTCTCCAGAGACCTGGGGTTGCCAGTGAGGAGAGAGGCAGAGGCTGAGAGGATGGTCCTGCCCAGCAGTAGTAGGAAAGCTGCCAGGAGCTCCCACACCCCCTCCCCAGTGCCCGCTTTTCTTTTGGCAGCACTGGCTCAGTGCCCACCCCCATCGTGGGCAGAGAGCTGCTTCAGCACAGCCAGGCCTGCCTCCCGCTCCTCCCCCGACCTCACAGACAAGGGCAGGGGGCGGGCGCACGCGGTCTCTCAGGTCCCACAAGTAGTCCTCCTCCAACCCTGAGCCAGCAGGGGCTGGGCAAGCCCAGGGATGGGGAAGGGGTGGGACACAGGCCAAATGGAAAGGCAAACCAGGCCCTGACCCTAATCCTAAACGCTAACCTTAATTATGGCCCTCCCGGGCCCCCAGACTAACCCTGCCCGCAACGTCCACTGTACGGTGGCCCCTGACGCTGACCTCGGTCTAGGGCCGTAAGTCAGCAAACTCATTAGTCCACAGAGCCAAATATCAACAGTACAACGATGGAAATGTCTTTGGAGAGCCAACATTTTTTAAACAACTTCTTCTGACGCCACTTCTTCAAAACAGACTCACCCAGGCCGTGGTATTTTGTGGAAGAGCCGCACTCAAGGGGCCAAAGAGCCGCCTGTGGCTCGAGAGCCGCAGTTTGCCGACCATGCGTCTAGAGTCTGGGGAGGGACTCAGTCAGGGCGCGACCCCCTGGGGCAGGTCACTGGACCGCAGGCTGTGGGGCTCAGACAAGCCCTGCGTGTGAGTCAGACGCACAGCCTGCAAGAATCACCCGCGCTGAGGGGCAGCGGGGGCTCGCTCTGTCCAGCGGCAGAGCTGTTCTCAGACCACAGGGGGAGCTGGGTGGCACCTCTCCCGAGTACAGGCCCTAGAGTGGCAGGAACGTCTGGGGACAAGACGGGCAGGAGGTCGGATGACCCGGGCGGGTCTTGCTTACGGTCACCGTGTCCTGGCTCAGGAAGCCGTTGACTTTCCCGGTCCCGTAGCGGATGGTGAACTCTGTCCCGTTCTCCATGTAGGTGGAGGACTCCAGGGAGTTGTAGAGGCTGTGAATCTCTGGAAGAGGGACATGGGCTCAGTGTGTCCCCGAGAGGGCGGTCCTGGCAGGGGGCCTGGTGGCAGGTGCCCAGGGACATGGCCTGTGTGCTTGAGGACGTAGGGGCAGGGATGGGGTGGTCCTGAGGTCGGCCAGAGGTTTGGAAAGATGTGTTTCATCAACCGAGGACTGTGTTCCTTGGGGCCCCGTTAGGTGCCCAGGCCTCTGAGAATTTTGTCTCAGACGAAGCACGATAAAGTGAGCGCTAACCCCGGGGTGAGGAGAAGATTCTGGTTCCAGGCAGCACTCCACAGGAAGTTGTTGGCTAAGGCAGTGTGCCGGAAACCAATCATTGTCTCACTAATAGAAAGAGGCTGGTCAACCTTGAAGCTCTGAAAGGTCAGAGCCAACCACACCCTATCTAATTGAGACAATAGTAACTGAGGCAGCTTCCCCATCTTGTAATCATGTAAATCCTTACTGGTATGATAATCCACTTATTACCAGCCTAAGGGCTATGGGTGTTTCCCAAAGCTGCTTAAGGGTACTGGGTGTATCCCACAGCCTCAATAAAAGGGACAGCAAGGTCAGAGCCTAGAGAGTCTTCCCACTAGAGGTTGACTCCCGCCTGGTCCCCCATTTGTCCCAAATTAACTCTTTTCTAGTCCCTCTCTTCATTTTAGTGTGTGGCCTCCTCCAGAAACCGGACCCTGAGTGGGCCCTCATCACACGGGTCGTGTTAAGGGTTCCCACAGCAGTGGTCGGCAAACTGTGGCTCAAGAGACATGCCGACCACTGGATAGGGGCTTAATCACAAGGAACAACAACAGCCTGTAATTATTGGAATTGAGAGTCTAGGTCAGTGATTGGCAAACTCATTCATCAACAGAGCGGCAAACTGCGGCTCGAGAGCCGCAGTTTGCCGACCACCGGGCTAAGGAAAGTGATGGAAGAGCCCCAAAGCCTGCGTGTCTGAGCATCCAGTCCGCTCTCAGTCTCCGGAAGGGTGAGAGGCTGGGAGTGGGGGTGGGGTGGGGGTGTCTCCCAAAGCTTGTCCTTTTACCGTGATGGCCCCTCAGGACATTTCCCTCTCCTTTCAGGGGCAGTGGGAGCAGAGGAAGGAAAGGAATAGCGCCAATGAGAGCAGGAGGGGTTTAGCTGGGCACGAGGCAGGATTGCCCAGGCATGCAGGGGGCGGGGGGCTGGTGCTCACGACAGGCTGTGTAGAGGGGGCTGCACTTGGTGGAGGGCACCCAGAGGTTGGCCGATCCCGTGTCAAAGATGACTTTGAAGGTCTGGGGAGGGGTGCCAATGCCGATCTCGCCATAGTACTGGGTCTGTGGGGGTGAAAGGAGGAGGTAGCTGGAGAGACTTGGGGAGCCTTGGACTTTGGGATTTCCCTTGGTTCCCCTCCTTGGCATTTGGGGTGAGAGTAGGCAGATCACACAGTCTCTGTGGACTTCCATTTTCCAGCAGGGCTTGGACTGGGAGGCTCAGCGCTGTCATAGGACTTCCCAGGAAGTGAGGCAAGAGGCAAAATTCAAATACCGAAAAGGAAGTTGGAAGCCCCCCGCCCCTTGAGGAACCACGGGAAGCAGTGGTTTGTGCGATCGCAAGCACCTGCATCAACACAGAACTGCCCCCAGCGCGTCTGGGCCTGAGGCCCCAAATTCCGAGTCCCAAACCCACCCTGCCGCCCGGCTCTCCCCTGCCTCCGAGCCTCGGGCTTCCCGGCTGTGAAATGGGGATGTGGTGGGATGCTGAGTGCTTGCTCCTCAGCAACTCGGTGGAAGCCTCAGGCCCAGGAGCAGAAGGAGCGGGGAGGCGCTGGCGGGCACTCACGTCCAGGTAGTTGGTGAGGACCACGGGGGCAGTGCTGTTGGTGAGGAGCGACCTCCCGGAGGGCTGGCTCCCTGCCGCCCGGAGCCTGGACACTTCCACACCGCGCTCCTTCAGGCTTTCCCGGATGGAGGGCATTTTCTTCAGGAAGATCCTGGCCCAGAGCGAAGACAGGAGAAGAGGAGAGCTCTGTGTCTCCTCCACAACTACAGGAGAGTCCCTGGCGCACCTAGGACCCTCACCCTGAGCCTTGGCCCAGGCAACTAAGAATCACTCTTGTGCCCGTGGGCCTCTGGCGGAGGATTTAGCAACCTCAGTGAGCTCCTGCACTAGTATTAAATGACCCTCAACTACCTTCCTCCTGCTGTCTAACTTTGATCCATTCGTTCGTTCATTCACTCATTCATTCCATAATCACATGTTTAAGCCTCCTCTGGAGGAGATTAGAGATCTCTCTATAATAATAAAAGCATAATATGCTGATTAGACGGGACAGCCGAACAACCTTCCCGATGACCTTCTGGATGAAGCTGGGGCTGCGAGGGCTGAGCCCCTTGCACGAATTTCATGCATCAGGCCTCTAGTATGAAGATGAAGGCCATTGCTGCCTTTGAGGAGCTCCGACAGGGGAGACAGGGAAACACAATGGCATTCCTTCAAACTAGAGGAAGGTTGGGAGTGCGCCGATAGCAGGGCAGGAAGAGGCAGTTCCTCGTGCGGCCTGTAGGTGGCAGCAGACACCCACAGCCCCCTGAGGGGCTCCAGGTGCCTGGGGCTGGAGGATGGAGGAAGCCCACTGAGTTGGGGACCTGTGCATGCTGTCTTTGGAAAGTGTGCCTTCCTGAGCCTCATCTTGCCCTGAGGCCTTCCTTCCACCTGTGGGAGGCAGCATCCGAGACCTGAAGAACTCCCAGCAGAGCAAGCTGCCACGCCCCATGTAACCGGCAGGACAACGCCACGCTAGGGCTGTCCTCCCTTTATGAGGAGGGCACGGAGGCTCACAGGGATGAGGTGAGGCGGTGTGTCTGGCCCTAATTCCTATATACCCCCCGCCTCCAGCCCCCGGACTCTGACATGAAGGCTGTTGGCAGAAGCCTGAAGGCAGATGTCCCTGGCTGTTGGTGGGGAAGGTGGAGGTCCCAGGATTGCAGCCCAGTTTGTGGAGAAGCCCTCTTCCAGCTGCCAGTCCTCCTGTACGTGCAGTCTGCCCCCACTGTCTGCACCCCAGCATGCCCACGAGTAGGGATGCCACTTTCATATTCCACGTGGAAGTCACATCTCCTGTGCCTGTCAGTGACTTGTCAGCCATCACAGCTTATGATTCGAAAAGTATTTGTGCCATTAGGGTCTTATTCGATTCTCAGGCATCCCACAAGGTGGTAATTTTATTATTCCCATTTTACAGATGGGGAAATGGAGGGGCAGGGAAGGCTTGACCCCAAAAAGGGGGCATTTTTCCACTATTTACTCTGAACAGCCTCTGCTCTGGCCCTTCCCTTTCACCGTTCTTCTTTCAGAAAATCCCTTTCTCCACCTCCCACCCCTCTTTCTTTCATTCTTCCAAGCTTAGCATTTACCACCTCTGCCAGGACACATGCCCGTGAACTTCCCACTGGCCTTGCCTCGGCTTAGGCTCCTTCTCTGTGCTCCCCGATGCCCACAGCCACCACCACAGCTGCTGCTGGCTGGTGAGGGCACAGTGGTGGCAGCGACAGGCTTGACCCCCTCACTCCCTGTGTAATTCTGAGCAACTTACCTAACCTCTCTGGGCCTCTGTGAGCCCCCAAGAATTCCTCTCTAAAAATGGACTTAACACTAATTCAAAAGAATATATGCACCCCCATGTTCATTGCAGCGTTATTTACAACAGCCAAGATTTAGAAACAGCTCAAGTGTCCATCCGTGGGTGAGCGGATAAAACAGCTGTGGCACATGTACCCCATGGAATACTACTTGGTCATAAAGAGGAAGAAAATGTTGCCCGTTTGCGACAGCATGGAGGGACCTGGAGAGCACGATGCTAAGTGAAATAAGCCAGTCAGAGGAAGACAAGTACCATATGCTTTCACTCATAAGTGGGATCTAATGGACAATCTGAATGACTAAGCAAAACAGAGACAGACTCATAGATAGAGATAGGCAGATAGCTCGGTGAGGGAGGGGGCGGCGAGTTAAGCAAAAAAGAGAGAGAGGAAAAGAGAGAGAGAGAGAGAGAGAGAGTGAGAGAGAGAACTCATGGATAAGGATAACAGCGTGGTGACTCCAGCATAGAGAGGATAAATGGTAAGGGGGGGGGCGGGGGGGAAGCAAGCCTTAGATAAAATTTTACCTCACACAGCCAAAACCGGTTTGGCTCAGTGGATAGAGCGTCAGCCTGCGGACTGAAAGGTCCCAGGTTCGATTCCAGTCAAGGGCATGTACCTTGGTTGTGGGCACATCCTCAGTAAGGGAGTGTGCAGGAGGCAACTGAGAGATGATTCTCTCTCATCGATGTTTCTAACTCTCTAGTTCTCTCTCTTCCTCTCTGTAAAAAATCAATAAAATATATATATATTTAAAAAAATTTTACCCCACACAGAAAAAAAAAAAAGGAGGTTACCGAATGGTAATACCTACCTCAGAGAGTCACTGCACAAACTGCATGACCCGCACACTGCTCAGTGAAGGTCAATGTGTATGCAAAGGGCTGCAAGGCACCCTGAGCATGGATCCTAAGTTCACTGCGGGCCCCTCCCAGCAGCACAACCCGTACAGCTGTGTTCCCAGCTCCTTCTCCACTGCTGGCCCATCCCTCTTCTCTTTTTGAAGAGAAGAAGGGAGGATGTTTTTACTTCTCTCTGCCTGTACTGGGGCGGAGGCTACACCCCGGCACAAGCTGCTGGGACACCCCCAGCTTCTCATCCCCCAGCTTCCCGGCCGCTGCGGCTGTGTGACCACGGGCCAGTCCCCTGGCCTTTCTGTGCCTCCATGCCCAGCTGGCGGTGAGGGCTGGCTGGCATCACGTATCTGAAAGCCGGGAGTGTTAGGAAGGAGGGAGCCCCTCGCCCCTGCCGCCCTCTCCCGCCCGGGTTACCGTCGGAAGGCGCCCGTGTCCACGGGGAGGCTGGAAGTGCAGGAGCCGCAGAGCAGCAGCAGGAGGGCCCAGTGCGGTGTGTGGCATCCACCCATGTTCCCTGCGCCCGGCTCGCTCCAGGGTCCACTGAACCAGTGGCTCCCCGGACCTCCTCCTTTTAAACTCTCCGCACAGGAGGGTGGCAGGCCTGCCCGGCTGGATTGATTGCCCCGGGGGCAGATGGCAGGGCAGCCGGGATAACCGGCCCCCCCCAGGGGACTGAGCGAGGTGAGGAAAGGGTAGCCAGGTGGGAACCCAATGCCCCACCAGTGACGCCAGCAGCCGGGCCTCAGCCTGGCCCTGTGACCCCGAGGGGACAGAGGCTGATGGGAACCAGCCCTGCTCAGGAACGAGGTCAGGGCTGGGACAGGCATGGGCCCTGAGTTTCCAACCCCCACCACGGCTCCACCCCCTGCCCTCGAAGCTGCAGCGTCTCCATTGGCCTTGGCTATGGCGCCGCCTGGCTTCTGCCAGACTGCACCTCAGTGTTTCCATCTGGAGCATGGGTGACTCCTCCCTGCTGGTTCCCTGACAGAGCCAGACCCAGGCCCCTCCCTGACCTCCCAGGCCGGTCATCAGAGGCTGTTTACAGGAAGTGCACCTGGCGTCGCCCTACGAGAGCTGGGGCTGGAGGCAGGGACCATGTCCATCGGCACGTAGGGCTGGTGGCAGCCTCAGTGGCTCCGGAGGCTTCTGCCTGAGAGCGAGGCGGGGCAGCTGCTCGTCCAACCGCTGATCCTCTTTCCCCGTGGCCCCACCCCTCTTTCCCTCCGGGTGCTGTCCCTCGTCTTCCCTGGATCTTGTCGTTTCCAAGCGGCCTGGGACAGCTCACAAACCCGGCCCTGAATCCCAGCATGGGGGCTGCTCATCCGGATACCCTCTCCCCTCCTCTTCCTGCTGGTTCCTCAGGGCCCACTTCAGTTACCGCCGCTTCCTCCAGGAAGCAGACTCTGATTTAGCCCAGAGTTGGCTGCTTTCTGATGGGGGCTCCCACAACGGGGTAGGAGCCGCCTTAGGAGAGGGTGGGGCTCAGCTGTCCCGCATCCGTTTCCTCTGCACCTGAGCCTTGTGCTAAATCCTCACCGACTGAGCCAGCTCGTGGGCTGCGCTGGGTGGTGTGGAGAGTTCGGGCTCCTTGTCAGGGACCTGGGCTCTATCCCCCAACCTGCTGTGTGACGTTGGGCCCCTCCCTTCCTTCTCTGGGCCTCCGTTCCTAACTCTGTGCAAGGAAACAGGTGCTCCGAGGCCCCCAGAGTGCCTGCCTGCTCACAGTCTCGTGCAGGGGTCTGCAACCTTTAAGACATAAAGAGCCACTTGGACCCATTTCTGAAGGAAAGAAAAACCTGGGAGCCGCAAAACCATTGCGACATTTAAAACAAATATAACACTGCATATAGTTTCTTACCTTAATGCTCTATACTGGATCGTGCAGTTAGCTGTCAATCTGAAGAAAAAAAAGGACTTTTTCACTTAACAATGTAAAATATATTTTTGCAAATTAATAGCTAATTAAAATATTTAATTTATCTGGTTAATGGGATTTTTGCTCCTGAACCTCAGTGCACAGTGTCAGCACATCAGGGCTGTAAGACGTTACCTTCCTTTTCACACAGGCTTGCAAGTTGTCGGAGCTGCGGTAAAGCTTCAAAAGAGCCGCATGCGGCTCTGGAGCCGTAGGCTGCCGACACCTGGTCTAGTGTCTCCTCTGTGCCTTCAGGGGACAGAGTGCTCTCTGCACCAGCTGTGGGCAGCAAAGACTTAATCAGCAGAGCTCTTCTTGATTGCTACTGTGACTACTAATGATTTTTAGAGAGTGTGAAAGGGAAGGGGGGAGTAAAGAGAGCGAGAGAGAAACATCGATGTGAGAGAGACACATCGATTGGCTGCCTCCCAGATAGGCCTCAACCAGGGCCAGGGATCGAGCCTGATGTGCCCTGCCCTTCAGTGAATTGACCGGTGATCTCTTCAGTCTGAGGGCCGACGCTCTAACCACTTAGCAACCCGGCCAGGGCGCGAGGACATTTTTAAAGCCCTATAGCCAGAAGCCCAGCACAGTGCACGGGATCCTCACACACAGGCATTTGAGATCAATACACTGCAGTCTTCCATGTCTAGGCCCCCTATGGACCCAGGCTCCCTCCCCTCCCCACCTCCCTGCCTCCCGCCTCCTGCCAGTGTGTGCAGCACAGCGCAGGCTGGCCCTGGAGCGGCAGGGGCACATGTGACTAAGTGCGAAGCACCTCGCCCGCCCGGAGAGACACAGAACAGGAGGGGGCCGCAGGCACATTGTATCCAGGGATCGCAGGGGCCAGAAGAGAGGCAAGGAAATCAATGAGGGTAACAGGGCTGGAAAGAACAGTCTCTCTTGCCCGTCGGCATGACTCAGTGGTAGTTGAACCAGGAGGTCAGGGTTTGATTCCCAGTCAGGGACTGGGTTGCACATGCCCAGGCTGTGGGCTCTAATGGGGGAGTGGGAACGCACTGTGGGCCCAGGCACCCTTGTCAAGGGCTGTTAGGGAAAGTGGTTGTATCCGCAGAATACATTTCCCAGGAATGGACCCTCCCTCCCCTCTTTCATATATATATATATATATATATATATATATATATATATATATTATATGTTTTTATTGATTTTAGAGAGAGGGGGGAAGGGAGAGGGAGAGAGAGAGAAACATCAATGATGAGAAACATCATCAATCAGTGTGGGGCCTGTAGGAGGCAGCCAATCAATGATTCACTCTCATCACTGATGTTTCTCTCTCTCTCTCTCTCTCTCTCTCTCTCTCTCTCTCTCTCTCTCTCTCTTTCTCTCTCTGAAATCGATAAAACATCATTAAAGAAAAGAAGGAAGAAAAGAACAGTCTCTCTTGTTTTCCTGACACTCCACTCAGAGGCTGGGCAGGGGCAGCCTTTTGGGCTCCTCTGAGGCTGCCTCTCCGTTCAGCCCCGGGGCTCTAAAGCCCTGACAGAGTCCCAGGGAAGCAGAGCCAGGCCGGCCCCCTCTGCAGCCTGAGCCCGAGGCCAGGCCAGGAGAAAGGGCCGGTTCCTTCTGGTCTCAGGAGGCCGTGCCTCCCAGCCAGCACTGCCCACAGGAGGAGCGCCCTGGGCGGGCTGTGCGGCCGGAGCTCAGGAGCTCGGCCGGGCACTCAGCTCTGAGTGTTGTGACCCGTTCCTCCGCCATTTCCAAAGCTGGGGGGGGGGGTGAGGGTGGGGGGGAACCCTGAGGAGGAGGGGGAGCCACCGTGAGAACCCCTGCTCTCTGAACTTGGCCTTCCGATCCCTCGGGCTGCGGGCCGGAGGGTCGTGGGTGGAGGACCCTTATCAGGTCATCTGCCAAGCCCCGTCAGCCAGGGCCCCGCTGTTCTCACAGAAGCTCCCAGAACCCACATCTGGGCCCCTGGCTGCGTCACCACGGGGTCAGGGCCGACGGAGCTGGCGGAAGCAGAGGGAAGGGTTGCATGGTACCTGCCCTTTCCCACGGGGCGGCCCCGCGATGTCAGGAGATGCATAAATCCAGCTGGAGCCGGGCCTGTGGTCTCCCTCCAGGGCCCACGGCCGGGCGTACAGGGTGGGGGCAGAGACTTGGAGAGGGGTGTCTCTAGACACGTGGTGCTCAGGGGGCTTCTCTAAGAATGGCCCCAACTCCCAGTTTGCCCTACGGTGACCCCAAGGAGCTTCTGCGTTCAGACCGAGTCTGTGCGTGGCCAGCAGAGGTCACGGCGGAGGGCGAGGACGTTGCCTGACTCATGCTGTGGGATGGACATGGGTGTGTGCCTGGCATTGGGGCGGGCATGGTTCTGTTTCGGGAATACTTTCCAGGGCCCCTGCCCCAGGGCAGGTGGGAGAGAGGTAGAAGTGGGACTGGCTGAGACTTTGAGGGGGGAGCGGGGCAGCTCTGGGCCAGCCTTGCCTCTGCAGGAAGAGCCAACGGGGAAGAGGAGGAAAGATGAAAATGGACGTGTCCTCTTCCGCCATGCTGCTGGCGTGAGTGGGAGGAGCCCATGCTAGCATGGATGAGGCTCTTTTGTTTATTGCATCGGACTCAGCTCCCTGGTGGTCCTTGGGGATCACAAAGTCTGGGCATAACATATGGGGGAATTCGTCCGGGATCCCCAGCCAGGACCATGGGGGAATTCGTCCGGATCCCCAGCCAGGATCCGGAGAGCCTGACTGGCCGCGGTAGGTGTGTGTGTGTCTGTGTTTTGTGTGCGCGCTCTGGAGGGACGTAAAACCCCTTGTGGAATTGGTGCCTGAAAACCATGAAGGCCACGGGCAGGAGGATCAGAAGACGTTCTGACCTCCCGGGAGGGCCCTAGAGGGACCCTCGTAGGGGGAGAGGAATGGCGTGAGCCGTTGCCTCACCTGCAGAAAGTGAGCCTTTCCCAGGTCTGAGTTTGGTATCTGTGGGCGACATGGCGCCCCAGGATGGAGCCGGCGGAGTGTGGCCGGCGTGGCGGTGCGGGGCCCCCTGGCGGCGTTGGGCCGGAGGTGGGGCTCCCGCGGGGCTCAGTCTGCGCGGTGGAGCGCGGCTGGGCCGTGGTGGCCTCGCTCGGGGAGCAGGCACTTGGGTTAATTTGCTGGCTGCCTGGAGAAGGGGAGGTGGAGCCAGGAAGCCGCTGGGGCGACCTGTGCTTTCTCCTCGGGGGCTGCTCGCTCTGGGGGCCTGGGCCCTGGGGGTCTGGGCCCTGGGGGCCTGGGCCGGTGTGGAGGCATCTGGTCCGTGGCGACATCCAGTACGGGAGAGCTCAAGGGCGAATCTCTGTGCTCAGTAAAGAGAAAAGGCCAGTACAAAACGAGTGCGCATAGTTTTGGGCTGTGCTCAAAAACACTTTTCTGGGTACAGAATAAGTTTTAAAAGTGGTGGAGATAACTGGGAGATAAATTAAAACTGGTTTCCCAAGTCATTGTAAGCAGCTTTTGAAATTCCCCGCCGAGAGGCGGAAACTAAATGGTAATGGTAACAAGTAAAAAAAAAAAAAAAAAAAGGAAAGAAAAAAAGAAAATGGACGTGTCTTCGCCCCACCCGCCTCCTCCCCCCACCACGCTCAGGCCCAGCTGGCTCCTCGGAGGAATTTGTCGATCAGAGGGGCCGCAGAGCTCCGCAGAGATGAGCAGATGGGGCCCTGAGGGGAGAAGGAAGACGGAGGGGGAGGAATGAGAAGCTGGGGCGCCTGTGTGAGCAGCCAGGGCGCCTGTGTGGGCGGGAGAACCCAGTGTCCTTCTCTGGGGCTTCCTGAGGAACAGGAAGCCAGCCACAGGGCTGGGGTTGGGGTGATCCTGACCTGAGCTTGCTCAGGGGGAATTGAAGGCAGGTCTCACAGGCCTTGGAGAGGAGGGGTCAGGGGAGGAGGGGCCTGGCGAAGGCCTAGGGAGATCCTGGTCTCAGGTGCTCCTGCAATGAGATGTACCCAGTGCAGTGGGGCCAGACACCATATCCTGAGCAGGACGGCCAGACCCATCATAGACTGCCTTCCCCACAGGGCACCGGAGGGCTGTCTTCTTAAATTTATTTTTATTTTATTGATTTTTTTACAGAGAGGAAGCGAGAGGGATAGAGAGTTAGAAACATCGATGAGAGAGAAACATCAATCAGCTGCCTCCTGCACAACCCCTACTGGGGATGTGCCCACAACCAAGGTACATGCCCTTGACCAGAATTGAACCTGGGACCCTTCAGTCCACAGGCCAATGCTCTATCCACTGAGCCAAACCGGTTTTGGCTGGACATCTGTCTCGTTATTAAAAAGCTTAAACTGGAAGGTCCTTTTTCAGAGGAGGGCATGACAGCCAAGCAGCTCAGAGGAGTGAGTGTGTGTGTGTGTGTGTGTGTGTGTGTGTGTTGGGATGGGGTAATGCACGGGCGGTTGTTCTGGTGGGAGGGTGAGAGGGTTTGTGTGCTAAGAATGTCCCCAGCAGGATAGTTAGGATCCGGGAGGGCTGTTAGGGAAAGTGGTTGGACCCCCAGAATACATTTCCCAGGAAATGGACCTTCCCTCCCCTCTTTCCTATATATATTTTAAAATATATGTTTTTATTGATTTTAGAGAGAGAAAGGAAGGGAGGGAGGGAGAGAGAGAGAGAGAGAGAGAGAGAGAGAGAGAGAGACATCAATGATAAGAGAGAAACATCATCAATCAGCTGCCTCCTGGGGATCAAGCCTGCAACTGGGCATGTGCCCTGACCAGGAATTGAACCAGCAACCTCTTGGTGCATGGGTCGATGCTCAACCACTGAGCCACACCGGCCAGGCTCTATCATTTTTTAATTTTTTAAAAAAATCAATCTTTATTGTTCATTTTATTAAAAAGGTTCCTCATTTCTTCCCCCCTCCACCAGGTTCCCACCCCACCCTCCGCCCCCTCCTCATCCCCCATTGTCTTCATCCATAGGTGCACAGTTTATGTTCAGTCTCTTCCTCCCTCCCTTTCCCTGATAGTAAATCCCTTTTCAGATAGCAAATCAGTTACTTAGCATTTTCTCATATCAATAATATAATACCTCCACATGCCCAATGATACACTTCACACAAAAGACATTTCCAAATAGGTCAACTAGCCTCATCCAGGCCCCACCCAAGGCACTCACAGATCAACACCCCAGCCCTATACTAACTCAACACATCCAGATCTAAGCCTTCATCACTTGATTCAGCAGACCCTCAAGTTCCCACAAAAGTTTCCAGCCATGTCTGAGAGGCAGCCATGGGGCAGGGGCAGATGAGCTGTTCCGGGCCTGGCTGCTCCGGGCCTGGCCTCTGTTGCTCTGGTCCATTCCACAACCAGCTGCTCTGGGTCTGGTCACTGCCGCTCCTGACCTAGTTGCTCTGGACTTTGCTACTGCTGTTCTGGGTCTGGCTGCTCCCAACCCGGCTGCTCTGGGCCCAGCTTCTCCGGGCCCGGCCACTCTGGGTCTGGGTGTTCCTGGACTGGCCACCCTGGGCTTGGCCGCCTCCGCCTCAGGCCTGACTGCCACTGCCCCAGGTCTGGCTGCTCCAGTGCTGGCTGTTGATGCTCTGGTTCTGGCTGCTGCTGCTCTGGGGCCTGGCTGTTGCTGCTCCGGGCCCGGCTGCCACTGCCTTGTGCCTGGCCACTCTAGGCCTGGCCGCCGCTGTTCCAACATTCTGTCCTTTTTTTTTTTTTTTTTTTTTTTTAAAAAAAAAACAAACAAAAACGCAGTAATGTTGCAATGTTGGCTGGTGAGTTGAGTTCTGACTTAGTCTTTGATTTTTCAAGATCTTCTTTGTATTCTTTCTTAAATAATTTTACTATCTTTTGCTCTCACTTAATTCCTTCACATTGAGAACTTCTTTGGTTTCTTACTCCTTGTCCTGGGAGCTCAGCAGGTTGGCCTGTGGCACCCCTTTGTTCTCTGCAGGTTCCTGTGTTGCTTCAGCCTGTTGCCGGGGTCGGCGCCGCCCAGGAAGCAGCCCCCGGCCTTAGCTCCGTTGCCCATGCTCAGCGGTTGAAGGCTCAGGGGCACCCCCCACCCTGGGGGCCCCGTCGCCCGGCTCCTTGCTGGTGCCCGGCTGGCCAGTGTCCGGCAGGGGCTCCTGCTCCTCATCGCATTCCTCCAATCTGGAGCTTTTTTTCTCCTTCCCGCTAGGGGAGTCTAGCATCAGATTCAACAGACTGTCCTCTGCGCGCAGTGTGCACGACTCTGGGAGCTCCGCTTTTCGCCGCTCCCCTGGGATTCCGCCTCACAGCCCTGTCTCCCCCTGCCTGAGCCTGGGACCCCAGGGTCTGGCCTAGGACTGGGGTTCAGAGCAGTTGAAACTGGGGCCCAACACGGCCGAGGCTCTTGTTTCCTTCCCGCCAGGGCAATCCCTCATCAGAGTCAACATTCCTTCCCTTGCAAGCAATGTGCGCGACTCTGGGGGCTCGGCCTTTCACCGCTCTCCCAGGACTCCATCTCACAGCCCCGTCTGCCTCTGCTTGAGCTTGGGTCCCCAGGGATTGGCCTAGAACTGGGGTTCGGAGCAGTCCGGACTGAGGCTCAGCGCCGCCGGAGGCTTTGTTTCTTCCAGCTAGGGTAATCCAGCATCAGAGTCAACATTCAGTCCTCTGCGCGCAATGTGCGCGCGACTCCGGGGGCCCTGCTTTTCGCTGCTCCCCTGGGATTCCGCCTCACAGCCCCGTCTCCCCCTGCCGGAGCCTGGGTCCCCAGGGTCTGGCCCATAACTGGGGCTCAGCGCTGCCAGTTCGGGGGTTCAGCCCAGGCTGGGGGTTTTATTTCCTTCCTGCTAGGGAACGCCAGGCAGCACCAAGCCCTCTCCTCCTCTCCGGCTGCGAGCTCTCCGTGCACGCATGCGGGCAGGCGCGCAGCATGTCTCCGTACCTTAGGCTTTTTTTCAGCTCCTCTGATTTTCCTTCTGGTTTTCTCTTTCCTTCTTGTTGTAGAATTTTCCGTCAGTCGACTACCTGTAGCTCTGGGCAATGTCCACTCTACATTTTAGTTGCATTCCATTGAAATTGTTGTGTGCTGCTGCGGTTAGATGTTTACCCGAGCAGCCATCTTGGATCCTCTCTGTCTCTATCATTTTTTTAATCAGAAAATAAATGCTCTAGCTTTAGAGACCAATAGATCTGCCCGGCCGATAGGCAGCAAAACCGGAGGAGGCGAGGAAAGTGAGGGCTGGTATGTCCTGGCTCTTTCACCAATCAAAGCCCTCTCCTGCCCCAGGCTCTCTGCCCTGAGCCAAGCATGGAAGAAGGCACTGAGGGGGAGGGTGTGCTGGCGCTTCTTGGCCTTGACTGAGGGAAGCTGCTTCCAGAGGGAGGAGGGAGACAGGAGTAACATGCAGAGGCCTGGCCCCTGGCAGAGTGAGAGGAGGAGGCCTGTTTGTGGGGGAGGGGTTTGGGGACTTTGCCTGCATTCTCATTAAAGAAGTCTGGGCCCTGGCTGTCTTGGCTCAGTGGATAGAGCTTCAGCCTGAGAACTGAAGGGGTTTGGGTTTGATTCCGGTCAAGGGTACATGCCTGGGCTTGCAGGCTCGATCCCCAATGGGGGGCATGCAGGAGGCAGCCAATCAATGATTCTCTCTCATCATCAATGTTTCTCTCTCTCTCTCCCTCTTCCTTTCTCTCTGAAACCAATAAAAATATATATTTTTTAAAAAGAAGTCTAGGGAGGGAAGGAATGGAGTTCCCTGGCTGCCAGACCTGCCTCGCAGCCCAGACCCCCGGGGGGGAGTGTGCGCTCTGCCCGCTGTGGGCCTGGGGAGGAGAGGAAGACGGTGGTGCGTGCAGTCAGAAGGAGAGTGTGACTCCCAGCACTACACCTCTGCAGCTGCGTGGCCCGGGGCAGGCCGCCCGTCTCCTGAGCCTGTTTCCTCTTCTGCGTGATGGGAGTTACACGCAGGTGTTGAGAGGACGACATGGGGGAGCCTGGGCTGGGCCCGCCACCGGGACGCCAATACCGCTGTGGTTTTGTGAAGAGCGATGCTGGAAGCAGACATCTTCCTGCACCCCGTCCGGCCCTGCCCACCGCGCTCCTTCACGCAGGGACAGGAGACAGGCCCTGCTCACGTGGTGGAAACCGGGAAAGAGGCCCTCCCTCATCTCCTTCCCAGTGAGGGAGCTCAGGCCTTCCTGGGTGTTTGCCCCTGGGGGACTGTCCAGAGACCCCAGAAAGCAGTGGGCTTCAGAGCCCCTAGGCAGCCCTCTCTCCAGGATTTAAAAAAATATATATTTTATTGATTTTGTACAGAGAGGAAGGGAGAGAGATAGAGAGTTAGAAACATCGATGAGAGAGAAACATCCATCAGCTGCCTCTTGCACACCCCCTACTGGGGATGTGCCCGCAACCAAGGTATTAATACATGCTCTTGACTGGAATCGAACCTGGGACCTTTCAGTCCCCAAGCTGACGCTCTATCCACTGAGCCAAACCAGCTTCGGCTCTCTCCAGGTTTTGTGGCTCCGGTGCCCCAGCCCTTTGAGCCTACCCAGGAAGTCCCTGGTGCCAGCATTGTCTATAGCCCCTCCGCTCCCAGCCCCCAGCCTGCCCTGCACCCCTTCCAATCAGGGCCGCAGGTTGAGAGCCAGGTTGGGAGCCTCATTAAATCCAAGATCTCTTCCCAAGACTCGGGGCCAAGAGCTGCAAAGCCCCGAGCCCACGGCAGAGGTCCAGGAGGAGGAGCAGGATCTGCAGACCCGCTTTCCCGCCACTGGCTGAGTCGGGGGAGTGGACATCCTGGGGCCCTCGGGGTGCAGTGGGAGCTGAGGCCCCACATGTAGTTCGAAGGGCCCACCTCATACCCCGGGCCACCCAGACACACGTCTATGAACGTGCACACATACTTACTCTCTCACACACTCAGTGTGCTTCTTACACCAGAGAACATGCTTCCCTCTCCTGGCCCCAAAGCTACGTCCCCCCCTCCCCCCCTTCTATCTGCTTAAACCCAGGCTCTGAGGAAGGGTTGGAGGCCTACTATAAGATGAGGCTGTCTCAGTAGATTTCAGAGGCAGCCAGTCTCTTCCCACCGCACAGTCTTCATCGGGGAGAGAGTGGTCCAGGGAGCAGGAAGAGTAATGCCCTCAACAAATTGGGGGCGGGGAGATGGGACGGGTGTGTTTCTTTTTTCTTTTTTCTTTTTCTTTTTTTAAAATATATTTTTATTGATTTTTTACAGAGAGGAAAGGAGAAAGATAGAGAGCTAGAAACGTCGATGAGAGAGAGTCATCGACCAGCTGCCTCTTGCACACCACCTACTGGGGATGTGCCCGCAACCAAGGTACATGCCCTTGACCGGAATTGAACCCAGGACCTTTCAGTCCACAGACCGACACTCTACCACCCGAGCCAAACCGGTTTCGGCACGGGTGTGTTTCTGATTCCTCTCCCTGAGGTAGAGACACCCTGGGCTGTTTGAGGGGGTGTCATGCTCTCCCAAACAAAAGCAGCACCCCATCATGCCATGCTGTGGCATGAGCTCACAGAAATCCCAACTCCCCAGCTGTGGGGGCCCCCAAAATGTTCCCACAGGCAGACTGACCTTTCTTGATGTCCACTCTGGCTGAGAGGGAGACTGCCACCTCGGAGAGGCCGCACTGGGCAGTGGGGAAGCCGGCTCTGGGGTCAGGGGCCTGATTAGATGGATCTCTCATTGGCTGCGTGCATCGAGGGAGTTGTTTATCATCCGGATACCTATCTTTCTCACCTGTGAGAACGGGGAAGCCGTGCACAGCTGCCTGGGTGGCAATGAGGATGCGGGGTGAGTGATGTGTGTAATGTACTTGATCCATCCAGGGCTCCGTGGGGGACGGCCTGGCTCCCTGTTGGCACCCCTTGTACACAGTGGGGTTCAGTACCTCGGGGCTGCGCACCCAGCACAGGGCTCACTGTGGGGCTGGGCTGAGAAGTAAGCCCAGGGGGACAGGGCAGTGGTTGGCATCATCGTCCAGATCAAGCTGTCCGACTTCCTGAGAGCTCCCCCGGAAAGGGGAAGGCACTTAAGCCACCTCTTCCCCCTGACCTAGCCCAGTGCTCGGCAAACTCATCAGTCAGCAGAGCCAAATATCCACAGCACAACGATGGACATTTCTTTGGAGAGCCAAATTTTTTAAACTTAAACTTCTTCTAACGCCACCTCTTCAAAATAGACTGGCTCAGGCCGTGGTATTTGGTGGAAGAGCCACACTCCAGGGGCCAAAGAGCCACAAGTGGCTCTCGAGCAGTGGTTTGCCAGGGCTCCTCGGTGTGTGGGCTGAGACTGGGGCCCCGCTGCAAAATGTTTGTTACCAATTCACAGGGAGGGAAGTCTAAGATTGAAGAGGACACCGTCCAGGAATTTTTTTTAAAATATATTATTTTATTGATTTTTTTACAGAGAGGAAGGGAGAGAGAGAGAGAGCTAGAAACGTCGATGAGAGAGAAATATTGACCAGCTGCCTCTTGCACACTCCCTACTGGGGATGTGCCCGCAACCAAGGTACATGCCCCTGACTGGAATCGAACCTGGGACCTTTCAGTCCCCAGACTGATGCTCTACCACTGAGCCAAACTGGCTTCGGCCGTCCAGGAATTTTTATAGGAATTTTGTTTTTGGGGGGGAGGGTCACTGTTCAAATCATCTCTATTTATTTGGTTGTTTAACCCCTCTTCCTTCCCTTCCCCCTCACTCAGAGAATATAAGCTCCAAGACAGCTGCAGTGTGTCCCTGGCATCTTGCAGACCCTGGCGAAGAGGCAGCAGGCTTGGGGACTTGCAGCCCCTGGACACCAGAGCCTGGTGTGCAGCCCCCTCCTCCCCTGGCCAGGCTCTTGGTTAACCTGCCTGCCCACGGGCTCAGGAGGAGAAAGCTGAGTGCGCCCACTGTTGTGGGTGGGGGGGGCTGGCTCTCTGGCACCTTCTAATGAAGCTGTTGCCGCTGCCACACCTGCCACAGCTGGTGGGCAGGAGGAGCGGTTCTCGCAGCCGCTCCCGGGATGTAGCTCCCCATCCAAGGACCAGACCTCTTACACCCACAGGGTGCGTGTCTGCCCCGTGCTCTCCACCGGAGCCGCAGGAACTGGCCTGGGGCAGCCAGAGGGTCGCTCTGAGCCATGGGATTATGCCAACAAGGGTGTTGTTGGGTCTTGGGGAGGTGGGCCTTCCACCGAACAGACACCATTTCTTCCGACTTCAGCTGCTTCCTGACAGGGACAAGCCTCCGTTTCCCGAACCCCAGTCGTCACCAGTTTTGCGTTACGTTCTTCCTACCCAAGAAGGTGTGGGATGCCGGACCTGTCCTTTATCTGGGGAACCTAAACCACAAACATTTTTTTTTCTCGTGGTTCTGGCAAGGTCAAGGTCAAGGTCAACGTGTCCGCAGATGTGGTTTGTGGTGAAGGCCTGCTTCCTGGTTCATAGACGGCTCTTTCTTTTGGGCCAGAAATTTGATATTGCTAAGCATCCAAGCAGCATCTGACTTGGACTTCTCTGCAATTATTTTATAAATCTTCACTCTAGCCGAAACCGGTTTGGCGCAGTGGATAGAGCGTCGGCCTGCGGACTGAAAGGTCCCAGGTTCGATTCCGGTCAAGGGCATGTACCTTGGTTGCGGGCACATCCCCAGTAGGGGGTGTGCAAGAGGCAGCTAATTGATGTTTCTCTATCATTGATGTTTCTAACTCTCTATCCTCCTTTCCTCTCTGTAAAAAATCAATAAAATATATAACAAAATAAAAATCACTCTTCTACTGGAGGAGGGGGAGCAGGGGGAGGGGGAACATGTGTGCGCACACGCTAGAAGCATTGGTCTGGGTGTGTGTGTGGATAGCACTTGGCCCCTCCCCACCTCTGCCCTTGCCGTCTTAGAGCCAGCTGGAGCCCGTTGAGGAGAGAAAGGGAACGGCCTTGCAAAAATTAGCCCTGAATCAATCACACCCAGGTGAGTTGGCAGCGTTTCCTTTATTGGTTCAGGACCGGAGCTCCAGGCGTCCTCCCACTGCCCGGCCCCGCGTGCCCGGAGCGCGGGTCAGTCCGTGGTCAGGCGTCCCTGGCCCCTGCGCGCCTTCGGGGGGCCCGGCTCGCCCGCCTGCCGCCGGCCATAGCGCAGGCCGAAGGAGTTCCAGTTGAAGGCAGACAGGCCCTTCGCCTGCCGCACCAGCGCCTCGCCCGGAGCCGGAGGGACCCGGCGGCGGCTGCTCGGCTGGTACAGGGCTGGCCCGGACCCCTCCAAACTCTCAGAGACCGCACACCGCCGGCTCTGCTCCCCGGAGACCCCCAGCGCCAGGGGGCCGAGCTGCTGGCCTAGGACAGAGCCACAGGGAGAGACTGCGTGAGGCCGGGCTGGGCCAACCTCTCCAACACCCCCCAGCAGCCCATCCCAGACTTTCCCTTTGTTCTTTGGCCTCCAGGGAGCTCAGAGCTCAAGGGCGGCTGGGAGCACCAGCATCTGAGCTGGTGGGTAGGCCATTGGCTCTGCCCCCTTTCAACACAGCTTTCCATTGGCTCCTCCCCCTTTCAACACAGCTTTGATTTAGAATGTTGTCCAGAGTTATCTGCAATAATTTTCCTGTGAAATTACTTCCTTTTAGGAACCAAATGGGGCAGGGCCTCGAAAGAAAGAACACGAAGGGGATTGCTAGGGGTTCAGCTTGGCTCACGGCCTGGTCCTCTGTCGGGGTGCTGCATCAGGCTCCCCATTTGGCCTGAGAGTCTTGCTCACTCATCTCGCCTCTCAGAGTGCTTGGCACAGGGCCTGGCACATAATAGCGCCCCAGTAAGTGCGTGTTAACAATAGAAAAGCGAATGAAAAGCTTGTAGCTGCAGACATCAAGAAAGGGGAGCTAAGACCAGGTGCCCCCGCAGCTCCCAGTAACTGTAGCTCCCTACATAAGCGATGCCAGAGCTCGGTGAAAAGCAGAAATTGTTGAAACCGGTTTGGCTCAGTGGATAGAGCGTCGGCCTGTGGACTGAAAGGTCCCAAGTTCGATTCCGATCAAGGGCATGTACCTTGGTTGCGGGCACATCCCCAATAAGTGGTGTGCAGGAGGCAGCTGATCGATGATTCTCTCTCATCGATGTTTCTAGCTCTCTGTCCCTCTCTCCTCCTCTCTGAAAAAAAAATCAATAAAAAACAAAAACAAAACAGAAACTTCTCTGGGTCACCTCCCCAGGTGGGAGTGATCTCCCTCTTCATCCTGAGGGTGAACAAGGCTAACTTGGAAGGCCCTTCACATGAACCAGCTCCGAATACCCAGTGGCCCCAGCCCATCGTCGTGAGAGACGAGTGGGCAGGAGGCCTGGTGTGCGAGTGGGCGGCGCTGCTTGGCTCTGAGGCCCACTCCTCACGGCCCGGCAGACCTTGGAGGGGTGGGGGCATGTCCAGAATTCGTGATCATCTTCCTAGCCCAGTGGTCGGCAAACTCATTCGTCCACAGAGCCAAACAACGATGGACATTTCTTTGGAGAGCCACATTTTTTAAACGTAAACTCCTTCTAACGCCACTTCTTCAAAACAGACTCGCCCAGGCCGTGGTATTTTGGTGGAAGAGCCACACTCAAGGGGCCCAAGAGCCGTCCTTGGCTCGAGAGCTGCAGTTTGCCAACCACGGTCCTAGGAGGTCCCCGGGGCCTGGCTCCGGTGGGAAGGGACGGAGGCTTCCCTCCCGGCCACGCCTGCTATCCTGGCAGCAGAGTCACTTCTCAGGCGGCCTTTGGTGCCTCCCCGAAAGCCTTTCCCCCAAACAGCCAACACACTCGTTGTTCACCCAGAAAGGACATCTGGACCCGGGAGAGAACACACTCCTGGCAAAGGACACGGGGCTGCGTCCTCCCGGGGCTGGGCGAGTTCAGGGCGCAGTGAGAGCGCCTCTGTAGTCCGCTCCCTGCTCCGCGTCCCGCAGCCTCTGCAGCCAGAGGCACTGCGGTCCCGAGAGGCTGAGCTGCAGCTCCTGCTGCTCCGGAGAGCTGACCAAGCAGCCTTAGGCCACTCAGAGACACCTCGCAGGGAGCTCCGCACCCGCTGGGCTCCTGCAGTGTGTGTGGGACGTCTTTACTTCTTTGGGCCTCAGTTTCTCCAGCTCATCGGTACCATAGTAACCCATAAGGTGGGCAGGATTTGTGCTTTTGTGTAGGGTCTTCTCGCGCCCCGCCCCCCAAAGTCCAAATCAAGGGCCTGGGGTCTCTGATGAGCGAAGCTTGCATAGCCGATTCCTTCCCCGCAGATCTCCCCGGAATCGGAAACGGGCGGTCCATCTCACTGTGAAACCCCTCTCTGGCTCCCTCCCGGCCTCTCCCCCAGATAAGGCGTACCTGTGGCTCCCGGGTTCTCCGCGGGCACCGCCTTTTCTAAGGAGTCCCTGAAGGAGGTGGCCCAGAGGAAAAGCACCAGCTGCCAAGAAGCCAGCAGGTTCATCCTGGTGAGACGTGCAAGTCCTGGCAGTGCCCTGAGGCCGAGGCAGAGGGAGGGAGGAGGGAGAGGTCAGGCACAGGTCAGGGCTGGGAGCTGGGAGCTGGGGCAGAGCCCACGGGGAAGGGAGGAGCCAGATGGAAGGATGCGTCCCGACAGACAGGCCATGGAGATGGGACCGGCACCACTTGCACAGTAGAGTCAAAGCGGGACTCGTTCTAGGTGAGGGGCATCAGGGAGGGCTTCCTGGGGGAAGGATCCCTCTGGGTGGGAGGGGCAGGATGGCTCCGGGTGGAAAGTGGCCAGCACCTCAGGTTTGCTTGAGAGGAATGTTGGGGAGATGAGGAGGGAGAGTGATGAGCAGGAGTGAGCAGGGAGGGGTGAAGTGAAGAGGGCACAGGAGCGCCACCTCACGGAGGACCGAGGTCCAGACATTCTCCCCGGAGCCTGGCACTTCCCTCCGTGCTGAGCTCTGCTGACACCCAGACCCGGTGCTCCTCTCTCCCCGTTAGCACGTGCTGCTCAAACCTGGCCCGTTTCCGCCCTGCTGCCATAGAAACGGGGTTCTTTCCCCTTTTCATGAGCAGGGAGGAACGGCAGTCATCTTGTTCTCTCGTGGACCAAAGTCTATATCTATATCTATATCTATATCTATATATAGATATTAAAAAAGAAAAGAAAAAGTCATCAGATAGCTGGAGGTGGTCCAGCAGCCCGAGGTGTCATACTGCCTCGGATCCAGGGAAGAGAAAAGCCTTCTCCTGACCTGACAGGTCACGTGTCTCCTCGTTGTCTTTCCGGCCGGCTCCGAGAGGGTCGGCATGGAATCGACCTCAGAATGTGGGCTGTTGGGGTGGGAGCTGTGTGCTCACTCTGACCCTCCCTCCAATCTCTTTCCCTTTACCCTCTGCTGCGCCCTCCCATCTCGTCCAGCTCCCAAGTCTAATTTCTCTTTGAAAAAGTCATCAGCCGAAACCGGTTTGGCTCAGTGGATAGAGCGTCGGCCTGCAGACTGAAAGGTCCCAGGTTCGATTCTGGTCAAGGGCATGTACCTTGGTTGCGGGCACATCCCCAGAAGGGGGTGTGCAGGAGGCAGCTGATCCATGTTTCTTTCTCATTGATGTTTCTAATTCTCTATCTCTCTCCCTTCCGCTCTGTTAAAAAAAAATCTATATCTATATCTATATCTATATATAGATATTAAAAAAGAAAAGAAAAAGTCATCAGATAGCTGGAGGTGGTCCAGCAAACACGATTAAAAACAAACTAATGACGAGGCAGGAGAGCTGCAGGTGGAGCCAAAAGGGTGTGGCTGCCAGATCGGAGGCCCCAAGCCACTCTGGGGTGGAGTGAGGGGCCCCTGTGTGCCTACCAGCCCCATCAATCCCCCTGTTCGCCCCCACACCCCATTCCCTCCTGCTCCCTCCAGGACTCCGGCATGGCCTGGAGGGGAAGGATCCAGAAATGGGGTCAGAAGCCCTTGGATCTGGCCCCAGCGATGCCCACCCTCCCCACGAGACAGGAGCCAGTCACCCCCATCTCCGGCCTTAGTGCCCGCCTGTAAAATAGGACCATTGGGTCCGCCTGGCCACCGAGTGTCCCCACAGATGGCCACTTGTCCTTGCAGACTCTGACTCTGTGGAACCCAGACGCAGCCTCCTGCAGCTGCCTTAAAGGGCAGGGAGCAGAGGCAGGACCCACTCATTAGAGAGACGAGGGTAAAACCAATTTTGTGTGGCTTCAGACTGTGGGTGCACAGGGTCATTTCATTCCAAGAAATGATTTGGAAATCATTTCTTGAGTACCGACTGGGTGCTGTGTTAGGTGCTAGGTGCACAGGTGCTAAGACACAGGGGCTAGGGGCTAGGGAGCACAGGTGCTCAGACATAGACTTGCTGCAAGCCCTCTTCCCCATCTCAAGAAACTGGCATCCTCAGACAAGACACTGAGTCCTGAGCAGCCCATTGGAAGAGAACACTGTGAGCGACAGGCCGAAGATGAGTCAGTCAGTATAAAGGGGTCTGGAGGGTCCAGGCGGGTGTCTGCAGGGGGTGGCACCTGCGCTGAGTGTCTGAGTGAGAGTCAGGCAGATGACTGCCAGGAGGGGCCTCTGCTGGAGGGATAGCATGGAGTGTAAGGAAGGGCCCCCAGGGGCCTCACCTCGAAGGGGAGGGTCCCAGGCAGAGAGGAATGTGTGGAGCATGTCAGAGGGAGCCTTCGGCTGCTCTGCAGAAGCAGGTGGGGAGGGAGGGGGAGCGGGTAGGCTGTGTGCGCCCCTGGCCTCTCCCCTTTGCCTCCTCCCAGCACGCACCATGGTGCCATGCGAGCGTTCTGCGTTTCCTGCTGCTCATTCCCACACACACACACACACACACTCACTCACTCATGTGCACACACACGTGCTCCCAACTCTTCACACGTGAAATGAATTGCTTAGAAAAAAGCCATCGGCTCCCAAGGGCCCCCGGTGGCCGTCCTCTGTGGCCCCCACCGGCTGTTGAGCCTTGTGAGAGCAGAAATCCCAGGTGTCTGGGAAGCATTTGAAGTGGGGTGGCTCCCTTCCTGGGGCTGCCTTCCTAGCAGCGCCAGAGGCTCTTTGGCTGGGCTCGCATCTGCCATCCGCAAGTTGGAGAAGGAGCTCAGAGGAGCCCTGCTGAGCCCAGGCGCCCTAAGGGGCTCCCCAGCTTTCCCCCTGAAGGCTCCCGTGGCCCCTGATCCCAGCCACAGAGTTCAGGCAGTAATCACAACGAACTGCAGCCATTCCTGCCCGAGAGGAGACCTTGAGAGGGTCCGGGCCTCACAAATAACATGCAGATGGAGGCATTCGCCAGTAACCTGGCCGGCCTTGTCATCAGGCCCACCAGCTCCACTCCCCTGCCTGGGGCACCTCCGTCAGTGCCAGAACTGAGCTCCTGCTCCGTCTGGGGAGCCTCCTGAGCCTGGGCAGACCCTCCCCCTGCGTGATGATGCCCAGCGCACCTACCTGGCTCTGTCCTGGGTCCTGGCGGGTGGGAGCTCTCAGGGTGTCTGGTGGGTGAACGCCGGCAGGGCGGGAAGCTGGGCTCGCTCTTGCCAGCGCCCCGATCACATCCCTGCGCCTTTTATAAAGCCCAGGTGACGTCTCCCGGTCCCGGCCCCAGATCTCCCTCTCCCTCCTCCGCAGACCCCCCTGGAGAGCGGGCTGCTGTCTCCCGCCCCCTGGCTGTCACGACTGGAGTGAGCCTCCCCCACCCTCTCCAGAGCTTGCAAGGTCGGCTCTCTGATTCCCTCTCCCCTCCTCCTCCCCCTCCTCCCAAACCCGCTCACCGGGAGGCCCACTGTGCGTAATCACCGTGGAAGTGGCCTGTGTGAGGAGGCATGTGGTGGGGGTCAGCATGAAAAGGTCCCTCTCCAGACAGGAGCCACGCGCACGCCCAGGGTGGCACGCCCAGAGTGGAGTGGGCAGCGTGAAAAGCAGGAGGGCGGGAGATGGGCACAGTGGCACTAGGGGTTCCAGTTCCCCCAGTGCTCCCAGGCTTGCAGGCTAGTCTTGGGGCTCAGACCAGGAGGGGGCTCCTCGGCTATAATCTGCAACTGGGAGGGGGGGTCTTCATTTCCCCCTCCCTCCTCCCTCTTCACTCCCTCCTTTTATCTTTCTTCCCCCAAACAGCGACAGCACTGCGCAGCTCAGGGCTCTGGGAGGGATTTAACAGTCAGATGGGTAACACCTGTGGGCAGCTAAGCGCCCAGAACACAGGGTTGCTCTGAGACGCTGGGCCTGGGTGGGAGAGCCTTTCACCAGGAAGGGAAGTGCGGTGGGAAGGTAAGAAGTGACTCTCGCCGAAACCGGTTTGGCTCAGTGGTAGAGTGTCGGTCTGCGGACTGAAAGGTCCCGGGTTCGATTCTGGTCAAGGGCATGTACATTGGTTGTGGGCATGTCCCCGGTGGGGGGTGTGCAAGAGGCAGCTGGTCGATGTTTCTCTCTCATCAATGTTTCTAGCTCTCTATCCCTCTCCCTTCCTCTCTGTAAAAAAATCAATAAAAATACATTTAAAATATTTCTTAAAAAAAAAAAAAAAGTGACTCTCAGGACTCGCCTTCGGGGGCGTGGCACCGTGACCACGGCATCTGGAACTGCTGCGCTCCCACGTGGAAGGCAGGGACAGGCCTCCCTCCCTCTGCACCCTCACTGCCCACTTTTCTGCTCGCACAGACTCGGACGCCTCCCAGACATTTCCTAGGTGCAGGTGTCCCCACAGACGGACACACGCTCCAAGGGCCGGCAGTGTTGGTTGAAACTCAGTCCATTTGCATCCCACGGCTCTCAGCTGTCAGAGCGTGTGCGTTCTGGGGGACGCCCTCTGTACACGTCGCGGGGAACTCTGGTCTCGTTCTTGGGCCCGCGATCATGACCTTTACCCTTGGACCTGGGCTCCTGGGACAGAGCCTCTTCCTCCTGTCAGCCCAGGCCAGGGGTCGGCAAACTCATCAGGCCACAGAGCCGAATAGCAACAGCACAACGATTGACATTCCTTTGGAGAGCCAGATTTTTTAAAACTCAAGCTTCTTCTAACGCCACTTCTTCAACTCAGACTCGCCCAGGCCGTGGTATTTTGTGGAAGAGCCACACTCAACGGGCCAAACGGCCACATGTGGCTCGAGAGCCGCAGTTTGCCGACCGGGGCCTAGGGCTCTGAGGCGGAGGCTGACTCTACCCTCAGGCAGGAAGCTCTCCCAGCACAGGCTCTGAGAAGCACTTCCTGCCGGACAGGATCTCAACCGTCACGCGTCCGGTGCCTCCTGCTCCCAGGGCTTGCACACACCTTGTCACTCTCAGGAGGAAAACGAGCCTCTGAGAGCGGCCTGCCCTGTGCCCTGTAGAGTGAGACGCCCCGAGTCAGGAGAAGACTTCACAGGCCCGAGGCACTGACCCCGAGTCTCTCTCTCACACACACACACACACAGCGTGGGCTTTAATCTTTGCTTTTCCTCCCATACAGAGCGGGGTGTGGTCCCGGCCCCCGGCCCAGCACTGTGGGGCCCTGCAGCTCTGCTCCCAACAAGGGAATCTGAGGTCAGTCACCTAGCGCCATCCTTCCTGCTGGACGCGGAGAGGCCCGGGGGCGCGGGGAGTGCGTCAGCGCAGGAGGGGGGGGGCCTGAGAGGGTGGCCCCATTTCCTTTCCAGCCCCCTCGGCCAGTGATCCAAGTTCAAGGAGCTCATCTCTGCGGCTCAGACCATCGAGCTGGAGCCCTGGAACCTCCGGAACAGCTGTGGGAGCCAAGAGTCATTACTCCAGACAAAGAGTGGAGAGCAGGCTCAATGTCAGGGTGATTAGGAGCTGGCCTCGAGGGGGGAGCTGTGCCAAGGGCAGACACGGAGAGGGGCTTGCGGGGATGTGCCCAGCTGGCGGGCGAGCCGGGTGCTGGCTGAAGGGCCTCGCTGGGCGTCTCAGAGAGCCCAGGTTCTGTCAGATGGTTCCGAGAAAGAGCGCGGTGGGGAGGGGGGGGGGAAGGCGGGAGATAGGGGAGGGAGAGACACGGGGGACCACTGCCCACGCCTGCCCCAAGGAGAGGACATGCTGCTACAGCATTCCTTGCTGTCATTAGCTGTCACACATCCTCTCCACATCCGGGGCCCAGACCAGCCAGCTCCCCCCAAAATCTGTCACTTTCTGGCTGGGTCCCCTAGACTCTCTCAGTATCTGTTACTTTGGCTATAATAAAGAGCTATTAAAAGCCGCCATCCTCCATCCCCATCCCTCCTCCATCCCCATCCCTCCTCCATCCCCATTCCTCCTCCATCCCCATCCCTCCTCCATCCCCATCCCTCCTCCATCCCATCCCTTCTCCAGCCCTATCCCTATTCCAGCCCCATCCCTCCTCCAGCCCCATCCCTCCTCCATCCCATCCCTTCTCCAGCCCTATCCCTACTCCAGCCCCATCCCTCCTCCAGCCCCATCCCTCCTCCATCCCCATCCTTCTTCCATTTCCCCATCCCTCCTCCATCCCCATCCCTCCTCCATCCCCATCCTTCTTCCATCCCCATCCCTCTTCCATCCCCATCCCTCCTCCATCCCCATCCTTCTTCCATTTCCCCATCCCTCCTCCATCCCCATCCCTCCTCCATCCCCATCCTTCTTCCATCCCCATCCCTCTTCCATCCCCATCCCTCCTCCATCCCCATCCCTCCTCTGTCCCCATCCCTCCTCTGTTCCTATTCCTTGGCACAGCTGCTCGGGCCCTCTCAGCCTCACTGCCTTGTCCGATGGAGGAGAGCGGGGGGGGGGGGGGGGGGGAGGAGCGGAGGCAGGCCAGCCTGGGGAAGGGAGTGCCCGGGGAGCTGGGGCGGGTCTACTGGACCTGGGGCAGCAGTTTTCCCAACTCCGTGTGCTCCCGCCACCCCGGGGCCCACCACTGAGCCACAGGCACATGCACTCACCTCACTCAGGAAGGGGATGTTGAAGGCATTGCCCAGGAAGCCAAAGGCCACAGGGAAGAAGCCCCTAGAACAGAGGGGTGGGGGGAGGGGTCAGTGATGGCCTGGGGGTGGGGGTGGGGGGCAGGGAGATAGAGGGTAGCAAGGCTGAGGTCCACAGACAGGCTTTGGCTCCCAAGAGAAGGGGCCCCTGGGCACTGGGGGCCCCGTGTTTTAGAGGCGGCCAAGTGGAATAGTTCAGAATGAAGTCCCAGCACAGCCCATGTGGCTCAATGGTTGAGCGCTGACCTATGAACCAGGAGGTCATGGTTCCATTCCCAGTCAGGGCACAGGCCCGGGTGAGATCCTCTGCCCCCTGCCTGTGAGGCCGGGGCAGGGCAGCCTCTCAGTGCTGGCTTCCTCCTCTGCAGAGAACAGCCCAGGATGGGCGGTGGAGATGGCAAAGTGAGGTGATGATGGTGCACATCGGGGGCCTAGCAAACATCAGCTCACTGCCCCCCCCCCCCCATCATTCCACTTGGGAGTGAGCCCTGCGTGTCCTCCTGGTGACAGGCACGGAGAGGGGCACAGCAGTGCTCCATGTGTGCTGCTCCCTTCACTTTACCCCTCAACCTACTGTTGGAGGGGTCTTTCCAATGTCTGTCCGATGCCCCTCCCCGTTTTTATTTTAATTTTTAAAAATATGTCTTCATTGATTTTAGAGAGGAAGGGAGAGAGAGAGAGATAGAAACTTCAAGATGAGAGAGAACCCCCACACCCCCTACTGGGGATGGAGCCTGCAACCCCGACATGTGCTCTTGACTGGAATCGAACCCGGGACCCTTCACGACGCTGGTGACACGCTATCCACTGAGCCACACCAGCTAGGGCCTCCTCCCCGTTCCCAATCCGCCCACGGTTCCCATCTCTTGCGGGGCAGGTCAGCTTCTGCACAGCCACTCAGAGGCCGGGCCCGGGGGCCGGGCTGCACTCACCGGAAGAGGCTGAAGAAGCCGTAGGTTTCCAGGAACATGCCCAGGAGGGGCCAGCGCAGGAGCACCACCACCACCCCCCCCAGGAAGAAGCTGGTGCCCTTGAGCTTGTGCCGCTGGAAGAAGAAAAAGAGCGTCTTCCTCAGGCCGATGATGAGGGACAGGCCAGTCAGGAACAGCAGCTGGCGGGGAGGGAGAGGAGCGTGAATTCAAGCAGCCTCCCCGCTCAGAGCCAGGGGCCAGCCCTCCTCGCCCCCCTCGGAGCCAGGGGCCAGCCTCCCCCCCCCAGCTAGGGGCCAGCCCCCCTCACCCCTCCCAGAGCCAGGGGCCAGCCCCCCTCACCCCTCCCAGAGCCAGGGGCCAGCCCCCCTCACCCCTCCCAGAGCCAGGGGCCAACCCCCCTGACCCCTCCCAGAGCCAGGGGCCAGCCCCCCTCATCCCTCCTAGAGCCAGGGGCCAGCCCCCCCTCACCCCTCCCAGAGCCAGGGGCCAGCCCCCCTCACCCCTCCCAGAGCCAGGGGCCAGTCCCCCTCCCCCCCTCCCCCCCAGCCAGGGGCCAGCCCTCCTCACCCCTCCCAGAGCCAGGGGCCAGTCCCCCTCCCCCCTCTCCCCCAGCCAGGGGCCAGCCTCCCCCACCCGCCTGGAGCCACCCTCACACCCGGGGCAGGACTTGCTAGCTCTTCACGGAGGGCGGATTGCAGGGTGACCCCGCCTTGAGTGCTGAGCTGATTGGAAACAAAGCTGCCCAGCGGCAGGGGCTGCACCAGGGGAACGTGGCGTTCTCTCTCTTCTCACCCAATGCCACCAAGTGCTTGGATCCCAACCAGCGCTTCGATTCTGATTGCACATCCCTCCACACCTCCAGGGAAGGCGGGTGGACAGAGATTCTCTCTCTCCGTGGTCCGAAGGGGAGCACCAGGCCGGCCCAGGTGAGGCAGCCGCACCCAAAGCTGCGTGGGGCGGGCAGGAAGGCACTCCCCCGCTCCGGCATCTGGCCCTTCAGTGTGGCTCCTGACGAGCCCCGAAGAGAGCCCAGGCTCCTGTCCACTCCCTTCCAGCATGTTCCGTGCCCCTGAGCGCGCTTTCTCCGACCCAGCACACGCTTTCCTCTCCCAACCCCTCTCATGCTCCCCGGCTGGTCTTTCCCCGCCGCCCGCTCAGATGGCATGGGCTGGTCTCACGGTGACTTTGCCGCTCCTCTGCCTCCGTCCCCAGGCCTGTGTGTTCCTGGGACACCCCCATCCCTAGCTGGGGGGGAGCCCCATGGAGGGACAGGGTCTCACCCCTCCCGGCTCTCCGGAGCCTGGCCCAGAGCCGGCGTGAGAATCCCGGCCCTCGGATCCTCTGCCCGGCGGGGCCTGCTGTCCGGCCCCAGCCGCCCTCCCGGCCCAGGCTGCTGGCACCGGACCCCTGATGGCCACAGGGGAAGGCACGTAGGGCTGGCCCCAGCAATGGAGGCCTCGGGGAGGCTGGGACGGTCGGTCCGCAGGGCAGGGGCACTCACGTTCCCGAAGGCCAGGAGCACGGAGTCGAAGTACAGGAGCACTCCCAGGAGGATGAAGAAGGCGCCGAAGCCGGTGATGCCCACGCCAATCTCTGCAACAGGCAAGGGGGCCGTGGTGGGAGGGGCTCTGGGGAGAGGCGGGGCCTGGGATTTCTGGGGGCACCCCTGGGCAGGTGCCCTCTGGGGAGCTCTGTGCTCGGGGGAATGATGGGACAGGAAGGGAAGGATGAGCACCAAAGATCGTTGAGCTCCTGAGAGCAGTCCTGTGCTTCCGGCCTTCTGTCCTCAGAGCAGCCCTCTGCGTGGCTGCTGGGAGCTGCCGAGGCCCAAGCCACCCTTCGCAGAAGGGACCGCTGGCTACTCATGGCCCCCAGCCCAAAAGGGTCTGGAAACCACCCAGCTGTCCTGCCTGTTTCTCAAGAGGCTGGCCCTCCTGTTTCCTAACTGTCCCTAACTTAAGGTGACCAGACGTCCTGCTTTTGGCGGGACAGTCCCGATTTTTAACCATTTGTCCCAATGCCTCCGAATGAGGGACAAATGGTTAAAAATCGGGACTGTCCCGCCAAAAGCAGGACGTCTGGTCACCTTACTCTAACTGCCCCTGCCCTGTCTTTCTGGTGAAGAGCCGTCACTCTGGTTTGGAAAAGCAGAAGTCATTCATCAGTTGTGTGCTCGTCTGTCCTCCTGGAGTCCACACCCCGGCCAGCACCTCCTCCCTCTGCTCCCTCCCTCCTGCAGCCTCACCTCTGGGCCCCACCACCCACCCCGAGCCTATGGTTGCAGCCACAGTGGCCCTGCAGTCCTTGTGCGCTGGGCTGTGCGGCGCCCCCTGGTGGCAGTGCGCCTCAGGGCGTCGCTCTTTGCAGCTGCAGGCATTTGCTCACAGCCAGGGTGGCCAGCACCCAAGGGCAGGACATTCAGGCCCTGGTTGCGTCAAGGGCTACATGTTGGACACCTGGATACATGTTTCAGACTGCTCCCCTCAGGAAGAGTTGTAACAACAACAGGAGGTGAAGTTTCTCTTTTTCTTAAACCCTCTCCGTTACACAGAATTGTTCATTTTATTTATCTTTGCCATTCCGAGAGTCGGCAAATGATGGTTCATTGAATTGCTTCATTTTTAAGATTTTTAAAAATTGATTTCAGAGAGGAAGGGAGAGGGATAGAAATATCATTGATGAGAGAGAATCATGGATCGGCTGCCTCCTGAACGCCCCCTAGTGGGGAATGAGCCTGTGATCCAGGCATGCGCCCTTGACTGAAATCTAATCCAGGATCCTTTGGTCTGCAGGCCAACTCTCTGTCCATTGAGCAACCCCGGCCAGAGCTGTATCGCTTCATTTTTAAATGGAACTAACTTGAAGTTTTACTTTATGTTGTGACAAAGTACACGTAACATGTGCCATCTTGACAATTTGTAAGTGGTATTCAGTACCTCCGCATTGTTGTGTTACCACCACCCCATCCATCTCCCAAACTCTCTTCATCTGACAAAACTGAAACTCTGTACCCATCGAGCCCGAACTGCTCATTCCTCCCGCGGCTGCTGGCCCCTCCTCGCTGCCTTCTGCCTCTATGGATCTGACTGCTCCAGGGGAGGAATCACACAGCATTTGCCGTTTTGTGACTGGCTTATCTCATGTACCACAATGTCCCCAAGGGTCATCCGTGTTGCAGCGTGTGCCAGTCAGAATTCCCTTATTTTGAAGGAATAATCCACTGGATGCATACATTGCATTTTGTTTATCTGTTCATCTGCGGAATGGACACGTGGGTTGCTTCTACCTTCTTACTTCTATGAACACGGGGAACAAATGTCCCTTCGAGACTCTGATGTCAATGCTTTTGCTTTGCACCCACAGGTGGGATTGCTGGAGCCAATGGAAGCTCTGTTTTCAATTTTCTGAGGAACCACCATACTGCATTTCATAGCAGGTGCTCCATTTTATCTTCCCAGCTGCAGGGCACAAAGGTTTCCGTGTCTCCCCATCCTCACCAACACCTGCTATTTCTGTTTTGTAATCTCTTATCATTATTTATTATTTTTTAAACCCTCACCCGAGGTTATGTTTATTGCTTTTATTTTATAAAACTGTATTTTATTGACTTTTCACAGAGAGGAAGGGAGAGAAATAGAGAGTTAGAAACACTGACGAGAGAGAAAAACATCGACCAGCTGCCTCTTGCACGCTCCCACTGGGAATGTGGCCACAACCAAGGTACATGCCCTTGACTGGAATCGAACCCGGGACCCTTGAGTCTGCAGGCCAATGCTCTATCCACTGAGCCAAACTGGTTTCAGCTGTTTATTGCTTTTAGAGGTATTGCTAACGTGCCCTGACAGGGGGTCGAACCCACAACCTTTTTGGTGTACAGGTCGGCGCTCCAAGTAGGGAGAGATCAACCAAAGGACTTATGTGCACACATAGGAGCCTAACCCAATGGTTAAGGACAATAGGGGGGTGGGGGCATGAGTGTGTGTGGGGGATTGAAATGGGGGGTTGAGGACAAATATGTGATACCTTAATCAATAAAGAAATAATAATTAAAAAAAGATCTTCTTTCAAAGATGGAGATGAGCTTTATCGTTCCCATCATAAGCCGCACTCAGTTTGTCATCCGGAGAAGCGCCGGTCCTGTTGTCTCCCTTTCGGCAGAGCCGGATTCCGTGAGGGCCCGGCGCCACGTCCGGTCTGTCGGCAGAATGGCCACCTGCCAGCATCCCGCCAAATCGATGGCCGATTCCGCCTGCTTCTGACCACCCCGGGCTTGTTTCCTGTCCCTCCTCTCGGCAGGGCCTGTCTGAATCTCGTCTCTGAGGGCCCGGGACCCTGGGCCGCACCGCCTCCGTGGGCCATTGCAAAGACTGTGCTCTGTCCTCCACTGCTGTGTCACTTCTCTGTCCTCAGCAGGGCCTGGGTGTGCATCTACTTTGCCACGATGATTTTACGTGGGAAGACCACAGCCCTGTTCTTCCGTCTGGATGGCCAAGGTGTTCCCGTTTTTGTTTTTGTTTTTTTAATTTAATTTTATTGATTTTTTACAGAGAGGAAGAGAGAGGGATAGAGAGAAACATCGATGAGAGAGAATCATCCATCAGCTGCCTCTTGCAAACCCCCTACCGGGATGTGCCCGCAACCAAGGTACATGCCCTTGACCGGAATCCAACCTGGGACCTTTCAATTCGTAGGCTGACGCTCTATCCACTGAGCCAAACCGGTTCCTGTTTCTATGCCGGTTATAAAAGTATCTGGTCTCAGCTCACACCGCCACAAAAATACGCCATGGATCCCAGGTCTGACGACCATCCTTCTCTTCTCTCTCCCCCCGGGGTGTATGTGTGTGTGTGTGTGTGTGGGGGGGGGTGTCTTGTGTGGAAACACAGTGTACACATTTTACTAGGTTTTCCTTTTGTTTTGTTAAAACATCCACGTGCTCATCCTGTAAACACATAGGAACAGCCTCTTCTTTATTTCATGGAACCCGTCCAAGCTTCTCAGCTCCACACTCCGCCTTTTCTCCCGCCTCACACTTTCTTCCAAACAGCGATGTGCTGGCTGGCATCGCCGCTGCTTTCCTCACTGGTCCCGCACGGCTCCTCACTGGTGCCACCCACAGCCCCTGTGACGGGCAGCCTTCCCACGGGCCACGCGGTGCCCCGGTCTTCAGGGGGACACGGCACCGGGGACACAAACATCACGGAAAAGGGTCCGAAGCTGTTCCTCTCCTCAGGCCTCAGACCTTCCTCCGCCTCTCCGGGCCTCGCTTAGCAATTTCAGTTCAGTTACCCATCTGGAGCCGCTCCTGAGGGACATGGCCGAGGGAGGGGCTGTGGGGCGCATGTCACCAGGAGGGACAGAAGTGTCCGAAGTCCTACAGGATCCAGACAGAGGGGCAGGGCGCCCCCTGCTGGAGCAAAGGACGAAGGAAGGCTCCCGTAACTCTAGGGCATCCCCTATTGAGAAGCGGGGACCACCGGGACCCCAGAGATTGTCCCTGTCATGGCAGGCTGATGCCTGCCTTCATCCTCACCTGCGGATATTTCTCCATGGATTTTTAGAGAGAGTGGAAGGGAGGGGGAGAGACAGAGAGTGAGAGAAGCATCGATGTGAGAGAGACATAGCAATTGGTTGCCTCCCACACACGCCCCTACCAGGGCCGGGAATCAAACCTGCAACTGAAGTTCTTGCCCTTGACTGGAATTGAACCCAGAACCCCTTGGTCCACAGGCTTATGCTCTAGCCACTGGGCCAAACCGGCTAGGGCATGGCTGCTGTCTTCAGCAACCACCCCAACCTGCAGCTCCAGAGCGGCTGCCACGAGGAGCCCACAGCCTGCAAGGCTGCAGATGAGCTGGGCTGCCCCAAGCCCACCCTGTGGCTTGCACTAACGGAAGCCAAGGGCCAGGTCCCTCCTGCTCCTGGAAGGGAAGTGCTATCTCCTGAAGCAGGTGCAAGGGTCCTCCTGGCCCGAGGCTGTGCTGGGAGCCAGGGAACACCACTCACTTCTCATTCCTCCCTCTCCCTCTCTCAGCATTCACAAAGGCGCTGAGAAGTTGCAAGTCCAACACAACATGTTTCCCCTGAAGCATCTGAGAGCAGCTGCACGGGCTCTCTCACCCCCCTGAATGCTTCCGTGTGGTTTTCCTTCGCCAGGACACGACATCAAAACCGAGAAATTAGCATGGACACCTTGCTTCCGCCTATAGCCAGACTGCTTTCCTGCTCACCAGCCGTCCGCATTTCTCACGAAAGGATCTGGTTCGGGGCCACGGGTGGCATTTGGGGTTATGTCTGTCATGTCTGGAATCGCACCCGTCTTTCCTTGGGTCAGTTATCATGTATCTGCCCCTCTATTTGGGCTTGTCCCATGCTTGCTCGTGACTAGATATTGGTTCCGCAGAGACAGCAGCAAGATGGGATGCTGTGTTCTTCTCAGTTGGGCCAATTACTGATGATGTTCTTTTTCTTTTTTTAAACATGTTTTTATTGATTTTTTTGGACAGAGAGGAAGGGAGAGGGAGCGAAACATCCATGTGAGAAGAAACACTGATCCATTGCCTCCTGTATGCAACAACCTGGGCATGTGCCCTGGCCGCCGGAATCAAACAGGCAACCTTTTGGTGCCTAGGACAATGCTCAACCAACTGAGCCACCCTGGCCAGGGCAGGTGATGTTTCTTTAAGCCCTAGATTAAGGTGGCACCTGCCAGGTCCTCCACTCTTCAGTTCCTCTCCACCGTCTGCCTGACGCTGCGGATACCCTCTGTGCCCTGCCGTGGCACCAAGCCAACCTCAGGTGAGCCTCCTTCCACCTGGTGAGGGCTCCGGCACCTGCTCTGGACACCACCTCCCTTCCTACCGAACGGCCTTAGGACTGAAATGCTCAGGAAGAGGAAGGAGGAACATGGGGAGAGAAAGAGCCTTCCTTCACTATTCAAAGTGACCAAATCGTGATTCATAGTAACAGCCACCAACACTAACCAGCACACGGTGCCACGCACGGCCTAAGCCAGTGGTCGGCAAACTCATCAGCCCACAGAGCCAAATATCAACAGCACAACGATTGAGATTTCTTTGGAGAGCCACATTTTTTAACCTTAAGCTTCTTCTAACGCCACAACTTCCAAATAGACTCGCCCAGGCCATGGTATTTGGTGGAAGAGCCACACTCAAGGGGCCAATGAGCTGCATGTGGCTCGAGAGCCGTAGTTTGCCGACCACGGGTCTAAGCACTTTAAGTCTCGTGAACTCACCAAATCTTCAAAGCTGGCTGTGAGGGAGGGGCGCTGTCAGCCACACTTCACACTCAGAACAGAGACACTCAGAGATGATGTCACTGGCCCAGGGCGCCCAGCAGCTGGGCAGCTGGCAGACCAGGGTCTGATCCCAGGAGTCTGGCATTTGGCCTTTTTTATTTTATTTTTATATTTTTATTGATTTTTTACAGAGAGGAAGGAAGAGAGCTAGAGAGCTAGAGACGTCGATGAGAAATATTGACCAGCTGGCTCTTGCACACCCCCTACTGGGGATGTGCCTGCAACCAACGTACATGCCCTTGACCGGAATTAAACCTGGGACCTTTCAGTCCGCGGACCGACGCTGTACCACTGAGCCAAACTGGTTTCATCAACCCAGTCCATCCGCCTCCTCCCCTGTCCACCCCAGGACTCCTCCAAAGAAGCCATTCTTGCCTTGGCCATCTGTGATGTCCACGTTCCCAAACCCAAGGTGCAGGTGTCCGTTCTCACCTCAGCAGGTGGCTGCTCCTCCCTCCTGGAAGTGGCCTTTCTGCTGACCCAGCGGGGACCTGCTGTGGGTTTCCGTCCTGCTGTCTGACCCCGCCTCCCTGGGCTCCTGAGCCAGCTCCTCCCACTTCTCTCTCTCGGTTCAGGGATTCTAATGGCTCAGGGCTTCGGCTCAAGTTCACGTCTCATTCTCTTTTCTCACACAGTCCCAATGTCTGTAAATATCACTGGTGTGCTGACAATGTTGGTATTGGCCTTTAATGTATTATTCGATACATTTAGTATTATTATTTAGCCCAAATAAATAAGTAAATAAATAAAGAGTTTGAGCTTCCAAACTCATGTTTAACTGCCTATGGAGCAAATCTGCATGGTTTTCTCTCTTCAAGGCATGTTGGACTCAATGGATCCAAACTAAGCTGCTGATCTTTCCTTAAATTTGCACCTGTTTCGGTTTTCCCCAAATGAATGCAAATGTCACCACCACCCAATGGGCAGCTTGCAGCCATCACTGAGTCTCCTCACTAGTCCCTCAGTCACTGTTCCCTTTTAAAAAAAGTTTTACTGAGAGGGAGAGAGAGAGAGAGAGAGAGAGAGAGAGAGAGAGAGAGAGAGAGAGAGAGAGAGAAGAGAGAGAGAGAGAGAGAGAAATGAAAGGAGAGTGATAGAGAGATAGGAACATTAATGATAGAGAAACATCATCGATTGGTTGCCTGCTGCACCCCCTCTACTGGGGATGGAGCCCGAAACCCGGGCATGTGCCCTGACCCGAATTTGAACTAGTGACCTGACGTTTGGTGCCCAGAGTGATGCCCGACCAACCAAGCCACACCAGCCAGTCTGTTTCTTTCCACTCTTACTTCCGAATTCCAAGCCACCTCAGGTCCGTTCTGGACCCGCCAGCATCCTCCTGCTAGTCTCTGCCTCACTCCTGCCACCCTCACCTCCCTCCTCCACACGGCGGCCAGGGGCCTCAGAGAACATACGTCCAATCCTATTCCCCACTCCCCCTGGGCTGAGGCCAAACACCCATTTCCCGGGCCCACAGCCCTGCATGGCCTGGCCCGGGACTGCCGGTCCAGCTTCACCTCCTGCCCTGCCCCCTTGCCCGCCATTAGCCGACCCCGCCGGGCTCCCAGGACGAGCCTCCTGCCCGGGGCCTGCGCCCACGCAGTGTCCTCCCACTGATGCTCATCCTTCAGGTCTCCACGCAAATGCCAGCCCCGCAGAGACCTGCTCCATCTGTTCCGACCTCAATCTGATCCCTCATTTCCTTCTTTCATAAAATTCTGCATGTTCTTCCTACGACTTAGCACGTTTTAATAAAACGTTGGCTTAACACTGGGCTCAGGCCTCTCCTCTCCATAGTTTTTGAAATATTAAGACCAGTTGTTCTCAACCAGGAGGGGTGGCTTTGATGAGAGAGCGAGAGCAAGAGCAAGGGGGAGGGAAGGGGGGCGAGAGAGAGAGAGAGAGAGAGAGAGAGAGAGAGAGAGAGAGAGAGAGAGAGAGACATCGATCAGTTGCCTTCCATACATGCCCCAACCGCTCGAACCTGCAACCTAGATACATGCCCTGTCTGGGAATTGAACCCGCAACGGGACGATGCCCAGCCACCGGAGCACCCAGCCACCAGAGCTCCCGGCCACCAGAGCCACCTGGCTACCGGAGCACCCGGCCACCGGAGCACCCGGCCACCAGAGCACCCGGCCACCGGAGCACCCGGCCAGGCTGGGGACATCTCTGACGGTCACAGCTGGGAATGTGAGTGTAATCCTGGGCAGAGGCCAGAGATGCTGCTAGAATCTGATAAGGCCAGGACAGAGCCCACAACTAAGAATTACCCTGCTCCTCACATGTCAGTGCTGGGGAGGCTGGGAAAGTGTGCCCAGATGATCTCACAGATGATCTCACTCACAGAGTCCTGTGCCTTTAAGAATTCCATTCTTTTTTTTTTTTTTTTTTTAATATATTTTATTGATTTTTTACAAAGATAAAGGGAGAGGGATAGAGAGCTAGAAACGTCGATGAGAGAGAAACATCGACCAGCTGCCTCTTGCACACCCCCTACCGGGGATGTGCCCGCAACCAATGTACATGCCCCTGACCGGAATCGAACCCGGGACCTTTCAGTCCGCAGGCCAATGCTTTATCCACTGAGCCAAACTGGTTTAGGCAGAGTCCTGTGCCTTTAAATGTCCTCTATAGGTGGGCTACTCCAAAATTCCTCTCTCGGTCCCAGACTCTCGTACCTGACAACCCCCTTGACCTCTCACCGGGGTGCCCAATGCCAGCCCATCAAACTCACAGTGCCTGCTTCCCCCTACTCACGCCTTCCGGCTGCTCAGGTTAAACACACGCCTGACGTTTCTGTTTCACACTCCGTACCCAACCTGTCGGGGAATCCTCTCCGCAGTTCCCTCCAAACAGACCCAGCATCGGTCCCTTCCCACCAGGTCGCTGCTGCCACCTGGCCTCCTCCACCAGCTCCTGTGACCCCCCTAGGCGGTAAGTGGGGGTAATATGTCCATTCACTGCTGTATACTCCACGTCCGGCACGGTGTGTGGCCCCAGAGGGGACACCTTTGCCCAGTGGGTGAATGAGTGTTACACTTCCAGGTCACCGAGGAGGCTCTGGGGCTCCGAGGCGCCAAGGAACTCCCCCAAATGGAACTCACGGATGATAGATCCTCCCTTCCTCCAGTGGATGGACAGACATAAACCCCACCTGCGGCCAGACATACCTGAGCACTGAACCACCAATCAGCATCTGCCAAATACCCTAAGCCCCCGATTCCTAAGTCCCTAGGTCCTTAATCACCAATCAGCATGTGCTGAGTGCCCTAAACCCTGCCCCCCATCCTTAAAGGTGCTTGTACCCGGCCTCGCTCTCTTCCTCCCCTCTCTCGGGAAGCAGCAGGCAGGGGTACCCTTCCCTCCAATAAAGCCTGTGTCCTGCCATCCCAGTCTCTGGTCCTTCCCTATTTCATCTATCAAAGGAGCCATTCCCCACGCCCCCCCCAGACCTGCAGACTTGTTCACTGTCCTCTCCAAAGCGAGGGGAGAGGGTTTAGGAGCGGGAGAGGATATGGTGATATGGGGAACAGCATTGAGTTTATTTTCTGGGAGGAAGGGACCCGGGGCCATAGGAGACCCTAGGAGAGTTTTAGGGGAAAGATGTCTGAATGGGCAACGGCCTCCTGGGCCCACCTTTGGCAGAACTCCAGGTTTAAGGGCCCCAAGTGGAACCTGCCAGTTCCCCCAACACCAGCCTCTGGCTTCCTGGAGGCCTTGAGCCAGCCCGCAGCCCCGGCAGGCCGAGGAGCCACACCTGCTGTGAGGATGCCAACACGGCAGCTTCAGGCCATGGCTCCAGAGGTCACCTCGGCACAGACTTCCCACAGAGAGATCCCCGCTGGGAGGGGCAGCCTGGCCCCCACCTTGCCTCGACACCCCGCTGCAGCCCTGCCCCCCCACCGCAGGGCCCGCACACTCACTCTGCCATTCGGTGACGGAGATCATGCCGCAGGCTGCCTGGGGGGCTCCCAGGTTCACGCCAGCCGGGGCGAGGAGAACAGAGATCTGAGCTGGTACATGCTCGAGGGAAGCTGACCCTTGGTAAGTTGTGAAAGGAGCCTTCGGTAAATCATTAACTTCCTCTGCACTCACTCATACACACACACACCCACACACACACTCACTCTCACACACACAAATGGCTGTTGAAAGTCATAGGCTCCCTTCCTCTGCCTCCTCCCAGGGGACACTGTCCCTCCAGGTGCTGGCCCCCTGGAGCATCCATATCCCACCTGCCTTCTACGGTCCCCTCTCCCCCACCCTCCCTGCCTTCAGGTCAAGTTCAGTGCTTTCCGCCGCTCCTCCGCACCACGTGGACTTCACAAAAAGAATGGAGGTCGAGGCGTGCCCAGGCTCCTGATTGGGTCTGGAGTGTGTGCGGGGAGAGTTGGAATCTGTGTTTCCTTTGGAAAAGCCACGAAATTCATCTTGTGTACAGTTTGCTTCTTTTGTGCTAATACCCAGGCTCTGCCCTAGGGGGCGCCAAGCAACTGAGTAAAACCTGTTGCTGCTGATCTCCTGGAATGCCAGGCTGTGTTCCATACCCAAGGGCTCCGCCTCCTCTTCCCCAGCTTTGACCTGTGGGGTTGAGCTAGGGCAGATAAAAGGTGAATTTGGCCTGGGGGGAGGGCTGGGCTGTTGAGGAAGCCTGGTTCTAGCAGGCGAGCAGACACGGGTGTGTCCCTTCCTCCCCCTGAGCCTGAAGAGAGAGGGGGGGGATCTCTCCGAACTCCTTCCTCCCCTTGTAGGGCCATGGTCCTCAGCCCCATGAGAGACAGCATCCCTGTTATAATGTCCCCTCCACCCTGAAATGAAGTTCATAGGTGACATGGCTAATCTATTATACATACATCCCTCATACAAATAAAGCTAGTTATAACAGAGAAAAATAATGTGTAATCAAACACCATGCCTCTCAATATACAAATGCACAGGTGAGACTTACCAGAAGACATAAATGGCATAGGCAGATTACTTGCACCTACTTATAATAAATAGATTTGAATTTATAAGAAATAGAAGACTAGAGCCATTATGTAATTGAAAACAAACCCACAAGAGTAATAGGGAGTAAATACCAGAATAAGAATGAAAGCTAGGTGGGCAAGAACAGACCGGATGTACGTGCATATAAAAAGAGAAAGAGGGTTATAACCTAAATTCAACAGGGAGGAGCCGAAACCGGTTTGGCTCAGTGGATAGAGCGTCGGCCTGCGGACTGAGGGGTCCCTGGTTTGATTTCGGTCAAGGGCATGTACCTTGGTTGCGGGCACATCCCCAGAGGGGGGTGTGCAGAAGGCTGCTGATCAATGTTTCTCTCATTGATGTTTCTAACTCTCTCTCTCCCTTTCTCTCTGTAAAAAAAAAAATCAATTAAAAATATATAATTCAGTAGGAGGAGAAAGCAAGGCAAGTTAGGCGTGGCCACGTGGGGCCAAAGGAAGCAGCGTGAATGCACAGGCGCTGTCCTCGGTCCCTATGCCAGGGCACGGAATGGGGAAATGGTGGCGTATCGCGACACACAGATCTCCGAACTAAAATGCCACCGTGGGTTTGGGTAAAATTCCATTTGGAGGATCTTAAAGGCCCTGGAGCACATATATCTCCAATAGGTAATGGGAATAGAGGATGGATTGGAAAGAGAAATGGTGAGCTAAGTGGTTCAAAGCAATTGCATGTGGAGCCTGGTACAGCATGAGAGAAAGATAAAACACCACAGGCAATGCCCCCAAACTACTCCACAGGTAACCCTGACAGCAGAGGTGTGCACTTCTGGGCTGCAAACCCTTAAAAAATATAAAGGTCAGTGAAAATAGAAAATAACTTGGAAAAACAGTTACTCAAGAGATCCAGAGAGCCCCCGCATTTCAAGTATCTTTGCTTTAATGTGGTTTGGTTCTCTCAGATCTCCTCTGTTAAATGTTTATGTTACATTCAGTGTCTACTTATTCAGCAAGACCCTCCTGCATTGGACTCATTTTCAACCAAACATACAAGCTGAAACGTTATAATGTATTGTGCAGACAATGCAGGCAGTAGATCATTCAATAATTTTGAGACAGCATCTTTATTCCTTAATAACCATCTCCTTCCTTATTGAGTTATTCACGAAGCTTACAAAAAACATAGAGGCTTATAGAAACTTCTCAGTACCGTTCTGAATGGCACGACTCCTACGGAAGCTGTGTAGCCGCCTTGCATGGGATAAAGGTGTGCAGCACCAGGACTTAGTGTGGAGATGCCCTGTGCATTGTCGCCACTGAATGCCAGCAAGAGTTTTGTCCCCTTAGTACCCCCTCTCCCAATTTCCAGGTGGTGCCACTCTCATTGAAACCACTGGTAAGTTGCCCTAGCAGGTTTGGCTCAGTGGATAGAGCGTTGGCCTGCGGACTGAAGGGTCCCAAGTTTGATTCTGGTCAAGGGCATAGGCCCCAGTTGTGAGCTTGATCCCTTCTATGGGGTGTGCAGGAGGCAGCTGATCAATGATTCTCTCATCATTGATGTTTCTCTCTCTTGCTCCCTCTCCCTTCCTCTCTGAAATCAATCCTATATAATAAAAGGCTAATATGTAAATTGTCCCCTTGGAAGTTCAATTGACCAGGAGTTGGACCACTCGCTATGATGTGCACTGCTGACCACCAGGGGTGGCACGGAACGAAGGAAGGCCCTGGCCAGTAACTGGCAGTCAGGGACAGAAGGCCCTGGAGGGCCCCAGTTGGCCCTGATTGCCTGCTAGGTCTAAGAACTCTACCTGTGCATGAATTTCAAGCACTAGGCCTCTAGTATATTTTAAAAAAGAAAAAAAAACAAAACCCACTGGTAAATTAAGTGCTCATTGTAGGTCCCTGGGCATTTTGTGTCCTTTCTGTGCCCCAGGTCCTTGGGTACTGACAGTACCTTTTACACAGAGTATAACGAGGATCAGTGAGTTGACTCATGCCATGGGCAGAGAACTGGGCACTGGCACACAGCACACACTTTCAGGAGCCACTGTTATTAGTCTCCTCACATAGTTATAACAATTACTATTGTCATTAATGTTTCTGCTTTTAGTGCATGAAAGACTTCTCTCATCTGAACTGTGGTTCTAAACTGCTCCCAAGCAAGTGAGCAAAACAGCAGCGTGGAATTCTCTCCCCGCCATGGAGCTCACCTGTGAACTCGGAACGAACTCTCCTGGACCTGGGCCCTCCTGGCCCGATTCCCAGATGGCAGCACTGGGCACTGGAGAGGGGCCCAGAGTGGTTGCCCACTGCCCACCCTCGGCCAAGGGTGAACCTGAGCGGGGGCGGTGAAGGATGGAGAAAAGACAGACAAGAGAATGAAAGCTGGGTCTGGATGGGACACTGCTTCTCTGATGGAGAGACAGCGACAGTGCCCACCAGCCGTGTCTTTGTTTTATAGCAGATGCCACGAGGCAAAGGAAAGGCATGGTCAAGATGTTTACAACATTCCCGTGGGTTTCGATCCTACTCAATTACATGCACCTGATCAACCTTTGTTTACTTGCAGCCTATATCACTCAGGCACGTGGGGCCACGTGTTCCGACCATAGGTTCAAGCTTACAACTCTAGCTGTTTGTGCTGGGAGGGCTCTGCCCGCCAAGCTGGGACTTGCACGTGCCCATGAGAAGACTGTGCCCTCTCATCAGTCTGAGTCTTGAACTTGTCCAATCGCTGTAGCCGCTCTCCACAGTGGGCAACCCCTGGGAGGAAGATGTGGGCCCTGGAAGGCTGCACACCTTTATCCCTTGACCAGATGTGGTCAAGGCCTGGAGGAGTGCCCTGGTCCTTGGGGCTGGAGGCGTAGAACTGGACAGGGGAAGGAGGGCTGAACGGAGCCCTGGGGGCATCTCTCAGCAAAGGGGAGACCTCAGGAGACATCTTCCCTCTCCCCTCATCCCCACAGGCAGCTGAGTGATCTCCACAGCAGCACCTCCACCCCTGACATTTGTAAGTGAATTCAAACTTATTTTTTATTTTTTAAAAATATACTTTATTGATTTTTCACAGAGAGAAAGGGAGAGGGATAGAGAGTTAGAAACATCGATGAGAGAGAGACATCAGTCAGCTGCCTCTCGGTACATGCCCTTGACCGGAATCAAACCCAGGACCCTTCAGTCCACAGGCTGACGCTCTATCCACTGAGCCAAACCGGTTTTGGCTCAAACTTATTTTTTAATATATGTATATTTTTTATTGATTTCAGAGAGAAAGGGACAGAAACATCAATGATGAGAGAGAATCATTGATGGGTTGGTTGCCTCCTGCACGCCCCACACTGAGGATCAAACCCACCACCTGGGCATAGGTGCTGACTGGGAATGGAGCTATGACTTCCTGATTGAGAGGTAGATGCTCAACCACTGAACCACACCGGCCGGGTGTGTTCAAACTTTCAAAGTGTTTTTCTTCCGTTTTCTCATTGGATTTTCCCGAGGGCTCTATAAGATGACATTAACATATCATAGGTGAGGAGACTGAAACGCAAGGGGTGTAGTGACTTGTGCACGTCTTCATGGCGCTGCAAGGAGCCGAGGAGGGGATGAGCCTGACATCATCATCTCTGGGATCTGTCTCAGCGACGTGGGGCCAGTTCTTCTCCGGAGGCTCAGGGTGGTAGGTGTGGGTGGCCCGGTTCCAGAGGCAGCAGGTCAGAAGCCTGGCTCCTTCCTGGCATGAACACGCCCCCTTTAGGAATGAATGGCCTCAGTCAGAGCCGCACAGTCAGAACCCCGCTCTGGAAGGCCTATTGCTAGTGGCTGCTCTGCTTGCCAGCCCCAGCCTGGCTCTATCGGAGGGCTGCGTGGGCCCCGAATCCAGTGGGGCAGACAGGGACCTTGTGCATCATGCCCGGAGAGGAACAGGCCTTGATCGTGGGTACAGTGAAGCCGTGGTGCTCCCACATGCCTCCTCCTCTCCAAGCCGAGGGCTCCGATCTGGGTGGGGCCACAGACACAGAGGCAGCCCCGAAACAGACAAGTTCTCCATGACACCTTCCCAGCCCCATGGCCTCTGTCTTGAGACGACATCTGCTCCCAATTCTCCCCGATTCACAAAGGATATCAGGATCTATCGTGCTCCCCAGGATGTTACAAAGTCCCCCAAATAGTCACCTTATTTGTACTTACCCTACTGGCCCTTTAGGGACCAGGACAGACGTCCAGGATTCAAAATCAGCCATTAGAACCAGCCCAGGGCAACATCGGCAATTAGAGGACGCTCGCCTTCCCACCTCCTCTCTGTTTTTTTCTCTTCCCAGAACCACCCACACCGCCCTCTCTCCCCAGGTATCCTGCTTTACTCCAGCTCGGCCGGCCACAGTCCTGGGTTCCTATTCTCCCCCCGCCCCCCCAATATCACAGATGAGGAAACTGAGATGAAAGAATTTACAGGGCCGAAACTGGTTTGGTTCAGTGGATAGAGCATCGGCTTGCGGACTGAAAGGTCCCAGGTTCGATTCTGGTCAAGGGCATGTACCTTGGTTATGGGTACATCGCCAGAAGGGGGTGTGCAGGAGGCAGCTGATCCATGTTTCTTTCTCTCTCATTGATGTTTCTAATTCTCTATCACTCTACCTTCCACTCTGTAATAAATCAATATATATATGTAAAATATATATATATATATATATATATATATATATATATATATATATGAAGAATTTACAGGACTTCTTGACTCCTATTGTTCACAGAAAGATTCCAATTGAGAGGCTTTAGTTCAGTCTTTCACACCAAGTGCCAATAACCGATAACCAAGAGAAATGGACCAAAGGCACTGAGGCTGGATGCAAAGCATTTGAGCGGCCTTTCTGATAACACCCCCCTCCTCCCAATCATACGCCTTCTTGTCCCTTACAGCAGAAGCACAGGGCACTGTGTGGTCACCAAGAAAGGCTGAGAGTATCTCCTACAGTCCTACCCTCCGTCTCAGACCCGAAGAGGAGCAGGTTCCAGGGCCTGGAGCACCTGATCTCCTGGTGCACAGACCTTGGCACAAGCCTTGATCTGGGGTCACCTGAGCCAAAACGGTGAGTGTGGTGCTGGCAGCATAGCAGCCTCCCCGGGCGCAGGGGGGTGGCACTCTTTCGGGGATAGCTGCCTGGAGGGAGGGAGGGGGAGATGCAGCTTGAGGCGGCAGTCCATGTGCTTGAACCCGCTCTGCTCTTCGGGAAGGCCTGGCCCCAGACACACCGTCAATGGCCATGAACCCCGAAGCCAGCCGCAGGCAGACACGGACACAGAGGGCAAGACACACACGCACCACTTGTACAAACCATTTTATTTCCGGTGCTGGCTTTATACAAACTTGCAATATACAAATGCAGAGCTCACGCATGGGGGCTCTTTGGCTGCTGAGAGTAGACCCCAACTTTAGCCTCTCGGGCAGGCGCCCCCTCCCCGGGAGGGGCTTCAGCTAGAAAGATGCTCAGGGGCTGCTACAGCGGCCAGTCCCCTGGCAGCGATGCTGTCTGCTTATCTAACCTGAACTCTTCTTCTAAGGCCACTTTTATGCTAAATAAAGACACTGAGATCAGACATTTCCTTTACAGTTTATTGTCTACTACTAGCAAATCAGATTGGCCCCAATATGTGCATAAATAGATATATGTATATATATGTATGTGTATATATGTATGTGTGTATATATATATATATATATATATATATATATATATATATATTTCATTTTTTCCCTTAGCTTTAAGAGCTTCCAGGTGGGGCTGCCTAAAGGGGAAAGGAATTGGGTTCTTCTTGCTATAGTCAGCCGCGCCCCGAGAACATGCCTCTTGCCAAGGCAGAAAAATGTGCACAGCTTGCAACCTCAGAAAACCTTTAAAGTGACAGTAGCAATATTTGATGGCAGCCTCCAGGTTGGGGAGGTCATGTGCTCATTGGGAAGGCTCTAGATCAGTGACCAGGAGTGTACCCCGGTGGGTTTCTCAGCCCTGGCCTCCATCCAGGCCCCATCCATCCGCAGCACGATGCACGAGGCTGGCAGCAGGGGCCGGTAGGTGGCCACGTTGGGAGGTCAGGCTTCCGATGCTGGCCGGGAGCTCTGCAAGAGGTTCCAATCCCCCAGATTCCAGATCTGGACCAAAGACGCCCCTCCTGCCAAGGTCTGTACAAAGCAAGAGCCCTGGGCCCACTTCCAGGGGACAAGCCATTTGGAAGGGTGAGATGCTACAATGTCCGAGGGACCCTCCTCAGCCCAGGAGCGGACTCCGCAGTCTGGATGCCAGACCGAGGTGCCAGGCCCTCAGGAACAGCCCCCAGAAGGAAGGTCACAGAGTGAAACAGATGCCACTGGCGCGACCCAGAGCAGCAGCCACGTGAAAAGAGCGTGGGAAGTCCAGGGAACTCAAACTCGTCTGCGCTGAAGGACCAGGGAATCCCAAACCATTTCCTTTGGCCTTTGCACCATACCCTGGGTCCGTCAAGGGAGAGACTGACATTCGTGTGTGGCACCGGCGGCCACAAAACTGCCTGCCCCCACCCCGAAGCAGGTGATGGAGGGAGGCAGGGAGCACATCGCTGAGTGCTCATGTGCACACACTTCAATGCTTTCTTCCACAGGACTCATCCTCGAGAACCCTAGAGGGTCATCAAGAGTGGGCAGCGTGACCACATCCTTCCACCAGGACTTCCCAGAGCACGTCCTGCCCCGGGGAGATGCTCTCGGCTGGACCAGCCCTCCACAGACCGGGCGGTGGGCGGAAGGGAGCAGCCAGGGAAGGGGGGCGGGGTGGAGGCCGGACCAGGAGGCAGCCACCCCGGTCTCCTCCCGTGGCTGGCCAATTCCATTTGGGCATTGCACATTGGAAAATAGATTTGCTTTCATAACAAAAGCGTAAAATAGATCTGTCTTAAAATAAGCCTTTCTCTCCCCTTCTTTGGATCCAAGGCCTGGGGTGCAGCCGCAGCATGCTGGGAACGGTGCGGAGAGCCAAGGAGAGAAGGCGGCCTGGGCAGGCGATCTAGGAAAGGACCCGACACCCAAACAAGCACGTATCTGACACATACACCTACAATGCGCGTCATCTTGGTAAAACATATATTAAGGCATGTAAAGCAACATAAAGGGCCAGCTTTATGGAACAGGAGGTGACAGACGAGCAGACATTGATCCTTGGTATTTTCCATGTATTTCTTAAAAATATCACTTTAAAAAAAGGAGAGACAGACAAAGGAAGGGGAAGGCATGGAAGGCCCTGAAAAACCTGTGTCTCGTGGATGGAGAAGGGCGGGAAGGAGGAAGAGCTGGGAGCCAACCCCACCTGCCAGGCTGTGGGGGGGAGGAGGAGAAAGGACGTTTGGGGTGCTCGAGCTGCGCTACAGATGGGAAATGTAGCCAAAAACCTGCCACGAGTGAAGACACGTGGAACCCGCCCCAGTCTGCAATCCCTCAGAAGCGACTTCCTAAGCACCTAGGACAGTGCCTAGGACATAAATGGTGCTCGGTAGTAAATATTTGTTGAATGAACTGTCACCTTTACTTGCATATGAACCAGCAGCTGCCACAGCCCGGCCATGAAGGAGGGAAGAGTTGGTGGGAGATAAGGTAGTTGTTCTTAGGGCAGCTGGAGATCAGGCTGACTTCTCAGGCAGCAACTCTGGCCGAGAGAAGGCCTAGGAGCCAGACTGTTGAGCCGCACTCTCTCCCCTCCCTCCTCCTGGCTACATTCATCTCATGGCGGGCGGAGAAGAGGAAGGATGAGTTTGCTTCTGTCTCTCCCACACTGGCCTCCCTATCGTGTGGATCAGAGTCCTTGGAACAGCCTCCACAGGTCCTCGTCTGGGGGCCCTGGGGCTGGGGGCGGGTGGGTGGCAGGGTCCTGGCATCTGGCCTCCCAGGGAAGGCTCATTGCCTCTGCCCGAGCACCCTGGCAGCTGGCCCACAGCACATGCCAGAGAATGCCACCAAAATGGCCAGGAGAGGCCCCAAGGCTGACCATACCCTGCACAAGACATCCTTCTCTGCCCCCGAGCCCAGAACCGGCAGCAGACACCAGGCCCAGGCCTACAAAGGGCCCGGTGTGTCCCGGACTGGCCTACCCAGTGCCCTCATCTCACCCCTCCCCCTCTGCCCCCATGCCAAGCACGTCAGCTGAAGGCCACTGTCTGCTCACTGGTGGGGCCTCCTGGGGCCTCCGCATTGGCCTGGGGATAAGGTGGAAGAGCCGAGCCGACAGCGGACACGGTACTTGGCACCATGCTAAGCCTCACCCCGGGAACCCATTCCCCTCCTCCCTCCGTCTCTGTCTTCTCACTTGCCAATGAGCCCTGCTGCTTCTCTCCCTTCCTTTCCTAGGACCTCCTTCCTTCTCCTCCCCCTTCCCAACCTTCCCACACACCGCCCAGACCTGCTCTCTGTCCCAGCCTGCCCCGTCTCCGGGGAGCCGAGGTGAGGCCCCATCTCATCATCTTGTCTTTGGCTCAGACAGGGTGGTTAGTCTCCACGGGTCCGCAAAGGAGCACCCACGGCAGGGATCACAGCCCCGGGCACAGCGGGGCCGCGGGTGGGGGTGCTGATGGGAAGGGGGTGATGGCAGGTGCTGTCCTTGGTGTCAAGGAGGGTGGCAAGAGGCAGAGCGTCCCTCTGCTCCTCACCTCTCGTCCCAACCTAAGATGGTCCAGAGCATCTTCCGCAGGCGTCTGTCTTCTCCATCCGGGAATGTTCCAGGAGGGCCAGCCCCACCCCAGCCAGTCAGGCCTGGGTGCCGTGACTCGGGCATCAGACAGGATGCTTCCCGCTCCATCTCAGGACCGGAGGGACTGCGTCTGAGCAACGAGGGCTTCGGGGCTGAAGCATCCGCGCTCCACTCCTCTGGCGGCATCCCTGTCCTCAGCCTGGCTCCTCGCAGTTTCCCCAGGAGAGCGCGGGGCGGGGAGGGCCGGGGCCCCGCGGGCAGGGCTTCAGAAGGTGGCTCTGGGGAGCTTCGCGGCGGTGGCCTCCGCCAGGGCTCGCACTGGAGAAAAGGGACATCGGTGAGAAAGGGGCGCACAGAGCAGACTCCAGACACTTCCCCAGGAGCCAGAGTGGTCAGACCCCGAGACAGAGAAACAGACCGCAGTCATGTGGCCTCTGCTTGCCTGGCCCCGAGCGCCCTGTGCTGGGGGGAAGGATGGGCACAGCCTGTGGCTATAGAGCCTGGCGTTACTGTCACTTGCAGTGAGCTCTGGGATAAGGAAGATCTGGGGGAAATGGCTCCTGGGGGCTCCTAAGGCTGTTTGTTACAGGAGCTACAGGAGAGGGTGTCTGGGGAGCTATAGGGGAGGGTGTCTGGGAAGCCCTCTCAGGACAGTGGACACGGGAGGCCTCAGCTCTGTTCCATCTGCTTCTGGAGAAGCAAAGCCCATGGCATTGGTGTTGCAGCTCCAAGCAGCCGCCCTGTCTAGCACGGGGCACCGGGACCCCTCGAGGGGACACCGGGCTCAAGCAGAGGGATGGGAGTGGGGGTGGGGGGAGCGACCAGGCACTGGGCAGAGGGCAGAAGCAATGCCAGAATGAGAGGGTGCAGATGGCTCAATGGGGGTGAGGGCAGAGGTCCCCCTCCCTGGGGCGGAGGAAATACAGTAGAAAAGTGCTTACGTCCGCGCTCAGACCCGCATGGCATGGCTGCTGTCGGCGCCCCGTGGGGATTCAGACGAGAGGGGGTTGGCTGGTGAGGTCGGGGAGGCAGGGGAGGTGGGAGGGCTTGGGGTGGCACATTGCACTGGAAACAGAAATGAACAGGGAGGTGAATGGGGGGGAAGGGAGGGGCGCAGGGAGCAGGCAGGCCTTGCCCCAGAGGGCAGAGAGCAGGCCAGGCGACAAGCAGAACAGTGGGGCCTGGGGACCTGCCCAAGCCGAGGTGGAGTGGCCTGTGGGGCACTGGGGAGGAGAGCCGGGCCCTGGGGGAGACCTGGCCCAATCCAGGCCCTGCTGGGACCCCGTGTGGCTGGGGCCGGGGCCAGGCCTGGCCTCCGGGCCCAAGGCTCCCCTCCCCCAGACAATGGGGAAGCTGGCACAAACCTCCCTAATGTGCACAGGGACTGGGGGCGCCTTTCCTGGGGGGACAACGCGCTGCCAATGATTGACAGCATAGGAGAGCAGCCCCCGCTTCTGACGATCAAAGTGAGGTGATCGCCATGTCAATGGATTCCTTTAAAATGGAGGCTTCGAAGAGGCTGAGAGCGAGTTCTGGTAACTCAGAAGCGTGTGCCCCGCCCTAGATGGTTTGGCTCAATGGGTAGAGTCGTGGTCGGCAAACTGCGACTCGCGAGCCACATGTGGCTCTTCCACAAAATACAGTTGGCCTAGGAGAGTCTATTTTGAAGAAATGGCATTAGAAGAAGCTTAAGTTTAAACAATTTGGCTCTCCAAAGAAATTAAATTGTTGTGCTGTTGATATTTGGCTCTGTTGACTCATGAGTTTGCTGACCACTGGGATAGAGCATCGGCCTGCAGACGGAAGGGTCCTAGGTTCAATTCCAGTTAAGGGCACATGGCTTGGAGATTCTCTCTCATCACTGATGTTTCTTTCTTTTAAAAAAAAATATATATATATATTTTATTGATTTTTTTTTTTTTTTACAGAGAGGAAAGGAGAGGGATAGAGAGTTAGAAACATCGATAAGAGAGAAACATTGATCAGCTGCCTCCTGCACACTCCCTACTAGGATGTGCCCGCAACCAAGGTACATGCCCTTGACCTGAATTGAACCTGGGACTCGAGTTCGCAAGCTGGCGCTCTATCCACTGAGCCAAACCGGTTAGGGCTATCATTGATGTTTCTATCTCCCTCTCCCTTCCTCTCTGAAATCAATAAAAAAGTATTTAAAAAGAAAGAAGCGTGTTGCCTGTTGGTTGAGACTCGGAGCACAGCCCAGTGAAGGCAAACTGCCACCTTCCCCCAAAACAACTCTACAAGCCTCACGGTGCTGACGCTGGGTTAATGGGGTTTTGCTCTGTCATCACTGTCAGTCTGTGTTGAGAACAAGGAGATGGGGTGTTGTCAGGGACCAGCTCTATGCAGTCCTGGTCCTTGTGCAGCTGCAGCCCAGCTGAGTACAAACAGGAGTGAGCCAAGCAGATGGCTTCACTGCAGCCCAGAGCAGAGCCAGGCCCCGCCAGAGTCTCACGTTTACTCTGGGAGAAGGATCTGGATACTAAACTCCCGCTCCCTGCTCTTCCCCGCTCCACGCTCCTCACTTGACCTCACCACCTTCCCTGCCCTGTGCAGGAGGCAGGGCCAGTGCACCGCCCATCACCCATGTGCACACACCACATATGTACCGAAGACACGGAGCAGGGAGTCGTGTCTGCCCACACACAACACGGACTTTGAGCGTGGGATGCAGCTAAGCCGTATCCTTACTACACACAACTCAGATTCGTGTGTGTGTGTGTGTGTGTGTGTGTGAGTGTGCACGCGCACATGTGCCCATAGCTCAGCACACCTGTAACTTCACATTCAAATGCATTCGCAGATGCTTCCGAAACACACATTCCTGTGCATGTCTGCATCGCGATGGCTAGTTCTCTGGCAACCTCGGTTTCTAAAACCACAAAAGCTCAAAAACTCAAAAGCTAAGCAAGGACTGCCTCAAGGAAGCCAAGCTGATGGTACAATGCACACCAGGGAGTCCGTCCAGTGACTCGGAAGCGCTTCTTGGAGTCAGGGACCCTGAGCTACGTGTGGCTCTAAGGCGCTGCCTGGCTGGGGTTTCAGCCCACGGGAGAGTGAAAACAAGAAAATTAGAAAAGAAAGAGGAATCGAGGGACCCAGGACATCCATAAGAAGGCACAACCGAAGAGAGAAAATCATTGGCAAAAAGCAGACATAACTTTAAAAGCGTCACAGTTTGGCAGCGTTGAATGTAGCTACACACAGGTCTGACCCATTCAAAAACCCTCAGGGCAACCCCTGACAGAGGTCAGCGAAGGAAGGCTGTTCTGAATGATCCTGAAGCAGTAAGAGCAAGAAAGATTCTGCTACAGATTTGAATTATACCTGTGCTCACAATCCTGCCACAGCTGCCGGCGCCAATAACCAGTCACACATACTCACATTCATGAGACTGCTCTCCCACACCCCACGCAGACAGAAGTTCACAGATATTGCAATGTACACATTGTGCACAAAATACACACGAACATTGTTATCGTCCCCTGTTCTGCAAACAAAGCCAATCACACACGAACATGGACATAAATACTACCTCCACCCTGAACTGGGACCCCTGGACACATACACCTATACTCCAACAGCTTACCAAGAACACCTGAACTCATACATAACCATCTCCACATAAAACCCGTGGACACTTTGCACACATGAACACACATACATATACACCCCTATATTTTTACTCAAACATTCCCTCCCCCCATACTGCATACTTGAATACACACAAATACATACGTACCTACAAACAATACTGATTCAGATACTCTACATGCCCTCATGCCATATACACTGAGTGGCCAGATTATTATGATCTCTGAACACATAATAATCTGGCCACTGAGTGTGTGTGTGTGTGTGTGTGTGTGTGTGTGTGCAGCCTGGGCCATGAATTCGTGCATGGGTGGGGTCCAGCCCACCTGGCCAGGGGGAAGGGACATGGTGGCGGGCTGGCCTGCCTGCTGGTTCAACTCCTGGTCGAGGGGACAATTTGCATATTAGCCAGATTATTATGCGTTCAGAGATCATAATAATCTGGCCACTCAGTGTACACGACCTGAACACTGCCCCGCCTTCCCCTATAGTGCGGACTTGCGTCGGTGCACACGGGGTGTCATGGCCCAACACTGCCACACTCATCACTGACCACCATCCGTGCCACATAGCCACACTCAGGCACTGTCCTCACGCCCGTGCCCAGCACCCCATGCACACAGGCCCCCCGCACGGACGGTGCCCACACTATGGGTGCCCTGGAACAGTCCTCCCTGTGCCTGGCAGATCAGCAGCTCTGGGCACCTGGGCCATGGACGGTGGGTGGTGGGGACAGTGGGCTAAGTCTGAGGCCTGGCCCGTCCACAGCCATTTTTTTTAAATAGCTGGGGTTTTGGCAAAGCCCAGGTGACCGTGTGTGCTCGGTGCACAGACCCCGAAATGTAAGCCTGTGTGTGTGGGGCGGAACCTGAGAGGCCTGGCGGGTTTTGTTTCCGTGGAACCTTTGGCTGCTGGACTGTTGGAGAGAGCGCCAGGGGCAGGGGCAGGGGCGGAGGGAAGGATTAAGAACAATACTGTGTGCTCTAAGCCTTGAAAGAGGAAGTTTCCTTTTGCCCGGAGCGAGTGGAATTTGATCTTGGGCGGGTTCAAGTGCGTTTTACAGCCCAACTGCAGGGAGGCTTGGCTGGGGCCTCCTGGCAGCCAAACTGGTTCTGCGGCCTCTGGCTCCGGGCTTTCCTTGCCCTCAACTCCAGCCCAAGGGGAGCCTCTCTCTGAATGAACCACCTCCAGGGGCTTCCACAGGACACCCAGCTAATGCCCACTGCACCCCAACTGCTACTAGGTTCTTCCTGAAGGCTGGCTTACATCCTTGTTTAGCCCAAAAGCCGCTGGTTTCTGAAAATAGCCCTATTTAAAAGAGCTAGAAAAACACAAATGGCTCCTCTTCCTACTCCAGCCATGGCCGTTTCAACGAGCACTAACTACCACCGTCACCAACACCACTACTGCCCCAGCTGGCAGGGTGCTTACTGAGCACCTTCTGAGTGCCTGGCCCTGTGCTGGGCGCTTAGCACACACTGTGTCCGTTCCTCGCACCGCCACACCGGTGTCCTAATTTGAATTTTACAGAGGAGGGATCGGAGCCTCGGGCAGCTGGAACTGGAATCCTCGTCAACACTGCCACGAGACGCCATCCCCTCCACGGACTCCTACACAGGCTGCTGTACCCGTGGCCAGTGCCTGCGGCTGCCGCCTGGACCAAAGGCATCAAGCCTGGCATCCTCCCGGGGCACCCCTCCTGGCCGGCCCCAAAGCCCCCCCTGTTCCTCTCCCTCTCCATCCCGGCCACCTTGTCCTGAGGGGAGACAACAGGTCATCTCCCAGCCTTCGTGACTCAGCACTGCCTCTCCTCTACCTTCCCCGCTCCCGTTCAGAGAGAATCCCTCTCATTCTTCCCACCTGCCTTCATCTCGTGCTTGCCTGTTACACTCTCATCTTCCCCAGGCGATGTCTCAGGCTGAGGAGAGCGAGTCCTGTTGACTTTGACCTCACGGTGTCCGTCTGGGACCTGCTGCCCTTCGGACCTGCGTGAGTCAGCCCCTCAGACTCACCTTCCCTTAGCGGGAAGGAGTGCTGGGTCCGTAGCCAGCGTGGCGATGGTTAGCACGCTCAGCCCTGGGTTGCCTGCACCCTCTTTCTCACTCTTCCTCTCCGTGTGCAGCCGGGAGGGGAAGTGAGCCCTCGCCTGTTTGGCTCAGTGGATAGAGCCTCAACCCGAAGACGGAAGGGTTCAGGTTTGATTCTAGTCAAAGGCACGTACCTCGATGCGGGAGGTAACCATAAGTCAGTCCGTCTCTCTCTCTCTCTCTCTCTCTCTCTCTCTCTCTCTCTCCCTTTCCCTTCTCCTCTTTCTAAAAATCAATGGAAAAATATTCTTGGGTGAGGATTAACAAAGCAAATAAGAAGGAGGAGAAGGGAAGGGTACCCTGGAATACCTGGCCCTCACCCCTCAGCTGGTAAATACTTTGAACTTTCCCAATCACGTCAGTGATCACCTTTCTGTGTGCCTCCTAATCTGCCCCGGTGCAGTGGCTCCCTGTGCTCCCTGCACGACCGCAGCCATCCCGCTGTATGGGGGCAAGGAGGGTGCTCTCGGCTCTGAGCTCCCGCACCTCAGCCTCTGTGCGCCCCGAGCCTAGCACAGGACCTGGCGCCCGTCAATGCTCAGCCTGCCCGTGCCCTCTTCCTCTCTAGCCCTGACTCCTGCCAGCGCCGTGCCTCCTCCCCTAAGTGGTCGGTCGGCCATCTCCCTGGCAGAGCGAGGCCCGGCCCCTCTCACCAGACAGCATGCGGCCCCGGCGGGAGGCCTCGGCGGCCAGGGTGCAGGAGATTTCAATCCGCTTCTCCTGCTCCTGCAGCTGGCTCTCTGAGTCCTGGGGCACGTCCACAAGGTCCCCCTCGCCGACGGGCACCACGTTCTGCATACTGAGGAGGCACAGACACAGACATGGTGGGGGGACAGGATGTCCAGCTGGCCCGCGGGGGGCATGTGCAAGCTCTGGTCCCCCCCAAGCTCTGGCGAAACACATGTGGGGACCCTTACCCACAATGCTTTACAACGAACTAGAAGGTTCAAGTGCACGTGTAGGGCTGCCTGGGAGGGGAGAAGTCACAGAGGCAGCCCAGCCCGTCAATGTGTCTGGATGAGCATGTGCGTGAGCTCACGGTCCTCTGGGCACCCACGGGCAGCTCCTGGCCCCACCGGAGGGCCAGGCCCAGATCGCTGCCCTGAGCCACGGCCTCTATTCGCTCCACTCTGGGGGAGGCTGGGGTCCCCTTGGCTATGGGTTGTAGCGCTGGTGTCCTAGGTGCTGTTGGGGGGGGGAGGCAGAAAGAGTACAGGTCCCCTCAGGCCAGTTACCTGGACTTGGCGATGAGCGTCTTGATCCTTTCCACCTTCTTCTGCTTCTCCTTCAGCTCCTCGGGGCTCAGGGGCGTGTCCGGCTCCAGGTCGATGTACCGCTCAGGGATGAGGACTTTGTCGGGGGTGGAGAGCTGTGGCCGGGGTGGGGGGTGGGGGAGAAACCAAGGTCATCGCTCCATCCCTCTCAGGGCCCCTGCCCGCCCCGCCCCCCGGACTCCGCTCACCTCCTTGTGGATGTCCACGTCGTAGTGTTGGGGCTCCAGCTCCATCTTGCGCAGCCGGGCGATCTCCTCCCGTGGCGTCTCGTAGGCCTGCCCGCCGGGCTCCTCTGCCCGCAGCGCGGCCTCCAGGTTGGAGATGTCCACCTCGTGGATGCTGCGGTGGCGACGCACCTGGGACACGGGCACCTCTGCTTCTACCCGAGCCTCCTGGGCGCCCTGACCACGCGTGCCCCCGCTGTCCCTGCCCGGCGCGCCCGGTCTGGCTGCCACCCCGCGCCTCCCGCTGCAGAGCCACCTGCCTACTGCCTGTCCAGAGCCTGCCCGCTGCCAGGACTGGAGGCGGGACTTCATCAACATTTCTCACCAGCATTCGTCACCCCCGCCCCACCCCCCCCTTCCCTTCCGTCGCCTCCTGTGACATATATTTGGGCAGCTGATTCAGTGTTTTACTCTTAGTGTCCCTGACCACTTCCTATTATTATGGAAGTTCCAATCCACCAACTGGGATGTGAACTGTTGGAGGGCAGGACCTATGAGTCACAACTTCGGCATATTTCAGAAAGAAAAGGTAGGCAGATGCCTTGGGCTCCTCCCAGCGCTGCATTTAACGGCTGTGTGGCCCAAGACTCCCTGAATTTCTCGTGACTTGGTTTCTCTCTCTCTAAGGATAGTAACTCCAAACCCGGGCTATTGAAAGGATGAGGCAGAGAACGGGAAAGGGACGGGGAGCTGAACTGAGCCGTGCCAATGATCCCCGGCCCAGTGCTCAGCCACAGAAAGTGTGCTGGAAACGTTGGTAAGGGGTGGCCACTTGTGGGTGGTGGTTGGCGCACTGCCCTCTATTACCTGAATGGTATGTAATTTGGTTCAACCAAAATAACCAAGGCATTCCTGTGTGTGAGTTAGGGAAACACCCAGCCCGACTGGCGTGGAGCGTTGACCTATGAGCCAGGAGGTCACCATTGGATTCCCAGTCAGGGCACAAGCCAGGGTTGTGGGCTCAGTCCCCATGTGTGTATGCAGGAGACAGCCAATCAATGATTCTCTCTCATCATTGATGTTCCTCTCTCTCTCTCCTCTCTGAGATCAACACAAATGTATGAAAAAAGAAGAAGGGAATGCCTGTAGCAGGATCTCCTTGCCCAGTGGGCAGAAGCCTCCCAGTGCCCAGAGCCTACAAGTGTACTTACCCAGGCAGAGAGGCCGTTGGGGAGCCCATTAGCATTCCGGCCCCTCTCTCTCTAACCCCCAGCCTACCCCCAGGACTCCAGCCCAGGCTGGCCGCCCCCGCCCCAGCCCCCGGGAGCAGGCAGTGTTGACCAATGTCAGGTCACGCTGGTGGGCGGCTGGGGGAACTTACCACCTTGTAGGCGGGCCGGGGGCTGGGGTCGGGGGCAGGGCTGGCAGGGAGCTGCAGGCTCCTCCGCTTCTCCTTCATGGAGCCGCTCTGGTGGCGCCGCATGCGGTCGATCTGCTCCTCCACGCTCATCTTCACCTTGCCCTCGCTGGGGAACACCGCGCTCTTGGGGCGCTCCTGCTGCGGGGGGGTTGGAGGGGGACAGAGGGGGGGCGGAGACGAGGCTCTGAGAGGTGCATGCCCTCCCCCCAGCCTTTTCAGCTGCCCTAATCCCTTAAGATTCCCCTTCCTTGGGAAGTTGCCTGTAGTCAATGGAATAGCGGTCCCCGGAAGATATGTCCACGTCCTGACCCCCAGGACCTGTGAGTGTGACTTATTTGGAAAGGGGGTCTTTGCAGGTGTAACTAAATTAAGGGTCTCAAGAGCATCCTGAATCAGGGCCACCCTAAAACCAACAATGGGTGTCCTCAGGGGGAGACAAGACACATGGGGGAGGTGATGCGAAGTGATGTGTCCACAAGCCAAAGACACCCAGGATCACCAGCAATGACCATCCACTGGGTAGGGGGGGGCGGGGCCTCTTCCTCATCCTCCAGAAGAGCCACCCCTGCCAACACCCCCAGTGCAGACCTCTGGCCTCCACACTGTGAGAAAGTAAACTTCTGTGGGTTAAGCTACCAAGCCCGTGGCATTCTGCTGCTCTCCTAGCGGCCCCAGGACCCCGACACACAGCTTTGGCCAGCACGCGACTCTGACCACTGGCTTCTGCCACATCTGTATGTCATCGTAGTAATTTTGCTCAGTATTTTTTTTTTTTAAATCTTTATTGTGCACACATTCCTGTTCCTTGGCACGCCTCCTTGAAGAAGACCCCTCGGCTGGGGCTGCTGGCTTTCCTGCTTACTCTGTCTCCCGCCTCCAGCCCTGGGCTTCTTGAACAGGAGCGACAGGTGGTAGACACTCAGGGCCCTGGGCTCCTGGCCTGGCTCAGGCCCGCCAAACCCCCAGAGCCCGCAGGGGTACTTACCCGGGCAGAGAGGCCGTTGGGGAGCCCATTGGCATTCCTCCTCACCACCCCCGATGGGGTCCCCTCTTCCTCAGTGGGCGACTTTGTCCGCGGGGGCACAATGCCAACTGCAGGGAGACAGAGCAGCCAGTGGGCCTCATGGAGAGAGGAAGGCGGAGTGACGGGGCGGGGCTGCTTCTCAGAGAGGCTGGGTCTCACCCCCCACCTCCCGTGGAGAAGACAGGCTGGGTGGGTGAGCACTCCATAGGTATGAGTGAGCACCGCCCTGCACTCCTCTCTGACCCCGGGCCTCAGTTCTAGGGGAAGACGGAGCAGGAGGTACCTTTGTTGAGAGCCGTCTTGTCTGCCTCCACTTCTTGCCGGGTAGGCACAAGGCTGATGTCCCTCGACGTGTCCGGGGGTGAGGTCTGGTGGGACTCTCTCTTGCTTGGGTCGTAGCTTGCCTTGGGCTGGAAGGAAGGATGAGGAGGTGTTTCATGCAAGAGTGACTGCCAGGAAGGAGGCCCCGGTGATAGTTCTTTGTTTGGCAATGGTTGGCATGCAAACCCTTGAAAACCCGGGACAGGGCCACTCTGCGTGTGCCTGTTGTGAAGTGGACAGGGAGGCACTAGGCTGGCCAGGGCAAGGTCCTTGGGGAAGGAGGGCTCATGCCTCTGAGAGGCCCCTCCACCTGGCCAGTCCCCTCGGCAAGCACCAAGTGAGCCAGAGTGGAGGGGCCATCAGGCCAAGGGTCTCTGAGGACTCTGTCTGGATCCTGCCCAAGGCTTGAGCCAAAGAACCCGGTGAGCTTTGGGACCAGGACTCTGGGGGCAGGAAAGGGGCACTCAGCTTGTGGCTCACAGAATCCTGAGGCCAGAAGGGACCTCAGCCATCACCTGCTCCATTCTGTGCCTGCCCCCTCCCCCACCACCATCCCTCCGTCCAGTTGAAGAATCTAAGTCTCAGTGAGGACCACAGAGGAAGGAGCCTAGGCCAGAGCTCAGAAAGCTCGACTCCAGCCCTGCTGGGGCGCACGGCAAGCCACACACGTGCCTTCACCTGGGATTGCAGTACCGCTCCCTGCTCTGCCCACCTCGCCAGGCAGGCCCTCGGGGCTAGGCACACACCAGCAGCTGAGACGAGAATGTGAATTTCCCAGTTTCGGGCACAGGATGTTTACTCACCGTGCAACCTCTTCCCAGCCTAACCGCACGCCTCTCCTGGATCTTCGCTAGGGATCCAGGCGAGAGGGGAGGCCCAAACAGGGGAGAGGGGGCCTGCATACTTATATTCCAGGGGGTGGTGAGCCCCAGAGAGGACAGAGGCAGAGACAGAGAGCATGGGAGGTTGGGGCCTGGGGTGGACAAGGACAGGACCAGTATGTGTGTGGGGGTCCCTTGATTCCCATCATCTGGTCATACTGGCAGGGAGAAGGCCATACCACCACCCACAGCCAGAGGCCCCCAGGAGCCTGGCACAGGGTAGAGCAGCAGCTCATTCCCCCATTGTCCACAGAAAGCAAAGAGAGGCAAGAGGGCGTGTGTGAGTGTCCCCACCAGCCTCTCCTCATTCCAGAGTTTGCGCAGACAGAGGGCCCAGCAGAAATTCAGTGCGGGGATGAACACTGGCACGCAGAAGTGACTCCCTGTCCCCCCTTGCCCCTCGTCTGGCCTTCTGTCCTGTTCCCTCCACCCCTGCCCTCCAGGACCCAAGGGTGCTGGGTACCTGGCCCCTGGCTGTCTCGCCACTGCAGTGCCAGGAAGGGGAGTTGGGGTACGGCCAGAAGTGGCTCTCGCTAGGGAGTGGAGGCACGGTGGGAGGAGACTCCAGGGGCACGTAGGCTTTGGGGAGGGGGGGCCGCGGTGGGCCGGGCTCCTGAGGCAGAGAGAAGCCAGAGCATTAGGAGGAGCGAGAGCAGGCGCTGTGAGAGCAGGAGAAAAGAGTGTTAGCAGAGGCAGATGCCGCGGAGACCCGGGGCCCTGGACCCAAACTCCCACTGTGGCCTGGACACAGCTACCTGCAGAGCCAGCTGTGCCTGGCCCTCAGGCCACCTCCACTGAGCCACCTGCGCACACTCCCATCACTCCCAGCTCTTCTGCAAAGTTCTCTCCTCGTCGCCACAATGATACCTTCCCACCCTGTACCTGTGCTACCGCCAGTGCCTCTGCCTGCGATGGCCTGTTCCTCTACCTGTCCCAGCGCTTCTCCTATTCCTCTGCCTGTCCCAGTGCTCCACCTGTTCCTCTGCCTGTCCCAGCGCTCCACCTGTTCCTCTGCCTGTCCCAGCGCTCCACCTGTTCCTCTGCCTGTCCCAGCGCTCCACCTGTTCCTCAGCCTGTCCCAATACTTCTCCTGTTCCTCTGCCTGTCTCAGCGCTCCACCTGTTCCTCTGCCTGTCCCAACGCTTCTCCTGTTCCTCTGCCTGTCCCAACGCTTCTCCTGTTCCTCTGCCTGTCCCAGCGCTCCACCTGTTCCTCTGCCTGTCCCAGCGCTTCTCCTGCTCCTCTGCCTGTCCCAGCGCTTCTCCTGCTCCTCTGCCTGTCCCAGCGCTCCACCTGTTCCTCTGCCTGTCCCAGCGCTCCACCTGATCCTCTGCCTGTCCCAACGCTCCACCTGTTCCTCTGCCTGTCCCAGCGCTCCACCTGTTCCTCTGCCTGTCCCAGCGCTTCTCCTGTTCCTCAGCCTGTCCCAACACTTCTCCTGTTCCTCTGCCTGTCTCAGCGCTCCACCTGTTCCTCTGCCTGTCCCAACGCTTCTCCTGTTCCTCTGCCTGTCCCAACGCTTCTCCTGTTCCTCTGCCTGTCCCAGCGCTCCACCTGTTCCTCCGCCTGTCCCAACGCTTCTCCTGTTCCTCTGCCTGTCCCAGCGCTCCACCTGTTCCTCTGCCTGTCCCAACGCTTCTCCTGTTCCTCTGCCTGTCCCAGCGCTCCACCTGTACCTCTGCCTGTCCCAGCGCTCCACCTGTTCCTCTGCCTGTCCCAGCGCTCCACCTGTTCCTCTGCCTGTCCCAGCGCTTCTCCTGCTCCTCTGCCTGTCCCAGCGCTTCTCCTGCTCCTCTGCCTGTCCCAGCGCTCCACCTGTTCCTCTGCCTGTCCCAGCGCTCCACCTGATCCTCTGCCTGTCCCAACGCTCCACCTGTTCCTCTGCCTGTCTCAGCGTTCCACCTGTTCCTCTGCCTGTCCCAGCGCTTCTCCTGCTCCTCTACCTGTCCCAACGCTTCTCCTGTTCCTCTGCCTGTCCCAACACTTCATCTGTTCCTCCTCTATCTGTCCCAGTGCTCCACCTGTTCCTCTGCCTGTCCCAACACTTCATCTGTTCCTCCTCTACCTGTCTCAGCGCTTCTCCCGTTCCTCTGCCTGTCCCAACGCTTCTCCTGTTCCTCTGCCTGTCCCAGCGCTTCTCCTGTTCCTCTGCCTGTCCCAACGCTTCAGCCTGTTCCTCTACTTGTGCCAAAGCCTCAGGTCCCGTTCCAGTCCCATCCTCTCTGGAAGAGCAGAGCATTTGCAGTCTGAACCACATGGTTCAGCACTGAGACACACATCACCACGTGCCTGAGGCTGGTTTGCTGTCTATCGGCCTCGGTCCCCCTGGGCGCTGGGCCCTCTGAGTGGAGGCCGTGGGCATGCAGGGGTACCCCGAGCAGGCCTCCTGCCACCCTCTCCCGCAGTAGAGCCAGTAAATGCTTGCTAATCAACTGACTAGGAAACTATCCCCCAGCCCTCACCCTGTCACCCCTGGAACAATGCTGGGTTTAAATTCCTATCGAGTGCTTGGTATCTTTGCTCTCCATCCTGGTGCTGTGGAAGGAGGCCAGGGATGTGGTGAGACCAGAGCAGGTACGGGAGAAACGGGAAGAAGGTCACACACTAGATGGGAGAACGCCCCTCAGGCAGAGGCACTTGGACTGCAGGCCTCTGGGGAAGACGGGGCACAGAATCTGTGTAGTTTCAGGCAAATGAGGACCCGGCCCTCCCTCCCCGTTTACCTTCTACTTCATTTCATCAGCTTACCTCATTCGACCCAGACTTGGTGGGGGACCCCTGAGAGCCAGACACCAGTGAAAAGGGGCTCAGGGGGCTGGTGAGGCTGGCGGAGCTGAGAGGGCTGGCAGGGCTGTTGGAACTGTAGGTGGTGGAGGGGCCAAGGCCACCTTGGAGAAAACAAGAGGAGAAAGATGAGGGTGGGCAGGGGTGTGGCCTGGAGTATGGATAGCTATGTAGGTGGGGAGGGCAGGGCGGGATTCAAGGACATGGGAGGGTCCCTTGAGCCTGCCGAAGGGAGTTGTACATGGGCCGGGCCACCAGCTGGGAGGTGCACTGCACAGGGGAGAGGATGTCAAAGCCAGCCAGCCCAAGGTCCCAGGCTGAAGGAAGACACTAAGGTAGAGGCCTCAGACCATTCAGGGGCCGGTGGGCTTAGGGCCTGGGGACGCCCAGCTGCTCTTTGACCTTTTCTGGGGAGAAATCTAGGGGATCAGGGTCAACAGCATCTCTGAGTGGTATATCCAGTCTGCTCTAGGGAGGGGAGGATAAGGGTGTCCTACCCACCACCCCAGGGCTCTGGGGAGGACTCTGGAGCCCTGAGAGGCCATGGCTGGTTCTGAGCACAGAGTGAGGGCCTAGAGCAAGCATGTTAAACTGTGGCCGGTAAACCTGCCAAACCCGCCAGCCGTGAGTTTGACATGCTTGGCCTAGAGGGTGAGCTAGCAGGTGTGGGAGGAGCCAGGGCACAGAGCATTCCTGGTGAAGCCAGAGGCCTGAGGCTGGCAGGGGCGGCACCCACCTCTGTGCTTGGCTGTGTCTGTGCCCCGGGACGGGTTGTTCTTCCGGAGCCCCTCCATCACGTCCTGGATTCTCCAGATCTCCTTCTGGATTTGCCGGTTGAGCACCTCGTTCTGCAACAGCCACAGAGCAGGTCAAAGGAAGTGACTGCTGAGGAGTGTCCCAGGCCTTTCTCCACCTCCCTTAAGCCAGCAGCAGGCAGGAGCCCTGTGCACGAGGGAGTGTAACACACACACACACACACACACACTAAACACACATACACACCTCCAGTATGCATACCAGACACATACACACACTCACACTCTCCAGCACATTCGTCTCTCTCCCAGGCTGCCTCTGTGTCCTCAGCCTCTATGAAATGCAGTTCTGAATGCTAACGAGAGGACTCTGTCATTAGGTAAAGAGCCCCCTTAGATCAACCTGAGGAGCTATAAGAGAGTGGGGACCTGCCCCCGAGCCCCTGGGGAAGACAGGTCATGGAGAGGAGGCCCTGCAGGTGGACATTCTAGGGTAGCCCCCTTTCCAGGCTGAGCGCTCCACTTCCCTGCTTTCCTTCAGATCCAGGTAGCTCATCTGTAAGGCCCACCCCCAGCGTACGCCTAAATGCTCATGGATTGTATTTGATGACAGCACCCACTCTTTGAAAAACGATGGCCACCTCTAATTTAGCACCCCTGCTCCGGGCACCGCGCTGAGTGCTTTGCAGACACTAACCTGCTCTGGCCGCACGTTTCTAGGAGGCCAGGGTGGCAGCTGTCCCCACTTCCGAGACGAAGGGACTCAGCCAGCCACCTGGGAGTAAGTTGTGCGCCCACCACCTGAATCTGGGTCTGTTTGCTCCAAGAGCTGGCGCTCTTGGTCACACTTCCCTGCCTCTTAAAATCGCCCACCGATCCCCTGGGTCCTCAAACCAGACCTTTGCCTCGCTCCACCCAACCAGCTGCAAGGCTAGGGTGGTAAGTTGTTACCAGAAGGAAAACCGGGGAAAGCAGGACTTAACCGCACCAAAGAAACAGCTTGCAATGCCAGCTAGAGAGGGGGCACAGAGGAGTGAGCTGGCAGAGAAAAGACAGAGGGAGGCAGAGAACATGTCCACGGTCAGCGCGTCCGTGCTTCTAACAAGTCCCAGAAAGGAGGTCTCTTCCTAAATGCCTGAGTGCAGCCTGTACTGCCTACTCTTCTGCTGTCCTGAGGGAGCTTTGTACCGATCTTGTATTTCTATTTATGTCTGTTCAATCCTTCAGTCATACAACACCTGGCATCTAACGAGCTCCCGTGCTTCTCCTGGGCTCACTCCCTTCCATTTGATGGAACCGAAAAAGAACCCCACGTTATCCTGAGATTTGGAGTCCCTTTGAAGTGGCCCGAATCTGGCCTTTGGTCCCAGAAACCAACTCCTCGTCTTTAGTCTGAAATCTCTAAAGCAAGAGCGGACGCCACCTTGGTCTCTGTTGGCCACAAGGACAATGGCAGACCCACAGCACACGCGGACGCCCGCCTGCCCGGGCCCCGGTCACCTGGATGTCCAAGTTGAGCTGCTCCCAGAGGTCGTCGTGCAGAGCGGAGACCTCCGACTCCAGGCTCTCATACTCCGCGGTGCTGTTGGTCAGGGCCTGCACGGGGAGGGGTTACTGAGAAAGCAGCTCGCCCAGCACCCCTCTCCTCCTGCGACTGGGCCTGGGGGGCCTGGGGGCCTAGGGGGCCTGGGGCCCAGGGCTGGCAGATCCGGGGAGGGCCGGGAGGAGAGTGCACAGGCCTGCGACATGCTAACAACAGCCAAGCACCAGCCTTACAAGAGCCACAAACCAAGTAAGAGAAAATAGCATCCTCTCCAGACACATGGACAGGCCGGAGCGGGGAGCATCGCTCCCTCCCCCTCCTGCTCTCCCAGACCGGGCCATGGACAGCGGAGGATGAAGGGAAGAGACGGAGGGAAGGGGGGTGCCTCTGGAGGTGTGCTCTCCTCTCTGGGCCATGCTCTCCGGGAGCGTTTGCTGCTTCCCTGCAAGTTATTACCCAGGCCGTCTGCTGGGAGCGTCTGCCCCAGGCCCACAGGGATGACCAGGCAGCAGCATTGCTGCCAGGGTCCGGGTTCTCCAGGGGAGAAGCCAGAGCAGCCAGGAAAACAAGTGGCCTTGGTTTCATGCCGACCTGGGGCAGGTATGGTTGGTGGAAAGTTTGCCGCCAGTTCCATGGAGACTGTGGGCGAGCAGCCTGGCTTACAGGCTGTCTCCTTGCAAGGCAGAGCTCCGGTCTGTGTTTGTGTCCTTCCCTGGGAGCACCCTGCTCCGGCCCTCTGGGGAGACCGGCGATTTGGGGAGCCCCGCCGGGGAGGGGAGGCTCTCCTGGCAGGTGCAGGCCCGCTCTGGTGACCGTGGTCACCTACCGTGGTTGCCTGAGACAGCTCCACCCGGATGTTGATGAGCTGGTTCTGCAGCGACTCCTTCTTGTGCAGCAGCTTCTCTGGGTAGGCGGGCTGGCTCCCGAACATCTCCAGCTCCTGGTGGGTCCCCATCAAGGCACTTTCCAGGCTCTCCTGAGGGAAGGCAGGGGCGGCCGTGAGTGGCCCTAAGCTCCCCTCTTTGGGGCTGTTAGCATCCCAGGCCTGAGTCCTAGAGGCCCAACCAGGCCGATGAGTGGAGGTTGTCCTCACCCTCCTGAGGCTCCCCAGGAGAGCAAGGGCAGGACAGAAGTTCAAGGAGGGCGAAGCTCTCGGCTTAGTCAAGATGGAGCTAGCAGCCCCCCTCCCCCCCAGTTCTCCCCCCACCACCTGCCCCCACTCAAGGCCACCCCTTGGTTCTCACCTTCTCAGCTCGGAGCTGCTGCACCAGCCGGTCCTGCTCCCTCACCACCTTGTTCTGCTCACACAATTTGCCCAGCAGCTTCTGGGGTGCCGAGGGAGTGGGGGGCAGGAAGGGAGAGAGAAGGGATGAAGGACACGTTTGATGGGGACCTGGGATTTGGGTTGGCAGGGCCCGGCTTCTGGATACCGCCTCCTCTCCCCTGCAGAGAAGCCTAGCCTGTCACCCTGACTTGGGGAACTCCCGGGAACAGGAAGGTGGTCTTTACCTTGGGAGCCCAACTCCCCAGAACCCACTGGGAGGGGAGGTGTGTTTATTCTCTGAGGAAGTGAGTTAAGAGAGAGCCGAACGCCAAACATTAGGCTTCTACACTCCCATCCTCCCAGGTCTTCTATCTCATGAGGGTTGGTAGATAACGTGGCCTGGCCCTCCTGGCCTCCTAGGGGATATGGACTCAAGGGGGTAGGTAGGGTGTTTGAACAACAGTCTCAGAAAACCAGCAAACAATGTAAATGGGCTCCATGGACCCCACCACCTATTCTCCCCTCCCCTCTCCAGGGTCTCAGGCTGGCTGATGCTGGGGTCCCTCAGAGGTCTGGTCCCTGCCTGGATGGAACCTCTCCCAGGCCTGCTGGGCGGATCTGCTCCCCAGACAAGGCCAGGGGAGCTGGGGAGAAAGCAGGCGGGGCCAAACTTCTCCTCCGGAAAGACTTGTGTTTTTCTGTGCGCTCAGCTCTGTTCATGATGTTCCTCAGACACCCCTGCAGCTCCTTCCCCTGGAACCAGATTGTGCCCTCTGCGTCTGCTAGCTCAAGGCCAGCTCACATGCCACCTGTTTTGACCCTGACCCACCAGCCCACAGGGTCTCACTCCTGCAGAACCTGCTATCGGGCTGTTCGTATAGGAATCATATGCTGCCACCTGCTGGCCCCTGGTGTCTGCCGCTACCCTGAGGCTCCCAGAGGGCTGGGGCACAGCCATGTTCTTCTTGGCAGTTACCTAGGGACTAAGTCTGAGCCCCTGCAGGAAGCAGATCCCACTGCTGGAAACACGGGGCCTCGGGCTCAGGGGGAAATGCACAGCCAGAGTGGGAGGCAGGGGGAGGGGGAAGAAGGAGAAAAGAAGGGGGGTGAGGAGGGACAGGAAGAATGTGGTCTTTGCAGGGAGAGAGAACATGAGTCGCGTGTGTGAAGAGCGGCGAGGAGAGAGATGGATGGAGGAGCTGAGGACGAGAACAGCAGCAGGAGGGGTGGAGTGGACAGAGGGAGCAGGAGCGCTGCTCTTACATCCGTATCCTGCTCGTTTAGCTTGTAGGTGTGGACGCTGTCCCGGAACACTTCTGGGTACGGAGGGACCTGCAGGAACACGAGGCCGGTTACGGCAGCAGGGCACAGAGGGCGTGTGGAGGTGGGAAAGCGACAGCCCTTGCTCCGTTTTGGCCAGAAACCATCGTACACCACCTCTGGTAGCTTCCACCTGGGCCCCTGAGCTGAGCTAATTTTCTGTCCTCTGGCAGGGAAGCCTGGGACGGCCTGGTCTAGGCTCCATCCCTATTGTCCCAGCCCATTCTAGGAGAGGCGCTGCTCAGCTCTGGCTGTCTCCTCTTCCCAAAGCTGTAGGACCTACTGCTGAGAGGGACTCCAAGCGTGTGTAGCTTCCAAAGGGCTTGTTGGTAACAACCCTGAGAGCAACAGTTACCCTTCAGCTGTGTTTGAGGGTCAGGCATGGGAGAATGGAACGAGCACTGGAAATACTTGAGACGTGTTGACCTAGGGGACTGAATACCAGTCAGAGGGCTGGTGCCTCAACCAGGACTGATACACACACAGAAGTGTCTCTGGGTCCGGCACATGCTCCCTGCCCTCCGTGACGCATCCGGCAACCACAGCGCCCTTTTCACACCGCTGGCTTTGAATGGTTCCCTATCACACACCCACGCCCTCACCCCCAGCAATGTCTGCGGAGAAGATGCCAAATACAAAATAGAAGCATTAAAGAGCAGATCCGTGGACCCTGGCAGGCATGAGATGTCGGTGCTATTTTGATGGTTTGGGAGATGGGACGTGGGTTTGCCCGTGAACATGAAGAATGAAGGGAACACAGTGGCGTTGAAGGAGGGAGACCGGGCGGAGCCTGGGAGCTGAGGCCCGGCTGATGAGTGGGTTGGGCGGGGCAAGCCCCATCCCCGTGGGGTGACTGGACCATGCACAAGCAGCTGACACGGTGTTGACAGGGCCCATGCTGCCAGCAGAGGTCTTACTTGCATGAAGAGTTGGGCCCTGGGAGAGGAGCTCTCCACCATGCGGTTCACCATACTGATGAGAGTCTCACTCTCACTCATCTGCAGCAGAGGGAGGAACGGACGATTCACACTCAGACTCACAGAGAGAGAGACCTTCCCCACACCCTCCTGCGCTCGCCTGCCAGGACACGGAACAGGGGGGAGGGGGGGGCAGGCCCTCTTGGGGGCTCCAGCACCCTCTCGTTGCTCTCTAGTTGGCCTCACCCATCACTCTTCCTCTGTGAACTCCCTCTCAGCACCAGCTCTGAAGCTGCCCCGAGGGAAGGCCACAGGAGGGAGCGGGGAGGTCCCTGCGCCCTTGCTCACAGCTCTGAGATGTCCCGGCCCAAGGACCGCTGCCCCAGGGGGCCTGAGTATGATGGGTCTCGCCCACGTGGGTCAAGTGGGTCATCTCCTGGCCCCAGCGCGCTCGCTTTTCGCACACTGCTTTGGTCAAAGACCACACTGGCAGTTGCAAAGGCCAGTCTCCCACCATTTGGACTAAATGAAACCACTGGAAAGAGCAGCTGCCTCTGGGCAGGCCTTCCCAAACACCGAGGCCTCTCTCCCCAGCCCCTGCCCACCTCTTGGCTCTAGAGTAGGAAGGATTGCTAAACATGGTTTCCAGAGCTGGGCTGGTAGCATCCATGCCGGTCTTGGATGACGCTAGGGAGCAAATAAGGAGGCCAAAACAAGCAAGCCATGTTAAAGGGACACCAGGTATTGGAACACCGCTCTCCCAACACGTTATCTCCTGTTTCAGGGATCACTGGGGACATGGGGGTAGGGGAGGAGACTATTTGACAAATGAAAAAGTAAGAAAGGCAAGGGAGGGAGGGATGGAGGGAAAGAGGGGGGACGAGCCAAACAAATTAATCAGAAATGCCATCATTTCCCCCACTGGATCCAGGGGGATGGCATCAAAAAGTGAGCCTATTAGGGAGCGTCCTTGGCTATGTCCCTTTAACTCAATGCATCTGCAGGGGTAGGCAGCAGAGGGGAGGAGCACGGGAAAAGCTGTTTAGGGAGGCGAAGTGAGGAAGGGGAGGGGTAGGGCCACCTTAGGGCAGATCTTCTGGGTTCCCAGTTCGGGAGGTCCCCCATGTTTGCCCCCGTCTTTCCAATCTGTATCGGACCCACGTGTATGTTCCTTGTACCATTTGGGTGGCAGTCCAAATTTGGCATTGCTTCTGTGTGCTGTGGATGGGTGACGGGCAGGTCCTACAGCATTTTAAAAGGCTTTTTGACGATCTGATTTTTCGATCTCCCTAGCCTAATTGGAAATTTTTTCTATGGCATAACATGTCACTTAAAAGATTTTCAAAACAGCGATTATGACATAAGGTTGAGTCTTTGTGAAATAGGTAAGTCACCAGGACATCAACCACATTGTAAGGATCTGAACTAGAATTGATCATTGTCTTCTAAGAATCTGTGTGGGTGTATATTGTATCTACTGTGCATGGGGTATTCACATGGGTGTATGTTGACATGAGCTACCTATACGTCATGCCTGTGTCCTGTGTGTATGGAAGACAAGGCAGCTCTACCAATACATCGGCTGTGAGAGGGCAGGGAGGCCAGGCCCTTCCTGGACATGCACTGGTCTCATCCCCCCACAGCCCTCCCCTCGCTTCTCCCCCCCTCAGCCAGCGGATCTGGAGAAGAAGGAGAGAAGCAGGACTGGCCCCACCCAGGCCTGTACCCACCCTGGTGTGACTGGAGCTCTTTCAGCCCAGGAGGGGCCTGTCTCTAGGAAGACTCCTGGGTACCATCCTCTGTCTCTCTAGACTCTGTCTCTCTGAGGATGGTACCCAGGAGTCTAGAGAGACAGAAGATGGTACCCATCCCAGTATCTTACACATAAGAGAGAGCACCTAGCCCAGTGCCTTATACATAATAAGGGCTCTCAGTAATATTTGAAATTGAGTTTTAGAAGGAAAAAGAACAATAAAATAACCAGAACAGCAATTACCACTTATTGCCAACGCCTGATAACAGGCTCTCATATGCATTCTTTCTCGACTCCCAGGATGCCTCTGGGAGGCAGGGTGGCAGCTTCTCTGATGACTGTTTTATTATTGAGAAAACAAAGGCCCAGAGAGACTAGTGACGTTTTCAAGGTAAAGAACAACAACAAAGCAAAACTCCTTGTAAATGACAGAGGTGGAGCTGAAGCTCTGGGTTTGGGGCGCTTATCTTGTCACACTGCCTCTTAAGAATACCTAGGATATCTGTTTAGTGCGGAGGACAACTCTGAAAGGTTATTTCTGAAGCCTCGCCCCTCTGGGAGGAGAGAGGCCCCTGCAGAGGCCTGCTGTCTGCACGGATTAACCGGACAGCCAGGCTCTGTGGGTGGGTCCAGGGCACAGCAGAGCCAGCTCTGGGGCTAGGGGTCAGGGCTTCCAGGCCTGCTCAGGCTTGGCCTCCCAGTTACCCATGGACTGGACACCCCCAGGGACTGGACAACACAGGGCTGCTTTCTGGAACTAACTGCCTTCCCCGCTGACTGACATGCAGGGGTCAGCGCTTCCCATGCCCAAGGCCTCCTGCGAGATGAGTGACGAAGACACGAGGCCCAGTGAGGTGCTTGTCACGTGCTGTGACCAGAACCATAGTTACCACCTCTGATGGCGTGCTACTGCTTCTTTCGACAGCCCCGAGAGCACACCACCATCCCGATGGGGTGTGACCTGAGCTTCTTCATTTACTAGATGTTTCCGCAGCTGTAAACTAGGTCAAAGCTCAGAACCCTAGTCCACGCTCTGCCATGCACCAGTTGAGTGCCCTCAGCCCACGTCTAGCCTCTCTGTGCTTTAGCTTTACCAGTTATAAAAGGGGAGACTCACAGCACCCCCCACCCCTTGCAGGGTTTCTATCGAGATTAAATGAGTTAAGCCCTTGCCGATTTGGCTCAGTGGATAGAGCGTTGGCCTGTGGATGGAAGGGTCCCAGGTTCAATTCCAGTCAAGAGCATATGCCTGAGTTGCAGGAGGCAGCCAATCAATGATTTCCTCTCATCATTGATGTTTCTACCTCTCTCTTCCTCTTCCTCTCCCTTCCTCTCTGAAATCAATATATATATATTAAATGAGTTAGGCTCTGTGTAGTGCTTAGAATAGCACAAAGCACAGAGGAAGCACCTGATTCTGGTAGTTGCGGCCATTGCTGTCGCTATTACTACCTTTATGATTTTCCCCACCACCCCAGGCTTCCTCCCATGATCTGTAGCACAGATCTAGCATGAGAGGATGTGCTCAGAGAAATGCCCAGCGTGCTGACCCCTGGCTGTGAGTGCCACAGCCCCCTGAGCCTACAAAGCCAGGTGGCCAATGGGCAGAGCGCCCTGGAGCCCGGCCCAGGCAGCCCATCGCTTCCATCCCATGGGAACCGTCACTGCCTCTTCAGGACACTCATCCGGGAATCTGGGTTGAAACGACTCCCTCTGTCCACCCTAGTGAATTCGCAGGAAAACGTACGCTGTGTGTGTATGTGAACCACAAATACACTGAATCGATAGAGTTTTTAAGCCATCCCAGGACATGGCTGCCATCTGTTTGCGAATTGCAGTCTAACAGGACAATTTCCCAGAGTCCCACTGAACTAAACCCTAGCATTTTAGGCCCAAGCATCTCATGGTGCTACTCTCCCCAGCAGAGATGCAAATCCCTGCCTGCCCCCGGGGGCAGGCCCATCTGGCTGAACAAACAGGAGGTGGCATTAATTATTCATGGAGTCATTTACATTCTCCTCTCCCCGGGAAACTCCCAGCTGCCCTAAAGAGCTCAGAAGGGAAGGGATGTGAAGGCGCAAACCAAAATATAGGCCACTTTGTTGTGTCCTGGTTGTGCCAACAAAGGTTGTGCGATGGATGGAGGATGAGGAGGCGGGGAGGAGGCGGGAAGGAGCGGGGGAAGGGACAGGAGCAGGGGTGGCGAGGGGGCACCAGCTCTGCCTACCTGCTGATCCAAATACTCTAGGTTTCTTTGCAACTGAAGGTCTAACAGTTCATCCTACCCGTGGAACCCGAGGCCCAACGGCAACACAAACAAACAGGAACAGGACAAAAGAAAACAATAAAAAGGAAGCAAAGCAGTTAAGAATTAGCTGGGCAAGGACAGGAGGCCTCTCTGCCATGGAGTCCTGGGGAAGGGGGTGAGGGGTGAGTGTGAGGGCAGGCGCCCAAGCCAGCCATGGAGAGACATGGGGGCTCCTTGGGGGGCCCTGGTCGGCGTGCTCTTTCGGGTGAGGAAGAGCCACTGAGTCACCTGGTCAGCACCTCCTGCAGAGGTTGCCCAGTTTTCTGGGGAAATCTCCTGGCTCTGGGTAGGCGCATTCATGTGGGTCTGGCTGAGGTTTGGACGTTGGCAGAGGAGGAGAGGATACGGAGGCTCCGTCCTCCCGGCCCGGCCTCCTCCACCCTGGCCTCCGGGTGCTGTGCAGAAGGGGGACAGCAGCAGGCCTGGGGGGTGAGGGTTCCGCCTGCCCCTCAGTTCTGGTTCTCCAGGGGAAGACAAAATGTCTTAGGAAAAGACACAGCAGAGGGAGAGGAACGAGGAAACCATATGGGACATCTCTTTTCCCCCCAGCCCTGCCAGCCTCCTTCCCCAGAGCGGCATGCCAGGCCAGGACGGGCAGAAGCAGGTGCGATAGGGGGACAGGCCGGAGGGCTGTGCCTGCTGGGAGTTCTAGCCCGAAAGGCTTCCAGCATGCAATCCGAGCTCCTGTCCAGGGCCCCGGACGAGCTGCAGGATTGCTGTGAGGCCAGAGGCTCAGGAACGACATCACAATGTTCCAGACCTGCCCTTGCGTCTCTGCCTGCGTCACCGAGAAGGGGCCTCTGGCACCCAACTCAGCTGGGGTCAGAGCCCTGGCCGGGGGAGGAAGGAGGTATCCAGAGGCTCCTAACAACCACACGGGCCAGGCAGGGGGCACAGAGCCCTCCCGGGGGGAGCCGCCCTGAGCGGAGTGTCGGGGAGGAGAGGACGTACCATCTTATCGTGAACCGTGGGGGGTGGAGGGTAGTTGTAGGGGTACAGCCCTGCAGGGACTGGCCGCCTGTCTCCCAGGTAATCATACTGGAAGAGAAAGGGGGTTGGAGAGGTGAGAGGGTCTGGCTGGGACTCAGACTTCCCCACCAACTGACGTCCAAGGTTAGGAAATATTTGCATCCTGTCCCGGAGCAGACTCCGAACTAAAAGGGACAACCTTAGCAATCTCCAGGGCGAGATCCTGGCCATGATCTGTTTAGTCCTGCAGGTCTGGACACCAGCGCCATGCCGCCCTCTTACAGAGAATGAGGGATCCCGGCATAATCTGGCCCTGGGCACAGAAAGCAATGTTCCTGCTGAGACCGATTTGGCTCAGTGGATAGAGCATCGGCCTGAGGTCTGAAAGGTCCCAGGTTCGATTCCGGTCAAGGGCATGTACATTGGTTGCGGGCACATCCCCAGTAGGAGATGTGCAGGAGGCAGCTGGTCAATGTTTCTCTCTCATCGATGTTTCTAGCTCTCTCTCCCTCTCCTTTCCTCTCTGTAAAAAAAACAATAAAATATATTTAAAAAAAAAAAAAAAAAGAAAGAAAGAAAGAAAAAAGAAGGAAAGAAAGCATCGTTCCTACTTAGGGGGGCTGGGGAGCCAAGTACGTCCCCCGGGGCAGCTCTCCTGGGGACCGAACCCTAGGGCCAGGGGCTCCCCTGTCAACAGGGCAGCCCAGTGTCCCCCATGTCCCACCAGATGCCCCCGCATCGCCCCCTCTTCTCAGCGGGGGGCTTCTGGGGGCCTCCCGGGGGTGAGAATGGGGGCAGGCTGGCGGGCGGCTCACCTTGGGAGAGCTGATGGAACGGCGCATCACGTAGGCGGTGGGGTCCACGTAGAGGTCCTCGCCGCGGGGCGGCAGGCGCTCGAAGCGGGCGCTGGGCGAGCGGACGGGCGAGTAGAGGCGGGGGCGGCCGTAGGAGCCCTGGCTGGGCGAGCGGGGCACCGAGTGGGACCGAGGCTGCAGGGACAGGCGGCGCAGCGAGCCAGAGGCCGCGTCCAGCTCGTCGTAGTAGACGGGCTGCCGGGAGGGGCTGGGGATCCAGACGGCGCCGCCGTCCTGCCGCCCGTAGCCGGCCGGCTCCTTCCACCCGCAGCCGTTGCGCTGGAAGGAGAGGCGCTTGTCCTCCAGGGCCCAGGGCGGGCTGACGCGGTCGTAGGCGGGCATGGAGCAGATGCTGTCCGGCCGCACGCCCGGCGGGTAGTACTGGTAATCGTCGGGGAACTGGGAGGAGTAGGGGCCGCCGTACTCGGGGCCCCTGCGGGACATGGGGTAGAACCTAGAGGGGCTGAGGGAGGAGAGGACGGTGTAAGACGGGGACAGAGCGGGCCCGGCCCTGCCCAGCCACATCCCTGAGCCCTCCAGCCTGGAGGGGGGCCGGGAAAGGGGGTGATCGCGTGAGGGGTGCCTCGGGCTGGCCTTGGGAGCAGCTCGGGCACCAGGTTTGTGTCCAGTGGTTCAGGGAAGACCCCGTCCTCTGAGCTCCTCCCTCAACCAGCTCCCTGAGCTTCCATCGCTGTCTCTCTCTTTTTAACAACAACAAAAAATATATATATATTATTGATTTCTTACAGAGAGGAAGAGAGAGGGATAGAGAGTTAGACACATCGATGAGAGAGAATCATCCATCAGCTGCCTCTTGCACACCCCCTACTGGGGATGTGCCCGCAACCAAGGCACATGCCCTTGACCGGAATCGAACCCAGGACCCTTCAGTCTGCAGACCAGCGCTCTATCCACTGAGCCAAACCGGTTTCGGCCCATCGCTGTCTCTTCAAATGCAATGCCCCCGAGAGAAACTGGAAGCCCCATTAGCCTCCTCTATCTCCGAGTGGATCTATCAGATCCTGTCCGGGGAGGTGCTCAGAGGAGAGTGAGGGCCCCGGGCACAGGGGGAGGGCACGGAGGAACAAAGCGAGGCTCCCGTTCCGATGGGACCTGAGCCAAGGGAGGCCTCGCTCTCTGGGCAGGGCGGCAGCCGGCGCCAGCCCACCAGCAGGGAGCAGCCCCTGCCCGCGCTGCCCGGCTGCCCACACTGCCCGGCCCCGGGCCCAGTGAGAACCTCCCCGTGTTTGAAAGCCAGTCCCTCGAGAAAAGAGTCGGTTGGTACAGAGGGCAGAACCGGGGTCAATGAGTGGCAACACTTTGTTTCTTTTCTCTTTTGAAAAGCGGCCCATAAACAGCGGCTCTCACACAGTCAGGGCCGTCCAGGGATGGGGCTGGGCGTGGCCGGTGACCACGAGCCTCCTGCTGGCAGCGACGCGGACACACAGGATGTTGTAGGGGGGCCAGAAGCCCGGGGGCAGATGTCTGACTGGGACCCTCCTAAACTGCCTGCCTGCTTCCTGGGCCCCCCCACACCCAGTGCAGAGACACTGGGTGCTCTGTCCCTTCCTCCAAAGGACGCAGATAGAGAGCAAGATCCGGCCGAGGGAGCCATGGGGGCAGCAAAGGACTTGGCCAAGCGGGGACCCTGGGGCTTTCTTGGCTTCCAGAAGGTTTCCAACAGGGGGTGCCTCTCCTGTTACTCCCCCAGCCCCGCCCTCAGTGGCACAGCACCCCAGCCCCCTGCCCCCGCCCCCCCCCCCCCCCCGCAGGCCTCACCTCCGAAGGTCCTCGGGGGGAGGCACCCCCCGACGCAGGTTCACCCACTGCTGGAGCTGGCTCATGGAGCTCTTGCGCTGGGCGATCTTGTCGGGGTTGGCGTGTGGGGGGAAGCTCGGCCGGCGCCCCCCGCTCTCTGAGTCTTGAGGTGGGAACGCCGTGCTCCCCGGCCGGCTCGGGGAGCCGTACTGCCAGCCATTGGGCTGGGGGGGCCGCTCGCCGCCCCCGGGGACCCTCGGGCCAGCAGGGTAAGGGCTGCTTGGCTCTGAGGCTGCTTCCGGTCCAGCTGGGATGCCATTGGCTTTCGCCAGGGGCTCGCTCTGGATGTCGGGCCTCCGCTCTGCCTTCTCGCAGCCTCGGCCGTCGCCCTCCCCTCGCGTCTTGGCCTCGGGCTCAGGGTTGGGGAAGCTGTTGTGAGGGGGCTGCTGCTGGTGGTGTTTGCTGGGTGGTGTGTTTTCCAAGTCCGGCTTCTCGTGGCTGCAGGGTGCCAAGGGAGATGGCGTGAGAGATCCCAGCCCCGCACAGAGCTGGGTGGGGGGTGGTACACTGGAGGGAGGAAGGGAGGGGAGGAGGATGGGCAGAAAGGTAGCAATGGGAGCCGACTTTACTATAATACATTGCAATTCTGTTGCCCAATGATTAGAAAAAGTCATCCCATCTGCCGGGGCGTCTCTCTCTGCCCTCCAGGTCTCCCGCAGGCCACTCCACTCCCTTCAGCACCATGCCTCCCTGGGGACCCGGGTGGGGCCACACTACGGAGGCCCCGGGCAGAAGCTGTGGCCTCAAACTGCACAGCATGGAGACATGCTAGCTCCCTTCCCAAAGCCAGCTTCTCCCGGGACTGACTTCTTGTCAGAATATAAGCTCCACAAGGCAGGAACTCGTCTTCCCAGTACCTGACTGAGTACCACACACATTGCTATTCCTAGCAGATGCTTATGAAATGATGAGCGAACCCCTGGAAGAATGCTATCCCAGAGCAGATGCCAAACTCAAATGGACAGCCCTGCTGAGGTGGAATCTCATGACAATATTCTCCTTAGAGTTTCTCAAATTCAACACATCCAAGCGTTGGTGTTAAGACATTGCTTGGTCAACATGTCTCAGGCATGTGCATAGACTTGCAGTCTGCACTGTGACACCTCCTTCTGGATGCCCGTTAATATCTACTCAACACCAGGTCTAGGATAGACAGACGCCTAGACTGCAGCTGGGGATGTGATGGGCATAGCCATGTGCTGAGTGCTCACGTGATGGGCACAGCCATGTGCTGAGTGCCCACGTGATGGGCACAGCCATGTGCTGAGTGCCCACGTGATGGGCATAGCCATGTGCTGAGTGCCCACGTGATGGGCACAGCCATGTGCTGAGTGCCCACGTGATGGGCACAGCCATGTCTGAGTGCTCACGTGACGGGCACAACCATGTGCTGAGTGCTCATGACATCCCAGCACTCTGCATACTGGCTAGTCCTCATGATTGCTGCCTCTGAGGAAAGGAAGCCCAGGTCCACAGAGGTGAAGCCACTTACATGAAGGTCACACTGTGTACGTGACCAAGCTGGGATTCGAACCCGGGTCTACTTTCCGTAAAGGCTGTGAGCCTCACCTGCACAGCCCAGAAAAACTGAGCAAGTGACCCTGGCCTTTGGCTCCTGGCCAGGCCCCACCGGAACCCGGCTTTCTCTTGGCCTCCACCGGCTCGGAGAGCAGAGGAAGAGCCGGCCAGGGGAACAGACCACAAGCTCTGAGATGGCCTCGCCCGGCACCCTGCTCTGTGCTCCCGCCAGCACACCGGGTTCGGCGATGGCATCGAGCGGGGCCCTTCCTCTCTCTTCCTCTCTCTAGCACTCCCCCCACCGAGGCCCTGGACCCTGGCACTCACTTGAGGCGCACAGCTTGCGGCACGGATTTCTGGGCTGGGGGGATCTGCACACGGGCAGCCTCGCCCATGGCCTGGATCCAGGCCTCCTGCTCCTCGGGGCGCTCGGCGCTGAAGAAGTAGGTGCGGACACCGGCGTGCTCGGCCTGCGGGGAGAGGCAGTGCGTGGAACTGGCCCCGGCCTCGTCCACCCAGCACACGGTCACCTGTAGGGAGAAGACACCGTCCCCACGGAACAGGTGGTTAGGAGGGCCGCTCCTGGGGCCTGCAGCTCTTCTTCCCACGTGGGCAAGGGGAGGAAGGTGGCCCACGGGTACCCCAAGAGCTCCAGTGGGTGCCAGGTGCCTGCCTGGCTAGCTCTCTGGACACCACGGGGCAGCCCGGGCGAGCTCACCTGCCCCGCCTGTGGTGATTAGAAGCAGGAAGGACAATTACCATGCCCGCGCACCCATCGGATTCTATCTTTGATTTGAAGGGCAATTAGCCAAAGTCTGGGAGAGATCCCTGGGTCTCTGAGAAGCCAGCTCTGCCTCTTCCGTGCAGAGATGGCCTGGCCCTCTCCTGGCATGCAAGGGGCATGCATGCAGGCAGAGCACGCTACCTAGTCGGCGGCCACGAGCAGGTGCGGCGGGCGGGAACCCAGAAGGAAGGTCCTGTCCAGAGGAGGGTCCTCACGCAGTCAGGAGGAGGAGAGCAGAGAACAGGTCAACCAAACACCAGAGGGAGAGACAGAGAGCACATGGCGGGAGTGGGGAGGAGGGGAGGAAGCGGAGGCTATTCCAACAATCCCCTCCTGCTCGGGGTTACCACTGGGACCACAGCGCCCAGCAATGCCAGCTCAGCCTGCCAGGAGGGGGAGCGCAGAGCTTGCACCAGGGAATCCGGCCTGGTGGAGAGAGGATTCCTAGGACTAACCCTCCCTCTGTTCCTGCCTAGCTCTGGTCTGGGGAATGGGGCAGAGGGGTGAGGGGGGTCTAATTGGTGAAACTCGAGATTCTTGGGCCCAAGGATGAGAAGCTCCAGGCTAGAGTCCTTGTGGGACCTCAGCAACCCCCCCGCCCCCCCCCCCCGCCAGGTGAGACCCAGGTCTCCCAGGGAAAGCACGTTTCTCCCACCCCGCATGGGATCCAGACATGATTAAGTCTCCGAAGGGGACCTCCCTTGGCCCTCTGACCCCTTGGGTGCTCTGGGTGTTGACAGGAGAGAAGACGGGGCTCCTCTGACCATGTGCCAGGGCTCTCCTGAGCAGCAAAGTCAAACCCACACCCTCCGAACGCTCTCCCGGCGGCCACGCACTCTGCCACGGCCCCTGCCGCTGCACAGGACGCCGTTCTGGCAGGAGCCCTTCCCAGCGAGGGCACATCCCTGTACCAAGCGAGGGCACATCCCTGTACCCAGTGAGGGCACATCCCTGTACCCAGCGAGGGCACATCCCTGTACCCAGCGAGGACACATCCCTGTACCCAGCGAGGACACATCCCTGTACCCAGCGAGGACACATCCCTGTACCCAGCGAGGACACATCCCTGTACCCAGCGAGGGCACATCCCTGTACCCAGCGAGGACACATCCCTGTACTCAGTGAGGGCAGGGCTGGTCCTCCTGCCCCTGGACCCTCCCCATCCCCACCCTCAGCAGGGGCAGCACATCCGCAGAGGCAGGGAGGTGCTGAGGAAAAGGCAGCGAAGCTGTGAGGAGGTGTCTGGGGGCTGAACTACACAGGGACTTGGTGACCAGGGCCGAGGCGAGCCCTCTGCGGTGGAGAACACGGGTGTCGCAGAGGAGGGACGCGGGCGGGACCCTGGGTGTGTCCCGGGGCTGGTAGGAGTGGGCAGCGAGTGAGCTTAACGCTCAGCATCTTGTGACCCTCCAAGAGCAGAGCACTGCTCAGGCACCAGGTGCAGGGAAGGCAAAGGCATGCTCTTTGCACTTGAAGAGTCAAGGTCAAGCTGGAGGACAGGACAAGCCCCCTGGGAAACGAGGAGGGAGCAAGGGCCAGGGAACAGCTGCTGGGGACAGGGAGGGGGGCAGAGGGCCTGGGGAAGGCAGGGCGGCTGAAAGGCAGTGGGAGGAACACCCGCCTGGAGCCAGAAAGGGGGACCAGAGAATGGAGGGAGGCGCCCCAGTGGGGTGAGGTCCACCAAGCCCCTCGTGGCTGGGGCTGGGGCAGGAAGAGGTCCCGCCTTCAGTAGGGGGCCAGGCAGGGACAGTCAAGCTCATTATCAGCCACCCAAGAGTTTCGTTTGGTGGCCACAGCGGGACAAGCCTCCATCTGTGCCCGCAGCCCTCCCTCCCCTGGGGAGGGGCCTCTGAACAGCTGGGGTTGGAGCCCTCTGTGGCCACGGAGCATTGGTCTCCCATTGGCTTAAAGAGGCACGAGCTCCTTGGGGGACGGGGAGGGAGGAGGGCGGTGAAGGCACAGCAATGAGATCTGGGGTGTGTGGTGGGGGTGCCAGCCATCAGTGTTCCTCTGAGGCCGGCAGAGCTCCGAGCACGCGTCTGCACACGTGTCTGTCACACGGGCGGGTGACAGGCTGTCTGCCTGTGTGGGCGTGCGCGTCTGCTGTTGGCTCAACAGCCCGGCCCTGTTTCCACAGCGAGAGCCGGCTCCCCGGAGCCTGAGCTTTATTAATTGTTCATTCTGTTCACACCTCCAGCAGCCAGGACCCCGGGGGGCTGGAAACTAATTATGTGCCAGGGAAGCCCCTCCATGTCCCCAGAGCAGCACCTGTGTGTGCGGCCCACCGCCCCTCGCCTCTCGGAGGCTCGAGGGGAAGGACAGGAAGAGGTGGACTCGGAGGCTCGGGTCCTGACCTGGGGTGACCTGCAGGTGACCCCATACCTGCCAGCTCAGCTTTGGGGCTGCAGGGCCTTGGGCAGCGACTCTGCACTGGGAGAGGGGGCTTGGTGCTGAGAAAACACACGGGCGGCAGCACAATTTCATGTTTGGAAAAGGGAAAGGAATCTAGAGCCTTGTCATCATAAAATACCAAAATCGTGTTTACCAGGTCATGCATTTTTAAACATGAACAAGCCCTGCCTCGGAGGAGCCAGCTGCAGCCTCTGAGGGGCTGGTCCCCAGGGGGCTCTGGGGAGCGTGCTGAGTGGGCAGCTGAGCACACTCACTCTCTCCAACTGCCTCCATGAGGTTTGCTGCTCTTGATTATAATGAAACTCAACCCCCGATTTCCTCTAAAGACTGCAATGCCATTCAGTTTGCTGTAGGTCTGGTTTCCTGGGCCCACGGTGGGAAGGAAGACTTTCCAGAAAGAACCTCAGCCTCCCTCCAGCCCATGCCCTGCCTCGCTGCCAGGTGCCTGGCCGCCGGGCAGAGGGTCCCCAGGCTCAGAAAACAATGGGCTACATGCATCGCTATTTATCCTAACAGAGTGATACGCTCCTCCAGCCTCCCAGGAAAAAACTTGGATGCCACTGAAGCACCCCTCTACTGGCCTGCCCTGGGGAGGTCACCCATCCAACCCCCGGGACAGAGGACGGGGTCCCGCACGGCCCCTGCTTAGCCTCAGGAAGCCTGCATGGAGCCCAGGGCACTGCCCACTCGCTTCCTCACTACCACTCCGACTCCTCGGAAGGTGGCTCTGGACCCTTCTCCACCCCCCTGTGCTCTAGGAGGACGGCCCCCCACCCTCACCCCGCCCCCATCTGACCTGGGAGAGGGATTTCCGGCCAACTGACCTTAAAGGTATGTTTTCGGCTGATGTTGTCAGAGGGCTGCACTGCAGCCACCCGGAAGCTCAGGAGGGGGATGCTGCCCAGGATGCTCTCCTCCTTCTCATCTGTCAGGAAACAGAGGCAGGTGAGGTGCGTGCGCATGTGTGTACGCGTGTGTAGGCGTGTGTATGCGTGTGTGTGTGTGTGTGTGTGTGTGTGTGTGTGTGTGTACAGGAGAGGAGACAGGAGTCCGACAGGGCAGCAGCCCCACCCTCGGGGAGCTGACATTCTAGTGCACAAGCAGGCAAACCAATAGAGCTCCTTGGTCTACGTCAGACACTGTCCCCAGGGAAATGCCTTCCTGAGCTGAACCCTCTCAACAGGCCCGTGAACAGGGGCTGCTGTTATCCCCGTTTTCTGAGACTCGGAGAAGTTAAGCAGTTTGTCCAATGTGACTTAAGTAGGAAGTGGCGGGCTGCTCTTTGAACCCCGGAGTCTGACCCCCACGCTGTCATTCTTAACCCCTCCACCGGGCACAGTGCCTGCCCAGCACTAGACTGTTCCAGCGTCTCACATACACAGCAGAATGGCGGGATGGGGTGTGGGGGCGTGGACGGTGCCCTCTGTGGTCTGGCTCCTCTGGGGAACTGTATCTAAGGTTCCCCCCAGCACCCAGCAGCTTGCTTTGTCCCTTCCTGAGGCACACGCACATGCACACTCTCTACATCTCTGTCTCAGGGCTCTCCTGCCCCTGCATGGCCTCCTGGCCCTCTGGTCCCTGCATCAGGCTAACCACCAGCCTGTTGCATAATTCATCCTGGATCTCCAGAGGAGCCTGACGGATTAGCTAGTCGGGCACCCAGCTGTCAGCAGGAGGCCCGGAGGGCGGGGTGTTCTGTGGGACAGGATGGGGGGGCGCGAAGAGGCCATGGCAAGACACTCCCCACTTGCCCAGAACAGCTCCTATGCCCTGGGCTGGAGATGCTGCAAAACCCCCAGAGAGAGTTCAGGAAAAATCTCTTAGGGCTCATAACCTCCACTAGTTCCCCCTCTCCTCTCACTCCTCACTGGCACCAGGGACTTGGCCCAGCGTCCAGCCTCCTGTGCAGACCTCAGCGTGGTACCCGGAGGAGGGCTAAGCCAGAGGAGCAGGAGGGACCAGGCCTGGAGACCAGGAAAGCAGCCCCTGGAGGAGACGGCTCTGCCTGGTACTGCCCAGGTCTGCATTCAGGGGGTCTCCTGAGAGCACCTCAGTGGACAGGGACCCCCAGAGCAGTGCCCTTGGACATGTACAGATGTTTAAGGTTCTTCTCTCAGGCCAGGCCCAGAGTCTCTCCTCTGAGGAGATCCTGGCTTCTCCCAACGTTGTTCACACTGTGTCCTGGAGGCCCAGCCTGGGCAGATTCCTCTGCCCCAAGCTCAGGGTTTCTTCTGTGACCCGACCTGTATACACAGCCCCTTCCTGCTCTCTCCTCAGAGCTCAGGTGGCAGCAGCTCGGGGCACAAGAATAGCAGCACTGGGGAGGGTGCGTGTCACTGGGTACAGCTTTTGTTTGCCAAAGTTAATGATTCACCGAGTTGCTCCAGGAAGGCCCAGAGGAGTCTGGGCTCTGCCATTCCCAGGGCATGGAGGGCATGGGGGGGCACAGAGGGGCGCGAAGGAAAGGGGCATAGCCCCTTCTGCTGCAAAGACATCTCACCCTTCTCCACCCTGTGCCCTGTGCCAGGGCAACAGGACCACGCCGTCACCACCCTGCTCGCTCCCTCTGTGCACCCCTGAGACAGGGTTGCTGTGTCCTTTTTAAAAGCACTTTCCTCGAGGTTGCTGCACCCATGCTGTCAGATCTTTGCCCTCCTCCGCTTTGGAGAGGGTCGGGAGTGAGTGCTGGGTGGACCAAGAGGGCAGAAGCTGGGACTATGCGCCTATTCCACGTAGACGGAGCACCTGCTAAGCCTGTGCTGAACACAATGGACAAGACCCGCTGCCTTCCTGGACTGGATCGCGGGGCCCGCGGGACAGGAGGCAGAGCAGCATACACACTCCAGCCAGTAGGTGCCCTGCTGGTGGCGGTCTGGCAGAATGGGAGGGTGGTGGGCCCTCGCCCCCGCAGGCCTGGGGCAGGCTCACCTTTGTAGTAGAAGAGGCAGCGGTCCACCAGGACGAACCAGCGCTTGTTCCACTGCTTGACCCCGGAGCTGGCCTGCGGGGCACGTGGAGAGAGACAGACGGAGGGGCTGTGAGCGGGGCATGGAGGAGCGGAGGTCACGGGAGGAGCACAGTACTAACTTTAAGGACATCCCGCTTCTGGTTGCAGCTCGGCCCACCGACAAGTAGCAGCAACCCCCTCGAGACCCCGGATGCAGGCACCTGACATGGGGTCATTGCCTGTGACCTTGAGTTCTGTCATCTTGGGCTTCCCTTCTCCTTCCCCCTCCGCCCCTTCTGGAGATAAAAAGGGCAAGAAATGAGCCAGAATGAGTGAGCAGAGGGCAGGCCGGGGCAGTGGCAAGGACACTGGGGAGAATTGCTGGACAGAGACTTAAAGAGACACCATCCCTGCCATAGCAAGAGGACCAGCTGAGGAGGAGCCCACAGGCTGCTCCCATAGAGGGGGGGTGACCTGGCACACTTCAAAATCATTGTACCCGCCCGTCAGGAAATCTGGCTGCATTCCCAAATATGACACCAATTTTTTTTCTGTGTGATTTTTGGGAAGATACTTGACTTCTCTGAGCGTTCATAACACCCGCAGACTTATTCGCAGAGATATACCAAATGAGCAATGGGAGGACATAGCAAGACAGACGCGGGCTATGGTGAGCCCGGAGGAATCACAGTGCTACAGGGGAGACAGAGCCCTGGGCACGGGGCAGAAGGCAGAGGGGCCTCACCTGTTTGAAGAGCCAGCCCGCCTTGGTGACAGGCGTGTTGAGGTTCCGCTTCATGGAGTGTGAGCGCTTGCCAAAGGCGATGGCCTTTCGGGATGTCCGGGTGGCCTGGGGAGGCAGAGAGAGAAGCTGGCCTGGCTTCTTCCCTCTCCTGCTTCCCGTGCCACCGGCCAGGGGAGCAGCTGGACGGCTCTGGGTTATACTGCCCTGGGGTAGCCCGAGGCACCCTCATGCTGGGAGGCCCACGTGTGAATCATGGATGTGTTACCAAGCCTGACTTTTTTTTCTTATTTCCAAAATCGGGCTCAGATAATAATCCTGCCTGTCTGACCGCGGTGGGCCTTTTGGGGTTTCCTTGGGAGAAAGTAAGATTTTTCATTTCACTCCTGGCCTACCCTTCTGCTACTGTCCTTACTCCTTTCCTCTCTCATCATGCTTTCTGGAACCCACTCGGCTGCATGTACCTTGCCTGTACCACCATCCTCTCAGAGTCCTGTGCATTCTCAGTGTCCAACACACCACAGGGCTGGGAACACGGACATGAGCGTTCTAGCTCCTCACTGTCACGTGGATATCATCCTTCTCCCACATCCTGGCATCAGCTCTCTCCTGAGGCACCTCGGATCTCCCCTGTTTAGTCCTCATCACCATCAGCTTCCAGAGCATCGTTCCGAGCTGGTCATCCTGCCTGCCTGACTGATCACCCCTAACTGCTCTCCCGTGCCGGCCTGATCTTGCCCCCAACTGCCCTCTCCTGCCGGCTTAATCTCACCCGCAACTGCTCTCCCTTGCCGGCCTGATCACTCCTCAGCCGGCACCACCATGGTTTTGTCCGGAAGGAAGTCAGATGTCTGGAAGATGGCCAGTCGACCCAGTCTAATTAGCATATTACTTTTTTATTAGTATATATACAAATCTAGTCTGTTAAATTTTTGGAGAGAACTCCATTGCATGACTAGACCACCACTGATTGTCTAGTTTCTTAGAAGAACAGTGTCTACTCTTCAGTGTTTTTCCATCTCCCCTTCCACCCTCATCACACCCCTGGAACTGCCCTAGTCAGGCGTCCAGTTACCATAGTGTTGCTAAGCCCCATGGTTGTTTTCATCCAAGTAAGATCTCATCACATTGACCTCTCAGCAACATTCTTCTCTGGATTACTTCTTCCTCCGGAGACCCTCTTCCTTCCTCCTCCCTTTCTGAGCTCTCAACTGCCATGTCCTTCATGAGTTATCAGCGGTTCTCAATGAGGGTGGGGCAACTTTGTTCCACAGGGGTCACGTGACAATGTCTGGAGACATTTTTGGTTGTCACATGGTGAGTGCTACTGGCCTCTGGTGGGTAGAGGCCAAGGATGCTGCTCGACATCCTATAATGAATCATCCCACAGCGCAAAGCATTACCCAACACAAAATGCTAACGGTGCCGAGATGGAGAGCCCCTGGTGCAGATGCTGGTTTTCTGTGAGGCTCTGGTCCGAGCACCTCACCTGCTCACTGGAGCCTGCAGACAGAGCTGGACAGGCTATTGCGTTTCCCAGGATTCCTGACCGACAGCCTTCCTTGGAGGCTGGACTCACCCGGACGCTGGGCCGCTCTGGAGGGACCTCGGACACCATGTTGTGGTTGGAAATGTCACTGTTGGTGGTAGCCGGGCGTTTCCCACCTGCTTTATTGGACATGTCCAAGGCCGATCTGATTTCAGGTTGACCAGAAGAGAAGAAAGAGACTATTCAAAACCGAGAAACAATGGAAACCTCCATCCCTGTCCCCACCCTGCCACCCCCTGTTCCAACATCAGCACAAAATTAGATCCCTCGGTGCTATCAAGAGGTCATCGCAGTTACTCCCTCAGCTCTTCTGAGACTATCTGCCAGTAATCCTGCAGTGTCTCCTCTTTTTTTCCTGTGAATTTATTTTTTTTTTTAAAAAAGACAAAAAAACCTCAACCCTAGGACTCTGGAACTCCTTTCCCTTTTAATTTAAAAGACACAATAGCCCAGCGCTATGAGAGTCATTTAATTATCTTTTTTCTTCCCCTCACTGAGCCAAGATGCAGAGCGAGTGGAATTGGCATTTGGCTCCCATGGTTGTACCTGATTCCCTCCCCTCTCCCCTCAGAGGCCCCTGGGTGGTGTGCCCAACTCCGACCTGTCTCATTCCTCTAGCTCAACCTGTGAGAGGCACCAACCCAGGACCTGCTACGTTTTGGGGAAAGTGGACGAAGGACTCAATTCAAAGGGTCTCAGCAGTGTCCATCCTCAGAACTGAGGGGAGTGGCCCTAAGTCCCTTTGCTCTCTTTTCCTCCTTCCTCCCTGCTCCTTCCTGGAGGTGAAGTGTGGGGGAAGGTGGCTAAAGATGGAAAGGGCAGCCAGGGAGTGGGGCAAACCTACGTTTTCAAGTCAAATTTTTTGTTTTCTTCCGGGACCTGGCCAGTCACTGGGTGTAGAAAGGTGTTCCGTCTTTCATTGTGGCTGTGGAGGCAAAAGAGAGACGTTGTGGTTAAGACGAGGAAAGCAGAGGCACCGCAAAGGGTGAACTGTCCCTGGGCAGTGACGGGACGGCGACCACGTGGGAGCTGGTCCCTCTACCCTCCAGTGCGATCCTGAGGCGAGATGGAAGCAAATGGAAGGCCGGGCTGTGGACAGAGCAGCACAGTCAGGTTGGGGGAAGACACCTTTCACTGGTCAGTGTTCACTACTTACCAGACACCCCTGAGGCTGGAAGTGAGCCCCCCGTAACCTGTGGTGTGTGTGTGTGGGGGGGGGGGGGGGGACGAGCAGGGAGGAGACTCCAACAGCCAGGATTTCACATGAGGTATGTCCCCTCCCAGGGACGAGGCCCGCCAGTGCTCCACATAAAAACTGCTCACTCATTTCTGCTGAGACAATCCTCCCATGACCTTGAACTCCCTCCCCTGCTGCTATGTGTTCCATCTCCTTAGGAGAAATGCGAGATCCAGAAACGCCATTCCTGAGCCTGGGCTGGGACCTCCCTTCTCCTGTCTCTCTCCCTTCCCACCCCCCACCCCCGCCCCCCAACACACACACACACACACACACACACACACACACACACTCAGTCCAGGGTCTTCCAGGCTAAGCGCTATGGGTATCGCCGAGACCTCAGGCGAGTCCCACAATAAGGTTAAGTGCTGGCTCAACAGTCAGATCGAATGAAGGGATGTGTGGGCCAGAAGCAGGGTGCTGGGAGGACAGCCTGCAGGAAGCAGGGGGCATGGGCCAGGGCGGGGTCTGTGGAGCAATATTGTGGAGGCTCCTTTGGAAAGTCCTGCCGTGCCGCCCAGCTGACTGAATGCCAGGCCAGTTCCCTGGTGGCTCTTTGGGGAGGTGGGGGAGGGAGGATATGAATGTGGAGGGAGCTGGTACAGTGGGTCAAAGCCACAGAAGGCAGCCATTTGAGATGGATTCGCCACGCAGGGGACCACCTGGCAAGAAAGTTGTAGGAGACTCAAGCATGCAGCCAGTGAGGGCTGGAAGGGTGCGGAGTCCTCCTCCCCCAGCCCCGGGGAGACACAGCCTGGACAGAGCCTGCTGAGGTTGTACCGAGGCTGTGGGTCCTCACACCGGCCACACTAGCACCCCCACAGCGGGGGCCAGCTGGTCAGCTGGTGCCACGGGAAAGAGACCTGAGCCTGGTCCCTTCAGCTGCACGAGAGAAGTAAAAGAACCTTCTGGAGACCCTTTCAATAGCCCCAGGACACATCCCAGTCCCCAGGCTGTCTGTTGAAGCTAAAGATAATATCAAAGGGTATTTTTTCAGCTTCTAAACCAACCATGTTAAGATCAAATTCCAAGGCATTTAGTAGATGGGAGCCCAGCCGGGTGGTAGTGATAGCCTAGGGCCGTGGTCAGCAAACTGCGCCAAACTGCGGCTCGCGAGCCATATGTGGCTCTTTGGCCCCTTGAGTGTGGCTTTTCCACAAAATACCACGGCCTGGGCGAGTCTATTTTGAAGAAGTGGTGTCAGAAGAAGTTTAAGTTTAAAAAATTTGGCTCTCAAAAGAAATTTCAATTGTTGTGCTGTTGATATTTAGCTCTGTTGACTAATGAGTTTGCCGACCACTGGCCTAGGGGAAATCTGGGTTTTGCAGCCTGGGCTTGCTGGCCAGGACCCTGTCCTGCCAGTGTCCATCTGGCCTGGGTTCTAACATTAGTATATTGATCACCTGCTCCTGCTTCTCAAACTCTCTTCCTTCCTCCCTGCCAGGTACAACCAGGATGCTCTCCTCAGCTCACCCACAGGGGACCTTTGCAAGGATGGGTAGCTGTTTTCAGTCACCCTCATCCTTGGCTCTGCCCCCCAGGGCCCAGGGGGCGGGCAGTCTGACAACGAAGGTCCTTCAGGTGCCAAGGTCTCTGCTTTTCCATGTGACACAGAGCACCGTTCCCCACCCCAGTCCCCTGTGCTTTACACGCTCCTTTGCTAACGCTGCTGACACCTTTCCTGCAGGCACTCGTGTATACACACACACACACACACACACACACACACACACACACACCACACGTGCAGACGCACGCAGTCTGCTGTCAGCTGGCACTGTTTTCAGGGCACGGCGAATTCCTCCCTGCCCCAGACTCTCTACCCAGCAGCCCCTACAAATGACGTCCTCTCTCCAGCCCGGCACCACCAGTTCCAGCACAGCTTCCCCTTGGCAAGCACTGCAATGCAGCAGCCACTGTGACCTAACTGTCTCCTGCCTCCAGGGCGGGTCGGCGGACCCCACACTCTGAAGCCCGGGCCCGAGGAGCTGCCGGCGCCGCCTGCTCTCACTTCGCTCCGCTTATGTCCACTGAAGAGATCCCTACCTGACCCGGCGATCGGCTCGGAACTTCAGCATCGTTTTGGCAGCTCCGTCCCCGCTCAGCAACCTCGGAGGACCTCCCAGCCACCCTGCTCCTACCATCCTCTGAGCAGTAAGTCCTCCGGTCCCTGGCCGAGCTCCAGACACTGCTGCTTCCCCCCCCCCCCCTTCCCTGCTCTAGCACGAGGGAAAGGGGCGGGCTCTCCCCAGGTGGTGGGAAGGGTGCCCAGGTGCTCTAGGGGGCCTGTGGCTCCCCAGCACCCAGCCCCTCAGAGTGCTCCCGGCAGAGTAAGGCGAGCGGAGCTGCTCCTCCCAGTCCAGGTCCCCCAGGAGGAGACGCTGAGATGGAAATAGGCATGGGGAGCAGGTGTGCAACTTCCAGCCAGTCAAACCTCCCTGAGCTAAGGACACAGCGCGGCTGGGCAGGTGGAGGAGTCTGGGGCTGCCTGTCTGCACAGCAGAAACACAGCCAGCCGACCTGGGGGGAGGCGGTCCTCCCTGCTGCCGCCTCCCAGCCCGGATGCTCCGATCCTGTGGGCTCAGGGGTTAAATGCAGCTCCGGATTCGTGTGCTATTGCTGCCCGGGCGCTGGGGTGGCTCAGTCCCCTCTCTCCTCTCCCAGCCTGCCCAGCCTCCTTCTGTCTGGACAGGAGCAGACCGAGCGAAGCTTTGCCAAGTCCCCCGCGCGCTCCCTTCGGACACAGCGCCAGCTCGCTTGCTCTCGGCGTGGGGTGGTCCAGTGGAGGAGCACGTGGAGCGGGTGCTGGGCTGGTAGCAAACACCAGTTTCTTTGCTCAGGAGACACGGGAGGAAGGCTTCTTCCCAGAGCGCGTGAGGAAGAGGGCAGCAGAGGGGCTCGGGGTCACTGCGTGTTGATTTCTGAAAATCTTCCAGATGCGATGAGATGACCTCCAGCTGGCACCGTCAGATCTGCTCAAGGGCAAGGAGAGCTGCAGTGCCATTCACTCCCCTGAACTCTCAGCGCCGCTGATGATGGTCAAGTTTCCCCTTCTCCGGACATCCTCCGTGGGGTAGGGCCCTGGGGCTGCAAGGGCCTCTGAAGGTCACCTCCTCCATCCCCCGCCGCCAGGCACGCCCGCTGGCTCTCCAGTCTCCTCAGTGCCTTGCTTGCTTGTAAAGCGTTCCAGCAAAGAAGGCTCCAGACCCACTGTTGTCTTGTACTGCCGAGATGTCCCTGCTGGTACCGATCTCCAGGTCCCCTGGCTTTCCAGATTATTCCATGTTTGTCTTCAGGTGACAGAATCCTTTCTGACCAACACAGTTCCTTTGAGCAGCACCAGGGATTCTGGTTGACGTCATGGCCTATTGTTTACGGCAAGCCTGTGACGTCACGACAGATCCTGAAAGGGAGGGGCTAATCGAATTTTTGAACCGAGGGTAGAACGCGGTCAGAGAACGTCGCAATCCGTGACCAGAAAAGCAAAGGGACAGCGTTATTGTTTAACCCATGAGGGAACGAGCTGGGGCCTCAGCTGCTGATACTTCAGCAACTAATCCTAAACTCCAAAGGCCAGTGTGCTCAGACATTGGGCGGTGCGTTTGCAAATGCTTTGTTCTAATGGCAAGAGGCTTTGGGTCCCAGATGCCACACCCTCGCACCAGCTCCCTGTGCCCCGCTATGGGCAAGAAGATGGGGGGGGGGGGAGGGCGCGCGGGGGCGCAACGCTCCCGTGTGCTCCTGAGGCATCTGCCCATGCACAGCAAGAGTTTGGCGTCTGCTGAATGAATGAGCCAGTGAATGAACAAAAGAAACACGAGTTGCTCCGGTTTCATTTTTATCCACCTGCATTTGGGGTTTGACATTCTATCACCAAGGGCTTCCCTATCTCTGCTCTCTCTTAAAATTAATTACTTCCTCTCCACGAGAGGAGCTGCTTCTGCCCCCTCGCTCCCTCATTCGGCTCCCCTGCCTGGCTCCCCCTTGACTCTCCAGCTTGGCTCGGATCCATCTTCATTAGGAGGGGAAGAGAATTAAGCTTCTCGGCTCAGGAAGAGGGGGCGGAGGTGCATGGGCAAAATGAGTTTTTCTTCCTCTAGAAGCGAAAATACTCCCTTTTCCTTTCCGGCTGAGCTCGGGGGCCTCCCACAGCCTCTGCTCAAGTTGCAGGTTGAGTTACTTCTCCCAGTAAGAACAGCAAGGGGAATAGGAAGGAAGGCTCAAGGGTTTGCCCGGCCTGTTGAGAGCTCTGAGGTCCTTGGTTACATCAGCACGTGGCACCCACAATGTGTAGCCCGGGTTCTTTTCCTTTGCCACTGAATTGCACAGACGGCAGGTTAGCCAGCAGGAGGAGCTTAGCAGGTGCCGAACACTAAAGGAGGAAACGGGGGAGGCCACCATTTCTCTCTCCTCTGCCCTTTCTTCTGGGGGAGCAAAGGGCCTCCATTTCTCAAGGACAAGTGGTTCCACACCTCCAAATGGACCCCCCAATGCCACCGGGGAAAGGCAGCAAAGTAGGCGTGGGGGTGGAGGCAGGAGCACCCCTAAACTCCTGGGCTGCCCCCTAGGTGTTCACCTTGGCCTCTGTACCTATGAAGGCGGCCTCCGGGGCAGTGCCATCCATGGAAAGAAAATTGGCTAAACCAGGCTTTCGGTCCAAGATCCAGTGTGAATTAGCACTCTGATTTGACTTCTCGCGTGAAAATGAGACACCTTCTAATCCTATAAAATGATAGCTGCACGCTTCCAAAATGTGCAATGTTTTGTGCATAAGATATCACGGTTATGATCATTCTGCTCAAAAAACAAAGAAGTATGCCAGGTGCCGGGTAGAAAATGACATCACACGGTCTCAGACGCCAGCAGGCTGGGCACGAGGGGCTGGCATTCCAGAAGTGCCAAGACCAATAAGCAACAGAGAGGGGAGGCAGGTCCTCTCTGCTTGGCAGGCACGTGTCTCTCCATCTACTGGGGCTTTTCTGCAGCTCCAGAGACGCTCGCAGCCTCCGAGTCCTCGTGACAGCCTCACTGCAAGGACAAGTGTTCTGGTCCCTCTCTAGGCGTCTTACCCCCCCACCCCCCCAAGAGCTGGCCTCTGTCCGGAATGATGTCTGGCACCACACAGTCAAAAGCAGCACATGCAATCTGGGTCTTCACAGCCCCTTGCAGGCGTGCATGCTTGCACGCACACACACACACACACACACACACACACACACACACACACACACACACAGGCTGGACGCCCAGAGCTCCCACTGTGATAAATATTCAACAACTGGAGAAAGACACTCAGCTCCCTGCAGCCCCTGGCCCCCCGGTTATCTGCCCTACGCCAGGCCTTCATTTCCATGGCTCCCGAGAATCTGCTGATGAGAATTAGCCCTGGCCAGGCGTCCTCATCCTCAGACGGTGCTGGCTTCTGGCAGCACAACTCATTAGATGGAGGGTGGCCGGTGAGTGGGCGGCAGGGCGGCCTCTGACTCCGCCCTCTCGCTTCCTTCTCCCCCCAGCAAATTCCAAGCCAACGTGGTCCCCACTCCAGGGAGGGTTTCTGCGGTCAGAGGAGGAGAAGGTGGGAGAGGTTTGGCTTCCTTTCTCTCTCCTCCTCCCCCTCTGGATCGCATCATTATTTTCAAGGCACTTTATCTGCGCCGGCATTCTGCCCCAATTAAAAACCAGCCGGGCTTACATTTCCAGCAACCCCGACGTGCCCGCTTCCTGGAGCACCCCCAGGCATTCCTGGGAAAACATCCGCTCCCCAGCCAACCTCTGCCCGCCAGCCAGAGTCCCTCTGTGGTCCCCACTGCTTCGCACACAGAGAAGAGGCACCAGAGAGTCAGGCCTGGTGGCCCCTCTGGGCACGTGCAAGTGAGGAGCCCTCGGAGGACGTGGCCTCCTTTCCATGTGCTGACCACCAACCCAACACCAGGTGCAGGCTGGGGGTGGGGGGAGGGGGGGCGCCCGCCAGCTGCCAGCGTCACACTTGCACTCTCTCTCTCTCTCTCCTCTTCGCCCTGGCCTCCTGTGTCACTGTCATTTCCAAACTGAAGCCAGCGAGCTTAGACCTCTGAAGATGCTCGGTAAACCTGTGCTGCTCTTTCTTGCTTGACTCTGCCAGTGCTCACCCCCTCCCCACCCTCGGGGCCTAAATGCATTTCCTTCCCCGCTTCCCCCGCAGGAGAAGGCCACACCACGTGGGCCCGCACCTCAGGCTGACAGCACAGAGCTGGCTGCAGGGAGTCCACTCCCGTGCCCTTCACATTGGCTACATTACCGAATGCCAGTCCTGGGATCGCCATTCCTTTACTGTCTGAACACCGTGCCCCTCCAAGTGTTAACACGGGGTTCTTGGCCCAGAGAGCAGCATGGGCAGCATGCAGGCATCTGCCCCTCACCCAGTCCCAACGTGACAACCTGGGCCAAGGGGTGGAATCACGAATAAGACCCAGGTCTCCCTCTCCCACCCCACCTGGATGTCCTTCCCTGAGTCTCACTGTAGCATCTCCTAACCCCAGTCCTGGGCCTCTGCCCCTCTTTCCTCACTAACAGGAGAGGGGAAGCCGAAGGCAGCAGGGAAGGGCGGGAGGGCCTGTGTACTCTTTAGTCAGGGCAACGGCTCATTGTGTGCAGGTGTACACGTGTCTAGGTGCATATATGTGTTTATGCGTATATCTCTGTGTGCCTATGTGAATGTGAGCATGTATAAATGTGTGTATGTGTGTATGAGGCCTGAGTGTGTGTCTGTGTGTTCTGTGCATTGTGTAGTTTGTGTGTCTGTGTCTGTGTGTGTGTGTTGTTTGTGAAGTATGTGCCTATGCCTAGTGTGTCTGTGTGACGTGTGTGTAAATGTGTGTGCATGAGTGTCGTGGTGTGTAAACGTGTGTATGTGTATTGCATGTGATGTGTCTGTGTTGTGGTGTGTGCAGTGTCTATGTGTGTACATGTCTATTGTGTATGAGTGTAAAATTGTACGTGTGTAATGTGTATGTATATTTGTGTTATGAGTTTGTTGCATGTGTAGTATGTGTAAGTATGTCTATGTGTGTACATGTCTGTAATGTATGTATGTACCTATGCGCGTGCAATGTATGTAGTGTATGTATGTACATGCATGTAAATGTGTGTGTGGGGTGAATATGAATATCTCTCAGGGGTACTTCGTGGGGAAGCTTCGTGTTGATCTTCTACCCTAACCTGGACCATCTCATCCTCAAACTGATGATTTCACTTTAGGATTCCTTTGGCTTCCGGAGAACCAAGGTGGCCAGGGTGGCTATGCAGCATTGCCACGCCGGTTACTAAAATGTGGAGCTTCTTCCTTACTGGTTGGTAAAGAGCTGCTCTGCCAGCCTGCTCTGCCTGCCCTCCCACCCCGCCCTGGCCTGTGACACTCCCCCCCCCCCCTCCGGGCCCTCCAGGACTCCCGTGTCCTTCACACTGGCTACATCACCGAATGCCACTCCTGGGATCGCCGTTCCTTAACTGTCTGAACACGATGTCCCTTCAATTGTTAAAAATGGGTGTTCTTGGCCCAGAGAGTGTCATGGGCAGGATGTCCCTCACACCCTGCCCCAACGTGACAACCTGGCCAGCCCGTCCCTGGGGCCCTCACACTCCATCCTGCAGGGGAAGGACAGTGAGAGGAGGGCAAGGAGCTCCCTGGGGCTCCAGCTCCACATCCTCCTTCTCCCAGCCCTGCCTTCTGAGCGACCTGCTCTGCCAGCTACGAAGGGGGGCGGAGGCTCCAGTCCCTTCCCCGCAACCTCCAGCGGCTTCCTCCTGACAGCCATGGGGAAGGAGTGCTGAGAGGCAGGGCAGGGCAATCATTCATTACCCTTCCTCCCCAGCTGAGCCCCACCCAACCCCCTACCCTTCCGAGGCTGAGACGGCCCAGCTGTCCTCTCGCCTGTGCAAGGTCGTCCGCTCCCAGCTCAGCAGCTTTGGTTCTGGCCCCGTGGAGAGCCGTGACCGGCCGGCCGGCGGGGAAGAATTCCGCAGAGTGTTTGTCTGAAGCTGGGCTGGTGTCCCTCCCGCCACACCCTCAAATGCCTTCTTGGGTCCTCATCCAGCAACTGGAGAGGGACAGGCTGTTCTGGGCCTTAGTTCCCTCCTTTTAAGAACGAAACAATGGCAATAAGCAACGTCTTGTTCGGTGGACGGCACCACTTTCCCACCAGGAGAGAGGGCAGAGGAGGAGGGCGGATAGTGCCGGGATGGGGGGGGGTGTGCAGAACCGAGGGAAGGAGCTCCACTCACGGACGCTGGGAGGAAGGTAAGGCCCCTTTTAGAGTGAGGGACACGGAGGCCACTGCTCCAGCTACGCTGGAAGGAGAGAGGAGACAAAGTTCCTGTGTTCTTGGCTGCCCCGTCCCTTCTACCTGCCCAGCCTTGTGTTCAGGAGGAAAAGGAAGAGAGTTTCATGGTCCAGGATGATTCCAGCTCCACAGGCCTCTGGGAAGCACAGGGATGGAAGGCATAGACCCTCTCGTTACCCCAGTGGGCATAGGTCTGGGGACTGTGTGTGTGTGTGTGTGTATGTGTGTGTGGGGTGTTATCTAGATATAGAGGCGGGGCGGGACAGCCACACCCACACTGCGCACAGCCTAGCCTCCCTGGTCACTGCGCCCCGGCCAGCTCCTCGCACACAGCAGGACCCCAATGGCCGTCGGATGCAGCGGCCAGGGAGGCCGGCTCGGTCTGGCCACGGGGCGGGTGCGGGCATGTGCATTCTGCTTTGTGGTGTTGAATTGTGAGTGGGAGAGGCAGGAGAGCTCAGCCTCAGAGCCTCTCATGGGATCCCCATGGGCAGGCTCTCCATCTGCTCCGGGCCCCTCCTCTCCCTGCCCCCTCCCCTACTGGCCAGCCGGACTCTGGTAAGAGTCTACAAAGCAGAGGATTTGTGGTGGGAGGAGGAGAGCAATGAGTCCGTGGGAGCGGGAGAGCAGGAGTTGGGCGACTACTTCCGGAGGAGGGAGCCTTTCCCTGGGGGGGAAGGGGAGGTGCCTGGGGTGAGGGTGCGGAGGCAGGTGGGGCGGAAGCAGAGCTCCAGGGTGAGATGCTCCTGGGGTCCAGCGAGGCTCAGCTGCATGTGCCCCTGGTCTGGGAGGGAGAGGCCGGCGGGGACGCACATTGATTGTGGGAAATTCTGAACGTGACCTTTGCCAGGCCTGAGTCTGGTACGTCCCATGTGCTTGGGGAACTTGCCTGGCGCTCTGAGGGCAGAGGGATGTCCTGCATTGCTCTCTGCTGGGGAGGGAGGGAGGGGGGACCCAAAAGGAGCGTGGAGATGGGCCACCAGCGGATCCAGCCAGGAGCCAGCAGTGCCTGGAGGGTCGCTGTGCCTTCTCCCTCTGAGGACTGAGGACACCCGTCAGAGCTTCCGTGGCACCTCAGAGCAGAAAGGTACGATGCGGAGGGGAAAGGCCTGGGAGAACACTGGAAGAAAGCTGTCTGATGAGGACAAAGAACGGACTGTGCGGACTGCCCTGAGGGAAACGGGGCGGGGGCAGGGCTCCCAGAGCCAGGAGTCACTGCTCTTTCCTTCCTGGGCCTCAGTTTCTGCATCTGTAACCTGGACCGGTGCTGGAGTTGCTGGGGGGATCAAACAAGATCACACTGAGCATCTAGGACAGCACTTTTCAGCCTTTTCATCTCCTGGCACACATAACTGATTACTACCATTCTGTGGCACATCAAAAAAAAAAAAAAAAAAAAAAAAAAAAAAATATATATATATATATATATATATATATATATATATATATATATATTCTTTGCCAATCTGATAGAAGTATAAATTTGATTGATTTACCAAAAAAAAAATAATAAAAATGATTTTTACCTTTAGTTGTATATAAGGTTTTCTGGTACCAAGAATTAACCAATAAGGTACAACCTTATTATGCAATGTAAACAATAAGATGCAACCCTCGTATAGGACCTTTATATTTATGGTTCAAGCTCAGACAGCTATTGCTGTGTTGGCTGCTGTCACTTTTTACTTGACAATCTAAGGGAAAAGGGGTCAGTGTCCCTGCCGACATAGCCGGGCATTGCATGCTTTAGAAGTTCCTGCGGCGCACTGGTTAAATATTGCTAGTCTAGCGAAATGCTTGACACCCAATAGTTGCTCAGTAAGTGGCTGATGTCACAACCATTGATAAAGGGATAAAATAAAGCAAGCAGCACTATCTCAGGTCTGTGCCAGCCAACCTGGCAGCCGTTAGTCACAGGTAGCTGTTTACAATGAATGCATTCGAATGATATACAATTACAATCCAGTTCCCCCGTCAGACTGGCCACATTTCCGTGGCGGCCGTGGCGGCCACGGTGGATGGGACAGCTGTGCCAGCTCCACGGGCCGGGCAGCCTATGGGCCGGCGCTGGGCTCAGTGTCTGCAAGCCGCTCTCCAGCTCTAACACTTAACTCCCCACCCGCTCTTCCTCCCTCAGCTGAGGGCTCAGCGTCCTCGGGGAATCACACGTGCCCTCACCGTCCTCCTCCGTTAAACAAAGAGAAAGGGGGATCTACGCCAACGACAACAACAAAAACGATGAAAATCTAAAACCAAATGATACATTTCAAAGTCCAATTAAAATTAATTTGGATAATCCATCATTTAGAAATAATATATGTATGGCGACCCCCCCCCCCCTCCAGAGTATAAACCGATGGTTACTAAAAGCTCTACTGGGGCAGGTGGGGGTGGTTACTAACAGTCCTACTGGGGCAGGTGGGGTGGGCTCCGGGAGGTGAGAGGGGAGAGATGAAAAGGGGGAAGAGTCCAGGAGAAAAAGTCTAGACACACAGGGACGTGTTCCTCCCTCCTGCCTTTTTTTTTTTTTTTCTTTCTTTTCTACTTGGATTGGCCAACTTCCGGCCAAGGCTGGAGGCGGGGAGAGGAGAGATGGTCTGCAGGGTCTTTTGATCCAGAGTAAGACAAGCCAGTGAGGGGGGCAGGGCCTAGGAGCTGCCCCAAGGACAGTGGGCTTAGGAGTCTTCCTTCCCGCGCACCTGCCCTGCCCCCACCCAGACCTGGCTGGAAGGGGTGCTAGCACATGGCACGTGACACAGGTGCCAGGGTGTGTTCCTGGGCAGCTGTGGCTTAGAGAAGGGAGGATGGAAGAGGTACTCCCGGCCTAGACCCCAGCCTGGAGCCCAGACAGGAAAGAGGGGGCCTGGGGAGGAAGGGAAAAGGGGGAGGAAGGGAATCGGGTGAGGGACACTGCTGCTCTCTCCCTGTCCCCTGCCTTGCGGTGGCCTTGAACGATGACGGGCCATGACAGGACACGCTTTGGGAGGGTGTAGAGGGGAAGGCAGGGCTGGGCCAGGACAGAAGCCAGTCTTGGTAAGTGACACCTGAGGAACAGGTGCCGCTGCCTACAGCTGTCGGAGCGTATGAGTGACTATCGCTGCTGCAGCTTCTGGCCGGGCCTGGGCATAGCACGCGCTGTGAAATTCACAGGGCCCCGTGCAACACTCTCAGGATGGTAACAGCAGAGGGGTGCCCAAGCCCTTCCGGGGAGACTGCTCGGGTTGCACACCCTCTACTCCCAAAGGCTGGTCCCAGGGCGGCTCACTCCTGGTACAAGGCTGAGCACGGCCGTGGCCCAGCCTCTACCTGCCCCTCCGGCCCGGCTCACATGCCCAGAAACCCGCTGCTGTGCTCTCACCGCCCTGCGGCGCTCAGGCTGGCACCGCCCCCTCGCTCGGCCTGGTTTCTGTTTGCCCGCGGGCAGGCCGGCCGGAGAAAGCACCAGGAAGAGCCAGCAGCCTGTGGGTGAGCCCTATCTCTCAGATCTGCCTCAAGACTGGCACGGGGTGCTCTCGGAGCCTCCCACAGACCATGATTTCACCCCAACCGCTTTCCTCCCGAGAAACAGGCCAGGGACAAAAGGGCTCCCGGAGGCTTAGGGGCAAAGTCAATCGTCCTGGGCTGGAGGCCGGTAAGGCCCTCGTTTTGTCACGTGCGTGTGCCGGTACACACGGACCTCAGCTGGGGGGAGCCGGTCAGTCCACCCCCTGCAGCAGAGCCAGGAGCTCCGGCCACACTCTGCACCATCGGACTCGCCACGAGACGGGTCCGGAGAGGGAGAGCCGTGTTCTGGAGGCGGTGGGACTGAGGGTCCTAAGTGGGAAGTTGAGGACAGCAGCCAGCCAGCACCTGCACCCCAAAGATCGGCGGCCTTTCTTCCTAGGTTCCAACTTTGCTCCCCAATGACAACTTGGTCTTCTTCAGGAGTTACGAGTTCTCCCCCCAACTCTCTGCACCGGCCCGACAGACGCCGTGTCTCCTGTCCACGTCTCCACGCGGGAATGACAGGGATGAAGGGCAGGCACAACTCCGCGCCTCCGGCCGCACCCGTCCCCCTTCCTCCCCAGCCGTCCCAGGAGGTCGGCCCTCCAGAGGCCGCGCTCTGTGCTCTGCCCGGAGCGGGAGACAAAGGCTCCGAGTGGCAGGCAGAGCGGCAGCGGCAGCTTTGTGTGTGTGAGGGGTGGCCACGGACCATTGTCTCCGCCTCGGAACAATGGTTTGCATCTCGGGCTTCCGTGCCCAGTAGCTCGCCCCCTGCATGGACTAACCCAGTCCTGGAGGCTTCCTCCCAATAAATGGGAAGGAGACAGAGATCTGGCCCCAAGCTGGGGGTTTGTGTCCAGTTGCAACAAAAGCTGGCTCCAGCGGAAGACACGGGGACAGCTAGTGTGCCCTCACCTGTCCCAGAGCCTCCCAGACAGACAGACGACAGACAGCCAAACACTCACTCACCATGGGAGCGCTCGGCGGGTCCTCTGCTCTCACTCCTGTCACACTCGGCAATAGGGAGAAGGCTTCCCTTTAATACTCACCAGGTCCCTGGGGGGTAGCAATCATTAACAGCCACACATGCTGGCTGGCCTTAACCCCTTCTGCACTGGGCCAGCTCCAGCCGGCTGGTGGGCTGCCCCGTCCCCTCTTCCCAGCCCCGAGGAAGTGGCAGCTACCACCTTGCCGCCTGCCACGCACCTGAGCGACAGACACACTGCCTCCCATGTGCAAGGGAGCCCTCTGGTCCCACCCCGGCCACCCCGGCCGCCCCGCCTGATTGGAGCTCCCTCGCAACCTGAGGCGCTGGGCCCTGGCACGATGCCCAATTGGATGAGCCCACATTATGAAATATTTGCTTCACGGGCCAATCGAGGAGCCGGGATCCGGGGGAGGGAGGATATTTTTATTTATTCCTGGTGGAGGGAGAGCAGACAAAGGTAGTCATAGCATGCCCAGCCCTGGGACAGAGGCCCCGGGAGGTAGGCTGCGGGCCGCGGAAGGGCCTCTGTCCGGGTCCAGGGCACAGTCCCTGCCGGTGGCTAAGCAGTTTCAGCTCCTGGCGGTGTAGCGAGAGGGTTTCTTTGCTTAATAACCGCCCGCCTCACGCAGGAGTTTGGAGAGTGGCACCTGGAGCTGAAACAGAAAGGAAGAGGGGAGGCATCCTGGCAGGCAGAGGGCTGCTCAGGTCTGCACAAACCACGTGGCCACAGGTAAGTCTCTGCAGGTCCAAGTAGCAGGAATCGTGTTTACATCCTTGCAGGCTGCAGAAGAAAGGTGGGCAGGAATGGGGAGACACTGATCCCCTCTTCACCCCTTTAAAAATTGGCCGCTGATTTGGGGAAATCCAAATCCAGCACAAAAGCATCCACCTGTAGGCTGTATGTAAATCCACACAGATACTAGTATGTGCAAGTAAGCAGCTCCAGGCTCTTTGGAGTTAAGTCCTAGCAGGATTTTACTAGTTTAAGCAAAAAAAAAAAAAAAAAAGAAAGAAAAGTCAGGTAGTCTCCAAACCCCGTATCAGAGCATCTCACCAGAGCAAAGCTATCAGCAGAGAGAACAGTAAGAGCTCCATAAACATATTTATGGGACGTTCACTCCATAGAAAGCCTTTATGTGCCGTCTAGTGGGGGTTTTAAACCACGATCGTGACTACGATGAGACACGCAGGAGAACGCAAATGCCCTCGATCTCACACCCACAATGAACACTCTCTTCTCCCTCCAGCTCCGATGGGTGATGATGGGGCTGCCCCACCCCTGGCCGGCCGGGGTCTGATGCTGGCACCTTCTCCTTATCACTGCTGGTTCCTGTTTGGCTATCAGTAGCCCAGCCACTGTGGCTCAGGACCGGGGCTTAATGCAGCCAGGGGCCTTATCTTATCTGCCCGGGGCCGGATGGCTGGTTGGCCCTGGTTTCTTAAAGGGGCTACACTGCACTGTCACCTGTTTCATTCACCCCCACGCATACCCCCAAACCTGGGAGCACTGCCTAGGGAGGGTCAGAGGCACCATACCACCCTCCTCTCTGGCACCTTTTACAGCCACAGCTGACTGCAGGGCTGCTAATGGAATGTGCTCGTGACTTAAAACAGGGAAAGATGCTGATGTTTTAGATGCCATTTTAAATGCTTAGCATATCACGTAAATACCCTGCACCTCGGTATTTCCAGGCTCCTGTTCTGTTAAGTTTTTAAAAGGGGATCAGGACACAAAATCCATATATTTTTTTAAATCAGTTGTATCTCTATATACTAGCTGCAAACAATGAAAAATTTAAAACATCACAATAGTGTTAAAATATGAAATATGGGATAAATTTATAAAAGATATGCAAAATCTATACAGTGAAAACTACAAAGCCTTCTGGAGAGAAGTTAACGAGAATCCAAATAAAGGGAAAGATTAACTGTTTGCATGGACCAGAAGACTCAATCTTGTTAAGAGAGCAATTTCCCCACATTTTTCTATGGAGTTAGCATAATCCCAAACAAAATCCAAGCAAATTCTTTGTAAAATTGACAAGCTGATTGTGAAATGTATATGGAAATTCAAAGGACCTAGAATAAGTAAAACTTAGAAAAAGAAGAATAACATTGAAAGACAAGTCTACTGACTTGTAAAGCTACAGTAATCAAGACAGTGTGGTATTGGCATGTCAATGTATAGATAAATGTTTATTAACCAATGTCATCCCAATGCATTCAAATTAAAACTTAGATAAACGGAACAGAAGAGTTCAATGATAAATCATGTGTACATGGTCAACTGATTTTCAACAAAGGTAAAAAGGCAAGTCAGTGGGGTAATATAGCCTCTTCAATACAGGGTGCTGGGAGAACTGGTGATCACCTACCACAACAAAACAAAAATCCTGACCTATAAACATTAGAAATTAACTCGAGAATGGGTGGTGTTGCTCAGTAGGTGAGCGTCGACCCATGCACTGAGAGGTTGCTTGTTTGTTCCCTGTCTGGGCACATACCCAGGTTGCGAACTAGATCTCCAGGAGGGGGCATGCAGGAAGCAGGCAGTCGATGTTTCTCTCTCATCAATGTTTCTATCTCTCTATTCCTCTCCCTTCCTCTCTCCATAAAAATAAATTTAAAAAAAGATTTTAAAAAATTAACTCAAAATCAACTAAAATCTAAATATAAGAGTTAAAACTAGGAAAAAAAACAGGAGAAAAAACTTAGTGACTTTGGGTTTGACAAATATTTCTTGAATTTGACACAAAATGCACCAACAATAAAGAAAAATCAATAAACTGAACTTCATTATAATAAAAAACTTTGCCACTCAAAAAGTCACTGTTACAAAAATGACAAGGTAAGCCATACACTAAAAGAAGAGATTTGCAAGACATGTAACTGGCATAAGACTTTTATGTAGCACACATAAAGAACTATTACACTTACTATGGAGATGGCAAAAACACACTAAATAATGGGCAAAAGATTTAAACAGACACTCCGTCAAAGAAGATATACAATATCAAAGTGCATGGAAAGATGCTCAATGTCACTATCTCTAGGGAAACGCAGATAGATACAAATGAGCTAACACCACAGACCCAAAAGAATAGGGCCAGTGAAAACCGACCATACCAAGTATTGGCACAAAGGTGTCTGGAACTCAGACACTCCTGGTGACAATGTAAATGGCATATCCACTTTGGAAAAGCTTGGCAATTTCATTTAAAGTTAAACATACAGTTATCAAACAAGCCACTGATTCTTTTAGATTTTGTACCCAAAAGAAATGCAAGCATATATCCACACAGAGATTGTACACAAGTGGTCAGAGTGACTGCGTTGGAAGACCCCAAACTTCAAATACCCAAATGTCCATGAAAAGGTGAGTACAGTGTAGGCATCACACCCACACAACGAATCTGCTCAGCAACAAAAAAGAAGTGAATTACTGATCTCCACGACATGGATGCATTTCAAAATAACTACGCTGAGTGGAAGAAGCCAGTCCCTCCACCAATAAAAGTGTATAGTGTCTGATTCCACTATATAAAATGCTTTAAAAATACAAACTAATCCATAGTGACAGAAAGCAGATCAGAAGTTGCCTGGGGAGGGGAGGGGGTAAAATAGAGGAATTTCCAGGAGGCAGGAAGAAACTTTGGGACAGTGTATAGATGTGCATTATCTTAATGGTGGGTATAGTTTCACAAAACATATCAAATTTTACCCTTAATAAAGATATATAAAAGGGGTAGCCTGCAGCGGAGACACTGAATAAAAAAAAAAAAAAAGGCGATCCACCTACTCTTGGCCCACCCATTATGCGTTCACTGTGATGGAATGTGGAAGGGGTGGGGGAGGGCCCAGCTTTTCCTAGGGACCTGCTTCAGTCTGACAGAAATGCTGATTAAAGGCACGGATGGGCTTAGCCCCTGAATCAGCCAGGACTCTTCCCAGTGATTTGGGTCAAATAATGTGGCCGACCTGAATGTGGTCTTTATAAAAAGAAAGGATTATTTGTTTTATGGCAGAAGGGATCATATCACATAAAACCCTTTACATTCCCAAAGCACACTCATCATTCTCTCATCTGATTCCTTGATGGCCCTATGAGGTGGGCGGAAAAATATTAACACTTTCATTTAAAAAAAAACACACACAAGAAAAACCTCCCATATATAAACCCTGAAGCTTTAATATATATATAATTGATTTTACACAGAGAGGAAGAGAGAGGAATAGAGCGTTAGAAACGTCGATGGAAACATCTACCAGCTGCCTCTTGCACACACCCCACGCTGGGGATGTGCCTGCAACCAAGTACGTGCCCTTGACCGGAATCGAACCCGGGACCCTTCAGTCCGCAGGCCGAAGCTCTATCCACTGAGCCAAACTGGTTTCAGCAAACCCCTGAAGCTTAAAGAGGTAAATATAACCCAGTTCCTAGGGGCTGCATAGAAGAAAATCCTATAGCTGGTCCAGATCTCTCTCCTGCTACCTGCGTGCCCCTGCAGCCTGGCGAACACCCTCCCTGCGTCCCCGGCCGGCTTTGTCCCAGAGCCGTGGGGAACGTGGACCTGCACCGCAGTGCTCACCCAGCCCTGGGCGGATGCTCTGGACAGCGGCCAGCCACAGACCTGGAAGCAGCTCCCAGGAGGGATGAAAACAGGGGCAGATCCAGGGGTGGAATAGGTTCCATCAAGGAGAGCGAGTGGTCAGTGTTAAGACCGGGAAGACTGGTAGACCTGAGGGGATCCAAGGATCTAATTAGATCAGGCATCTGATCAGGAAAGAGGGGGGTGGGAATCCAACCCAGCACCCTCCCAAGGCAGGAAGTCGGGTGGGTGTGGAAGCAGCTGGAAGCTGTTAGAGGCTCCAGGCCAGAGCCCCGGCTGGACGCCAGGCCTCCGTGTCCCTCCTCTCTCTCCTGCTCGCTCTGTTCCCCATCCTCCCTCCTCTTCTCCTCCTGCTGGGGCGCAGAATAGTGCTGGCTGGGCCCCAACCTCCCTCCCCCTTGTTCTGAGGACAGGATGATGGGAAAACCTGCAAAAACTCAGTAATTGGGATTAATACTATTTTAATGCAAAATTTTAAATAAACATTCATGCAAAAAAAAAAAAAAATCTGCGATGAATGAAGTTATTTCCAATAAAGATCGGATCAGTATTACAGAGTTTCCCTTTTGCTCGAGGCTCCCACATGGCTTGGAGTGGCACTGGTACTGATCCGGTCTTTATTGAAAAGGTTGAAATTTTGTTCTTCGTGAAATTTTTCATACTTTTTTTTTTTTTTAACATTTTATTGAGTTTTTACTGAGAGGAAGAAAGAAGGGGAGAAAGCTAGAAACATCGATGAGAGAGAAACATCGATCAGCTGCATTTTGCACACCCCCTACTGGGGATGTGCCCACAACCAAGGTACATGCCCTTGACGGGAATCGAACCTGGGACCTTTCAGTATGCAGGCCGATGCTCTATCCACTGAGCCAAATGGGTTTCAGCTTTCATACTTTTTTTTTTTTTTTTTTAATATTGCATTAAAATAATGTGGCCGACCTTAGCATGGTCTTTATGAAAATAAAGGATTATTTGTTTAAGGACAGAAGGGGAAAAAATATTAAGTAAAACTTTTTATGGTTGACAAAGCACTTCCATCATTATCTCATTGGATTCTTTCTCGTCCCTCTGAGGAAGGAGGAAAATGTTACTTATCTTGATTACTGAGTCCTTTGACATCCTCTTACATTTTGAGCCTGAGGAGAGTGCCTTAGCTTGTGAATCTGGGGGAGGGGGACCGGACAAGGTGCAGGAAGGACTAGGGAGCGTCCTGCACTCTTCAAACGTCCTCGGTGCATGATTAACAGAGAAAAGGCTGTGAAACGCCCCCACCCCCCGTTTTAAGAGGGGGTAGAAATCTGGTCCTGGATTAAACTCTCAATGGACATTATTAGGACAACGGGTGAAATTTAAATACGGGCTACATGGAAGAAAATAGTATTGCAGCAACATTCTAGTTCCTGAACTGGTTCACTGGACTGTGGTATGCAAGAGAATATCCTCATTTTTAAAGGGGGAATAAAAGATGAAGAGAGCCCCAAAGGGTGACGGCTGCCAGAGAGCCACCAGAGGGGACTGTGGAGAAGGCTGGTGGCAGGAAGTCTTGACCAGAGAGTGGAGGGCTGGTTGGGCATTTTTCTCCAAGAAAAAAAAAATGAACCTTGAATTCCTGAATTACTCTGCACCCTCCCCAGGAAAACTTCGGGGTATCCTCATAGAAAAAGGAAATTCACGCTCACCTAAGCCATGACACTAGCGAGTGCCCGTCCTGGGCTGATGGAGGAGAATCCTGAGAGGCCAGGTAAGCGGCCCAAGGCTGCACTGAGGGAGTGGGTGGGCTGGGACAAGAGCCCAGGACACAGTCCAAAGGCAGTTCTCTTCCCACTTCGAGTTCTTGTGCAAATCGAAATTCCCTTCTCGTGCATCATCCTGCAGCTAATCTCCTGGTTTATTTTTACTGACTTGGATCTGCACTGGCCTTGAGATTGTTGGCTCTCGAATCAGACTGCCCCGGCTTAAGTCCTGGCTCCACCAGTTACCACCTAAGGGGCTTTGGTGAGTGACTTAATCTCCCTCTGCCTTCGTTCCCCAGCTGTAAGAAGCATTCGTACAAGAACCTGCTTCATGGTTTGTTTGTTTTCTTCCAAAGGATTAAATGAGATAATACAAGCAAAGATTTTAAGAGAGTTCAGGCACCCAGTAAGCGTTCAATAAATGTCAGTAATAATTATTACTACCTGCCTCCGCCTTGGACTGTCCTCATGGGAAGCAATGGCCTGCTAGTGACGATGGAACCCCTCAGCACTTTGATACATGAAGATGGATGCGTAATTATTGCTCCTAAGGAAGTTATCCATCAAAATGGCACTGGGAAATTGCTAAATCCAGTTTGTAATACCCTAACGCCACTTCCCACTTCCTTTTCCTGAGGAGTCAGAATAACCCACCCCTGAGAAGCTCAGGGTGGTCTGCCCCCAGCCCTCTGTGAACTGGGGTGAATTTTTCCTGTGTCATATCACACTTGGAAGTTAAAAAGCAAGTCAGTTTGCCCAGCCAGCATGGCTCAGTGGTTGAGCATTGACCTATGGACTAGGAGGGTAGGTCGATTCCTCATCAGGACACACGCCCAGGTTGCAGGCTTGATCCCCAGTGGGGGTTGTGCAGGAGGCAGCCAATCAATGATTCTCTCTCATTATTGATGTCTCTCTTTCTCCCTCTCCCTTCCTCTCTGAAATCAATATAAAGGTAGTTAACAGGTAATCCTTCTGTCTTAAAAAAAAAAAAAAAAAAAAAAGCAAGTCAGTTCTGGGGTTACATTACTGGGGTCAACTGAGAAGACAAGTCCCAGTGCTTTCGCTGTACCCATCCACTATGTATCACATGGGCAAGTGCTTGCCCCTGAGGCCCACTGGACATGAGACGGGGCCTCACCTTGCCCCTAGAGTCAAAGAGTGGACAACAGAGGCCACCGAGTCCTGAGTGGTTCCGGTTCTTCGGGAAAGCCCCTCCCCCGGGCTGATTCCCACCGGGAGCCATCTGCCCGTTTCAAAGGCGTAGGTTTGGGAGGACCCAGAGCATGACAAAGTGACAACGCCAGCAGATTACATGTAGGGCACTATAGAGGAGCAGGCCAAGGGCAGGCTGGTCAAAGGTCAAGCAACCTCATCAGGTGTAGCCCCGATGGCCCTTCTGTAACAAAGACAGAGCTAGAGCGGGCAATCCTATATAATAAAAGCCTAATATGCAAATGTTTGACCAGGAATTCGACCCAGAAGACGCTGGAGAGCAGAGGAGAGGGCTGTGTGAAGTGGCAGCGAGGGCAAGCAGGGGAGTAGATGCTGCTGCAAGTGCAAACAGAGCCAGGGTTTGTGGGCCCCGCAGCCCATCCAATGTGGGGTTTCCTCAGACAAAAAGAGAGCCTGCCAATACAAATGACACAGGACCCTGCAGAACCAGTGCAGGTGAAGGGGCCTGGCTGCATCACTCCCCGGGAAGCTGGCCCCACGCCTGTCAGTATCCCCGACCATGTCACACACTCACCTGCGCTCATCTGAGCTCCTGGCCCAGCCCCAGCACCGTGTGTCTTTCCCTTCCCGGCCTGAGCTGTTTTATAGCTGAGAGCAAGAATTAGGGCCCCAACCCTTGGGCTTAAGCCCTCCCCCTCACTGCAAGGGGGTTTGTATTTTGCCTGACTCCCCCACCCCCTCTGATGCATGACACCATCCCCATCACCCACACCAGGCCCGGGCCCTCCCCGCCCAAGCACTTGGCTGTGGGTAGCCCCACCTTCCCCAAAGGGCACTGCAGGGGCCCTCCACGCTGCCAGAAGGGGTGAAACCGCAGCTCCCCCAGCCCCCTGGCCCCTACATTCCAGCCCCGCGCCCAGAGTTTGACCTCCTCTGCGGCTGGCTGCAAATGCGCTCTGTTACAGAAATAGCCCAGCTCCTGGGCCCCTGCAGGCCCTCCCTCTCCTCCTCCCGGAGACACCCCCACCTCCAGGCTCCAGGAGAGACAGGCAAGACCAGAGGGGAGTGCTCGGCTCTCCGTTCCTCTCCCACACGCCCTGGCAGAGCACAGCCAAGCGGGCCGCCTCCCACCCTCCCAGCCCCAGTGCTTCTGCTCCGTGGCTGCCATTACATGGGGCAGGGTGAGAGATTTGGGGGAATCAGGCATGAAGGACACATAAAGGAAACGGGGTACAGCACCATGAAGAGATTATGCGATCAACCCCTCGGTTCGTCTCTGCTCTGGGGCTTGAAGCAAAGGGGATGATTTCAGAGTTGCCAAGTGGATCCTAACCTAAACAAGATGGTCACCCTCCTGAGCCCGAGGTGGATTCAATTATGTTAGGACTGACTGAATTCACAGACAGTGATGAGCTTTTGGATGCTGACTCCCTGGTGACTGATGAGACGATTAAATCTCCTAGGAAGGAGATTTAAAAGAAGAGAGCCTTACCCATGATGAGGCAGGGGCCTGAATGGCCTTCGAGTTCAGGTCCCATGCCTTCCCTACCCCCAGGCAGTGGCAATGACACCACAGCCATGCCCTGGGCTCCTTTGGCCACACTGCCTGCTACCTAGTAGGTCTTGTCCATCCCCAGGGAGAGAACTGACTAAGGGGGTTAGGGGTGTGTAAACTCGCCACATCAAACTCCTTAAGCTTGGATGGAGGACCAAGAAGGGCTAATCTATAATATTAAAAGCACAATATGCTAATTAGACCAGACATCCTTCCAGACAAAGCCAGGCTGCAAGGGAAGCCCGGGTCCGGGTGCCAGGGGGAAGCCGGTGCCAGCAGCTGGGGGAAGAAGGCCTACTCTTGCACGAATTTCATGCACCAGGCCTCTAGTGTTGTGACAGTACGAAGTACCTACCCTTTTCTAGAAACTGCCCTCACCCGATACCCGCATCGATGCTGTGAAAATAGCCATGTTCTAAAGCCTGGCACACTCTCTTGGTGACGGGTAGCCAGTGGAGGGTGAGATCTGGGATTGAGAGAGAAGAGATTCCTTCTCTCCGGGTGACGTGCACACAAGGAGCTGACGGAGGCCAACTTCCTACCCTGGACACTGGCCGGAGGTCAAGAGGCCTCTGCAGGGAGAGCAAGAGCGAAGCCAGCGCCGGAGAGGAACAAAATGGCAAGACCACACTAGAGGCGTCAGCTTGCTGGTCCCAGTAGGTGTCTGTGTCCACCCCGTCTCTCTGACTTCACCATAACCCCTCCGGGGGGGGAGGCTGCTCTGAGCACTTTCGGGAGCATGTACTCTGAAGTCCCAGCTGTACCAGGGGAGGGCCAGGAGGGCAACACCTCAGCTCCGCAGGCACGAGGGAGACAGGGAGGCGAAAGGGAAGGGAAAGGAGTGGCAGGTGTGCCCAAGGGCAGCAGAAGACCGTGCTGGGAGATCTCTGCTGGCCTAGAGACAGGCTGCCGAGAGGACTGAGGAAGGGTAATGTCAGTAGATCAGTTTCTACAGGGAGATTCAGAAAAGCCCTGAGGGGTTAGGAGGGAGCTGAGGTGGGTAGGAAGCAGCGGAGGGGGTGAGAAGGGAGCTGAGGGGATTAGGAAGGAGCTGAGAGGGTAAGGAGGGAGATGAAGGGGTTAGGAGGGAGCTGAGGGGGTAGGAGGGAGCTGAGGGGGTTAGGAGGGAGCTGAGGAGTTAGGAAGGAGCTGAGGGGGTAGGAGGGAGCTGAGGGGTGAGGAGGGAGCTGAGGGGGTGAGGAGGGAGATGAGGGGGTGAGGAGGGAGCTGAGGGGTAAGGAGGGAGCCGAGGGATGAGGAGGGAGCTGAGGGGGTTAGGAGGGAGCTGAGGGGGTTAGGAGGGAGCTGAGGGGGTGAGGAGGGAGATGAGGGGGTGAGGAGGGAGCTGAGGGGTAAGGAGGGAGCCGAGGGATGAGGAGGGAGCTGAGGGGGTTAGGAGGGAGCTGAGGGGGTTAGGAGGGAGCTGAGGGGTTAGGAGGGAGCTGAGGGGGTAGGAGGGAGCTGAGGGGGTGAGGAGGGAGATGAGGGGGTGAGGAGGGAGCTGAGGGGTGAGGAGGGAGCTGAGGGGTGAAGAGGGAGCTGAGGGGTGAGGAGGGAGCTGAGGGGGTTAGGAGGGAGCTGAGGGGGTTAGGAGGGAGCTGATGGGGGATTAGAAAGAAAGTGGGGCCGTAGGTGAGCTGAGATCCCTAACGAAGGCACTGGTGAGCACTGCCGACGGACAGGCTTGGAAAGATCTGAACCAACAAGCAGAAAGAGGTTGGCATGCATCCCACAGGACAGCCGCCACTCAAGGGAGGGCAAACCTGTGTTCTTTCTCCAGCGTCTGTGGGTTTGCTGCCTTAGAGCCTCACGGCCTCGCAGGCCAAAGGGTCTGATCTGCTCCTCCGGTCTTCCTAGGAAAACCTACTTTCCTGGCACCAATTTCATGAGCTAATGGTCCCTTTAAGAATATTTCCCCCCATCTGTTCTCTAGTTGGCTAGAGCAGATGCTCCTTGTTTCTATGGCAACTAACCTTCCAATGGGCTTCTTCCTAGTGAAGGATGCAACAGAGAGCTCCCCGCCACACAGCACCACCAGGACTCGTGGGCCCAGACATTAAGAGTTCATATATGATCCAGAAATAGCAGCTGCCATTGACCAGCACTTAGGAAGTAGGGGGAGAGGAGTGACCTATGCCGTTGCCCAGACACCAGACCCATGTCCACCCTCCCAATAAAGTATTAAAAGCACACGGTGTGTGTCCAGCAGATTGAATTAGTACTTCCCTTGACCCTGTTCACATCACTGGTGAAGAGCAGCGAAGCCCCCTAATTGAATTTTCCTCCTTTCCAGCTGCACATCAACCTCATCCTTATCCGGGGCTTGTGATCCTTCCAGACAGTCCTCTTGAGTCCAGTTCCTACTCAAGGCAAGATTCCTGGGCTCTTCACCAGGAGGGGGGTGTCCCCCTACAGGTGAGGCTTCTCTCACAACACCCAGCGTGACTCTATTGTTCCTGGCTCTCACAGCCCCCACAAAACCAGCTGGCTTCTTCTGGAAGCCACGATGCTGACCGAACGTGAGCTTTCTGTCTTCCGAGCCTGTACAGGATGTCAGGAGTCAGTGTATAAGCAAATGAGACCTATCAGGCGCACAAAAAGTGCCTCCCACCCCATCCTGCCTCTCCTCCACTGGCTCCTGGGGAGGTGAGTGTGCCATAGCCCCACCGAGCAGCCTGGCTCTGGAGGTGACGGACCCAGACCGGGATCACTCATTGGCTGAATGGCATCAGGCAGTCCTGACCCTCTCGGAGCCCTCGCTTCCTCACCTGTGAAATGGGAGTGCTAAGTGCCCCCGATAGAACTTGGCAGGCAGCTCAGAACTGCAGCGCCTTGCTAGCATTCCCAACTCCACAAACTCCTGAAAATGGGGAGCTCTTTTCTCACCTGGTGGCAGGGCCCGACATGATGTGACCCTCGTGAGCAGCAGAGCATAACCTGAACTGGAAGGAGATGCCACAGCCTTTCACGTATCCCATTTACGTGGCTCTTTAGATGGGTCGTGCTGGGGAGATATTAACGTACTTGGTTTTGGCGCTGCTCCTGACCATGCTGGAGGTTTTAGGTCATGCACGGCCTGTGTCCCATGTCACCATTCTGAAACCCACGGGCCCCCTGGTTTCAGATGACAAGTTGGAGCTGTCTCTGCTGCTCCCCCAACCCCTGGTTTCAGGAGAGCCACCAGAGTTATTTGAGCTGAAGATGCCGAGAGCCAAGCAGAGCACTTGCCCCATCACAGTCTGGGTCTCTCCTGGGTCCCCGGGTTCCTGCAGCCTGGAGCCAGCTCCCCGGAACTCGAGTTGGCCTGGGGCAGGGAGATGAGCCACAGGCCAGCCCAGCAGCCCTTAAGGAGCTGCTGCTTTCCCACCCGGCAGAGCTGGCAGAGGCAGAGCTGCTATTGGGCTGGACTTCAGGTAGAGACATGCCTGAGGATTCCTAGCATGCATGCCTCCCCACTCCCCACCTCATCCGCTTCCAGCCCTCTCTCCACCTCATCACCCTCAGCGTCCTCTGTGCTACCTGCTCCCCAGAGGCATTCCCGGGGGGGATAGAGGGCTGAGCCCGGGGAACTGCTAAGGGTGGGAGGGGCCAAAGTGGGTGGGAACTGAAGAAACTGAAGAAAGGGAAAGATGCTGTGAGGGGGATGATGAAGATGGGATGTTCTGGGTTGAGAAACCATCACATCCAACAGAGAGTGGAACAGGTTTGGCGTGTTTCTCCTGATGCGTTTCGTGGCCTCAGGAGGCTTTTTAAATGGGAACCCAGCCCTGGCCAGTAAGTGTGAACAATATTGGGCAATTGCTGTCCTCAGAGCCCTTGGTTCCAAAAGTCTGTGTATCTGCTGCGTGGAGAAGGCCTGTCTCGTGCTGCCACCGCCTGCCTCTTCTCCAGCTGTGCAATCGTTGGACAGTAAGCAGGCCTGCCATTCTGAAAGCGATCGTAGGCTCTCCTCTTGCAACGGCAAAGTGTGCCTCAAGTTCTGGGAAAGGCCCGGCTGTCTGCCTCTGAGGTTGAGGCGGGCACAGTTAAACAAATAGGATGGTGGTATTCAAATTTAACTCCCTCATTTTACAGATGGGAGATCTGAGGCCCAGGAAGGAAAGGACTTACCCAAGATCATGCAGCCAGCTGAAAAACCTCACCACGACAGGGATGGGGGCCATCTTTGTTGAACTTTACCACCAGAAAAAGCCATGTTAAATGGCTAACGCCTTCTGCCCTACTGGGTTGACCATCTTCTGCCCTACTGGGTTGACCATTCCCGTGCCCGTGGCCTTGTTCTGAAGGTAGGAACCTCCCACAAGTTAAAAATGGGGAAACCAAGACAACTTGAGTTTATCATGATCCAAGAACCCACAGGGAAGGAACAGTGAAGACAAGATCAGAATCCAAGTGTTCTGGAACCTTCTCCAAAGAGCCCTCATCAGGGAGAGTCTCATCTGGAGATCCTATCCCCAAGAATTAGACTGTACTCCACGTTTCCGTGTCCCAATTTAGAACAAAGTTCTCATTAAAGCCTCCTTGGGAAAGCCACCAGCATGGGGACCAGAAATAGGCTCAGAACCACTGCCTTGTCACCATCACTCACCTGCCCAAAACCGAGGCGGAGCCATCAGATAAACGATGGCAGAGATCTTCCATCCGCATTTCTCGGATCCTTTCTCATGTTGCCTTTTTCCCTCGGCCTGTTTGAATAGGTCCGTGGTACCTGTCATCAGGCACAGGTGCAGGCTTTCCCTTAGCACAACTCTTCAGGGCTGTGCTGCTATCCTGGCCTGCCACCTTCCAGAACCCTTTTGGCAAGGAGAATCTCCTGCCGTGGGCTTGGACTTCCAGATCAGAACGAGGGTCTTGGATAAATCTCAAAAAATGGAGCATCTATTCCATTCCTAGGGTGATTTCAAACGAATTTTCCCTAAACGATTTCTCTCCTACAAGTCTGCACACACGTGCATTCACAACCACGTGTCACGGGCTGGCAGTTGGGGCTGCCTGGGGATCCCCGCATACTTGTTATTTGTGGCTGTTCCAGGCCTGACTCCTCAGAAGGCAGACGACTCAGACACTTAAGCCTCTGGGAGCCTCCAGATCTAGAAAAGCTCCAGTTGAGAGCGCAGGAAGATCTGCCTGCCCTCCCTCTATCCCTCCCTCCCTTCTTCTCTTCCTTCCTTTCTGTTTTGTTAATCCTCACCCAAGGATATTTTTCCATTAATTTTTAGAGAGGGTGGAAGGGAGGGGGAGAGACACACAGAGAGAAACATCAACGTAAGAGAGACACATCGCTTCCCGAACTCACCCGGACCAGGGCCGGGGATTGAGCCTGCAACTAAGGAATGTGCCCTTGACTGAAATTGAACCCAGGACCTTCAGTCCACGGGCCGATGCTCTAACCAATGAGCCAAACCAGTTATGACAAAATCCACCGTAAATTGACAGCAAGATGTTTAAATGCCCTTGACCCTTGACCATCTGGTTACAAAGGTGTTTCCAAATGATTACCACTGGATACCAAGACCCCAAATGTGAAATATACCTCAGGCTGCTCCCATAACCTAATCCACAACCTCCCCCTCCCCCCAGCTTTCCAAAGACAGAAGGTGACATTCATCATTCTCAAAAGATGATCACAGGAACAGGAGCCGGCAAGGCCTGACCCCAAGCCTCTCCGAGCAGGGAGAGGGTCAGTCTCTCTGACACAGAAGTGGGAGCGCATTCCCGTGCCCGTGGCCTTGTTCTGAAGGTAGGAACCTCCCACAAGTTAAAAATGGGGGAACCAAGACAACTTGCGTTTATCATGATCCAAGAACCCACAGGGAAGGAACAGTGAAGACAAGATCAGAATCCAAGTGTTCTGGAACCTTCTCCAAAGAGCCCTCATCAGGGAGAGTCTCATCTGTCTGGAGAAGGCCTGCCTGGAGGCAAGATTTTTGGATTTCATGAACCAGTTGAATTAAAAAAAAAAAAAAAAATGAAATTTAAGGAACCATTAAAAGTTTGCCAATTGTTAAATTTTCCAAATAAGGACATTTAAAAAGGCCAACTTTTTAAAGTTGACTCTCCCTATCGGCTCATGAAAAGAATAAGAAAGCCATAACCTCCAAATGAATCTTTGAATATATCCCCTGCCTCCCTTCCCCCAAATTCTCTAAACTAAATACATTGTCTTAAAAAAGAAAAAATCAGCCGGAAACCGGTTTGGCTCAATGGATAGAGCGTCCGCTTGGGGACTGAAGGGTCCTGGGTTCGATTCCGGTCAAGGACATGTACCTTGGTTGCGGGCATATCCCCAGTAGGGTGTGTGCAAGAGGCAGCTGATGGATGACTCTCTCTCATCGATGTTTCTAACTCTCTATCTCTCTCCCTTCCTCTCTGTACAAAAAAAATCAATAAAAATATACTTAAAAAAAATCAGTATGCTCTCTGTTTCTGTCATTTCACCTAAGACTGGAGAAAACGCGGTCACACACCAAATGGGATCATCACTGGGCCAAACTGACCTCTCAATGTCCCTCCTCGCTTAAGCCTAAACACGAAGAGGAAGGCCCTAAGCTTTGGGATTTGGACCTCCCAGAATGCCTAGACAGGGCAGATGTGGCAGGAAGGGGGGAATCGAGAAACATGCGCTACTCTTACCCTAGGCCAGGGGTCGGCAAACTCATTAGTCGACAGAGCCAAATAGCAACAGCACAACGACTGAAATTTCTTTTGAGAGCCAAATTTTTAAAATAACTTCTTCTAACGCCACTTCTTCAAAAAGACTCACCCGGGCCATGAGATTTTGTGGAAGAGCCACACTCAAGAGGCCAAAGAGCCACATGTGGCTTGTGAGCCACAATTTGCCAACCTTGGCCCTAGGTAAATCCCTTCTGTCAACTACAAAGATCTGAACAACTGCTGGTGGTGGTTTTATAAACCCAGTGTTCAGAGAGCAGCTACCCCAGGGTAGCCCCGGAGTTTCACAGTTCTCTCATCTGTTCAGATCATTTGGGGGGAAGGGAGGAAGCCAGACTGTCCCAAGTTAGGAATTATGTGAGATACAAAGGCAGTCTCTGGTGAGTGGCAGCACCAAATCTACACGTAACAGACGCAGGCCCACTGCTGCCATTGCGGTTGCACCATTAGGGAGGACTCACTCCATTCCAGGGGCAGTTTCCCCCTCTGCCTTCCACAGGTTATTGCTCTTGCGCATTACTCAGTGGGAAGGGAAGGCCGGGTGAAGAGGTAGAAGGAAGTTGATAGATATGATGGTGCACAGGAGAAACACACAAAAAGCACTGTATCAGGAGCTGAGTGTGGCTCAGTTGGTTGGGTGTCGTCCTGTGCACCAGGAGGTTGCAGGTTCAATTCCTGGTCCAGGGCACATGCCCAGGTTTTGGGCTCCATCCCCAGTAGGGGGCTTGCAGGAGGCAGCAGATCAATGTTGCATTCTCGTATCAATGTTGCACCCTCACATCAATGTTTCTCACTCTCTCCCTTCCTCTCTTTCTCTAAAAAAAAAAATAAAAAAAATCAATAAACTATTTTTAAAACTATTTTTATTTATTTTAAAATATATTTTTATTCATTTCAGAGAGGAAGGAAGAGGGAGGGAGAGATAAAAACATCAATGATGAGAAAGAGTGAGGATTGAACCCGCAATCCTGGCATGTGCCCTGACTGGGAATTAAACCCTGACCTCCTGGTTCATTGGTTGAAGCTCAACCACTAAGCCACACGGGCCAGGCAATAAACTATTTTTTTTTTTAAAGGAGTTAGATCTTGATCCTAATCCTTGCCCTTTTGCATCTTTTGGCTCCAGTGTTTGCATCTCTGATGAAGGACTGATATTCTGTCTTCCTTACAGGACTGCGCTTAGACTGGGAGATCTCTGAGGGCAGAACCATGCCTTATCCGGCTGTGCATGCTCAATCTATAGCACAGGACCTCAGAGAGAACAGGGGTCCACAGACATCCGCTAAATTGGACCTATGAAGTGCACTCCAGGCTTAAAAGCACTACACGGCTGTATAAGGAGAGGTTATTATTACCGTTAGGCAAAATTATGCACCACACCATCTATCAAATATACAAAGACACTGGAATCTATTTGGAAGCAGTTGATGATGTAAATAAAAACGAATTTTTAGAAATGCCCGTAGTTTCCAAAGTAACCAGACTGCACAACCCATTAATTATTTTGCCTAACGGATCACTGTAGACTCGAGTGCACTATACAATGTCTCGTGCTGGACGTGTGTCCTGTGCACTTTGCCCAGCCTACACTACCTCTTTGCCATCTCCGAAGTCAGCAGCACACGCTGGTCCGCTCACTATTTTGGGTGACATCTATATTGAGAGCTGGGCCCCTGGTTGGCAGCAGCTTTGGAATGTCTGAGAGCTTTGGGCTCCTCCGTCCCCTCTCCTTACTCCTTCCCACCCACTCCACGTTCTGCCTGCAGCTCACTCCACCACGCGCTTCCTGGGCTTGTCTCGGCACCCAAATGGGCTTTTCAAAGCCACCTCCAGCCTCTTGCAGAGTCCCACTGGCCTGGTCCACCCACCCTTCCTGCCAGACCCTGATGCACGGGCTGCCCATTGGAATGACATCACCAGCCTCTTCCCTCTCCCCCTGCCCCCATGAGGCCTGTCTTTGATCTCTGCTCCTGGCCACTGAGGAGCACCCTGGGAAGACAGCACCACACTCGGCCAGCCTTCCCCACCTGTCAGCTCCTCATCCAAATGCCTGCTTTGGGGAAGAGTGCCAAGCCCCGCCCGCTCCACACACTGGCCTCCACCCTGCCCTGCCCAGGCACTAGCAGAAAGTGCTCCTGTCACTTGGCCCTCCTCAGTTCTAATCCCTTAGGTGTGTGAAGCTCATTCCACATGGAGCCCTCGCTGGAGTTCACGCGGGTTCCGCCTCCCATCGTGCGAGCTGCTCCAGGACTCCCGGGCTGATGAGGAGGCTCCCAAGTGCCCGCTCAAGCAGGCCTGGCTCAGGGCTTCGGTCCCCTGGGCACTCATCCCCCCTGCAGATCTTTGTCCCCTCGTCCCCTCTGCAGCCCCATTCTAGACGTCAGAAGTGTTCTCTAACTTCTTCATCGGAGACCCCAAAGGAAGATGGGACATTCTTATTTATCAGGAGAGAAAGGGGGTGAATGAAAGAAAAAGGGAGTAAAAGATTTGCTTTTAATATAATAGAAATGCCCCAATATGTTCGTTCTCTCTCTCTCTCTCTCTCTCTCTCTCTCTCTCTCTCTCTCTTTCTCTCTCTCTCTCTCTCTCTCTCTCACACACACACACACACACACACACACACACACACACACACACACACTCACCACTCCTCTTTGCCCAGCCTGTGCATCCTTCTCCCTGGCCCTCGGCTGGTAGCTGGGTAGCCACAGTTTCCTAGCCCAGGCCCCCGGACCCCAGATGTTACCTTCCATGCTGGAAGACTCAGACCGCTGCCTGGGAAGGAACGAAACCCTACTCCAGACCGGAGAGAGCGGCCCAGGGTGGTGGAAGCAGCTCCTGAGAGGAGGGAGCGGAGAGAGCCTGGAGCCCGGCAGCTCCCGGCCTTCCAAGGCAGGCGCTCGTGTCAGCTGTCTCCCGGCCCCGCACTGACTGAAAACCAGGGAGTCTCCCGATAAAGCTGGTCTGAAATCCGAAACTGCAGGTTGGCCGAGTCCTATATAAACACACTCACGCCCTGGCTCCTTGGTCGGAAGGCTTACCCGCCCACCCTGCTCCCCTCCCTCCTCACCCTGCCTGCAGCTCTGTAACATCAGACAGCCCTCTAGCTGCCGCTCCTCCAGACACCGGGCACAGCCCTGCAGCCCGGGGGAGACCCGTCAGGCGTGGTCCGGTCCCTCCCAACCCCAGCCCCTCCAGCAGTTCAAGTCCAGGTGCTGAAGCAGTGCTCAGGGTCATGGAAGGAAGGATGGTGAGCAAGTTCCCAGTTTAGAAGCAATTGCTAGACTCTTCCTCCACATCAAGGAATAATAGTCTTTGAAGGCTCAGATCCAAGAAACTGGTCTGGAGAATAGCAACAGCTCAACGCATCTTTCTCCCCATTCCCCTTTTCTCCCCTGCTCCTCCTTCCCCTCCTCTCGCCTCTAAGCTCCTGTGTCTGGCTGTTACAAGCAACCCTTTCCCAAATGTTTCTCCTGTAATAAGAATCAGGCCATGTGAGAGTGGGAAGGGAAATCATGGTGACAATTACCTCGTTTTGCTGATAAGGGACTGAGGCCAGGAAGATGAAATGGCTTATCAAAGCTGGTGAGGGCCTGGCCAGTGTTGTTCAATGGTTACACGTTGACCTAGGAACCAGGAGATCATGGTTCAATTCCTGTGCCCGGATTGTGGGCTCCATCCCCAGAAGGGAGCATGCATGAGGTAGCCAATCGATGATTCTTTCAACATTGATGTTTCTATCTCTCTCTCCCTCTCCCTTCCTCTCTGAAATTAATTTTTTTAAAAAGGAATATATATAAAAAGCTGGGGAGCCACTCCCAGCCCTATCTGGCATCTTGGGTGGTAGAATGGAAGGAGGAGGTTTAATGTCAGATGGAGTCATGTTTTGATACAACTAGGTACTCACTTGAATCACTGAATGTGAAAAAAAAAAAAAAAAAAAAAAGTCACGTAACCTTCCTGGGCCTCAATCTCCTCAGTTGCAAAATGAGGTAAATGGCACTACTTGAGAAAGTGATGACTAAATAAGATAGCAAGTGTGAAGCAGTAGCACACAGTAGGCATTCAATAAAGACCCACCGCCCTCCGGCTCTGTTTGCCATGCCCACTCCCTTTTACCTCTGACTCAAAGGGTAACTCTAAATTGCCTTTAGTGTTTACTGTTCCTTCGGGTGTTGGTTTAATGTTTCTTGTTCATTGTCTTTATGTCACTCTGACTAGTAACATTCACGGGTCACCGCACAGGACTCGGAATGCAACGCTTCGCGTCGCTAAAGGGAGAGCTTTATTTACAGACCAAGGTCACAGACTCTCGATGTCTCCCACACCTCCACCTCCCAGCTCCCAGCTCCAGCCCCATGAGCATTTCCCCAGAACGATAGGCCCACTCCCTTTATGAGCTTCACTGGTGTTGAGTCTTTTACAAAGTGAAGGCAAGCCCTGGCTAGTTTGGCTCAGTGGATAGAGCCTCAGCCAGATTCGATTCCAGTCAAGGGCACATGCCCAGGTTGCGAGCTCGATCCTCAGTGGGTGACATGCAGGAGCCAATGAATGGTTCTCTCTCATCATTGACGTTTTTATCTCTCTCCCTCCCTCTCCCTTCCTCTCTGAAATTAATAAAAATATATTTAAAAAACAAAAAAACAAACAAAGTGAAGGCAAGAATCTCCACCAGCAAAAAGATTACAACTTGCTTTATTGCAGTGGTCTGGAGCTGAACCTGCAATTTCCCCAAGATATGCCTGAAGTCTTTGTCTTCAACTCAGCATGTCTAAAATGAAATTAAGATTCACCACCCACTGACTAATTATGGTACAGTCCCCAAGGTAAGTAAAGGATGATATGATGGGGAAAGCAATTAATTTAGTGCTATCCAAGTTAAAAATAATTGGTAACTACCTATCTATATATATAAAAGCCTAAGTGACTGTCTGACCATCCAACCAGTAGCTATGATGTGCAATGACCACTAGGTGGCAGACACTCAATGCAGGAGCTGCAGTTCTTAGTGATGCACCCAGAACCGGGAGTGTGTCACCTGAGAACTGCCCTCTCACGATCCAGGACCCCTTAGGGGATTTCGGAGAGCTGGTTTCAGACCAATTTCCACAGGCCAGGCTGAGGGACCCCACCAGTGCACAAATCCGTGCAGCAGGCCTCTAGCATGATTATAATGCCTAGAGCAGGGATCAGCAAACTTTTATGAAAAAGGCTAGATAGAAAATATTTTCAGCTTCATTGGCCATATAGTTTCTGTTGCAAATATTCAATTCTGCCTTTGTATTACAAAAGCAGCCACAGGTAATTGGTAAACAAATGAGCATAAATTAATTAATATAAACAAATTAGTATAAATGAGCATAAATGAATGAGTATAAATGAATGAGCATGGCTGACTCAGGAAAAAAACTCTACTTGTGGGCACTAAAACTTGAATTTCATATAATCTTAATGTAACACAAAGCTTTATTCATCTCTTCCCCCGGCCCATCAACTATTTAAGATTATAAATGTCATATTTGGTTTGTGGATCATGCAAAATTAGGTGGCGAGCCAGATTTGGCCAATGGTCACAGCCTAGACTGGCTTGGAGCATCCCAGGAAGGACCAGCAGACATTGGTTAACAGTGACCTCCAAGGAGAGGAACTTTCCACTGAATACCATTCTGTATCATTTGAATATTGTAATCCATGCACGTTTAAAACATTTCATCATCATCGGGCTCCCCATCTACGTTCTCCGACTTCTATCAATGTCTACATTTACCGTCTCACACAATCAGGCTTCTAACTGCCAGGTCAACTCTGACTCGTTCTCTCCCAGCCCAGACTCTCACCCCAACAGTAATCAGTGTCCAAAACCCACTGGGGAGTTCCGTTCACCAAAGGACCTCAGCCCACTCCTCCCTAGTCCTCTCCCTACCATTGTCTGTGGCTCCTATCATTGTCTCTACCACTCAACTGTCACCCTATACAGCCTTGCACACTTACCCAACTTTTTACTTGGGTAAAGCTTATTTCCAAACAGGAAACAGAAGCTTCTTAAGGACTGGGACTATGTATTGCCTCCCGGCTCAGCTCCTTCACCAGTGCCTTGCACCTGGTGAGAATCCTGTCAACAGTTGCCTGATTGCTATCTCCCATCCTGTCGGTGATGGTTTGGAATACAGGGAAAGATCCACCTGGAATAGAAGCCAGTCTGAGACACGCAGCAGGGCAAGAGTGCACAGGAGTGCGAGGCCTTGGATCGCAGGAACAAGCATTTAGGGAGAGGAAAGATGTCAGAGTCAAGCTCTGCTCCAAAAAAGGGGGCTGTGCTTTGGAGAAGGAAATCGGGAGGCCCCTGGGTATTTCCCCCTAATTCCAATCTCTGGAACATTAGCCTAGAACAGTCAACAGAGCCAAATATCAACAGTACAATGATTGAAATTTCTTTATATATATATATATTTTATTGATTTTTTTACAGAGAGAAAGGGAGAGAGATAGAGAGTTACATCTATCAGCTGCCTCCTGCACACCCCCTACTGGGGATACACCTGCAACCAAGGTACATGCCTTGACCAAAATCGAACCTGGGACCCTTCAGTCCACAGGCCGATGCTCTATCCACTGAGCCAAACCAGTCAGGGCTGAAATTTCTTTGGAGAGCCAAATTTTTTACACTTAAACTTCTTCTAATATCATTTCTTCAAGATAGACTCGCCCAGGCTGTGGTATTTTTGTGGAAGAGCCACGCTCATGGGGTCAAAGAGCCACATGTGGCTCTCAAGCCGCAGTTTGCCGACCACGGGCCTAGAGGGATAGGGTAGTGTTGGTGGTCCCTGAACCAGATCACATGCTGGTGCAGGAAAAGCTCTGCCCAGCATCCAGGCCTGAGCTGCTGCCTCAACTCTGCAGAGACCAGGCGCCCATTCCTTCCAGGCAGCCTGTCCGCGGCAGAGTGCTGTGAGCATGGTTTTCTGCTTCCACCCATGCTTCCTGTTCTGGAACTAACCAGAAAAAAGACTTCCTGAATGGGTAACTAAACACTAATGATCGCTACCAAATAAAATAGGGTTTTCAAATATTTCTTCCTCTCGAGATGCTCAGAGGGGGTTTTTAAAGACACAAAAGTGTCGACTCGTTGGGACTGGAAATACCTTTGTTCCCAGTGCTTATTGAATAAAACTGAATATAGTCATTTTTTCCTGCTTCCCAGCATGAATTCAGGTTATGCTATAAAAGTAATTGCCTGCTTTCTTTATAGGAAAAAAAAAAAAAAAACTTCACAATCACCTGTGGCAAAGAATGGGTCTTAAAAATCCCATTGTATACCACAGGGAACTTGTGATTAGAGGGTTCGCTAATTTACACCGAGCCACACAGGGGTAAAGTCAACATTCAAAACTAGGTCTGGCTGAAACCGGTTTGGCTCAGTGGTAGAGCATCGGTCTGCGGACTGAAAGGTCCCAGGTTCGATTCCGGTCAAGGGCATGTACCTGAGTTGCGGGCACATCCCCAGTGGGAGGTGTGCAAAAGGCAGCTGGTCGATGTTTCTCTCATCGACGTTTCTAGCTTTCTATATCTCTCCCTTCCTCTCTGTAAAAAATTAATAAAATATATTCAAACAAACAAACAAACAAACAAACCACCAGGTCTGCCCAGCTTCAAAATGCAGTCTTTTTCTTACAACCCAGACTTTCATGACAGTAGATCATCAACGTCCCCCTGTCTCTGAAATCCACAGGAATGATTCTTTCTATCGTTTCCATCAGAAGCAGAAGCGATGGACAGTCTATAGCCAATGCTCCCCTTGCCTGCACCCCCTCACACACCCATCCTCTGGATGTACTCGGGCCTTTCCGGGACGGAGAAAACGAGAGCAAAGACGACCCAAAGCCAGGATGCCGGCGCCCCAGCGACGTTCAAGGGCACGGCGGCCTCTCCCTGGCTCCCACGCGGTGCCCAGTCCTGTGCTTCCCCGGCCTTCGCAGGGGCTGGTTCCGGCCTCCCCGTGGGGCTTGGTGGTTGGACGCCCATGAAGCCTGGCATTGTTTGGGCAGCACAAACACAACGTTTGCCTGGGCCCTGGCGCCTTTCTTTGGGTAAATATTTGCCTGGCTCACCCAGGAGCGGGCTGGGGCCTCTTTGCCCCACATCCCCACCACCCAGTTCTAGGAAGATGAGTTGGGTGGCACAGAATGACTGCAGTGCTCACACCCAGCTGGCCCGGTCCCCTGCATCGGCGCCCTCTAGCATAGCCTCAGAGCAGCTCCGAAACATGTGCAGCTTGGCCCCCGGCCCGTTACCAAAACTGAGCTTGCAATCCCAGAAGGGTGCCTGACCGTCTACGGAGACGGGGTTCACCGGGCTCAGTGATGCACCCTCCGTGCAATCAGCGGGATTTCCACCTGGCTCTCTCCAACCGACCACAGGGGCCTGGGAAAACACCCGGCTGCTCCATCTCAGGGCACCTGCCCCCAGAAACACTCGCGCTCCTGAGCTTGTCTGGCCCGAGGGGATAGCTGGACACCAGAGACGACCCTGCCCATTTTTCAAGAGGGCAAGCCACAGCCAGGAGTTTGGAGCTCACACACACAGGATGTTAATACGGGAGACAACAGCAGACCCCAGGCTCCCTGCCTCTCGTTTAGTCTCACAGAGAAAACACCCCCTCTCTTCAATAGCCTATACTCTGTGCTGGCCCACGGACACCCCACGATGCTCAGCCTCCACTGCCCCCACTCCTCAGGTGCTACCCTTAAGGCCTTCACCCCGCACGCTGAGGCCCCCCGCCCTCCTGTCTGCCATCTCCCCGGGAGACGCGGCCATTAGCAGAGAGCACTGTGTAGGTGTCTAATGAAACCATCAGCAGCAAACGCAGAACCCCGTACAAGCTACCCCGCAGCATCCACCGGGGATCCTCTTACAGGCAGCTCCCTCCCCAGAGCTTCCTGGAAAGGTCCCCATTGTTTGCCCAGAACACAGAAAAGTGTCTGACTCTGCCCTCCCACGTATCAGCTGGCACAGACTACCCTGCCTCGCCACAACCTCAGGGGGCGCCACTCCCAAGGAGCTCAGTGTGAATGGTGCCTCCAGAATTGTGGGTCACAGGAGCCCCAGGGGGGTGGGAAAGTCAAGGTCCCCCAGATGGGAGGCACAGGGCATTCTGAGAGGATGCCCACCTACCTGGCCTCCTTAGGAGTCCCAGAGCCATATCCCGCCAAGCTGGCATTTCAGGGTCGGGGCACGGGTAGCCAGAGGCCCCTGAGAAGGCAGGTAGGAGGTGGCAGAGGTGGCGGTGGACAGCATGAGTGGCTCGGCACCCCTCCCACCTGTGTTTCTGAGTCCTCTCTGGTCTGCACTGTAGCTCACCTGTTCCTGTTTCACCCTTTAAATGGAATGTTCCACTTGCCCTGGAAGCCCAGGGGGAGAAAAAACAATCCGTTGAAGAAAAACTTTCCTTTTCAGAAGCTGGCAACCCTGGGATTCCCTCGGGTGCTGCTGCGGATGACAGGTGGGGGAAAGGGGACAAGAGCAACAGCCGAGGGGGACCCTCGGAGGACAGGGCAGACTGGGACCGATGCCCACTCCCCCTCGTCTGGGGATGGTCTGAGCGGGAGCCTGGAAGGGAACAGACACCTGTGCCTCCGTGGCTCCTGGCAGGTCCCCTCTCTGGTATCAGATGGGCACCTCCACAAGCTGGGGTGAGAAACAGTGAGACCCCCCCCTTCACCTGTCTCCTGTGCCCCTTTGAATATCTTATCTTTCTTCTCCGGAGCTCTTATCTCGGACTCAGAGACCTTTATCAGCCCCTTCACAATGAAGCGGAAGGCCAGAGATGCCACAGGCTTCTCAAAGACACAGTGTGATCCAGCAATGGTGAGGGGGAGGAGAGCAGCACCTCAGGGACAAACCCAGGCCTTCTCATTCCACAGGGGCTCAGATTACCCCAAACCCACACCCCGCTTTCAGTGCAGAGGTGGGCGCCTCTATCAGTGCAGGCCCTCCGTGCCCGCACGTGCTCCGGGCCCTGCCCGCTTGGCCCGGAACCCTAACACACTCCTGTCCCACCAGATATGCGGGTTCTCGCCGACAGAAACGGGAAAACGACATTTCTTTCCAGCCCCTGGGCCCCGGCCAGCTGTTTTTCAACTCCAGTGAGACAAACTGGACTTTGATTACAGCAGAAAAAGATTCAGGAGAGACACCAAGAAGCACTTGGAATGATAAGAGGAGGTTTAGGACGGTGCATGGCGCTTTAGGTTTACAGCCAACGTCCCCTGTGTAAGGTGTGGTCCCCGGCCAACGTGCTATCCTCTTGGTCAGAAATTTCCAGGGCTTGCGCCTCCCCTGCCTGATTCACGCGGGCCTCCCTCGCTCCCTGTCTCGGTGCCCAAGGCCGCGTCCCCATTCATCATTCAATGCCATAGTCACTGCTCAGTCTGACCTGGCCAGAGCCTCTCAGTGTTTCCGCAGAGGCCTCGGCATCTCAGCTGCGGCCATGCCAACCCCACCCTCTTCCCAAACGTCCCTCTTTTCTCTCCAGCCACCAGAGCGAGACAACCTTGAAGGCAGCAGATCTCGCGTGAAGATATGGGTGTGAGTGGTTCATTTATTCCAGATATTTCCCGAGCATCCACAGTGCCAGAGGTGGTGTCCCTGCAACTCGAGGAGCCCGATCCTGTTCCTGGACACCCCAAAACCAAGCCCACCCACCCATCGCCCTCAGAGGCAGCCCACTCCGGGAGGTCAGGGTTCGAGGGGGCATGCGGAATGATGGAGTTGGGAGATAACGGGAAGGGAGTGGCACCAGGACAGCAGCTTCTGAAAGGGTGGGTGGGCGCTCCAGATAGGGTGACACAGGTGAGGGGTGGGAGAACATTGGTCCGTGGCCAGGAGAGGGGTCATGCTAGAGGTGAGAATCACCCCCATTTCCTGTGTGTTCACACTGGGCACTGTGGGGACTGCTCTGTACTTAGGGTCTTGCTTATTCCTCGTCACTCCCTGAAGCTGGAGGAGTGCATGGGTCAGGCTGGGGGGTCCCCGCAGGCATGACGAGGCTCCTGCTCAGTATTTACTGTCCAACGATCGATAGATAAGATGACCTTCGGAGGCTGACCCCCAGCGGGAGGCAGCTGGGGACAGCTATAGGCCTGGAACACACGCCCCACCTTTGTAAATGATTCAAGGCAGCACCAGGCCTGAGCAGGGAGCGGAAGGAAGCACTGGCTGGATGGAAAGTGGGCGCCCGGCTTTCCTGGCAGGATGGGAAGTGGGTGTTGGAGCACACCATGTCCCTGCGAGAAATCCAGGGGGGCTGGGAGACAGCTGCGGGGAAGACAGCTGGAGGTCACTCAGAATGGACCACAGGAGGGACCTTCCCAATGGGCCAGCCTAGAGTACTCAGCCTCCCAGCAGCCCCTTGTCCTAAATGGGTGTGGGGGCTGTGGGCAGGGTCCCTCCGCATGTGGGGGGGGCAGGTTCTCTCCATATGTGGGGGCTGTGGGGCAGGGTCCCTCCACATGTGGGGACCAGGTACCAAGAGATAATGGTCACCTCCAGCACCATGGCCTCTGTTGGGCTAAGTCTAAGGGGGACGCGTGGACACAGGCTGCCCCCTACCCTGGCCCAGCCAGGCAATCCCCAGGACTCCAGACTCTGCTTCTCCGTCACCCCCCCTTCTCCCCTGTCCCACCTCTGGAAAGTGAGCAGAGCCCAGCCCTGCCCCGGGGCCCACCCCTCCTGCCTCGGGGTCCTCATCTCCCACCCCCTGCTAAATGGAGGCTCATTCTCGCCCTGGACACTGGGGATGGATTTGGCAGGATGAGGGCTTGCGGCTGGACACCCCACACTGGACTCCCCACCCGGAGGTGGGGTGGACTTCGGGGAGTGCTGCTCAGGTGATGCCAACAGAAACCTCCTCCAGGATTCACCTCAAACACAAGCTCTGGTTCCTCCCTGAGGCGCCGAGAGGGGAGGGGGCGGCTTCCAGAGGGAGGGGCCCCAAGCAGGCTTGGCCGCTGCCTGACTCGGGAAAACTGGAAACCAAGATTTAACAAGCTGGCTTCTCCCTGGAATTTCCCGGCGGGGGAGAGAGGGGGGAAAGATGGAGACTGAACCCGAGAGGCCCCCACCGCTCCTCCTCCTTTCTGGAAAGTACTAGGTCCCACCCCTCCCCACATGGGCCATGCTTGTGAAGACCTACTATAGGCAGGCATGCTGGCCCTGGGCAACCTCTTGGAACTGGATCCCTGGAATAGGGGGATGGGATGGGAAGCAGAGAGGGTCTTGGCCTTCTCTTTAAAATCCAGAATAATGCCACCACACTGCAAATCCTGCCTCATCTCTTTTGAAAAACAAGTTCTCGAGCCAAATCTGGCCCATGCCAGGCAGTCAGGCACCTGGAAGTGAAGCAGGAAGCAATTCCAGGAGATCTTGTGGCTTCTCCTTTGTGCCAAAGAACTGGGGGGGGGGGGGGGGGGGGGGCTGGGGGAGGGGCCTGGGCTCAGTCACCTGGGCTCTCAGATTGGACAAGGCAGAGTGCGGGAGAGCGTTAGCCAGAGGCCAAGCTGTCCAGATGACCCCTGAGAGCAGCTACAGGACAACAGAGTCGAGCACCAGGGGCAGATGGACAGGACAGTCCACTACATAGAGCACCACTCCGTCAGAGCCAAGGGCCCGGGCTCTCATTCTGACCCTGCAGCCAATGTGCTGTGAGCCCTCCGGCAGGCCACCGCCTCTCTGATCCTCAGGCAGCTCCCCTGCACGGGGGCCTTAAGGAGGGGCAAAGGGGAGCGGCAATAAGCTGGCCCTGCCTGCTGAAACCCTCAGAGGGTTCCATCCATTCTCCGGGGTAAGGCTGCCTGCCTGCTTTCCAGCCCCCTCCCCTGAAAGCCCTGACCGGTTCCCCGAACCCCAACCCCTGGTCAGGGGATGCACTTCTGGTCCCCATGCCTACTGCATCCCAACCTCTGGGCACTCTGTTCCTTCTGTGGAGCTGCATCCCTCCCACCCCTCCCCCACCCTTCAAGGCTCAGCGCAGACCTGCTCCCACAGCGGCTCCGGATCTCCTCCCAGACCTGAGGTCCTCCCTAAGCTCTGCCACATGCTGTGTGACCTCAGGCAAGTTTCCCAACCTCTCTGGACACCACTCTTCTCACCTACGAAGGCTTTCGTCAGAGAGTTCATCTAAAGACAAAGAAAAACAGCGCGTCTGAAGCCCGTACAAGAGTGCCTACACAGAGGCGTTTTCCCTCTGTTTCGACAGCTCCTGCCCATCTCATCTTATTTTTCTTCTTTCTTTTTTAAAATATATTTTATTGATTTTTTTTTTTTTTTTACAGAGGGGAAGAGAGAGGGATAGAGAGCTAGAAACATCGATGAGAGAGAAACATCAATGAGCTGCCTCTTGCACACCCCCTACTGGGGATGTGCCTGCAACCAAGGTACATGCCCTTGACCAGAATCAAACCTGGGACCTTTCAGTCTGCAGGCTGACGCTCTATCCACTGAGCCAATCTGGTTTCAGCTCATCTTATTTTTCTTAATTCTTTGTCTACAAGTCTGTGTCCCCTGCCAGACAGTGATCTTAAAGGACCATGTCGAAGTCCTCTTTCACTCAACAAATACTTAGTAAAAGTCTGCTCTGTGCCAGGCATTGTTAGGTGCCAGGCTGCCAAGGGGAGAAAGACAGTCTTGAGGTTTGGTGTCCTTCGTGCTTAGATGGGCACCGAGGGCCCCGCTGCTGCCGAGTCAGGAAAAGCAGGCGCCAGGAGCTGCCCGTGGGCTCTGCATCGCAGGCCTTGCCTCCCCCATTTCGCAGGAGCTTAAAAGTCGGGGGGAGGAAGGAGCTGGAGACGTAAACCGTGGCCTTGCCGCGTACTTTGCTATGTGCTATGTAGGCACTCTGGTCCGTACTTCGGACACGCTGCTTTTCTTTGTCCTGAGATGAACTCCCTGACGAAAGCCTTCGTAGATGAGAAGAGTGGTGTCCAGAGAGGTTGGGAAACCTGCCTGAGGTCACACAGCAGGTGGCAGAGCTTAGATAAGGCCTCAGGGCTGGCAATCTCCTGCCCTTAGTCTCATGCTGCCCAGTTCAAATACACTAACAGATGAGGCCTGTGTGCCTGGACTTCTTTTATTAAAAAAAAAAAAGGAAATAATGGCCTATTCATCTCAAGGCTCTGAACAGCGTGACTTTAATTCTAGCGGCCCGGACAGCCTTCTGGACATGGCCAGTGCCTTTCTTTCCTGTTGCCACCACAGTTCTCAGGCTGGCTCCCCACCCTGCCCGGGAAGCCAAGGGGACAGCTCATCCACGGGCTGCCATCAGCGTTTGCCACCTTCAGAGAGTCATCGGTGGCTGCCTGACTGGTAGTCTCAGACGCCTGAAGCCTCAACCCATGTCCCCCTGGTCCAGACCCATTAACCACTGGCATTCTGCCCTCACGGGGAGGGAGGCAGCAGATGACGGCACCGCGTGACCCAGTCCCCCACCGACCACCGTCACACGCCTCTCACTGCTCCTGCAGTTCTTTACCCAGCGTTTTCCTCTCAAGACCCAGCTGTGATTCTGCGCCTGGGCTTCCAGGGTCTTCCCCAACACCCCTCACTCCTCTTACTCTTCTTCTTCTTCTTTTTTTTTTTAATATATTTTATTGATTTTGTACAGAGAGGAAGGGAGAGGGATAGAGAGCTAGAAACGTCGATGAGAGAGAAACATTGACCAGCTGCTTCCTGCACCCCCCCCCACCGGGGATGTGCCCGCAACCAAGGTACATGCCCTTGACTGGAATCGAACCTGGGACCTTTCAGACCGCAGACAGACGCTCTACCGCTGAGCCAAACCGGTTTCGACTCCTCTCACTCTTCTGTGAGCCCCAACTCCAGCTGACTAGGTTTGTAGATGCCCTGCCTGTCCCATGGACTGTTGTTTCACTAATGCAGGTTCTGTTCCTTCTTCTGTCCCAGAGGTCGGCACACTCATCAGTCACCAGAGCCAGACATCAACAGGACAACGATTGAAATTTCTTTGGAGAGCCACATTTTTAAAACTGAAACTTCTTCTAACACCACTTCTTCAAAACAGACTCGCCCAGGCCGTGGTATTTTGTGGAAGAGCCACACTCCAGGGGCCAAAGAGCCGCATGTGGCTTGCGAGCCGCAGTTTGCCGCCGCCGCCGGTTCTATCCTAAACCCAAAGGATCTCTTCCCGGAAGCCAGCCCTGATGGGCCTTAGTTTTGTGTTTCCTCTGAACTTCATGTCCTCCCTGCATTTACACTGGCTGGAGCTGCTTGGTACACTTGTTCATTTGCCAAACATGTACTAAGGACCTACAGCCATCTGCCAGGCAGTTCCTGGGCCTACTGTGTGCCAAGCTGGACTAGGCCCTGGACCTTCAGTGCCCTCCAGAGGCTGCGTTCCTGTCAGTCACCCTCAGGCCCTTTCCTGGGGAGCTCTGGGGACTGCCCCCTCTTGGCTCCATCCCAGCCCGTGACATTTACAAAGGGCTTTTACCTCAGCAAGGTGCTTGCACAGCCGTTATCACATTTCATCGACACGACAAACCTCCTGGGTAGGGTGGAAGGGGCTATGGTTCCATTTGAAAGATAGAACCTCTGAGGCCAGGAAAGAGGAAGTGACCCCAGCTGGGTACCAGCCAGGTCCTCCATAGAATTCATGTCCCCCGGCCCCCAAGGCGAGTGGCCTTTGCACCATGCACTCCGGGATCTTAGAGAGCTGGATGGGACCAGGTGACGATCCACTTCTCCACCCCATCAGCGCCAGTGGACGTCGAGGAAGAAGGGAGACGGAAGCAAAAACAGAGGGTGCCAGAAAATGCTGTGCCACCGGGAAGTTTACACCCATTGGTCCTGTATTCCTGGCAGGCAGCGGGCACTCAGTACACACTTGTCAAATGAATGAACACCTCACTAGAGAGGCACAGACAGGGGGTACAAGCCAGAGAACAATAACAACGGTTTGAGCACACACTCTGTGTTGGGCATGATGCCAAATGCAACTCATTTCACCTTCACAGCATCCTCACCACGTCCAAGGTGGCTGTTTTTGTCTCCCCGTAACGGATGTGACAAAATGAGGTCAAGCACCCAAAGTGGCACCCAGAGATGGACTCCAGAGCGGTGCTCCTGGCGCGTTAGCCAAGTCCAGCCAGATGCGCCCGCCACCCAGGTACTGCTGTCCTCATTACCGGCGCCCTGAGTGAGCGGTCTGCTGAGTGCTGAGTGAGGCCTGCAGTCCCCTCTGCCCTGGGCCCCGAGGCTCCGCATGAGCCTGCATGAGTCACGGCGGTAATGAGGTGAAATAAAAGCCCAGCCTGGGGATTGGGGGGGCGTAGGGGGCTGTGATTAGCTGCAAAAGGACTTCATGAATCCTCTGCACTGTCCACACCCCAGAGTCCTGCCGCTCCCAGGGGCCTGCCCCCCAAGGAGCGGCTCTTCTCTAATATATATATATATATATATATATATATATATATATATATTATTGATTATTGATTTCAGAGAGGAAGGGAGAGGGAGAGAGAGATAGAAGTATCAATGATGAGAGAGAATCAATATATATACATATATTTTTTAATTGATTTCAGAGAGGGAGAGATAGAAACATCAATGATGAGAGAGAGTCAATATATATACTTTTTAAATTGATTTCAGAGAGGGAGAGAGATAGAAACATCAATGATGAGAGAGAATCTATCTATTTTTTTAAAATATATTTTATTGATTTTGTACAGAGAGGAAAGGAGAGAGATAGAGAGTTAGAAACATCGATGAGAGTCATCGATCAGCTGCCTCTTGCACACCCCCTACTGGAGATATGCCCGCAACCAAGGTACATGCCCTTGACCGGAATCGAACCTGGGACCCTTCAGTCCCCAAGCCGACGCTCTATCCATTGAGCCAAACCGGTTTCAGCCTATCTATTTTTTTAAAATTAATTTCAGAGAGGGAAAGAGAGAGAAACATCAGTGATGAAAGAGAATCATTGACTGGCTGCCTCCTGCATGCCCTGCACTGGGGATGGAGCCCACAACTCCCCAGGCATGTGCCCTGACCGGGAATCAAACCATGATCTCCTGCTTCATAGGTCGATGCTCAACCACTGAGCCACGTCCACCAGGTATTCCCTCTGACTTGATTGCCAACAGGCCTGGTGTAAGTAAAGGATTGGGAGACGTTTTCTAGCATTTCAGCCACGCCTGGAGTAGAGGGCAGGGCTAAGGAGGGCAGAGTTGTGTGTGTAATCGGGACAAGATTTATACATAGGATATGTGGGTCCTTGGCGAATAACCCCTTATGGGATGAGATGGGATGGGATGGGATGGGATGGGATGGGATGGGTGGGTGGGATGGGATGGGATGGGATTGGGTGGGATGGGATGGGATGGGATGGAATGGAATGGAATGGATGGGATGGGATGGGATGGGATGGGATGGATGGGATGGGTGGATGGGATGGGATGGGATGGATGGGATGGGATGGGATGGATGGGATGGGTGGGATGGGATGGGATGGATGGGATGGGATGGGATGGATGGGATGGGATGGGATGGATGGGATGGGATGGATGGGATGGGTGGGATGGGATGGGATGGGATGGATGGGATGGATGGGATGGATGGGATGGGATGGGATGGGATGGGATGGGAGAACGAGCTGGGCATCTCCAGCTTTGGTGACTTTGGGTCCCTGTCAGAAGGAGGCTGGCACTTAGGAAAGCCTCAGCACCAACAAGACAGGGCAGGGGGCTCTGAGTCAGGTTTCTCTAAGGAAATCTTCCCTGGGAGGGACAGGGTTCCGAAGAGGGCATTTGGAGCAGGAGAGGCCGTCCTTTTGTGCTGACAGTGGGAATTCCCAGTGGATTCTGATCTCAGTGCTTCTCTGTGACTTTGGGCCAGTGGCTTACGAACCCTTCCACAGACCTCAGCTTCCCATTTCTTACTAGGTCCCAGCGCCTGTATGGGTCTTTATTCCTTGAGATAGGGGCTGTGTTAGGGTGAGGGAGGCCAGCCCCAGACCATGCTTGGAGTTCTTTAGAGAAGAGGAGACAGAAATGCAAGACCTGCTGGGAGCTCCTGGCTGCAGACAGGCAGGAGAGAGCCTCCAGGCTATGCTTCAGCAGCTCCGACAGAGACAGACCAAAGAGACAGACCAACCGCAGGCAGAGGGACAGGCTGCTTGCTTATCTGAGCGGCCTGGGAGATAGGGACGGCATGCCTCCTGCGCCCGGGGTATGTGGCCTCGGGGTGCAGATCTCCGGGGTCAGCTCACGGAAGCTGAATGGCAGGAGGAAAGGTTCCCTGTGATTTGAGCAACACAGACAAAGGCAAACTGAGCGAGAGGGAGATGGGCAGAGAGAACAACCATTTGTCCAGCACCGAGGGGGTCTCAGAATGCAGGACTTTTGGTACTTAGAATGGAGCCAGTCCCAGCCTGACCAGGACAAACTGGTCACCCTTCCAAAGGGCTCACACCTGAAATAGGCCTCCGGTGCCCAAGGACCCATGGGCACCACATGAAAATATATTTTTCAAATATATTTTATTGATTTTTTTTTACCGAGAGGAAGGGAGAGGGACAGAGAGTTAGAAACATTAATGAGAGAGAAACACCAATCAGCTGCCTCCTACACACTTTCCACTGGGGATGTGCCTGCAACCAAGGTACATGCCCTCAACCAGAATCGAACCTGGGATCTTTCAGTCCACAGGCCGACACTGAGCCAAACCAGTTTTGGCACCACGTGAAAACTTCATGCTCGGACAGATTGAGGCACTTGGAAGCCGAGTGCCCCCAGGCTTGTCCTGGTGAGGCCCTGGGCACACATTACTGTGGGCACATCTGGGCCTAGCTTGGCCTCGCTTCCTCCAGAAGATCTGGGTAAGCCTACCTTCCCGGCTGGAGGACAAAATACTCTTAGAAACTAACAGGTGTCTTGGGACCCGGAGCCCAGGAAAGGACTTTCTTGGTGGTTTCTGAGAGTCGCCCGTGAGCCAGCTGAGGGGGAGGCCACAGAGCAGGACTTGGTGTCCTGGTCATCCCAGAAGTCGCTTAGCTCTGCAAAGATCTCAGTGGCTGGGGCAAGTATAGGGTGAAGGATGGGCAGAGGGAGAAGCAAGAACAGTCATTCTCCAGGCTCCCAATCCCAAGCACAGCTGAGCTGCTGTTAATTTACAGGCTGGACAGCGCAAGGGGCAGTGCCCGGGTCCTCACCCTGCCCGCTCAGTGAGCTGAGCTCCCTGGCTCGACTCCACCTGGTTCCCCCCTGGGCTGCTTTGTGGGGCATCAACGTGTCCGGTCCTGCTCAGCCGACTTTCTCGGAGCCAAGGGCAGCTCCAGTTCCATGCCCCTCTGCCAGCTGAAACCAAGCCCAGGCTCAAACTGGGCCCCGAGTTCATGAAGACCAGAGGACAGGAGTGGATACTGGGCTCCTCCTGCCCTCAAAGGCAGTCTGTCCTAATCTAGGGCCAGGGACAGGAAGAGGGCCAGGGACAGGCCACTAAGAAGTGCGGGTGGAGAAAGCTCCTCCCTTCTGCCTTGGCCAGCTTACAGTCATTCCTTCATTCAACCAACGTGTGAGCAGCGCTCACTATGCACAACCCACGAGAAAGAAACAGAGACTCACTGAGGACCCAGGGAGGGGAAGGGAGGCGCAGAGAGCTGAAGTCTACAGATCCACCCCAACCCTCACCCTGGGGAGTTCATGTCTGGCTACTGCACTCTGTCCCCACGCACCCACACAAGTGAGCACGTGCAGAGTCGGTAGATAAAAGGAAAGAAGAGAAGCCCACATCCCAGCTCACTCACAAAGCAGAGCTCTGAGGCAGAGACAATCGAGCATTACCTCCACTTAGACCCTGTTTCTAACGTGCAACTTTTACAGCCTGAGCCCCTATGTCCAACCCTAGGGTTCAAGCGAGAGATGGAAAAGGGTCGAAGGAGATGCGTAGTCCAATTTCTTTCCCTTCTCCTTGACTGGCTCCTTCATTCATTCATCCAGGTCACACCTCAGGAGAGCCGTCTGAGAGCTGGCCCAGAGCTAGGCACAGGGACACAGGGCAGTTCGACCCGACCCACTCCGTGTCTCCTGCCGCCATCATCCCCACTCTGGCTATGAGTTCAACGGGTCAGAGCCATGCGCCCTTGAACTTGGCTCTCTTCTCAAACCCCAGGGCCCTGCCTTTGGGCTGGCAACAGGCCAGACAGAAGCCCACTTTGCACAGCAGCCTCTGTCGTGTGAAATTAAGGGCAAAGGAGCTCCTTGGGTTTCTGCCTCTCCCCGTGGCTCCCCTCCTCCCGTCTCCTCTGCCGGGGATGGAAACGCTGCCGCTCTCAGCTCACATACTCAGCTCACAAGGCTGAGCTCCCAGGAAAAGGAGCAGCTCCAGCATGTGACAGGCGGGAGCCCAGTAAAACAGAAACACAACATTTTGTGTTGTCTTTTATGTACCGGTATCTTCCCCCGCCCCCCGCCCCCCAGAATCTATGTGTGTGTGTGTGTGTGTGTGTGTGTGTGTGTGGCCATGCCCCTGCTTCTGTTTGCCAGCCCTCCGACCTCTCCCCACCTGGGACTAAGGCCTTGTTTCCTGTTTATCCTCAGCTCCATTCCTTCCCGTGTCTCTCTGAAGGCCTGCGAATGCTATCTGGTCTGTATTGGCCGGCACAGGAGGAGTTACAGGAAATAGCCAGTGATAAGGAGCTAACACAGAGCAAATGAGCTTGGTGCCTACCAGTCTCTCTCTCTCTCCAGGCCTTCCCAGGAGCCCTCCCTGGGCTGGAGTCTCTGGCCTGCTTAGGCTGAGAGCCCCGTGGGTGACTGGCGTGTCCTCTGCCTAGGCAGGTAGCTGTGTCTAATTGTCTGACTGCAGATTTCCGCCTCCGATCTGCATGGGAAGATGGGCGGCAGCTGTGCCAGGCCCCAGGGGACCACAGGCTGTCGGGGAGGAGGCCTGGTCACCTGGCTCTCTAGACCCGAGGCCTCAGGGGGCCTCCTCAAGGGCAAGAGACAGGCCAGGCCTCCAAGAGGGAAAAATACAAGAGCGGGTCCAAGCCAACCCCACGTCCTCCCGGTCCCTCCCCTCTGCCCCCGTTCCTGAGGACAGGACAAAGCAGGCATCAGAGCCAGGTGGCCAGGTTTCCTTTCTCGCTGCAGGCACAGCTGACTCTGTGCTTCAGAGAGCCAGTTCCCTGACTGCTCTGGACACAGCGTCATAATCCTTGGGCTTTGGGCTGGAGCCCTGGCTGGGGTGAGAAGGGAGGAAGCTGCTATGAAGTGCTGCTTAGACCTCCTGGATGACGGATTCTGGAACAAGGCGCGCACAATTCTACATCCAAGACATACAGTCAAATTTCAATAGTCTGCCACTACCCTGTCCTTACATAGCAGGTGAGGGTTCTCAAAGGTAGATCCTGGGTCGAGCAGAAGAGCTGTCATTTGATGAGCACCTACTATGTGCGGGAGACTGTTTACATGACCTAAGTGAATATTCATAACAACCCGGTAAGGTCCACGGAGTCACATGCAGAGGGAAGCCAGCGAACTTGCTCGAGGCCAGGCAACTCCGAATCGGTGGGTCAGAAATCACACCCAAGCAAGCTGACCCCCGTGCTTCCCTCTCCTCAACCTCTCGTGCGCGCACATGCTCGCGTGCTCTGCAAACTATAGAATAGCGTACAAATAGGAAGTTATTGTCAGGCAGTTGGTAGTAGGGGAGCCAGGGGTGAGTACGGGGAGATAGCCAGGAAGATTTGTGTCTGAGCACTAATTTGATTAAATGTTGCTGAGCTGTGTTTCAGAGCTAAAAGGGAAAATTACCGGCCGTGTCTCCGGCCCCGACTCCCTCCATCAACACAAAGACTTGAAATTTGATTACATGCAGATTCCAAGGATTTGACCCAGGGCTCCCAACCTGGCATTTGTGGGGTGCCTGCCTCACTCACCCACCCAGCAGCCGGGACGGTGGGAGCGCGCCACCCCATCGCCATGTGGCCTCGGCCTCCTCAGCAGCGCCTCCCAGAGAAGGAGGCCTTTCTCCGAAGTAAGAGATCACTTACGAGGGGATGAAAGAAGTAACATCTAATTAGAGAAAGTCATTAATAGGCAATTAGCCCGTAATGAGTGCACGGATCTAGGCAATGATCACCCAGGCTGCTCGGGTCACAAAAGGGAGAGACAGCCAGGCTCTGCGTGTCCCCGATAGATGCCGACGCCACCCCCCACCCCCAAATAAATAAATTAAAGGAACCTGCCTGTAACGAAGCCTTCAGTCTAGCCACACACACAGGGACAGTGGGACATGTTCAACGATATGATGAGGATGCAATCAGCCAGAGGCAGAAGGTTAAAAACTCTACAGGACAAATGAGCCCATTTTCCCAGCAAAACATTGTAAGATAGAAAAAAAGGAGAAAAAGAATAGAAATGGATGAGCGACAACCCTAGAATCAAAAGGTCGTGGTTCGATTCCCTGTCAGGCCATATTCCGGGATTGCAGGCTCAATCCCAAATAGGGGGCATGCTGGAGCAATGATTCCCTCTCATCATTGATGTTTCTATCTCTCTCTTCCTCTCCTGCCTCTCTGAAATCAATAAAACTATATATTTTTAAATCATTGATTTTTTAAAATATACATTTTTTAAAAATATCTATATCTCCCTTCCTCTCTCTGAAATCAATTAAAAAAAAGGTTTTTTAAAGAGTGATTAGAACTATACTAACCAGTCACCATACAGAAATTTATTTGGATGCAAATTAAAAAGAAAACTAGGGGGAAACATAATAACCAGAGAAATGTGAAAATGAACTATTTGATTATATTAAGGAATTACTAATTTTGTTGAAGCACGATAATGACTTTGAGTCCCTCTCTAGAGATGGAATGATACGCTACCAGGATTTGCTTCCTAATGATCAGCAGGTAGAAAGGACTGGGAGTAAACCTAAAACAAGACTCGCCATGAGATGACTTCAAAACTACTGAAGCTTTGCCCTGGCTGGTTTGGCTCAGTGGATAGAGCATTGACCTGCAGACTGAAGAGTCCCAGGTTTGATTCCGGCCAAGGACATGTGCCTGGGTTGTAGGCTCCATCCCCAGTAGGGGGCGTGCAGGAGGCAGCCGATCAATGATTCTCTTTTATCACTGATGTTTTTATCTCTCTCTCTCCCTCTCCCTTCCTCTCTGAAATCAATAAAAATATTTAAAATATATATATATATATATATATATATATTTAAAAAAACTACTGAAGCTTAGACACATGGGGCTGTCATACTGCTCTCTCTACTTTTATGTGTGTGTGTAACGGTCTGCGATAAAACTTTTTAAAAAGTACATTTTATTGATTTTTTTTTTTTAGAGAGGAAGGGAGAGGGATAGAGAGAAACATTGGTGAGAGAGAAACATCCATCAGCTGCCTCCTGCACACTCCCCACTGAGTATGTGCCCGCAACCAAAGTACATGCCCTTGACCAGAATCGAACCTGGGACCCTTCAGTCTAAAGGCTGACGCTCTATCCACTGAGCCAAACCGGTTAGGGCTGCGATAAAACTTTTTAAAATAGCAACCAGCAACCCCTCACTCATCTCTGTGGTGCCATAAGCACCCCTCAGTAAGCAGGCGCTGGCTGTGACCTCTGCGGCTCCCACATTGAGAGCATGATGGGAGAGGCCCCCCAGGCTGCTCCCCTTCCCAGCAGCTCCCCTGCAACTAGTGAGCCTCACTTTCCACAGCTACATCCCCCTGAGGCCTCCGACAGAGGCAGGGCCCGTGCAACATAAGAGAAAGCAACCTCCCACGGCCCCACCGCAGACACAACACTCAGCCTTCTGAGGCCAAAGCCCATAGTCCCCTCCCCACCATCCTGGCTCAGAGCTGAGAACCACGCCTTTCCAGCCCCGCACTGAACGGAGCCTCTCACTGCGTCCGGATCAGGAAGGGCAATGGTGCCACCGCAAGGCAGCACCTGCAGCGGCCGGACCAAGTGCCTGCTGCCTTGCTGCCTCCACGGGTGCCGGGGTGGGGAAGGGGATGAGGAGAGATGGGAGCCGTTGTGGGAAGGACAGGCCATAGAAGAGCCAGACACTCAAGGCCGCGCTGCAGCCCAGCCCAGCCCGGGCACCCAAGCTGTCGCCAACCCCACCTTGGGCAAACAGCTGGCACCTCCCAGGCGGGTCCTCCTTGCAGCACTTCCTGGTGCTGCTGATCACGGAGCTCAGGGGAGAGGAGAGCAGGCCTAAGGGGAAAGGGATGGAGACTTCAGAGGACAGGGAAGGATACGGGGTGTCTGGGGGAGCCCTGGGAAGGGAGGAAACAGAGGGACAGCCCTGGCACATTCCAGAGCTGAGGATATAACTGAGGAAAGGACAGAGGAGAGGAGGGGAGGGGAGGAGAGAGCAGGGGAGATGAAAGGAGGGGAGGAGAGGGACAAGGGGAAAAGAAGCCACAATAAGGCGTGAGATGACTAGACGGAGCCGGAGAGTTAGAGGCCCCAGGAACACAGAACCTGACTGACTCCCACCCCGCTCCGCAGCCCCCCCCCCCCCCCCCCGACTCCCCTTGCCAACACCATTTCCCCCCAGAGAGTTCCCGCCCTTCCAGGCCTAGGAGGGGTGTTTGGGCACCAGCTGGCAGACACCTCCTGGCCCAGCTGGTGCCTGTCCTACCTCCTGGCAGCTGCTCCTGGACGAGTCCAGTGGGCTCACCCACCTGCCTCCTGAGGGCTGAGGGCTGAGGCCGGAAGGGCGGCTCCGCCTCAGACCAGGTGGCCAATCCAGGGAGCCAGGGAGCCCGCCCAGAGCCCGCCCTTGTGGGCACAGCGCTGAAGGGGACTCAGCGTTAACGCTGCATTCATTCGAGGTGCCTGTTCCATATTCATGACCGTGCTGGGCCCACAAGGTGACCGCCTCCCACCTCCTCACACTCACTGACCTTCGGGGACCCCAGGGCCCAAGGGCACCTGGGGTCCACCCCGCCCACGCGGCCAGGCCTGATGGTCCTCACCCGCGGGCACCGAGGACGTGAGCCAAGTCCCTGGCTGACAGTCGAGGAAGCGCGTGACTAATCCCAGGGCTGTCCCAGCGCTGAGGCCCAGCGCTGGCTCTGCCCCCGACGGACGGCTGAGTGACTCAGGCAGCGCCGACCGCCTCCCGGGCTCCGCTATGAAGGCCGGGTCCCCCCTCGGCTGCACCTGCAGAGCTGGGAGCACCACACGCAGGAGCCACACTCGGGCTTCCAGAGGAGCGAGGCTCTGAAAGGCGAGGTATTGCTACCACAAACCGAGGCCCCGCCACGCCTCTCAGGAGGAGGCAGGTCCCTGCCAGGCTCCGCACGGCCATCGGAATGAGGAGAAGGCAGAGGACAAAGCGGGCCAGAGGACACCCAGGCCCCCGGGCCCCGGGCACCCTGCCCAGGAGCTCCATCGGAGGAAATGAAAAGCTGCAAGAAAGGGGAAGGGAGGAGGAGACAGGGGGGGGGGGGCAGGATCTGGCCCTGGGATTGGTATTTGCGGGTTGATGGGTTTCCCTAAAACCATCCAGGCTTGGCTCAAAGAGGTGGGGGGGGGGGGGGGGGGGGGCGGGGACCCTAGGGGGAGCAGGCAAGCCACAGCCAACAGCTCCTTCTCATCCCTGCCCACCCTGGAGGACACGTGGCTGCAGGAGCTTCCACAAGGAATTGGGGCTGAAACCTAGGACGGCAAGACTTGCCTGCCCTCCTCAGAATACAATAACATTCATATAACCTCGGGCATGCCATAACTGTGCAAACGCGTTTTCTGTTTTCACTGTCGCCTCCCAAATCCACAGCAGGGAAGCTCAGGTCACGGTCTAGTCCTCAGCTGATTGGCAGCTGGGGCTCGGAGGGGGTGAACCGAGGTCATACATCTGAGGGGACTGGCTCTCACCCACTGGGGCAGCCCAGGCTGTGCTCAGCGGGCGGTCACGCCAATGCATAGGCCTGCCCTGCCCTCTGGGAGGAAGCTCCCTGGGTCCTACCCTCCAGCCGCCCTGCCCGGCTACCAGGACAGGGAGGGAGTGAGCCTCTCACTTCCAGACCAAGTGAACTTGGGGGCCAAAGGCAGGCTGTTCTATGGCAGGCTCCCGGTTTCACGGACACACATTCCCTTAAAACTAAGACGTGTCCACTCAGCTTGTTTCTGCTAGACAAGGACATCTCAATCAGTCCGTTTAAAGCAAAAGGTCCCTCTGCGAGGTCCAGCCGGGTCTGGAACGCAGAAGGCCAAGAGTAATGCGATGCTGGCTGTGGGAGGGCTGGGGAAGGAAGAGCATCCGCCTCCGGAACCTTCCCTGGGGGCAGGCCTGGGACGGGGTGAAGCGGGTAGTGTGGACGAGATGTGCGTTAGCCCTGGAAGCTCCGTGAGGCTCACTGCTGCCCGGGGGAACAAGACAAAGGCCAAACAACCCCGACACCGAGGGCCATCAGGCAAGGTGACTGGGAAGCCACGCCACCTTTCCTGCTGAAATCTGGCATTTCTGTGCTAAAACCCCGAGCATCCAAACAGCATCCCTGATACGACCACCTCAGGAGGAGGGCTCCAGGCCTGCCATTCCGGACTTGGTGAGAGCGCCCATCTAGGAAACAGAGACACTTTCCTGTTGGACTTTCCTCCCCCTAGGCCTCCCAAGGGTTAACCTGTAGACAGTACCCTGACCCCGTCCCCAGCCGGCCAGAAACGCAGGATGGATGGGACACGGGTGTGGAGGTGTTTAGCTTGGCCTCAGCCCAGCACTACAGACAGCTCCCCTCAATGTACAGACACCCAGGCTGGGCCCCTTGGACTGAGTCCCTCCCTCCCTCCCCACCAGAGAAAGGCCGCAGAGAAGGCCCCTCAGGGGGAGGGGAGAGGCTGTGCTCAGGACCGGAGAACAGTCTGAAGGAGGCTCCCTCTCAAATGCATCTTTGAAAGGGCAGAGCAGCTACCCCTTCCCCTGCTCTCTGCCAGAGCAACCGAATCACGGCAACAAGACATGCAGCAGCACCAGGCAGCCCCAGCCCCAGCGACGGCACTGCAGAGGCAGCAGTGACCTTGGGAGAAAGCTGATGGACAGGGATTCATGTCATGTTCTCCCCGCCTTCTTTTCTTCTCCTTTTTAAAAAAAAAAAAAAAAAAAAAATTTTTATTGATTTTTTACAGAGGGCAAGGGAGAGAGCTAGAGAGCTAGAAATGTCACCAACCAGCTGCCTCTTGCACACCCCCCACCAGGGATGTGCCCACAACCAACGTACATGCCCCTGACCAGAATCGAACCTGCGACCTTTCAGTCCACAGACCGACGCTCTACCACTGAGCCAAACCGGTTTCGGCCTCCCCCGCTTCTTGTCTGGGCAGTCAAGGCTGAACCCCCCAAGGGGGGCACGGAAGGGCCAGCTGTTCTGCGCATGTAACGGGGAAGATGGTACATATATGACATGGGCAGATCTGTATGCTCTTTTAATCCCCCCAGCCCAGCCACTATCCTACCACAATCTCTGTCACTTTGCCTCAACTTTGATAGCCAGCTAATAATTGTGCCAGGTTGCCTCTAGCCTGGCTAGAATGGCTCAGGGGGTTGAGTGTCAACCTGTGAACCAGAGGTCCTGGTTTGATTCCCGGTCAGAGCACATGCCTGGACTGTGGGCTCGATCCCCAGGGTAAAAGCCCCTGCATAAGGGAGGGGCCCAATATAAACCTTTCTAACATCAGGCGGAGCTGTGTAAGGGGTATCGCACCCCTTAGATATGATCCTCCTATGCCCTGGCCCTAACCCTCCTGCCTCCAATCACTCACTTCATTTTAAGACTTTACCCTAAGTCTTGGATTCCCAACTTCACCCTTAGCCCCTAAAATAGCTCTCAGTGTCACCAGAAGCCCCCGTTACCAACACATCTTCCTGTCGTCTTTAGGCTATAGGTCACACAGGAGCCAGCAGCCTGCCTGAACTTTCACCCCCAGGCCCATTGCCTGGAGATGAAGGATGCCTCTGAATTTGGTCTCCCTGCTCCCTGCAAATGACAACTGGGTCATGCCCTGCTCACAAGCCTTCGGTGTCTCCACTGCCTACCGCATGGAGGCCACATTTCTTAGGTCAAAATGCAAGCCCTTACATAATCTAGCCCCAGTTTATCTATCCAATACAATCTCCTACCACCCTACAACTGAAAACGTAAATGCCCTGAAAATGTTACCAGACACTGGAATTCAGTGAAGGGAGAGGCCATCAGACCAGACTCTGGTCAGCTTGCATGCTATTAGGCCATCCACCTCTTGGGATCACCCCACCACAAGCTTGTGAACATAAAGGAATATAGTAAACTAGAGACCCGATGCACAAAGATTTGTGCAAGAATGGGTCTTCTTTCCCCTGGCTGCTGGTACTGCCTTCACTCCGCCCAGAGCCTCCTTTTCACCTTCCCACGCTGCCCAGAGGCCCAGAATGGCTGGGGTGGTGCGAATGCCTGCGTCATCACCATGGCTAGCATCCCACCTTGCTCCCAGCCACTTGGCGCCGGCGTATGCAAATTAACCCGCCATCTTTGTTGGGTTAATTTGCATACTCACTCCCAATTGGCTAGTGGTTGTAGCAAAGGTACAGTCCATTTGCATCTTACTCCTATTTATCAGTGTAAATGTGCTTAAGCCCTGGAAAGCTGGAAAGTATATGCAAATCCAATGGAGACAGAGAATGCTTTTCTGCACTTGAAGATCTGTCACAACTCAGGCACCTAGGAACGGAATCAGACTGAAACAGAACCACAAAAGCTGGTAGCAGTCTGTGAGGAGCCCCCTGCTAGTGCTAGACCAGGGTGATAAAGAAAACAGGGTCTGGACAGGGTGGTTTGCTGGGATGGCTTTCATCTCCCCTCCCCAGGGCCCTGCAGTCTCCCAAATAACCTCGCTAAAAGGAAGAAAGCCTGCAGGCAGGGAGACAAGAACCATAAGAAACTGTGGTCTGTCTGGACCTTTGGAGGGAAGGATGTGGAAGAGTTAAGGGGGGGGGGGGAAAGTCCAACCTCCTCTGCCTTGTGTGATTCTGGCAACTCGATGCTATATATCAGTGGCCAGGCAGGGGAGTGGGAGATGGAACTGAGCTTGGAATGAAGGGACAGAGCCCAGACCAGACTAGTGGACGCCTAGACTAGCCAGCTCCTCCCATCCTGGGCAGCATCTCAAGCCAGAAAATGAAGAGTCCAGAGCCAGAGCAATGCACAAGAAGGACATCAGGGGAGGAAAGACATAAATCATCCCTGTCCTCAGCTCTACCAAGCAGCCCCCTTCACAGCGCTGACGTCTCCTCTGGTCCATGTCCTAACTCGCTGGGCAAAGCATCCCACTGCAGAAGCATCCTGAATGGGGTCCTTGTAGGCGACGAGACAGAGACCAGAAGATGAATTGGAGCTGAGAGGTAGAGGGCATGTGAGCAGAAGATGAGGGGAAAAGGGAGAACTAATGAGCTCTTGTTGGAGTTGATTTTCAAAGAGCAAACAAAAGCAGTGGATGTGGGAGGGCTGACTCCGAGTCTCAGCTGCTGGGGAAGCGCCTGAGTGACTGGGGACCTGGCTGTCTGCACTGTGATAACAAAGAAGGTGGAGGTCACACTGGAGAAACGGCTATGCAAGGAATTAGGAAGTGCGGTGCCAGACTAATTTGGTGTGTCGGTGAAGAGCCCTCCCCCTCCAAAAAAGATGGTGACAGAGCAGTTCCATCAGCTACATCAGTAACCAGAAAGGCTCAGAGTGCTTGGCATTCCCTTGGGAACAAGAAGCCACGTCATGATGGGCGACAGGAAGTGCGTGCCTACACCAAGTTCTGGAGGTTCTGTACGTCTTATTTGCTTTCATCCAAACAATCTTATGAGATAAGTATTGTTCTCTCCATTTTACAGAGGAAGAAACTGAGGTTCTAAGAGAGAGAGCATTGGACCTAAGTTCCCAAAGACCTACGTGCCAATCGTGACTCTACAACTTTCTCTGTGACCCGCCGATGTCACTTTGAACATGGTATTTAACATCTCTGAACCTCAGCTTCAACATTTGTAAAGCAGAGAAACAACTGACCGCAGGTTGTGGTAAACATTAAGTAAGGTCATTTATACAAAGCTCCTAGCTAGTACTAGTAAGTGCACACACCAAATGTTAGGTGAACTGGCGTGAACTAAGATGTCTGTCCTCTTCCCTGCCCCTCCTTCATTAAGATAATTTACTCATTCATTCCACAGACAGTGGATGTCCAACGTATGAAAAGGAGGAAGGGAATGGGGCTTACAGAAGCCCTGTTACATGCCAAGCACTTTCCGGGGACTTTAGGGTCGGGTAGGTAGAGAGTCAGAAGGACGGGGCAGAATCCCTGCCTTCCAGCAGGAATTGACAACATAGGGAGCCAAGTCCATTAAATCACTGACTGAGTGCTGTGACATATGGCAAGAGCTGTGTGAGACAAGGGCAGACACAGATTCAGAGCCTTGGGAGTTTAGGAAGGTGAGGAAGGAGGAATGCAAGGAAAGAGTTGACTCCTGTGGCCATTCGGGAAGGTTCTGGAATGAGATCACATGACCCCTGAGCTGAGAGAATGAGCAGGATTTGGAGTGGAAATGAAGGGAGAGGGTCTCTCATTTGGCGTCTCCTAAGAATTCATTGGATGCTTTCTGTCTTCACTGGTGGAGGATCAAAGGTGAATGCAAATTCTTTGCAACTCCTGCCATGGAGAAGTAGAATCTCTTTCCATCTCCTTTGCATCTGGGTGGGGCTGTGACTCAGTTTGACCAATGGACCGTAACAGAAGTGCTGTTGTATGACTTCTGTGGCTAGGGCTTGGCATTCCCTTGGGAACAAGAAGCCACGTAAGACACCTTAAAATCTCCACGTGGGCCTTTGGAATACTCTCTCTGAGACACCCCCTCCTCTTGGAACCGATGACCACACTGAGGGAAGGTCAGGTCACATGGAGTCGCCATGTGGAGGTGCTCAGGTTGACAGTCTCAACTGAGCTCTCAACTAAGCTATGTGAGGATTCACCTTGGCCATCTGGCCTAGTCCAGACTTCAGATAACTCAAGAAGACAGCCCAGGACAGCTCCCAGCTGAGCCCAGGTAACTCAGAGAACCCTGGGACATCACAGCACATTGTTTTTCTAAGTCACCACATCTTGGGGTGATCTATTATGTAGCAATGAGTAACCAGAACCCCAAGTCTCTGCATCACTAACTTGGGGTGTTAGTAGGGGTGTTGGAGCAAGGATCACACTCAAAATGGACAGGAAAAGAGGTGCAAAGAGAAGAACTTGTGCACTGGGAGAGACAGGAAAGAGAATCAGTTCAACTTTCCCCACTCCTCCCAACTCCTCCCAACATGTAACCAGATCAATATAACTCATCATTCAAGGCACCCCTGGGAAATAACTGGAGGGAAATCAGTAACATAGAAAGATGTTTATAGAAGAGCTATTCATAATAGCAACAAATTGGAAACAACCCAAAATCCCAATATTAAGAGAAGAGCTATACAGTAATGGAGTAACATGACAGAATTGTTTACAGCTATTAGAGTGACACGTTCACGGACCATTGTCATATCTGAAGTGTTTATATAAAATAACATCAAACAAAAAATTTCATGACACAGGACAGAAGGCTACACACAAATTACAACGACATAAACCAAAGAACGGAGAAGGGCCGTGGAATGAGGCCGAGTGTAGTATTCAGTACCCTTTTTTTAACCAGGGTTGATTAAGTACTACTTTCTAGTGAAGCATCAATTCAACCTCACAAACACTAACCATGAGGTCATAGCTACCTGGGGGTTGGGAGATAATATTCTGGAAGATGGGCACAGGCTCTCTGTCCCCAGGGGCTGTGGGTGAAGCCCTGGAGGGGGCGGGGCGGGGAGGGGCTGGATGACAGTGACGAATGAACAGAAAGGTCTATGGTGGTGTCTCCACAGCAGGGCAGCTGAGTGTTAGAAAACAAATCCTGGATGTTTGCTGACATAGTGCAGGGAGAAGGACTCACACAAAAGCCGCCCATTATCCCATAATTATTGTCACTCTCGTGCCTGCAATTAACGGCTGTCTGAGAGGCGGCTGGCCGGGGTAGCTAAATGTTCACGCATTAGTCAATCAGCCGGCTGAAGCGCTATTTAACAAGCCCACTGCAGAGCACCCAGCACCCAGTACCCAGCACCCGGCAGCCACCGGACAGAACGGGGTAACGCAGATCTTGGGCGCTCCTACTCCAGGAGGGATACGCAAAGCAACATCCTAAGCCCCAGGGCAGACGCCAGTCATGCCTGGAATGAGCCAAGTCCGGCATGCAGGTGCTGTGACCCGAGCCGGAGGGGGCTGTGTGCATTCACATGTTGGCTGACAAGGTTCCTGGGAGCTGCCACAGCCCCGAATGGAGCAGCCCTGGGCCAGAGGGAAGAGATGAAGAGGAAGGCAGGGCCTCAGAGGAGCTGTCACATCCTGTTACAGAGGAAAGACACAGAAGGCAGAGAGGACCAGGCAGACAGCCGTCCCTACTCACTTACGCTGAACTGACCTACTCTGGCCTTCGGCTTCTTAGGCAGCACGCTCAGAAATACAGAAAAAAGCCAATGTCAGACATTCAGAGATGATTATTCTGTTCTGAGGAAAAGGCTAGGAGAGCAAGCAGCTGATAGGAGGCATCCATAAAGGTGCCCTGTGGTCTGCATGGACCGCCCCGTGCATACCACTGCGCTACACCAGCCAGCAGGCTGTCCCTGCAGCCACAGACCTCCGCCAGCAGAGCTCAGGCTGAAGGGCCAGAGGCCCCAGAAGATGTTATCACCTTAAAGAGCCTGTGGCCCCTCGGTTCTCAATCCCAGACGCACACTAGCATACCCAGAGAGGGTCTTTATTTTTCTTAAAATACATTTTTATTGATTTCAGAGAAGGGAGAGAGAGTTAGAAACATCGGGATCCAGCCCACAACCCGGGCATGTGGCCTTGACCAGAATTGAACCAGGGACCCTTCTGTCCACAGACTGATGCTCTATCCACTGAACTGAACTGGCTAGGACTCCAGAGAGCTTCTTTAAAATACTAAACCCTGGGTGCACTACAGATCAGCAGAGTCAGGATCTCTGAGTGAGGGGGGCCAGACACAGACATTTCATTAATGCACCCCAGGAGATGCTGGTGAGTCTTCCAGTTTCCTCAGTTGAAGATAAAGAAGCAAGAGTCTAGGGCAGCCATGGCTTGCCAAAGGTGGCAAAGGCAGCTGGCAGCCGAGCCCCAGCTCCCACCAGCGTGTCTGGTTACAGGGATGCAGCCCTCATGCTCAACATTGCCTGAACCGGGCAATGAGCCTCCAGTGGTGCCCCACAGGGGTCTGTTCCCAACCCGCCATGTTCCAGTCTTCACCTGTGATTTGCCTGGAGACGCAGAAGACAATGCTACCAGACTTGCTCCTGACAATGACAACGCTGGGAGGATGGCTAGCACACTTACCCAGAATGGGGATTGAAGTCGTAAATAATGATGGCCTCACATCAGCAAATGAAATATGTCATCAATGCAAAACCTGACATTTAACATTTAAAAGGTTCCAGTTGTATATATAATCCAAAGGTTTGAGATATGCATATTACTCATAAAACAGGAAAAACACAATCTAGACTTTTTTAATGTATGAATCTACCTTAATAAAAGAGAAATATGCAAGTTGACTGTACCTCCGTGATGTCCACCAGCCAATCAGGGTGGGTATGCTAATTAACCCAACAAAGATGGTGGGTTAATTTGCATATGCAGGCACCTGCTATGAGGGGGAGGGCAGGGCAGAGAAGACTGAAGGCTCTGGCAGGAGCAAAGATGGAAGGCGGTGACCAGAATGAAGGCCTGGGTCCCAGGTGCCGAAGGAAAACCAGTGCCGGCAGCCAGGGGAAGGAAGGCCTATTACACAAATCTTAGTGCAAAGGGTCTCTAGTTTTTTATTAAAAACAAAACAAAACAAAAAACTTTCTATTGGCATTCCAAGGATCAAATTAGGAAAGTGGAGGGTTTGAGATAAATAGCCGGAAATAGTGTTGTGTCTGACCCCAGGACTGATCGCAAGATCTTGGAAGATGGGATTCCCCTCCCCTCAACCTCATGTCTACCCCAAGCGGAATAATGCAGAGCAGTACTTCCCAAATTTTCCTGAGCATGTGAGTCTGCGGGCGACTGTTCAAACACAGATTCAGAGTTGGTAGGTTGGCACCGCCAAGTCCTGAGAGCCTGCCCTGCTAACCAGCTCCTTGGGCTGTAGATGTTGCTGGCCCATGAAGAGCAAGGATGTAGAGGGCCACAGAGATTTACCTGTGAATATGCATGGGGCACCTGCGGGAAGCAGGAGAAGTAGAGGCGCTGGATTTGGAAGTTAGGAAAGTCCCAGCAGCACATGCGCGGCTCACTTGACAGGCGAGCGCAGAGGAGAGTGAAAGAGAAATGGCCCACGGAGCAGGGGATTTTATTGCAGGCCAGCGTGGGTCAAGGGATTTTCCAAATGGAGCCCCAGTGGCAGCGCAGTGTAATAAAAAGGGCCAGACGGCTTCAGCGGGGGGACATGTGTGCTTGGAACCAACATAAAGGGCCTCTCGGGGCTCCCCTCGACACTGACCTGCCTCTGAAGCAGATGCGTCTTTTATGTAGGCAAGGGGCAAGCTAACCTCACAGCCGTCCCGGGGAAAGCCACCTAGGATTCCAGGACAACGAGCTCAGTTTAAACACCAGTGATTTGCAAGCATCGCCTGACATCATGGAAACAGACAGTCAAGCAGAGGGCATCAGTCCCGCTGAGGAGACAGCATCTGGAGGACCGTGTTCAGTTCCACACAGCCCAGGCAGGAGGAAACGAGAAGCTACCAGGCCCTGGGTGGGCTGAGAGTTGGCAGGCACTGCTCTACGCTTTTTACATGTTAACTTGTTTAACCCTCTCAGCAGTCCTATGAGGTAAGCACCGCCGTTACTCAGGGTCTACAGATGGCTAAATGGAGGCTTAGAGAGGAAAAGGGTTCTAACAGAGTAACAGCTGGTGAGGGTGGAGCTGGGTGCAAGCTCAGACCGATGAACCCCAGAGCCTACTTCTCCCCACTGTGTCTTACTGACTGGACACTTTCTGATTCTTGAGAGGATGACAAACCAGGGAGCCCAGGAAGGAATGGCCCAACTGGAACCAGAGTGGACGGTAGATAAAAGGAGAGTGTAAGACCGCCATCGGGGAAGGACAGGAGCTGACGCTGTCCATGGATGGAAGGAGCCCCGCGGAGCAGGCTCCCGGTGGGGGAGGGTGCAGGTGTGCCCGCTGGCCATGGTGGGGGCCGGCAAGGCGACTGCCAGGAGACATGGAAGGAATGGAAGGTTGCTTTCAAGGCGAGATGCCAGGCCCCTCTCCTGTCTCAGTCTGTCCACTTAGGATCCGGCCTCTGACACTGGAGCACAGAGTTGAAAGGAGCTATACTTACCCACTTGCCCACCAACTCTGCTGTGTGTGGTAGAGAGGACATGACTAGAGGACAATTACCCAGAACAGCTACTGACTGAGCCAAAGGACTGTGGGAATTATGCAAATGAGCTTCCACTGACACCCCCTTCCCAAACCTGATATGTCGTGAGGTTCTTGTGGGAGGGATGAACTCCTCTAAGCTGGCTGAAAATAGCTCTCTCCTTTCAAAGAAATATAGAGTTATCAGCCGAAACCGGTTTGGCTCAGTGGATAGAACGTCAGCCTGCAGACTGAAAGGTCCCAGGTTCGATTTTGGTCAAGGGCATGTACCTTGGTTGTGGGCACATCCCCAATAGGAGGTGTGCAAGAGCCAGCTGATCGATGTTTCTCTCTCATCGATGTTTCTAACTCTCTATCCCTCTCTCTTCCTCACTGTAAAATATCAATAAAATATATATTTTTTTTAAAAAAAGAATATAGACTTATCATAAAAAGCATGTAGGAGATGTAGTGTTTTCTAACCCAAATTACACTGTGGGCCAGCACCTTGCTGACATTAAGAGATTGCCCCATGAATGACAAGCCCACATGTCCAAGGAGAAGGGCATAGAAGGATGCGAGCCAATCCACCCTGCAAATCCTGCCACCACTGACCGGAGACCTGGGCCTGGCTCTGAGCTCGGTGGGGAAATACAGCTGATCCTTGAACAACACGGCTTTGACCTGCTCAGGCCAACGTAAGAGCAGATTTGTTTCCACTGACCTCGCTGCTTAAGGTCAATTCCTCCACTTGGAATTCACACATGCAGAGGGGAGGCTTAGCTATAAGTGGGTTTTCGATGGTGCAGGTGTTCAGAACATCGGACCCCCACATTGTTCAAGGGTCCGCTAAAATTTGAAATCTCGCCGAAACCGGTTTGGCTCAATGGATAGAGTGTCGGCTTGGGGACTGAAAGGTCCCGGGTTCGATTCCGGTCAAGGGCATGTACCTTGGTTGCGGGCATATCTCCAATAGGAGGTGTACAAGAGGCAGCTGGTCAATGACTCTCTCATCGATGTTTCTAACTCTCTATCTCTCTCCCTTCCTCTCTGTACAAAGCTTTAGCTGGATAAAGCAGCAGCAGCACTGGAAGCCACGTCAGATGAGAAGGGGGTTCCAGGCAAAAAGCCTGTGGTGGGGAAGAAAGCAAAGAAGGCTGTGGGCCCTGAGAAGCAGAAGAAGCCTTTGGTGGGGAAAAAGGCTGCAGCTGCCAAGAAGCCAGCAGCTGAGAAGAACCCACCACAGAGGAAAAGAAGCCCGAGGCATAAACTTCAATTGTTTATTCCATAACGGTCAAGTCACTTTACTTTGGACAGCTAATTTTGAATAAAAATATGATCAAAGGCAAAAAAAAAAAAAAAAAACCAACAAAAAACCCCCACACAAAAATCAATAAAATATATTTTAAAAATAAATAAAATAAAATAAAATCTGAAATCTCGACCTCCTCTCTTACCCTCTGCGTGTTGCCCTATCCCTGAGCAGAATGCCCAGGGCAATGGGAAGGCAGGGATCAAGCACCAGCGACTGTAAGGCAGGTTGCTGGTTACTGTGAGGATATACACATTTATCAGAGAGAAGGACATAGGTGTTAAAAGTATTTCAGAACAACTATTTCCAGCTGGCTGTTTCAGCCAATGAAAGGTCACTTTAAAAAATATAACTGAGTAAGTCTCAGCGTGGGTGACATGGCTTTGCTTCTGACGACACCAGATTTGGAAGACGCTGGGCCCGATTGGAATTCAATGAAGTCCTTTCTGGGGTCTGGACTCTCTAAGTGGCCAAGTTCCCTCTGCCTTCAGAACAGATGGCAGAGGCAGCCCCACCCCTGCTGACCCTCGCTGCCTCCCTCGGACCCTGGGCCTCCTCCGGGTTTCCCTTGGGAGCCCTGCCCGCTTCCATGTGTCCAGCTCCGCCCTGATGCCCTTCCTGCTCTTCAGGTTGTTTTTCCTCCTCTCCCTGCTTTCCTCACCTCCGGGCTCAGCCAGGAGGTAGGTCTGAGGACCCCCCTCTTTATTCCCTCTCAGGACCCGTGTGCCTTGGGTAGAGCCTCACCCACTGCGCAGGCCTGGAGAGATGGGAGCTGGCTGGGTCACCACACCCTAACAGGGACACAGTAGCATTGCCCTGAACAGGACAACAGGATCAGCCATGAGCCTTCCCGTCCCCCCTCCTCCCACCCGTGAACTTCTCCCTCCCCTGCCCAACCCCCCCAAAAAACAAACAAAAACAAAAAACAAGCCACTGGAGCAAACCCTCCTTTCTCTGCTGAGTCCTTTGATAGTAATAGCGAGGGATCAGAGGCACTGGGGAACACCTCACCCTATTTCCCGTGCCACCACCCCCATTCACACCTCTCTCTCTCTCTCTCTCTCTCTCTCTCTCTCTCTCTCTCTCTCTCTCTCTCTCTCTCTCAAAGTGACCATGATGAAGGATATCAGGAAAGAGCAGAAACACCTGGGGCCGGAATACCAAAGGGTTATTCGGGTTCAATGAAGACACTGTTGTGAACTTCAGAAGAAGTCTGTGATAGGGTCTGCTGCTTTGTCAGGTGACCCCCTCCTGGAGCACGTGGGCAGGAGGGAGGAAGGACCAGCACTAGAGATGGCTTCTGATCTCCCTCCAGCCCAGCCCGGCCTCCAAGCCCTCTGTGTGGTCTGAGGGGCCCCTGACCAGGCCATGAGCAGCTGAGGGCCCTGCCGACATGCACACCAACAGCGAACAGCGAGCTCCGATGCACACTCTCACTCCTGCAGAGGAGACAGTGTCGACCTGCCACCTGCCTCTCCCAGGAGAGGAGCCGGCCAGCCGGGCGGTCCTGAGCCACTATAAACAGCTGTGACTACGGAGGGTGTCAGGACACAGTGGAGCCAGACAGATCCCCGCTCCTTCCCCTTTCCCCTGGCGCCATCTCCCTGATCTCCCTCGCTAATGTGCCTTCATTCGAGCGGAAACATGAGGACATTGGTCAATTCCAATTATGATTGTTCCCCAACCTGAGTCCGTCTTCTCAGACATGCAGATCCTTCATCGGAAAGGGGTCATCAGAGCCCCTGGGACACGAGGAAGGGAACCCAGTACAGAGCGCCCTGGGGACATCGGTATACAGATGCAGGGATAAGGGTCCCCACAAGCGAGGTCTCATCCCCCTTCACAGTGGGATCGCTCATTATTCGAGCATCAGGCACAACCGCTTGGGTTCTCCTATCGGACACTCACCATCGCCCCCGCAGCCTCAGGTGGGAACATACCCCCCACTAAAATTCCAGCAGAACCCCACACCACACCCACCACCCTGGAGGACACATTACTAAGGCACCGGAGCAGGAAACCAGGAGTCTGGATGAGGTACTGTTGTCTGCTCTCTTTCTATGGTTTGACGTGATGCTTAGATTGACGGGTGCCAAGTAAATGAACCAGAAGCCTAGAGAGACAAGGACAGGGCTAGGCTAGCAGCACCACCCATGTCTGCCCCCCTTCCCCATCTCCTCCCAGCACCACAGGCCCCGCGGCTGGGCAGCCCTTTGTGCTGTAGGCCCATGAGCTCTGAGAGGAGCTACACCCAAACGGAAGGAAACTGCCTCTCAGCCATAAATGCCCCCTGGCGTGCCCGGTCTTCTGTTTGCAAAGGGCAAAGTCCTTGGTCGGAAGGGAGGGGACTGGCACCATCCACTGGGTGTCCACACATGGGGAACCTGGGGCCTGAGAGATGGCGGAACGGGCGGAATTCTCCCAGCGTGGGTGAAAACGGAGCCGAGCCTGGGGATTCCTCCATGAGCTCCCTGGTTCTGATTCCAGGCCTTCCTTCTCATTCATCCCGCCACCGACAGAGAGGGGCAGCACCCAGCCTGGCACTCCGAGCCCCTGGTGCCCCTGCTGCCCAGCCTTCCTCACCTCGCCCAGCCTCTCCTCACCTCGCCCAGCCTCTCCTAACCTTGCCCAGCCTCTCCTCACCTCGCCCAGCCTCTCCTCACCTCGCTGCCTGGCGCTACGCTCTCCCCCAGCTGAACTGACCCTGAAGTCAAGTCCGCACTTAGCAGGCCTCCTGCTATCATTTCCTTGTCTCACAAGAGACAGACAACTACAAACTGGCCTCTCTGGGGACTGGCTTAAGGCTTTCCTGGCAGAAAATCTCCCCGAAGCCTGAGACACTGGGCAGGGCCCCAGGACCCTGACACAGACCTTTCCCTGCTCCCAGTGGTACCCAGCCCCTCCCTCAGAGCAATCAGAAAAGCCAGCCCCACCCTCCCCTTCGCTTCCTGGAGCACGGAGGGCCACCCAGCCTGCATGGGGCCCAGCCGCACTGCTTACAGCTCTCCGGGCACCCAGCCTCTCCCCTCCCCATAACAACAGGCAGGAGGCACTCACTGCTAGGCTGCCCAGGGCCTCGCTTTTAGCTCCCAGTTTCTCCTTCTGTAAAGAGAACCCTTCCATTCCTCCTGCAACAAGAAAAACACTGAGCTGCCAGGAACCTGAGCCACAGAGACCTTGGGCAACTCGCGTGACCTCTGACCTGTGACCTCAGAGATTGGAGTTATGAGGATCCAACCGATAACATATCACACGGAAGGCGAGGGAAGCCCGAGGAGCTAAAGTTTGTCTTTTCTCTTAGTGTTCCTCAAACTGCTGGTGTGAAATCATGCTGGAGGGTCAGACTATCTTTTTAAAAAAGATACGTTTTTGCCGAAACCGGTTTGGCTCAGTAGATAGAGCGTCAGCCTGTGGACTGAAAGGTCCCAGGTTCGATTCCGGTCAAGGGCACATACCTTGGTTGCGGACACATCCCCAGTAGGGGGTGTGCAAGAGACAGTTGATCTATGATTCTCTCTCATCGTCTCTATCCCTCTCTCTTCCTCTCGGTAAAAAATCAATATATATATATATATATATATATATATATATATATATATATATATATATATAATTGATTCAGAGAGAGGAAGGGAGAAGGAGAGAAGGATGGAAACATCAATGATGAGAGAGAATCATTGATCAGCTGCCTCCTGCATGCCCCCTATTGGGGATCGAGCCCTAAACCTGGGCCTGTGCCCTGACCCGGATTCGAACTATGACCTCCTGGTTCATGGGTTAATGCTCAGACACTGAATCACACCAGCTGAACCAGACTATCTTTAAAAAAAAAAAAACAACAACAACAACAGCACACACACGCACAAAATAGACCAGACTAGTCCAGCCAGTGTAGCTCAGTGGTTCAGCATTGGCTTATAAACCAGGAGGTCATGGTTTGATTCCTAGTTCAGGCACATGCCTGGGTTGCAGGCTCCATCCCCAGTAGGGGGCATGCAAGAGGCAGCGATGAGTGATTCTTTCTCATCATTGATGTTTCTATTTCTCTCTCCCTCTCCCTTCCTCTCTGAAATCAATAAAAATATATTTTTAAAAATAGACCAGACTTAGTCTCAATATAACAGGAAACTAGAGGTTTGCTGGATTAGGATGAAAAATTTATTCCTACTGATTTTAGTAAAATATTTCAGGCCTTGCTTTGAACACTTTCTTGCAGATGTTCCCGCTGCGATTTTGCTATCAGGACTGGCTCCCGTGGGGGGGAAGAGGGGCCCATGTGCCCGAGGGAAGGAAGCTGCTGTATCAGGATCCACCTCTTAGTTTCCCATGAGGGGGCCTCCCCAGTTTGGGGCATGATCCACCAGATGACCCCCATTTCCTTGCTCAGCCCTAGGCAGATTGGGAAAGCAAACTCCGTGAGGGTGAGAGCCGTGTCTCTGGTTTCTTGAGTTTTCTAACCCTCCCACCTCCATGCCCTGCCATGGCTGGGCTCAGACCAGGGTGGCTCTCCCGTACCAGCTGCTCACGGGCTGGAAAGCATCCGCGGCTAGAAAACCAGCCTGGAAGGTGAGGCGGGATCACCACTGACACTGTCGGGCACTGTCCCAAACAGTGTCCCTGGAAGTCCACGTTAGCAGCTCCATTTCACAGGTGAGGAAGCTAGAGCGCAGAGAGGGGGTGGGGGACCAGGATGGAGAGCTAGGTTCCCACGGCCCCGGCTTCCCCTCTGGACCACGCTGCCATTGTCACGGCCCAGGAGAGCGCCTGCGCGTCGCACCATCGCATCTACCAAGCGTCCTGCATTGGCCGAGATGACTCACCACACCCACACACACACACACACACACACACACACACACACACAGCACAGCGGCCTTCCCTACCTGCCTTTCTCAGGCTTTCCCCTTACGGTGAGGGTGAGAAGAGAGGGCTGTGCTGGCGGCATCTGGGGTTTGTCTTCCTCTTGGTCCACCCCGTTCTTCTCTACCTCTTTTGAGGCTGATTTCCCCCCAGTTCACCACCCCCTCCTCCAATACCAGCAACTGGTTACCGGGGAAACCCAGCTGGGAGGCTGCCAGTTGCCAAGGCAACCCAGCATGGCTGCCAGGCTGTCTTGTTCAGGAAGGTCAGGGGACCAGACAGGCAACTGAGCCGCTGCGATTTCGCCATCAGGACTAGCCCTGGCGAGCGGTGGAGATGGGGGTGAGGAGGACCTACATGCTGCTGTCAGGGGGCCACCTCTTAGTTTCCCAGGAGGCAGACTCCCCCCAGCCTGGGGCATGAGCCACAAGATGGCCCTACCCCACCCCACCCCCAACTTCATTGCTCAGGCCTGGAACCTCCAACCTTTTCAAGAGTTCCAGTCACCTCGCCTCAAGGAATTTCCTCAGACTAAGCAGCCACTGGCTGTCACTCAGCCTAACCCTGATCCCCCCTCCCCCTCTTCCTTCTCTGAGCACATTGGAGAGTTAACATGCATGCAACATGTGTGTGTCTTGCACAGCGAGCCTCTCCAAGAAAGATGTTGGAAATGATAACAAAGAAGCGCTATCACTTTCAGCACTTACTATGTGCCACGCACGACCTAAGTGCCTTGGGTGAAGTCTCTCCATTGATCCACAAAACAAACTTATCCCCACTTTGCAGGTACAGCAACTGAGGCTTTGGAAAGTGAAGGCACTTGTTCAAGGCCATGTGGGTACTAATTAGCAGAGCTAAGATGAAATATGGACCAGGACCATCTTCCGAGATTCCTTGAGCTCCTGGCTCCTGTCCCTCCCCAACACACCTGGCCTGGCTTCAAGAAAATATGTTTAACCTTTATTAAAAGTCTAGAGGCTGGGTGCACGAAACCATGCATGGGCAGGGTCCTTGGGCCTGGCCAGCGATCAAGGCCGATCGGGACCTTCCTGCTGCTGGCCAGGACCTTCCTTCCAGCTGCTGGCTGGGGCCTCCCTTCCCTAGTTGCCTGCCAAAAGGCTTCCTTCATTCCTCGCCACCCCCTGGTGGTCAGAGCCAGTCAAAGCAAGTAATTGAACTCCTGAACTCCTGGTTGAACTTCCAAGGGGACACTTTGCATATTAGCCTTTTATATATGTATATAGATTATTCAGCCAGGCTCAGCAGTTGAGCACTGACCCAGGAACCAAGAGGACACTGGTTCGATTCCCAGTCAGGGCATATGCTCAGGTTGGGGGTTCAATCCCCAGTAAGGAGAATGCAGGAGGCAGCCAATCCATGATTCTCTCATCATTGATATTTCTATCTCTCTCTCCCTCTCCCTTTTTCTCTAAAATTAGAATATATATATATATATATATATATATATATATAGAGAGAGAGAGAGAGAGAGAGAGAGAGAGAGAGAGAGAGAGAGAGAGATTATTTGGTGTCAGATGTTTTGTTCATATTATTTTCTTTCGTCCTTGCCTCTATGAGAGAGGCTTTAGTCTGCTCACGTGGTAGCTGAGGGAACCCACACCCAAAAAAATTATGCGCCTTTTCCAAGCTGATGAGACCCACTCACAGGTCCCCTCCTTGGGGAACCCTTCCCTGGGAGATTGTCACTCTCAGTTCTTGCCCACCAACATATGTAACCTATGTCCCGATCCTACACAGACAACTGTTTGCTCTCACGTCTACCGCCTTACTAGACTATGAAAATTCCTATTTACAGCCTAGTACCTTCCTGGTACCTAGTGAACAGACAGTAAATATTTGCCAAAGGGAAGTGCTCTATTCATCTGACTCTCAATTCCATGCTCTCGTGACCACATTACCCTGTCTCATTCACTCATTCATTCATGCACTCAAGAAGCAGTGATCAAACCATTGTTCTGTGCCTGGCTCTGCATGCAACATCACAAGGACAGAGATGGCTAGGACCATCTCTTGCCTTGAAGCAGCCCCGTCTAGTGAAGGGAGGGGCAGGGCTGAGCAGGATGGGAAACAAAGGCCCCACCTCTGACACCAAAGGCTTCTCATGACCGTTTCCCCAAACTTCCTCTCATCCAAAGCCTCATATTACCCAACCAACATCTATTGAGCACCTACTACTATGTGCTACACTCTCAGTCACCCATGGTTGGGGGGAGTGTGGACAGTATGAGAAGACTGAGTGGGAACGAGGAATTACTAGATAGAGGTCCAGAAACTAGTAGTCAGGCACACTGGGGCCACCTGTGTAACTTTAAAGAGCTCTCACTTGGATGTGATAAAGCCGTTTCATGTTGCATTGTTTTAGACAAATCCACTTCCTACATGAACTTGTTTGAACCTCAGGGATACAGGCAGAACAGGAATTATTACCCCCATTTCAGAGATTGGGAAACTGAGGTGCAAAGGAGGAAGAACATTGGATTCCAAGGAGAGAACCTGAGTTCTAGACCTTACATATGACCCTAACACGTCTAACATCCCCTCCGTCAGCACACTGTCCCACCCACCATCCCACCTCACCAAAAGCCGGTTTCCCTTCCAGCCATGAACCCTTCAGCTGCCCAGTGGGGCAGCCACTATTTCAGCTGAGGCAAGCAGGCTGGCTGCAGTCTTTGGATGGCCCGACCATGCGCACCCCCTCCCCACCCCAGAACCCCCAGGATCAGGAGTAAATGGTCCCCGAAAAGGTTTAACTCCATCTACACCAGCTGATGAGAACTCGGGAGCCAAGCAAAATCAGTAAAATGACCTTACCACTAGAGGCGAGGTGGATTTTAACAGGCAAGTATTAGACTACTTAGAAGCAAATTAATGGTGAACAACATAGACTGATGAACAAGAACAGACCCAGAGATAAGGAGCCATGGGTCAGACTGTTAGATCTCAAAGGGAGGGTGGGGATAAAAGGGAGAGATCAACCAAAGGACTTGTGTGCATACCTAACCAGTGGTCAAGGACAATAGGAGGATGGGGATTGGGTGGGGGGCGGGGGGAGAGAGATTGGAATAGAGGGTTGAGGACAAATATGTGAAGCCTTAATAAAGAAAATGTTTTTAATTTTTTTTAAGTTTTTAAAAAAATTAAAAATAAATTTAAAAAAATAAAAGCAAATTGGCAACTGCAATCCTAGACGTAGGTTCTCGGGTAATGTCAAGCTAGACCGGGTGGAGTTGGTGATGTCAGAACTCAGGAGCGACCTCCCCTCCCCCATGGAGGGGATTCCTGGGCCCTGCAGGAGTAAAGGTCCCTGAATGTTTGTCAGGTCAGCATTGGCTGCCTGGCCCCATTTCCTGAATTCACACAATAAGGACTGACCCTAACCGAGATTCAAGTAATGACCTGGGAGAGTCTGAGGGTCACCCTCAATGCCATCTGCCCAAACACATTTCCCACGAACCCCTCGGCGCCTGTCTGGCCTTGGTGTCAAAGCGTCACCTTCTGATGTACTTGTTCAAACACCCATGTTGATACTAACGACATCTGTGTAATTATTTGCAGTTCAGAAAGCACTTCCATCGGCATCACTCACCTAGCTGTCGACTGGATAGGTGGGTAACGATACTAACCCCATGCTTCACACCAGAAAACAAAGACTTGCTACAAACCACACAGCTGCTCATTTGGACCAGGATTTGAACCCATGCCTTGGAATTCCAGCCGGGCATTCCTTCCACCACCCCGAGGCTGGTGCACCAGCCTCTCATTAACGCTCAGACCAGAGTCAGTGTATGAGGTCAGCCAATGCTACCCTGGAAAGTGCAAAGAGGGCCCCCGGGAGCAGGGTCTCTCAGCCTGCTCTCAACTCCTCTTCCTTTCTGTTCCTCGTTTAATCTAATGTTTCCCAAAGTATGTCCTCTCGCCTCTAACTGGTTTTAACAGGTTGCAGACGAGCCTGCTGAAGTCATCTCATGGATGCTCTGGCTCCCGGATCTCCTCGGACCATAGCAAAACCTCTAGGAGCCAGGCCCCACTCCTGGCGCTGCAGCCCCGTCTCAGCCTCCTTCCTCCTGACCATCCCGGGGAGAGGGGCCGTGGGGAATGCTCAATGCCAAGGGCCACAGGGACCCTCCCTACACGGCCTGCGGGGAAACAGAGAGGAAACGGGCTCAGAGAGGCCAGGGGATCAGAACTGGCTGTCACCGTGCGTCTTCACTCTGGTCGGGGCCCACTCTCATTTGATCTCTCCCAGTCCAGGCCCTGGGCCCCGCCAGCCTCCTCCTCTGAGCCCTGGGACACAGGCCTGGCCTGGTGGGGGCATCTCCGTCCCACAGGCCCTGGGATCGGCCCAAAAGCCAGGGCTGGCTGCCTGGTTGACTGACTTCCTCGGTAATTACTTCATTGACTCTGAGCAGCAAGAACCCAAGTCAACCCAGGCAGCCAGGGTGCAGGTAATTATCTGTAATGCGTCTGCACGGTCCCCTTCCTGCACAGAAGGAAAAGAAGCCGATCTGGCAAAATAAAAAAATTAAAAGAAAAAAAAAAGCCCCCATTGTCCGGAGCCTGTGCAGCCCAGGATTAATTACGCTCGGAGTAACACATTTGCTGCCTGGCCCCTGCTGGGGAAACCCAGGGCTTTCATGATTCCTATCTGCAACCCCGCGCTCAGAGAGGGGAGGAGACGCAGAGCTGCCGGCTCCCAGTCCACTGGGCCCTGCTCCCCCCCTCCCCGCCCCTGGGGTGGCGGGAGCCTCAGGCCTGGGCCTGCAGCCCTTCCTCCCGCCTCTCAGCACAGGACCTGCTCATGGCCCGCCCGTGCTATCGGCAGCTGCAATGAGGTGCAGGCCCTGCTCCTCCGGAGGGGGGGGCCTGAAGGCAGGGTTGGGGGGCCTGTGGGGCGGTGGCCTATGATGCCCCTGGACATCTGGACCCCGGGGCTCGGGCAGAGACCGGCCCACCGGGGCTCCCAGTGGAGCACACCACCCACATGGCCGGATGGAGGGCGGGGGCCCACAGGGACGGGCAAGGACTGCCAAGCCCTGAAGGCTGCAGTCCCCTGGACTCTGATTCTGAGTCCATCCCCACCCACTGCTTCTCCCCTACCCCTGCACCCTAGGACGGTTCCCTCCCTCCTGGCTCTTCCCTGGCTTGCCTGTGCTTACAAAGAGCCCCTCACCCCCCTCACTGCCAGCTCCCCAATCTCGTTCCTTCACCCAGAACCTCACACAAGAAGCCTAAGGCTCTTATCCAGGTGCAGCCTGGTCCCAACATTGTAGACCTAGACCTGCCCCCTTAGTGCCCCCCCCAATGCCCTCACACACCTGCTCCTGGTCCTCCAGGTGCTCCCCACCTGACCATAGACCCCAGAGATCAGATGCCCCCAGGAGCCCAAGAGCCTCAGGAGATCTTGGGCCCTGCCCACCTGCGCCTGACCCGGGCCCTCCCTCCATCTTCCCTTCCTGCCGGCCATCGGCATAGTCCTCCTGGCAAGAACAGAGGCAGGGTGGGGCTGGCCTCTTCGCTCCAGCTAGTTTGGGGGGTCCCAGCTGGCCTCCCCAAGCTGGCCCCACATAGGAGGTGCAATTCAAACACAGCAGCCCCTGCTGGGGGTCCTGGGGGGGGGGTGCGCATGGTGGGGGGACACAGAGAGGGCTATAATTAGCATTCTCCGAATCCATGATCCCCAAGTAACGCTGCCAAGAATAAGGAAGGAGAAAGCAGTGGCATCGCGGTGCCAGCAGCCCGGACAGGCGGCTGCCAGCAGGGACCAGAGCCCAACCTCCCTCCTCCCACCTCGTCTACATGATGCATCAAAACAGACTCACCGGCTGGCTTCGAGGTGCGCGCCCCTCGCTGAACGCTTTAACTCTCTGGGCCCCAGAGCACCCCTCCCCCAGCTCCGGCCAGCTGGGGTCCTCCTCCCCCGCCCCTCGGGGCCCCTTCGGAAGGAAGAGCGGGGCTCCGGGTCCGATCGGTCTAATCAGTCATCGGCCCGGCTGGCAGGTCCCTGGCGCAGGGCGAGGATGCTGCTGCGGGGACTGCGGGATCCAGCATCTTTCCCAGGCAGAAGCAGCTGGGCATGCTCCGTGGGCTCCCGAGGGGATTGCAGGGCCACGTGACCCTCCCTCCCCAAGCTGTCACTTAGGATCAGGAGTAAATAGTCCCCGGAAAGGTTTAACTCCATCTACACCAGCGACAAGCTGCTAACCACCCATGCCGCCCGCCCGGGAGGGGAGGGGTACGCCGCCCGGCCCTCCTGGCCTTCCTCCACCGGGACAAGGCTGCCCCCCACAGGGCGTCTGGGCTGCGTTTTCCAGTTCTTCGCCCCGGAATGCAGGGAGCCGGGAGGTGCCCAGGGCTCTGGCTGGCCAGGCCTGTCTCTGGTGGCCTGCACCCCTGAGGCTGTCCACCCAAGAGGTGGGTACATCTCTGGGCGTCAAGAGGGCTTGGCCAGGGCCCTAGTGCCCTCACACCCCCCTTCCCTACCCCAGCACAGTGAACGTAAAGAAAGAACATTCTAGAGCTGGTTGCAGTCCATGACAGGATGCTGGAACCTAGATCCTCAACACTCAAATTGGCCTCCCAGGACCTTGGGCAGAGACGCTGGCTGACCCAGGGGGCACCTGTGTTTTGCATTATGGGGATCAGAGGCAGAAGGGCGGCTCCAGACAGCAGCACTGCAGCCCTGTTTCTGCTGTAAACAAGCCCATATCATTAAGAGATCTATCTGTCCCTCTGTCTGTCTATGTATCTCTCTTTAGCTCCCTCCCTCGGTTTCCTTCTCTTCTTCACATTTTTTTAAAAAATATATATTTTTATTGATATTTTACAGAGAGGAAGAGAGAGAGAGAGAGAGAGCTAGAAACGTCAATGAGAGAGAAACATCAACCAGCTGCCTCCTGCAACCAATGTACATGCTCTTGACCGGAATCGAACCTGGGACCACTCAGTTCGCAGACCGACGCTCTACCACTGAGCCAAACCGGTTTCGGCTCTTCTTCATATTTTTTATGGATGCCAGAAAAGGAATAGAATCTCTATGACAATGGATACGTGCAATAGAAATATTGAGTTTTATAACCAAACTCAATAAGATGGAGCGAACATGGAGTGTCTCTCTTTCCCCTCCTTCCTCCCACCTACCCCCCCCCACCCAGCTTCCCAGCCAGCTCATTGGGCCAGTCCCACCCAGAGACCCGGAAGCTGCAGCCCCTGGAACAGGTGAATACAGCACATTTCACGGGGCAGGGGCTGGAGGAGGGGCGTCTGCGGGGCCCACCCACACGGTTATTCCATTTTGAATGTTTATTAATAGAACAACTTAATTTCTTAAACTAAACCTCTTCACTCAAATACAACTACGTATCCTTCTCTGTGGGTCTTTTTAAATATAAGCTGAGTATAAGCATCATTTTTACCAATTCAAAAAAAACAACAACTCTACTAATGGAAGAACCAGAAATGCAGGCTTCCCTGGAGGCTCAGGAGGAGCCCTGTTGGAGGAGGGGGGGTGTTAGGGGATCTGATCCAAACCCCACTCCACTCCGCAGAGAGCTACTGGAAGGACTGTCCTGCCCCTCCCAGGCGAGAGCCGGAAACCCCGTTAGAGCAGCATGCACCTGCTTGCAGCTTCGGCGGGGAAGGAGGATCCGAGGTCTCTCCCCACCTCCCCCAGCCCAACTGAGATGCTGATCTCATCAGCCAAGGGAAGGCCACTTGGCTGGAGTGGCAGAGAAGTCCCGGGTGCAGGCCCAGTGCCAGGCGGGACCGGTTAAGCCCAACCCACTTGTCCTGGCTCCCCAGGATTTGGCAAGGCCGTGGTCCCGGCAGGGAAGAGCCGGCTTCCAGTCAGGCAAACGTGTGGGACTCCGGGGGCAGCTCTGGCCTTGAGGAGCCAATGGAACAACGCAAGTTTGGGGCCGGACACTACAGCACCCAGGGGGGTGGGGCAGGGAGGATGGGGAAGAGACAAGGACCCCAGCCCTCACCCCACAAAATCCTCAGGCAGCCGGGAAAGGCAGGAGACGGACAGATGGGCTTGCTCAGAGGGTTTTCTCTCTGGCAGACAGAGCGAGGGCTGCAGACGAGCCCACAGGTCCCCTGAGAAGCTTGAGGGGTGCACTGAGGCTTCTGGGGGATCTGGGTGGCCTTGGGGGCTGAGAGGCCAAAGGCAGGACTGCGGGGGGGGGGGGCAGTGCCCTTGTTCTGGAGAGAAGATGGGGAGATACAGCAAGAGGGTCTTAGATTTCCAACCAGGAAGGTGAGGTGGACAGAGAAAACAGACTCCCTGGGCCAGATGGAAATTCTCTGTTTCTGCAGCAAAGGAGAAGCATCTGGGCTGGGAAGAGTGGGAGGAGGAGGAGGAGGAGGAGGAGGAGGAGGAGGAGGAGGAGGAGGAGGAAGGCTTCCTAAAAAAATACCTCTGTGGTTCTATTTTCTGCTCAGGAGCCACAGCCCCGATGCCCAGAGAAAGTCCGCAACTCTTTAAACACTCAGGTCCGCCCTGCCTTCCAGGCCACTCCCATCACGGGGTTTTAGAGACGCTGCCCTGACGGGCTAGCTGCCCCTCATATGTGCCCTGCCCAGCCCTCACCCAGCCACGTCCACATGGGCTCCCTCCTGCCCAGAATATGCCAACTGGGGAGCCAAAGGGAGCCGTGTTGAGGAATGACCTTGGAGGGCCTGCCTGAGTGTGAACCCAGCTCCATCTCACCGGCTGAGGACTTTGAACAAGTTACTTGACTGCCGAGCCTCTGTGTCCCTGTCTGCACTGAGCCCTGACCGCTCTTCTCTCCTCATCTGTCTCCTTTATTGTTCTACCCTTTTGGAGGGTAGAGCTAGGATGGGTACTAACTACCCAGCATCCTGCGTCCCATCTGCCCTCTGGAGTCAGCAGAACAGCTCTTGGCACCTCCACTGCACTTCCCGGGGCCCTGCTGCCTCTGGGGTCCCACAGGTTGGGGTGTCCCACCTGGGCACAGAGCCCTGGCTTCTGCGTCCCTGCCTCCCGCAGCCCATGCGGCGATGAGCAAGCAACTCGTGGGTGAGCTAGAGGCTCAGACAGAGGGACTGCCTATTCTGGCACCTTCTGGGCCAAGTGTACAGACCAGAACAAGGAGGAAGTGACAACGGCCGGGTGGGGCTCCCTGGGCTGGAGGAGGGTTGGAGCCAGGTGGGCATGGCCAATGGGGGCACCGCACCCCGGTGGGAGGAGCAGCAGGGGCCCAGATTGGGAGCAAGGGTCAGCAGGGGTGTGGCTCGGTCCCTATCACATCGCCCTCCCCACCAACTTTGGAGAGAGGCGCTACTGGAGGCAGGTTGGCAAGCTCCGCAGCTGGAGGCTTCAGTAGGCCCACGGGGAGCAGAGCCAGATGTTTAAGCTTTGAAAGAAGTTTACCAGACCCACCATGGCTGAGATGTGGCTCTACCAGCTCAGGGTCAGCCTGAGGAGCCATCCTGAACCAACCCCTTGAGGCCTTAGTCGGGCCAATCACGTGTGCTTTGGCTCCCTCTCCTGGAAGGATGCGGTACACGCACAGGCTTGCGATGGGTTTTACCCACATTTTAACCCTTTGCTTTGCTCTTTGCACCACGCCTTCCCGGTAAATGACACCTTCAAACCGCAGGTACGCTTCAGCAACAACACCAGTTGTAGATACCATGAGAGCCATCTCCCAAGCACCATGAAGGGAAGGACTTACTGACACAATTCCGTGTCTGACTCTGGGCAAAAGTTAATATTTGTTCATTGAAATTTGACTCATCTGCACTAGAAGAAAAAAAAAAATAGCTTCCCACATTATCTGAATACCTCACTTTTTTTGGTTGTTAATCCTCACCCAAGGATATTTTTTCCATTGATTTTTAGAGAACGAGAGGAAGAGGGAGAGGAAAAAGGAGAGGGAGAGGAAGAGGGAGAGAGAGAGAGAGGGATATAAAAGGCACATAGAATGGTTGCCTCCTGCACACACCCCCACTGGGGTCAGGGATGGAACCTGCAACCCAGGTACATGCTCTTGACCGGGAATCAAATCTGAGACCCTTCGGTGCACAAGCAACCCTTTCCTGAGCCACACAGGCCAGGGCTATCTCACTTTTATTATTACGTCTTGTGATGCAAGGCTGGGGTCCTCAGAGTGTCTAACTCACCCACCAACCAACGTCATAAACCTTTCCAGGGAGTGGATTGTAGAAAAGGAAAGTGGGCCATTCATTCATTCCGTCAGTCAGTCAGGGTTTGTTGAGCACCTCCCTGTCCGAGCCCCGGGCCAGGGATGGGGACAGTGGAGCATTCTGTTAAGAGCACAGCCTGGGAAATCGGGGAAACGTGAGGATGGACCCCAGCTTTGCTTTCTACAAGCTTCACAGCACTAAGCAGGTTTTCCTAAGCCTCAGTTTACTTGCTCAAATAGTTAGAGATGATAGCATCTCCCTGACAACACTGGAGTGAGGATTAAATGAAATCATACAGTAAGACGCTCAGCTCTCAGAGTCCCCTGCTGCTTCTGACATGTGGAGTGGCCAGCAAGTCTGGGAACAGACAAGAATTCATAAAAATGGTTTGTTGATGTTTGTTACAATCCTATACAATGAAAGGGTAATATGCAAATCAACTGAATGCCCAAAACGCCTGCAGCTGCTTGTGCTGGATGGTCCTACCCTGAGAGGGCACCCACCCCGATTGGGATGGGGCCAGCTGACAAAACGCCTAGAGCCTGTCACCCCAGCCTGCCCCACCCATGGCCCCTCACCCCAGCCGGCCTGCCCCTGATGGCCCTCATTGGGGGCAGGCGGGCTGGACCCTACCAGTGCACAAATTTGTGCACCGGGCCCAGAATATGTATTAAAATAGTATCATCTCTGTTTCCAGACTTTCTGACCACGTGTTCACCCTGTCCTTGGTGAGTTTTCAGTCTAGAACAGTGGTTCTCTAAGCGTGGTCCGTGGACCAGCGGTACCAGCATAACCTGGGAACCTGTTATGAAATGCACATTCTCAGACTCCCTGAATCAGAAACTCGAGGGGTGGGGCCGAGCCCTCTGTCTGAACAAGCCCTCCGAGAGATTTTGATGCACGCTCAAGTCTGAGAACCACTGCTGTGGGGAAAATGACCGTGTGCGGACGAGCAATTACAATACAGGTGGGCCTCCTTCCCTAAAGAAGTGACGCAAGGAGCAGAGTCTGGAAGGAAGAGTCCCGTGTTCGAAGGCAGGCACAGGGCGTGCAGGAGGAGGGATTAGCGCTCGCAGAGGCCGGCGGGCGTGGAAGGGAGGGGAGTGTTGAGGGAACCACAGCTATTGGGTCTGGCAAAGGGGGGAGTGTGGGAGGCCAGGCTGGAGAAGGCAGGACCCAGAGGATAAAGCCCTGATGGGTGCCTCTGTCTATCCTGGAGCTGGAAGCATGACAGGTTTTCCATGGAGAATGAAATGACCAAATTTGCATTGTAGAAAAAGAGCGTTCTTGCAGCAGCGTGACCTGGAGGCAGGAAATCCGGTGGAGGCGGCCAGGATGATCCAGGTGAGAGCCACGTGGGCATGGACTCAGGAGGAGAGACACGGGAGAGCTAAGAGACCGGAGGAAGGAGCTCGAGCCTGTCTCAGACGGTTCTGCCGTGTGGGGCACCTGACCAACCTGAGGCAAGTGTTGATGATGGGAAGGCAATGAGTTTAGGCTGGACGTGCTTGAGACTGGTCGCTGAAGCAGATGGGCAAAAAGGGGAGGAGAGCATTCCCAGGCAGAGAACAGCCAATGCAAAGGTAGGAATGAACTTGGCGTGGTGAGGAAAAGGATGAAAACCACCATAGCTGGCCAGCGGTGAGAGAGGAAGACAGGGCCAGACCATAGCAGGTGCAAAGCCATTTGTGACTGAGGAGAAGGGATGGTAGTGCTCCGTCAGCAATCCCGAGAGCCAAATGCACACCATCGAGAGCTAAGACGGCATCTTCAAGGAGCCACGGAGAAACGTCCTAACTGATGCAAGAAGGATTTGGGTTCCATTTCTAGGGAAGCTCAGGCTCGGAGAGCCGCGTGATGTCACAACAATTTCCCAAACAGATCACTTGTCAGATCACCTCTGGTGCTGATTTTGCTTTAAGAATCTGGTTAACTGTCAAGCTGGTGTAGGAGCTGGCGGGCCTTGGGGAGGAAATGGAAAGGTGACCTCATGGTACAGGGAGATGGCTTTAAAGAAGAGAGGGAGGGGAAGGAAAGAAGAGGGCCCCTTCCCCTGGCTGGTAGGGGCCCCCTCCGGGCGGCCGTCTTCTCTCCCAGCCCTGCAGAGTCTAAGGCCAGGCCAGACGGAGAGGCCCACAGGCCCGAGCATGCCGAGCCTCACCCACGGGAGCCAAGCCAGTACCCAGCCTGGAGGTGGCGAGACCCAGGCCAAGAAAAAGGGAAAGGAGTCCGATAGGGTAGATGTGGACCATCCCGGCCCAGAGGGCTGTTTCCATGGTTACATCGAGGGTGGCACCTTCCGCTGCTGACAGCATGAGCTCTCCCAGCCCACCGAGGGAGACACAGAGCATGGGACACACGCCTGGCACTGTCAGGACCGCAATGCCCCCTCCAGAAGAACAGTAGTAAGGGAAGCAGCCCAGGGGCCACCCAACCTGCCGGTGTGTGCACCCCACTCAGCCCTCCCCTCCCACCGGCTCACTTCCTGTCTCCTGTGGCAGCCAATGCTGTCTCCTTCCTCGGACCCCTTGTCCTGTGTCTGCAGCAGCCTCTCCTCTGTTAGCATCTCCCTCCCACCCGTGCAGCCGAGCCCAGCGCCCCACCCACCCCACCCTCCCTGAGAAACCTCCCACGGCTGACACTGGCGCTCGCAGGCCAACATCAACACCTACAGAAATGCACGCCTCACACACACACACACACACACACGCATACGCACATGCACACACACCCATGTTTGTCTGTGACACCTCCTGGCGACAGAGCGGCCCCAGCCAAGCCCTCGGTGAGAAGCCAGACCCCTGAGCCTTCTTCCCGCTCAGGAGGCACACAGGCAGGCCCACGGGGAGACGGGAGCGTACTCACTTGATGAAATACACGGCTCCTTCCCGGGTGGAATCCATCTCCCAGCCCCTGGGCAGACCTGTGAGGAAGCACAAGCACAGAGTCACCCTCTCGCCTGCTCAGCCCCGCTGCCCCACCTGCACCAGGAGGGGTGGGCACTGAGAGAACCAGGAAAGTTCGGACAAGCCAACAGTGTTTCACTTTTTTTTTTTTTAAATCCTCATTCGAGAACATTTTCCCATTGTTTTTTAGAGATAGTGGAAGAGAAACAAAAATAACAGGCCAAAATGGATGTGAAACACATTGGTTGGTTGCCTCCTGCACAAGCCTCAACCAGAGCCAGAGGGGAGCCTGCAACCAAGGTACATGCCCTTGGCCGAATCGAACCTAGGACCCTTCTTCCGTCTGCAGGCTGGCGCTCTATCCACTGAACCACACCGGCTAGGGCCATTTCACCCGTGGTGTCCATTATTATTGGTCTGTTTCCAACCCACTTCACTGAGGAGAGACCAAATGAATTGTCACCTCACAGGATTCACTCTTTCATTCGGCAAACTCTTATGGAGCACCTGCTCTGTGCAGGGCTCTGTGCCAGCCCCCAGGCACAGCAGAGAACACACCGGTGGTTGCCCTGGGAGGGTCCACGGACTGTCTGCATCACAGCCGCGTGCGCTGGAGCCAAGGGTGGGTCACTGCCCAGGCCTCACCGACAATGAGCACTCGGTGTTATTACTGCCAATTCTGCTGCTCAAGACAAGACCCCGAGGCCCTAGGACCGTGGTCGGCAAACCGCGGCTCGAGAGCCACACGTGGCTCTTTGGCCCCTTGAGTGTGGCTCTTCCACAAAATGCCACGACCTGGGCGAGTCTATTTGGAAGAGGTGGCATTAGAAGAAGTTTAAAAAACTGTGCTCTGAAAAGAAATTTCAATCGTTGTCCTGTTGCTAGTTGACTCTGTTGACTAATGAGTTTGCCAACCACTGAGCTAGGAAATCAGTCCCGGGAAAAATAGACGTTTAAACAATTTTTTAATAGCACTTCTGGAAAAAAAGTTGTCCATAGGAAATGCTGAGTGAAAATCACAGACCCTCCAAGGGAGCAAGGACCGAAGAGCTGGGGAAGCTGACCTTGGCCCTGAGGTGCCTGGGCAGGCCCCTGGGAGGCTTGGCCACCCAGCTCTGAGTGACCATCATCCTGCCCGCCCTTCCAAAACAGCTCCCTGGGCAGTGTCCTGTCTCCCCAGTGAGCATGGCTCCTCCAGCCCAGACAGAGGTGAAGGAGCCATTTGAGAAACCGGAGGCAGGATCTGGGGGAGATCATTCATTTTGGGGAGCAAGAGGCCCCTGGCTGACATGTTGGCAAACAGGGGCAGGTTCTCTTGACAGCAGTGCCAACTTTCTGGTCAGTCCAAATGCCCAAGGTTTTATAAAATACTAGAGGCCCGGTGCATAACATTTGTGCAGGGGGGGGGGGAGGGGTCCTCAGCCCAGCCTGTGCCCTCTCGCAGTCCGGGACCCCTTGGGGGATGTCTGACTGCCGGCTTAGGTCCATTCCCCATGGGACATCCCTGGAGGGGTCTGTAGTGCTATTGCAGAGGCAGGAGAGGCTTCCACCAACCAGCAGTGAGCCTGGCTTTGGGCTGAGCGGCTCTCCCCGCCCCCATGGGAGCACACTGACCACCAGGAGGCAGCTCCTGAGTTGAGCGTCTGCCTCCCCCCGGTGGTCAGTGCATGTCATAGCGCCCGGTCATTTCACCATTTGGTCGATTTGCATATCAGCCTTTTATTATATAGGACACTAATAGGTCTGAATCGCTCCAGCCAAATTGTCAGCTGGGTTCCATAGAGCAGAGAGCCCAGGCATTATTCATTTATTTGACTTACCCATATTTACCAAGGGCCTATTTCCATAGTTGCTGGTGCCAGTAACGCTGCTGCTTCAGCACAGCAGGGCTGTCAGCAGGCCCACCTCCCCTCCCAGGACTTGGTCCAGAGAAATATCAGCTACTCCTTAGCCAGTGCTTCCCTCCTCTGAGCTACTCATCTCACTGCGACTAGCCCATTTCCTCTGCACAGAAACACTACCTGATGGGCATCGTCCTGAACATTTTTATGGTTAAGAAACCTGGGGCCGCCAGGACGGGTTTGGCTCAGTGGATAGATCATCAGACTGTGGACTGAAAGGTCCCAGGTTCGATTCCGGTCAAGGGCATGTACCTTGGTTGTGAGCACATCCCCAGTAGGGGGTGTGCAAGAGGCAGCTGATCGATAATTCTCTCTCATCAATGTTTCTCTCTATCCCTCTCTCTTCCTATGAAAAAACAATAAAATATATATTTTAAAAAAAAAAGAAAGAAAGAAACCTGGGGCCCAGAGAGGTTCATCAACTTGCTTAAGGTCACACAGGAAGTGTCGGAGCCGGAATATGAGTCTGGTCTGCTGCCTCCAAAGCTCACATTCTTCCCTTCGCGCTGCTCCATAAATGCCACTTGTTCCCTTCTGGCCCTGTGGGAGGGCCCTGCCATTCAGAAGGGCGTGGGGCTGGCAGCCTCCCGGAGGAGAGGGATCCCCACTGGGTCAGAATCATAAAACATCCTGCCACTGTGATGTGCTGGGAAAGAGGCCAGAAGGACGATGTCCTCCCCTGCCTCTTCCAGCAACTTCCCTCCACACGGCCCTCTCTGCCCGGGCAACACCAAGGGTGCTTATATTCTGGTCCAGGCGGAGTGCCCGCTGAGGCAGCTGCCCTCCCAGCGAGCTTCGGGGGCACCTTAACCCCTTCCCCACCTTGGACAACCAGTTGGCGACAGCCAAAATGGAAAGAATCCGCTCTCAGGCTTTTTATTCATCTTCCGGTCCCACCTAGAGTCCTGATAAGTGGGCGGGGTCAGACTGGAAATAGCCGAAGCACAGAAACAAACAGCTCTGCCCCCAGGCAGGAGGCTCGCTGTCTGTCAAAAACACCACAGTGACAATAACAACCGCGGTCACCTTGGCCTACGGTGCCTGCCTCTTTGCATGCTCTGTGCTACAGCCTTTCTGAGGTTCATTCCCTCTCCCCATTCTGCAGATGAGGAAGCCGAGTCCTGGGGAAAATAAACCACTTGCTCACGGCACAGCAATAGAAAGCAGAGCCGAAACCGGTTTGACTCAGTGGCTAGAGCGTCGGTCTGCAGACTGAAGGGTCCCAGGTTCGATTCCGGTCAAGGGCATGTACATTGGTTGTGGGCACACCCCCGGTGGGGGGTGTGTAGGAGGCAGCTGGTCAATGTTTCTCTCTCATCAATGTTTCTGACTCTCTCTCCCTCTCCCTTCCTCTCTGTAAGACATCAATAAAATATATTTTTAAAAATAATAATAATGCAGATTTAAAAAAAAAAATAGAAAGCAGAGTTGAGGGGGGAGCTTAGGTCCCTTGACCCCTACATCTTACGCATTGAACCCCAATTTCGCTTTACTTATTGGCCTTGAGCCAGGGACTTCCTCTCTGCTCTTTGACTTTCTTTCTTCTTATTATCATCATTATTATCATTACTTATTAAAATGTATTGGGGCGACATTGGTCCACATGAACGTGTAGGTTTCAGGTTTGGGTCTCTATGTTACAAGATCTTATATTGCACCGTGTGCTCACACCCAAACTCAAATCTCCTGTCACCTTATATGAGGGCCTCCTTTTTTCCCCAAACCCAGATTTTTTACTTTAAAATGAAGGACTTGGACTCCAGAATCCCTGACATCCCTTCCAGTATAGAACCACGGTGATTCCAGCCTGGAATCTAAAAGAAAGCAGGCTGTGGGCAAGTGAACAGCTTAACCCAGTGTGCCCCGCAGTGCCACCGTGCCCCAAGGGGACCAGGCGCTCAGAGCCACGTGCCTGCTCTGCGGTCAGGCCAAGGGCTGGGAGGCCCCTGCGCATGGGCCTCTGGTGGCCAAAGGGGACGACTGGTCGACTGGTTGAACTGGTTGTTTGCTTGGAATCCCGCAGGCCTTCTAATCCCCCTGTCTGACCTCTTCACTTTAGGCTAAAATCTCTGCCTGGACGTGTCCCCCCTTTCCCACTCGCCTGGCTGTTCCCTGCGGGCTGGGAAGGGAGTCTGCTCCAAAGTAAGCAATCAGGGCTGGTCCTGCCCCGTTTTCTTTAAGGTTCCCCCAGCGTGAGGGAGTTCCCACCAGGCACCTGGGCTTTTTAAATGTAGCTTAATTAACATTTAAAATTCAGTTCCTCAGTCACACTAATCACATTTCAGCTGCTCAGCAGCCCCTGGCTGGTGGCGCCTGCGTTGGCAGCCCCGAGAGAGAACAGCTCCATCGGGTGTCAGGTCCTTGGGTCCAGCTCTGGGGGCAGGGCTCTGCCCAGGCCAGGGGCGCTCGGGATGCAGGGGGGTTGCTGACTGCGCAGGAGGCCAGAGAGGAACAAAGCCTTTGTTCTCAGAGGCCTTTCCCAGATACTAATTGTAGAGCGGAGGCTTGGGAGGACCTGAGAGTGAGCATCAACGTTCCTGCAAGGTTCCGCTGAGCCCCTCCATGGAGAAAGGAAAAGTCCGAAGCAAAGTCCTACTGCCACCTCAAGCTATTGCGTCCTTTTATTTTTTTCTTAAAAGCTTACTTTCTTTTTCCATCACCATTTAGCCCCTCTATGTCCTCTTCTACTTATTTTATTTTATTTTATTTTATTTTATTTTATTTTATTTTATTTTATTTTTAGAAGGGAGAGATGGAAGCATCAATGATGAGAGAGAATCATCGACTGGCTGCCTCCTGCATGGCCCCCCACTGGGGATCAAGACCGAAACCCATGTCTGGGACCTTCCAATCCACAGGCCGACGCTCTATCCACTGAGCCAAATCGGCCAGGGTATGCCCTCTTCTATATCCATCCCCCATCATGGCAATCCACCACACTGTTGTCCGTGTCCATGAGTTCTCTCTCTCTCTCTTTTTTTTTCTTAAACTCTCCGCTACTAACAGCCCCTCCCCCCAGAGCTGTGTATCTGCTCTCTGTCTATGAGTCTATCTTTATTTTGCTTGGTAATTCAGTGTGTCCATTATGAGTGAAAGCATACTGTACTTGTCTTCCTCTGACTGGCTTATTTCACTCAGGGTCATGCTCGCCAGGTCCCTCCATGCTGTCGCAAAGGGTAACACTTTCTTCCTTCTTACAGCTGAGTGGTATTCCACTGGGTACATATGCCACTGCTTTCTATCCACTCATCTACTGATGGACACCGCTGCTTCCTTTTCTGTTGCAAAACAGGGGCAGAGGAGCTTCTTACCTGGGCTGGAGCAGAATCCACTCTGGACGGGTGATTTCGTGCCAGGGTGCACCCAACTGGTTGACTTTTCCTCATCACTGTAGAAAACCAGTAAGAAAATGTCAGCTCCAAGTTCACATCAGCACCAACTGGCCGATCCCAGGCACCTGAGTTGGAGCATCCCCATTCCCTTCATTCATTCATTCATTCATTCATATGCACAGAGCATTTACTGAGCAGGCGCTGAGGATTCAGAGAGGAACACTGTCTGATCCCTGACCCCAAATAAACAAACATGGGAAGATAGCGGCACAATATAATGTAGTATGTCAATTGCACTGCAATGTTTAACAGTCGAATCACATCGTTATGTGACAGGAAGTGTATCCCCTGTTACAGCCGAGCACAGTGCTGTCCCATCACAGAGAAGGAGCGCTAACCGGGATGAAGTTAAGAAGAGGAACAGCCGAAACCGGTTTGGCTCAATGGATAGAGCGTCTGCTTGGGGACTGAAGGATCCCGGGTTCGATTCTGGTCAAGGGCATGTACCTTGGTTGCGGGCACATCCCCAATAGGGGGTGTGCAAGAGGCAGCTGATCGATGACTCTCTCTCATTGATGTTTCTAACTATCTCTCTCCCTTCCTCTCTGTACAAAATCAATAAAATAAATAAATAAAAAGAAGAGGAACAGCACGAGGACTTCGCTAGGGAGGTGACAACTGAGGTGATGATGAAGTCACGTGGGAAGAACAGGGAAGGTCCTTAGGGGGAAACTCCTCGGTGGGTAAGGAAGGAAGAGGCCGGGGGAGCCCACAGTCCCTGGGGCTCCATGTGTTTTCATTCACAGCATCCCCGCACATTGAGAATTTTCAGAGGACGAATGTGAGGTTCAGAGGGGTGCAGTCATTGGCCCAAAGCCACACCGTCCGTCAGTGATGACCCCCGGATTCAGACCCAGATCCATCCCCCATAAAGCCTGAGTTTCTCTAATAGCAGGGTAGGCTCCCCACGCACAGACCCTCTGGGCTCTGGCCGAGGACCCGAGGGCAGGTGGCCCGTCGGTATTTCTCGGCCCACACCAGCCACGTGGCACTGCCTTCTCCCCTACCTTCTCGGCCAATCCAGGTCTGTGGAGCAGAGGACTCTCAGACCACCTGTGTCACCCAGCTTACAAGGCGGGAGGTCCTTGGGGCCCAGGACACTCAGTGCTTTTAAGCTATAATTAATACTTTAATGAATATAACCAACTGTGTTAAGAAGGGCTCGCAAAATGTTTAGTGAAGCAAGATAGATAATAAACTGCTCATATTTAAAATGTCTGGCTTAATTTAAAGTTTTAACATTATATATATATATATTTTTTTTTTCATGAAACTACCACAAAAATCAAGAAGTGAATTCCCCCAAATTTTCTTCCCCTGTCCCCCGCATAGTAATTCCTCTCCACACATACACACACACACACACACACACACACACACAGCTTTTGCTAACCTTCCCCTCCCCCCAGCAGCGAGGCTGCTTCCTGCTACTACAGGTTAGATCGCATTTTCTAGAGTTTCTAGAGTATGATGTGACTCATACAAGCTGGACCCCTGGGTTGCGTTCCTTCTCTTCTTCCTTCCTCCCTCCCCTGGGGGGTAGCGTGAGTGACAGCTTGTTCCGTTTCGTTACTGAGTAGTACTCCCTCGTAGGCCATACGGGGGTGTGTTCCTCCACTCTTGCTGGTAGACATTGTGGTGGTTGTCAGTTTGGGGCCATGACAAAGGAAGTTGCTTGGAATATTCCAGTCCAAATCCCTGTGTGGAATGGACTTGCTTTTCTCTGGACTTCACTCATCTTTCCCTACATTTGGACAGGCTCCACAGGAGGAGGTTTCCCAGCTCAGGGAGAGGAGAGAAGGTGTACAGTGGCTGGTCTGGTGCCCCGGGGGCCCTGGAGAAACTGTGGGCCCTCAGGGATGACCACTGGGCTGGGCTTTGGTCCTAGGAGGCCATGGGAGAGGTGGCTGAGAAAGACTAAACCTGGCCAGCGCTGAATTGTGGGTGTGAGGGGGCATTCGTTTCTGTACCTCCTCTCCCGCCACCCTGACACTTTCTGGCCCCTGATCCCTCTCCTGCTCTCACCCTGCCAGCTCCCTCCGTTTGCCTGGATATCATGAATAATCACGAGGTCACGGGGTGGGCACAGCCCCACCACACCCTCAACTTCCTCTTCCCCTGGGCTGCCCCATGCAGGCCCCTGGGCCAGAACAATGCAGTCACCCGCTCTCTCCACTCCAGCTTTGGGCTGATGGGGACCCTGTGGAATTGGGAGGGCTGATGTCACTGCAAATCCGCAGTCTCCGCGCTTAGCTGGGCCCTAGAAACTTCTTCGGGGGCTCCAGCCAGGTGCCATTTGCAGACTGTTCTAAGGCTTTCCCACAACCTCAAGTCTCACGCCTGCCTCTCTCCCTGATCCCCACCCCGCCCACCCACCCCTTCCCAATGGATAGCTTATCTCTTATTTCACACACACACAAATAGAAAGCATGGGCAGAACCTTTCCCAGGGGGCCTAACCACCCCATCCCAACCATAATCATGCCCCCCCCCCACATCCTGTCATACCTGCTCCATTAAGGCGAATCCCTCTGCCGAGGGGGTAGCCACCACCCTCTCCTGTCTTTCACAGAATCGTATTCTACTGGGCATCTACACTGAGTGGCCAGATTATGATGGTCTCTGAACGCATAATAATCTGGCCACTCAGTGTATATCCTATATAATAAAAGGCTAATATGCAAATTGTCTCCTCGACCAGGAGTTCGACCAGCAGACAGGCCGGCCAACCGCCCATGTCCCCTCCCCCTGGCCAGGCTGGCCGGACCCCACCCATGCACAAATGCATGCACCAGGCCTCTAATCACACACACACACACACACACACACACACACACACACAAACACACACTCTGAGTGGCCAGATTATTATGCGTTCAGAGATCATAATAACCCGGCCACACAGTGTAAAGTCTATTGAAGATTGGTATCTTCAGCTTCCTCCTCTCCTTCAGCCCTCACTCCTGCTCGTGTCTTCCACAGTCTGACCCTCGGCCTCCCTCTCAGTGCTGCCTCCTCCTCCAGCTCCTGTCTCCTGCTCCCCTTCTTAGGGAGCAAACATTCCCTTTGGAAACCAGTCCCTGTGGTTGTCCCCACTTCCTGGTCTCCCCTGCGAGCTGGTTCTGTTCCAAGCCCTGCCCTGAAGCCACTTTCCTGGTGGTCGTTAACTATCCCCACAGTTCCTGCATCCAGCGGACACATCTGACTTCTCTACTGACTCTTCCTTTCTTCCTAACATCCTTCTTCCTCACCTTCTGAGGCAGCACCGCCCCTGGCCCTGGTGCTGTCCACCTCCGTGACCCCTGGCTGTCTCCATCCTCTCTCCCCTCTGTCCTTTCCTTAAACGTGGGTGCTGCCTGGGTACCCGCCTGTCTGCTCTCTCACCTACTCCTACTCCTGGTGGTTCCACTCCCACACGATGGCTCTCAGGGCTCTCCAGCCCAGGCCCTTATCTTCAAGCTCTGTCCTATTAGACATCATATATATATATATATATATATATATATATATATATATATATATATAAAATTGATTTTTTACAGAGAGGAAGGGAGAAGGATAGAGAGCTAGAAACATTGATGAGAGAGAGACATTGACCAGCTGCCTCCTGCACACCCCTCACCGGGGATGTGCCCGCAGCCAATGTACATGCCCTTGATCAGAATTGAACCTGGGACCCTTCAGTCCACAGACCGACTCTCTATCCACTGAGCCAAACCGGTTTCGGCCAACATCACCTCTTGAATATCCCACAGGGACTTTAAGTTTGGAATTTTCCCACTGAACTTATCTCCCCTAAAATCTGTTCCCCTTCCCCTACCCCTGGATCTCTGTCAACCTGATGTAAACAATTCTGAGATTTATCTTCAAATCTTCCCTTTTTTCCTCCCTTTCCTCCCAACATTCAGGCAGTACATCAGTGCTCTCAATTCCACCCCCCTTTCTCCCACCTCACCCTCCCCTTCCCTTCTGTTCTCACCATCCGAATGCAGTTCCCTGTCAGCTGGACCTTCTGCAATTGCTTCCTAACCGCTCCCCACACTCCAGGCCATCCCGTCCATGCAGCTGCCAGAGGGAGCCTTCTAAAACGCAGCTCTGACTATGCTAGTCCTCTGTTTAAAATCTTTACTTTCCCTTCGCCTACAGAATCAGGTTCACACCCCTTATCCCACCACATCTTCCACAACCTCCACTCCATCTCAGGAGACCCCCTTATGTCCTCGATAACCTGTGCCCTGGCACCATCATGCCCTCCTTCCCATAGGCCTCTGCTTCAAGGCCCCTTTCATTGTGGCCTCTCTCCTCTCGAAGCAGCTCAAATGTTTCCTCCTTGGAGAACATTCGTTTTTTCTTCCTTGTATTCCTGGGGCACCATGAAAATCCTCTAGAATGTACCCTATTATTTCCTAAGTATTTATTTTCATTTTCTTTCTACCCCCTTCAAGGAGAAAAAAAAAAAAAAAGAAAGAAAGAAAGAAAGAAAGAAAAAAAAAGAAAAAAAAAAAACCCTATATTTTTCCTTTTTTTTTTTTTTTCTTCCTTATCTCCAATGCCTAGCCCTCCGGTAGAAAAGCAGTGGGCACTCAATAGAAGTTTGTGGAATGGAAGAAAAAGAGAAGGCCAGCCAGTGTGGCTCAGTGATTGAGTGTCAACCTATGAACCAGGAGGTTATCTTTTGATTCCCAGTCAGGACACACACCAGGTTTCGGTCTTGATCCCCAGCATGGGGCGTGCAGGAGGCAGCTGATCAAAGATTCTCTCTCATCATTGATATTTCGCTCTCTCTCCATCTCCCTTCCTCTCTGAAATTAATAAAAATACTTTAGAAAGAAAGAAGAAGAGAAGCCAGAAGGCAAATGAGATTGGGAAGAAAGAGGTGGAGAGTCAAATTAATCCTTCATCAGAAAAACTGAGGAACTTGTGGAAATTCAGATCCCCAGGCTCCTCCCCAGGTCTTCTGAGCGCCTGCAGGTAGCGTCGGGTCGGCCTTTTTCATAATTTCCTCGGGTGATTCTTAGGGGCAATAAAGTCTCAAGCCAGGGACAGTGGAAACTCCAATTTTAATAGTGGGGAATTTCTGTTATTTAAGAATCTAACGCAGGATCAAGAACTTCAATGGAGGTCACTTCTAAGATCATCTAATTGCAACCTCAATTATGATCACAGTGATGATAATTACAGAAGAAAGGCCTACAGCAAACAAGGAAACCGAGAAACACTAGAAGGGAATCGCGGGCACAGGCGGGGAAGGGGAATGGCTAAAGTCAGCAGATACTGGACGGAGTCTGAGCTCTGGTAACAAGTGGCTTCATCTCCGCCGAGCACTCCCCACCTGAGGACCTCGCATCTGAGGTGCCCTCAGCTCTCCTGTTCCGTGTGGCTCTCCCGAGGAAGGGACAGCTCATCCTGGGCAGGGGGGCCGTTCAGGATGCCAGGCTTGTAGACTCGCTGTGTTCTCGGGAGATTTCTCTCCTGGCAAAGCATGACTATAGGACAAGCAGCCAAAATAGCGCCGGCGAGGCCACTCTGTTATAATGAGATTATGCCAAAGCCATTTCGGTTTATGGAATTAATAGAACAGTGCTAATATATTACTGCGAGCAGCAGAGGCCCGCGCGCTGAAGAATGCTGATGTAGTGGGCATCCCCTCCCTCCCCTGGACCACAGCCCCACAGAGACGCCGGAAGGAGAGGCTGCGGGCCTGGGGACACCGGGTCCTGGGGTGAGGAAACGGGTCCCCTGATATTTTGTCACTGAGCCCAAGTCTTCCCTTAAGAATCGGGGTGGGGGGCAACAAAGAAAGAAAGAACTCAGCCCTGGCCCGTTCCGTGGGCTGCACAGAAGAGAAAACGCTGGGGGAAGGCCGGCACCTGCCCTGCCTGGCCCTGCCCTGCCTGGCCCTGCCCTGCCAGCCCGCAGGAATGCCGAGTCCCTGCTGGACTTTGGTCGCCCGGGAAAAGGCGGGAGGAGACCCATTCAAATCGGCGTGTGATAAACTTATTAGTCATGCCCCTTGTCCCAACCGCCCCCCAGCCCTGCCACCTCCGTGCAAGTTCGACAACTTTGAAGACATAAGGATCAACAACAGACGGACAACGTACTTGATGAAGAAGACTCTCCCGCCGGGGTCCACTCCGTAGGTCCACCGGCCCAGCAAGTCCAGCCAGGCGGGCTCATCGGCCATCTCCGTGTCTCGCTGCCCCCCTGGCTCTCCAGCCACTCCGGGGATGTGGGGGGCGGGGGGGGGTAGAGGCTGAGCTGGCAGGGGCTCCCCGCCCGCAGCCCCCACTCTGCTCCTCCCGGAGGCAGGGGTGGGGGCGGGGAGGGGGTCTGAGGTCAGGTGCAGCCCCAGCGAACGGCGTCCCTCCGGGTCGGTCCGGGCAGCAGCGGCTCCGGCCTCTCCCTGGAGGCAGCTGGCCGCCAGCCGGGCAGCGGGAGCCGGCAAGGCTTAACCCTCGCGGGGCCGGGCGAGCGAGCTCCACGCCGCCCAGCCGGAGCCGGCGCCACCTGCCTCCTGCCTCCTGCGCGAGCCGACTCCTCCCGGGGCGCCCGTGAACTTGGGACCGGAGAGCGGCGGCGGCGCGGTGCGGGCTCGGGCGCTGGGGTGCTCGGGGCTGGACCGCTCAGCGCCGCTCCGGGTCCCGTCCCTCCGGCCCCGCGGCCCGCAGCCTGGCGGCCGAGCAGGGAGCAGGTTGCTGGGCGAGCCGGGAGTGCTCCTCGCCGCCCAGCGCCCAGCCCACACTTGAACCTGCGGCGGGAGGGGGCGGGGCCCGGGCGCCGCCTCCGAGGTAATGCACGGCCAGAAGGAGCCGCAGCCTGCGGGTCCCCCACGTCCAGATGCTGGGCGGGCGCCGGAACCAGTTTGGCTTAAAGCTACGAACCATGAACTTGAGGGACGTGCCCAGCCCCGCTACACGGGGGGGAGGGGGGGAGGACTTGGTCAAGCCCGGTTCTGCTTAGCGGGAGGTAAGTTAGAGGATCAAAGGTCAAGCGCAGGGGAGGGTGGTGGCCTGGGTGTGGGTCGGAAGGGGCCCTGGGAGACTCCCCTGGCTGAGATGCCAGCCGAGTTAGTCAGGCTCGTCCTCACCTTTCTTTCTTAGCACTTCCTCCAAGAAGCCTGCCGTGACTGAGTAGGATCCGAGGAGAGCTAAGGTCAGAAGACACTCAGAAGCCAACAGGTTTTACGTGCCTTCCGCCACACTTTCAGCAGAAAGGGAAAAAAGGAAAGAAAAGGGAGGAGCTGAAACCAGTTTGGCTCAGTGGATAGAGCGTTAGCCTTCGGACTAAAGGGTCCCAGGTTCGATTCCGGTCAAGGGGCATGTACCTTGGTTGTGGGCACATTCCCAGTGGGGGGTGTGCAAGAGGCAGCTGATCGATGTTTCTCTCTCCTCGATGTTTCTAACTCTCTATCCCTCTCTCTTCCTCTCTATGAAAAATCAATAAAATATTTAAAAAAAAAAAAAAAGAAAAAGAAAAAGAAAAGGCAGAGGAGGAAGTGTGTTCTGTGCACAGAACACAGGTTGCAGCATCCGATGCTGGCGTGCCAAAAATGCCGCTGCTGGGGTCCCCGCTCTGCCATCGGGGGTCTGTGTCAAAGTTGGGCTCCCCTGGACTTCCATGTGGTGTGCACCGTTTCCATCCCTGTGTCAGGTCCAGGGGAACAGACAGGGCGAGACACCTGTGTCTAGAGGAAGCACTGTGTCCGTGGCACTTGGCAAGCACCTGTTGAGAGGGCATCCTTGCTGTGGGCACATGAGGATTTGATCCCTGTTCGGGCAGGTGACTCCTGCTCGCCCTGCAGGGTCTGCCCAGGGGCCACCTTCCCCAGGAAGCCATTCTTGACTCCACCCCAGACAGATGGATGTGCCCATCCTCTGTGTGCCAGGCAGCCTCACTCATAGCCCGAGAGTGGCACTGACCACAGCGTGATGCAACCCTTCATGTCCTCGTCTGGCCCCTTCCCTGGGCCGTGTGCTCCTCCAGGCAGGGCCTGCACCTCACCTGGGGTGCTCCAGCGCCTACCTGGGGACACCCCGTTCCTGTTTGATGAATGACGGATACAGGCATAACTGGGACCTGAGTTAGGGTCCTGGTTACATCAGCAACCTCAGGGTGTGTGGGAGAGAGCTTCCTAGAAAAAGAAGCAGCTAACGAACCTTGCCAGTATCCCAGATTCTCAGCCTGGAGGGTGTAATTGTGTGTGCATCTGAGCGACAGGGAAGCTAGAAGACGCCTCAGAGAGCATCTGGTCCAATCCTCTTGTTTAAATACTGGGGGGGAGGGGTGTGTGCAGAGCCTTAACTAGGGAGGTGCCAGGTAAGGCCACTGAGCAAGGTGGTGACAGAGAAGGATCGGCCCACCAGTGTCCCAGGCCAGAGCTCTTTCTATGACATCGCGCTGTTTCCAACACTGGAAATGCACGCCTCCGATGTACATACAGTTCCTGTGTGCCGTGTGTAAGCTGAGTATGTTCCCCAGATGCAGAGGAGGAGCAGAAATCATGACCCCCAATGCTTCTCCCCCTTCTCACACCCCATGGATTCTAGTAGAAAAAGCAGACCCATACCCCAGAATCTAGATAGATGCCCCTTTGCTCCTGAATTGGGGTAGGGGGAGGCTACGGGATCAGACTCCTCACCAGTCCCCAGACCCAGCCTTGAGAAACACCTGTAAGACTAATCCCACTGATAAAGCACTGAGCCACCTGCCCAGCCCCAGTGATATCTGAGGATCTGAATCCAGATTTGCTGCCACGATGCCTCCAGGGAAAATACCAGCAACCAGCGAGTTCCCGGTCCAACCTGAGCAACCAGAAAGGGCAGCTGCTTGGGCTGAATGTGGGAGGAAATAGGGGACAAAATGACATCTATTTGAAAACATGTATTCCTCTGTTGTCTTCTTGAAGGAGTGGGAGCTCCTGTTAATTTAGTCACAAGATTTTTATCTTGTTTGTCTCTAATGTAGACGGAGGTTTCTAGGACCATTTACCTAGTCAAGCAAAGGCCAGTGGTTGAGATTTTGAATGTTTTTTTTACTCATTTGAACTAAGAAAATAAATCAGATATGAAAATACTTTTCTGTGGCATATTCTTGCCAATGACTTTCCATTTGAGTTCTTTGTTTGTTTGTTAATCCTTACCCAAAGATACTTTTCCATTGATTTTTTAAAGAGAGTGGGAGAGAGAGTGAGAAACAGAGAGAAACATTGATATGAGAGAGACACATCGATTGGTTGTCTCCTGCATGTGCCCCGACTGGGTCCGGCCTGCAACCAAGGTACGGCCCTTGACCAGAATTGAACCTGGGACCTTCAGTCCTTGGGCCAATGCTCCATCTATTGAGCCAAACCGCTAAGGCTCCATTTGAGTTCTTGATTATGAACTATTATCAATATTAATACAGCCCTGGCCAGTTTGGCTTGGTGGATAGAGCGTCATTAAGAATCTTAATGAGATTATCCTGGATTATTTGGGTGGGCCCTAAATTTAATGGCAAGTGACCTTATAAGAGAAAGGCAGGGGAAGACTTGGAAAAACAGAAGAGGAGGAGACAGGGTGACCACAGAGGCAGAGATTAGAGTGACACAAAGTCAAGGAATGCTGACAGCACCAGAAGCTGGATGAAGCAAAGAAGGAATTCTACCCTGGAGCCTCCAGAGGGAATATGGCCCTGTCAACCCCTTGAGCTCAGACTTCTGGCCTCTAAAATCTCGAGAATGTTTTATTGTTTTGGGCCACCCAGCAGCCATGGGAGATTAATACAGTACCTACAAGAAAATCATAACTTAGTGGAAACCAAAATTAATATCTATTATTTTCACTTGTCTAATATCCAACCTTCCTTCTTCTGTTGTTAGATACACCGAGTTTCCTTTGACATCTATCCTTCTGCCACTGTCACCCCCTGTGGATTGGATGGGCTGGCCCCACCCCCACCCCAGCTCCATCAGAGAATGGATACTATGACAGATGTGGCTAATCTGTCTCTCTATTTCCCTGGACATAGTGATTGGTTTAGGAAGGACCACATGACTCACACCAAATCAATGAGATTGTTTTAAGAAGATCCCAGAGTTCCTGGGAAGCCTTTTTTCTCTTGGATTTGAAGCTGGCATGTGTCCTTGTGATGAGGCTGGGGAGAGCCTACTGAAAATGAAGCCAATACAGAAAAAAGTGGAGCCAGAAAGTGAAAAGAGACTGGGTCCCCCTTAAGCCCTAGAACCCAGCTCGCCAGAAAAGACTCTACACCTGGAATTTCAATTTGTCAGCGCAAATAAATACCCTTATTCACTTCTGCCAGTTTGAGTTGGGTTTATACCCCTAACAGGAAAGTCCTGACCAATATAAAGGTCATATTGTCTTGTGAGCCTGTTTCTTTGGCATAACCAATGTTTCTTTGGGAAAGCCAGTGAGATAACCACCTGCATTTGTAGAGACTTATATGCCGTATTTTCTGGCGTATAAGACGACCCCCTAATTTTTACAGTTAAAACATAGGTTTAGGCCTATATTCGCTGTGTAAGACTACCCCCCACTTCAAAGAAAAGACTTACTTTGCCGTCAAGATCTGCAGGTAATTTTTGTGCAATTTTGGTCTTTTGCCCCCGATTTTTGGTTGACTTTTTTTCGTTTCAAAAGTCATCTTATACGCCGGAAAATACGGTAAGAATAGGAACTCTTCTCTTCCAAGGAAACCACAATTTTAGATTAAGAAAGACTTTTAGCCCTGGCTGGTTTGACTCAGTGGATAGAGCATCAGCCTGTGGACTGAAAGGTCCCAGGTTTGATTCCAGTCAAGGGCACGTGCCCAGGATTGTGAGTTCAATCCTCAGTAAGGGGAATGCAAGAGGCAGCCAATCAATTATTCTTTCTCATCATTGATGTTTCTATCTCTCTCACTCTCTCCCTTACTCTCTGAAATCAATTTAAAAAAAAAAAATTTTTTTTAAGAAGGGTCTTAGTGGTCATCTAACCCAAAGCCTACATTTTCCCCCTGGAGAATACTGGAGCACTCGGGGAGTACCCAGAGTTGGGGCAATTCCATGGGACCACAAGTGAGGTCTCCTGAAAACCTGATCAGTAGAAAGCTACTATATTTTAAGACATTTGCTTCATCATTTAAATATAGTTAGTAAAGAGACTCACATAGTTGCAAGATTTTAACAGATTCCTTTATTCTATAAAAGAATAAACACAATAGTAGTTTTTATTGAGTGCTGATATTTAATAGTTATATTCATCTGCAACTAGGTCACCAGCCACTGGTGATTTTTACAGGAATAGGAAGCAAAGGAAGAGAAGGCAGGGGCCAGTCTGCTGGGATTAGATAGATGGTGTAAATATGCAAGAGCCAGACAGACTCAGTGCTTCCAGAAGAGCTTGAGAGAAAAGGTTTTCGTTCCAAAAACCATTGTACTAGTGTTGACCAGAGGATTGTAGGATGTGGAAGGGTTCCCTCAGCCAGTTGGGTTGAATGACATTTGTTGCACAGATATTTATTGAGTACCTTCTGTGGGCCAGGTACTCTCTTAGCTATAGGGGATCCAGGAATGAACACAACAGAAAGTACCTGCTCTCACTGAGTTTATATTTAGAAAATGAGTGGATGGAGTACAACTGAAAGAACAGAAGGGGGTAGGATGCTGATATAGCAGATTTCCTATATTTACATAGGGTGGATGGGAAAAGTCTCACTGAGAAGAATGAAGACTTGAAGGAAGTGAGGAAATAAAGACTTGGAGGAAGTGAGAGAGCAAACCACGTGGCCATTGGGGAAGCATGTTCCAGGCAGAGGGAGTAGTCGGTACAAAGGTCCTGAGGTAGGAACACCCTTGGAGAGAGAGCCAGGAGGCCAGTGTGGCAGAGGCAGAGTGAAGGAGGGAGAGAATTGTAGGAGATAAGGACCAAGAGGGGTTGGGGAGGCAGATCAATCCAGGCAGATCAATCCAATGTAAGTAGATTTGCTGTTATTCTGAATGAGATGGAGGACTGAGTGTGGGAGTGACATGATCTCCATGACTTCACTTTTTAAGAGGATTATTCTGGCTGCTGTTTGGAATAGGGCAGAAGCAGATTCCAGCTAGAAAGCTATTGCAATTATTCAAACAAGATACGATGATGGTTTGTTCATGATGCTGGGGGGGTAGAAGCAGTGAGAAGTGGTCAAATTCCCTGTGTCTTTTGAAAGTGTAACTGACCGGATTTGTTGATAGATTGCAACAATTGGACTGTGAGAGGAAGAGAGGAGTTCAGTTGACTCCAAGGTATCTGACCTAAGCAATTGGTAGGCTAGAGTTGTCATGAACAGAGATGGGCGTAGGCTGCAGGGAGAGGTGTGCCAGGGGAAAATGGGGAAACACAGCTTCAATTCTGAGCATGTTAAGTTGGAGATGCCTGTGAGATACCCAAGTAGGATACATCAGGCTATCTCAGGAATAGAGACCTACATTTGGTGTTTTTCAGTGATTAGAGTGTCTTAAAGCTGGTTGAGATCACACAAGGAAATGAGTGTAGGTAGAGAGGGGGCGGAGATCAAGGGCTGAGAACTGGGACACTCCAACTTTTAGAGGTCAAGTTAATGAGGAGGAACCTGCACAGGAGGCTGAATAACAAGCAGCCAGTGGAGTAGGAGGAGAACAAGAGAGAGTAGTGTCCTGGAAGTGAGCCGTGAGTGTATTCACACCCGCCACAGGGAGAAGGCAGGCGCGGATGGGGCTGGTGCTCTGGGAGGGCTGAGGTTAGGGTGGGTTCTGTCTGAGCAGGAAGCGACTTGCACTCTTGTGTGAAAGGGTGGAGAGACAGCTCAGGCTATTTTTAAGTTGGTCTGAGAAGGGGCCTGGGAAGATGATCATTTTGGCTAATGAGCCCTTGCTCGGTGAAGAGAAGTGCGCCTGAAATGTGCTTCCTTCAGCTTCATCTGGGAGTCTCTGCTCTGGCTTCTCCTGGGAATGGCGCCAGCCCGAGATGGCTGGCTGGCTTTTCCTGCCAAGACTGTGTCAGGGAGCAGAGAGCTGGCACTGGCAAGTGCCCGGAGAGGGAGGGGAGGAATGAAATTGTCAGTCATCGGCTCAGGACAAGAGATGCAGGCTGGGTGGAGCCCAGAGGGATAGCCCAGTAGTCAACCTGCTGATATTTCCTCTGGGGATCTCTTCTTGAATCTACAGCTTAGATAACACTCTTTCTGTACTGACTTTAGTGTGTGACCCAGGGTTTTTCTAGAAAATGGCAGCTGGACTCGCGTTGGCACTTCCTGAAACCAACACAGCAAGCGCTTTGGCTCAGCTTAGTTTAAGTAACATATAAAGCACCATTAGGCCTCTCTCTCTGTTAAAACTGTTCCAGCTGCCAGTTACTTCCCCTCTCATCTTTGCCACCCGCGAGTCTACTCTCCTGTCTTCTGTATTCATCAAACACCTGGGCTCGTGGTTCAGCATCTTCCTCTCTGTCCCTTAACTCCCTCATTTTGGGTGACTTCAGTGCTAATGTTAATGAACTATAGCCATTGTCCTAACCTCGAAATACCTACTTTCCTCAACTCCAGGCATATTCACCTCCACTTCAATAACTTGCTCATACTCAAGGCCATACCTCCAACAGTCACATGAAAAGATGCTCAATGTCATTAATCATCAGAGAAATGCAAATTAAAATCACAATGAGGTATCACCTCACACCTGAATGGCTACCATCAACAAGTCAACAAACAACAAATGTTGGTGAGGATATGGCTCAGCAGATAGAGCATGGGCCCATGGACTGAGGAGTCCCAGGTTTGATTCCAGTCAGGGGCATGTACTTTGGTTGCAGGCTCAATCCCAGCCCTAGTAGGGCACGTGTGGGAGGCAGCCAATTGATGTGTCTCTCACATCAATGTTTCTCTCTGTCTCTCCCCTCCCTTCCACGCTCTCTAAAAACCAATGGAAAATTTTTCAAATATCCTCAGTTGATGATTAAAGAGAGATAGATAGAGAGAGAGAAATAGTAGCAATATAAACATATATATATAATGAAATATTACTATATTACATAAAAAAAGAATGAATTATTGCCCTAGCCTGTTTGGCTCTGCAGATAGAGCATCAGCCTGTGGACTAAAAGGTTCCTGGTTGGACTCTAGTTAAGGGCCTGTATCTTGATTGCAGACTCCTCCTGGCCCAGGCCCTAGTCAGGGTGTGTGCAGCAGGCAACCCATTGATGTGTTTCTCTCACATAATTTTTCTCTCTGTCTTTCCCTCTTTATTCCACTCTCTCTAAAAACCAATAGAAAAATATACTCGTGTGAGGATTTTTAAAAAAGGGAAAGAATGAAATCTTATCATTTGCAACAGTATAGATGCACCTACAAGGTAATATATTAAATAAGTCAGACAAGATGAAACAAATACCATATAATTTCATTTATATGTGGAATTTAAAGAACAAATGAAATAGAAGAAATTTATAGTTGCAGAGAACAGACTGATGGTTGCCAGAGAAAAGAGAGGTGGGGCTGGGTGGAAAAGGTGAAGGGATTAAAAGTACATTGGTGGGCCGAGACCGGTTTGGCTCAATGGATAGAGCGTCGGCTTGGGGACTGAAGGGTCCCGGGTTCGATTCCGGTCAAGGGCATGTACCTTGGTTGCGGGCACATCCCCAGTAGGGGGTGTACAAGAGGCAGCTGATCGATGACTCTCATCGATGTTTCTAACTCTCTATCTCTCTCCCTTCTCTGTACAAAATCAATAAAATATATTTTTAAAAAATAAAATAAAATAAAATAAAATAAAAGTACATTGGTGGCCTGGCCAGAGTGGCTCATTGTTGAGCATCAACCAATGAACCAGGAGGTCACAGGTTTTGGGCTTGATCCCCAATAGGGGGTGTGTAGGAGGCAGCTGATTGATGATTCTCTCTCACCATTGATGTTTCTCTCTCTCTCTCCCCCTCTTTCTTCCTCTCTCACTCAGATCAATAAATGTTGGTAGTTTCAAGAGTCACAGAATAAGGAATATAGCAAATAATATTATAATAACTATATATGGAGTTAGGTGGGTACTTGAACTACCAAAGAAATCACTTTGTAAAGTATATGATTTTCTAATCATTATTTTGTACACCTGGAAGGAATACAAAATATTTTGGAATGTAAACTTTAATTGAAAAATAAAAATAAATTTCACAGGTCAAAAAAGCATAGGAAAATTAGAAAACATCGAACTAAATTAAAATGAAAACACAACATGTAAACATGTTTGAGAAGCGGCTAATGCAGGGATTATAAGGGAATTTATAGCATTGACTACTTATATCAGAAGAGAAAAGTGGTTTCGAAAAGTGGTTTAAACTGTACCTTAAGAAATGAATAAAAGAACAGCGAATTATATACAAAAAAAAAAAATAGAAGGAAGGGGATGGACTAGAAACTTGTGGACTAGAACATAAAACTCAGCAAAATAAAGTTAAAAAAAAAAAAAGGAGGAAAATCAATGAAACCAAAAGCTGATTCTCTGAAAAGATCAATGAAATTGATAAATCTTTAGCCAGAATAAGGGGGGAAAAAAGAGAGAGAACATAAATTACTAACATCAGGAATGAAAGAGAAGATAGCATCAATCTATTGACAAGACAAGGATGCCTGTTCTCACCACTTGCATTCAACAATGTACTAAATATCCTTAAAATAAATAAATAAATAAATAAATAAATAAATAAATACAGATTGGGAAGAAAGGGACAAAGCTATTTTTATTCTAAAATGTGATCATCTGTGTAAAAAATCCTAAGGTCCAGGATGTAAGATCAATATACAAAAATAATTAGAAATTGAATTGAAAACAATACAATTTACAATAGCATTTAAAAATAGGAAATATTTAGGGATAAAGGTAACAAAATCAGTATATTGAAAACTACTAATATTGCTGAGGGAAAGAGACCTAGAATATAAATGCAAAGGACTTAGAATAGCCAAAACAATTTTTTTTGGGGGGTGGGAGTGATTTAAGACTTATTATAAAGATACATTAATCAAGTGTTGTGTTTATGTAAGGACAAAGATACAGATCAATGAAATAGAAGATCCAGAAATAGACTTCGATATACTGGTCAACTGATTTTTAATAAAGGTGTTAAGGTTATTCAATGGAGAAAAGATAGTCTTTTCACCAAGTGAATATCTATATGCAAACCCATGAATCTCAACCCTTACTTTATACCATGTACAAAAGTTAATTCGAAACGGATCATGGACTTAAATGTCAGAGTTAAAACTATAATTCTTCCAGAAGAAAACAGCAAAATATTTGTGACCTTGCATTAGGGATAGATTTTTATGATAGGATAGAAAAATCATAGACCATGAAAGAAAAATTTTGAAAAATTGGACTCCTAAAATTTTTTTTAAATTTTTCTCTTCAAATTACACTATTGTGAAAATGAAAGAACAAGCCATACACTAGAGAAAATATTTATAAAACATTTATATGATAAGGACATATATCTAGGATGTATTAAACAACATACACGTACACACAAACAAATAAATTGGTTAAAAAAACACACACTAGATCTGAATTATTGTACACCAAAGAAAATACTTGCCATTGCAAATAAACATATAAAAACATGTCTCATATATTTAAACATCAAGGAAATGCAAATTTACACCAAAATAAGATGTCACCACAAATTCACTAGCCTAGCTAAGCTTAAAAAGACTTACAAAATCAAGTGCTGGTAAGCATATGGAACAACTGGGCCTCTCATACGTTGCTGCCAAGTGCGAGTTTTCTAATAAAATTAAACATATACTTACCATATGATTCCATGATCTCACTCCTAACTGTATTCAAAAGGAATGAAAACGTATGTTCACAGAAATACTTGTATGCAAATCTTCATAGCAGCTTTATTCATAATAACCACAAACTGTAAACAAACCATTCGTCAACTAGTGAGTGAATAAACTGCAGTGGAACACTACTCAGCAATAAAAAGGAACGGGCTACCGATAAACTCAACAGCGGAGATGAATTCCAAAAGCATTGCACTGGGCTAAAGAAGCTAGGCACCATGGTATGTAGAATACCATTTTTATGACATTCTGGAAAAGGTAAAATGGTGCCAAAAATGGCTGCCCAATACTGGAGGTTGGTTGAATCCAGAAGAGGATGAGGAAACTTTTTTGGGTGATGCAAATGCCGTCTTTTGATTGTGGCAGTATTTACATGTTAGTCAAAACTCACCAATGCATGGTATTGTATGTAAATTACATCTCACTAAACTGGTACAAAATGTTCCTAGCTATCTAGGGAAACTGGATGTGAGTGCGACTGGCCTAATGAGGAAGTGCTTTGCATAACATTGGTCAACTCCCCTCCCCTCCTGCTCTCACTTGAAAGATCAGTAATGAAGACAGAACATCAACTGATTTGAAACCTTGGGTTTAAAGTCATCCCTAGTAATAACAGCTTCTCACAAATATCTCAAGGACTATAAATAAACAGAACATACACATTGAATACAGGCCTTTTCGCACATTTAATTGCTTATTTGAAACACAAATTAATAAATGGCTTAATTGTTGTGTGTGTGAGGGGGGAGAACCTGTCCATTAGGTGGAAGCTATGAAAACTGTCCCGGGAGTTAAAGTGTACTATGTATCTAAGATATTCTGGTCCCTGTGCTGAGAACTCTTCCACCAATGATGAGCTGCAATCTACATGGGAAAAAAGGAAATGTGGTAAAAAGGTTAATATTGAAAACAAAACGATGAACTATGAAGACAGAGATGGAGTCATCATCAGGGGAGTTTTTGAGGGAAGATGCACGCGATCAAGGAAGATAAATATTCCCCACAGACCCGAGGGAGTCTATGCCGGAGGTGGGGTGGGGGGTGGGAGGGGTATAAGAAGGGACACCGGTCTAAGGTAACTTATCATCTACGAGAAACAACCTGGGAAGTTAATTGCCAAGAACATGCACCTGATTCAACACTTGACCTTCCCAGCAGGACTTCCCTTCTGCAGTGCAATATTCCTCTGAGAAAGGGCTGCCTCTTAGGCCAAGAAAGCTGGGAGTGTAGGCAGGTTGTCCTGGGAAAGGGACTCTGTTCAAAGGTGGCTGTCTACAAAATATGGCCATCGGTAGTAAGAATAAACAGAAATAAAAAACCTCCTCTGTAAATTCCTGAAGGTACAAAAACAAAAGAAAGAAAGCTCTTCTCCTCCTACCCAGTCAAATCAAGCTGAAATAGCCTTAGCCGGTTTGGCCCAGTGGTTAAGTATTGGCCTGCGGACTGAAGGGTTCTGGGTTCAATTCCAGTCAGGGCACATGCCTGGGTTGCAGGCTTGATCCCCAGTAGTGGCGTGCAAGCTGATCAATGATTCTTTCTCATCATTAATATTTCTAACTCTCTCTCCTTCTCCAAAATCAATAAAAATATAATTTTTAAAAATCAAGCTGAAATAAAAGGAAAAGTACTGCCTGGCCAGAGAGGCTTCGTTGGTATCGCCTGTGCCCCAAAAGGCTGCCAGTTCAATTCCCTGTCAGGGCACATACCTGGTTTGTGGAACCAAAGCAACTGGTAGGAGCCTCTCTCTCTCTCTCTCTCTCTCTCTCTCTCTCTCTCTCTCTCTCTCTCTCTCTCTCTCTCTCTCAACATGCCCTCAGGTGAGGATTCAATAAAAAAAATAAAAATAAAAAGGGAAGGGAAGTGCACAGTAATGCAGTTGAAAGCTGCCTCCGTCACTGCAGGCACAGGAAAACCGTATGCAAATGCACAGTGACCTTCCTTGGAGCCAATACCAACTTACCGGGGAGCAGCCCTGGGTCCCCAGCTGTCCTTGGCTACTAGTTCTAAGAGGGCAACAGGCAACATCAGCACGAACCCCAGCCCAGTAGTTCTTGAGGCTCATTTCCTCCTGTAGGCCAGCCACAGAGGAGGGTTTTTGATTTCTGTTTATTCTTACTACCGATGGCCATATTCTCCAGACATCCACCTCTGTACAGAGTCCCCTCCCCAGGACAACCTGCCTACACGCCCAGCTTTCTTTGCCTGAGAGGCGGCCCTTTCAGAGGAATATTGCCCTGCAGAAGACAAGTCCTGCTGGGAAGTTCAAGTGTTGAATCAGATAACAGTGACGCTCCATGCCCTGAGCAATGCGGCACCATCTCTCCTCTCCTTGAGAAGAGCTACCCTGATGCCAGGGGATGCATTAGAAAGCTGGATGCTGCTGAAGCCGGTTTGGCTCAATGGTAGAGTGTCGGCCTGCGGACTGAAAGGTCCCAGGTTCGATTCCGGTCAAGGGCATGTACATTGGTTGCGGGCACATCCCCGGTGGGGGGTGTGCAGGAGGCGGCTGGTTGATGTTTCTCTCTCATGGATGTTTCTAGCTCTCTATCTCTCTCCCTTCCTCCTCTCTGTAAAATATCAATTAAGTATATTTAAAAAAAAAAAAAAAAAAAGCTGGATGCTGAACAAACAATTCCTTAAGAATAAAGCCCTAACTGGGAAAATTCCAATACACAAAACCCAGCAAATATCCCTACCTCAGATCCCAGTCTCCTAAATCATCATTATGTCCATCTTATTCATTTGTTTGAGTTCAAATACAAATACAAATCTTGGTTCTCCTGTAAGGAACAGGCCCCAGTCCTGTGGGTTACTACAAACTGAGAAGTTTTCCAGCTTCTTTATACTGAGAGAGGACTTCCACCCTAGCAACCGCCATTAGGTTAGTGATAATGGGGATCCACCGGGCACGCCAAGATGGTAACACCTTCTAGTGGAATCAATAGAGCGTCTCTAGCAACCTAGCGCCAATCTTCCCTCTGGTGCAGTGGAAAGAAGACTCTTGTATTCCAACACAGAATATTAATTCCAGAAAAGAAGTGCCTCAGCTGATTTGATCACATATTAAATCCATAAATTAACATGCACCTTACTAATGACATTCAAATTAATTGATGTGGTATCCCTAGCCAAAATGAAATCTGTAATTACATTCTACAAATTTAGAGCTTATTACCGCTTCTCTCTAAGGACCTCTCCGTTCTGTGATTCTACATCACCTACGGTTGTGGAACATGGGTTTCTAATCAGACACGACTGTGCGGATGAAATCTCGGTAAAGGCTAGAGGAAAGGTGACTTAAAAAGTTAGTGACTCGTTCTACCACCAGGGCTCTGTGCTCACAGTAGGTAAGACAGACAACAAGGTCCATGCTCTCGGGACGTTTACAGACTACTGAGGGTGGCAGCAGACAAGAAACAAGATGTTAACAAAATGAGGTCAGAGTGACCATAATTTTAAGAGGTAAAATAAAAGGGAAGAGGGGTTGGGGTGGTCAGATGTCTCCTGCAGGAGATATTTGAGATCCAAAGAGGAGTTAGTCTTCTCATGATGAAGTTTTTTTTTTTAAAAAACAATCATTCCAGAACATACATCCAGATGAGACTTTTTCCATTTTTTGGGGACTCCTCTCTCGTTTTTGCTTTCAGAGCCAATGTATGAACTCTCTTAAGAAAGCAGGCTTGGCCTGGAGGTGTGGCTCCCGTACGCCTCGATTCTAGTTCTATTGCTTCCTTGGGCATCAGTCAGGCACATACATAGGTTGTGGATTCGATCCCTAATGAGGGCATGTATGGGAAGGCAACCTATTGATGTTTCTCTTGCTCTCTCTCTCTTCCTCCCCCTCTCTTTAAAATCAAGAAACATGTCCTGCCCTAAAAGGTTTGGCTCAGTGGATAGAGAGTTGGCCTGCGGACTCAAGGGTCCCAAGTTCGATTCCAGTCAAGGGTATATACCTTGGGCACATACCCAGTAGGGAGTGTGCAGGAGGCAGCTGATCAATGTTTCTCTCTCATCAATATTTCTAACTCTCTATTCCTCTCCCTTTCTCTCTGTAAAAAAATCAATAAAATATATTATTTTTTTAAAAAGTAGCATGTCCTTAGGTGAGGATTTAAAAGAGAAAAAAAAAGCAGGTTTAGCTGAAACCGGTTTGGATCAATGGATAGAGCGTCGGCTTGGGGACTAAAGGGTCCCGGGTTCGATTCTGGTCAAGGACATGTATTTTGGTTGCGGGCATATCCCCAGTAGGGGGTGTGCAAGAGGCAGCTAATCGATAACTCTCTCTCATCGATGTTTCTAACTCTCTATCCCTCTCCCTTCCTCTCTGTACAAAAATCAATAAAATATATTAAAAAAAAAAAAAAAAAAAAAAAAGCAGGTTTAACTCAAAGAAGCTTCCTTACTTTGACCCTGAACATCTTTGGAATGTTTCTGAAAGTTGTTCCAGTCTCAGTGTATAATTAACCTAATGTTCCGGTCAGGGAATGTGCAATAAGCTCTGAAGAGAGCTCCAAGGTCCTTTCTTTTTGATGGAGAACACCTCTAATGAACACACAATTGGCAACTGTGCTGTGCTTCTCTTATGAAAGTCTTCATCCTCTCCTGGGTAAGACCCTATAAAACATAATGACAAGGAAAAAAAACAGCAAAGGCAGGAGGAAACTAAGAAAAGGATAGTACAGCCAGCTGGTGTGCCTCAGTGGCTGAGGGTCGACCTACAAAGCAAATCAGATTCTATTCCTGATCTGGGCACATGCCCAGGTTGCGGGCTCGATCCCCAATGTGGGGTTTATAGGAGGCAACTGATCAATGATTCTCTCTCATTGATATTTCTTCCTCCATATCCTGTCCTCTCTGAAATCAATAAAACAAATATATGTATATTTTAAAAGGATAGTAATGAGATCAAGGGAAGACTGAAAGAACAAAACCTGGAAAGTAGTTCCAAAACCACTTCCCTTATAGTTCAGCTTTCTAGACCTTCTGTTCTTATTGTGTCTCTAGGGTACCCTCCCAACGGGTCCAGCCACCCACTTTCCATGGTTCCATAAACTGCTTCCCCTTTCCCTGCTGAGGTGAGGAAGTCTGCCAAAGGTAAAACACCGATGTAATGCAAGTTACATAGTAATACATATCCCATCCTGTGTTCTCAGTCCACATATAAAATGATTTCTCTTTAAATTCTATTTAACATGTCACTAAAACATATTAATTGAAAGCTTGCTTAATAAATCCTCAAAGCAGGATTAAAAGATCCATTTATCCTATTTATTACGCCTATTGTTATAGATTTTGATATCATGCTGCCTCTGTATTTTGAAGTCATAACTGAAACAAACACACTTAGTCTCACTAGAGCAAATTCTAGGAGAAAAAGGCTGTTTTGTATCGATTACAGAGCATTCCACGAAGTCCATAAGAATCCTAATTTCTGATGTAGAAAAATTCCAAACAGCTGACATTTATGTTATAATCAGGTAAGTGAAGATATACCAGCCTGGCCTATGTGGCTCAGTGGTTGAGCCTCAATCTATGAACTAAGAGGTCAAGGTTCAATCATTTGCCCAGATTGTAGGCTTGATGCCCAGTAGAGGGTGTGCAGGAGGCAGTTGATCAATGAATCATTGATGTTTCCATCTCTCTTCCCCTCTCCCTTCCTATCTGAAATCAATTTATATATATTTAAACTAAAACCTCTTTACACACATTAAAAGAAATTAAGGCATTAGCGGGTTTGGCTCAGTGGATAGAATGTCAGCCTGCAGAATGAAGGGAGGGTCCGAGTTCGATTAGGGTAAAGGGCACATGCCTGGGTTTCGGGCTCAATCCTCAGTAGGGGGCACGCACAAGGCAGCCGATGAGTGAGTCTCATCATTGAAGTTTCTGCTCCCTTCCTCTCTCAAATCAATAAAACTATTTTTTTTAAATTATGTCTCTCACCTTAAAAGGTACCCTGGGGGCAGCATACTTACTTTTAGACAGTACCAAGAATGCCTTTATATTATCTCTATATTAGGTACTTTTTATAAATGAATAATTTGAGGGGTAAAAAGTATTTCCATTATTTTTAAAAGGTACTAGTACGTACAGGACCCAAAGAAGTCTCTAAATGAGACCACTTAATTCTATGTGTAACTATCAACATTTATTGGGTCAACAATTAAATATTCTGTGAAAGTAGTAAAACCCACAGCACAATGTCTATAGGATATCAGGACAGACATAGCAATAAATCTGCTTGATGTGAATATGGCTATTTTCACATATCTCACTGGAAAGAGACAAAAATGCTTAAATCCCCAAGACGGTAAAAAAATGTCAATTTAATTGGTGGTAAGTACTAATTAGCTGCAACTAAATGTTAGTTTTCTTCCTTCCAGTTCAGAAATATACCTTTAATAATTTTCTTCATTAACTAAGATCCATATGCCTTAATCCACTAAGAGGCTTGCTGTAACCCAAATGTATATCTTTTTATCAGGGTATAAGTTTTTTTTTTGTGTGTGTGTGTGTGTGTGTGTTTTTTTCTGATGTTACCATCACATTCAATATCATACATGGGAGATTATTATGATTTACAAAACCATGGTTATCAATAATGCACAAAATAGAAAAACAGATTTCCCTGCTGCGTACGAGAAACACTATGCTAAGCCCAGCATATGAATTTTACTGCTTCTAATTTTACTGTTTCCTTTGCACAGAAGCAGATGGTTGGAGCCAATTTTGGATTCTAAAACCCAGTCTCTAAGTGAGGCCTGTCATATCCGAAGAACCGAATTCTCCTTTCTACTACTAAAACGTGGTTTTGTTATATCTACCCATTATCATCCCTGCCCTTCAATGAACTGGGGTGGTTTACATACCACAGCCATTTTAAACCACAAAAATTTGTCCAGCCCCTCTAAGCTTCTACAAAAATACCCAACTTAAACCTGAAAATCCAGCTCAGTCATTCCAAAGCCAATGTAAAGTACTATGAAGCATAAAATATAAAGTTGAACCAAAATATCACATAAAATTTAATAATTGCAAATGTATTTATTACAATTTACAGATTAAATTATATACACAAATAGAATTTTACTATAAAATCCCAACAAACTGGTTACATGTTACTCATTGGATCTGTGGAAGCCAATTCGGAAGTCTTCTAGCCCCCTACATTCACCTTCATTAAATTATAAAAAAATAAAATCTGACAGTTTTGATTTCAAGTTAAAGATGAAAGGTGCTGTTATTACACTCAAAAAGGGAAATTTTACCTGTCTGTACAAAGCCTTTCACACGCTACATTGATACTTGAAGCACCACTGCAAGACTTTAAATGCAATGTTCGATTAAAATTTCCAAGGACTTTTGTTTTTAGATGGTGGTCTAACTTTGTTCCAACTAGGATTGGAATGAAACCAACAAGAATCGTTCTCCTCCTTCAATCCAACTTAAACACCCTTCTCAACACCCTCTGGTCACTTCTTTCCAAGGAGTGAAAGGGAGACTTGTTAACCAAGCTGTTACCCATTTGGCAGTGAGGTTGAGGTTGGAATTCCAAGAGAACCATTTCCCGCAACCCAGTTCATGTAAACTATCCTTCTTTCCAAATCGGCAGAGGTGCTAGATTTCAGAAACACAAAACACAACTTAAATCTGACATAAAGCTGTATACTTCATCCCGGTTTTAAAGAATGCATATGCATTCTCAACAAGCTTTTTTTCAAGACAAGTAACGCCCTCTTTCACCTGACACAGCTGGTGCCTGGAGCCAACCTATTTCATGGTGCTAGGCAGTCCCTATGACTACCTAAAGCGGGAAGCACGGAACACCTTGACGAAGGGCTCTGCAAAAACCTGACCTTATGTTGCTGCACTCTCAATGTGTTTATGTGAATATATATTAACGCCAGCGGCAGTGCTTGGAGCAAACCAGATAGAAATAATGACCAGGTGGATTATTAACTGAGGTAGTAACCCTGGAGCACTTATAACGCAAAATCACCCCTACACTGAGACAAGTTCAAAGTGAAGAGGTCATCTATTCTACTCACGTGTTCCATGACGAGAGGCACGTAGAGTAAAAACTGACCATTTAAGCTCACCCTAACAGATGCACACCAGGTAGAGCTACCTAAATTAACCAAGCACAGCCAGTCACTGCAAAAGCTTGGATTCAAAAGCAAATTTGGGGCTACAGATATTAAGACTTCCTGGTTGTTAAATCTCTAGTTCTTTCCCTTTCCTGAAAGTATAGCCCCTGCTTCTCTCATTACTCCTTCTCTCCATTTTAAAATAGAACACGGTAAACTTGGGTACTGACTGAAGTCTCTATTTTACATTTCAAACTGGAAAATTCAGAACTGCCCATTCCCAAGTTTACAGCGTCACCATGACAGATTGTGAAAGTGACACAGTGCGAGGCCTGACCTGGATAATACTGCTTCTGTTGAGAGCATAGACAACAAAACCAAACTGCTCTGATGTCTCTTATCTTCTTCCTACAAGAATTCTATGCTTTTCATTTAAAATAATATAAATGCCCATGATGTAATTATTACTTTCTGGTCTCTTTTACAATTTCCATCTGTTAAAAGATACAAAGAACCAATTACCTAGAAATCACAGTAACATATACAGGACCCTCTCCAAAACACTTTGCACAGAAATTAAATGTATTAGATGTTAAAATTTGGCAGAAAGATGCAGCTTTCCTAAAGTAACAGATACACACATGTCCATTTTGTGGCAATCCTTAGAAATATCTTAGGTAGAACTTAACCTAGAAATGAAAACCTACCACATTTACAGCCCAAGTCATTCTTACAAAGAAAAAAAAAAACAGACACAGCTAATGTACCTTAAATTGGCAGCATACACAAGATTATTTTCTTAGCCTTAAGGTAGGAGAAAGGCCAAGTCACTGAAATGAGATAATACAGAGAAAACATAAAAGCCCATTAATTTCAGAACGCTGGGGGGAAAAGCGCTGGCCAGTGTGGCTCAGTTGGTCGGAGTGTCATCCCAAAAGGTGTTTAGTTCGATTCCCAGTCAGGGCACATCCCTAATACAGGTTGGGCGAGTCTCCCTCCCCACCCCCCCTTTCTCTTTCTCTCTCTGAAATCAATGGGGGGGAAATAAAATAAACTGGGCAGGTTTGGGTGAAGCGAGGGGGGGGGGGCAGGGGGGAAAAAGGACAACTGTAATACTTTCAACAATAAAGATAAACTGAAATAAAGAAGAAGAAAAAAAAGGAATGTTGGAGGGAAAAAGTAAAAAGAACCCAGTTTTTAGACAGATAAATTAAAATATAAAATGGACTTTGAACCCTATATTGTTTCCCAAGAAAATAAGTTTTGAAAGTGCAAAGTTACACCTTCAGAGGCTCCTTTTTCTCAAGAAGCAAACACCATCCAAAACCACATCTGACTGATTAAACAGGAAAAGATTAGAAATCACACCATCTCATCCTTCATTATCAGGGCTTGGCTTCACACCTAGACATTTCTGAGTAGGATATGTTGCAAAACAATATTAAAGAAGGCTGCTGGATCCAAGTTACATATCCTCTTAAAAAAAAAAAAAAAAAAAAAAAAAGGTCAAAGGACAGCTGCCAATTTTTGTTTTAAAAGAAACCTCTCAAGTAAGAGTTACTTAGTGTATGCTAGGGCTGGCAGCTATAATATTACATCATCTGAACATGGCTAGAAAGCATCAAGTCCCTTGAAGCATATGTTTCCTGGAGTCTATGAAACATTCTTTCTCTGTGCTCAAATGTCAAGCAATATCCAATAGCGTCTTCTGTTTCTTGAATTCGTTTCTGGAACCTGCATCCATCCCGTGCAAATTCTTCCCATGGTCCTTTGCGATCCTCATCACCACTTATATAATACTCAGTAACTTCTTCAAGGAAGGTTACCTATGAAGACAAAAACTAACTTTAATCACTCTCTAGGATCTTATAATCATCAATGAGGTAATTAACCTTTTATGCTACTAACTCTTTAAGAATATCAAATATCTTACAAGAATATTTGATCTCAACTATAAAACGAAGTAAAAAAAAAAGGGGGGGGGGTGCTTAGAAGGCATCTGAATAAAAAACAATGGGCAGCCCAAGCCGGTTTGGTTCAGTGGATAGAGTATCCGCCTGTGGACTGAAGGGTTCTTGATTCCACTCCAGGTCAGGGCGCATGCCTGGTTGCAGGCTTGATCCCCAGAAGCATGCAGGAGATCAATGATCTCATCATTAACATTTCTATCTCCCTCTCATTCTGCCTTCCTCTCAGAAATCAATAAAAATATATTTAAAAAAACAAACCAATCAGTACCTTGTTATCTACCCTACTCCCTTGTGATTTTGTTTTTTTGTTTTGTTTTGGTTTCTTAAATATATTTTATTGATTTTTTACAGAGAGGAAGGGAGAGAGATAGAGAGCTAGAAACATCAATGAAAGAGAAACAGCAATCAGCTGCCTCCTGCACACTCCCTACTGGGGATGTGCCCACAATCAAGGTACATGCCCTTGACCGGAATAGAACCTGGGACCCTTGAGTCCACAGGCCAACGCTTTATCTACTGAGCCAAACCGGTTAGGGCAACCCCCTTGTGATTTTTTGTTAATAAAATGAATCCAGATGGGGAATTGCTATTTTCCTCATGCTATTAATCTTTACTTATTAAATCCTTAGTGATATTCAGTTCTGTGAAACCCTTCTTCAAAAACAATAAATGCCTCCAAACAAAAGAATTCCCAAATACATCCCTGGAAGTCACTGCTATTATTTTAACACAAAAGCTTTAACAAAATCTTATTTCTATTCTTCCTTTTTTAAAAGAAATTTTACTTGTCAGTGCTTTCCAATTTTTGAATCATGAACATGTGGTGTTACTCTTAATATCACTTTTGTAATCAGAATACGGAAGAGGAATTTACTTAATAAGCAAAATGTAACTTTTCCAAAAACCGGGACCGTGACATGCGACACACTGATAAAAAGTGGGACTGTCCCGCCAAAAGCGGGATGTCTGGTCACCTTACCATAAAGAGATGTTCATTTTGTTATATTTTGCTTATTAAGTAAATTCCTCTTCTGTATTCTGATTACAAAAGTGATATTAAGAATAACACCACATGTTCATGATTCAAAAATTGGAAAGCACTGACAAGTAAAATTTCTTTTAAAAAAGGAAGAATAGAAATAAGGTCTTGTTAAAGTTTTTGTGTTAAAATAATAGCAGTGACTTCGGGACTGTTTTAAAACGTCATGGGACATGGGACAAATTGATAAAAATCGGGACTGTCCCGCCAAAAGCCAGACGTCTGGTCACCTTACTTTAAGGTTTTATATATATATATATATATATATATATATATATATATATATATATATATATATACACACACACACACATGCATGCCTAAGCGGGCATGGAAACATGGAACAGACTGATGAATCTCAGGGGGAATGGGGGAAGGGGGTATGATGGAAAGAGATTAACCAAAGATCTTACATGATCTTATATACTAGAAACCCGGTGCATGGATTCCTGGACTAGTGGCGTCCCTCGGCCTGGCCTGCAGGGATTGGATTGAAACCAGCAGTCCGACATCCCCTGAGGGGTCCAGGATTGTGAGAGGGCGAGAGGGCACAGGCAGGCCAGGCCGAGGGGCCCCACCAGTGAATGGGCCTCTAGTGATACTATAAAAGATTTTGTTACTAAGTTAAAAACCCTTCTTGTATTCCTTTTTAACATGCTATCACTATATACAGGGTGTCCCAAAAATTTGTATACACACTTTAACAGCTGCTAACTCATTTTTCACTCCTTTTCAGGTTCAACTGATTTGAAATAAAGGGTGAAACCCAACTAAGCTCTGAACAAAGAAAATTTATCCACTACACATTTTTATGGGGACACATAAGAGATAAAGCTTATGGTACAAAACCAGCAATAGTTGACAAACTGATACACACAAATACCAAACGAAATGATTCTTGATGTTTGTGATTCCATTGCTTCACGTTATGAGTAGTGGCTAGCCCAGAATGGTTCATCAGTTTGAAAACAGGCATTGACAAAAAAAGGTATTCATTTCTGTAAATGAACTGTATGTTAACACATTCTTTATAATCATTCAAAGTGTGTATATATTTTTGGGAACACCCTACATATAATACATAAAATTGTACATACTGTTATACACATAATCACATGTAATGAGTCACAGTCCCCATTAAACCCTATTTAATTTCCAATAAGTTTCTTTGTAAGATATCAAACCCCAAAAGTAAATAGGGACTTGCTTTTAAAGTATGCTCAATAGTTTCATCAGCTAACCCCACTGTGGCCTACTGCTTTCATTCCCTTTACATCAGGCCAATAAATGCCCCCGAGGACAATTAGGAAGTGTGGTATGTAAACCCTTACAGATATTGCATTCTAGTGTAACTTATTGTCACTAAGATAAATAATAGCAACATTTACATAGTGTTCACCATATACAGGCTCTTTTCAAAGCACTCTACAATTTTTATCTCATTTAATCCTCCCATCAACCCTATAGGATACTATTATACAGATAAGGAAACAAAATAGAAGTTAACTGACTTATTCAAATCACACAGCTTCTGTGTGGTATAAATAGGATTCAAACCCTAAGTCTGGCTCCACAATCTGCACCACGTTATGCATTTTAAACTCCTAGATCTAAGTAAGAGCTTCATTTTTAAGCACCGAGTACTACCGATATTCCCATATATCTAAAGAATGACAAGTAGGCAAAGGCTGTCAAATAATATAACCATATTTCAGGCATAATCTTTGATAAATGTTGCTTCTAGTTCAGTCAACTGTCTCAAACCTACTTGACTCATTCCATTTTTACTCAATGAGCATGCTCAAATGAGACATCCCTGAATAAGAGCTACCATTTAAAGGCAAGACAATGAATTGAGTTGTGTTTACTCATCTCGTTTGAATCATGCAATAACTCATACAGTATTATTATTATTCCCATAAGATAAATGAGTTACTCAAAGCCATGAGAGATCAAGTTACTTCCCAGGTTTGGCTGTATTCCCAAATCTCTTGGCCCTAACCACTCAGAAGTAGGGATCACAGGTCTCCAGGTGGCAATGGTCATCCCATTGCCTGGCTATTTCTTACATAATTCACTAAGGGACCCCTTAAAAAGATAGAGAAAAGCTGTATTATGATGATACAGTAGTGTAAACTAAAATTTCCCCTTTTTAACATGGTTTACTTTGCATCTACAGGTAAGACATAAAATTATCACATCTTAAAGGTATTTTCTACCCCCAAATAGTTTCAAAGTATTAAACTAGACATTTAGAGCCGATGGGTGAGGGTACTCTCCACTGGAAACTCCCAGATGCTGCAGAATATGAGGTCAATAATTCATCCACTTCTTCCTCTGTCCAAATAAAGGTACAGGTAACTGAAGAAACTTGCCCTCTACAATAAAAGATATCCTGTGTGTTTGGAGAGGATTTCTCTTCAATTAATAACTTTAGCTGAAAGATAAAATGCTCCATAACGTTTTATAACTAGACTGGGAATAGGAAGCAACTACTTAAGGTAAACCACATAAATGACCATCATTGCTTTACATAATTATTAACCTGTAGTTAGCTAATGATAACTAGTATTGCATTCTTAAAGGCAACACTATTTCCAGTGTGTTTTTTTTAACAGAATTAAAATTAAGTACATGTCATAATTTTGAATACTAAAATTATTTCCTTTCATGGCAAAAAAACAAAACAAAAACAGAGTTAATCTGACTTGCTCCTTGGTCCCATCATCCCTCCGGGTTCGAATGGAAAGGAATGAAGACAGTCTAACACACCACATTTAACAACATTTTAAATTCTGTGGCTATTCTAGGGCCTTCCCAATCTCTGGGGAAATTAAATCATGTATACACACGATTTAACCTTCCAGTTCCTTAAAAAGAGTGAGAAGTTGAAGCCTGTAGTGATATGGCTCCGAGTTGCCAATGAAAAGGGCACTTTCTTGCTAACATCTGTCCACTGGCATCTCCTATTTGGACAGAACAGCATTCTACCCTTCAAGCAAAAGCATTGTACTACCATCCCTCCAGGAAAGTCAGGCTGCTGCTGTATTTGACCATATCACAACCGTCCGTGCATATTATCAAACAAGTTAAAAGACACAAACCTTTTTTCTCTTGATATGCGTGTGTCCTCCAGAAAGAACCCCACCCGGTACCAAGTCCGGACACTCACTGTCTCGGCTCGCTACCAGTTGCACCTTACAGGAAAGCAAGGTGTGACACTCAGAAATGGTCACAATGGGCTCAGGTGGCCTCTCTGAGTCCTGAGAGCCTTTCCCGTTTTTCCCTGCTGTTTGAAAAGGAGCCTTAAAATTTAAAAGGTTGTAGGGGTCTTCCGAATTACAGAAAGAGTTCCACAGTCTGAGACTCTCTGCTTCATCTGCACTAGATTCCCAGTCATCTTCCGCCCCAGAATTAAGGTCCGGAGCCTCAGGAAGGCTTCCGGTCTGGAGAGAACTCCCCAGATCAGACTTGTCAGACAAACCTTTCTGGGGGTCAGAAGGGTCTTCGGGAGCAGCGGGGGCAGCAGTCTGAATGGCTGCTGTGAAGTTCTGGGGATTGTAAGGATCTACACTGTGGAAGGAGTTCCAGAGGTGCAGCCCTTCAGAGTCTTGCTCAAGGTCTGATTCAGAGAGTGAGCTGTCACTGTCAAAGCCATCGTCCTCATCCCAGTCCTCACCTTCTGAATCAGAGCTTGTTTCCAGGTCGCTGGATGCACCTCCCAGAATGTAATCGATCAGCTTGTTGCTGCAGGCCGGCCTGGCAGACACGGGAGGGTCGTCTTCTAGGTCTGAGAAGTCAACCTCACTGCTCTGGTCCTCCTCCTCGGGGTCCCTTTCCATGGGTGCCTCACAGGACAGGCGGCCCTCCGACGGCTCCAGAGGAACCTCTTCTTGAGTCAATTCTTTTTTTTCCTCCGTGGGCTCCGGGGCAGTTCCGGGAACGGCTCCAGCGGGAGGAACACAGGGTGCCGGGCTGCCTCCGCAGGGCTTGGGGTCCATCCGGAGCAGGCTGTGTTCCTCCTCCAGGCTGTGGTAGCCATGGTCTTGGTCGGGGGTGGGTAACGCCTGCCCCTTGCTAGGCTGCTGGAGGAATTCCAGCCGTTTCATGCGAACGTGGTGGATCTCGGGCAGGCCTTCTCTCGAGAGCGGTGGGCATCGCTGCCAGGGGGAGCGGGGGCCGTCTGCGTCCAGCGGCCGGGGGGCAGTGGGGTCCTCCTCCGGCAGACAGCTGCCCTCCGGGCTCAGCGTCCGGAAACCCACCAGCTCGCCACCGGCGAAGAAGTCCTGACAGCCGCTAAGTTCTACCGGGGACAGGCAGTCCAGATAAGAGGGGTTCAGCAAATAGGAGACGGCGCTGAAACTGCTTACGCGATGCGTGTTTTTCAGCCCGGAGGACGGATGGCCAAGGTCCTGGTCCGATAACAGCCGGGCCTGAAGGCTCTCCTGCAGCAGCTCCATCCTCCACAGCTGCTGCTCCAGGAGAGGGGCGCGGGCCTCGGGGTGCAGGGCTCTGCCCGTGGCTTTCAGATCGGAGGCCAGGCACTCCCACTGGATCCCCTCCTCCAGAAGGTCCAGAAGGTCGGCGGCCGAGTCGACCGGGGAGGGGCCCAGCCGGAGCGAACCCAGCGATTTCTGCCCCGCGGGGGCGGCCGGCTCCTCGCGGGCCCGCAGGGCGCTGTAGCCCGCGGCGAAGTCGAGCCACCTCGCCGGGACCATCCCGCCGAGCAGCTGGCTCCACACCAGCAGCCTCTGCAGCAGGCCAGGGAGCGGCGCGAAGAGCTGGGAGAGCAGCTTCATCCAGAAGCCAGGCCGAGCCTCCTCCGGCCGGGGCGAGGACACGGGTTTGGGGTCCCCGGGGTGCTCGGCGGCAGCGCCGGGGGGCGAGCGCCGAGGGAAGAAGCGCAGGCCCGCTCCCGGCTCCATCATCGCCTCCGCTCCTCCTGGCAGGGTGTCAGCGAGGCGCGCGGCCCGGCGGCTGGGTCGGACGGGATCCGGGGAGGCCTACACGGCCCCGACCTCGCCTGGTGGCGGAGTCGGCGTCCCAGACCGGTCCCCGGGGCAGCGGCCTCGGCCGCGGGCAGCAGACGGCAGTCCGGAGAGGCCGGCGCAGATGGCGGCGGCGGCGGCGGCTGCGGCACCCATCCCGGCGGCGGGAAGGAGGCGTCCTAGTCCGCTCGAGGCACCATGCAGAGGCCTCTCGCGGCGGCGGCACGACTTTCCACGCCTCGCAGCGAGTCCCCGGAAGGGTCCAGCAGACGGTGGCAGGGACGAAGCCGGTTCAAAATGGCCGCAGGGCCAGCGTCCAGGCGGGACAGCCTAGGCCACCCGGCGGCGGGAACGTGCTGCGGCCGAGACGCCGACCCCTCGCCTCGTAACGTCACTCGCAGAGCCCCAGGGGGCGGGCCCTTCCGCCTTCTTCCCGGCGGCGCTGATTGGCCAGGCGCGGGTCCCTGTCGGCTTCCTTACTCTCAGGACCCGGCTGCTCGCGCGGAGGTTGCATCAGCCTGGCCCGGGCTCTGCGCGTGCGCACTCGTTTCCTCTGGCGCAAGGGAGCGTTTCCAAATCACCCGCCGGTTCCCCAGGGCCCTTTTAAGGTCCTAATGCAGGCGCACGGGTGCACACCTGCCCTGGACCTGCCTATATCGGGGTTCAGTGTTGTTCAGTACTAACTACTGACTAGATCATCACCTGAGAGCTGAGTTTAATAAGAGTTGGGCGATGCTGTGTCCATGCATCTCTAACAGTGTTTAAGACACGAATAACCTAGATTGAATAACAGGAGTGGAAAAATTGCAAGTGTATCATTCTCAGGGATGCATTCCTGCCCCTCAATGTTAGTGTTTCTAAAGCATTCGTTAGCTTTGCCTGATTTAAGGTTTGAATCCAAATTTAAGGTTGCTCAGCGTCCCACCTATATACTTTCCCCCACGAAAATGTGAATTTTTTTTTTTTCCCCTCAAGTAGGTTCTCAGTAGACTTGCCCTTTTCAAAGGGGGCAAACTGAAGTCACAGAGGAGGAAAAAAACACCCTTGGAACGAACAGTTTATCTCTTTTTAAAAAATATATATATTTTATTGATTTTTTTTTTTACAGAGAGGAGGGAGAGAGATAATTAGAAACATTGATGAGAGTCATTGGTCAGCTGCCTCTTGCACGCCCCCCACTGGGGATGTGCCCGCAACCAAGGTACATGCCCTTGACTGGAATCAAACCCGGGACCTTTCAGTCCGCAGGCCAACGCTCTATCCACTGAGCCAAACCGGTTTTGGCAGAAAATACTAATTTTGGAATTGGGGGCCAGGTGGAAGGAAGCCCAAGAGAGGACTCAGTTTTTTCCTTGCCTTGCAATCCCTTGTATTTAGGTTTGGGATCCACCCATAGCCCTCAGGCAGGCAAGGTTTGGGATCCACCCATAGCCCTTAGGCAGGAAAGGTTTGGGATCCACCCATTGCCCTCAGGCAGGCAAGGTTTGGGATCACCCATACCACTCAGGCAGGCAATTTCTAGTTACAGCTGGAGGATAGCCTGAGGCGAAAAGGAGGAAGTTGCTTCAGCTCCCTTTGTCTCAACTAGACAGTGGGTGCTTGGCACTGACCCTTGCCAGAGTCTCAAGGTTGACCAGCCTTCCGGACTCCTGGTCCACCTCTTTCTGCTAGGTAAGGCAATGTGCAGCTTCCAACATTCATTAAATGTCGAATAGAAGACTAGTAATGTTTTAAAACAATAGCATCTTTCTTATGAGGAAGCACCTTGCATTCCATTCTCAACTTTATCACTAACACTACATGATCCTGAAAATAATTTCTTTAAAACTTTCTTGAGTGGACTTCCCCATCCTCATCTAGTCATTGGATACATAATTTTCTTCTTTTGAAGGGGAAAATGCAATCAAAAAGTATTGGAAGGCAGTTAGAATAGTGACTGCCTTGTCAGTCTTCACAGGTAAATAAGGTGTGAACCAGGGGCCTCCAGCCTGCTATCAACCAGAGGCAGAGGCAGGGCGGCTCTGTACACAGAGATAACATGCCACCCGCCAAGGCTGTGCACATGCTGGCCAGACAAGCTGACTGGCACTTTAGCAGATCATTTAAACCTCAGTTAAATATGTTTATTTTTATTTAATTTTATTTAAAAAATATATTTTATTGTTTTTTTACAGAGAGGAAGAGAGAGCAACCAAGGTACATGCTCTTGACCGGAATTGAACCTGGGACCTTTCAGTCCACAGGCCGGTGCTCTATCCACTGAGCCAAACCAGTTTCTGCAAATATGTTTCTTTTTAAAGATTTTGCTGCACCTGAGGAAAAGGGTATATATCTTTTGACTTCATTTTTTCAGAGCTAGTAACATCTCCAGAATCTTTTTTTTCCAGGCATTCTGTCCACCTTCTATCTTTCTAACTCACTGCCCTGGTATTACTATTCTTATAAACCCCCCAAATCTCAAAACCTTTGCCATTACCACTTTTCTCCTTACTGAGCATACAATCCATGACCTAGCATTAAAACTAGCCCCTTGCCGAAACAGGTTTGGCTCAGTGGATAGAGCGTCGGTCTGCGGACTGAAAGGTCCCAGGTTCGATTCTGGTCAAGGGCATGTACATTGGTTGCAGGCACATCCCCGGTAGGGGGTGTGCAGGAGGCAGCTGGTTGATGTCTCTCTCTCATCGCTGTTTCTAGCTCTCTATCCTTCTCCCTTCCTCTCTGTAAAAAAAAAAATATATATATATATATATATATATCACAAAAACAAAAACAAAAAAAACAACTAGCCCCTTGCAAAGGCCCTTCATTCTCTCACCATTCTCCTACTCCAACATTCCTTTCTGGCCAAGTCCAGCCTTAGTTAAACCCAACTATGCACTTATTCTGAGCCTACACTCTTACAGCTAATCAATGCCGGAGAAAAGCACTCAGCTATGCTGATTGACACACTTCATATTTGTGATTACAAATTTCATCAATGCCAGGCACTCCTACAGATATTCATATCTATAGTAGCTTTGTTGCTCCTACACTGAGACTGTTTAATGTTTCTTTATTCATGTTTCCAGCATGCTTGTAATCACACTCTCAATTTATGATCACACCTCTTACTTCATTGAGAAAATAAATGCAATTGGACATAAATAACCTCACAAATTCACCAATCTAATACCTGCATCTGCAGCCACACACTCTGCCTTCAATCTCTTACAAGCAAAGAAGCCTCCTGGACCCTATCCCTTCATATGTATTCACAGAATTCTGGCCTCCTGTATCCTTCTTTCCTATCTACACTTAAAAAAGAGAAAGATGTAAATTGACAGTACATTTGTGATGCCCAACAGCCAATCAGGAGTAAGTATGCAAATTAACCCAACAAAGATGATGGGCCAATTTGCATAGACAGGCGCCAAGTGGCCGGGGGTGGGATACAGGCATTCCACACCCACCCAGCTGCTCAGGGCCTCTGGGCAGCATGGGAAGGCGGAAAGGCAGCTCCAGCCAGAGCCAAGGCAATGCTGGCAGCCACGTGAAGGAAGGCCCATTCTTGCATGAATCTTCATGCATTGGGCCTCTAGTAGTTTATTTTATCTCCCATGGTACTAGAGCATTCATAGTAACATAGGTTAACATCATCTATTTTAAAAATTAAAAAAAAAAAACTCTCACTCTTTTGAGATACTTGCCCTCCGAGTTTTTGTACCACTACAGCAAAATTTCTCGAGTTATCCATGCTGATGGTCTCCATTTTTCTCATCACTTATTCTCTTTAACCTACCCCAATGTGGCTTTCCTTGCCTCCACTCATTCAAACAGATCTTAACAAAATCACCAAGAACGTTTTTTTAAAATATATTTTTTATTGAATTCAAAGAGGAAGGTAGAGAGAGAGAAATATCAATGATGAGAGAGAATCATTGATGGCTGCCTTCTGCATGACCCCTACTAGAGATCAAGCCTGCAACCTGGTCATGTGCCCTTGACTAGAATTGAACCTGGGATTCTTCAGTCAGCAGGCTGATGCTCTATCCACTGAGCAAAACTGGCTATGGGCTCACCAAGAACATTTTGACAAATAATTCTGTCAGGGGTTGAATTTTACTCTCCTAAAAGATGGTGAGGTGATGACCTCGCAGCTTAAAATGCTGCCTTCCTTTTAACCTTTCAAAATGAGTCTTTGTTGGGTTACTTCGTTTTTGCCACTTCTCTTTGAACTCAGAGAACCCGGCCTCCTGGGCTGCTTTTCTCGCTTCCCAGGGCAACCCCATCCCCTGCTCCCCAACTCTCTCATTTCCACTCCCTTGGGGTGGTTCAGATTTCTACCCCATTTGCCCAAGAAATTTCCTTTAACTAGGACTCTTGCCAGATTCCAGTTCTGGCTTTGACAAGGACCCCTGGGGCTTGTCCAGCACAGCAGTGACACCTCAACACCACCCAGAAACCCTGTTTACCGCCGAAAATCCCTCAGAAGCTTCACAGATTTCCCAGCATGAAATATGACTCCCACTGGAGAGTTTTGAAAACTTCTGGGTAAGATGCTGGAACAAAGATCACTTCATCTCCCACCGGGGGGCAAGAAGGAGTTAGGCTCTGAGCTTCTCCTCTGCTCTTACGACTGAACTCAGGGGTCCAGTTTCCTCTCTCCCTAGATGAGGTTGGTGAAATAGCACTGGGTGGTGAACTTTTTTTTTTTTTCTTTTTCTTTCTTTCTTTTTTTTTTTTTTCTTTCTTGGCAGTGAACTTCTTAAATGTAGAGGGTTGTCTTAATTTACCTTGTAGCCCTCTGCCTGGAACCTGGCACAGGAGGACCTGTGCACAACTCAAGGCCTGTACGCCTTGCGAATAGAGGCCTGCTAGTGAACTAGGCAGCGCTGGGAAGCACAGCAGATGTCTGGTGACAGAATGAATGAATGGACCATATCTACTTTCCAGGATAGTTGTAATGAGAAATGACATCCTATGTATTAAGACACTCAGAAACCCAAAACCAGTTTGGCTCAGTGGAAGAGTGTCGGTCTGCGGACTGAAAGGTCCTGGGTTCAATTCCGGTCAAGGGCAGGTACATTGATTGCATGCACATCTTGGGTAGGGGGTGTGCAAGAGGCAGCTGGTCAATGTTTCTCTCTCATGACATTTCTAGCTCTCTATCTCTCTCCCTTCCTCTCTGTAAAAAATCAATAAAATATATATATTTTTTTAAAAGACACTCAGAAAACTAATGTATCATACCAACGTCAGGGATTATATTTAGCTTGGCCTAGGAGGAACAGCACAGATTTGTAAAATATGGTAGCAATCATACTTGGGTAAAAACTGCTGTTTGAATTTTAACCTTGCTATCTGACTTCGACCTTCGATTATTTGCTTAAACAATAGGGTAGGTACAGGAGATTGACTCTCACTGACTAGGTAGCTTCAGGGGTAGAAACTATAGATAACCTTTAGAGATTAACCTCTGAGTTCTGCTTTTGTATTATGGGCAAGATAGGGCCACATTCCAATGTCCAGCAGGGTGTGACTGGGAGCCAACCCTGCAGGCTGTCCCCAGTCTTTAGAATTTAGTCTTTAGGATTTAGGAACAGATATGGACGGCCAGTTCTTTGTCCTGAGGGGCCAATCAGGGTTAGCCGAGGCAGTGACATCACCACCGACCTGAGTAAAACCCCTGGACTGGGCCAAGTTCGCTCTCTTCCGCCATGCTGCCGGTGTGAGTGGGACAGCCCATGCTAGCATGGAAAAGGCTCTTTTGTTTATTGCATCGGACTTGGCTCCCTGGTGGTCTTAGGACCATGAGGGACTCCGATCCGGAGAGCCTGACTGGCCGCGGTAGGTGTGTGTTTGTCTGTGTTTTTGTGTGAGTGCTCTGGAGGGACTGCCCCTCCATCGGGGCTCTCACCCAGGTGTTTACCGGCTGCTGCGTCAGCCAAGGTTTGAGCCCGGATTCGAATCTGTAATAAATTCTAGCATGCTTAATCAAATTGGCTCCGGTGGTCCATCTCTTGGCTCCGTAACAATTTGGAGTCCAATAAACTTGCATTCAAATTCCAGATCGCAGACTGACTGGCTTGGACCTTAGGTAAATTCCTTAATCCCCAACAAGCCTGTTTCTTCATCTGTTAAATGGAGATAATGCTACTCCCCTGTTGTATCAAGTTGTGAGGCTACCGTTAGCTGACGTGTGTAAAACATCTGTGCAGGGCAACTGCATGTGTGAAAGTTGCCATTTGTAAACCATTGGTATTATTTTTCTCTGGTATACCAGATGTTTACATCTAAACGTTTTAAAACATCTACACATGTCAACATCAACCCATCTTGAAAAATGATCATTTTGCTTTCCTCAAGTGTCATTTATTAGAAAATACAAATCGAGAGAAAGTAGGAGGTACAAGGACATCTGGAAAGTGGGTACAATACACAGACCTCCTTAAATCGGGGCACAGAAGGTCAAAACAAAATGAGCCGCAGGCCGAGAGCCAGCAGCGCATCTATGGTCCACTCATCTGGAGAAGTCCACTATTGCTCCCCACGTCCCCAGTCCCTCCCCTCAGCAGCCGGCTCCATCCCTGGCGTATTTAACTTAAAAGTTTACACTTCCTGCCGCCCCATGGCTTCACTGGCCGAAGCTTCTTTCTCCAGTTACGGAATGAGTCACCAAAAGGGGGGATTTCTGGTCGCTGGAGCCAGGGAGAAGCTGAGGAGGGACGGACAGTTCACTAATATCCCCCCATGCATTCCGCTCCCCAGTCACAAGGCAATCCCGCCAATTCCAGTTTAAAACATTCCTATTAAATTCCAAGTCCCTCCCTCTTTTTTTTTTTTTCAAGGAAGATAACCCTTAAGGGTAAAGCGCAAGAGTGAATTTCAAACCCAAGTGGCTGGAAATGAGGAGCGTGGAGAGAAGGGAGACCCAGCCTCTCCCTCCAGCTCCAGGGCCGCAATCGATCGCCGCCCAGGGCAGCCTCTGAGAGCGGAGAAAACCACTGGAAAAAGACAAAGTTTTGAGGGGCCCCCACGCCTCTCCTTCAGAGAGGGCATCCCTTTGGCTCCAGGCTGAATAGGTGTATGGCCCCACAGGATGAGGGGAATTCTTACAAAAACTGACAGAAGTGGAGTTTGAGAGAGAAGCAGCATGACGGAGTGGTGGGTCATGGGCAAGGCCTCCCAGGACGACCCTGCAGGCAGCCACCCTGGGATCTGCAGCCCAGACGCCCTTGCCCGGGGCGCAGAGGCCCTCGGGGGAAACCAAACCGAGGGCTGAGGCAGCATTTCCCCCACAGAGCAGAGTGAAGGGAGAGAGCTTCGGGGAAGAGGCCCCAGGGCAGTCCCAGGGGCTGACGGCCCCCACAAGGGCAGAGAGTGAGGGCGGGGGGGGGGGGGGGGGGGGTAGAAGACATAATCAGGAGAAGACCTAGCCCATTAGGGTAAGGCCAGAAGGAAAATTCCCCCCAAAAAGAGCACGGGTCCCTGAATACAGGTCCTTTGCGGAACCCCAATAAGAAAGGCCCTTCTGTACACACACACACACACACACACACACACACACACACACACGGGAATCAATCACATCGCTCTCCTTTGGAGACAAAATCAGAAAGGCCGGGCAGCACAGGCCTCCGCGGGGGCACCCCCAGCCCTCCCTGCCCCTCCCCGGCGGCCCTTAGGGATGGGACTCTACACGAGGACCCACTGGGCCCCACCCCAAATGGTTCCTATAGAGAGAGAAACAAACACACACATTCCAAGTGAGGGGAAAGTCCAGTAAGAACCTTAGTCATATCAAAAGTCCCCGTGGGCTTTCTCTCTCTGACTTCGGGGGCAGATGCCAAGTCACCTTCTCACACGGCTTCCTGTCCAGTGAGGACAACGTTTACTATTTCATTTTTTAAAAATAAAAAATAAAGATCTCCACCCAGCCTCCCTAGAACGCTACTTCATCATACAGCCCCCTCCCCACACCACCCCCCACCCCCACACCAGGCGTTGCTCCCTTGACACAAGGTAAACTTAAAACGTTGCTGCAACCTCACAGCCTCCACGGGACTGCTCATCACCACCCACTCCAGCTTCTTCTGCAGAGGAGGGGACGGCGGCGCCCCACCTCCCGCCACAGAGGCCCCTCCCCTGGACGGCAGCGAGGCCCGCCTCGGGCCCTGCCTCTCCCCACCACGGAGAGGACCGGTCACGCAGGAGGAGGAGTCCTCTCCCGAGGCGCCACCACCAGCCCGGGGCCCAGGCTGGGGCCCTTGCTGGGCTCACGAGGCCTCGTGCCTCCGAGATCCCAGTGCGAACCAGCCGGTCTTCTCCTGGGCCAGGTCCAGCTCCCGCAGGCGGATGTGCACCTCCCCGAGCAGGACGTTCTCCCAGAACCCTTGCTCGCTCAGCACGCTCAGCTGGAGCTCCCGCTGCTGCAGGTCTCCCTTGGGGATGCCGTCGTACACCAGCTGCACACACAAGAGATGGGGGCGAGGGACGGGGTGAGAGAGGGCATGTGGCAGGGGGAGATGCTTCTGTCTGCGGTCACTTGTCTGCGGAGGCTGCATCGCCCCAGCCCGAGTCCAAGGGAATAGAAGGCACACTGGACCCAAGGGGAGCTTTCAAGAACTTTGTTCTTGCCAAACCCAGTTTGGCTCAGCGGTAGAGCATCGGTCTGCAGACTGAAAGGTCCCAGGTTCGATTCCGGTCAAGGGCATGTACATTGGTTGGGGGCACATTCCCAGTAGGGGGTGTGCAGGAGGCAGCTGATCGATGTTTCTCTCTCATCGATGTTTCTCTCTCATCGATGTTTCTCTCTCATCGATGTTAACTCTATTTCTGTCCATTGACAAAGCCAAGTCCTGGAAACATGCTTTGCCAAAAGGCAGGAGTGTTGTCAGCCTGACCTTCAGCCCAGGTGCCAGAGGTTAGGTTTTCTTATTTAAATCCAGCCAAGTATAAGGAATGAATACGACTCAGGCCCACCCAAGAATGCACGTAATTTCCTTTGTCTTGACCTTTAGTAAAACTTCCTGTTTTTTGCTGTATAAAATAAACAAGCTGTATTGCCTCAGGGTCATTGTCCCTTTCCCAGCAGAGGACAGCGGTCCCTCCCAGTCCTAGCTTTTTCCTTCTATCTCTGTGTGTCTCTTTCTTTCATTTTCTCAATCCCCAGCCACCCCTATTCAGGAATCGGACCGCTCTCTGGTGGTGCTATACACCGAGAAGAGAGAAACAGTTATACTTCTCCCCACAGGACAGGGTCCAGGCCACGCCCCAGCTGTGGAAGCCCAACCCTGAGGGTTGGAGAACTTTCCAAGTAAAGGGCAAGATAGGAAACCTGGCTTTCCAGGTCATCACATCTGGTCTATTTCCCAACTACTCAACCCTGCAACAGGGAAGCAGCCACAGATGATACCTAAAGGGAGAGGTGTGGCCATCTTCCAACACAACTTCATTTACAAGCCTCCCCCCACCCCTTCCCCTTTGTCCCCACCCCACCCTGGCCTTCACCACACACCATTTCATTGTAGGTGGGGTTGCAGGTTTTCCTGGCCACTTTGGTTTTCTTCTTAGTGGTTTTCTGAGGGTCAGGAAGGAGGTAAATCTTCACATAGGGGTCAGGGTCATTCCCATCCTGGAGCACTTGCTGCAAATAGAATGAAAACCAAAACAAGGAATGAAGATTCTTGCATCAGCCTCATCACCAGTCCTGTGACCACACCCTGATCCCACACCTGGTTTCTAGCAATGCCTAGTAACTGAATTGGTGGCTTCCCAGCTCTCCCCATTCTGATAAAAATATTTACCATAGGCCCTGGCCAGTTTGGCTCAACGGGTCCTCCCAGGCACCGAAGGGTTGCTGGTTCGATTCCCAGTCAGGGCACATGCTTGGGTTGCAGCAGCCAATCTATGTTTCACTCTCACATCAATGTTTCTTTCTCCCTCTCCCTCCTTCTCTTTCTAAAAATCAATCAAAAATCGTTTTTAAAAAAATCTACCATGGCACTACCTGGTTTGGCTCAGCCTGCAAACTGAAGATTCCCTTGTTCAATTTTGGTCAAGGGCACATGCCTGGGTTGCAGGCTCAATCCCCAGTAGGGGGCATGCAGGAGGCTGCCAATCAATTGATTCTCTCATCATTGATGTTTCTATCTCTCTCTCTCCCTCTCCCTTCCTCTCTGAAATCAATACAAATATATTTTTTAAAAATCTACCATGTTAGGTGTGCTACAAAATATCATCCGGATTTCCTATTATATCCAGTTTATACTTTTTAAACAAATGCTCAGGTTGTGCCATATTTGGTCTGTTTTGAATGAACCATCATATCCCCAGATATCTCCCTGCCTAGCCCAGTGTCTCTGTCTATTTTGTTATTTGATCCAAGCAATCCCCTAAGACAGTGGTCAGCAAACTCATTAGTCAACAGAGCCAAATATCAACAGTACAACGATTGAAATTTCTTTTGAGAGCCACATTTTTTATTTATTTATTTATTTTTATTTTATTTTTTTTTAATCAATCTTTATTGTTCATATTATTACAAAGGTTCCTCATTTCTTCCCCCCTCCACCAGGTTCCCACCCCACCCTCCGTCCCCCCCCCATTGTCCTCTTCCATAGGTGCAGTTTATGTTCAGTCTCTTCTTCCCTCAATTTCCCCAATAGTAAATCCCTTTTCAGATAGTAAATCAGTTATTTAGCATTTTCTCATGTCAATAATACCTCCACATGCCCAATGATACACTTCACACAAAAGACATTTCCCTCTAGGTCAACCAGCCTCATCCAGGCCCCACCCAAGGCACTCACAGATCAACACCCCAGTCCTAAACTAACTCAACACATCCAGATCTAAGCCTTCATCACTTGATTCAGCAGACCCTCAAGTTCCCACGAAAGTTTCCAGCCATGTCTGAGAAGCAGCCGTGGGGCAGGGGCAGGCAAGGAGCGAGCTGTTCTGGGCCTGGCTGCTCAGGGCCTGGCCTCTGTTGCTCTGGTTCATTCCACAATCAGCTGCTCCGGGTCTGGTCACTGCTGCTCCTGACCTAGTTGCTCTGGACTTGGTTGCTGCTGCTCCAGGCCTAGCCGCTCCCAGCCTGGCAGCTGCTGCTCCGGGCCTGGCCGCACCCGACCCGGCTGCTCCCCCGGGCCTGGCCGCTCCCAGCCTGGCAGCCGCTGCTCCGGGCCTGGCTGCACCCGACCCGCCTCTCCCCCGGGCCTGGCCGCTCCCAGCCTGGCAGCCGCTGCTCCGGGCCTGGCCGCACCAGCCCCGCCTGCTCCCCCGGGCCTGGCCGCTCCCAGCCTGGCAGCCGCTGCTCCGGGCCTGGCCGCACCCGACCCGCCTGCTCCCCCGGGCCTGGCCGCTCCCAGCCTGGCAGCCGCTGCTCCGGGCCTGGCCGCACCCGACCCGCCTGAGAGCCACATTTTTTAAACTTAAACGTCTTCTAACATCACTTCTTCAAAATAGACTTGCTCAGGCCGTGGTATTTTGTGCAAGAGCCACATTCAAGGGTCCAAAGAGCCGCATGTGGCTCGAGAGCTACAGTTTGCCGACCACAGCCCTAAGAGGTGGAGGAATGAGTCAGATTAAGTTCCTGGCTCAGAGTCAACCAACTAGTGATTCACCTAGACTGATCCTTTTATTTTTTTATTTTTATACTATATTTTATTGATTTTTCAGAGAGAGAAAGGGACAGAGAGAGTTAGAAATATCAATGAGAGAGAAACATCGACCAGCTGTCTCCTGCACACCCCCCACTGGGGATGTGCCCGCAACCAATGTCCATGCCCTTGACCGGAATCAAACCCGAGACCCTTCACTCCGCAGGCTGACACTCTATCCACTGAGCCAAGCTGGGTTCGGCAGCCTAATCCTTTTAAATCTTGAGTTAGATCTTATGTTTGTGGACCCTGAGAAGAAAGATGGAATTGATGAAACCCAAAAGGAATTTTTCTGAGATGGAGTCTCAGAGATGGAGTCCCCATTGTCACCCAAATTTTGAGAGAAATAAGAGGCTGAGCTGAATTCTCCGCTGCCAGCCCTATGCCCTACTTATTTACACCCGCTGAGTTAAGGGAGTTCCTGATTGAGTCTTTGACCAATGTACTAAGTCCAATCAGAAGTGCTTCATAATAACCAAGGAGACTGAATAAGTGGGAAATCTCATCTGCATGAAATTAGCAACCTGGCCAGGAACTTTCTATATAAAAGAGAGTCCCCACATAGGCCAGTGTGGCTCAGTTGGTTGGGCTTTGTCCCATGCACTGAAAGGTTGCCCCTTTGATTCCTGGTCAGGGTTTTGGGTTCAGTCCTGGGCAGGGGGCATGCAGAAGGCAGCCCATTAATGTTCCTTTGATGTTTCTCTCTCTCCTTCCTCCCTATCTAAAAATCAATTTTAAAAAATCTTAAAAAATAAAAAAGATAGTCTCCCTTTTCATGGTAAAGCAAAAAAAAAATTATTAATTTTAGAGAGGGAGGAAGGAAGAGAGAAAAATGTCAATTTGAGATAGAGCCATTACTGGGCTGCCTCCTGTACAAATCCACAACCTAGTTATGTGTTCTGACCAGGAATTGAACCCACGACCTTCCTGTATATAGGATGATGCTCCAACCAACTGGGTCACACCTGCCAGGGCTTGGTGGAAGACAAGTTAGCTTGCTAATGGAACCAGTGTCTTTCTGGTGACAGCTCCATTTGCTCAAATGAATGCTTTTTCAGTCTTTATTACTCTCTAAAATTCATTTTGGTTTACATGCCTCTGTTCAAAACCCTCTCGGGGTTCCCATCTCACTCAAGGTAAAAAAAAGCCAGAGTCCTGACTGTGCTCTCTAGTCAGCTGTGCCCTCCCCAGTTGCATCAGCCCCTTTCATCCCCTTTCAGTTGCCCATGCACCTCAGGCAGATTCCTGGCTTTTGGATTTAACTGGACCCTCTGTCGGAAACAGTCCTGTCAGATATATATATATGCATGCCCCCTCCTCACCTCCTTCCACCTTTGCTCAAATACCTCATCAATGAGAGCTTCCCTGACCATTCCCCGCAAAACTGTCACTACCCTCATTCCACCCCTGTGTTACTTCTCAGCTTATTTCTCGCCAGAGCACTTGCCACATATTTGTGTGTCCGCCTCCTACTGGAATGTAAGTTTCCTTAGGGCAAGAATTTTGTTTTGTTTACCCTGTACCCAGGTTAACTGTAGCCTGATTTTTAGTAAGCACCAGATGAACTTTGTTGTATGGATAGATGGATGGATGGATGAATGAATGAATGAATGGTGTTGTAAGAGTGAAACCCAGGTTTGTCTGATTCCAAAGTTTAAGTTTCATCTGCCACATACCAATACCCCAACCTACAAAAGTCCAGCTCAGTGCAAGTATTCAATAAAAGTCCCCCTCCTCCTCCACTCACAATGTTTTCAGAAACATACCAAAAATTTTAGTAATTATGTTCCACCTAAGTTATGCTCCAAGGTGGTCATGTGGCTGCTTTATCTCTACAGTCAAGTAAGAAACCCCTTGGGCCTCTTATTATAATCACCATAATTACCATAATAATGCCAAGCATTATGTTAAGTATTCTAGATACATTATCTCATTTAATGCATTATCTCATTTAATAACAACGCTTTGAGGTAAGGACTAATATTATCTTCATTTTAAATGTGGCTCAGAGCCGAAACCGGTTTGGCTCAGTGGGAGAGCATCTGTCTGCGGACTGAAAGGTCCCGGGTTCGATTCCGGTCAAGGGCATGTATTAATACCTTGGTTGCGGGCACATCTCCAGTAGGGGGTGTACAAGAGGCAACTGGTCGATGTTTCTCTCTCATCGACATTTCTAGCTCTCTATCTCTCTCCCTTCCTCTCTGTAAAAAAATCAATAAAATATATATATAAAAAAAAATGTGGCTCAGAGTACTTAGGCCACTTGCCAAATACCACTGATGGTAAGATGCAGTGTCTAGTGTTGCTTGGTCATACTCTATGCCTAGCCCACTAGCAGGCCCACTAGTGAGTACCCAGCAACCCTGAGGTCACTCTCCTGAAACAGGGGCAGAGCAGGCCTGACTTATCAGAAAAGCACCAGGAGCAAGATAAAAAAATCAAACGATGCCGAAACAGGTTTGGCTCAATGGATAGAGCATCGGCCTGTGGACTGAAAGGTCCCAGGTTCGATTCCGGTCAAGGGCATGTACCTTGGTTGTGGCAGCTGATCGATGATTCTCTCTCATTGATGTTTCTAACTCTCTATCCCTCTCTCTTCTTCTCTGTAAAATATCAATAAAATATATATATATTTTTTAAAAAATCAAATGAGGACAACGCATGCACTTACCAAGCCCCGAATATGCATCACCATGATGAAGAGTTTGTTGTTTTTGTAGGAGATGGACAGCTTCACCTCTCCTCCCACCTTCTCCACCGGCTGGGCCCAGGAGCCCTCTGTAGGGACAAAGGACACAGAGAAAGGTCAGGAGGCCAGCCAAGTGCCCATCTCGTTCCAGGCAGATATCTCCATGTGAAGTTTCTCAGGTCCCTGGGGGACTGCCAAGTGGCATCTGCGGACATGATTCAGAGTTGCGTTGGGATGGGTCCGTCCAATTTGTGTGATCACCCACTGAACAGCCAGTCCCTAGGGAGCCGCCCAAAGGCCAAAGGACTCAGAGTTGAATGGAAGCCAGATTCTCTAGCCGGTAAGCAAAAGAACCCAGACCAGGCAAGAAGAGAGAACTGGGAAGAGGTGGGGCAGGAGAAGTTACCCTTGGGAATGAATGGTGCAGAGGGGCTGGCGGAAAGTCACAGAGAAGGACCGTACCTGAGGACTTAGGGGCCAGGCTGGTGCCCGCAGCCTTCTCATCCCGGGGCAGAGGGTGGAAGAAGGTATAGACCAAATCACACTGGAATGGAATCAGAAAACAGGGGTGCTTCTTCAATATGACAAGGGACTGTTCCAGATGAAAAGAGACTTATTAAACATAACCACCAAGTATAACATGCAGCTCCTGCGTGGGTCATGGTGTGGTAGACAGATGGACGTGAGCAGAGCAAGAACAATGAGCAAGCTGCAAAGGTCACCAGGACGGAAAGCCCCAGGTGCCTAACAATGGACTATCAGTTGTCGGGTGAGACCTTCCTTGAAGGTGACCTTTCCTCCACTAGTTTGTGGCTGGCCCTGCGGTTTGAACTCCCTCCCCTTCCTCCTTGGAGATAACATCTAGGCCTGGTTGTCTTTCTGCTAGAGGCCCGGGGAAGCCACAAACCCAGCCGCGCTGACGTGAGGACCTGCTGCTTTGGATAGTGACCCTGCCCCGGTGCTGGCCAATCCGTGGAGACCACAACCCTAAAAGGAAACACCTGGAAAACCACTGAAAACTCTACTGAGGTCTTCCCCTGAGACTTCCCCTAAACTCTCCACCCTTAACCCTTAGGATGGAAACTCAAAGCCTCTCCCTCCAGGAAGCAGCCCTGCCTTTCCTTTTTTCCTTCCCCTCCTGGCCCTGGAGGGGAACCTGACCAGTAGCTCCTCACTCCCAAGCTCCAGGACCCTTCCTTTATCTCTGGAACTTTTTTAAAAAAATATATATTTTATTTATTTTTCACAGAGAAAAAGAGAGAGGGATAGAGAGTTAGAAACATCAGATGAGAGAGAATCATCGATCAGCTGCCTCCTGCACACCCCCTACTGGAGATGTGCCGCAACCAAGGTACATGCCCCTGATCGGAATCGAACCCAGGACCTTTCAGTCCGCAGGCTGACCCTCTATCCATTGAGCCAAACCAGTTTCGGCTATCTCTGGAACTTTCTTCTAAGAATTACTTTGTCTACTTCAGTAATTTACCCAATAAATGTTCTCTTGTGGTTTGGTTCTTGCTCTGAATTCTTTCCTCACCAGAACCCAATTAGATCCCTCTAAATCGTATAAGATCTGCGTCATGCTACCTTGTCATTTGCTGCAAGTTTCTCTGTGATAATATTCACAAGCCTGGGATGTTTTTTTTGGACCAGAAAGTGAACCAGCGGAAGCCACCCGAGAGGCTGGAGCAGGCTGAGGATCTTCCCAGGACCTCCTCTGAACGCTCCTCATTATAACTCTAAGGCCTCTGCCTGGGACAGAGATGTTCGGCCATATCTGAACATGCCATGCATGTACAGCCTGGAATGTCCCCCCCACCTAGGCATGCAAAGATGACATCTGCCTTCATGTTCATGCATGATCTCCCCTAACGCTCTTGGATTAGATGCCTTGTTCCGGGATACACTGCTCTGGGGACAACCGCCTGGGCCCTTGCTTGCTGGCTCCCAATGATGACCCTTCTCATAAAATCATCTCGGAGTGGGTTGTTGGCTGGCAACCACAGAGCTGCGGCCCAGGAACAGCTACACACTCCGCCTGCTCACTAACTTCTTTTCCTCGGGAACCCGTTCCTTCCTCGGGCGAGCATCTGACTGTATGCGTGGCTGCATCCTGTCACTGGTGACTGTGCCTGACACTGCGGATGGGCGGCCACCTCGCCCCTCCTCCTCTGCAGAGCCAGGCAGACCAGAGGAGCCATGTCCTCCTGATTGCCTTTGGGCTCCGCATCTTCCCCACACCCCAGAGGAGCACCCCAACAGCCAGGACCAGAGAGAGACCAGGACACCCACCTCGGCCACCTCCGGGGTGGCGTGGATCAAATGCCAGATGTAGCCGTTCAGCTCCTCTCTCCGCCGTTCGGCCCCCGCCTCTCCCCTCGGGCGGCCAATCAGGAAGCGACTTGGGAAGCTAGGGCGGGGCGTGGGGAAGATGGGGAAACAGGCTTCTGTCACATGTCATTGGCATTGTCAGTCCCCTGACTCACATTTCCTACCCAGCCTCGCTTTCCAGGGACCCCACCCACCCCACCTCGACCCCCACCCACTCCAGTGCCCCATGCCTGTGCCCAATGCACACCCGCACAGTGTCTAGAAACCCAGACAAGAAAGTCCTGTGTGTCCCCAGAAGCGCCTCAGGGGCTTTGGAGCCCCCAGTGTATCCCATCAAGGTAAAAATCATTTAAAAAAATTTGATGGTGAAATACACTTAACAAAATGTACCATCTTAACCATCTGCAAATATGAAGTTCAGGGACATGAAGTACATACACACACAAGTGCAACCATCACTACCATCTATCTGCAGAACTCTTCATCTTGCAAAACTGAAATTCTACCCATTAAACAACTCTCCATGTCCCCCCTCCCCACCAGACCTTGGGAAATCACCATTCTGTTTTGTCTCTTGATGGATTTCACTATCCCAAATACCTAAGGTAAGTGGAATGCCTTATTTATGTTTCTGTGCCTGGTGTTCAGCTAGCATAATGGCCTCAAGGTTCACCCACATTGTAGCACAGGGATGGGGAACCTTTCTACGGCCAAGGGCCATTTGGATATTTATAATATCATTCCAGGGCCATACAAAATGATCAACTTAAAAATTAGCCTGCTGTATTTGGTCAAACTTTTAACTAGCTCACCCCTCATGCCTTGGCAGGGCCAGACCAAATGATTTTGAGGGCCTCTGCGGCCTGCGGGCTGGATGTTCCCCACCCCTGTGCATGTGCCAGAATTTCCTTCTTTTTGAGGCTGCCTATATTCCACTGACACCAGCTTTTGTTTAGCTATTTGAAAAATACGTTTACTCTTTAAAAGATTTGAAACCTTGCCCTGACCAGTGTGGCTCAGTTGGTTGGAATGTTGTTCCTTACCCTGAAGGGTCATGGGTTCAATTCCCAGTCAGGGCACATACCCAGGTTGCAGGTTTGATCCTGGGTATGTGCATATGTCTGGGTGCACATGGGAGTCAACCTGGTCAGGGGGCATATGGGAGGCAACCTATCGATGTTTCTCTCCCTCCCTCCCTCTCTCCTTCCCTGTGACTCTAAAATCATTAAAACTAGACACACAAAAAAACACACATATCCTCATGTGAGAAGTTAAAAAATATATTAGAAACCTGAAATCTCTTCAAATTTAGTAAACCTCCTACCTTTAGACCCAGTTTGCTCACCTTCCAGGAGGTAGACCGGCTTATTTCCAAGGCTGGAGAACTTGGTCAGCCAGCAGGGGGCGCACTTGTTATCAAACTCATTACCAAGTTCCTACTTAGTGATCTTGACTCAGAGTTTCTAGCTCCTGCAGTCCTACCCATCCCCCATCCATTCTCCCTCCCCAGGGTCCCTCTGGCTGATGGTAAAAGGGGTAGCTACCTGGGCAAGAGAGAAGAAGGGAAGAGCAGCCGCAGCTTATTGTGTAACTCCTGGAACTCCTCGAACGTCCGCTGGATGTAAGTAGCCTCGTGAGAATTCTCTCGCATCACCTTCACCACATAAATCTGCAAAGGTTCAAGTCTCAGAGGACACCTGCCACAGCCTCCACACCCAAGGAAGGGGGAGGTAAGGGGCTGAGGTGTGTGTGTGTGTGTGTGTGTGTGTGTGTGTGTGTATGTTGGGAGAGGATAACACTTTCCAGAAGGAAGAAGGCAAAAGTACCTCCAATGGAGACAAAGAGTATGTGCCTATGTACATATGCAGGAACTTGAAAGAAAGTATTTCCTGCACATGTTTCCCAAGACCCTTGTCTCAGAGGGAGTAAACCATCCAATCCAGCTCCCTGATTCCAGGCCGGCCACTTGAGCGAGGGAGAGGAACGTGGTCTGTGACTGCCCCCAGCCCAGGGCGCTCGGGGACTCCAGTGCCCACAGTGTGTGTGTGTGTGTGAAGAGACAGAACCCAGTCAGCTGGGGACACTGGGGAGCAAGAGAGGATGGGACTGGAGAAGACGCTTACGTAGGTCTTGTTGGGGTGGAAGACCTTCTCCTGGCGGCAGAGAAAGACGTCGCTGAGGCGGCCGGAGCGCTGCAGCGTGTGCGTGCGGGGGGCAAAGGAAAGGGTCAGCTGGTCGTCTGAGCCCGTGAACTTCATCTGGGCCAGGTTATGGATGAAAAAATTGAGCTTTGTGGCGACACTGCCCAAGCTGGACTCAATCAACCTGTTGGTGAAAGAAGATGAGACGAGGGCGTCACCACGGACCCACATCCCCTCTGCCTGGACAGAGCTATCTCCGGGAATATCCCCCGACACCTGAGACTAACATTTGGCTCACATCAGTCATTTTCCCGGTGTGATGCCCTCACAGAGCACATGACTGGCACATTCATGCAAACCCCGGAAGGTCTTATCTCCCCCTGCTGCCCTCCTAAGCCAAAGACAGGTAACCCAAGGCCGGAAGGAATTAGGGATTCTACCCGGGGTCACCATGTAGATATCTAAATATTGTTGTCAAACTGAATTTCAAGGTTCAGTACCAAGCACTGCTCAATCTAGAGATTTCAGTTCAAAAGGAAAGGGTCTAAAAAGAAAGAAAGAAACAAATAAAAGGAAAGTGTAGAGAGCACCTGGGAAGGCACATGGGCATTTCTTTCATTGAACCGAGTGGCATTGGGAAAGCCACATCCTGGAAACACGCTTTGCCAAAAGGCAGGAGTGTTGTCAGCTTGACCTTCAGCCCAGGTGCCAGAGGGTGGGTTTTGTTATTTAAATCCAGCCAAGCAGCAGGAATGAAAATGACTCAGGCCCACCCAAGAATGCACATAATCTCCTTTCTCTTGACTTTTAGTAAAACTGTTTTTTTTTGTTGTTTTTTTTTAAATATATTTTATTGATTTTTCACAGAAAGGAAGAGAGAGGGATAGAGAGTTAGAAACATCAATGAGAGAGAATCATCGATCAGCTGCCTCTTGCACACCCCCTACTGGGGATGTGCCCGCAACCAAGGTACATGCCCTTGTCCGGAATCGAACCCGGGACCTTTCAGTCCGCAGGCCGACACTTTATCCACCGAGCCAAACCGGTCTTGGCAGTAAAACTGTTTTTTGCTGTATAAAATAAACAAGCTGTTTTGGTTCCAGGTTCCCGTTCCTTTCCCCGGCAGAGGACAGCGGTCCCACCCAGTCCCAGCTTTTTCCTTCCATCTCTGTGTAGGTCTCTTTCATTTTCTCATCCCCCAGCAGAACCTACTCAGGAACCAGACCACTCTGTAGCCGCGCTGGACACAGAAAAGAGAGAAATATCCACAGGAAAGGTTCTGTGTTACACCAATAGAAAAAGTGTAGTTTGCAAAGTTCCAAAAAAAAAAAGAGTGCATAATTAGCCTGGCTGGTGTGGGTCAAGGGTTGAGCATTGACCTTTGCACTAGGAGGTCAAGGTTCGATTCCCAGTTAGGGCATATGCCTGGGTTTCGAGCTCGATCTTCCTGGGGCTTGCAGGAGATAGCCAATCAGTGATTCTCTTTCTTCATTGATGTTTCTAACTCTCCCTTTCTCTCTATGAAATCAATAAAAAAAATTTTTAAGAGTCCATAATTAAATGTAAATATTATCTACACAGATAAAACTGTAGACATTTGTACATAGATACTTCTCTGCTTCCATATATAGTGTGCTTAAAAATAGGGGGAAATGAAACCACGCAATTCATGCTTTGATAAGGGAGAAGGAAGGTTTTCATCCAGAGGGCTAAAAATTCATACTTGCCCTGTAAACAAATTCTCTGACCAAGACCTGGCGAGAGTGCAAGTACGAGCAGATTGCAATACCTCTATAAACAGAGGTCAGCACCAAAGTGCAGATGGGCAATGGTCTGAGAGACGTGAAGGAATTTACCCAAGTCACAGGCAAAGCTGGGACAGCACACCCACGCTGTCCACCAGGCTCTGCCACCAGAGCTGATCCTTTCCCATCTCCCTCGCCCCGCTCTACCCAGGCAGGCAGCCTGGAGGTTAATTACTCCGTGTGGGCAGCACGTTTTGTGTGTAGGGCATTACCTAGTGAAGTAGGTAGTGGCGTTGGCCTCTGTGTCCTGAGGCCGCAGGGCATCGTACACATACTTGAGGTCCTCCAGGTCTGAGAGCTCAGGGATCCCACAGGACAGCATCTAGAAGGAGAGGAAAGGAGGAGAGAGGGTGCCTCTGTCAACCAGGGAGTCTTGCTTCTTCCAGACCGAAAGGCAAGCCTTTCCATGGCCAGGCTCTTCCTCTCACCCTTCTGGCGGGTCCGAGAGGGGGCGGACAGAGGCTGTGGAGAGTGGCTGGAGGCCCACGAGAATGGATGGGCTGCCCTGGCCTTGGTTAGGGAGCTGTCCTGATACTCCAGGGTGGAGGTTTGCTCCGTGGTCAGGGCACATACAAAATCAACCAAGGAATGCATAAATGGGTGGGACAACCAACGGGTGTTTCTCTTTCTCTTTATCAAATCAATAAATTTTTAAAAATATGTCAAGCCGAAACCGGTTTGGCTCAGTGGATAGAGCATCGGTCTGCAGACTGAAGGGTTCCAGGTTCGATTCTGCAACCTTGGTTGTGGGCACATCCCCGGTGGGGGGTGTGCAGGAGGCAGCTGGTCGATGTTTCTCTCTCATCGATGTTTCTAGCTCTCTGTCCCTCTTTCTTCCTCTCTGTGAAAAATCAATAAAATATATTTTTTAAAAATTAAAAAATAAAAATATGTTAAAAAAAGATCAGACGGGCCGAAACCGGTTTGGCTCAGTGGATAAAGCGTCTGCCTGCAGACTAAAGGGTCCCAGGTTTGATTCCGGTCAAGGGCATGTACCTTGGTTGCGGGCACATCCCCAGTGGGGGGTGTGCAAGAGGCAGCTGATCGATGATTTTCTCTCATCGATGTTTCTAACTCTCTATCCCTCTCTCTTCCTTTGTAAAAAAAAAAAAAAAAAAAAAAAAAAAAAAAAAATCAGATGGCCTAGAGCAGGAAGTCAGGCACCTGCACAGACACCATTGTCCAGGGTGGTCTGGGCCCTCCGTGCCTTTATCTAGAGCTCAGAAAAGTAGGTCTCCAAGAATCCTTTGCAGCAAGAGAGGGCAGTCTTAAGGAGAGTGCCAGGGGATAAGAAGGAGGGGTTCGGGAAGGGATGGAGCTCCTCACCAGGCCCAGAAGGTTGAGGAAGAGGTGGGTGTGCTTTCGAATGAAGTTGTAGGCTTGGCAGCAGAGGTCAACAAAGTCATGGAAGCGGCTGGAAGGCTTGTCGCCCCCGTTGATGACATACGCCATATCCGAGGTGAAGACAAAGGGGGCTCGGTCCCTGGGCCACGGGGAACACACAGGTCAACATGGAGGAGGAAGCCCATCTTGGGGGCTCCAGTGGGGAGGGTTCCCCTCCCCACTCATCACCTATGCAGACCTGGGTAGATGGGGCTTGCTCTGTTTTCTTTTTTTACCATTTACCTCTTGATGTTGCCAAACATCTGGGCGTGGCCCAGGAATCGGCCAAAATCTATGTGGAACATGTGGCCAGTGGTCTTCAGCATGATGTTGTCGTTGTGCCGGTCACAGATGCCCAGGACGTACGTGGCCACGCAGCAGCCGGCACAGGAATAGATGAAGTTCTCCACGGCCTGGGGGAAGGAAAGGGAGAGGGACGGGAGGGTATCAAGCTGCCTTGGAAGGGACCCAGGGGCACAGCAAGACTGAGTCCGCATGTGCCCAACTAACTTTCTTTTAAAATATATTTTATTGATTTCCCACAGAGAGGAAAAGAGATAGAGTTAGAAACATCAATGAGAGAGAATCATTGATCAGCTGCCTCTTGCACCCTCCCCCCAACACTGGGGATGTGCCCACAACCAAGGTACATGCCCCTGACCGGAATCGAACCTGGGACCTCTCAGTCCGCAGGCTGATGCTCTATCCACTGAGCCAAACCGGTTCCGACCCCACGAACTCTTGTTCTACAAAGAACTGAACCCTTCGGAGGGCACAGAAGAACTGAATGGGACCCAGGATTAGGAGAGACACAGGCAGGTTCTCAAACATTGGCCCCCTCCTCCTCCATCATTCAATCTGCCGTGGAAACACAATGAAGGTTTTCCAGCTGAATACCAGGAGGTTTTCCATCATCTGACCCGCACCTAGACATCTGGGTAGACCAGTCAACCGCGAAAGAGTATTTCCTTCCTCCCCTCTTCTCTGCGCATGTGCCAGTCTCGTGGTCACAGAGCCATGTGCCCGGGTCGGGCACACCCCGCCCCAGCCTCGGCCGACGCTTCCAGTCCCACCTTCTCGTACTCGTCCTCCCCGGGGTTGTGCTTCTGCAGCCAGTCGGCCAGCGGCCGGTCCTTGAAGGAGCCGGTCACGCCGTGCTCCACCTGGATCTTGCGCAGGGTCTCGGCGTTCGGGATCATCTCCACCATCCCTGCGGGGGAGGCGCGGGTCACTCTCCAGAGCAGAGGGAAGGGACTGTCCGGGGGAGAACTATGGACCACGTCTGATGATATAAGGGGAGCAGACCAAGGCAGAAAGGACGCCATTCTCAAGTCTCACATCCCACACTGTGACTCTGCCTCTCCAATTCTTAGCGGCTGCTTCTTTGTGTTTTTAATTTTTACTCTGGGAATGATCAAATACATATACAAATAAAAAAAATGGATTATGTACTCACACAGAACCACTACCCAGTTTCAAAAATTATCAACAGCCGAAACCAGTTTGGCTCAGTGGATAGAGCATCGGCCTGCGGACTGAAGGGTCCCGGGTTTGATTCGGGTCAAGGGCACATGCTCAGGTTGTGGGCTCAATCTCCCAATGGGGAGCTTGCAGGAAACAGACAATCAATGATTGTCTCTCATCACTGATGTTTCTATTTCTTTCCCTCCACCTTCCTCTCTAAAATCAATAAAAAATATGTTAAAAAAAGAATATCTATAAAAAAAATTATCAACACTTTGCTAATCTTATTTAATCTATTTCACTCATCCAACACTGCTGCTTCTAATCCCTGCCTGGAGAATTTTTTAAAAAAACATTTTTATTGATCTTTAGAGAAAGGAAGGAAGAGGGGAAGAGAAAGAGAAACATCTATGTGAGAATGGACCATTGATCAGCTGCCTCCTGCACACTCCCTAACTGGAGATCAACCGACAACCCAGGCATGTGTCCTGGAATCAAACCAGTAACCTTTGGGTGAATGGGATGATGCCCAAACAACTGAGCCACACTGGTCAGGGCATGGCCAGAGTATTTTATTTTATTTATATTTATTTATTTATTTATTTATTTTATCAATCTTTATTGTTCATATTATTACAAAGGTTATTTTATCTTTTTATTTTAAAAATATTTTTTATTGATTTTTTACAGAGAGGAAGGAAGAAGGATAGAGAGATAGAAACATCGATGAGAGAGAAACATCTATCAGCTGCCTCCTGCACACCCCCTACTGGGGATGTGCCCACAACCAAGGTACATGCCCTTGACTGGAATCAAGACTGGGACCCTTCAGTCTGCAGGCTGATGTTTTATCCACTGAGCCAAACTGGTTAGGGCTGAACAAATCCCAGACATGTTGTTTCACTGTTAAATGTTTATTTTATTTTATTGATTTCAGAGAGGAAGGAAGAGGGAGAGAGAGAAAAACATCAATGATGAGAGAGAATCATTGATCGCTGACTCCTGCATGCCCCCTATTGGGAATCGAGCCCACAACCCAATGCATGTGCCCTTGATCAGAATCAAACATGGGACCCTTCAGTCTACAGGCCAATGTTCTATCCACTGAGCCAAACCAGCTAGGACCACTCTTAAATATTTAAAGTACGACTAACAAAGATAAAACCACCATGCCTTTATCTCATCCAAAAATCAACAATCATTCTTTAATCTAATCTAATCTAATCTAATCTAATCCATGTAGATATTTTCCCCACTTGTCTCAAAAGAATTTTACAGATGGTTTGGTTGAATCAGGATCCGAAGTCTGTAAGAGTACATTTGGTTGCTTTGTTTGTTTTCTAAGTCTCTATGCCCTGCCTTCTTAAAAAAAAAAAAAAAAAAAAAAAAAAAAAAAAAAATATATATATATATATATATATATATATATATATATATATATATATATAATTGATTTTTTTTTTTAGAGAGAGAGGAAAGGAGAGAGAGGGATAGAGAGTTAGAAACATCGATCAGCTGTCCCCTACTAGGGATGTGCCCGCAACCAAGGTACATGCCCTTGATCGGGATCGAATCTGGGACCCTTCAGTCCACAGGCTGATTCTATCCACAGGCTCAATCCACTGAGCCAAACCGGTTTCGGCCCCGCCTTCTTTCCTTTATGCCACTCCACAGCTTCCGCTGAACTCATCTTGCCCTCTATGTTTCCTAAGGAGCACGCAGTTGGTGTCGGGAACAGGAAAAAGGACAGTAAGCAAAGGGCACCCCCACCCTACCCTCCACCTGTTCACAGCCCCGCCCCCTGCCAACTGACCTCTCCCCCTTCCCGTGGAGAAGCAGCGGAAAAGCACCATGCGCATGTCCAGCCCCTCCTGGACCCAGATCTTGTTCATGATGCGGATCATCTGCAGGGTGAGCATGTCCTGCCGAAGGTCATCCCCACACTGGAGGGAGGGAGAGAGTGATGACCAGAGCCAGCGGCACCACCTCCTGTAGCCGCCAGGTCTCCCGGGAGGACCCAGCCGCTGAGACAGGGAGGGCCTGCCGGTTCTCCACCTCTGACCTCAGCTCAGACCACGTCAAACCACCAGAGATGGGCACGCGGTGTGCCAGCTCTTCCCCAACCCCAGTCCCATCGAGCTGAAGGCAGGCTCCCCTCCTTCGTGCAGTCCTCCTGAGCATCAAGCCTGTGTACAACCTGAATGGTTATTCCTTGGATTCAGAACTTACCTACCTATCTATTATATATATGGGGAAAAGTAGGTTTATAGTAGTTTGCATGGAAAACAATAGAATAATAAATAATAATACAAAAATAAACTGTTTTGTGTACCACAACTGTAAGCTTACGTTGGGCCACTCCTACATGTGTGTGTGTAATATATATATTTCTATAACCAAATCATATATGTACATTTCATCTCCTCCACTAGATTACATGCCTTGAATCTATCATTCACTTCTCCAAAGCATGGATGTATCAGTTAGGCGGCCTATGGTTCAGCTAGTCCAGCCAGCACCTGACATATTATTCTCCTCTCAGAATCACTGCCACGTAGCCATTCATGCTTGACCACCCCCAGGGACAAGCCGATCACTGCCTTCTCCATCATTGTGGGGTCACTCTGCCTCCTAGAAAGAGCTTCTGAATACTGAGCTGTCACTGGTCTCCCATCATGCCCCACCCCCTGGGACCACGCAGAATCAGTCTGTTTTCCTTTTCACCTGATGGCCTTTTATATATTAAATTACAGGGGGCACAGGGGGACGGGAGCAGGTTGGAAGAGGTTAATGGGGGGGAAAAGGAGGACCTATATAATACTTTCAATAATATACTTAATAAATAAGACCAATTTAAAAAATAGCTAAGTAAAATAAAATTATAGCATGGAGTAGCAGAAAGAGAACTGGCCTGGGGCGGCTTCTGCCACCAGTGGGCTCCCTCCTCCCCTCCCCTCTACCACCTCCCTCCCACCGGCCGGAGGGAAAGCCCTCACCTTGAAGATGACTCTGATGTTCTCCCCCAGCGGATCCTCATTCTGGAAGGAGAGCTTGAGGGGGACGGCATTGGAGTTGAAGTAGGAACAGTCCTGCCACGATAGAGGGCAGTGAGGAGGTCAGGGTGATCCATACCCAGGAAGGAAAACGGCCTGTCTATTTGGGTCCAGCTGCTTCCGGTCCACCTGCTCATGGTTTCTTCCAGATTTCCTCAGTGTCCCCATTCCTTCCTGCCTGACTGCCCAGACCTACTCAGCTTGCTCTGAGCTCAGCTCCAGCCCCTGGTCTCTCATCGCTTTAGTTCTATTCTGCTAAGTCATGTGTCCCCTGTGTACCTCAGTTTACTGCTCTGTGAAATGGGCTCCCAACAGGAGCGACTTCAGGAGAGTCGTGAGGATGAAATGTGATGACCGGCCCGAAGCACTCGGAGCCGTGCCAGGAGCAGAGAATGTTCATAAATAACAGAGGACAGCTTCCCCAGCCGGCTTCAACCAACATCCGGGACCCTTATCCAGCCCCCACCCCGCTCCTCCGCCCGGCACAGCTGTTGGGTAAAAGTCCCTATGCATTAGGGTTCGGGAGAGACCCCAAATATGCCTTTCCTCCTCACTTTTCTCCATGACCAGGCCTGCAAGGACCTCACCTCCACTGAGCCCTCCCCACTCCGAGCGCCCCAAACCCACTGGTCACTCACCCTGGGCACGATGCCCTTAACCAGCAGACTGGGGCTGAGGGGCAGGCGGCAGGAGCCATTGAGGGCAAAGAACTGTTTCACCTCTTCCAGACCCGTGCGGAGGATCCCCTGAGGGGGGCAGGAGGAGGGGTGAGGGGAGAGGCCCATCAGCTCCACTCAGAACCAAGCCTCCCCCAGGGCAGGCACCCAGCAGGCACTGGTATGAAACGGCCCCCTGAGAAACAGGGGCAACCTCGGGGAGACCGTGGAGAAGGAAGGCCACCCTCCCCTACCCGGCCTGGGAAGCGGCTGCAGGTGCCGGAGCAGCCCACAGCAGGCCCCGGTGCACGGAGAGGCCAGGCTGCGGGTCAAGGGGGCGAGGCTGCTCAGACTGTTGCCAAGCAAAGCTAACAATTTGGCCTGGCTGGTGTACCTCAGTGGTTGAGTATCGACCTATGAGTCAGGAGGTCATGGTTCAATGACCAGTCAGGATGCCCAGGTTGCATGCAGGAGGCAGCTGATAGATAATATTCTCTCACCATTAGATATTTCTCTCCTCTCTCCCTCTCCCTTCTTCTCTGAAATCAATTAAATATATATAAAGAAAAGCTAACAACTTGGACTTTGTAATCTCTCCGTTTTCTGATGTTAGCAGCAGGCACGCAGCTGGCCTACTACAGCCCGTTTGTGCAAACAGATAAGGTGCCCTCTCTGAGTGGCAGTGGCCTTGACTCGCAGCCCAGGGGACAAAGTCTGACCAGATCCCAGGCCTCACCTGTCCCCCACCCCCACCCCCACCCCTGGCCTGGGCACTCTTGTGCAATGAAAAACTCACACACCTGTGCTTAGGCTTTAGGGCAAAACATTCAATAAAAATCGTGATACTTTGCAGGCCAAACAAAACATAGGCGTGGGCTTTATCCAGCTCGGGACTGTCAGTGTGACCTGTACCTCAGGGAGAGTCACGTCCTTCGTCCCCTAACTCCCAGATCAGGTGCCATCCTGCTGGGTAGGAGGCCCGAGAAGCTCACGGCCGGCTGCAGGCGCCCCGGACCGGACACGGCAGAAGCAGCCTCGCCCCCCTCACCTGCCGAGCGGACGGCGCGGCCTCCCGGACCTGCTGGGCCAGCTTGGCCAGGGTGTTGACGAGCCAGCACTGGCGGTTGAACTCCTCCCTCAGCCCCTTGCCGCAGCAGCACAGCAAGGCCGCCAGCAGGTACTGGTAGCGGATGCTGAACTGCGAGTCCTTGAGGCCATCCTTCAGCAGCCTGCAGGCAGAGGCGTGGGGGTCGGGCCGCTCAGAGGGTCACAGGCAAGGCGGGGGAGTCAGACCCCACTCCGGTTCTGGAAAACCCACCCCACACTCGCGAGGGAACATAGCTCTATGTGCACAGCTCACACGGAGGCGCCGCCATAGCCCAGCCTAGGCCCACTCGGCCTTTAAGTAGAACTCAAGGTCCCCCACATCTGCTTTTCCTTTCTTTAAAAAAAAAAAAAAAAAAAAATATATATATATATATATATATATATATATATATATATATATACACACACACACACATATATATAGACTATATATATATATATTGATTTCAGAGAGGAAAGGAGAGGGAGACAGAATCATTGATTGGCTGCCTCCGGTACACCCCACACTGGGGATTGAGCCCGAAATCTGGGCATGTGCCCTGACCAGGAATCAAACCGTGATCTTCTGGTTCAGTGCTGAAACCGGTTTGGCTCAGTGGATAGAGCGTCGGTCTGCGGACTGAAACGTCCCAGGTTCGATTCCAGTCAAGGGCAGGTACCTTGGTTGCAGGCACATCCCAGTAAGGGGTGTGAAGGAGGCAGCTGGTCGATGATTCTCTCTCATCAATGTTTCTAACTCTCTACCCCTCTCTCTTCCTCTCTGTAAAAAATTAATAAAATAGCTGAAGCCGGTTTGGCTCAGTGGTAGAGCGTCGGTCTGTGGACTGAAAGGTCCCGGGTTCGATCCCGGTCAAGGGCATGTACAGTGGTTGCGGGCACATCCCCGGTAGGGGGTGTGCAAGAGGCAGCTGGTCGATGTTTCTCTCTCATCGACGTTTCTAGCTCTCTATCTCTCTCCCTTCCTCTCTGTAAGAAATCAATAAAATATATTTTTTTAAAAATTAATAAAATATATATATTAAAAAAAAAAAGAAGAATCAACCATTGAGCCACACGGGCCAGGCTGCTTCTGCTTTCTTTTTGCCGTGTGTGGGTGGGAGGAGGGCCGAGGAAGGTCCTCATTGTGCTGCCCGGTCGTGGACCGAGACCCCCTGAGCATAAGGGCCCAAAGCAGCATGCGGAAGCCAGGAGGCTCGGCTGGCACCCTGCACCCAGGAGCAGAACATCCCGGGGAAAGGACCCGGCCGCTGCCCCTCCACAGGGCTTTACCAGAAGAAGTAGTGCGTCACTCTCAGGTCGGAGACGGCCCGCTTCAGGAGGAAGCGCACCAGCGGGCTGTCCAGGTAGCACTCGTACTTCAGGGCCTGTTTGGGAGGGAGGACGAGGCTGCAGGGACGGCCTGTCACCGACACCGACCGCCATCTCCACCCGGTTCCGAGGGGCAGCATGCAGTCCACCTGGGGGCTCGGGGCGGGACCCCAGACCCGGAGGGCAGGCACTCCACCCACCTGCACCAGCTGCGGCAGGTAGTCGAGCAGCTCGGAGTCCGACAGCGAGCCGATCCACTGCACCGCCATGCGCCGCACCTCCTGGTCCGGGAAGCTGGGAGACAGGGCCCGGTGCCTCACCACCCAGCCGCGGGCTCCGAGGCCACGCAGTTTCTGAGGCATGGGCAGAGACAGGGCAACGTCCCCCAACGCCACCAAAGCCCTTAAGAGAACCCTTAGCGCCTTCTCTGGATAGAAACCTCAAGAATGGCCTTGTTGCCGAAATCGGTTTGTCTCAGTGGATAGAATGTCAGCCTGCGAACTGAAAGGTCCCGGGTTCGATTCCGGTCAAGGGCATATATCTTGGTTGCGGGCACATCCTCAGTAGGGGATATGCAAGAGGCAGCTGATCAATGATTCTCTCTCATCGATGTTTTTAACTCTCTATCCCTCTCTTCCTCTCTGTAAAAAAACAATAAGATGTTTAAAAAAAGAAAAAAAAAAAAAAAGAAAAAAAAAGAATGGCCCTGATCCCAGTCAGAGCCAGAGTCAAGGCCACGGATGAACAGGAGGGATGTCATGCTCCTTCCTGGTATGACTTAAAGGCACAGTTCTCAATTCCACTCCCAGGAAATTTGACTCCACTGTGCCAGAAATCCCTACCATCAAAGAGCCCTCGTGAGGGCTAAGCATTACTATGTCTTTAAAAATATATATATTTTTTCATTGATTTCAGAGAGGAAGGGAGAGGGAGAGAGAGGCAGAAACATCAATGATGAGAGAGAATCATTGATCGGCTGCCTCATGCCCACGCTCTATCCACTGAGCCAAACCGGTCTCGGCAAAAGGTTCATTTTTGTTATATGTCTGAGAAATGTCCTCACCATAACATTGGGAGGAAATGAGGCAAAGAGAATGCGGAAAGGGAGAAGGGGGAAGCCCCGAGTTCCAGCCCCACGTTACCCCCTCCTCCAGGGCCGGCTCAGGGCGGTGGGGGCAGCGGCACGTCCTGGCTCTCCCCGAGAGGTGGGCTTACAACTCACGTGGCATGTAGGAGCCCCAGGGCGTCCTGGTGGTTCATGTGGGTCCACTGCTTCAGGAGGGCATAGATGTCGGGCAGGCAAGCCCACTCCCAGCTGGGGGCGCTGGCCAGCACCAGGGGAAGCGAGCTCACCTCCGAGTGACAGTAATACCGCTTCTCCCACAGGCGCTTCTTGTCCGCTTCAGCGAGCCTGGGGGTGCGGGCGGGGGGGAGCGGGGAGGTGAGAGAGAACAGTCAGCTGAGGGAAGGGTCCTTGCTCTCCAAGGGGATGCTACACACTCTCCAACTCTGTGCTTCCGCGACTCTGCGGCCCATGGCAGTCGCCTGAGGAGCTTTGTAAAACCCACATGCCCGGGCCACGGCCCTTACCAAGAAGCTCGGAATGTCTGAGGAAGTGACATTGGTATTTTTTTTTTTTTTGAAATATTTTTATTGAATTCAGACAGGAATGGAAGGGGAGAGAGACAGAAACATCAATGATGAGAGAGAATCAGTGATTGGCTGCCTCCACAGGCCCCCTACTGGGGTTCAAGCCTGCAACCCAGGCATGTGCCCTGATGGGGAATCAAATCCAGGACCCCTTCAGTCCCCAGGCCAACACTCTATCCACCGAGGCAAACCAGCCAGGGCTGACAGTGGTATTTTTAAACGATGCTTAGGTGACTGCACTGTGTAAGAGAACCAGGGCCCAAGTCTCCTCTTTGCTGCCGACTCTGGACACCTTAGCCGGAGGCGGAATGCAGGGCCAAAGGCATGTGAATGCTCTCTTCCTCCTAAGGATGCCCTGCAGGGCGCCACTCCCAAGTAGAGCCGCCAGAGGGCGGTGGTTCCCCCACGGCAGGGTTTGGCAGCTCAGAGGCATCCTGGGGTTTTCTGGGGCCAGCTGGAGGTTCCCCGGGACCTACAGCTAATTAGTCTTGCCTGAGATCAGGTGTCTAATGGGAGAAAGGAGCTGAGGGACTAATGAAGCCAGGGGTCCAGCAGAGGAGTGGGGGAGGGGAGGTGTGGGGCCGCTCAGCTCCTCTGGCTGCACTGGGGATGGAGGGGGGTGGAGGGGCGGGGGAGACAGGAAGGAGAGAGATGAGCTGGTGTCTGCCTGTTTCCCCTCCCACAGCATGCACAGGACAGAGCAGGAGCCAGAGAGCGATATTACTGCAGAGAAGGCAGGCACCCCCACCAGCTCTCCAGTCCTGACTCCTCCACCCCCGTCTCCGATCCTGGTGAGAGAAGTGGACCAAGGATGAGGTCAGCTTGGACCCGCTTCCCCCTGGGAGCTGCCAGTTTGCCTTGACACCTGACCCTTTTTGGAAAGTGGCAGGGCCAGACTGTGGGTACAGCAGGGCCAAGAGGAGGGGGCAGGGGGGCAGTGACAATACGCAGTAGACAGCTTATTTGCAGTGCGGGGCTGGGCTCTGGTCCTCGTGGCAAGCTGAGTCCGGGCCAACCTCCCAGCGTGGGGATGGGCATTTCTACATTCCAGACCCTGACCCTGACCGTGACCGCTCCACTTTGCCTAAAGTCAAAAAGGCCTGGGGCTGCCCTCAGCAGAGCCCTCTCCCCACCACTTCCTGCCCAGGTGGTAATGCCCACCCTATCCCACCTCTACTCCCAAAGCAGGGCAAGGACATGGAGATGGGAGGTGAGAGGTCAGACAGATGTGACAGACTTGGGGGAGGGGGAGGCTGTGCCACTGGGGGTGCCCTGGGCCTCACCAGTACAGGGACTCCTTCTGCATGATGTTTTTAAGCGCGCGTTGGTCTTCCTCCCGAAGGCTGCCAAACTCATAGCAGGGGCTGAACTTGTCTCCAGAGGGGCTGGTGAACTTGATGTCAAAGGCCGAGGTGGGGAAGTCGATCTGGGGGGTGGCAGCAGCGAAACAAGGAGAGAGAAGAGGCAGGTGAGAGGGGGTGCCTCCTCAGGACTCCGGCTCCTCTCTCACACGCCGGCGTCATGCCTCCCCCCAACCCCCCCTCATTCACCTTCGGGTTCTTTGTTTATAAAATAACCCTGTTCAACACGGTGCTCCCTCAAGTCCCTTTCAGCAAAATACAAGAAGGAAATGAGGAGAGAGGTATAAATGGGCAGGCGAGGACAGGCTGGGCTGGGCTGCATCTAGGGGAGGGACCAGCCTCAGGCCGGAACTCCGGAAGTGTCACCAGGATGAGCCACCAGGAGCCTCGAAGCCGAGGGTGGGAGCCTCAGTGTGGCCCTGGAGGGCACTGATGTCTGACCAGAGTCAGACATCAGAAGGGAGGGCCGGACCTACTCTCAAGCCTGGGATCCTGGGACCCTGGGTCCCTGCTCTATGCGGCCAGAGGAGTGTCCTCCTGAACGGATGCTGGCGCTGAGTGAGTCAGTTCTCAGTAGAGTTCTATGTCCCCTCATTCAGCAAATGTTTGCTAAGCTCTGCCTGGGCAAGGAGGAGTAAACAAGACAGACAAAAACGCCTGCCTCCTTAAGCTTCCCCTCCCTACCATTCTATCTCATTCATGCCCACTTTGGTATGGCATGACTACAGAGGGGAAGTGGGGAAACTAGGGACCAGACTGGGGTCCTGACCAGCTCCTCCTGTCCCCATGAGTTTGTGGGCTTCCCCCAGGCCCCAAGAGGGGACAGCTAAGGCTTCATCACAGCTGGGGTTCAATACAAGAGACTCCAAGGAGTTGAGCGAGGGTGGGAGGGTCTCAGACCCTGCCCTCAGGAGCCTTCAAATCAACGGTTCACTTCCAGGAGGTGGGACCTAGAGTCCACAGAACTCACCCTCCCACCCCGAGTCCAACCACATCCATCCAGTTGCTCAGCCACATCACCATCCCACGCCCAAGGTCCCAGCACTTTCTCCTGCGTCCCCGCCCAAACTCTCCCCAGGGAGAGCGTGGAGCTGCCTGCGGTGTGGTGCTGCGGGCGGGGCGGGCCGGCGCGCACCTGCAGGATGACGCTGTCGGGCTGGTGGAAGTTGGGTGCGCTCCAGCGGGCACTGGCGTTCTTCTGCGTTGCTGGCCATAAGCCCAGAAGCTTCCGGCCACAGGTCAGGACACTGAGGAGGATGGAAGTGGGGATGAGCCCACGAACCCAGTGGCGAAGGACGTGGTTCTCCTCCTGCTCTCCCTTCCAAAGACCGGCCTTTCCGGCTTGAGGCCACCACCCAGATCCTCGCTCCTTCTCCCCCTGGACCTCAGCCTTTCCTTCTTCCAAGTCCCAGGAGAGAGCCCCCTCCCCGGGGGCCTTTCTGAGCTCACCACACCCTGGTACGGCGACCTGGGGGCAGGGATGCCTTCCTGGGGGGGAGCCCTGAACCAGATGACCTCTAAGGTCCTTCAAGGACAAGGCACGTGAGCCAAGCATTGCGTTTCCCTGCCCCTCCCTAGCAGGCCTGTGCCACCCGCCCCGCCCCGTAGCTGGTCACTCGCCTTGTGCCTTGGTCCCTCCCACCAGGACTGGGACCCTCTGGACTCTGCCCGTGAACCCCTCTTGGCCAACACCCCCGACAGGCAATGGCCCTCTCTACTCCCCTCCGTCCCTCCCAAGGCCAGGAAGCCCCTCCCCGGGGCTCACGTACTGCCTGAAGTTGAAGAGAGGGGTAGTGACCCAGCCCAGGGCCTCGGGCACCCGCCGCTGCTTCCCGGCCTCGGAGGAGCTCCCGGGCGGGGGCGTGGGCAGAGCGTAGAGCGTGGCGCACAGCAGCGTTTCCCGGGGCAGCCGGTTCACCTGCACTGGGAAGCAGAGCCTAGGACAGAGGTGGGCAAACTCGTCAGTCCGCAGAGCCAAACATCAACAGCACAACGGCTGAAATTTCTCTTGAGAGCCAATTATTTATTTATTATTATTATTATTTTAATATTTTTTATTGATTTTTTTTTTTTTACAGAGAGGAAGAGAGAGGGATAGAGAGTTAGAAACATCAGATGAGAGAGAATCATTGATCAGCTGCCTCCTGCGCACCCCCTTGGTTGCGGGAACGCGCCCGCAACCAAGGCACATGCGCTTGACAGGAATCGAACCGGGGACCCTTCAGTCCACAGGCCGATGCTATCCACTGAGCCAAACCGGTTTCGGCGAGAGCCAAAAATTTTAAACTTAAACTTCTTCTAATGCCACTTCTTCAAAATAGACTCGCCCAGGCCGTGGTATTTTGTGGAAGAGCCACCCTCAAGGGGTCAAAGAGCCGCATGTGGCTCTCGAGCCGCAGTTTGCCGACCACGGGGCTAGGAGAACAGGGAGCGCCATGAGGAGGAGCTGCCGGGGCTTCTGGGGACAGGCAGCCCGGAGTCCCGTGAGGCTGAGACCTCGGCCTCCCTCTCAGGACACGGGGCTGGAGGAGGGGCTGGGAAGAAGGCAGCAGGCGCAGGTGGAGGACTATGGGGGAGGAAGGGGAGCTTCCCGGCGGGAGCAGGACAGTCCCGACGAGGCTAACCTGCACGGGGTGCTTCCCGAAGCACTTCCGGTGTCTCTCAGCCTCTCAGGAAGGTGAGGCAAGCACCCCCTAATTCGGGGGCCACCCATGGTGACCAGACAAAACTCGCTTGGCCAGAGCCAGCTGGGAAAAGGTGACTACGTGTCCGCACGGTGAGCCATAGGCCTTCCCGTGTGAGCATTTCTGCAGGGACCAGGAGGCTGCTCCTGGACAGTCCTTTTCCACCGAACAAGCCCAGTCCTCCCCACACCCAGCTGTGAGAGCAGCCTGCCCAGTCCACCCTCCCCCACAGTCCTCCACCTGTCACGTGTTGTCTTCCCGGTTCCCTCTCCTGGCCCCGTCCCCTCTCCTGGCCCCGTCCCTCTCCTGGCCCTGTCCCCTCACCTCGCCCCGTCCCCTTTCCTGGCCCTGTCCCCTTCTCCTCGCCCCGACCCCTTCTCCTGGCCCCGTCCCCTCTCCTGGCCCCGTCTCCTCTCCTGGCCCCGTCCCCTCTCCTCGCCCCGTCCCCTCTCCTGGTCCCGACCCTTCTCCTGGCCCCGACCCCTTCTCTTCACCCCGTCCCCTCTCCTGGCCCCGTCCCCTTCTCCTGGCCCCGTCCCCTTCTCCTGACCCCGTCCCTTCTCCTCGCCCGGTCCCTCTCCTCGCCCCGTCCCCTCTCCTGGCCCCGTCCCCTCTCCTGGCCCCGTCCCCTCTCTTGGCCCCATCCCCTCTCCTTGCCCCGTCCCCTCTCCTGGCCCCGTCCCCTCTCCTGGCCCCGACCCCTTCTCTTCACCCCGTCCCCTCTCCTGGCCCCGTCCCCTTCTCCTGACCCCGTCCCTTCTCCTCGCCCGGTCCCCTCTCCTGGCCCCGACCCCTTCTCCTGACCCTGGGAACACAAGATGGTTTGTTCTCCTCCCCAAGCGTTTTCAAAGCCAAAGGGATAAAGAGAAGGGGCTTCTCAGAGTAAGGGAGGGGACGGGGGAGGGGGGGGCCAAAGAGCTGAAACAGGAAGCCCTTGCACCGCCGCCCAGGCCCAGATGTTCTCTCCCAGGCCCTCGGCCTGAATCACCGGCCACTCCCCTGGAGTCCGGGGTAAGGAGCAGGGTGGGCGAGGCGAGCTGTGGAAAGACAGGGAGGGCCTCTACGTTACCTTCTGGAAAGCTGTGCCTGGGCCAAAGCCCACACTGTCACGCCCTCCTGGCTGGCCCAGAGCCCATCGGCTTCCACGCCAGAGAGCAGAGGCAGAGCGGCCACCCCACGGTCAGCAGTTCCCCATAAAGCGGCCTCCCTCCACCCTGCCCGGTCCCCCCGGGGACTCTCCCCTCCACCTGAGTGAGGCGCTCCCTCCCTCCTCCCTCCCAGAGACTGGCAGAGCCCTCCCTCCCTCCCAGAGACTGGCAGAGCCCCGCTCTGTCCCAGCTGTCTGGTGGGGGGGGGGGGGGCGCGGCTATAATTAGGGCCCCTCCAGCAGCCATGGCCACGCCAGCCGGGGCTTGGCGGGGTGGCAGAGCACGGCTGCTGGCCTATTTTGAGAAGTAGTGATCCCTGTACCAGTGCAGTGGGAGAGAGACCCAGCTGACCCCCCAGCGAAGAGGGAGCTGGGCCTGGTCCCTTTCTTTTCACCCAAGAAGAGGCATCCAGGCCAAAACCGGTGTGGCTCAGCGGATAGAGCGTCGGCCTGTGGACTGAAAGGTCTCAGGTTCGATTCCGGCCAAGGGCATATACCTTGGTTGCAGGCGCATCCCCAGTAAGGGGTATGCAGGAGGCAGCTGATCAATGATTCTCTCTCATCGATGTTTCTAACTCTCTATCCCTCTCCCTTCCTCTCTGTAAAAAAAAATATATATATATTTTTTTCTTTTCTTTTTTTAAGAAGAGGCATCCAGCCTCCTGTCAAAGGAAAAAGGGGGCGAGGAAACTTTCTAGCTGAAACCATAACCCCTCCAACCAGCCAAGGCCTTTCTCCTCAGCCTTTGAGTGTATCTGGTCTTCCAAAATCTCCCCATGAACCTCCACCCAGGGTCAGTCCGGATAATCAGTAGGACTGGAAGCCACAAAGTTCTGAACCTGCCAGCTCTGAACCTCCTCCCTGCAGCCCATTCCTCAACATCACACCCGTATCAAAGGGCCGCCTCCTCCAGGAAGGGCTCCTGGGATGAGCTGTTCCAGTTCTGGTCCAGCTACTCACAACCTACGGCAACGACCCCGACCTCTGCGCCTCCTTTTCTCATCAGTGAGGAGGAGCACACAGCTTCCCCCGGGCGATGTGTGTGCACGGTCTGTGTGCTTTCTGTGCTGCGACACCGTGACTACCGCTCGAGAAGCGGGCTCTACAGGTGTTCCCGCGCACACACATCCCCGTGGTCACAATCACCGTGTCAGTCGTTGGCACGGGACCTGAGAGGGCTGACCCGGCTAAGAAGACGGAGAGGATAACATTTATCATGCGCTAGAGATTGCTCTAGCGCCAAGGACTTCATTGGCCATATCCCATAATCCTCTCGGGCGGGTCCTATTACCATGCCCTTTAGGGTGAAGGACCTGTCCCAGGCTGCATGGACCGTAAGGATGGGAGGACAACGAAACTCAAAGCCTGCATCCTGAACCTTTCACGGCAGCATCTTCTCCCAAGGCCTCCGTCTTCACCATGAAGGTGCCGACAGGTCTCCCGGGGCGTCTGGTGGGCAGTGCTGAGGTGACACCCTCCACGAGGCTCCAGGAGGGCACCAGCCCTTTGGGGTTCCAGGCAGGAATCTCAGACGGGGGGCAACCTGAGGCCCGGGGAGTAGGCAGGCAAAGGCAGGACTGGCTGAGGGAAGGCAGGCTGCCTCTTCTGTGCCTCTGATACTTTGGGCAAAGGGTCTCAGGGCCATGTTGTAGGTCTGCCTGTCCTGGAGCTCTGTACAGCATCCCTCCCTTGACAGCGGAAGTAACTAGGACGGAGAATGAATGCCAAGGGCCGTGGTCAGCAAACTGCGGCTCTCGAGCCACATGCGGCTCTTTGGCCCCTTGAGTGTGGCTCTTCCACAAAATACCATGGCCTGGGCGAGTCTATTTTGAAGAAGTGGCGTTAGAAGAAGTTTAAGTTTATTTTTTATTTTTATTTTATTTTTTAAATATATTTTATTGATTTTTTTTACAGGGAGGAAGAGAGAGGGATAGAGAGTTAGAAACATCGATGAGAGAGAATCATCGATCAGCTGCCTCCAGCACACCCCCTACTGGGGATGTGTCCACAACCAAGGTACATGCCCTTGACCGGAATCGAACCTGGGAACTTTTCAGTCCGCAGGCCGACGCTCTATTCACTGAGCCAAACTGGTTTCGGCAAGAAGTTTAAGTTTAAAAAATTCGGCTCTCAAAAGAACTTTCAATCGTTGTACTGTTGGTATTGGGCTCTGTTGATGAGTGAGTTTGCCGACCACTAGCCAAGGGGATGCTACTAGTCATGAGCCACTAGTGTGGCCATCCTCACCCTCCAAGGAGGCTCTCCTGCCCTGGAGGCCGTTTCCCGAGAGGACTTTGTTCACACCTTTATTAGTGTGACAGGAGGAAGGGCCTGCCTCCCCAGCTGCCCACCTAGAACGTGACCCCACCCCCCAGCATGGCCCCGGACTATCCGCCAACTTCGGCTTCCTTGGCCTTATTTCTCCCCAGCCAATAAGACCTTCCCGGGGACCTTGCTCAGTCTGTCCGCCGTGCACTGCAAAGACTGAGGCCGTAGCTCTGCTCTGCAAGCAAGCACTCCGCTGCAGGCAGCTTGGGGAAGTGAACCTGGCAGCCAGCGAGGGGCGTCTGCCTGTCCGTGAAGGCAGAGTGCAGCCCGGGAGAGGCCGGGCAGCAAACACCTGCCACCACGCACGGCATCCTCGCCTCCGCTTCCTTCCTGCTTGGCCCAGCTGCCGCCTACCTTCCCTGCAGCAAACCACTGCTGATAAATGCTGATGAACGCTATTCTGGGCTTACAGTTTCATGTTAACTTACCCATCCATGTCAGCGCCCAGATTGCCAACGAGTTAAACAAACGCCCCCACTTTACATCCCAAGACACTGAGGCACAGAGAGGCCGAAGCAAAGGTAAAACACAACTTTCTTGCCGAAACCGGTTTGGCTCAGTGGATAAAGCGTCGGTCTGAGGACTGAAAGGTCTCAGGTTCAATTCCGGTCGAGGGCATGTGCATTGGTTGCGGACACATCCCCAGGAGGAAGTGTGCAGGAGGCAGCTGGTCGATGTTTCTCTCTCATCAATGTTTCTAGTTCTCTATCCCTCTCCCTTCCTCTCTGTAAAAAAAAAAAAAAAAAAAAAAAAATATATATATATATATATATATATATATATCAATAAAATATATATGAATATATAAAAAACACAAAAACACAACCTCCTTTCTGTGGCGTCAAGTCCATGGCGCTTTCCTCTAGCTTACAACCTCCCTTTCTCACCTGGGAGTCCCCTCTGTTTGGTGGCAACCAGGGGAAGAATAGTCAGTGAAACCTTTGAAGGGAGACAAGATCAAAACAATGGATTATCATGGAAACTACCACCTAACTAACTAACGAAGGAATGTAGATGATCTTTGAACGTATATGACCTTTCATGGTTCACCAAGAGCCTGCAAGGACACTTCTCTTCGGACTCTCCGATCAGCGTGGGGGGTTAGGCGTGCCCGCACGTAGGAGTTAGGGAAGTGGAGACTCGGAAGCCCAATGACTAGGAGTTAGGGAAGTGGAGACTCGGAAGCCCAATGACTGGTGAGTGAGTGACACGCCCGGTGCCCTGCAGCGCCGGGGCGGGCTTACCGCTGGTCCCAGATGATGAGATGGAAGAGGTACTTGGAGAAGTGCGCCCTGCGGGTCTGCAGGGGGCTGCACAGCTCCTTGCCGCCGTGGCTGAGGGAGCAGGAGAGGTAGAAGTCTTCATAGCTGCGGGGAGAGGGAGCAGGTCAGGACTCGGCTCCAACCCCAGCTCAGTCCCCCATCGGCGCCAAACGCTGCCATTTCCCTTCAGGAACCTCCTCTGGGTCTCTGGGGACTGTGAGGTGGGGTCAGGGGTCAGGGGACGGGTCAGCCCGATCGGATTCGCAGACGTGTGTGTGGAGACGCAGCTCCGTTTGAATCCCTCTGCCCAGCTTCCGGCCCCATGTTGGGCGAAGGCTTTTCTTCCTGCTTCCTGGGGAACCAGCCACGCAGCCCCTCCTTCCAGGCCACTCCTGCCGGCCGGTCAGGGTAGGGGTGCGAGTGTGCACATGCGCAGGTGAGAAGGGTGGGGGAGGGGAACGACATCTGCCCACTTGAATGCCAGCACATGGGGGTTCCTGTGGCTCATGACAGGTGCCTGACAGAGGAGGTCAGAGGAGGCCCCGGGTTCCCAGGCCGCCTCCTTTGTTCTCTGCCAGTCGCCTAAAGGAATACATTAAGTGAGGAACAAAGAGAGGAGGCGAGGGAGGGCCAGGAAGGAGGGGAGGAGCCCAGTGCCTATTCCCCCAGGCCCTGGATGCTGGGGACCCTGCAGAGGAGCCGAGGATTTACCAACCGAAGGCGCCTTTCCACACCCACCGCTGCAGCCCAGACAAAGGGTCATCCCCCTCCCCACCCCTCCTCTGTGCGTCTGCTGGGGAGCGCTGTCATTGGCCCAGGGGCACGCACTGGCTCTGGGAAGCGACCATCTGTCACCAAGTCTCCATCAGCTGGCCTTGGGCAGGAGGGAGCAGGGATGCCGATGCAGCCAGCTCTGAGAGGCAGCGGCAGATCTGCCCAGCGCTCCATTTCCTAGGGGACCTCCTCTCTCCTCCAGGATGTCCCAGCCCGTGTCCCCTCAGGCACCTGGTGCTCCCTCTCAGCCACCGCACACCATGATGCTCTAGACCAGTGGTCCGCAAACTCATTAGCCAATAGAGCCAAGTATCAGCAGGACAGCGATTGGCATTTCTTTGAAGAGACAAAAACCGACTTCTGCACATGGGCCACGAAGTTTCCATTGCACTGTACGTGCGTGCCCGCACATGGTATTTTGTGGAAGAGCCACACTCAAGGGACCAAAGAGCCGCATGTGGCTCGCGAGCCACGGTTTGCTGACCACGGCCATTGACTACCAATGCAGGGTGAAAGATGAAACAGAGTGGGGGCCGGAGACTGGGATGCCAGGACACAGGCTTTATTGAAGAGAAGGGTACCACTGCGGCTGCTTCCAGAAAAGGAGAGGAAGAGAGTGAGGGCGGAGGTTCATGCACTTTTAAGGGGAGGGAAGAGAGGGGACGGAGCTTAGGGCACTCAGCGCACACTTGCCGCCGTTTCATATAAGTCACATGATTAGGGACCTAGGGACTTAGGAATCGGGGGCTTAGGGTATTTGGCAGGTGCTGATTGGTGGTTCAGTGCTCGGGAATGTCCAGCTGCAGGAGGAGTTTACCTCTGTCCATCCACTGGAGGAAGGAGGAACTATCATAGGGCAGTGGGAGAAGCCATCGGAAAGCCAATCTCCGCTCCTCCCTCCAGGCCCTGCGCCCGGCTCACCTGGCAGCCCAGGTGATGGGGATGCGGTGGGCGGCGTAGACGGTGAAGGCCAGCGGCCCGGAGAAGTGGCAGGCCTCCTGCACCAGGTCGTGCTTGTGGCTGCCGTGCACCGCCGGCTGGAAGTCCGCGTTGAACGTGTTGCAGTACAGCTCCACCAGGTCCAGGATGGCCGCGGTCAGCGCCTCCATGGCCTTCTCTGGAAGGGAGGGGTCAGAGGAGAGGTGGTGAGGCGATGCGATGGAAAACCCCAGGAAATATCCCCAGATGCCCGCGGCTTCTCTAACAGCTGGGACCCCATCGGCGGTGAAGTGAGGAGAAAGCAGGAACATGCCATAAGCTTCTCTGAAAACGACAGACAGTAAATGCAAACATCCTCCTTCCTTTACATATCGCTACTTATTTCAAGTTCAATGTCCTTTTAGGAAACAGCGGGAATCACAACAGTCAGTTACACGTAAAAAGTCACTGCTTGCCAAGACCGGTTTGGCTCAATGGATAGAGTGTCGGCTTGGGGACTGAAGGGTCCCGGGTTCGATTCCGGTCAAGGGCATGTGCCGTGGTTGCAGGCATATCCCCAGTGGGGGGTGTACAAGAGGCAGCTGATCGATGACTCTCTCTCATCGATGTTTCTAACTCTCTATCTCTCTCCCTTCCTCTCTGTACAAAATCAATAAAAATATATTAAAAAAAAAAAAAAAAAGTCACTGCTTGGCAAAAGAGAAGATGGCAATTTCTATGTCGGAACTCAAAATAATATTTTTGGGGACATTTTATCGGTCCATAAAACCCAAAAGACTGGGAATCACTGACCATAAGTCCCAAAATATGAGCTTTGTGGGGCAAAGTTCCGCTTGAAAGGCTCAAGGGGGAATCCTCGTGAAAAATCCTTTACCTCCCTCTCCCCAGGCTCACCCTGACGCGGAAACCGGGGTCACGGGACACTCGGAGAATAATCACAACCTCCCCAAGGGAAGCTCTCGGGGTGACTGCATGACCGCCCCCACCTTC